>HG995127.1:9785121-11114980 GCA_905333015.3 Bombus campestris | reverse complement strand
ATGACACTGAGGAAGTTTTTTTTTTTAAAGAAACGCAACTTATACCAGGAAATGCTAAACGAACCAGAATCTAGGTACTTAGAGTCGAGAGGAGATTTCAAACGATGTCATTACCAAAGTAGCAACGATGTCGTTAATTTTACTTGTTGCCAAGTTTACGACCAATAGACACGAGGCGTGTTAAGCATCTTGTCCCTTCCAATTTTTAACGCCTCCGTGTTCTTCCTTGCATTCTCTCTCCTTCTTTTTGTTTTTCGAACGAAACGAGCTTCTAGAAAGATAATGGAAGATAAAAATTAAAATGATGGTTGAAAAACATCAATAAGATCGATACGAGTTCAAGAGTAATCACATTTAAACAGAGGGCCGAAAATAATAATTATTTTTTTAAGTTTTACGGAAAGGTCACTGAGAAAATGTTAATTTTCGTTCAGGCGAAAGATAACGATCTCTAAATTAAAAAAAAAAAATTGGTCAGAAGACTAGATGATTAAAAAATATTAATTATCAAATGTACCGGTTACCTTTACAATTTTTATCATTTACAATGATTATTTCTGATCAAAAATTACTTAAACAAAGATATTAATTCGTATACTCTTTTAATTTGGGTTACAACTGTTACGATCTCTAGATGAAAAAATACAACGTTATGTAATTTTTGGCAGATTGGTGTGTTGTACGGTTGAAGCTTTAGGTTCTAAACATCGACTGTAGTTTTACTAGTCATGCCAAATTGTGTTAAATTTCTAGAAGATTTTAAGGAGATTTTGCACAAACATGTATTTAAATATAAATGATATTTCAAAACGAGTAACTAAATTTTACTGTTTCTCCGTTAAACTAATCTACAGAAAAACAGACGTATAAAATATCTAGCGCGTTGCCAAATAAACTTCTCAAATTTTGTTATTATTAAGATATAATATTACAAAATAATATTATAGTTTCATAATCTTTCACATTACTCAATTACAATTCATCCAAAATTCGTACGCGTAAACTTTCACGTACAACACTTTGCTCGAATAAATCTGTGAAATTATCGTATAACAACGATAATAATAAATAAAAATAACAAATAGAAATTATAAATGATAATATAATATTACTATTACTATGCTCCCGATAGCTTACTATTCAGAGCGTAACAATAATAATACATATTACTGAGTAATAAAAATAATAAAAATAATAATAATAGCTAACAATAACAATAAATAATATCGCACGTATAAATAAACTTCTACGATTTAAAGTCTAAATAATCGTAATTCTTATTCTTATTGTTCCTTCGCTACGTTTTTGGCTTCAAGCTCTGTCTCATTAATTGAAAACGAGAACTTACAAAAGATCTTTAGAAACTACCAATAGTCCTGATCGATGTATAGAAGCGAAGGGTCGAACGTCAAACCGGCTCGTTTAATTAGAACGGCCCTTAAAATGCACCGACACTCGCTTATTCTTCCGCTTTCATCAACTCCTGGCCAGAGGCAAGAGTATATACATATGTGTATATACAATACGTACAATATGTGAACAAAGTCGCAGTGATTTCAAGAAAAAGAAACGCCGACTGTTAGTATCGCAAATACAGATTATTTTACTATCCGAAAAAATTGGGGAATTGTTTTTCAAGTCACTTTGATTTTTACATCTACTTCTTCTACCTATATTTTGTATGTTTTGTACATCTTCCCTCTTTTTTTAATAATCGCCTTACAGTCAATATTTATCACACAGTATTACACGAATAACATACCAATGTACCAAGTGGAGTGGCTGTAAAGTTCGTAGGAAAATTAAAGAAAAATATAATATAATTTATACAAGAAATTTAACACGATGTATTAACTAATATATTCATTGTTTTTTCAATGGTCCTTCTCACGGACATTTTTATTCTTTTCAACAATGAGTTCCACGAAGTAGATTCGAATTCCTTCAAATCTTTGAAATATTCGATTTCCCAAGAAATAGAAGCAAAGATTTGTCTCATCTACCGTGCTTTGGATATTTCATATGATCTTACATATTCTACGTATTCTGTGTATTTTTGCATCTTTCAAAGTCCCATGAGACCGTGGACGTTCGTAATCTATTTATTAGCATCGATAACTTGTAACTTATGGCTTGTACAATTTTACTAATAACACAATATTAAATCAATTACACGAGAGGGCCTAGCAAATGCTCTAATGTTTATGAACGGGAGTGTATATACGTATCTAAAGTTCAATACGCATGAACAGTCTAGGACAAAGACCCGTTGTCGATAGTCGCGTAAATTATTACCATGCTCTACGAGCTATAAATATTAATTCACAGCCACAAGTGTTCCTGCAATAAATCTTGGCTGGCAGCGACGTTTCGCGGTTTCCGGCGAAATATTGATCGATCATTGATCTAACGACGAAAATGGATTCTCAGGAATTAGAACAACGTTACGTATTTTTAGTATGAATGACCAAAATGTCAATAGCCCCGCGTTGATAAGCCGTCTTATCGCCTCCTTAAGATAAACAAACAAAACACTTATAAATTACTAGAAATAGAGCAAATTGGATTTTATCTGCTTTCATTCTTCTTTTTCCTTTTTTCTTTTATTTTTTTTTTTTTTTTTTTTTTTTTCATGGGATCGATGAATCATTCGACTTTAAATAAATTATGGAAACAGTGCCACATTTGTCGAGAAAATTTGCAGATAATATGTTGTAGTGGATAGAAAGGAAACGGTATATGTGTATATCGCTATCGACGTCGTACTTGGAACAGTTTTACATCTGGGTTATTAATATTCGTGCTTTGAGATTTACGGAATGCGTCATTCCTTAATTTAACATGACCTTAAACAGTGACTATATGCTTGGACGTAATTGATGTAACTAAAGCATCACGTATTGCGGTGTAATGATTTAATTATTCCGTATATATATATATATATATATATATATATCTATATTGTTTAAAGGAAACATTAAATATACCATATCAATTTTATTATTACTGTTACGACAGTGTTACGTTGGTAGAATATTTATTAGAAGATATTATCGTAGTAAAAGACCAATATTTCTTTCACGAATAGAGTTGATCGAAAGTAATGATCTTCTTTTAAGTAAGCATTCTATGTATTTTTATATTTTCTAAGATAAGAACAACTTTTAATACTCTAAAAGTTTGTTATACGAACTTATTCAAGATTATACATACAAAGGTACAAGATTTAAATACTCCCAACACTTCGATATTATATTATACGTATATTTCACAGCAATTCTTTGGTAATTTTAAAAAATTCAATCCATCTATATGAAACAGAAACATACACTACATTGGCAAAATTTCATATCTCATATCACGAAGCAAACTTCTCATACTTTTTCAATGAAATTTTTATCTCTTAAACTTCCACAATCTCGTTGATCAGAATGCAGTTGCTTTACGTATAACGCGTACTACGTACTACGTTTTGCTTGGTAAAATCAGCTGAAACACATCGACGAGATTTATTTATCAGTAACGAAAAGCTAATCAGCGGTGAACGCGATAAGAAGACATAGATCAATATTCTCCATATCGTTTTAATATACCTCGAATCGTCCAATTATTTACACTTTCGCCGTCTCTTTAATCCGATTTTCATCGCACGTCTGCGATGATCGAGGGGTCAGCATTCCCAATCAGCCAGAAGCTGCCCGCAAGAAAGCAAAAAGCAACCACAGAAATACCACCGGTTACGACCGCATCTGAAGACGAGCAACAACGGGCGCCATGCTAAAAATAATCGCTTCCTTTAAACGGCGCACTAAAAAAGCATTCCTCAAGGTGAGACGCGAGCGAGGCCGTGCGCGGTCCGTCGCGTTTCATCTGTATCACTCACTCTCGTTACAAGCTAGCACAGATTCCTCGCACGACAGTGGTACACGATAGAGAAGATTCCACGCACGATAGTCAAAGTCAACGACGTAATAGGAAGATACTTTGCAGGGCAGAAATGACTCTGTGCGCAACAATCAATGGCGCAACGAGAAAAAGGATTCCTTGCTGGGCGGAAAGGATTTCGAGCAAAGGATAGTCGAATGCGTCGTAGATCGTTGGCGGGAAAAATTTTGTGAGGAACAGAAAGGAATTTGTATATATATAATAATAAATTGCTTTATAATGGATTCTTTAAAGGGTTGGGAAAAATTTATATAAAGGACTCTTCTATGTATAATACTCGTGTAGTGTATTGACGTGTTATAAAAATAATTTTTTACAGAACATGACAATTTTCGTACGAGGATTACACGAAATAGAGTTGTATGATATTTTGACGAATTTTGTGGAAAGCAGCAAGAAAGAAATAAGCGGCTTAACGCATAGTCATTGTACAAGTGTATAGAGATGGTTTTGTATAAAATAGGACAAATTTCATGCTATGTAGGAGAGATTCTGTGTATGATAGGAATGATTTTTTACAAGTTAGAAAAGGTTTTGTATAAAGCAATAATTATGGGTACATTGTTATAGGATCAGCCTTCACAGGCGAGAAGAGACTTTGCACAAGGTAGAGGTTTCGTGTATAATAGTGGAACACGTTGTAGAAAGAGCTGTTCGCAGAACAGAAAAGATTCTACGTACAACGGTTGAACACATTACATGAAGGATTTTTTACAGTACAGCATCTTTGCTTTATATGGTAGGAAGGATTCTCTATATAAAACAGTTAAACAAGATACGCGGAAAGAATTCTTGTGAAAGAAAAAGAGTTTTATTTATAGAAAGCAAACATGTTATAGCATGGATTTTTTACAGAATAGACAGGATTTCGCGTATAACAGCGTTATTGGAAGATAATTTGTTTCTAAAATTCTCACGAAACATGGAAGAACACGTTGCAGTATAGAAACTATTCCGAGAGATACACCCTTGGACAAAAAGATAGCACATGTGTGCTATCATTAATTTCTCATAGATAGAGTCCGAATTTCCCAAGTTTGACGAATGGCATATAAACAGTACCTTGTAGTAATAAGGTATATGAGCTTGAAACTGTATCTTCGCTATTCCTCTTGTATTTATCAACAATGATTGTGAAATCCGGTCGGCGAAATGATAGCACACCAAGCATTTTGTTTCCATTCCTTAGTATTTCTGTGTATTCTGAGTGGTGTAGACGTAGTGAAAAGTAGAAGAATTTCATTAGAAACCTTACAAATTTCGATTCAAACAATGGGACGTGGAAAACAGCTAAATAGTGAAGAGATTCAAACAGTTTTGAAATTAAAGAAAGAAAACTTTACTATTTCTAAAATTGCAAAAGTTCTCAGTAGAAGTCGGAAAGTCATTTATAATTTACTGAAAGATGTAAATAATTATGGAACAAAAAAAAGCAGTGGGAGACCTTCCGCGATTAGTACTCGTGAAAAACGTGCAATTTTACGTGCCGCGTCAAATTCGCTTCTCACGTCACGTGAAATTGCAGAAAAAGTTGGCGTAAAAACTAATCCTCGGAATGTCAGACGTGTACTACAACAATCCGCGCACATAAAGCGGATGAAATTAAAACGAAGACCAGCTCTAAAGCAGATTCACAAGGAGCATCGATTATATTTTGCAAAAGAACATATACGGTGGAACAAGAAGTGGAGGAAAGTTATATTTACAGATGAAAAAAGATTTTATTTAGATGGCCCAGATGGATTCAATTTTTACTATCATGATGTAAGAAAAAAAAAATTGTCACAAATACGGCGTCAAATGGGTGGAGGTAGCATTATGCTTTGGGCAGGTATTGGGTATAACGGAAAGACTGATTTAATATCAATTCGCAGCAAGATGAATGCTATAACCTATCGTAATTTGATACAAAATCAAATTGCAAAGTACGCAACACATATTGCGAGACAAGATTTTATTTTTCAGCAAGATAATGCTGCAGTTCACACCGCTAAGGTTGTGAAAGAATATTTTTCAACAGAAAATATTGCAGTTTTGGACTGGCCTGCATGCTCCCCCGATTTAAACATAATCGAAAACTGTTGGAGTAAATTAAGCAATGCCGTTTATAGAGAAAATAGGCAATTTGAAAGTATTAATCAGTTAAAAAAGTGCCTTGAAGAGGAATGGAGAAATATATCGCTGGATTATATTAGAAAACTATATCGTTCTTTGCCGAAACGAATGCTGGAGGTGGTGGAGAATAAGGGAGGATCCACACATTATTAAATTTTAAAAGGTTTTTTATTTTTGTACAATTTAGTAGATAATAAACACTACAACTTTTGAAAGTGTGCTATCATTTCGCCGACCGGATTTCACAATCATTGTTGATAAATACAAGAGGAATAGCGAAGATACAGTTTCAAGCTCATATACCTTATTACTACAAGGTACTGTTTATATGCCATTCGTCAAACTTGGGAAATTCGGACTCTATCTATGAGAAATTAATGATAGCACACATGTGCTATCTTTTTGTCCAAGGGTGTATATTAACAACAACAACAACAACGAGACATATTATAAGAAAAATATTTTACAGAGTACAAAACATTCTACGTACAACGATCAAATATTATACGTGAATAATTCTCTGCAAGACAGGAAAATACTATAAAACGAGAAGAATTCCACGTATAACAGTCGAGTACGTTACAAAACAGAAAATATTCCGAGTACAAGAATGACACGTTTTATAGGAAGGATATTTACAGAAGAAGAAAGATTCCACGTACGGCACTTAAACATGTAGAGTATATTAATACGTACTTCAAGAATTCTTTACAGAAGAAAAACCTTGCGAGTAGAAAAACCAAGCTTGCTGCAAGAAGAGTTATTTACATCACATGCAGAATTTCGCGCACAATAGCCAAACTATGGAACAGCGTTACGAGGCAGCACAATGTATTCTATTCTATACGCGCGACTGTCAAACACGTTTCCTTCCGATACTTCATAGAGTGAGAAAGATCGCGCGTGAAACGGTCGAACGCAGCCATGTGAGGTGATTTTCGCGGGAAAAATCAACAAGTCTGGCGTGTGTCGTTGCTTGTGCGTGACGTTGCTTGTGCGTGACGTTGCTTCGCGATAGAACGTTAACAAACACAGAGAGAACCTCTTGGCTTGTACGAACACGCTCGATATAATTGAGAGCAGGGAGTGGTTACAGAGAGCGAAAGAAGAACGAAAAAAGAGAAAATAAAGATGCAAGGGAGAAAAAGAGAGAAGAAAGAAAAAAGAAAGAGAAGCAAAGAGAATGCAACGAGAGCGATCCTGTCCAGAGACGTATTATCGAGTGCAATGGCCAATCGGCCAATCGTATTTTTCCCCCGTGGTGGCGTCCAACTTGCATGATTAATAATGGTCCCGTTTTACTCGTTATTAATGTCACGCCGATAATCGTCCATCGTATTGCAATTATGTTGTTACGCTCATGGGGACACCCGGTATACGAGTTGGCTAAGGGTGTGGTCCCGCGGCGAAAAGGGAGAAAAATCTCGTTGCTCTCTTAAGACGCATTATCGTGCGTAACGCATCGTATTTCAACCTCACCGACTTCGAGGGACCTCTGTATCTCCTGTGAAAATAAACGTCCGGTAATGTACTTGCTCTGTACGCGTGTATCAGGGCCGTACTCACCGCCTTCGTTTCTTCTAACAATGCGTTCGAAACGTCGCAACAAACAAATCGAAAACAAGAGGAAGCTTTTTCTGACGAAACTTCTTGACCTTGTGTGACATACAGTGGCGCGTGAAAATATTTGTCGATACATCATTACGTGTTATACGAAAGATTGTGAAATTTCATTAGTACCGTGTGACTATCGTAATTACATTGGTATCTGAAACTAATCTAAAGATGTACATGGAAGGTACGAAATCGCTAGATCAGATACTAGGATCAGAGATTACCAAAGTATTCAAAGAGTCGGTTATTTGTTGTATCAACAGGTGTTGAATAATAGCATTGAGAGAAACTTATAAATTTAAGGTAATTCAACGTTTGGAAATGTGATTCGTAATGACGTTGGTAGATGTTGCAAATGTTCAGTGATGATATTAACATGTGAATCATAAATAGGATTGAAAGAAGAAACGATAGGATTATAGTAAGATGCTCTTAAGAAGCTGTAGAGGATAGGTGTTGGAGATTCAACTGTTTCTTATTTGAAAGATAACAAAAGATCGTAGGATGATTAATCTGCAATAAAATCACGAATATCGTGTGCATCGATCACGTATAGTCATTGCTACTGATTGACGCGTGAGTGATTTAATTGTAGTCTTAATAGTACCACAGACAGACTGAAGCTGTTAACAGTCGATTGAACGATTAATAGCTGGATACACACGTAACGTGATCATCTCGTATGATTCGAAGTTAAAGCGACGTATATCGGGTGATTCTATGAGAACCAATTGTTACGGTTATTCTAACAAAGGCATGGAATGTTAATCTAACGTTGGGACGATTATGATCCGATATAAAAATATTTCAAACGACGTGAAAACGTAAAAAAGTGATTTGTACGAAAAATGTGAAAAGTACGAACGATTTTGTAAATAATGTTGTTAGGAATATCTGAGAATAAGTTTTACTTTAATATTTCTCTTTAGAATGTACCGTTTTCGGTATTACCTTGTGCAAGTAAAAAAATCAGCTTTAAAATAAATTTAAAAGCTTATTACAAGTAACACGAGTCTAAATTTACATAAATCGTCAATTATTTTACATGTAAATGTCTTTAAGAAAATTTGTAAAACGTCCTCGATTCTTAAAAATAAAGACAAATGTACAGAGAAAAATATAATCTATATCTGCACCTCAACAGTCACACATTACAAAATCTACATAATATTTTGGTAACAACTCGCTGAACAATCACTTACATCACAACGTGACCTAATCATATCAACGCAAACTCAATACTGTTACACCAATTAAGTCAAACACTTCCGAACCTTAATTCTTTCCGTGTCTAAGAGACGTCATGTTCGCGTGCAAAATCCTCGATGCCAAACATCAACAACTAACTAACTGATAATTTCATCAAAAAATTACTTGAAACGAAATGGAAAAATTTCGACGATGTAGACACGTGAAGAGGAACGTTAATTTCGCATGTGATCGTCAAAAGGACCGAACGTAAGCAAAAGTCATTGCACTCTGTATAACGCGTATGCTATGTGTACACATGTATGCAAGCGCGTGAGTGAAACATGGTGTTTGCACGCGATACTACTCTCAACCCTTGATCAGGCGAATGTCAAGGGGAAAACACAGAAAGCGCCCTTGTAATTGGCATTACTTATGAGGATTACTAGCTACCATAAATAACAAAAAATTAACTCGTCGACGATCCGCTGAGCCGCGAGGAAAACTTAAGTGAAAGATATCAAGCCGTTTGGCTTAATTGGCGCAACTGGATGGAACGATTAATTACTGGCATCTTGCGAGTACCATCGACCGTCGATAATTGACCATGGGGGTGAGATTCATGGCGAAAGATATAAAATACCTGAACCTGTATGTTGAGTCTACTTGTCACGATTTTTCATGGCTGCATGTATCAAGTACAGTAGGGAACCTTCGTTCGAGGCCGGTTCGGCGCGAAGAAAATAAATTACTGTGAAAAAGCAACCGTTCACTAACAATTGGATTTTTCCAGTATGGTTAAAAGAATAATCGATTGTTTGATTTTGTTCCTTTGTGAATTGTTGCCTCAGTTTTCTGTAACACGCGTGAGAAATGCGTGGTATATTTTAAGAGTTCTGGTTTGTGTTACTTTTATTAAACTTTAAGATGAAATAAATTGAAAAGAATTTCGTGTGTTAAGATTTAGGAAAGAATTTAATATAGGACGATTCTATATGATAAATTGAGAACTGTATTGTATTACATGATTTTTTGAACCACATATGTATTTCTATAATACTCAGTCAGTTATTTCTATTCGTGAATAAAATGTATAATAACACTCTTTCATTGTGAAAATACTTTTCTCGAAATTCTACTTTCACCATGAATTGATCTCATTTATGTACATATACGTCGTTAAATAGATTATTAGGATAAATAAATTCTAAAGATTCTAGGGAAATATCTTGTAGGTATATTTAGTTAGTCATGAGCGAAAGAATATTTAAATTCAATTTTGTCAATGAAGAAAATAATAATACAATAACCAGTATGCTTTTACGTATATGTATGTTTATTCACTGTTCAAATAACGAATCACTTAATTCCGCTATACGGAATATTTTTTTAACTGGCTGCTATTACAACGATAATTGTTAAAACATTCACACGCTGAGTTTATGATTTTCCAAGCATTATATGTTAAACGAAGTATAATACACTTATCAGTCATAAACGATTTACTGTAAAGCACCTTAATCATAAATTATAAATAAATTTTAAGATAACATTGTAGCTATGCGCATTGTTCGTTAAATTCATTGCACGCATAAATCTACATTTACGCAAAAATTCTACATTGAAAATTATGATATATACACGATATATATCGTTATATTTGTGATTATATGTTATGACTAATGGAATGAATTGCAAATTTTTAAACAACTTTTAAAATTGCGATACTTTTCGGATTTTGTTTCATATCATGTAGTATAATTAGATAAGTATTTCTGAAAGTGGAAGTTTGAATTTTCCTGAAAAATGTAACTTTTTTCTAATGTTTTAAAATTAAATATTCATCGCGCTAAAAAGGGACTAAAAGTGCGCGCACTCTAGAAAGTTTATAAATAGATCACTGCATTAATCATGTACTGTATGTTTTCAACTCTTAGAACATACATATACACGTACATGATACATCAGAAATTTTAACTTTGTTTGTGAAACTATTACTCATCAACTGAAAGTACGAAAAGTATCTCAAGGTACTAGGTTTTCATAAATTTGCAAGAGTCCTCGCAAGTTTTATATTAGGAAAGTTATTCTAAAAATAAAAATAAAATTTGTACAATTTCTTTTTAAACTTACGGCTCATTGTAATTTGTACACTTGCAATCATTTTAATTGGCGTATATCACGAAATGAGTAAGAGTAATAAAACAGAAGTTGAGCATTACGACAATCTTAATTCATTAGCGACAGCAAATCTCCATTTACGACAGTCAGCAGTAAACCACTTAATGACTGTTGATGATGCCAGCTATGATGAATGAATTATGCATTTAATAATAAATAAACTATACATTTTTATGTACATATGAGAACTTTAAGAATATTTATACAAATACATTGAATACTATCATAGCATCAACAATACACAATATATAATGGTAAAATACATTAAACAAATATTAATATGCTTAAATACATTTGCAAAAATATATAAGACATCTATTATAATTATAATTATTATAGTACTCATAATAATTATAACAGATAAACTACTTCTGTCTACATTCTACTCTTTTAGTTGTATTTAGTTGTAAGAGTATGGTATTTGCATAAATATGCGCAGTTAATTATTTACTAATTATGAAGTTATTTTTAATTATAAAGTAGTAATTAATTGACAATTATGAATGATACATTAACAAGTCGAAATTCTTATCCAATAAAAAATTAAAATCTAACCTCTCTCTGTCTCTCTCTCTCTCTCTCTCTCTCTCTCTCTCTCTCTCTCTCTCTCTTCCTCATACATAAGAATAACGTTTATATAATAACCTATATGAGCGTAATTTCAAATAAAAGGAAAAAGACGAGTGTCTCGCACATTACTTTATAATGTGCACGATCTAATCAGCGTAATCGTCTTATTGAGCTTCGATTTTCATCAAAACTCGCTGAAAAACCGAGCCGGATCGGGAGCATAGTGTCTTTGACCACCTCTCTGCCTGGCTTTCACGCCGATATCTATTTCTGGAGACGGCAAAAGGTCGATCGTCACATTGCTACGAGCATCGACGCGTCCTAAAACAAAAGTTCGACCGAGGGAAAAAAGGCAAGCTAGCCTCTTGCACAGTTCAACTAACATCATCAGTGGAATTTTACATGTCACGTGTTACAAGTTAGCAATATTAATAAATACCCTTTCACGACAACGGCAGGTTTAGTAATGAAACGAATGAAGTTGCACGAGTAAATTTTGTAAATTATAAATTATTTGATTATCCTATTTAACAGAAAATTATAAAAAGTTGTAAAAGTATAAAAATGTCTATAAGCTAAATCTTCTAACTCGATAATTTACCAATATCATTAATTAATAATTTATCGTACAACAGGGTCCTGACTGAAAAATTGAGAAGAGAGAAAAAGACCAGTGTAGAGACAAATGCGGCTAAAATAAAACGGCGCGCGGATGAAATTGGCACGCGGTCAATGCATCGTGTCGTCTACTTACTTATGCTGTGCGTTATGCACTTGTTTTTCCGCCTGCTCGACTGCTCAAGGGCTAATTAAGTGCTGCCTCTGAATGAATATAGCGGTAATTAAAAGGTTTCCGCGTAATTACTATTACTCCTCTAGGTCAGTAGACACGCTTATCAATTTGTTAGAGAGCGTTAGAAAGCACGTAACGATTCTCCCCAATACGATAAAAACATTTTCCGCAAGAAGAGATATTAACAAGCTATGATTCAGTACGTGTATAGGTACGTGTCTTGTAAAAATAGCCGCAGTCTTTCTCTATGTTGTTTAAGGCTGCCACCGATGAAGTTTTTCTGATATTAGAATTTAGGAGAAATCTGTTTGAAAATTTGGAAATCTGGAGGATCTCAAAATTTAAGGTTCAACTTCGAAATATCTGTTTTTGTAGATTCTGTAAATCTAGTGCATCTCGGCAATGACGAAATCTTTCCCAGGAATTTTCTGGCGTGAACGAGCCGCTAGAAATCTAGTATTGCAGGTCAGTTACAGGCCTAAATTTATTTGAAGTAGTTGTTATATCGAAAAGACTGTGTTCTTCGACCGTTTAAATTTCGATTATCATTCAGGTTTCTATATTTTACAGTTGACGCCATGTACGAATATTCACAAACGTTGTCGAACAATGTCAAAAAATCTCCAGAAATTTCCACAATTATTCAAGTATTTTCACCAATCTTATCTAAATATTATTTCCACCGTAATTATCTAAATGTTTTCACAACCTAAATTTTAACCGATGCATAAACACAAAATTCAGTTTACTCTCGGGTAATAGTTGTAATCACAAGATTAAGGAACGCTTAGATTTCTCTTAAAATAAATAAAAAGAATAAAGGCATCGACAACGGAACGCTATTCCACGAGATTTTACGATCAGAGAAGCCACACAACGTTATACGAGCTAGGCACGATAAACGAAATCTGGGCGTCGTTAAATCCTGAGCCTTTCTTTTCCTACTACTTTTCTGGTGGAGAACTAATCCGTACGAAGGAGAACGACCTCTTCACGATGACCTTTGCAGATCGTACACAGGAAACCGAGTGAAACTACCACATGGAGAATCGTGGGAGGAGCTTGCGCCTCGTGGTGACTTTCAGGAACTAAAATCCACCCAAAGCAGTCGGATCGAACGCAACCCTCTGGTTCAAGGTGACTTTCGCTGACGTAATCACACCTATCGAATGAAACAGAATAACAGAGATAATCGGTGGAAAAACGATGTATACTTGGTGAACTGCATTACGAGAAGTAAACAAAAGAATTAATTTAATTCTTGCATTTACAGAATCGACTACATTAACGTTTGAAAATATTTGATAAAATATTAGAAAATATTTCTGACGATTTCACGATCGATACAAGTTTGAATAGCTTGCCTGTTATAAATTTTAGTAAACGAAACGATGGAAAATTCTTTATTTAGAAACATTTCTAAAAATGTTAATCAAAGTTCAACCAAAGGATTTGGTTGTTATAAATTTTGATAAATTATCCCTTTAATATATTATATGATTATAGAAAAAATTAATTGACGTTATCATTTATGGTAAGTAAAATTTTTATTCGATACAAATCATTCGTTAAATTTTGATTGATACCCACTGCACAAGTCTGTAATTGTACGAATAAGAAAGAGAGTAATACGTAGTTGTTCGTGAAAGACAGGAATGAAAATCCATATCGACCAATCAAATGATATAACATTCTCATCGGTGCTTCGTCATTTGCATCAAGATTAACTTATAAAATAATTAACGAGCTTCCATCAATCTCGTACGTTTCTCCAAAGTTCGTCAACAGACTGACGACAGATGATGAAAACTTCCAAACATATGACTGCTATTAATCAACTAACTATACATATAGCCTTATGCATTCAGCACAATCCATTCTGATGCTCTCTTATAACTCTCAGCTGAATAAATTCCTGACGGAAATGTCAAAATACTTGCAAACGACAAAGCTATCTACTAATGGAGCGGGAATTTATTCAAAGAGATTCCTCAGAAAATTCTCTTTTCTAACTACAATACATTATATAAATACATACTACAACACATAAACGGGAAATTGTCCTTGATTGTCTGAACTATCGCTACATACCTAGACGATCATATATGATATATTATTTCATTTGTTTGATTTATTACTATGCATATAAATACATATAATACTATATCATGTCAGACAATTCACTCGATGTGAGTGGCATTGAGAATGTTCGGAATCTGGTCCAATCATATTTGTATGCATTCTCGATCGCTACATTAGCCGATTGGAAGACAAAAATTCGGGATTCTTATTAAAAAAACGTCGAGAATATAAAGAATTCAAAAAAATATTATACAGCGCATAATGGAAGGAATATAATTAAACACTGTAATGTAATAAAAGCAAATGGGAAGAAACACATATTGTACACATGTACAGTAGCTCGTGAAAGTATTCGAACACTTATAGAAAGCTTTTGCAAATATATCATGTGTATTGTTACGTGTGCGTTATATGTGTTAACTTCCGCAAAATATCTTGAAATTTATATACATTTTCAGACTACTTTCGAATGTCAGTGAAATTTCAAAATGTTTGGTACAATACACATAATATTACATGTACCTACATCAATTTTCCTAAGTGCTCAAATACTTTTATTAACGTGTATAACGTATACCGTAACGATTTAACAGAATTCGCTCGCACTCCTCGATCTTACTAAGAAAGAACCGCAAAGAATACTGAAAGTTGTCAGTTCTAATTCTGTGAACAAGCACTGTAATTTCTTACTTACTCCAGCTACGCTTTCTCGCGTAGCACTTACGACTTGAAAATCGCCGGCCGTTTTACAAACTTGATGATCCGTAAATACCCCTCTCGCTAACCTGAATCTTTGCGTGACAACTTGGAAGACACCCATTACCAACGAGGAGGAAGAAGGAAGATCTCCGACGATCTTACGAATAACAGTGGTATGAAATCGATTGCAGCGATTCGACGCTTCCCGTCATGCAGTTCTCTCTCCGTCTTTGAAGGTCAAAGCAATCGACAGGACTCGGTCGGCCTGTTTTCTGATTCGCGTGAAGTAAAACCGCGACTGGGAACCCGACAAATTGCGTCCTGCTTCCACAAGGGTCTACCTGACGCGTCCACGTGACGAATCACGATTTAAAGGTCGACGAAAGGCTGACACGATCAATCGAAACTACGTGACGTCGAATCGAGGTCGTCGTTCGCGCCACCTCCGCCAAGCTTAGCCCCGCGAACACGAGCTTGAACTCACGCAGGAGGGGATCAAAGGTCGAAATGGAGCCCAACCTCGGCGACTCGGCCGCTAACATCAAAGACTATGCTCGCTCCTTTTTACCGCGTCGACAACCTAGACGCCAATGAGGGATTCCACCGGCGATCCTTATACACCTGGTCGTAGGTCGTGGCCGGCCAGACTAGCAAGATACGGGCAAATTTTATTCTTGATTGCGATGCACCGCGTTACTGCTATATGTCGGTTAAACTCTTGGCCTTCGGACGGAGACCTGCCAAGAAATTAGATACCTGTTGGCGAAAATAAATCACAACCGGTCATCCGTATACGTGTCACATCTACTGTGTCATTTGTAGGTACGGCAGCGGATTTTTTTATTTTGCAAATTGACGACATAAAATTGCAAAAGTGCAAGATTCATGGATGTATATTTTATTGGAGGGACGGTAGTGTGATTTAATAAGATTGTTACGCGGAGATAATTGGCTGGTTGAGAAACGCTCCCTCAGATTCCAATTATCGTAAGTTTCTACAGATGAGTATTTAATTATCTTTTTTCCAATTACTCGTATTTAATAACTTTGTACTTTAAATTATGGGTAATTTTCGATTAAATTTTTTTAGCGATCATATAGTGTGCTTCTCCTTACATTGATCGTAATTACACTGCAGAGACTTATGCAAATTTATGCTTCTTTTCGATACAATCAAAGGAATGGAGTCTAATAGGAGATTATGTTCATTCGTTAAATATTATATAGAATACTATGCTATGAATATTTTACGTATTTTTATATATTCGTGTTTCCCATAAATGCATAAATATACGCATACTAATTACAATTTATGTACATTGTGTATATAGTTCCGATGCGACTATGCGATAATCACGCGAAATAATTTAGTTTGTTAATAGTTTCACCCTTAATTTATGCTAAATTATACCGCAATTTGATTATATATTATATATAAAATTATCTTTTGCCCACGATTTCGTTCGCCTGGACTACTTGATATACGGAACTACTTTTAAACAAATAAAATTTTATGAATAAACTATTTACATATTTTTTATACTAACAGTTAAGTTATTCTCCGTGGTAAAAGATATTAAATTATGAAAATACTCGATTTTAGAACAATCACAACGTAAACAATAACCATTGCTTGACCAAACATGGGAGCGCGTTCAACTCAAATATCAGGCTATTTCTCAGCTTTTACGGAACAAATCGAAATGAAACTTATCCCATTTTTTTCCAGACATTAAACTATACAATAGAGAAAATGGCATCAAAATTCGCTCAGTAGTTTTTACACGATACGAGTACAAGCAAACAAAAATTCCAAAAATTAGTTTTTTGGACTCCAGAGCCTATGAGCTGTTCCTAGATGACCGTTCTATTTTCTTTTCATCCAACGTACACGCACAACTCTTCTATCTTTTCATTACAATGTACATAAATATTGTAACCAAAGAGTCGCTCAAACGAGCAATTTCGTGTTATTAAAGTAACATTCGCAAATGGGTAATCATAACGATTAAAGGCGACAGCACGATGTCAGCACATGTTCTCAAATAGAAATTATCGTTATTATTATTGCTAACGCTATCGTGTCCCCTATCTGTGTTCATTTTTCAATAAATTTGTTGTTGCACTTCGCGCAAAAATGTTTCAACTGTCCGATAATTACGTCGATCAAGGATAATCGAGTAAACACATTTACAATTGATAAGCATTGCAAGAAAATTTGTTGTTTCAAATCGAGATTACGTAAGAAAGTTTTGTTAGTCACGTGTATGAAGACATTAGGTTCACCAGTGAGTCGATAAAAATAGATACACAGATAGCAAGACAAAAGACTCTTCCACTTTCTGTCAACGAAAATCAATATTGTCTAAAATATTCCACAGAATATTGTTAATCGAAACGAATAACAGATTTTTCACTTATCACGTTTGAGCCATGTTATTAACAGAATACGATTATTGTGATATTCATTTTCATTGAGTATAGTGTATCGATATATGTAAAATAAAATATATTGTAGTATATTTATATCTTTATTATACGTAGATGAATAACACCGAAGCTGTTAAGTCCAATACCAGATAATATACCGTCATAATTTTCCTTCGATCGATACCATAATTGATAAGACTATCATAGTAATATTAACGTTGTACGACACTAATCATGCTATTAATACTATTACTACTGTTGAAACCAATATTACTGATATATGTTTGTAATTTTATGTTCAATCGATGTAAAGATGAGAACGTGCTTGTAAATTTTCTTCCTATTACATTACATTTTCGGACTTGATTAATTACACCGGGCAATTATTATTAATATTCACTGTAGGATTATACACGATGCGCAACTTATTACTAAATTCATATTAAGTTTAGAAAAATTCTATAAAATTTCATAATTTAAATTCTTAAATGAGGAAAGCAAGTGAACGTTTAAATAAGTGTGAAAAGAAACATTTTCACGCTTAATCGGTATTTGAGAAAGTTCGTAACTTCATCAAGTTAACCCTTTTATTATAAGATTCTCGTTAGAGACTTAATGAATGGTCAGATTGTGCACACCGACGTTGAAGTAAATTAGCCGCTCATTCGCGGCTGAACATCAATTACACTTTTTCGAACATTCTGTAAAACACGCGCGAGGAACCTTATACGGGTCTTAACATGAAGGCAGTCTGTTATCCACTAGAAAACTTCGTTAATTCCTGATTATCGAGAGAGGTTCACGCGAGGTTCACGTGAGGTTCACGTGGGTTTCACGTATTTGTAAGGGAACCTTGGGACTTTAGGATAAACCTGACTAACTGTAAATATTTCTGATAGAGAACAATAACTTTTCCACTGAGAGCATCAAATATTTGTATTTACTGTGCGAAATAAAGAACAAATAAAGGACATTAATGGTATAACAGTTAATTTAAAATTGCTTAGAACATGAATAATTAGTATATATCAATAATTACCTAAAATTATTTTACGTATCACACAATCACTTTGTTACGATTGTTTAATTAATTTACGTTCAACCTCTTTAATTTATACAAACCATTATGCAATCATAATTCACCGATTTATAATAGAAAACAAGTTTCAGAAAATTCGAAACTTTGTAAATAAATTTAACATAAAAATTGCGCTTTATCCTGACTAAGATCGAAACTACCTTCTAGCTTCCTATAATATTCGTCATTGTAAATATTAGAAACTTGCGTAAAAAATTGTATTTTAAAAACTATCCACGTCCTTTAGAAAAGAAAAAGAAGATAATCTCCAAACTAGTAAATCTGCTCGATACATTCCTATCGAAAAGAAATTTCACTAAGACAGAGGACCACTGGCGAAACTGCATATGCATTTGCATACAACGCTGACATTTTGTGCACGCATCATAAATATTTAATATATAACATACGATACATAACACTAAACTCGATAACTAGAACTACCAACAAATAAAAATCACGCAACTTGCCACGATTTCCACACTTCTATTTCAAGCGAATGTGATCGCTCATAAAAAATGGCACAGAAACGTGTATTCAGATCAACTAATATAATTTCAAGCGCGTGTAAGATACGATAAGTATTCCACAACAACGTTCTACGATGATGCTGCTATGCATAGCAAACAAGCGTATCGTCGAATAAACAGAAAACCAAAAAGATAGTATACATATTTCTATCAATAATCGATCTACCAACAGCACGCATGAACATCTGCAACAAGCGGGGCAATCTCGTAAGTTAGGAAAATCCCGGTGGTTAATCGGAACAGCCGAGAATAGCGGTAACAATGCTATCTTCTGTTATTTAAACAATCGAAGTGCATGCATATGCGAGAAACTGACACACAGCAAGTACGTGCCGCACCATCATCAAAGAATAACGAAGGAACACGCGTTAGTGGCGAGTTGGTAGAGGGAGGATTCTTGGACTGCGAACGCATTGATTGATTCTCCGCGTTTCCGCTTCGATCGCAAACAAATCGATCGCCGGCTATCTAAAAGTACTTCTCTGGATTTTCATTAGGTTAACCCACGCATGTTTACCGCTGTTAGGTTTCTTGAGATTTCGTAGAAAATTTCTCTATCTTTCACTGTAGAAATTTCATTCGGTTTTTTTCACTGGCCTTTCACTGGGGGATATAACATCGAGAGTTCGTGAAATATCGAATTATTACGAAATATTTTATTCTGAAAATTGAGAAAGTGCGATTGAACTTGTAAATCTGGGAAAATGGAAATAATAAAAATTAAAATATTTGAAAGTAATATAATATTTTATACACGAAAGCGAATATTTGAGACGAATACGTGAATTAATATTCAAAGAGAATTAATTAATTAAATTATACGACTAATAATAAAACAGCGATTGTAATAATCTGAATTCAATTTACGAAAGGAAAATGTACAAATAAATAAATCAAATCTGCCAAGAGCAAAAAAACGAAATAAATAACTGGAAATTCTCCGATGCTCTTAATGAAAATCCAGCGAATGCTGCAAAATACTGACTTCAAATCGACTCAATTTCACATATATAAATACATCGATCAATTGAAACGACTAAAAATGTAGAATATTCTAATTCATTTTAACTCGTTGTATTTGTAAATTGATGTCAAGACGATCAATGTTGGATAGATTTTATCGTGGATGATAAGAAGCTCGAATCGCGACGGAACAAGAACGCTATGTAACATTTCCTGCTATCAGTTGCATTAATTTGTTCGATATCTGAGAAAGCTCCTGTATCGAAACGCAATACGTGCGTTCACACTTGTAAGAGTGCGTAACGCGATACGAATCTGCAGCAATCTATTAGATTTCTTTCAATTGCATTGGAAAGTGGATCAGAAGCACAGGTATGCGTCTATCTGTGCCTTAAACCGATTCTCAATTACTCGCATGTAAGAAACAAAATATCCATCTGTGAAAAATATGATATTTACGTTCCATCGAAAAATATTGGGTCATCTTGCAAGGAATCAGGTGTTCTCGAGATTCGAGTTTAGAATAATGGAATTTGCTACTACATTAAAGTATTGCAAAAATAAAGAATTACAAGAGATAGAATTATATCGTGAAAATAGAACTCATTGCATAAAAACCAACGAAGCATTGCTTATGGGATGACCTAATATTTGATAAATAATTCAAAACACGAAAATAATCCACAGATCACGCGGTACTACAAAGTTATTCATTTTGTTAATCGTCAAACGTAAACGTCTACAATAATGACAAATATTTGTTTGAGGTTTCGAAGATTTGTTGGTTTCAAAATTGTTAAAAATTTCTGTTTCTAATTAACATTAACTGTCAATTACCTTTACTTTTCGCTCGTATATCGAGGAGAATTTTAATAGGCAGTTTCGCGAGTAGTTTTTACAATAGAAAGGACAGCAAATCTGAGCGCAAATGGCGAGCGATTAGACAAGTTATCGAAAGTTGTCTGTCCGACTACCGACTGAAACTCGTCCATTCTTATGCAACTCTTTATAAGAAATATATTGTTAATAATATAATCATATGGAGAATAATGTGAACTGGAATACAAAGGTGATCAAATAAGAGGAAAGATGTGGGTAACTTACGATATTGCAGATATTCACGATAAACATAAGTGATCCATGATTCGTCCCTTTTAAAAGTATACATATATATATCTAGTAATTAAATTTTGTTCGATGTTTCCGCACATATGGCATCGATGATGTTAAAATTCGAAGGCAATCACCGACGATGAGCCACGAGGATGATTATTGCGTAATATCGAAATAATAATACACGCGAATTTATACATAGATTTGATCACGAGCGTGCTTCTCACAGTACTATTTATAATTGTTATCCTGTAAAAACACGACGTGACACATATTTGAGACACATGTGGGGCGAAGACAAATATTTAAATAGATCGATAATATTTTTAGAATCGTCTATTAGATCGAAGAAGAAAATTTGTACTAAGATATCAATTCACGTAGAATTTGTGAAAATATTATTTATTAAATATGTAAAAATATCGCGTAACAATCATAGGTGATCAATTTGTATTATTGATATGTTTGTATTACGCATAGAGACAACATTATAAATAAGATGTTCGATACTTCATTTTTAACTAATCGAAGAATAAATTAGACAATTTTATACGCCCTAACAGTTGCTTCGTATAATGCAAACGAAGAATTACTTATCTGCTTCAATGTCAATCAACACAGACACTTGACATTCCCCTTGACAAAATTAAGCACAGTCATCAAAACAAGTATATACATGTATGTCTTCGTTACAGTTAGGTTTCCCTTTGAAAACAATCTAACACCTACTTCCATCAAGTACCCTAGCAGTAATCAAAACAGAAACAGTTAACACCATCGGTTAAGAGAAAACAAAATCGCCGATTCTATGTTATCACGGAAATATAAATATAGAGCATACATATTCAGTTGTAAGACATAGATGTCAAACAGTCGAACTTTTCGCTTATTTCGTGTTAACAACTATAAGAACGTATGACTTTTAATTTATTCAAAAATATAATTGGCAGTTAAAATGTTGAACAATATTGCAAATATAACTGTTACCAATGTCATAAACACTAACACCTGCTTTGTCACTATCGCCGCTTCATCTCGACGAATTGCTCTCTAACGCAACGAAAAAGATCGATTGACCTAATTAAATTAATATTGTACAAGAAAACATTACAAATCGCATGTGCTTAATATTTTTGCACAATAGTGGTAAGCTTGTTACTAAACCAAGTCAAGCTCAACAAGTAAATTTTACAAACTTACGATCCAGTTTATTATCTCGTTTGAAATAGTAAAAAATTACACGAATTACTCGCGCGACAAAAGTCTACAAACAATAACACGATATTTGTCAATTTATTAACATTATCATTTAATAACTTACTGTACAAAGTTGTCAATTTTCTACAATTTGTATCGTAAAAATCGTATCGCTATATTTATAAAATACCGTGTAATAAAGCTCCATAATCAACAACGCGTCACTTATCAGTTCGTTAAAATGCTATTCATTTCTTACGTTACTATACAATGCTGAGAATCAGCTACAATTTGTATTCTACAGATTTAAAGAATATCGTGTAACATACGTAGCAACGTATCACTTGTCAGTTCGCTGACATTATCATTCGCTAAATTTCCATACGAGTTTGATGATTTCTTACAATTTCTATTCTACTGCACTGTGTTGCAATAATCGCAAAAAACTTGTATAACAAAACTCTATAACCAGCAACATCGTCACTTGTGTCAATTCACTAATGCTCTATCACTTCCTATAAATCATTTATTAAATCATACAAAAAAAAATCCAGACAATTTCCTGAAGCGTTCCCTACGAGGCCCTTTAAATCTATTGCGCAGGTACACGATGTCGCGGAGGGTGAGTGAACAGGAAGAAGCGTGGAAGCGAACGCGTGCTGGTTCGCGCGGCACTCACCGACTTTCCGCCAGGCGATCCTTTCACTGGTGCCCCTTCCAGAGGGCCGTTTAGCGAAATGCACTCGCGAGGACACGGCTGACAGCACCGGTATACTCCGGCGGAAGTAGCAGCGTTCACGGGGGTGAAAGCACACTGTTTGTCTCGCGTTACGGGAGAACGTGACGGTGGAGAAACGCGGAGAACGGCCGGGATCTGCGTCTTAACGGGAAGCAAGCAGAGCGGACGAACGAACCGCGCGCGTGGCCGTGCGTGCGTCCGGCGTAAAAATGACGAGGACGGGCGTCGCGTAGCACGACCGCCGGCACAAGGGCGTCGAAGGTCGCAGCTGCGCGCCGAGCAGCATGCAGGTGCGTCCCTCTTTCGCGATACACGGGACCGCGCGCGATTTGGAAACTGCTACGAATCGTTTCTGCGAGATTCAGCCAACACGCGCTTCGCTAAGGGAGGGGAAACGGAAGATGGCTTATGAACGCGGTCTAAGAACGACCCACGAAAGCCACACCAGATTTCTGTCAAAATTGTAGAAGTTTTAATAGAGTTTGAGATAGGGCGATGAGGTTGGAACTAGGATGTTGCGCAATAAGGGAAAATATGGAAGTAACGCGAGCCGGTTTTCATTTTGAACCTCTACGGTGAATTTGGTATCTTTTGAACAAATTTTCGAGAAATCTAAATTCAACGAATGTAGGTTTATTTATCAGTGAAAACGATAGAAGGAACAATTACCACATCATCGACGGTACTGTCGCAACGCTAGTAGTGCACGAACGGTCAATTGACGTAATTGACGCGCGGAAAGGAACGTTGAAGTATTTTGTGAGTACGGATGAGGATAGTCATATTCGATATTAATATATTGAAAAAGTTGAACACGATGTATTCGCGTATTGGAAATAATTTGACAAGTTTGCTACTTAGATGATTTAGGTATGTTAGATTTTACTGAATTAGTTAAAAATGTGACTATTTATTATTATTGTATAAGAGCGTATAAGAGTGGTGTAAAAACTTTGCTTGGAAAAATATTAAATGGTATGGATGTACTGAATCTTATTGAATCACAGGGATGAAACATAATATCTTGTCGTTATTATATTCGATTACGTTAAAATATTTCGTGTATAGGGGTGAATAGATGGGTTGAAGAAGAGCGACGTACAAATTAATTTGAGGAAATGTATTCGGATATATGGAATAATTTAAAAGATAATAGATAATCCATTAACTGAAATAACGATGAAATGTTACATCTGAATGGGTTACTTAGATATGCGATTTTTCATTATTATTATATTTATAAATTTAAAAGGTGTGTGAATGTATTTTCAAATACAAAGAATGTTGAGCTATTTAACTAGAAGGATTTTATTAATGATCTTATCAAATATCTATTACAGATCTTATTTTAACCGATTATTATTATGACGCGAAAAAAATGTAACATCTTACGAAATAAAAAGAAAGAATTTCTGCTCATTTTTATAAGTTTAAGAATAATGTAAATGTAGTAGCATCCATAAATTAAGTATCTAATAACAATTTCATAATTAAGAAATAATTAAGAAAACTCATATGCATTGAATACTCTAAAATTGACTTTGTAATTACTACAAGCAATTACATCAATTACACAACATTTCCTCTATCAGCCAATAGATCGATTTTTGCTTCTGCAATAAATAGCTCAGATTTAATTGTACGTTCAAATTCTGGAATACTATTCAATTTTTTAACTCCTCATCCTAACCTAATTCCTAACCTAATTTCCTTAAAAATGTATTTGATACAAGAAAAATTTGAGTATATTTTTATCGAATAAAAAAATTTGAATAATCCATAAAATAAGTGATAAAATAAGTACATATAGAAAGAGTCGAGAAATTAAATTCTTAAAAAAAAAACTTTTCCTTATATTCAAATTTTCCAGGAAGTTCACACTGCTTGCATCAACTGTCGTTCTAACTTTTGTAACGTCTATCTCGTAGCACGACAAAGGAGGCAGCACCAGCTGGACCTCCAATTAAAAGCTTCCCTCGTTCGTTTCGAACAACTCCACACTATCGTAAAACTAGAGTGTGCACATGTACGACGATGATGAGCCAGCAAAAAATTTCTACAGTAGCAAGCAATATAGAATAGTTAGAGATACAACGTCGTACGTGCATGTAAAACCTTCGCCGAGCTAATCTTCAAACGCAATTTCAACGAAACAATGCGACCGTTTCTCTAGTGTAATTCGATTCCATTCAATGTAAATACATCACTACAACTAACCGTTTATCGCAAAAGTGTAATGAAAGTGATAAATATAGAAGAAATGTGAGAATTGCTTGTAGAATTTACGATGTGACATATCATTGGCAATTTTGTAATAGTTGGTAAAATCGAATAAACTTTCGTAAATTTTTCAATTAAAAAAACATCGGTAAAATGTAGTATGATTTAGTATATTCTTTTTACTTTGCTTCAAACAAATTATTCGTTAATTTATTATTTTCCTTTCTATACTTAATATTATAATTGATCAGCACGTAGATAATTAATCCCTGAAGGCAGCCATACATACGATACGCGTACATGTGTATGTATATGTTGCTTTATTCAAACATGATTCCAAAGATATATAATAGCCACGTATGCACAATAACGTACATTTTTCTCAGATAATTAAAAATATCGATCCAACTCATCAAATATCTGTAAATATGATTCAAGTAAACATCATCTAATGTAAATAAATCTACCCTCAAGGAGGTTAAACGTTATATGAAACCGGTTATATCAAACAAGGTAAAGCAAGACTCGTATGACTTTTTCCACACAATTAATCGATACAAAAAGGAAAGCTTTCCAATCAAAATAACCAATCGGCATCGCCTATATCATAAAACGTACGAGTATCATCGAGGAATCTGTCAGTGTACGCAAATCCTAAATTAAATCGTCGATTTCACGTCATTTACACAAACATCGTATGAAAACACATCGAAGATAACCTCTCAACGGTTCTAACCTTTACCCCATCGCTCTCCCCGTCCCCAAAATATTAAATCATCGACTGTACGAAGGAATCGTTGGCGGAAGAACGACACAGTGTGCGAACAGTGATCGAGTGAAATTCGAATTTTTCTGTGAACTGGTCTAAATGAATACGAGCCTGCGCAACAGACGCTATCGGAAGATTCGCCGCGAGAGGCGCGGCGTCGCGACGCTCGCATGTGCCGCAGATTATGCCGCATTGCCACAAGCATACGGCACCGGTCGGACGACGATCGTGTTGTCGGGACAACGCTCGGGAAAAAAGTCAAGCGAATGAGCAAGTCGCAAATAGGTTAAACGCGAGACGTCCTCGCGATGCGCCGTCGAGGACGTCGTCGACGAGACAGCTGGTAAAAAAAGGGATACATCGAACGCGAACAACGACATCGCAGATATCGACGAATATTCCCGAGCGAGTAAACGAAAGAGAGAAAAAAGAGGACAGAAGAAACGTGATAAATATTCTTCGACTTACTCTGAACAGAAGAAAACCTCAGGATCATGAACGTCCGACGATTGCCTGGTTTCATGTACCACTACAAGGTGATCACGATGCTCCTCTTCACGACCATGGTCCTCGTTGTCTACCTGCTCCTTCACTGGGGTATTATGTGCACGAACCTTGAAGCTTGGCGGCACGTATCCAACGTGGTGAGTCCTTTCGAGACACGTTTCACCGTGCACAACTATATCACACACGACATACACGCACCGTATGCACAGATCGTATAGACAGGTCGCACTAGGGTCACGCTGGCGAAGGGGTGAAAACCGTAAGAGGGTAGAGAGAAAGGGACAGGGACCGAACAAACGGGCACGCACGCGCTCTCCCAACGTGCACGAAACGAACTGATTCTGTAGCACGGTACGGTGCCAATTTCACGTGTGTACTTACGAATATAAAAAAGAAAATTTGCCCGTCCTTACCTCTGTGTGTTTACATCGTTACGAGGTAACGTAATTCTGGTTGTCGACCTCTGCATAGTGTTTACTAAATAGAAACAAGCAAACTTGCGAGATCTTGCGAGGATTAGGAGGTAGAGGGGGTAATATCCTCGTCTCTGCGGACCGTCTATTTACATTCTTTTGAATGTGCCCTTAGAATTTGACTGGTTTCCTAGAAAAATAAAATCATCTATGAATAGGCCGTTCGAAGGGAAGTCTTACAAACTATCAAACTGATGACGATGAATGAGGCAACACGAGAAATATTCCTTTTTCAGCTATTTAGAATTTTTGTGAAAAATGATCGCGGGATTGTATATATATATATTATTGAGGAAGATAATATTCGTTATACAGCGAAATTTTGTCACTTATGCGTTTCATAGAAGTTGAGAATCGTTGTTGCTGATATATTTGCGCGCTTTCATAATAATATTCACGTCTTTGTAGGAAATTAGAAAAATTTTAAGAAAAGGTGCTCGATTTATCTCGTCTGTGATTTACTTTACAATTTATAATCGCTTTAACGCGTCCTTCGTACAGCTGTTATAGTCGTCAGAAATATTCACTTAAGCACAGTTTAAGAGATTTTCACCGTGTTATGTTCTCATTATAAGTGGATTAACGTTCAACGCACGTGGCTGCAATGGAATTCGATTTTATATCACGTTCGCTGCTCGTCAAACTTCCATTACCTGAGCCATATATAAACGAATAAAAACAAATTTTCCTACAAAATTCATTCTGTATTTGTGAAACTCGTTCAAAATTTCGTGATCTTTAATCGAGCCTCCTAGAATAAATTTCATTATATGAGTATACACGATCGATGCTCAATTCCTTAGAAACAAATGATTTATGATTACTTCTATAAGTTCATTCGTCGCAAGAAAATCACGTAAATAATAATTGATAATTAGAAAACAGTGCTTTTAACGTCATCATTTTTTTTGTACTTCTCGATTTATAAAATATTTGATATATGAAGCTTCTAAATAGCACAATTTCCATTACACATAACAATGAGTCATGTATCAACGAGTCAGTATCACGTCTATTATACACACATATATATATTGCAAAAGTATTGCGTGTTGATTTAAGTCTAGAGCGTATGAAATGAACATGTTAGCAACGATTTCAATCGCTTGTGTTTATTCTTCTCATCCAATGAACACTACCTACAGTCTGTCACACAAGAGCGTGTCTGCGATATCTGCGAAACCTGACACCTAATCAGAATGAGATAAAAAGAATGTAAACAAACGAAAACTTCTCTAATACGCGTTGCTGAATACCTTTCAATTTCATTTGAAACAGTGAAAGGAACAGAGCTTTTTAATATGAGTGCCGCGTACGCGAAACGTCGAAAATCGTCTGGCATGGGCGAATGAAAACAGAGATCGTGATTGGAGTAATATAATATTCACTGATGAATCTTCGTTTTGGGCATGGTGTCCTATTAGGCGTGCTTGGACTATCCATGGAAGAAGGATGATTCAAAGAAGTGTAAAACACCCTATAAAAGTGCGTGTTTGGGGTTGCTTTAACGCACGCGGTTTTGGGACTTTGTGCGTCTTTACAGACAATCTGAATGCACAAAAGATGGTGAAATTGTACCAAAGGGGACTTCTCACATCCGTGAAACGTTGGTTCAACCAAACCGAGGACCAATGGATATTGCAAGAAGACAACGACCCTAAACATCGAAGTCGCATCTGCACCCAATGGAAAGCGAAAAACGCCATCACAGTACTTCCTTGGCCATCGCAGTCCCCTGATGCAAACCCTATCGAAAATGTGTGGTCCCTAATGAAATGCAAGCTGAGAGGAAGACGTATCACAAAAATAAGAACACTTGTACATCACATTCGAAAGATATGGAGGTCGTTACCAGAATCCTACGCTCAAAAATTAGTCGAGAGTATGCCGAAACGATGTCAAGCTATAATCGCTAATGGAGGAGATTGGACACCCTACTAAGTAATAGCGTATTAGTGTTTTAGATGTAGATTCAATTCATATAAATTTTTTTACAAATATATAAATATTTACAGAAATATCGCAGACACGCTCTTGTGTGACAGACTGTAATACTTATCGAAACAGTCAAATATAACAGTCAATACTACCTATTGACAAAATTTGTAATCGTTTAATTGCCAACACAATAATTCCTCACGAAAATTGTTTGAACACTTACATACCATAGGAAACATTTACATATATACATATATACTATGCGTATATTGTATAAAACATTTTCAAATTTTCTAAGCATTGTAACGAGATATGACTATGATACTGACGTTGATCAAATTTGAAACCAATTTAAAAATGTATATGGAAGATATAAACTGCCTACTATTTAGTTGAAAAAGTAATAGAAGGCGTGAATAATGATATTATTATATACCGATATTAATATAACGAACAATGAATTACTTAAATATTTTTCTATGTACACCTTCGGTTTCTTTTTTCTTTTCCAAATTTTGTCAATGTAATCGCGAGAGTCAAGCCACTGAGTTACTGCATTACAATTTTTAAACATTTGTGTAAAATTTTGGACATAATATACAAAGCTATATATATATATATAAAATATCCAGAGTAGTATATTTACTATAATATTTAATAAACAAATCGGTGTTTCGATTTCATTTATTCAGTTATATTTTTAAAGATAGCAAAAGAATTCACAGTCTATTCATCACACTGCTAATGAAAATGCGAAACGTTTCGCATGACGCGCATAATATATGTACATATTCGTCAAAGCTTTCTATAAACGTTCAAATACTTTCGTGAGTCACTGTATATGTAAATTTATAATTCAGGATGATTCGTGCACTTGTTGCGATCGTTCACAGCTTTCTATGACCATATAAAACGCTGATTATAAGTGGATTAATATTCTCCGGCGGTAGAAAAAACATTAATTGAACGTGGCTATAAATTAAATTTGCCGAGAGAGTGGTTGCATCGATGTGGTAAAGCATCGAATGCCGGCTTAGTGTCACTACTCATTACATTCAAGCCACACTATCATCATGCTGGAATATTAAGAACGAAAATGTTTACGTAATGTATTATCCAACGCACGCGAGGTCGCGAAAAAATGTCTCCTAATGATCCTCGTGTTGAATTATCTCTCGTTTAATGGTTTTCCGCTCGTAGTATTGTACAAATATAAGAAATAAAATCATAAACGCTGATCGTATGTTATTGAATAATTTAAGCGCCAAGATATTATGTTCAATCGGCGATATTTATTTTACAACATTGATATACTACAACGTTATATGTATACTTAAACTTGATAGTGACTCATGGATCGTTCAACATCTTTCAAAACATTCAGCACGAACTACTTATACCAAATTTATTCTGTAATCTTGATATTCCGACGCTATATGAACGATATATCATGCTTATGAATTTTAAACCATTTATTTCATATGTAGATAAAGCTTATTCCTTAACCTTGATAATTGTAAAATATTGCTGTATTGCTCATAATATGTCATAACATGAAGTATGCAAAGACCTTTGTTCCTGAAACAATTTTGCTAATATTTATATTGTTTAGTATATCGTTTCTCTCATTAATCGTATTTGACCAAATTACCATAAGTAAATCGAATCGTTTATCAGAGTCTAATTTTGTTACTGTTCTAGTCTTTCAACGAGTCTGAAAAGGTTCCAAAATACTTATTTCATAGTTTTTCTATCAGATTATGCAATCGTTTGTCAAGTGAAACGTTAGCGATCTTTTCTAACTAAAATAAAAATTCGAGAGATTGGAATTCAAAGACGTAATTTCTACGTATTTAGGAAGGGCGTTTCTCATCTACAGGTGAAAGGAACTTCACCAAATCCCGGAAGAATCGCTTCCTCATACTTCCCACCTGTGTTCAAAACCTTTGCAAGTCAACAGAATTCCATGAAACGCCACTGAAATTGCTCGTGATTCGCAGGAATTTTATTACCCCCGGAACAAGATAATCCTAACATTCCTCCGTTTTTCTGTCCCAGGATGCATAGGCAAATGCGCGAAAAAACGTGGGACCTCGGATGGTATAAACTTGGCTCAGATAGGATGATGGCTTTCGAAAAAGTTCATCCGAAACGTTACATGGACGTTACGGTGCATAAAGGCGCGTGACACGCATGTTATGGGATCCGCCTCTACTCGAGAAATCCTCTCATCATGGCGGTCACGATGACTAAAAATATCGTTGTGCATAGTCTACAGTATGCACAGACCCAAACGTGTGTTGTACCGGTTATACGCACGTGAAACTAGCTATACGTGTGCGAATACACGCGTGCCTGTATGTAACGCAAGCATCGCCCACGCAGCAACAGAATAATTCACTTTTATTGCTCTCATTCCGAACGATGCCCCAACATCTACGGATTGAACGTAAAAATTCGACGACATGAATCGTCCGTCCGCCCACGAAATTCTTATTTTTGCGATTAAAACATTTAAAACATTCTTCCTCGTCCTGTTTGACGGACTTCACGTGGAAGTACATGTTTGTGCATATTTTCACTTACTTGCCAATTACGTTAAGTGATATTACATGATATTGGATCATCTGCTGATATTTAATGCAAATGAATAAATGCAAAGAACGTGATAAACAATTTTAGGATACAATAATTGGTGTCTGTTAAACATTTCAAAAATGATTCCTTACTTGATTGTTTGTGAAGTTTCCTGGATTTGTTACCTATAGTTGAGAAGCCAACAAGTTGCTCGAAATCAAGAAAGTTCTTGTCGTGTGCCGTTCAAATTAAATACTTTACATTGCTTTTATTTTTTAATCGTTTCGTTGTAAGTTATTATTTCATTCACCTTATGCTATACGATATTAAACAAAGTAAAACTTGCTGCAGTTTTTCTATAGCCAATAGATGTACTGTAATAACAAATTATGGCTGATATCATGGCAATATACAGAGCCTCGGAAAAAGTATTAACGTAAAAAATGTAACCATTATAATATAATACGTAATTTGAAATTATTCAACGAAGAAACTTTCTACGACCAAAAGGAATTCGCTATCTTTTTATGTGATGAACAGTTAAATATACATTCGTACGTGATCAACGGGAAATGTATTGTTAACACATTTCTCATTGTTGACAGCGCTATTGCACGTTGAAGATTCATTTCTACTTATTTTATTTGTTTTATCAGCACTTTGTGGTGGCACCGTAATTTGTTTTAGCTCTCGCAGTGAACGAGAACCTCCTTCTGGTTGCGCGTTTCTCGAGTATTCGTACTTGTGGTTCTGGGACGACAATAAGGATTAGCGTTTCTTTCCTTGTGAACTTGAAGTAGTAGGCAAAAAGTAGTACGTACATAAATACAGGAACATCGTGAAAGAGGACGGATGTACAGTGAAGAAGAAGGTCATGATAAATTTCGCTCTTTTTATAGCGTTTATAAAATACCAGTGATAATGGCAATAGGAAAATAATCGAGTTTATTAAATTTCATTCCTATATGAAATATTCCAAAGTGGCAAGGTTTAACATTTTGATCGGTGTAACAGTAATTTTACGTTAAACACACTGTCTCCTTCGATCTATTAAAAAATATTTACGATCATCGTAATCGTGATTTTTACACAATTCTTTCTTTACCTTTGATGAATTACAATAGATTCCGATAGATCGATAATAATAATATTATTATTATTTTATTATAGTGTAAGATATTAATTATTAATGGTCATCAAAAATGAAATTTTGATATGCATCTTGTATATGTGTATTACTCGTAAAGACAACATAAAATACCGCAGGTGAATCAATCTACAACTGGTTAAATGATGATGCTGTCAAATATATTTAATGGATTACAAGGTAGAGGTACAAGACGTTCAATTAAATCAGTGTAATGAAATCTTTAATGAATACGCGATGTCAATATTCGCGAGTACACGTGTAATTGATCATCGTATGAAAAAGCAGATATTCGGTAATATAAAGATCGGTCATGCTGTCGCGCATAAACGAGTTCCTGTAGTAACTCGTTTGTGCACAGCTATATTGCAAATACCTTGAAACTTTGTTTGTGTATGGACAATTTATCGTGCCTTTTTGTGTTGCACATGCATCTACAGGGTGTTTAAACGTAGAAAAGCTCAGTTATCAGGATGATAAATCAAAACATGCTTCCTATCAAAGTCGTAAGGATCTTAACATGGCTCAAAAATATTACCCCTACAATCTAATTGTAATTTATCTAAATCGTATACTCGAACGTAAAAACGTAACTAGAAAGGTAAATTTTCTGTAAACAAGACTTTATTGGATAGTTACATGAAGATGAAAATCTTTGTTGCTTCTCTTAATCATAAAGAAAGTTTCGTCGATAATTTCTTTTTTTTTTTTTTGTAAGATAAGCTTAACTTTACAAAGCTTAAGGTTATTACTGATTTTGCTTCTTCTTAGAAGACAGCTGATATTTAAACCATGTCACATTTTTTTACAGAAATGGAATATTATAGGAACATAGAAGAATAAATGTATTACGTATAAACGAATGCAGGATAATTTTAGAGATATAACTATTCGAATAATGTTAATATGTTTGATAAAACTACTAAATGTAGTACTAAATATACTAAAATGTAACGCCTTGCTATTTCGAAATATTTAATATTCAGTGCTATACAAAGCATTCCGACCAAGTACATGTTTCCCTTTATATTCCAAAAGCGATATTTTAAAAAATTTGCGTATAACACTCAATACAGTTCTTTTACTTTCCATGTCCTTGTTCTCGTTATTAGTTAAAAAAAAAAAATACGTAGATATCGCTTTTGAAACGTAGAATGAAAGATTTATCATTCTATCCTTTGATGTAACAATTTACACAATTTTAATAGAAAATAAATAAATTTAATGTAGCATTACTGTTACGTGCCTCAAAATGTTGAGCCTCGTGTCGAGATATTTGTAGTACAGGAATTACATCTTAATATTCTTTGCTCAGTTAAATGAGACGAATCTTCCTGACTACGTCCTCTTACAGTTCCAGAGACAAAGAAATCCTTTTAAATGCACAATTACAATGTCTCACCCTGTATACATATCACGTTTACGTGACTCAAAGAGAAAACTAACCCATTACTCGGCCAAAGTCTCACGATATTCCTTCATTCTGTTTCAAGAAACCCCCTGTGTGCAACGTGCTTTTACAATAACCTTACTTCATTCTAAAATGGGTTCTAAAGCAAAATACATAACGAAGAACGTAACACGTCCTGTACGTGTAGATTATACAGATACGAAGAAATCCGTTTTACACGAGTGCGCGATGAATGTAAGAAAAGAAACTTATACGATACTTAAAGCTAACCGAGGCGCTTTTCGCCAACGGAATATCCCTTAAACCGTGACTTTTACACGCCGATCGACTTGATCGATTCAAATATCGGTGTCACGTTGCGTCGAGCGTGGAAATATCTTGAATGAAAGTCGTTCGATTTCATTGAGGGACAGACGAGACGATACGTGACTACGGTTTCACGTGTTCCTTCAGATAAACGGGAATTCCAAGGCAATAGATTCTCTTCTTTAGTTCCTTGGTACTTGTACGGAAATTTTATTTCAAAGTAAAATCGGAAGCAACGGGGGAAAAATGCGTTTGATGTTTATTTCGTGAAAGTTACCGGTTTCGATCGTACGAGAGATCAATTCTTTGAAGGAAACGGTAATTTTGAATTTATACGTAGCTTTCGGTGGACAATTGTAAGAAATAATCTGTAAACTTCGACTTACGGATAATTAAAAATTTCTATTATTAAAGTGTAAGAATAATTGGGTTGCGTAATTGAAACTTTCATTGCTGTAGATGAGAACAGCAAGAATATTGGAGCATTCGCCTGGTTAATTCTAACCTGGCATCGCCTTTTAATTTCAATTGTCGTCTTTTTAAAATAATCAGTGGGAATTTAATTTGTTAAGCTCAATCACACGAACGTGTCTTTTTGAAGTAGATTACCTTTTAATCGGATTATTCAATTGCATGAAAATACAACTATTGACTCTGTGTTGCATATGGCGAGTGGCGATATGTTAAAATATATCTAAATAGAAATTTGTAAATATTGAAATATCTTAAAGAAGAAGTACAATTTAAAGGAGACATTTTACATATTGTTGAGGCCACCCTTGAAATAAACCATACATTGTTAAACGAAATAAATTAATACTTTAAAGGATGTTGGAAAGTGGCCGAGTCTGGTTTACGAGAAATTTCGCCCCGTGTCATAAAACTGCTTTAAGAGTTCCCTGTCCCGGTTTGACGTTTTACGTAACCCTTCAGCCGAAAAGATGCTCGTAAAAGTACTGTAAATCAATGAAAAATAAAGAAAAATATGAGAAAGAGAACGCCAAGTTGGTAACAAAATCGCGTTGTAAATATCTTTCAGAATTTCAAAAGAGTAAAAAAAAATTGAGGATAATTTAATCGTATCCCTTGAAGGAAATTTTTACGATGCGAACGTTATTCTTACGGTACCTGATCATAATTTTCATTTCAGTGCAGCACGCACAAAAAAGGAGCTGCAATAGGAATTCTCTGCGACCCGCTATGCTCGGAAAGAGGGATTCACTCTCTCGCATGCGAAACTCTTCACGCTGGCAAGGAAGCGGTTTTCTCGGCCCACTGGGAGACGACCCGACTTGTGTTCAAAGCCTCAAGGTTTATTCCCTTTCTTTGCAAATATATATGTCAGAGAGAAAAATTCGATGGTTACATCTAGGATCAAGGAATTCTCCGATTTTACGGTATTCTCGAAATACGGTATTCGACGGAACGATCGAAAGATCATTTACAATTTCATAAGACTGTAGAAACTTAGAGAATTCGTAAAATATCAAAGAATTGGAAAGAGTAAATTACAAATTTTGTTGAAACCAATAGAAACGTATTCTATTTTCTAAAAACTAGTAAGAAAAGAGCCTACTTTGGAGTTGAAAAATTACTGTTTAGAGTCTAGGCAATTTGAAGAAACTGTAATGTTGTAGCGATCGATGCGACCATAAATAATCGTTCAAAAACGAAGACATTTGAAACAAGGACTCTGATTTCAGAACGAAGACACCGATGGAGCAGTACGAAACGTTATTCTGGACGGACGCGGCTGGCATAAAGCACTTCCCGTCTGAGACGGACTTCAACACCATGATCAAAGATCTGGTCGTTAGCAGGCTGAACGTGACGCTGTCGCAGCATCAATTAGAGAGGCTTGCACGACTTCGTACGCATCGTGTCGAGACCGAGCCCAGAAGGCGACAGCTCGAGATGGAAAATCTCTGGCCGTTGTTACAGGAGAACGAGTACCTGATGAGCATACTGTACGAGGACAGGGACATTTTTCCACAGCTGATTGGCACATGCGGAACCTTCTACGCGGTCGAATACGTACGACCCATAGAAACACCCACGACGATCCTTGCTCTGTCCGATTCGAAACCGGAATGGGCGAAAAGATTGAAGCTGGCCGTGATGATCCTGGACCTGCTCGAAGAACTCGACACCAACTTTCCTGAGCCGATCCATCTGTGCGATGTGAAGATAAACCATTTCGGTTTGCCTCTCGGTGGACAGAAGCTCAAGTTCCTCGACCTGGACGCGGTGTTTCCTAAAACGATTATCAGCCGTATCACCGCGGACGGGAAGAACTGCGAGAAACACGACGACTGCGACTACTTCGACTGCAGGTCCTTCTGTTCGAAGAACAAACGATGCGAGTCACCGGTCGCCAACAACAATTTACAAGTAATTACCAGAGATAATAAAATTAATTCGATAAATAACGAGATCGAGTTAGGCTAATCCTTTTACGGTATAGTTCGAAAGAGACTGCAGCAAACCATGTCAAATATGGTGCTATACATTTCATATATTAGTTGCCTCGTATTTTTTTATTTAAAATATTGAAACATTGGAAATCTTTACTCAGTAAAAATTGTTTGCAAATCTAGATTAAATGCAACATTGATCTTTGATAAAATGTTTGGAGATTGTAGCAGGATCAATTCATAAAACTAATATTAATATTTATTTCCTGTAAGAAATTGAAAGTATTTTTCATCCTAAAAGAGACAGTGTATCGACAATATATATATTGTTCAGACATTTCAGCCATAAAGGAGCAATTGTTTTCTAAATTATTTGTTCTAAATTTTTCGTCAGTTAATTATATTGCCAGAGGTTAACCCTCCGTAAACAAATATATTTTTTGATGTTGCATAGATGAACAGGACCATTTATGACAAAACATAATTTTTCTATAGTTTAAGACTTTCCAAAAGTCTGAAAAAGTATGTCAATCATTGATTAAATCAAATGTTTAATACTTCTTTCGAAATTTGCATAAGGATTGATACGCAATTGCAGCTTAAAGTAAACGATTTTGACAAATTTTAAGTCGAATAAATTTTCTAGTTTCCCTTTCATAAGCGAGAATTAAAAGAATAATAATTAATTATTTAAAATGATAATTAAATAAAGGGAAGTAATAAATAAAATAAAAATAAATAATCGGTTGTTATCGCTTGAAATTCCTTTAGACGATTTTGGTTTAGTCTAGTTGCAAACTTTTGAACGTCGCTGTACTTTTGTTACTTGATAATAACGTATTTTATAAAATATGATTAGACATTGGCTAAAAATAAGGTAGAAAGATATGATTATATATATATGTATATCGAGAAGATTATATGCTGGATAGTATGTATGATGTATAAGGTTTCCTACGTGCTATTCACACTAATTGGAAGATTCTCTATTTTTGAGTAACTTTATCTCTAGATACAGTTAGTTCCTCGGTAAAATTTTACACGATATATACTAGTGCCATGAAACTATATGTACACACATATGTATAACACTTTCGTAACATAAAGAATATAATAAAAATACTCTTTATGTACATATGTATAGAAACATAACCTGCCAATCATTGTCGATAATATCAAAATTTGAATCTTAATTTTTCTTAAATCAGCTGTTTTGCTTACCTCGACGAAACAAAGCTCACTCAGAACAAACAAAGTTGATTCGTGATTATTAAAAAATTCTCGCAGATTATTCACAGGGTAGAGGATACTCATTAGACAAATATTCTACTATCATAATGTTGAAAATATAATAAATATATGCATTAACCATTGAATCGAGTTGCGCCAGCTTGTAATGCGCAACTATGTATTGGCTTGGCAACTAAGTGATTGCGGATTTTGTGAATACCACCTAATGACAAAATCCGCAATCACTTAGTTGCCAAGCCAATAGATAACACATTGGTTAAAGTTTTAGTTGAGATCGAACACGAATGTACATGAATTGTAGAACTTATGAAGCTTAATTTTAAAAATTGTTCGATGAAAGACATACGTATGTATCAAAATGCACTTTATGGGAGCAAATTAGAACGAACGACTATGACATTTTTCAGATCATCTGCGAGAAAATATTTCTCGGTTGGACTCTCTCGGGGACTATCATAATTCCTGGATTACTCATGTCGGAGCACACCACCAGTACATTGGCAGTTCTTTTACGACAATGCGCGAATCCAGCCAGTGACATTGAACATTTACCACGTGCTGCAGTTTCGGATAATTTGAAGACACGACTATACAATATGCTGCACGAAATGGAACAAGAAGTTGCTGCTTCTGTATAGAAACGTTTTAGTTCGGAAAAATCACGAGAATCCAAAGGATCCTCGTTCATGAACATATAGGTATATTTTCAAACGTATTCGATCGAATTATCAAAGGCTGTTGTTAGAAGAGCGAATTGTTGAAATTTATAAGAATTTTATTACACGAGAAGATATTATCAATCGAAGGTATAAACATGAGAACGATACTTTCGATGAATTTCTTGAAAAATTTGTAAATAAAATGAGAGAAATTCGTTGAAACTTTTAAGTTTTGATAAAATGGTTTAATTAACTCTATTGCAATTTTTTAAGAAATTCGTTGGACATATTAAACTACGAGGAGTATGATATCTGTAATAGATTCAATCTATTTTTAAAATTTATCAACCCCTACACTTTTATAATTTAACTTTTCGATTTAATATACTTCTTGAAGGATTAATGAAATTTATTCGAATGTCTACGCGTACTTAAATGTACCAACCAATGAACATATATTTATTGTAGAGTTTATTTATTCTTCTTATACGTAATGATATTTCAAATAAACCAAATTTTACACAAGCAATTTTAAACAAATACTTTAATTTTTGAAGCATGAAGGTACTAACGATTTTAGAATGACTACGAAGTGAATGGAACGAAGTTAAATCTCCTTGTCGTTCGAATAACGGTATAAGCATTAGGTTGTCTCAGAAGTATCTTTTATTTTATAAGGAAACGATAGATGCACAACATTTTTTATTTTATATTATTTTATTGAATTATGTATGACCCATTTTGTTCCAATAGAACCAAAAAATGTTGTGCATCTATTATTTCCTTATAAAATGAAAGAAACTTTTGTGACAAGCTAATAGAATATTCGACACGCATTTACTGATTAAACAGAAACCCCTAAACGGCCGACGTTTATAGTCGTTCGTTAAGCTTCATTGTCACCTCAGCCTGGAAAGTGATTTACATTCATTCGGAGAGGAAAAGAAAATGTGCGCAACTCCATGTAAAATATAAAATATGCGAGAATCGAAATGAACAATCGGGAAATTTCTAACTTTCTACGAATCCAGAGAAACGAAAAGAAACAAATAATCTTTGTACTCGGAGAATATAATAAAATAAGTGACCACTAGAGGCTAGTGATAGTAATAAGAATAGGGAAAGAAATAATATTATCAACAACGAGCACAAATACCAACTACCTTACACGTAATTGTAGCCTTACTTATGTACTTTAAATTAAACATTCGATACGCTTAGATAGAACTTGAAGATAGGTATAAGAATACTGTTATTTTTAGCATTCGCGCGTAAGGCTTGAGAACTTATTAAATACTAAATAAAAATTTATTAACTTAATTGTAATAATAAATAGTACGATTTAAAAGAGCGGTTAGAGAACTGTATTTTGTTGCTAAGAATTTTATATTCGTTACGATATACATAGATTTCACGCGCAAGAACCTATTTATAAATTTAATACTAAGCTTTAATTAATCAACAGATCATAGAATTTGGCAAGTTCCAATAACGAAATAATTTCTGTGCATATTATTCGTTTTAGTAGAAGAATTATTGCGCATCTTAGTTTTAGAAGTAAATAATTATTACCTTCAAATATGTGTATTTAATACCCATTCTTTAAATTAAAACCTTTAATGATCAAGCATTGATGATGTAAATATAAATGTACATTGCAAAATAAAAGACTTTGTAAAGTGAATCGAATTTTTAAAATCAGTTTACATGAAATTCTATGTATTGAATAAAATAAATGCACGTCTTTAATTTCAAGTCTGAACCACCGAACTATATAGATCTTCTCTCTCCAAATTGAATAAGATTAATAACTAGTTTTGTATTCATTATGTTATCGTTATTATCCATCGTATGATGATTATTTGATGGATGACAAAGATAGTAAACTATTATAAATATTGCAATTAACAATAATAGTTTCCAAAATAATATTGTAGAACTTACTAAGTTCATTGCATAGTTGCAACACTAAAACCAAACAGTGGCAATAAAAATTTTCATACTTATAGATTTTGAATTATAACTCATGACTGTAAATAAACTAACTTGAGATGTAAATTTTGAATTTCTTAAAATCTCGCGCGTTTATATTCAAACCAATAGCCAATGCGACCCCAAAATACCACGTGACTGTGTCCCCGCACTTCGAAGGTAACTGCACTCTAAAAATAGAGATTTGCTCTCGGTGCCTATATTCCTATACCCATGTTTAATTCACATATCTAGGGATTTTGTCTCTACATGATTGTACATCTGCCATCAGATATAACCTTTATATAGTATCATATAGATATTCATCGAAACGTAGTAACTAAAAATTCACATTCGATAAGTTAGTTGTTTCATAATGAATGTACTGGAACAATTAGCGAATCAATTTGCCAAATTGATTAAATTTGATACATGGGGTAATTATCCTGAAGGGTATGATCCAGAAAAACACGGTCCATATGATCCTTCTCGGTATTACGGGAAACGTAAGTCTACCATCTTTCGCCATTCATTTAATTTACAAATGATTTAATAAAATATTATTCGCCTTTACAGCTGATACTCCATTTGGCGAAGTAAAACTTCGTGAATTACCACAATGGATTGGCCGACGCGAGAAAGGATTCAAGCCATTTGCAGCGTTAATTTCACGAGGTAGATATTTTATCAAAAAAAGTGGCCTTACCATGGCTCAAAAATTATATAATACTTTTGTTACAATTAGCTTATTATTGATATATACGTTAATATTACTAGATAAATTAGTTTTAAATAAATAGAAATAATATTTTTTATATTTATATTTCAATATAACTTGATATAAAGCAAAAATTGATTCCTTTGCAATTAAATATTTGCTCTATAATAATTTGCATTTAGTTTCTTTGAAGTGTTAGAATTTAATTATCATAACTTACAGCTCACTGGCGATGGCATTTAAAGTATATGCAACCTAGGAAAGCAAATATGGCTCCAATCTATCAATTTGCTGTGGCTGGTGCAATATTTGGCTATGTTATAAATTACTTGCGTATCAGTAAGTTTATATATAATAAATTTTCATAATTTACAATTATATAATAATGAATATCATAATGAATATCATAATGTGTGTTTTCTTTTTCAGGGGGACATAGACATTATGAATATCATTAAAAAATTATTAAAATCATCTTGAGTCAAAATAGAGTACTATTGTATTGTATTAGTTAACAAAAGCGATATCAATAATCTGTAAAATCTATGACATAAAATAAATGCTGCTTAAACATTTGATATGTATGGAATGTATATAATATCCTAGAACAGAATTTAATCTTATAAATAAATATTTGTTTATAACAGTACATTTGTTTACTGGTTAAGATTATTGCTAATATCATTCACATTTTATTATTTAAAAATTGACATGTTTTAATGCCAAGTATTTTTAAAAACTTTTTTATGTATTACAGTACAAATTATCCAACTAGGAAAGATATGCCGAGTGTTATAATTTTTTATGATTAAAGGTTATCCTAATATATTGTATAAATTTTGAAGTAAGATTTACAAGTTGATTAATAAAAAATTGTAATAAAAAATCTTTATTATTTTTAATATAATCTGTCATTACGTTTATAAAACAAATTTTGAAATTTTACAAGATTTTTTACGAACAAATTTTCAACATTTTGAGAAAAATATATTAAGTCGAATCGTAGCTTATGTATGAGAACCATTACCATAATATGAAAAATAATAAATATGTATCTCAAATTGTTATGCGACGTCTTCTTATTTCAGTCCAAATTATACTCAAAACTAATAAAACTTCATATTTAAAATTACAGTGTGTCAAAATTCGGAAAGATTCAAATAAAGTCACGAGGTCATCATAATGGCGCGAAATATGAAACAATATTTTGCGATTGTATACAACACTAAAAAATTTAATCATGGCGTGAATTTCAATAATTTAGTATATAATATTTGGTATATATATATATTTGGTACATAATAGAAGCTTTTTACATACATTTAATTAAAGCATTTTTTAGTTGTATTTCAAAATAAATAAATTCATGCTTAAATGCATTTCGTACTAACATACATACTTTGCTTAAAAAAATTGCATATTATACAGGATGATCCAGATTTTAATGGCAATACTTTGCCAGTATACATATTCTATGAAACTAAATAAGAAAAAATTGCTATATAAACATAAATCTTTTAAGATCTTATAAAAAAAGTTATGACAAGAAAACGTAATATGAAAGAAAAAAAACGAAATATGCAAAATAAATATTGCTGATTTATTCCTATGTTATATCGCAATAACCACAAATTGTTTACTGTTTCCTTCATATTTAATTTTTTCGTTACAATCTTTTTATAAGATTTTAAACGGCCTATGTTTATATAATATTTTCTTCTTATTTAGATCTATAGATTATGTATACTAACAAACTTTCGTCATGAAAATTTTGGACACCCTGTATATTTAAAAATATAACATTGAATGAATCATAATGTGTTAATAAAATATCATATTCATAAATAAAATATATATGTATTCTAAATATAGAATTTTGCGATGCGTAAAAGAATATAAAGTAAATTTTCAAAAGATTGAATTATGCAAATGATTTGATTGCATACTAATTAAAAACATAATTAAATGAGTAGCAACAAGCAATATGTATATACTTAGTGTTCTTAAAGTGTGAATTATGAAATAATTTTGAAAGAATTAAGAAGAATTAATGCATCTAGTAAATTATGTGTACGCGGCATAATTTCATCCTACGCATAAAACGTGTGCAATTTAACATGATCATTGTACGAGGGAAACGTTGATTGGTCCATCGATTTATAAGATCCGTATAATCAACCAATGAGAGCAAAATTGGGGGACAAAACTCAGGTTCCCTTGCAATATGGCTGTCAGTATAAATTTGATGCTTGAACATGCGTTTCTCTCCGAAAAATTTGACAACTAGTCTGTCTATCTATCATCTTTTTCGAAATATAGAGCGTAATGTGATTTTCGGGGAATCAATACAGTGGAAAACGGCTATGCGAATTAGCTGAAGCGTAGCAGTAAAATAAATTATATTTTGAAATCAGGTATGTTTAAGCGTTCGTTCATCACTATTTATTTATATGTCCATATTGTGTTTCCTTACGATATCTTGAAAAATATTATGTTCCGTTTCATTTCCTTAGTTAAAACTTGTACAGTTTTCCTCAAATTTTGCATTACTTAAATCCCTGAACTTCTGTACCGATTAAAAAACGCATACTCGCAGATGTCATCTATCCATCTTCACTTCATCAACCTAACTGCAACAAACTTTCGTTCTTCAAGTTGACAATCGATTTTCCCTATTTGAATCATTTTCTTTTACTTTATCAAATAAATAATAAATAATATGATGTTTATTTTATTATTCCCTGTATTCCATTTTATTTTGTATAGTTGGAGCATTCAATATATTTCCTGTTGAACTGTTGTAATATCCAATAATAAATATGCATTTAATGATCATTTTGTTATGTTTTTGATATGTATGTTTATTATATGTTTTCATTTATTTACTATAAATATTATTCCAAATATATAGTTATTTTTTAATGATAGTTCATTCTTCATTTATTTGTGATACTATATATGCATGTACACTCTTATTTTGATTTTAGGCATTCACAACTGTTTATTGATCAACATAGTTTGTAAACATGACATCAAGGTAAAGCACTGACAATTATAATTGTGTTGTTAAAATGAGATGTATGGAATAATAGTAATATTTACACTAATCTACTTACAATTGTGCAAAAATAGACTACTTCTTTATGATACTATGATATAATAACAAACATTAATGTATCATTAGTATTATATTATTATTAAACTTTATATATATTTTATACATAAAAATATAATTTATAATAACTGTATTTAATAAATAGTAAATCTTCATGTGATTAATATTTTCAAATTTTATATATATTATCTCAATAAAATTTTATAACGTGTATATTTATCATAATGCTATAGTTCTATATAATTTATATAATAATAAAGAAAAATTGAAAATAATAAATGTACGTGAATACATATATTAATAGATGATTGTATCTATCTATAGTTGATTTAATAACATGATTGCGTACATCATAATGTATGGGTTCTATTAGGCTAGACAGGCTATTCATACTATTGGAAACAGGGACAAATGCAGTAACTAAAAGAGCTGCAGCACAACAATTAGGAGAAGCACAGAGATTACATCCTCATGATTTACATCATTTATTGGCAAGAGTTTCTGTACTTTTAAAGTCTTCACAATGGGATACCAGAGTTTGTGCTGCACAAGCTGTACAAGCTATACTTGCTCAAGTTCCTACTTGGGATCCACAACCCATTAAAAAAGAAACATGTACAGGTAGCTAATTTTATTTTTTTATATACTAAATTTTGTTATTAATATTAAATTTTTTATTCATAGAAGATGAAGAAACAAAAAGACCAAACAATAAATTAAATTTGGAAGACTTTGATATGGAAAAGATTTTAGCACGTAGTTCATATCTTACTGGATCAGAAGGCAATGAATATGATTTAACAGCTACTGATGGGGAGCAAATGCTACTTCCTAATCAAAAGGAAAAAATTGCTGCTAAATTAGGTCTTCATCCACAATTAATGGGAGTTGATACATCAGAATTGTTTACCAACGAAGATCTTACACCAGAAGTATTACCACCTACGTCAAATATACAAACTAATGTGTCTGTGAGTGAAACGCTAAAACAACCTAGTGGTCTTAGTAGACGTGAAATGAATAGAGCTAGACGTAAGGTAATACATAATTGAATCACTAATATGCTCTCGTTGATATTAATATAGTAAGATATTCTTATATAGTATTATTTATTTGATAGGCACGACAGTCGGTTTCAAAACAACGTTCACGAGAACCTGATGACCATCGTAACAACGAAGATTCAATTCAACACAACAATTCAAATGCTCAATCTCCCATCAATAATGAAGGGGAATCACTAAATAAAAGAATAAAATTAGAGGAACTGATTTCGTTAGAGATTGGCGTTAATTATAATTCACAAGCTGAATCAGTTAATGGAGTACCAGATAGTACTGGTTGCTGGCCAGATTCTGTAATAAATTGGCCTCTAGAATCATTTGCAGAAAGTCTCTGTCAAGATCTATTTAGTCAAAAATGGGAAATAAGGCACGGAGCAGCGACTGCTTTACGTGAACTCGTAAAACTTCATGGAAAAGGTATGAAAAATGGCTGCAAATTGCATTTAAGAAGTAATAACATACCATATTAATTGAAATTTATTATAGGTGCAGGTAAATCGAAAAATCAAACTGCAGAGGAAATGGCAGAAAGTCATTATCAGTGGCTTATTGATGCCGCCCTGCGACTACTATGTGTTTTAGGATTAGATAGATTTGGAGATTTTGTTTCTGATCAAGTCGTTGCGCCCGTACGAGAAACATGTGCTCAAGCACTAGGTTCTCTTTTATTACTAGTGCCAAATCAAAAAGATGATGAAAATAAAAATAGGGGAATTACAGGAATACTTTCAGTCATGCTAAAATTGTTGGAGAACGATGAATGGGAAGCAAGACATGGTGCGCTACTTGCACTCAAATATTTACTTGCTATACGAGATGATCTGTTAGACGACATACTACCGAGAGTATTTCCAGCTACTATGCAAGGTCTTTCTGATCCAGTCGATGATGTAGGTGCTGCAGCAGCAAGTGCGCTTATACCAGTAGCATCTGCTCTACCACGTCTGTTGAAACCATCAGAACTAGAAGCAATTGTAATTCGTCTTTGGGAGCTTTTACGTGAACAAGATGATCTAGCAGCAGCATGTAATAGTTTTATGAAATTACTTGCTGCTATACTTTCATTACCTTGGGCGCGTTCTTATATTACACCTCAGCCATTATCGCAAGTAAGATCTATATTAATAGAAGCGTAATTTTTTTTATTTAACCATAATATTAATGTGACGTTGTTTTAGGTCTTACCACGATTATGGCCATTTCTTAGTCATTCTAGTTCCAGTGTACGTAAAGCCACCTTACAAACATTACAAACATTAACTGAAGATGATGGTACTCATAATGAGAATAAAAAAGAACGATGGGGCGAAGGAGGTGGACTTGTATTGCAAGAGGCCCTCCGTCATGTTTTTCAACGAGCGTTAATAGAGCACGTAATTGCCATACAAGATGTAGCTGAACGTGTTTGGGAAAATCTAGTCGTACAAAGCGATCTCGAACTTTTATTGCATGCAGCGTGTCCTCTTGTCAGCACATGGCTTTGCCTTGCAATGCAACCGGAACACGTGCCATTTAATCCGAACTTACTCATGATAACCACTCCTAATAAAGGAGCTAAGAATAATCAAGTTTCTGGTACTTGTGACGGACAATCAGATGCTAGTAATAACGGAGGAAATAATACTGTTGGTGGAAATGCAAAATCCATATCCGAATTAAAAGTTTATATTGGTGGAATCGAGACTGTAGCTCCAAGCATAAGGAAATCAAACTTAATTCATGCTCGTTGTAGAGCTGCACGAATGTTAGGGTTGTTATCGCATTACGTAGTACAACCAGCACCAGGTGTTACTTACACACCAGATATACTTAGTCCTTCACTTTGTTACGCTAAAGTATTACTGGCACATCTGAATTCGCATTCAGCATTACAACGCACCATTGTAGGTTTGACGATGTCTCATTGGGCGACTGTAAATAACATGAAACCACCTACAATACCAGATATTTTAAGGTATCAAATGAAATCTTCCTATCTTACTTATATATAATACAATACAATAATAATATATTTGTTCTCAAAAGGAAGAGACTATTGGAATGTTTGAACGAGTACGTATACTACGATGAGATCGCCACATCTTTTACTCGTCTGTTACACGACAGTCGCGGTTACGTTGCCACTCTCAAACATTATAACCTGCCTGTTCTTATCAAGGTAGAACCATCAGGAGTGATGACGCTCGACCAAATTTCAATCCTTGTTGGGAAACCAATTTCAAAACTTTGTGCCATGGGTAATACCACAAGCTATGGAGGACCTAGTGGAAGTTTTAGCAACAGCTCTAACCCGATTAAATTAAAGCCAAAGTTGATTGAAAGTTTAGAAGAAAGGCGGAGTGCAGTGAAAATGGGTGCTGCCGATATAGCAGCACAGCAACTTTCATATAATGTTATGTCAACGGCAGCACTCGCTGGTGCTGCAACAATGTTACATTGTCTTCCTCCATCCCCACAACCTCTTAACCCATTGATAAAACCATTAATGGAAGCTATTAAACGTGAAGAAAATGAAGAACTACAAAAACTGGCTGCAAAGCATTTGTCATATTTAGTTGATCTCTGTGTAGATAGAAAACCTACTCCTAATGCAAAGGTTTGCATGGAAAATAATATCGTTAACATAAACGGATATTACATTCTCTTTGAATAATTTAATTTAACTTTATATCATAGATATCGACCAATTTATGTACATTCCTATGCTCGGATACTGAATTTACACCTCGTGTAAATTGTAATACAAACACAGATCTATTTGACGGAATTCTTACTTTAAGCAATAGACAGAAACATGCTGAAAGAATAGCTTATAATCGAGGAACCAACAGCGGACTTAGTGGAGGCAGAGGGCCTGGCAGGCCACCAACAACTGAAATTCCTTTGGAAGAACTACTTGCTTATGAAGAACCTGAAGCTAAAGCTGATAGAACACGTCGTCGCGGAGCTACTTTAGCACTTACCGCTATAGGTTTGCAATATAACATTCTAATACGATATAAACGCGTTATATAAATTTAGAATATTCATTGTTTTTTGTAGCTACTCTATTTGGTGCACAATTACCTACACGTTTACCGCATCTTTGGGAACTAATATTACCAAACGTATTACGAGAAAAAGAAAAAATCACTAATCGTGAAAATGTTGAAGAAGAAGTAAATCAGTTAATTTTTGGTTTACAAGTTTTAGAAGTTATGGCTCCCAGTCTTCATAAAGCCTTACTGCCTCCTGTCCTAGAATGCCTTTCATTCTTATGTGAATTATTGGCTCATCCTTACAAAGCTGTCAGACACATGGCATCCAGATGTATAGCTGTATTAGCTACATTAGATACAGAAAAGGTAATGCTTTAAGTTAATATAATATTCGATGTCAGTTTGACGATTAAATCTTAATCCCCAAAAATTGTATTCCAGATAATAATGCAGATTACAAGCCGTGTAATACCACTTCTAGAATCAACTGGTGGAGAGAAAATATACTCAGCGACTGTAACAGCACCAAGCGAAGTAGATTCAATAAAACAAGGCGCAGCCGAAGCGTTAGCGTGTCTTGTCGAAAGTTTAGGTGTTAATATCGTTCCATACGCTGTGCTCTTTATGGTTCCTTTGCTTGGGCGTATGAGTGATCAAAATCAGGCTGTAAGATTAGCTTGTAGTGCTACGTTCGCAACACTCGTGCAACTTTTGCCCCTTGATCCTGGTGCGATTACGGATCCACCAGATTTAATGTAAGTCTAAATTTTACTAACAAATGTTAATTTAATATGTACATCATAAATCTTTGAAATATTTTAGAGAAAAGAAAACACAAGAATGGCGGTTCTTAGAACAACTTTTGAATCCACACAGTATCCCAGATACCGTATTACCGATTCCAGTATCTGCAGAGTTACGTTCTTATCAACAACAAGGCTTAAATTGGTTAAATTTCTTGAATCGTTATCGACTTCATGGTGTTTTATGCGATGACATGGGCCTTGGAAAAACTTTACAAACTCTTTGTATACTAGCTTTAGATCATCATCGTAATCCTCGTGCTCCACCAAGCTTGGTAGTGTGTCCGCCAACTCTAACTGGTCATTGGGTGTATGAGGCAGAAAAGTTCTTCAAAACCAAAGATCTCTCAGTGTTACAATATGTTGGCACCCCACCTGAGCGTGAAAAATTACGTCCAATGGTTACTTATCACAAACTCATTGTTGCAAGTTATGAAATAATCCGTAAGGATATCGATTATTTCGAAACATGTCAATGGAACTACTGCGTGCTCGACGAAGGTCACATTATTAAAAATGGAAAGACAAAAAGTGCTAAGGCAACTAAACGATTGCATGCGAATCACAGACTTATACTTTCGGGAACACCAATACAAAACGATGTACTTGAATTATGGTCCTTGTTTGACTTTTTAATGCCAGGTTTCCTGGGTACTGAGAAACAATTTGCGGCAAAGTACTCACGTCCTATACTAGCCTGTAGGGAACCAAAAGCTGGCCCAAAAGAACAAGAGGCGGGAGCTTTAGCAATGGAAGCACTTCATAGACAAGTAATTTTCTTCTTTCTCATGTGCATTGTATCATATTTTTTAATCTTACTAATAATTGAATATATTTGTTAAATTATCTACAACTTTTTGTAATTTTGCATTGTGCAGGTTTTGCCATTCTTACTTAGACGAAATAAAGAAGATGTCCTCAAAGATTTACCACCAAAAATTACACAAGACTATTATTGCGACTTATCGTCATTACAACGTACACTATACGAAGATTTCCATACTCGACGTTCTGCCACTTTATTATCCGCTACATCGTGCACTTCAACTGGAAATAATGGTTGTAGTGTCTTTGAAGCATTACGATATCTGCGTAATGTTTGTAATCATCCCAAATTAGTATTAAATCAACGACATCCGTTATACGCAACTGTTAGTATCAACATGACATCCGTTAAGATATTTTACTTGTGACTTTAAATTGACAATTATTTTATTTCTAGGTATGTAATACATTGAAGCAACGAAAGAGCACATTAGCCGAGATAGAATATGCAGCCAAGTTACCTGCATTAAAACAATTATTATTAGATTGTGGCATAGGACAGCCACAGCGACAACAAAACCGCAATTCTGTAGCTACTGATGGTACATCAGATAATCAACCACCGCAGGAGCAACAGTTAGTGAGCCAACATCGAGCTTTAATTTTTTGTCAATTGAAAGCAATGCTAGATATCGTGGAAAAAGATCTTCTTTGTGCACATTTACCTACTGTTACATATCTTCGTCTCGATGGAAGTGTACAAACCACGCAAAGGCATTCCATAGTAACACGTTTTAACGCAGACCCGTCCATAGACGTGCTTCTGTTAACGACTCAAGTCGGTGGTCTTGGATTGAATCTAACTGGTGCTGACACTGTCATATTCGTAGAACATGACTGGAATCCTATGAAAGATCTTCAAGCGATGGATCGAGCACATCGTATTGGTCAAAAGAAAGTAGTGAACGTATACAGGTTAATCACAAGATCAACAGTAGAGGAAAAGATCATGGGACTGCAGAAATTCAAACTTCTCACAGCAAATACCGTAATTTCAACAGAAAATGCATCTCTGGAAACAATGGCAACTGATCAGGTAAAATATATAAATCTAAATTTATTAACTTACATAGTTATAGCTATTTCAACAATGAAAGTTTTGTAATAAATTAATAAATAAATTTATTTTTTTACAAAAATATATTACATATGACCCTAATATTTTTATCTTTTTCGTGTTTTAACTTTTTTTATGTTACTTCATATTCCTCATTTTAATTCTACAATAAAGCTTTAAATAGATGTAAATACACACGCATATAATGCAAAACAATTCTTGAAATATGCTATAATTAATTATGAAAGAAATTTCAATTTATAATAGATTTTATTTGTAACAATTTTTTATAGCTGCTTGACTTGTTTTCATTGGACAATGGCAAAGAGAAAAAATCAGAAATACAGGATGATGCCACGTCTAAAATTAGTGAGGTTCCAGGCATTAGCCGTTCTGTTTTAGAAATTCTCCCTGAACTATGGGAACAACAACAATATGACGATGAATATGACATTCAGTCATTTCTATCTACTTTAAAGTGAGCTTATGGTTTTACACATCAGTATCATCGAGTACATTTATTTAATGGTTACATGTGTTTAAGATGATCACTTTGTGAAACATACATGAATCTGACCTGATAGCAAAACAATAATCTTAATTTTATGGACTGAGAATGACAAATAATCAATGAATATATAAAGGGATATATGAATCATTTATAAAAAAGAAAAGATAAGGAAGAAAGAAACTCAGATAAATAAGTTACGGATTATATTGATTAAGTACTATGAGTAAGCGACTCTTGTTTATTTATAATAACTTATAAAAATGTTGATACAATTACAATTCCGTATTTGTACCAAACAACATTGTGATGTGTTTATTTATATTATACTAGTCTCTTCCTTTATCATCGTTTCTGTATACCACCACAACATATCAATTGATAAAAATGGCAATGCTAATTGTCTTTTTCTCTTCTTCTTTCTGTTTAAAATAATTTCCAATGTGATAAGTTGCAATTATCACAGTTTCATGTTCACCTCATAGTTTCGATACACATTTTGGATCCAAGTTTCCGGCCGCAAATATATTATGGGGATCCAAGTGTGCTTTGGCTGCTCTATAAAGGGACACTCCCGCTTTTCCTACTGCATCCGCGTAAAAACAAGAACGTAATTTTCCTATACCGTGATGATGAGACAGAGAACCACCATTCGCAAGAATTTCTTCGCGTGCAACGTGCTCGATAATCTCATATGTTTCTATCGGGTTCGGAAGATTCTTGTAATTGAACGCCATGTAAAAGTACACACAACAACCGGCGTCGTAAGTCTGCGTAACACGACAAGAGATAAAGTATTGTTCGACACCACGTGAATAACACTCTCTGATCACACGAGATTTCACATTCCTACACAACGGTAACGCACGATTCCAGGAGACGGACGTCTCAAATGATTCAGATAAAACGTAGTACTCGAGACCCAGATCTCGGATATAAGCTATAACGAATGTTAAAAGGTAACCTCGTTCACCATTCGTTTCTCCTGCTGGAATACCATTGTGTTGCTTCGCGATGTTGTAAATCTTTTGTTCCTGTGCTACCACCTCGGCAGTCGAGCTACCTTCGAACAATAAGGTAGCGACACATATTTGATCCCATTTGAAACGTTTTATCCGAGTAATGTAAGCTTGTTTTAATCCTTGCAAAATTAAACCACTCCAACTAGATTCTGGTCGCAACATCTGACCAAACTGGAACTGTTCATTGTCCATTAATCGTATACTAGACGGCTGACATCGTTCCTTAGCTACCTGTTCATAAAAATGGTAGTTTTTTTTATAACAAACAACTGCAATATATTCAATGTTAATTTTAATCAAATATCTTAATAACCAAGAAAGTTTGTCAAGCTTTAAAAGGAATTCAAGAACAAGAAAATTTAAATAAAGCTACAGTTTTTAATTGAACTATCCAAAAAAAAAAGAATAATAATAAAACTGCAATATATAATAGATATTCTCTAAAAATTCATATTATATAATAATAGTAACAAAGTAATAGTATTTAAATTTAAATTATATATATATATATATATATATATATATATCGCTATTAAAATAATAAAATTTTACCTCACGCAACGCTAATACACCGGCTTGAAAATTTGGGAAAACTATGCTACCGTATTTGACTACTTTTGGCAATGGTCTAACTTTGATCACCACTTCCGTAACGACGCCCAAAGTTCCTTCGCTACCAAGGATCATATGGTCAAAGTCAGGACCACAAGAAGCTCTTGGTACCAATATACCTCTTTCGAGTGTTATTTCTGAATCATCCGTTCTACCGGTTACCATTCTCACTCGTACAACTAGGTCTTCGATGTTCCCATAACGATTTTTTTTCATGCCACTCGCCCTCGTTGCAACCCATCCACCTAAACTGTTCTTTCAAAAAATAAAATCGATCATGCGGCTAGTAGTTTTGCACTTGATGTAAATAACTATTTGACATACTTTTCTTATCGTATACCTATGCATACGATGTTTGCACGAAAGATTGTTCATAGAAATGTGAAATGAAACGAAAGTGATAGGCTCTTTGTGCTTTTTATTTTATGAAGTAACTTTTAATTCTTTAAATGAAACTAAAATATTGTGTAGTTTTACTCGTGCAAAGAATATAAGTACACCTTTAATTATACTAAAATACAAGCACCTGCAATTTTCACGACATTTAGTATGATCATGACCTTCTCCAACAATTCTCTGACGTGCATGATTAAATGTAACGTAATTAGTATTCAGTGAATCACTCCAGTGAGAATTAATTTTAATTTAAAGAAGTTGAGAATAGTCCAATTGAATATAAAAGATAATTGCCATTTAATATTACTTAGGAAGATTTACATTTTATAGTTTACTGTATTATAAACTTTAATCTATTTCTTAAATAAAAAAATTACATTTACAATTAAACAAAACAGGAAGAAGAAGAAAAAGAAAGTCAAATTCAGAATAGCAGTTCGCAATAAGGCATTCTATGAAAAGTACGCTAATTAAAACGTTTCAATGTCCATTTTTCCCCCATATACGTTATTTCACAAATAGGCAATACAAGATTTCAAAAAAAGAACTTTATAACTTGCTAGCTATGACAATTCTTATTATACATATACTAACATTGCGTAAAACGTCGTAAAATTACACGTGTTCGTATTCAAACAGTTAATATCTTAGACAAATATTTGTTGCGGACGAATAAAACGGACTTTCTGTTTTAATATAATATGGTGTACCTAGAAAATTCGTAAGAATCGGGTTCGTGACCAGAAGTCAGACCTTGCAGTCGGAGTTGCTTTTCAAGGTCTTGGCCGATAATACCAGCCTCGCAACAAGCAATTAGGTTTTCCCTGTCTATCCATAGTATTCTATTCATTTGCGAAGTGTCCAACAATATTATCGTTCGCCGTTCGTTCGTCGGACAGGACGCAGCACCGCTTACGCTTGTTCCACCGCCGAATGGAATACAGACTGATCCATATCGAGCACACAATTTAATTATTTTTACGACGTCCTCGTGGCACTCTGGAAATGCATAGACACAGATGTCATTGTTATAAGACAAAGCATTTTAGTTTCTGATTTGTTAGGGTTTGTTCGATAATTATGTCAACTTTTTGACATATTTTGTAATCTAAGAAAAATTTGAGAAAACTTAAATTTTGATTTTTGACCTTGTTTGGCTCTACTCAATAATGATGCCCTTTCTATAATATATATATATATCTTGTAATCTAAGAAACAATAATCTAATTTGTGATCTAACAATTTGAAAAAAATTAACTTCTTAATAATTTGAAATATTTGAACAAAATTGAAATTACAACAAATTCGATGCAGTCAAGAAAAACATGTATTTCAAATTCGAATTATTTCAAGCACATACTACATTTTTACATACATGCTGCAACTAAATCTTATTTACGGTATTATATATCAAATTTATTATTAGTTTGCAGATTTGCGACAATATTACGTTACTGATTATTCCTACTACATCAGGAATTTAAAAAATAAGTAGTAGTAAAACATTCACGAATTTAGGCAAATAAACAATAATAAAACAGGTTTATGAATTTAAAGGAATAGACGAAAATAAAACATTTATGAATTTAAAAAAATAAGCAATAATAAAACATTTATGCTTTGTCCTCCGAATCTGTTCAGTAACACTAATAAGTGCATGATGATATGATTATTACATAATGGGTCATGAATAAATATGTGTATGTAGGTATGTCTACCCGCTGCGCCGTATAGAGGAGCTAAATTAGTCATACTTTGGGAATATATTCACTTGTAGGCAAGTACTATTCTCACTCAAAGCATTCAAAAGATTAAATATCATATATAAGGACATAATATAATACGAACACTGATATATGTAGAAAACATTAAAGTGACATTAATCGATAGGTTATTTTTTAAGTAGCAAAGGAAATGGAAATGAAGAGTAAATAAAAATGATAGCACAAAATTTTACGATTTTATAGTAGTATAGTTTATTTTTAGCCTTCTGGCCGAGAAAGGAACTCGGTACACAATTATTTTCCCTATTGCCTTGCATTTTCATTGATTCAGCTACAATTTACACACACATCCATTCATTCATTCAATCCTTAATTTTCTATTACAATCTATATATCATATATCTACTGTCTATCATCTATCTATCTCTAACTATTAACTATTATATATGTCTATTATCTTTTATACATTTCATAAATCTTTATCTAATTGCCTAATTTACCTACTTAAATAAATACCCCTTTTCGCTTCGCTCTCCCCTTTTTCTTCTTTTCCGATTTCATCGCCCAGTCTACAGCCCTATCTTTTTCTTCTTCGTTGACTATGTCTCCTATACTAATTCTAACTATACTAATTCCTAATTCCTTACACTATCTTATAAAAGAGTAATTTTGACGTATATAACAATTGAAAAGATATTCGAAATGAAAAAATGAAGCAAATATTCATTGTGTCGTTTCGCATTTATACGTATAGAAGGTATTCGTTTAATATCACTTATTCGCGCAGTTCATGGTATAACATAGAAACGTTTCTCGGAAATTATAGACTACACACCTACATATAACATCTACATATACTATATAAGTCAAGGTTGAGAAGTTTGTAGTCTTTCTACTCGATATTCAACTCACTTCATACACTATACATAGATAATTATGTTTAGTTGAAGCTAGCTTTTAGTTTCTTACGTGTTTTAAATAAATGAAAGAAACTTTAGACAATAAATATCACCTCAAATGGCAAAAATATATATTAAATTTCCATTTAAATGAATTAGTTAGTGAAACATTTGAATTTAAAAAGAATATGAACTAAGAGAAATCTGCACGTATGTATATCTATATTTATTTCTAACAAGCAATTGATAATTATTTTTCTTTATATTAACATACTGTGTAAATTATGAAATTTATTTTATTTACAAATATTTTGGTCTTACTGCTTATTGATTTTGAAAGTATTAATTTATTGAATTACCGTAGTAGTAATGGTTTTACATTTCGTAATAATATCTAAAAGAAATCGACAAACAAAAAAAAGAAAAACAAATGAATCTGAAAGATAAAAATGAGTTGATAATTCTTAACAGATGATTTTTGTACATATTGCCACAAGGAATATGATATGAACTGCAATGTAATACACAAAATGTACATAGTAAGTACATAGATAGTTTCTAATGGGTAGTTATTATCTAGATCGTGTTTTTTAAATCAAGAACTACATCATACAGTGTATACTAATACATATTACTATCAGGTAAAAGTACATGAACTGTATCACTGATACGATAATTAAACACGTTGATAGGATATTTTAGATCACTAAAAATATAATGTAACAATTTGAAATTACTCACTTGGCCAGAGAACTATGTCCGGTATTCGATCGAACGATCCATGTTTGAGGAGATAAATTTCCCGAAGTGTATGCCCATGTGCTCTAACCAACCGATCGATACCCTTCAAGGAATATTCGATATTTAATTCTTGAATCGCTTCCAACACTTTCAACGATATGATCGGTTCTGGTAGATTTGTCGGTATCGATTGAGATACATTCCTTTGGGTCGGATCTATACCAAATGTATCTTTTACCCATTGCGTGAAATACGGAAGTTGCTGGTTTCCAATCGGATATCTGCAAAAATATTTCATTTATTAACATGAGTAATAAAACATTACAAAAAAGAATAAAATATATTGATATTAAATTAATTCGATATTTATTTTGTACAGTAATAACAATACTTAAAAAATGGACCAACAAGAAGTATAGACAAGTTAATTTTTTAGGAGAAAAATATAATATTTTGGATTACTCCTAAGATTATTTAATTATGAAAATTTGATTGTTGTGTCAGTGAACTTCGTAATTAATTAATAGGCAAAGGCATTAAATAAAATATATAAAATAGTTATTTATTAAGTACTAAATATTAGCAATAAAATTTATATTAATCAAAATTAATTAAAAATTTGATTTAATAGTCAAATTGAAATACTAAAAGTAATTAATTCCATTTTCGAATTTTAAATTTAAATTGTGTATATGTAAAACACGAAATGATGTAGGATGTATGATGATGGATAAAATTAAATCCTACATAATTTATTCAATTTTAAGAAATTACACTATAAAATACTTCTACATTTCTATTTTATTTTGGTTTCATTTAACTATCATAAGGATGTGTTTTATCATGATTGATTTTATTTAGCTGTTATAATTATAATGATATAATGTTATAACTTTCAAGTTAGTAGATTAAAGTGAGATGTCTCGTATTATATTATACTATAAATATTACATTTAGATTTGTTTAATCAGCGTATCTTATCATGACGTTTGCATATGAATTTAATCATACGTTTCCCAGAAGTTAAACGTCGTTACTGATGATCATAATCCATTTAAACATTATAAACAAAAATCAATAAACACACAAAGAGAATATATATTTTTATATTTATATTTTTGCTCACTTGTACCACATACGTTTGTTTAGGCTCATTAGAAGCAATTTGCTGGGTAGAAAACGGTAAGTATAACTGCGTTCTTCGAGACCAACAAAGTAAATAAAAAACAGTTTCTTAGTTGTACGAACTTGCGACAATTACATAGAATATACAAGTTTCAAAAATAGCATTCATTGTCCACGAATACATATATTTACAATACAATATATTTAAATTGTTAACCGCATCATTTCTTATCCAGAAATTTTATGACCATGAAATTGTCCTCATTAATAAGGATAAATCAATTTCAGATGGATCGATTTTAATTCGTACAAATATAAATATTACATAATATATTTGCGACACGAACGAAACAAGTGATTAAAAAATAAAACATTAGAACCTATAAATAAAGAAATTATTATATTGATATACAACAGAATATATCGTAATTCGTATTGGTAAACAGTAAGCAGTTGCATAATAAAAATAAATAATAAAAAACGTATAATATAACATCTTCGTTATAAGAACTCTTCGTGGAATTGTATCAAATAATTTTTCAATAAACTTATTTTGTACTATTTACCATTTTGCTTTTGCGATTTTAAACAAGCTTGTTGCATTTTTTAAGTTCAAAAGCTTATTGTATCGTTTATCGTTGATTATTAGTAATTAGACAATATAGCATATAGTAATAGCAGTAGTTAGTAGTAGTCGTTTAGCAATTAACTACAATTAACAAGGGAAGATCTCTAACCCAGAAATTCGAAAAATTATGAAAATTCGAGGATATGTAGAGCATATGTAGCCATGTATTGCGCAATTTTCTTCTCTTGCCCAAATTCGCTGTAAGGAGGTAAAATCGACTCATGAAAATTCGAGTTTCCGAAATATCTGCAAAAGACTTGTCGGATATAATTGTATATCCATGGTAACGTATTCACCAATGTTTATAGATTATATAAATGGGTTAGGTGTTATTTAATCCCATAATCGTGGTGAGACGACCAACAACCAATATTAATGTATACGCTATCATGGCTGCACAAGTATAAGCAGAATTCATTATGAGCTACCGACAACTTTTTTTAAATTATCTCGAAAACTATGGCCGAGAGGCGATTACGTGTATAGAAAAAAGTTGTTGTTGTCCCGACAATATATAAAAAATACGTCGAAATGCAAGATGCCGGTAGCTTCCTATACATATAATTACCAAAGATTTATCATTTGTGTATATAATTAAAAAAAAGTTATAAAGAAAGTAATTGATAATTTTTCAAAAAACTTATTCTTTGGCGTAAAATCTTAATCAATGATTTAAATAATTATGAAACAACATAAAAAACACAGTTATTTTTTAATATAAATACAACCTTTGTTGCATTGTTGAATTGTGTTCTTCGACAATCGAAGAATTTCTCAATTTCATTGTACACATGCTATGATATGCTTACGTGCAATACAAAATTTTCGATGCACATTTATACACCTGACGCATCATATAACGCAAGTATACATTCAGTTATGCGAAACAAAGAAAAATATACGGACTAACGTATCTAATGATAAAGTAATAAATAATAAGTAAACATACAATGTCCATTTTAGTGTTCGCAGTCCAGACTAGATATGAACGCTTATCTGAGGAAGTGACATCTGCAAATTCAACTAAAGAAAAGAGAAGGGATGGGTATGAGAGAGATACTGATATTCGGCATGTGCAAACTTGGACTCGAGCGTTAATCGATATTTGCTCGAAATAATCGATAAGGATCGGTGTCAAGTTTCGTTTAACGCTTTATCTCATTCGGCATGCTCGAAGCTCAAGTAGAAGTCCCATTTCCAAGAATTAGTAACGTTAGCGACTTATGCTTAAATGGGCACTACAAGTAAAATAGTAATAAACAGTAAGTAAAATAATAAGTAATAAATGATTCCACTTTTTGTTATTTTTATTTCAGTACAGCGTTGAAGATTAGTATTTGTCTAGTGAAAACAGATTAACAATAAAAAAAAATGCTGCTTTCTTTGTAGTGTGCTATAGTACAGTACTATAAGTGTTAAGAATGAGTAAGTATATCTAACTGTATCTCTGTAACGATCGTATAAAAATGGTTCACGTAAATCCTGCAAATACAATTCGTTTACTTATGATTAGGTTCAAAATTGTGGATAATAACAATATAATGAGATATTATAATGAGAAGAGAAATCGACTTACAAGATATAATAAAAGATACGCTTATTGTATTAATTTGTGGAACCGCTTAAACCACATTCTGTAGAATTTCTGGATAATATATAACAAGGTGCACGCGAAGAACTTTCAGAAGCGATAGAGGTCTAAGATGAGTGTGTACCAGAACAAGAAGATATTGTGACTTTAGAATACAAAATTAATGTTGTTACATTTTGGAAAAGTGGAAAGACGACGCGACTTTCCCTAGACACTCCCAGGCATAAATTTTGAAAAGTTTCATCTCTTTAACAATTGTATAAGTATATAATTGTATAGTTATCTATCCGTTTTGTATCTATGCATAATTGCCTTATTTTAGATTATTAGATGGAAAGAGACGGTAAACAAGCGGAGAACACGGCGGGAAAAATTGTTACAAATTTCTGAATATGTTTATAACAAATTTGTTAACGCTCATGCTGTTATTCGTGATTTGAGCTTTTGAAGATGGGCGCTAGAAACTAATGAAAAAATAGGTTCGACAAATTTAAAAGCTAAAATTTTTCAAACTGGATTTTCAATTTTAAGAAAACTTAAAATTAATAATATAGAATAGTGTCAAAAAAAGTAAACAAATTTATTACCCGATTATATGGCACTGATACCACGCAGTTAAATGAAATTGCTTCGTCTTTTGTTAATAATGTAAAGCCTCATACTAGAAATATCGGAAAATACGTGCTGTACTGTAATCAATGCTGATGAAAGCGGATTAGATAGAATTACATTATGGCCGTACTTTATCTAGGCAAGGATAAAAAAACGGTTATGGCTGTTATAAAATCTATTATATATCAGCTACAACACAGTTATACTATACTCCCCATAATATCAACTTCTGGAAAATTTATTTAACCACTTTTTATTGTCATAAAAGAACAGAATGGTAATTTTCCACGTGTACAACAATCTTTGTTTCGACAATGGAATGTTGATACAGTGGCCTCCACATCTGGAAAGTTAACCAAAGAACTGTTTAATAAATGGTTAACAAACGTATATCTAACAAATGCAAAATCTCGAACGTTACTGACATCGTGATCTGATCAATGTTAATCTACATTACAAAATAGTATCATGTTGTAATCAGCATGCTGAAATATTCGCAATATCGAATACAGGAATAATGTAACTGATATATATAGTTCCGCATAACGAAGAACTTTATATGAATATTTTCCGATCTTGTAGTATTATTTAATTACGATGATTGATATCATTAAATTACAGTTTCTTATTTTATCTCTATTTTCATCATCAAAGTATTACGGTGTATGTACATACTTGCTTACTCATGGTATAAAAGTGAATATTATATTGATAGAAAAGAAATCAAATGATGCTGAAAATCCAGTAGATTTCGCTTTCTCACAACAAGATTGTCTTAAACATTCTTTTGCAGAATTTCATTATCATGAAAAATAATTCATAATACAATTCATATGACATTTGTATTTTCGAAATTATTTATCTATTCTTTAAGTGTCTATTCATACACATAAAAGTGGGGAATGTTAGAATAACTGGACGGGCGAATGGGGAAGGAACCAAAGGAGATAGAGAAGATGCTGAAGTGAAAACTAAATGTCAAAGCATAAGCATGCAATAGAATATACAAAAGGAAAATGTATAAGAAGAGAGAGTAAGGAGACGGGAAAGGAGGAGGGAAGAGAAACTAAGCAACAAGGACAACCTGATTATGTGAATAATATCATGGTTTTCTTCCTACATATTTTGCAGACTATTGGAGTATTATTAGTCACTATATATTACATCCGAAAATATGAAAATGTACAAAAATGTAGTGCAATAAATAACTTACTTATATACTTACTTCTTTAATTGCTTATTAAACATCTATATTATTTTCTACGAGAAAAAATAAAAGAGAAGTTTGACGATCATGTTAATAATGATAAGTTCTTATGAAGATATGTTATACCTACAGTTCTATTCTTTTCTTTTATTTCCATCTGGTATATTTACTTATTGTGTAATAAGAGACAGAAGTATATAATATAAATTACCTTACTTTTGTAATTGTGCAATACAACAAAGCTTGTATTTGTATTTAAAAGGAGGTATTTGTCTTTTATGCTGTTTCGTAATTATTTAAACTACCGATTAAGATTTTATGCTAAAACAGAAATTTTTAGAAAAATTATTAATTTTTTGTTTATAAATTATTTCTAATTACATATATAACTGATAAATCTTTTACTAGACGGTAGTTCTCATAAAAGAAACAACTTCTGTTTGAAAACTATTTTTCTATCTTTTATAACTTGCGAGTTATAACACAAAATCGAAAAATAACCAAATTTTCAGGGGCTATTTTACCCTCTTAGAGTCAATTTTGGTGGTAAAAAAGTTAATAAAAAATTTAACAATTTTTTAAATGTTCAAGTTGTGGATCTTTTCTATAAGTTAAAGTAAAGTGATTGATCTTCTCAAAATACTCGATTTCTTACTATAGATTAAACATTACAGATTATAAATTAAATGTAGAAAAATAAATATTATACAGATTAACTATTTGCTTCTTCCTTTCAACATAAATAACATAATGAATATCGAATAAATAATAGTTTTGCATTTAAGCGAATCGAACAATCAAATGTTAAATTGATGATTCGACCCCCTATAAAACCGTTGAATACAATAGGAAATAAAAAAACTCAATTGTACGATAAAATTAATGTTGATGTATATTGATTTTATGTGATAAAATCAACCCGTTTTTGAAGTTGTTTTCAACGGATATTTGTTAGAATATTAATTAAGTAAGAACTAAATACAAAAGCCAAATGTGTACTTAAATAAATTAAAGTGGTTCATTTAGATCTATGTAAAAATTTCGTATCGTAATAAGTATTACTGAATTTTATATATCTTAATCCGCTTATATGATAAGCTTAAATTATTTGTCATTCTACTCTCAAAACATAATCAACCTTTTACTTATTCAATTCAATTATCTATACAATGATGTAAATTAATATGAAAATTAATAGACGTTTCGTTTCTATAACATTATCTTTATCTTCAAGAAACGATAATACCATTTACCTCTAATATATCATTAATATTTCTTTACGTATAATATGGACATTATAGAATTCTTATTAGTTCACTGATTATCTTTGATAAAAAAAATTGTAGAAAATAAAAACATACAAAATTGAAACAAAAATTAAGTGATTACTTTTTTTCGAATTTAAAGAATCGAAATAATCTACTTTCATACATGTAGAGAGGTAACATTTTATTTGCTATACTGATAAAAAATATTATTAAAAATATTATAATATAATATGTAACAAATAAACATATTGAAACATTAAAATATATGTAAATAATTTTTTTTTATTTATCTATGCACAAAACGAGTAAAACAGTTTATGTATAAAGTTTAATCATCTTGTAGATATATAAATATTTATAGTTACCATTATTTTCTAAAATATTAATAAAAGATGAAGATTGAAATATTGATAAGACTTACCTCTCACCAGTGAATTCGATGATATATTTTTGGTTCATACGAAATTCCGAGTCCTTGTATCCCCAACCATTCCACTTGAGTACCCTTTGCCTTTAAAAATTCAAGAAGATACAGTTATTTGACACATACTTTCACCATTTGGGATTTTGGCTTGAAAAAGATAAAAGAGAAATCGAATAGAGATTCGTACATCCTTAGCGCGCGCGTTTCTCACCCCACGTGACTGGTCAAGCAACCAATCGGTAGGAACAGAAACAGTATTAGCCTTTCATATAGTAAGTTCCTACCCGGTAAATGAATCGAAATTTTCATCATCAAAAATACTAAGTAATAACAAAAATGATAAAGGAGATGAATCATTCCGATGTTTTCGTTGTTTATCACACAAACAGGTCGTGATATTCACAAAAGAGGTCACAATTGTCACAGGATGGAAAAAAAATCGATCGATTTCTTTTCTCTTTCACGCTCGAATAGTACAAGGGGTGCTTTAGATTCGCAACATCTGCCGATGAGTCAGCTAGTGCTGGGTTCAAGGCGTGGCTGCAAGTAATTTAGCAGTATCCACGCTCTCGTACAACACTTCATCGCGATATTGTCCCTGGTGTCCGCATCGGAGTTTCTACGAATTGATATGAACCAAAAATTGCCGGTACAAAACTGACCTTTCTTTTGGCACAACACTCTGGAAACGAATGGGTCCATTTAAACTCTCCGTATCCTCGTTCGTATCGTTTTTCGTATTAGACGACATATCTTTTATTGACCGCACCGCGAAGGGCCTAACCTTTTAGTCCGCAGAACACGATCAGTAAAGAGTAGATGCTTGAGCGCGCGCTCTTCGCGGCACTGTGTTGACTATTGACACGCGCACCGGCAAACCAAATTTAAATCAATAGAGCCCCCGCCCTATGACTACCCGCCTACCGACGGATCTCCTCGTGAAAGGAACCAATCATTTACACCCGATACATTCTCGCCGTAAATAACCAATGCTTTCTTCCACCTCTGTTCTCTCCGATGCTGTTACGTCCTACTAGATTGGGGGATTCTTTTCATGTAAAGGACTTCTTACGCATGCGCAATTAGATATTTTATAGGATGGTTTCATAAATTCACTTCCATGCTATGTTTGCTCGAGTATTATTCGTATGTAATTAACACAATTGTGGAAGATACAACCAAAACACGTTAAATGATGATATTCTGAGTATTTTAAGATAGTTAAATGCTTTAGGATGTACTATCTATAAACGTTATCTCAATAATACAAAATGTGTTAATATAATTAAATTATAACCTGAATACCAGTAACGCCGCGTTTACTGACCAGGAAGTTCACTTTGTTAGCCATCGCTGCCACCATAAGTGGCTTTACGGACACTGATATGTATTGTAACAAACTATCGAGACTACTAGACTGTAATATGTTAATAAAATAAATAGAAAAAAATAAAAAGAAACGGTAATTTTATAAAATAATTATGTTAAAAACCATTAATACATGTAAAAAAAACTTCAAATAAAAGATACTAACTTTCATTTTGTGCAATACATTTTTCTTTGCCTAAAAATAAACGATCCTTTTTAATCTTTATTAAGAAAATATTCATGAAATAAAGTATACATAATCTTTCATGAATTATACTATTTTAGAAGTGATTTCTTAAGTAGTATATTGTAGTACGCCTTATACTTGTAATATGTGTTTTCAAAATTTTAACAATATCTCTGATCAAATTTCTATGTATTAAGTGAACAGTACTGATGTATATAGTAAGCTTTAAAAACTTCTATTTTATACATATTTAATTCTTAATTTTGTAGTATCTCCTATGTTAATTATGAAATGTATTTTGCAAAATTCTGTTTACATCTACGAATGCTCATCTGATCACTTTCTTAAATGTATAGAATATTTAATAACATTTTAAAATTTTAAATAATCTTGTTTTTATATTAGTTCAATTATTATTTTATATTATTTTTTATCATATAGACAATCTAAAGAACTGTAAAATATAATTCTTACCGATATAACCTAAAACTGATATATATTCACACATGCACATGGCGCCACACGTAAAACTGCAACCGAAATTACTCAATGTGAATAAAACGTGGAATCAACCAAAGAAACGCAAGAAGATTACTCTTGTATTTGATGAGAACAAGAGACGGTACTTATATTAATATCAATTGTGGATTATATAGATTATAAGTTATATGTACATTTTATACTTTCAAACGCAGAGAATTTCTGAAGGGGTTTCGTAAAAGAAAATTACAAAGGCAACAGAAAGCTAAGGACGAGTTGCAACAACAATTAAAAGAAGAACGGAAAAGAATTAAACATGAGGAAAGTATCTATATGAATTTCATTGTAATGCAATAATAAAGTATTAACTTAAAGTATTGCTTTTACAGGCACGAGAACATTTTAAAAATCTATTATCAAGCCGTGATATTCCTGAAATTCAACAACTATTATCTCAAGAAGAATATGAAACAGAAGGACATACTGTCAATATTTTGGAATTAAATGTTGCAGATCTAGCAGAGAAAAATGCATTAATTGGTGAAAATAAAGGCACTGATGAAGTGGAAAGTAGCGAGAAAGAAGAGAGTGATAAAGATTCTGAAAATGACGAAGAAATTGTAGGAATGCCTTTAAATGAAAAGAAACAAACTAAAAGTTTGAAAGAAAATGTAAAAGAGAAGCAAATTAACAATAGAAAAGATTTAAAGAAAGTAGTAAAAAGAGCTGCATTGAAACAAGTGAAGAAGAGTAAAGCATTCCAACAAAAACAGAAAATGGAACGTCAAAAGAATAAGAAAGAGAGTATGAGAAAACGTAAAAGAGTTGAAAAAGCTAAGAAACGTAGTGGGAAATTGAAAAAAAAGTTAAATCATTAAATCATCTCATAAAGTTCTTTTTTAAATGTTGTAAATAAATATAGTTTATAATAAACATTTTTACAATACTATGTCTTTTTTTTCATACTGCTTTTTTTGCTAGATGGACATATATCTTTATTTAGACATTCATCACATTTAGGAAATCGTGGTAAACAAATTTCTTGTCCAAATCCAACAAGTAAATAGTTTACCTCGCTCCAGAGATCTTTGGGAAGCCATTCTTCCACTGCAATTCGAGTATCTTCTGGTATTTTAGTCGGTTTCTTTACCCATCCTAATCTGTTACAAATACGATGTACATGTGTGTCCACTCCAATACCAGAAACTTCACCCCATGCTATTTGCATACATATATGTCCCATTTTTGGTCCCACGCCTGGTAATTGACATAACTCTTTCAGAGTCCTAGGAATATCACCATTGTATTTCTCAATTAAAATTTTTGAAGTTTTCTTAATATACTGTACTTTTCTCTGAAAAGTAAAATTTTGTTTGGTCTGACATACTTTTTAAGTAATTCTTTACTTCTTTTAGAACTAATAAAACCTTTTTCATGATTCTATACTATTTTAATATATGTAACTTACATAATAATTAAATATTAACAAATCACAAAGTTCAAATAATTACTAAGATATAAATTATACCTTCCAAAATCCAACTGGATATATAAGTTTTCCAAGAGTATCATCAGGAGTACCTGATATTAATTCTGGAGTACAACCATAAGTAATCAATCTTTGCATGGCAGCATGAGTAACTTGATCCTTAGTTTGACTACTGAGCATCAATGCTATTAATGATTGATACCTAGTAACTTTGGCAGTAGCATTTGGATCTATGCATTTGTGACAACCCATTTCATCTACAGGTGCTGTTTTATTTTTTCGCATTTCCTTAACATTTTCTAAAATAGTTTCCCAATTTAATGGTATCCATTTATCTTCTACGGTCTCATTCTTCACAGTCCCATCTTGTAAATCTTCATCTTTAACTTCATTGAGTTTTGACTCAGTTGCATTTTTCATTTCTTCATATTCTATCTTTACTGGTGTACGCTTTTTTTCCGCGGTTTTATTTTGTGAATCTTGAACTTTAATTTCAGTATTTTTCGAGTCAGTTACATCTTTTATTTCTTCATGCTTTATTTTTACCGGTGCACGGTCTTTTTTCACGGCTTTATTTTGTAAATCTTCAATTTTAATTTCACTATTTTTCGAATTAGCTGCATCTTTCACTTCTTCATGTTTCACCTTAACTGGTGTATGCTTCTTCTTCACAATTTTTTTTGGTGAACCATTTTTATCATCAAAATACTCTGATGTTGTAGATATATTTTTACTGTCACCTTTATTTTCAGATCGTAAGAACCTTGGCTTTGCAAGGACATCAAGCTTTAACTTTTTACTCATTTTATAAAGGTTACAACACGATGAAGTATATGTCAAAGCTCTACTTGAGATAAACAAAAGAATGTCATGTCTGCAAACAGCAATATAATTCGAAGATAACATAACCTTCCGCGCTTCTTCCGTGATTTGAACTAATAATTTAAATTTCTGCGCATGCCTAGCAATATAAAAATTGATGATTTATTTATAGTCATCAAATGCGTATATAAATACATACTACCAGATACTACTAATAGGTACTAATTAAATATATATATTAAATGATTATATTATATCAAATATATTGTATTTATATAATAAAATAGATATAATATATTGTAAATTAAAGTCTATAATTATATTTTCAAAAATCAGTACACACGAAGAATAAGTGGAATAATAAAGTTTTAATAAGGCTATATGTCATTTTTTAATTATTTATTTTTCTTATTTAATAAAAATACTTACATAAATGAATGAATAAATCATTAACTAATATAGTATGGATTTCACATAAATCATTGCAGTAATATTATTGTTAATGCATATTCATTCTATGGTAGCATTGAATCCAGACAGATACTTATTTAATTTCTTTGTTTTAAATATTCATATTTGTAAAGTGCTATTTTAACGAATTATATTACATTATAACGAATAAAATAGATCAATTAAAAAAAAAAAAAGAAAGAATGAAACTTATATATAAAAAAAATGCGTGATAGACAAAAATTTAATAATATTGTTTTATACAATGGAAATTGTTCTTTTGTTTTGTAAATGCAATTTCAAATTTAAGTAAAATCATATATATAAATAAAGATTATTATTTAGAAATTTCAATAATCATTTAAAATTTGTAGCTGATAGTCAGAATAGCTTAACCACAGATTATCTTATATATACATAATATTACCCAGTCTCAATAGATATACGAAAAGTCAGTAAAACAGAGTCCAAAATTTCATCAGAGTGTTAAAATACTTATATTGTAAAAAGTATTTATATGTGATATATATGTATACTAATTAAATTGTATGTAATTAGAAGTATCAACTATAAATAACATAAGTATAAAAACGATAAAGTAATATAACAAAAATTATGCAGTGTATTTCCTTTCACTGCTCCATATCGCACCCATACCAATTTATTTTGAAAAGATGGGATTACTTTGTATTATACTTTATGTACTTTATCCTAATATATACACATGCCTTTATTTTCCTAATACCACCTTGTGTTAGAGCTCATTTTTTCCCATATACATACATATAAAATGAGCAAATAGTTTGTTACAAATATTGTCAGTCACACTTAATGCTGCCATCATATTAAACTGGGCAGAATAATACAAAATATCGTTTGTTTATACATGCATTCATAACTGGTCAATTCAGACCAATAATGTGCTAATATAAATTACTATTATATCAAGACAATCAATATTAGTATTACTATTAAACATGCTATGTATTTAAATAATAATCAAAATAATATATTTTTTTTAAATAGCTTATATTGCATTGTAAATAAATTCTTCTAAAATTTACTATATGTAATATCTGGATTCAATGCTTATCTAACATATTACCAATGATAATGGACGGAGTGGAGGAATGCATAGATACAAACTAAAAGGTAAAATTTACGAAAAGTATGGTAAATGATATGTTACGCTATGACTTGTGCTGATAATTTACGGAAATAAAATTTCTTACATTTTAAAGTCAGGCAAAAGTGTTCAAATAAATTTATATGAATCGTCATCAATTAAAATTACTACTAGAAATGATAAAGAAAGAATAATTCTCCTATTTGTAAATAAATCACATAATTCACAAAAATGACAAAAATTGAGATTTAGATTGGTTCACATAAAATTAAAAAAATGTTCGCATCGTGTGTTCTTACTACACATCGACGCATTTAACCTTTGTACTCAACCGGGAATCTGATTAGCAATGGTATTAGGACCAGTAGAGACAACCGAAGGAATTGTAGAATCCTGCATTAAGGTACGCGTTTCTTCTTCCTGATCGGAAAGTGGTATTGCTGGAGTATCATGCGAACTTGTCTGCTTCAGCTTCAGTTGACTCGGCAGCTCCGTTAGTACCGGCCCGTACTGCGAAGTGGAACCCACCAGCAAGTCAGTCGATGGATTCAAACCGCCCAACATCTTTCCTCATAGCAACGCGTATATAAGATAAAGAAACGAACGTACGAGCCAAAACACACATGGATGGCTTCCGGTAAATAAAACCAAACATAAAATATAAATCTACCAAACAAATTGTACCTACCTGACCACTACTTCCAACCATTCCACCTCTTGGAGATTTACCACGACGGAAGAAATGCAGCCAGGCCCAACCAAAACCCAATAGAAGCCCTACTAACATCAGGCTAGCACCTAATGCTATGGAACTTTTTGCAGCATCTTCAAAATGTTCTTCAACGCTTGTTGCAGATGTAGTTGGATTCTCGTTTACCTTTATGTATAATTATTTTTTAATTTAGTTTCATACATTAGGCAACAAAAACACATATAAATAACTGATAAAACAATTTACTTTAGAAGCATGAAAAAATCGATTTTATAAATTTGTATAAATATAATTTGCATGAAAATGCATAAGCAATAATGATAGTATTTTATGTCCTTTTTATTTAGTCTTATACAGAGTTGACCATCCAACTGGGGCTGGCTATAGCTCTGATTTTCTTGAAGATAGAGGAAAATCGCGGAGAGAAATATTAAATGTAAAAAATCTATGTTCACAGGTATTTGCTTCCATTTAATATGCAACGTCGCACTGGGAAACTGCAATTACATTCTTTTTCTAAATGGAATTCTATAATTTTTTATAATCATTCAATATATCATTTAATTCTCTATAAAGGAATTAAGATATTTGAAAATATTCTTAGTTTAAAAGATATTTTAATTTTAATTTCATCAAATTTAATTTAAGAAAGATAAGGAAAATATAGAGGCAAGCATTCTGTTCTGTATGTTTCCTTGTTTCTCATAATCAAAGTTTCACAAGATTAAATTTGAGATATTTTTTAAACTATGTATATTTTGACCCAAGTACCTCAATACTTTCTTGTAGCGTATTAAAAAATGAATTACTAAGTACTAATTAATGAAAAGAATATTAACTGGTTAATAAAAAATTATAGACTTCAATTTGAGAAAGAAGTGCATTTGCACTTTCCCATTGCATTGCATTCTAATACAAAAGTGAGTACTCTATACAATTTTTCTCTATCTTCAGTGAAATCGGAGCTTGGTTGGTGCTTGAAATTGTGGTTTACCCTGTATATTACTATATCAGATATATACATATGTATGTATAATATATATCTATAATATATATGTATAATAAAAAAGATAATGAAAATAATAAGAAGATATGAAGTATTAAAGTTCAATCTTATAATGAATATCTACATATTATTACTATTATTATAAAATACTCTTTAATAATGGAAACCAATGCAAAAAAATTACTTTCCTAGAATGTGAACCAATAGAAATTTTTTGGAATAAAATAAAAATTACTGTTAACTTTTAAATACCAAACTAACAAAACACCTGTTAATTAAAGTAAGGCTATGTACTATGTATACATCATGCATTTACATATTTTGAATACAAAGAAAGATCATGACTTTATTTAAATATATGTCATGCTGCTATCATCTTTCAGAGATTAAAATACTCGTAAATACGAAGCATCATAGTGTAAGAAGGTTATAAGTACCTTTCTTATGATCTCTATTTTATTCTCTTGTGATGTGTCATCGGATACAAAACTGACCAGCATCATCGTTAAACCAGCAATGAAAAACGATAAAGCAACCGAGAGTAATACCCATTCGAACCATTTCCTAGAGCTGAGTTTATGTCTTGATACAACTCTCCAGAAACCACTTCTTAAACTGCCACCACCTACAGCACCGTCACCTCCGCTATCATATGTGTAACCTACTGTTGTAGGTTGATAAACAGCACAACTATCTGGCATATCTTCTCGCGAAATATATGCAATTTTTACAATTTTCTTGGCCCACGGATGGGCACTTTATAATCACGCGTAAAACTTTTAGTTAAATCTATTGATAGGAGATGGGTAAAAAAATGGTATTACCCAATACAACGCACAAAGTGATATTATTCCGCTGTTAACGTGTCAACTTTCGATCAATGCTTCTAATTACTTCTGAATTTTTATTTCGTGCACTGCAATAGTAATTTTTCACCCTTTTCTTGGTATATACACACGCATGTGTATGTGTGTATATATATATACATATATATATATATATATATATATATTCGCAATGCAGATACAATGTGCAACTATGATCAGGTATGACATACAGATGCCCAGACGTCACGTATCAAAAACCTACTACGTATGTCATAGATATCACGGATTAGAGTTATACCAGTGGTATCAATGTTAAAGATTATACTATAACCGCATGATGACACCACAATCGGACTTCATGCGATTACATATTTGATAATTATAGATTAATTTTAAGAATAATAATAAAATAATTACTAACTCTGTAAAAGACACTATACGAACTTCAAAATTGTTCTACTGATTAATGAGATAAAATTATCGTAAAAACGAAATAATTTCCGAGCTGCGTAATAGATTTTTACTAAACTAGATTTTTATTACAACATAATATAGTAAAATATAAATGATAATTAACAAAATGTCCATAATTGTTATTGTAGTTAAATAAAAAAATATTAAGCGTTACATATTTAAAAAAATGTATGTTAATAATTATACGGTTTTATAATTAAGTCCAGATGTAACATGTGAATCTACATTCTTATCTTTAGTTTAATATGACACCTGTGATAGTGATAGCGGTTTTATCACTTTACTATTATATCATACAAATAGGATAAGTTGGTACACCCAAAAACTATGCTCCTGAACACATAAAAATAAACGATTTATAAATAAACGTATATATTTGATTCGTTTCCTATTTTATGTTTTCTTAAAAAAGAAACCGACTTCAATATTTTATGATCCGTAGATTCATAAAAATTTACGTACTTTCTTGTAAATAAATAAACGAAAATACATACGAAGTTATTCTGCTTCATAAACTGATGAAATTAAGCCCTATGAATTAAATATGTGTTTACTTCTTTTATATTTTCTCAATAGATTAAAGATTAAAGATTAAAAATTAAAATGTTTAAATTTAAATACTATGTAAATCATAAGACTTTAAATGTTTCTTCATGTATAAATTTAAAACTAAGTTATAAAATTTTCTATAAAGATAATTAATTAAATCAATGATTAATGTATATGTACGTATATATATGTAAAAAAAGTATCAAATGTATGAATATAAAAAATACTGTAAATTGCATATGCATATGTACATATATACAGCAGATTCTATCATTGTATACGTCCTATAACTTAATGAGTGGCCGCTATATTTACGTGTATCAGCTGTGGAATGACAGGTGGGATAAAAAATGGCTGAAAATGGGTTGGGGTCGGATGCTGGGTCTCAAGAATACCTCGCAACAGAGGTTATTAATTTAGATATCGAAGAGGTAATTAACTATATTCGCTGCAGAAATGTTTAAGTACATTATAAAATTTCTAATTTTCAGGTTATGTTCTCATAACTCTCTTACTCTATTACTGTTTTAGTATGTTTATAAACTTAGTATAACATGTAGAAATTGCAATTATTTTATTTCATTTTACTTTGTTGATATTGAAATCTATTATATACTTCTTTCTTATTATTTTATTTTTATTTATGTTCTCATTTTATTAAATTTAATTATATTATTACCTAAATTATCATATTTTATTGCTAAATCTATTGGAGTTATATATATTTTATAATTTTAGTTGGATAACACAGAATATGCTATACCAGCTGTGGAAGAATTACCCTCCTTAGAAAGTATATTGACAGAACCTGATTGTGCATCATTATCTGGAACAGATGATGACTTTGGTTTAACATCAGGTGAAAAGCTAGGAAGTAGTGAAACAACAAGTGTTGGGAGCCATTTATCCTTAAACTCTTTAAATAAATCAAACAAAGCTTCACAACCAACGTCCTCTGGTGCTATTTTGAGACATGTTATATTAAAAGGAATATCGTCACAAATTATATCAGCTAGTGTGAGAGAAAATATTTTCTTTACAAAAAATCTATAATTATGTTGAGTTTATAATATATTGTCTTTAATTGTTTTTTTTTCTGTATAGGAGAAGGTTAATGCTGGGTTAGCAAGTGCGGTCGCTGCTGGAGGGAATATGCTAGTAGTTGGAACTAGTCATGGTCTGGTATTAGGTTTTGATTCTTCACAGACATTAAGATGGTGTGATCAGGAAGCAAGGCACCAAGGATCTGTATCTGCATTATGTTTCAATCATGATGGAAGCAGGATATTAGCTGGATTTGCTAGAGGACATATATTAATGATAGATAGTTCTAATGGAAAAGTATTAAGGACACTTACTGATGTACATCCTCTTGATACAGCTGTGTTACATGTTAAAGTGAGATTATCGCATACCATTTTAATATTTGACATATAACTGTGTGAAATTTTCATTAATAAAAAACAATGTATTTTTGTATAGTTTACAGATTCACCAAAAGTAGCATTATGTAGTGATAGTGGTGGATCCGTTTTTGAATTAAATTTTACAAGGGTTATGGGTGTAAGAGGCTGTGATAGCAGGTGTTTATTTAGTGGATCTAGAGGTGAAGTGTGTACATTAGAACCATTGTTATTAAATCATCTGCCGTCACATGCCCTGAAAAATTATACCTTAGTGGCAATGGCAACATTATCCAAGGTTTTTATCTATTGCTAAAAAAGATTTTGATATTTGTAGTATACGTATAATCTTATATTATTTGAATTTTGTAGGTAATAGTAGTTTGCATAAGACCACGAATGCGTGTTGTGTTAACTCATCCTTTATCTGGTGCACCTATAGCACCACCACAACTATCTTGGCAGCTTGTTGTCATACAAGCAGCAGATGCTTCTCGTGTAATTGATCCTGTTCTGGCTCTTGCAAGAGATGATGTGGTTCATTTTTATCAAGTATACAGTTTATATAACATAATTCTATTTATTAAACAACTATATTGTTAATAAATATATATTGATACAATTTTTTTATTAGGTATGTACTGAAGCTGGTTCAAGAGTAAAATTATCTCCCTTAAGAAGAATGACTCTTCCATATACAATAAGTAACTTACGATGGTTAAATCCCAGATCGTTAGCAGTATTGGATACTCAAGAAAGATTACATTTATTAGATGTAAGAGCACAAGATAACTTGGAAACTTTAGATATGAGTCGCGTTGGTATTTCATATGCATCTAGCCATTTCAAAGGTTTGTCCACTGGTGGAAATGTTTCAAAGGTATTAATCAAATCATCGTACTATTTAATTATCAAATTTAGATTAATAATCTATCAAATTTAAGTTGATAATTACATTGTTTTGTTTTATAAAACTACAGGCAATGGCATTGGCTGGTGAAAGAGCATGTTATAATACTGTTGTAACATTTGGTACTCAACTTTTACTATTGGGTACCAAAAGTTTACATGTAGTCTGTATACGGACATGGACTGAACGATTGCGACATTTAACGATGCAGGTTCGTACATATATTGGAATTATATAATTTTTTACTTTATTGCATATTTCGTCATTTCAGAGAAGATATCCAGAAGCATTAGCTTTAGGACTTTCTTTTTATCAAGATAAAGGGAAAGCAGTTGTTGGTCTACGTGGTTCGAAACAACGTCGTAAACAAATAGCTCGCGATAAAGTATGTCAAGTTTTGATTCAATATATGGAAGAATTGAATCACTGTCTTGCAGACGAAAATGCAGAATTTGAAATAGTCACAACTTGTGTAGATTATTGTATACAACTAGAAAATACAGATTTATTATTTGGGAAATTATGGGATTTAGTTTCGGAGTCCGAAGGATTAAAAGCGAGTTATTTACATGCCCTCGAAAATCCTTTATTGGATGGGAGTTTACGACCGCGACTACCACCATTAATAGCTCAACAGCTAGTTACCCTTTACGATCAAGAAGAAAAAGTAGATTCGCTTCAAGCAATTATAGTGTTATTAGATGTTGATTGTTTAGATATCCATCAAGTAAGTAAACATATTTATATCCTTTTAATGTTTTTATTTGATTAAAAAAAGTAATCTATGAAAATGCAATCTAAAAGTACTTACTTGTATCTAAAAATATTACAGGTAACAACACTTTGTCGGCAACGAGGTCTCTGGGAAGCTTTAATACATCTTCAAACGACGGCATTAGGTGACTTTACTGCTTCAATTCATCAATTAGTACCAATATTACAAAATATGTTAACGAATTCAAAGGATTCGTTAACTCGAGATAGTATACAACTTGGCAATGCACTTTTGGTCTATGCTAGTTGCTGTCTTGCCGGTCGTGGTTTTCCCAGAGATGAACTTCCCGAGGGTATGTCGCAAAGAGCAAAAACAGATGTATTAAGAGCATTGCTTTCACAGCATTCGAGTTTGGCTAATGATACAGAAAGACAATATCCGTATCTAAGAACTTTGCTACAGTTTGACGCAAAAGGATTCCTCGACGTGATAGCAATTGCCTTCCAGGAGCCGGAATTTACGTCTGAGATGGGCCTCAGACAACGGCAAAGACTCATAGATATATTATTAAATATCGTTATGCCTAGCACACCGTTAAGTCCAAGGAATCCTGATTATATTACTGACGAACAAAGAAATTTAGTTCTTATATTTATAGCTAATGAAGTTGCAGAAAATACTGTTAATTTAGAACCTAGTATGTTAAATAAAATGATAGAAATATTATGTACTGACTCAAGTATGGGATCATCAAACGAGCTTAAGACTGATAAAGAAAGTGCAATACTGGGATTATTGCGTTCAAAAAAATTGCGTAATATATCGGATAATACTTTACTTAATTTAGCAGAAAGAGCCAATTTGTAAGTATATGTATATAAATATAAAACTTTACACATGTATACCATTATTTAATTTTGATTGTGTACCACATTTTTATTAGCTAGATAGAATATATTCATAATAAAAAAAATATTATAGTGTACCTGTCAATATTACATTTTGAGAAATTATATAGCATTATTAATATTAATAGCATTATACATAGTGACTTGTATCGCAGTATATAATGTTACAGTATGCGTGTTGCGGAGTTGCTGTATAGCGCCAGAGAAAATTGGATTGCAGTTTGTAAATGTATGATACTGCATCCATCTAGACATCATGATATTTGGCTCTGGTTAAAACATCTTTCTCCAAATTCGTTGCAATTAGTCATAATGGCAAATGCTGTAGCTCTAGTGGGAATTAATGCAAATCAATTTGCTATGTTAATAGCAACACATTTGCAAAACAACGTTTCTGAAATTTTACAAATACTAGAAAATACTCCAACCTTACAATATACTTTACTAGAAGCTTTATATCAAATAGTACAATACAAAGAAGAAGACATCACGTTAGAGCTTACGACTGAAATGTTAGAAAAATATTTGGAATTAATGTGTAAATTACAACCAGACCATGTTAGTAAAATTTTGTACTATAGATAGATATTGGAATATATTATTAAATTTAATTATTTTTTTAAATTTAGGTTGTTGAACATATTCAAGGATTTCATGGTTGTAGACTAAATGAAGCATTGCAAATAGTTCAGATTGCAAATCACAAAGATGCTGAAGCAGTAATGTTAGAAAAATTGGGAAATTATCAGGATGCGTTTGATATTCTTTTTAAAGAATTTCAAAATAATTTAGAATTGGTATATTGTATGAAAATAATGTAATAATATTGATTATTATTTTCTACTTTAACAATATTTATTTTTAGTATTGTCAGAACAAAGTATCAGAAAATGCATCAATTCACAGTGCAATACAACTAGCAGGAATATGCAGACGATCTGCAGGAAATTTAGATTGGATGCCACTGGTGGAAACTATACTTCAAACACATTCAAATAGTACTAACAAAGAAGGTATGGTACATTTTGACATAATGGCAAATCGTAAATAATACTTTCTAATTATCTAACGAAATTACAGTTGAAAAATTAAGCGGGAAATTATTAAGAATTGCATTAGAATTTCTTAGTGGAACAACAGCATTATCGACCGTATTAGAGCAAATATTGAAACATCCATTGGCGACAAGTGGAACAATAGGTGACATAAGAAAATTATTATCTGGAGTACTTACACATTCCCGATATGAACAAACTTTAGTTGAAACTACTGCACGTTTGGTCAGTTTGGAGCTTCACAAGGCACTGAAAAAGTCGCTTAGGTATGTATAGGCCCATATAAGTAATTTTTTAATACTAACGTAATAATTATTTAATACTAACATTTTTATCTTTTTTAGGGACGCAGGAAGAGCTTGTGCAAGCGTATCAGTAATCTGCTCAATATGTAGACATTTGTTATCACAATGTACGGAATATATAATAGTTTTCAGTTGTGGGCATGGTTTTCATTCAGAATGTTTAGGAGAACCTAAATCTTGTTATAAATGTTTAAAGTCTAAAGGATGGGCACCTATTATTACTAATATCACACATACTACTAAATCATTCCATGTAAGTAATATATTAATTACATAATAACATACATATATAAAATAGTAAAACATACATATATATTATTAAGATATTGTTGATATTTTTATAGTAAAATTTAAATTTGTTGTTTTGTAGGAACATAAACAAATTCTACCACCAGAATTTATGCGTAATAAAGATCTTTCTCTAAGACTTGCACCACCTACTTCCTTACCGGATCTTGAGGGTATTTTTTAATCTAGTCTTTGAATATCATAATTTAATATTACACTTACCCCTGGTGTGTAACAGTCTGTTAGTAGAAATGACTGCTGCGTGTTATACATGTATTATATATTATATTGAATCTCTTATTTTTCATTCCATGAACAATTAGATTGTTCTGTTATCATATTTTATATGCAAAATTAAATTATAATTGTTTTTATCAAGGCTTCCTTTTACATATATAAAAATATGCCATCCATATTTTTCACTATTTCTGGAACTGTGGTATTTAAGATATTTTTCTGCTTAGCAGGATTCAAATATTGTATGTTTGTATATTGTAAATTAATATAGCTATATTGTGTATAGTATTGGTAAGGACTTGTATACTTTTATCGATGTAAATTCCATTTGCCCAATGTGCAGCACGTTGCCAAATATCAGTCATTAAGTAAATAAAGATAATAATTAATTAATTATATAAAGTCATTATTTACTATTAATATTTATGTACATTATCCTAGATACAATAGTTCATTTTGAAAACATTTTAAATATTTCATGTGTAAGACTGAATATATTATAAATATATTTTATGTTGGATAATATGGATGAATTGATTTGCGTTTAACGTTTTTGATAATAAAAACAGGCTTTTTAGGCATATTTTCCATTAGAACGTAACTAGGATCAATTGATTCATAACCAAGTAATTCACCAGTCAATAACTTTGTAACTAATGCAAAAGCACTTAAATCATATGCAGGAAAACTTCTAGGTAGTAATTCAATAGTGGTAACATATTTATCAATTGCAGATTGTAATTTTATAAGACGTGGCATAATATTTGATATGCATAAGAGTTGTTGCAACTGTAATTTGAAAAAATAATTTATATTAAATATTAATATTTATACTAGTAAAATATTAAGCAAGTTTTACCTTGCTATCACATTTTTGTAAGCTGCTTATAAATTTTTCACTTTTGGTAATTAGCTTGTATCCTTTTAATATATGTTCTTGATCATAAATATATTCATGACGTTGTAATGATACTTTGAATAGAATAATTTCTTTTTTTATTTTATTAAGAATTATTGATAATGGTACTCCGTGCAATGTTCCACTACCCATTCGTATTTTAGAATATTTTTCATAAATCTATACATATAGTTAAATTATTTTAGAATTCCTATATTTCTCCAACAAAATATTTTATTTCGTAATAACAGAGTGAGATTAAAATTAAACAAATATAAAAAGTGAAGAAACATAGTTTCGAGTATGAAAAAAAATTTTTTTAATAGTAAAATAAATATTACCTGACGATTTATAGAAGTCCATAAACCTGCAATTTGATCAGCAAATTGTTTTATTTCATTTTCCGTTGGTTGATGCGCTTCAGCTAATTTCCATAAAGATTCAAGTTTATCCGCGAGACTACGTGATACGTTATGGAAATACATGAGTTTAACATCCAATTCGTAACTGATCTTTGAATTATAGTGATTTTCTATTTTTAAGATCGCTACCTAAATAAACGTTAACAGTGCTGTGTTGTGTTGTTCATCTTTATTTACATTTTTTAAAATCAGTTTTTCAAGTAAACAGTAATGCACTTTTTCATCTTTTTTCCAATATCCACTAATTATTGTTAATTTTTTTTATTATTTAACTCTTTCATGCTAAACAATAAAAAAAATGCATCTTCGAAATCAGTATATAATACGAGTGAAATTTTTAAAAACCTTTATATTGATAATTTAAAAATTAATTTAAATAAAACTAATGACAATAATTAATATGAATATATTTCAAGCATGAAAGGGTCAAATTGCCTACTCACATTTTTTTCGAGTGTTTTTATGAGTTCGCTAGACGAAGACTCTTCTTTTTTCATCAGACACTCCATTTCAAGATGACGGAGTAAATAAAGAAATATGTATGAAGAATTACCTTTTAACAAATTATAAGAATACAAGATGAAAATAAAAATACATTACGTGCGTCTACAGATTATATTATCTTTGCTCGAAAACGCGATAGTCTTTTTCTTTCCTTTATAGTATAAATGAATTGGTTTCTATGGATTTAACATCCATCTCACTCTGTTTGTATCGATAATTTGAATGTTGTACAAACGACAATTTCCGTTTTATTTGTGATATTTCATACATAAATTAAATCTGGTTTGTTGTTGTTCACCTCTGTACAGAGCAATATCACATACGTTTACAGTATCAGATGTACCGATTTTATAGAACTTCAAATCTCATTCTTCAAACGATACATGAATTTATACAATGCAGAAACCATTGTTATTATACTTTAGCGCATGTAATAACATGGTGCTTAATTTAAGGCTATATTACGGTAATTATATTGTATTCACCGCAATATCAAGCTAATGTGATTATTCAATTGCGACTAATATCTTGGATAAAGATATAGGTCCAGCATGTACGTCCAAGTCATATATCTTCTGAAAAATATCGAGTACCATAAAATCTGTAACAATCATCAGATCTTAACGTATGGTTGCTTATCTCTTTTTTTTTTGGCTAATATTTAATTTGTAGAATAATATAACGAGGTATTATATATAACGAGCAGGCGAAAAAGCCAGCTTTTTTTTATCCTTGGCTTAACAAATTATCTATGGCTTTGCAATTTTTAATGCTCTATGAAAAATCCATAATATTAAAATTCTACACTTATATATGTAATTTACAATTTCTTTCTTTTTGAAATTAATATTTCAAGAACTTGATACTATTAATCCATTACCATTAAACACTCTTCACTCGATTATTCACAAGTTTCACAAACACTCTGGAATTACCTGTATATAATATATATTATATAATATATTAATTATAATTATATATATTATTACATAATATATATAATAATGTATAATATATATATATAATGTTAAAAAAAGGGAATTGAAGTCACATGTATTCACAAGTATGCACACTCACCATGTTAAGAGAAATCATTCACTTACTGATTAATCATTGTAATTATTATGAATATATTTCTCTTCAGTAAGCGATGACGAAGACCACGTTTCTTGATCGAGCAAGATTGACTGCTTAATTGAATGTTTTTTGTTACAGCTCGATGAGGGAGGAGTATCTTTATTAACTAAAACAAAGGACGGATTATTATATCATAAATGAAAGATGTTGTTGACATAAAATTTTCAAAATATTTTCTTTAACTTAATTTTATCTTCGTGTCGTTAAAACTAACTTATTTTTACACATAACTTTATTTTTTGTTAATTAACATGCATTCTTTTTTTGTCTGAAAATGTATGGACACTTATTAATTTCTATGAACAATTAAACACCGAGTATATATATTATATATATGTCAAATATTGTGTTTATAATTTTAACTCAACAATAGTATTAATATAAGTAACATAGGATTAGTATAAAATACTTATTAAAGATTTTTACATTGTTATGTAATATGAAAGTTATTTCAAATTAAATAAGAACATAATTTTATGGCCATAACTAAAGCATAAAAAAGTCAACAAGAAAATTTTAAACACTTAGCGATATACTGTTTAAACTCTTAACCATTGCATCCATACATATATTTCTTTAATACGCAGTCTAAATTAATAACGCACATATAGTATAGTACAATTTTATAACAAATTTTACTCCGTTCATACTGAACACAAGATTGGCAGAGCTATTGATACTCATCCCCCGTGTACTGTGTAGTACAATGTCCACATACGTACGTGAGCTATAAACAACAATAGAGTATATGAAGACTCTGTCAGGAACATGCATGGTTGTTACGATGCAGTTTAGCGATTCATTATAATGAATGTTGAATATTTATTAATGTTCAACATTAATTATCTAAATCAACACTGCCACATCTTTATTTTAATTTTAACGTACTGAAAAATTATAATTTGCTTTAGTAATTGAAACCTAACGAAGTGTCTTTCGACGTTGGATTGCTTTCGAAATTTTTTCTCAACAATTTATCTTTTTTTATCTTATTCTCGTTGCCAATGTGCACGAGAATGATTATGATATCTGTAATGCGCAGGCCTATAATTTCTGCCATGCCGTGGTCGTGCATTATTGGAAGTATTATAGTAATGTCTACGGTAATAACCACCAAGAGATCGGTTCCACGTTTTGCCATTTTGATATTCCTGAAAAGGATTATACCCCGAGTTACTTCTTTCTTCATACGTTCGATGATCTTTTACTTTCTTGACTCGACCACGATCGATTTCTTCATCATCTGCATTGAAATGTCGCTTACGTTCTTCCCTTCTATCATTATCAACTTCTCTATCTAAGTGTGTTCTGTTACCATTCCAATTTGCAACTGTAAACAAATAAGCATACACTTTAATACTCACTATTTCGTTTGATAAGAAAATGATATTATTTTATCAGTAAATTTTTAGAATAAAAATATTTGTACACAGTTTTTAATATTTTTGTCATTTAATAGTGTTACTTTAACACTTAACATAATTTTTTTAATAAATCACAAAATATACCTTTTATTATTACCGACTTAGCAGAGATGTAACAAAACAAATATTTTTAATTTAGGGATTGACAATAGCTCATGATGTTTTATAATATCCACAATTTATCACTGAAAAGTTATTCTTTTCTTTCTAGTATACTTTTTATTACTATTATTATTTTATTATTATTTCTATTAAAGTTATTGGCAGGATTTTTGGTTTCAAAACATTTGAGCGAATAAGAATTTTCGATTCTTGTATGTTTATTCTATTGCTTTATGTAGAATTTTTAGACTTAGGACGCATGGGCGCACAATAGGTTGATGAAGATTTTGAAGGGAAAGCAGCTGGATTCAATTGGTTCTTCAATAGAATTCTTTTGTTGTACTGACCCGAAGAACTGCCATAACCACGGTGAGACATCTTTAATAAATGGGAAACCGTATCAGAACGATTTGTTCCATTGAAATCTCTTAAAGCTGCAGCACTTGGCGTGCTATTATTTTGACTAATTTTATGGATATCTTCCCTATGAGAAAATGTTTAAATACGTATATTAAACATCGTTGAATTAAATTTGTTAAAATTATAATGCTTAATTTATATTGCTTTTTTAATAATATTATATCAAAAATAAAATATAACTTACTTATCAGTCACGGACCATCCGTTTGGTGTTACAGTTGATATAGCAGAAAAAGATGTATCTTTTGAAACTTGCCAACCTTTCATACTACTGCTTGAAGCTTTTGTAACTACTTTATCATCTTGTCCTGTTTTTCTAACAGATTGATGCCACTTACTTTTGCTATTATTATTACTATTTTCTGTCTTACCATTTGTTTCTGATTTACCATTTTGATACTTTATTGTACTTGTAATGGTACTACAGCTAGAACCATTTTGTGTTTTTGTACATTGCGTTACATTACTTTGATTCTGAGGTACACTACTACCATTTGTCTTTGATACATTAAGATTTGCTTTAGGAGAACCATTTTTTGTCGGGGAACATTTCTGTGTACCATTAGCAGTACTAGCAGAAGTGTTTGTTTTTGCAGGTGTATTTGAATTTGTATGATTTTTTAATGTTCCTATCAAACTCACATCTTCTTCTTCGCTAGATCCATCATAAGGAACTAAGCTATTTCCATTCAAAATTTTCCCATTTTTAATATGCATAATTAATCTTGGTTGAGACTTATCTTGTAATTTTTGTGGTAACTGTGGCCCGATAAAATTCGTGCTTTTTTGGGTATTAAATTGAGGTCCCGCATTTTTATTTGTTGATATCTGTAAATTCGTTTCTGAATTATCTGTGTTATCTTTACTAACTGATGTGCCATTGATTAATCCATTTAACGAGTGTAATCCAGATGTTGATGCCTTGGGAGTTATAGTTTTATTCATAGGGCTTCCTGATGAAGATAATGTGTTGTTCACAGTCATTGCACCATTTAATTTGACGGTCTGTTGAGCTTGAACCTGAGATTGCGTTTGTTGTTCCATCTCAAAGATCATTATGTAAGCATTTGTACTGAATACATTATTCAAACTAAGTGGACGAACCTATATACAAAGAATTTTTAGTATTAACAAGATAGTTCGATATTTTACAAATAAAGAAATATTGTTAATACATACACAAGAATCATCAAAGGAATAATATTGGCCTGTTGAGACTTTCGCAACTGCGGTGTAATGCCCGCAATTAACCGATGGACCCATGTGTGTAACTATTGACATAAGCTTATATGTAAGTGACTGCGTAGGTTCACCTGGTTCTTTCCAAAGATAAGGGCCCATATCTATAGTTTGCTTGAAACCTATATGTTTAGATATTTTTCCTCCTAGAACGCTGAATCTTTTTAATTGCACACAAAGCACTTTAGGGGGTCGTTCTAAGCTAAATTGTTTCGTAGCAGGAACTCTTCTTTTGCAAGCTTCACATTTGTAATCATTGTTATCTAGTTGTTCACGACTAAAATAGCTACTTAATGCTTCATCCAAAGTGCTTGCTTTACGTATATCAACTAATAAGTCCTGCAGAAAATTGAAAACATATTTATTTTAATGTATACTTAATTAACAGCATGATTATTAGAAAAGCTGTATATTATATATACTTGAAAGTGTTGGAAAGTAGTGGAAACATGTCGACATTGTAGACATTTTACTTCAGTACGAATGTAACCACCAAAAATTTGGTTGATAGGTGTTGTTTCTTTAGAATAGCTGTCTAGTTTACTAGCTTTGTGTCTTGCTAAGTAGGCTTTTTCCATGCCTTCTAATAAATAACGTAAAAACTCATGAGCATCTTCTTGTTGCCCTGGCACCATGGTTCGACAAATAACTAATAGAAAAAATAAGATATATATATATATATGTATATAACAAACATATAAGATTTAATAATAATTGATTAACATTTTATAATTATTTAATACTTACGTTTTAATTTGTTATATATGTAGAATGGCTTGATAGCACATCCTGATTTTTGGTGACTAGATTGTAAAGTCTTAGCCACTGCACATGTAAGGCATTCTCCACCTCCATCTAAAATTAACCTATTATCACAATACGATACAAAACTGTGGGATTATAATTTCATTTCTTAAAAATGTGTAGAATATGGTAAAGTAAATTATAAATTTTAATAACCTACCATTTTGTTCACACTTTGATGTATGATGAGAGTCTGACAATAACCAATTTACAAGCGCTGGTACATGAAACAGAGCTTGAAGAGTACTATTTAAATAGCATGTATTTCCAACATTATACATGCCAGCCCCAACAGGAAACGTACCCTTCCACCCTAGGCTAACTTTCTTTGGAGAATATAAAGTAACTGTTGGCTCTGGCAAGCTGAGTCCTTTAGATACTTTTTCATTTTTCTTTATATAATTTGCACCATCCTTCATTTTATCATCCGAGTTTTCAGAATTTGGTAAACTTAAGACAATGTATTTTGCTTTAAGTTGATCTAGAATTGTTGTTTGATAATCATCAACTTCTTTATATTGAATTTCTGACTGAAGAATTCTTGATGCACTGGTAACTAAATTTGCTGTTAAGTCGTCTGATGTTTTGGACTGATTAGTTTCCAATGTACGACGAAGAGTGGCCGCAACTGGGTCACAAATGCTTACAGCAGGCATTTTCACTTTATTTTACTTTATATTAAAAGGTTTTGTTATTTGATTCCCTATGTACAAAAGAATATGTAAGAATAAAATAACTATATTAAACAATATGCCTATTCTATTATTAAGATATTTAAAGATATTTAAAGATATCAAGAGATAAAAATAATATTAATATTTAATATTATTTTTTGCAATATGTATACAATGTTTGAGAACATATAATTCTTTCATAAACGAGAAGCAATGTCTTATAGCATATAAATGAGTACGCAAATTATACCAGTGAATGCATATTTATATATTAACTTTAACATTAATAAATACATTTAAAAAACTTAGATTTTTAAAATTTTTTCTAGTCAATATGGTATTCAGATAATGAACATTATGGAAAAAAAATAATTTACAAAATTTTATAATCAAACTCAGAAAGAATCAAGATTTTTTTATAACACATAATAAAATAATATAATTATTAGATAGATCACCCGGAGAAACGTTTTAAAAACAAATAAAATTTTCTATGATACAACAATCAAACATTTCCTTTTTTCTCACTTAAGATATGTATCTACTACAAATGCACTGCTTCATAGATACCGAATCAAAAGGGTTAATTTCACTATTAATTCATTTATGAAAGCACTATTTACGATGGATTGAAGCAACGATATATACGAATTTCTCGATACGCTGAAAGAACGGGCGAAATTACGTGAAATGTTTCATGTAATTACACGACATCACACCGAACCTTTAACAAAGTACACTAAAAGCACGCGGCGTGCAATAGATACCGCGCCAACAGACTCATTGTTTACCTTCTCCTGATGATTATATACGTTATATCTTATACAAATATTTTTTATCAACGATATTGTAACACATTTTACATTATAAACGATATTTGCTGACCACGACCACGTAGAATCACAATGCTATCGATTAATTCGAAATTCCACGCGCTTACGTGCCTCGAAACGGTTACCGGATGAGTTTAACTGAGGGCGCGTGTCTCCGGCCACGAGTCATTTTTTTCCCGCGTACTTTGTTACACTTATCCCACTTACGTTTAATTCATGTATAATTATGACAATAATTTCAACACGAAATACTATTCAAATTAACACGTGTGAATATTACACGGCATTTTTAGAACTGTTAGTTTTGGGCATGCGAAATCAAGACCCATCCTCTATCATTATGTCAGCCATTTGCAATTACAACGGTAGCCATTAAACTGTTTCCTTTGAGTTCTGTGATACTATCGGAGATGCTATGTATTCGACCGTAAAGGTGCCACAAGTCTAAAGCTTGGTTTCCATTTGTACCAAATTCACATGTACAGCTTTCATTTTGTAATTCTTCAAAAATTTTGACAGTATTTTCCCCAATTTTATAATTTTAATCGTACATGACAAGAGTGAAGTTCATAAATATTTTTATTATTAATCATTGGAATATGTGTGTATATAGGTGCATTTAAAAATTTAAACTAATTGAGCAAAAATAAAGTAAGTATTTTCATTTACGTATTTCCAATCTCAAATTCCATAATGCTTATAATTACAGTACAAATTACAATTGGGAACTATCGATAATACTTGGGTCTTTTAAAGTCAAAGGATAAATTAGTAATTAACTTATTATTTTTGTTAATAGTATATTTATTCGAGTATATATAATATACTACATATAAATTTTTACGTATATGAGAAATATTTTATATTAAAAACTTATTTAAGAATCATGAAAATAAAGCCTATTTAGAAAAGTATATATTTTGTTTTATGTTTTGTATGTAATGTGTAAATTATATGTTATTTATACTACCAAAAACGATATAGTAAATAACAAAAATTTGTTATTTATTAATATTTTTACTATTTACGAGTTCGTTAATTGGGTTTAATCTTCAGTAAAATTTATTACTAATTATATTTCTACAGTTAATTAAGAAATGTTATATATATGTATGTATATAATAAATTCTTCTGTTTCCAATAGACAATGTTTCGTATAATTAAGTAATGACCACTATTCGTTTAAATTTTAAACATATTATGTATTTTTAAATGTTTCTTCATTTTATGACAATTAGAACCATATTTTCTGTCGTAGTAGTATCTTTATTAATTGCTATCGATAATCTTTGCTTACAAAATATACAGATTAACACAACTTTCAAGCGACAAGGTAATAATATTCCAGATAAAATATTTGTAATGTGTAATAGCCATTAGTAGAAGTTTTAATACGTTTACGATGGCGAAAGGGAACATCGATATCTGGTTAATTTTACTTTCTTCCTTTTATTCCTGCTTTTTTATTAATATATTATGCCAGAATAATTTGTGTAATAAAAATCCATTTCTTCTTTTATTTTTTTAAAAAGAAATCAGAGCCTCGTTACAAGCATGCATACATTAAACAAACTAGTATGTCAACTCGATCAAGATTCCTTTATTCGAAAGTGATGAAACTGATCGATCTATGTTTATATTCTTAATCATACTTTTTCTTTAGGAAGTCTACGTTATTTTTCAAATACTCTCTGGCAGTGATAAAACAGACTAAACTTTTCATACGAAAAGTTTGCTTTATCCCAGTTGGTTCTTGAGAGCCATTTTTATTAATCATTAGCGTTCAACTATATTATTTAAATGGAGGAGCAACTCATTAATAGTAACGAAAAATTTACGTAACTTTGGAATTCTTTTTACCATGTGCTTTGAAATTTGTGATTGCAAAATGATATATAGCAATGTTGAATTATGGAGGCAATGCTGAATGGATTTTTCACGGACATAACGATGAAAAGTTACGCCATCGTGAACGTTTTATCATTATTCCGTAAACTTTATTGTGATATTTCTAGTTTTAAGCTTATCGATAAAACTTTCTCGATTAAGTGTACTAACCGGCAATACAATAGCGTATTTCGTGTCGTTACAAAATTTTCTTTGCATTAAGCCGTTTTTCTTAAATTCCTGTGTAACATATAGCGCCTCGTTAATTCGTATCTGATAGTGAATTCCGTGGCTAAAAAATCGGCCACGGATTATATGAATGCGCGATTAAATAACTTTAACAGAGTCTCGTAATCCATAAAATCAGAATACAATGTTATCGAATCAATTTTAACTTCGGTTAAAATATGTGTGAAATATCGAGTGGAAATTAGAAATACAGAAGACAATCGTAATTAAACATGAAATTTCTACGAAATTTTTTTAAATCATTCTTGATAGCAACTGCTTTTTTTTTATCAGACACGGATTAAAAACTGTCCACCTCAGTAACTTCAATTAAAATTCGTCCTAACAATTTTGTCATGACATCCCAATTGGTCATTAAACACGGCTACTTATATATAATAAGGATAGTAACAATAATAATTATCTTTTTACGGTCGTCGAACGTCCTCTACGACTAACAAAAAATTATCATTGCGCGTTGAACTCATCCTACCCCTGTTTTTTTATCACCTTTTTGTATCCTTCCTTTACGTATCCTAATATTTACAATAAAAAGTACTCAGCGTGTACCGTGGTGTTCTGTGGAATAAGCCAAAGATGTAAATACACGCAATATATTTTCGATTCCTTCTTCTAGCTTTAATAAGCGACAAAAAGAAAAGTTTTGATATTTAAAAGAGACAAATCGTGTGATGATATCAGCATTCGACGGCAGAGACGATCTCATAGAGCACCATTATAAAAATTCTTACAGCTAAGTGTGTGCGTTGAATGACTTAATATTAAACTGGATATCAATATGCAACAAGAAATCTGTTCTTCTTTATTATTACAATTGTTCTGTGCAAATAAAGTATGATATGAGACTCCTACCGTATAAATCATATACATAATTTTATAATTCTTATTATCTTGAGTGAGATTTGTAATTTCGATGAATTTATGATAAATTGAAGCAGTTAAAAATTATCGAGAAACGTGGTTCAGTCAATTATGAAATGAAAAAAAAAAAAAAAAATCAATTTTGAATATACGATGCATTTAAGTTTAAATTATTGCAAAATCAGGATAATTATCTTTGGTTTTATTTTCAATTTTAATAATATCTCTAATTAATATATGAATGATATTTTCCTTGTTGCACCTTACCCAGATTCGCTTCACATTAAGTACTACCATGGGAGCAATATTTTAGGGAGAAATACAATGTCTTGAGACATTGATCACACTGATTAATGAAGCGTCAGATAAAGAGGAAACTAACTTTGCATTTAGAAATGATAAGAAACTATAATTTTAGCAATGACAATATCCTTACTGTTCTGTCGCGTTCTATACGCGAAACGAAATGAATTCGCCAAGAACAGAGGAGAATCGAAATCTTTGTTTCTCCCAAAAATATTTCCATCGCCCTTTTCCCCTTTCATCTATTACAAATTACTTCACGTTCGAAAATAACTGCTTGCTCGCCTAGAAACGTATTCATATTTATCCATCATCGAAACTATTCGTTTTTGCTAACTCCTTCTAAGATTTATGTTTATATATGTAAAGGAAGCGGACATTTTACAAATTAAGGCAAACGTCTCTCACTGTAGAAGGAAATCTCAGCGAAAATGGGATGTCGTTCGATAATAAACGAATGTTCAGTAGCGGCGTATCTAGCGTCGTTTCAATTGCTCTTTCCCCTTTTTTTTCTTTTTTCTCTTACTCTTTTTGTTTACTTCATTCTGCTGTATATACTAATGGCAATGAAAAAATAGTTATCTACGTATCGCTTGTTCGATAGATATGTTTCCTTCGAAATTCATTGCTCGTTGCAAAAAAAGAAGAAACGTACGCTCTACCCTTTGTTGATCCTTAATTAATAAGATAGAACGCCGATCGTATAAATCATAAGACAAAATCGATACCTTGTATAATTAAATGGTTCGTTATCACACACGCATTAATTTCTCTTAACTCTCTATTAAATTGCGAAATTTGACATTAATGAGGACGTTGCTGTTGCATTTTTTGCTAAGGTGTTGTGACAGAGCATTGACGTAACTTGTTCAGCGTTCGTTTCCTTAATCGAGGACCAAAAAAGATATGGTTCCAAAACCACGACCGTTGTCCGTGAACGAAAGGAAAAGATTTGCAGGCGCGAATTTGTTGCTCGAGAATTACTCGAAATGAATGCTACCTCGTCTATCCACGTTCTATGTTTCCTTACTTATAGTAACTTACGTTAGTTACGTAGTGTTATCGTTTAATCTTACGTCATTATGTTCACGATTATTAGCGACGATTGAAAACGAGATCGACCGTAATAATTGAATGGCATTTTCATGTAAACAAATGCTGATCAATTAAGCTGTTCCATTCAATTCTATTCTCAATGAAAGATGACGTAACGCTATTTAAACGTTCATTACGCTGTTGAGCGTGAGTTTGTCTTTCTTTCTTGTTGCAGGAATTCACAACACCATACGCATCGTTATCGTTAGCCATCAATGAGAAAATCGGTAAAAATTCCGAACGATAGATTTTTCGCAATGTTCGTGCGCCTGGATTCATTCTGTACGCCCAGAGAATGGTAGTTATCGATCGGTATTACACGAATAAAATATTAAACAATTATTGTTGAAGGAGACCATATACTATGGATATGATATTTATTCGCTTGAATCGTACGAAGAGTTGAATGCGAATCATAATGGTGTAAGTCAATCCACTGTTTTACTATAATAACAAATTTATATTTTTTCAAGTCGTGAAATTGTATTGCAAGAGAGAAGAAAGTTATAACTTCGTTAATTAGGAAACTAATGAAACGATACTCTTGCATATTAAATGTAGGTTTCCGAAATCTTGATTTACGCCATTATGAATCTCATGACCGCCACATATAGATTACTTTTATAATTGAAATCTATTGAATACATTGAATTTTAAGCTGTTTAGAACTGTTATAATTAGACTGCGGATATTTATACAAATGCATACCTATATAGAGGGTGTGTAAAAAAACAGGATTTAAACAGAAATCTGTTTGTCCAGTAAAGGTTTCTAAAATTTAACGCTAATATACCATCTTTTTTACATATATGTATATATAAAGTACTTTTTGATATTATCTATCTGAAATTATTATGTATAACTTCTTAATTTTGTATCGTAATAGTATTATTCCATTGAATTGATCGATATCGGAAGATTATTATTAATGCGTAGTCTAACATTAAATCGCACTAAAATTCGTAAAAATTGTATGAATCTAATATTTCTTAGTTATTTATTAGGAAACGATCGTCTACGATAGTCTGGGCGTGTATAAAGAATCGAATCCTCGAATATGAATTATCATTTATAATTATACGCATGAAATAGAAAATGTAATATGATTCTAACAGCCTTTCTGGGATCGATACGATCGTTTTTTCTCGAGCAATTATTCCTAAATTCGACAATATTTTTAATCGCTCTTCGAGAGTCTCGTTCACTCTATCATTTTTTTAACAAACGAACGAGCAGCCTTAATGCCTATGGACTAAGCCTAAACATCGATTTATGTTTCGTAATATGAAGCACATAATTTATTAATATTCGTTTTCCGGTATGTTTCAGCATTCGCGGCCTCATTGTTCGGCTACGACACGTTCAATTTATGATCGAATTTCCTTCGAATCGTCTTTCGACGATCGATGAAAACCACGAATTTCTCTATAGTTATTTCATGGAATGGAATAATATATTACCGTGTTCCACGATCTCGTATAACGGGTGTCAGGTAGATGAACCGCGTTACATTCGTTTCTATCATGCCACGATTATTATGATACGACACTCATATTGTTGCGCGATGAAAACTCTTGAAAACACTCGTGAAACTGTTCTTGGTGAACCGCGAGGAGAATTTCGCTGGAGAACGATGCTCGAAACCATAGAAACGTGCGCCTCGAGAATCAACGAAACGGTGTCCGAATGAAACACCTAACAATGCTGATATGATTTAAGTACAGTACATAATTATCATATATGTATATCTGTACATAAATGTCCGCGAAATGAATTACTAATTTAAAAGACACGTGTATACGTAATACGTATGTATGTGTATGTATATCGCGAACCTTTCCTCTCGCTTTGTTCCTTAAACTCTCTCATGGTATTTGTCGACCATAAAAATATTTTATGAAATATATCGCCGCTCGTAAAATTCACTAGCTTATTAGAAGGTTCGCAAAGTATCTGGAGTGAGGTCGGCTCAGTAATCATTTTCTTTTTTCGTTATTTTAAACTATTCTTTTCATTTTCGTTCTCGTTACTCGTTTTCTCGCCTTAATTATCGTTTTTCTTGTTCGAAACGTATCTCATCGAACACAAACAATATCGACAAGATATTTTAGCGATAATTTAGCAGGAACTCGATATCTGAAAGTAACTGTCGTTCTCCGTTTACGCGGTATACACATGTACGGCTATATAGTTTTGTGTGGCTTCAGAGGAGCAGATGGATGTTTAAAGAAACTATGCAAATTAATTCTAGGTATGATATCGTTATTATCTACATAATGATTGAATGAAATAATTTCCAGTTCGTTCGCAAGTTAATCCTTGTTTCGAGAATTAATTAGCTTAATTAGATATGACATTTTCATCAGTTAAGAAGTTCTTCCTTCGAGATATCGACTCTCGTCACGCTGTTTCGTGCATACAAATACATATTCCTCTCCGTTTACCCAAATTCCTCCAAATCTTTTTACAGCTACTACTTAATAGTCGAAGATATGTGCAAATACATCATGCGGTGATAGATACTTATAGTGTGAAAGTTTATTCACTTAAACGTATTACTGGCAAGTGGACGGGCACCAGGTCCCGACTAAAAATATTTTCCGAGTATCTGCAGGGTGTCTGTTGACTGTAACAAGGCCGCTCCAAGCTACTTACTTGGCTCGCTTGATCGTTTCCAAATCGTTAAATTCTAATCATCACGCGTCATCAAATACATGAAATATTTACTGTTCTTTTCCTTCACGTTTTGTTCTTCTTTTACCCTCTTGTTGTCCCTTTCTCTTCGTCCCATCCTTTCATTTCGTGAAGTGATCAGTTGCAATGAAGTAATCAAGTGCTATAATTAATCTAAATTTTTATACAAAAAACTTTACGATATATGATTTCTTTTTTTTTGTCCGCGGCACGTCGACCGATCGATCTATATTTTTATTTAAATGTTTTTTTTTTCTAATAACGTTTAAACGGTTAACGTACTTGAGAGTCAGACTTGTATCTTGGCGATTTGAACACAATGAAGTCTCGAACGAAATTGCTTTTTTGGTCTCTTGTGGTAAACGATGTTCCGAACAATCGAAAACTTTCAGTGATCATTAGCCGTGAAGCAGCCTTCGGATGTTCCTGATGACAATTCGATCAGCCATCTACACACATCTTCTCCGATCATTTCTTTGTCGAAGATTCTTCGAAGATTTCTACACGAACAAATAAGCTAGACTCCTCGACGACGAATGTATTCTGCTGTGTTCGTTCGAGGGAAGACTAGTTTTATCATTGGTATAGTCTTCAACAAGTATAACCAAAAGGCAGATCCTCTTGAGACTCGCGCGTACGAGTCGATTTCGTCATGTTGAAACTCTACTCTTACCCTTATCAAACGACAAGTGGCGCAAAGATTCAGCTGAAACGTAATTCGCGTGCATCGGGACTGTTTTCGCAATTCTCGACGCTTTTGCGAGCCAACGAACGATCACGGGATTAACTATACTTGAAATACATTACACGATTACTCTAGTCAAAACATTCGTACACAGGATCGTTCGAAATAAGTGTGCTGTTGCTCTGAAACGATAGTAAAGTCCGCACGTGCTTAAGGAAATAAGATCCTACAGTGAACCGAGAGAGTTTTGGACGACGATGAAAGGAAGGCAGCCGGTAATTAGGTCCCTTTTTGCATGATCTTTTGCATCATTTTATGCGAATTGAATGCCATTCGTTCTGGAACTTCTCCTTTCAAACACTCCGATTCGTCCAATCGATTTACGAAGAAAATGTTCACGGTTAGAAGGGATCGTTAGACCAATTAGATCACCTTCATCGTCATCACGTTATACCCTTTTCGTAGTCAAGATTTCAACGTCTTCGGTTAATATCTTCCTTGCTAGTGTCGTCGACTTTTCTTCGATTCACATGTCGAGTTTCTGCTGCATGATCTTTTATTCGTGTTCGGAACAATTGGACCCGAGTCCACGAAGCAACAACAACGGTCAATCAATCGTAAAGAATGTACTATGTGTTTGTAGGCGATTCTATCGCGTGTGCTTATCAAACGAAAGCAACGTAATCGTTCATGATATTCATGATGTTTCGCTCGATCGCCTTAGGGATACCGCTTGCATTAAGCTAAAGGCAAGACGTGCAACCTTCGTAGAAAGAAACAGCTCTTGGTACGTGCACACTAGTCGAAAATTGATTTTATCTAAAAAGTCAAGCTGACCGTACGCCAGTTTCCTTTTTTCTCGCCTTTTTCGATTTTTCTGCTTTTTCCTTTTTATTCTTGTTTAAACCAGACTATGTTCTCGAGAGTCGTAACGATGCGTGTAGAGAATGGATGAGCTAGTTCCTGGCGACGTCGATGACGATGGCGTGTTCGAGCACGATGGTGACGATGAATGGGCCTTCTTCGAGGCCGACAATACCTAGGTATTGTGTCCCTGTTTGCGGATTTTATTCTCCAGGGCGGAGGTTGGTCGGCCGACGAGATCTTCCAATTCATCAGGCGTCAGCACTGTGAAGTCTCTGTTTGTAAAAAAATATTCGGCAATGTTACTACTGCGTTTTATTTACTTATTATAAAGTCTTTTCTTTCCATTTCTCATAAACTTCAAACTTTTTCATTTAATCCTTATTCGAATATCAAGGGTTAATTTCGAGATTGGAATTGGCTTCGAAAGTTAGTAACTCTGTGGGAAAGTTTCGTCGTTTACATCTGACTTCTATTATTTTCGCCTCAGGCATAGAGACGATGAATGCAGATGGCAATTATTAATTTGTTACTAAAAGTTTAACGATAAGTACGTTATTAGATAATGATACTAGCTTGTACGAATACCAGAAGGTAATGTTATTGCGTGTGCGTCACGATAGAAAATTTTTAAATCGGCTTTAGAAAGAATGACTTGATCTGATCCTTTTTGATTCTCATATACTTCGATCGTTACAGTATCTTCTGGATAAAAAATATTTAAAGAATGAAGATGACGTAATTTCAATAAAAAAAAACTAAAAGATTCTTATACGAATGAAGTCACTGAATCACTAGAAAGATGGAATACGATCTCATACAATGATAGTCATCGTGTCACAAGTTAACGAGTTAAGTTTTAAAACGAGTAAGTAAATAGGAATATAAGAAACAATAGAATTTTTCGACAGATCTAATATTAATAATTTTCATTGATTTATTGCAAGATACCCTAATTTCAAAAAAAAAGAACTATCTCATTATGATTTCAAACCGATTGCATTACGTTTGACGTGACAACAATGTCAAAATATACCAAATGAATCAAATATTTACATTAAATTTTATACGGAATGAAATATTCAAATTTTCCTATATTTATTCATAAATTAAGTAACAGAGGAAAACTGTATCGATGTTTTCTTTCAATCGACTGCACAGTGCAAAAGGTAAATAATAAAAATTTCACGAGCTATTAAACAAGTTGTCTATGATATTCGTGTCGTCGTTTGTATTATTTCAGTCGCAAAACATAATCCGCACTGCGTCCGGACTCACCTGTGTTGAGCCAAAAGCATGTCTATGCTGGTAACACTTCTTTGATGTGTTCCATCCTTCTGACCAGCCTTTTGTTTCTTGATGCACAAAGCTCTGAGAGGCGCGAGGAACACACCGATCACCAGCAAACTGCATCCAACGACGATAAGGGCGGTGGAGTTTTGTGCAGCTTCTGCACCAGGTGCAAGTTGCACCAGACCGACCACCAACACCACTGCGCCCAACAGCAATGATCCAACTACCACGTGTAAAGAATTGACCTTCGAAAACATTGAAAAAGCCTCAATCAATAATCAGCTTCGTAGTTTACACTTTACCTAGTTTATCAGATCATTCTATGAGTAGTATGAGTATATTAAAAAAATGACACTGTGAAACAAGACTCTTTTTAAAGGTGAGATTGACAATAACTAACAAATAATTAAATAAATAACTGATACATATAGAGATTGAGAAATTAATACGAATAATAGAATAATTATACGAGTTAATATTTGATGGAATTTAAATTGATTGAATTGTTGTAATTGGAATGAAATGAATCAAAATAATTAAATTAATAAAGTGGAACATCGTCGTAGAAATTGGATCTGTATTTATAAATAGAAAATTTATGTTCTATACATATTATTAGAATTCTTTTAGTTTAATGAAAATCAAATAAGCATTTTCAATATTTTGAGAATTCTAGTTACTTCGAACACTAAATTTTTTTCCTCAATTATTATATTACAATATTGTTATCTTGTGAAATAACGATTTTTCTCCGTCTAGACGTTCTGTAATTTCTTCGATTTATTTTCACTTTCAGTGATGCTTTGGTATCTATTTTCATCATGATCTAAGCGAAATGTCATCGACTTTAAATTTCAAGAGGTAATCTTCAAAATTTCTCAAAGAATAAAAATCTATGCTTTCCATTTATAAAAGAATTTTTTCCATATTTCGTACGGTTCTTTGAAAGCGTATTTTGCTTGTTCTTTTCCTACAATGTTTCATTGTTTAAAAGATGGTTTATTTAATGTTGTGTCAGCTGCCGTTAGCAAGTTACTTTGCTAAATGCTACCTTTAACTTTGAAGGTTCCTCTTTGTGAGGAATTTTCCTTTATATGTAGAGTTACGCGAAAGCAAACATTGTTCCCACTACGCTGCGCAGGAGTGGATCGACTTAATTAGAAATAGAATTCTTGAAATATCCTGCAACTGAGAAGTTAAACGAAGAAGAAACGCCAGAACTTGGACGTGCGATGTCATGTTTCAAAAACCTATTATTAATTAGATTGTGATGGAATAATTAAACGGATGGCTGTAGTGTCGTATTAATTTCTAGTATTTTCTTTATGAAAATCATAACAAACACAGAAATGCGTTAAAAGGGCGTAGAATAATTTATTAAGCATGCGAGAGCATTTGCGTTATGTTTGGACGATGAAAAGAAAGATGGTTTCAAATAAGAGATAAACGAAAGAGCTCTGAGCACTTTTTTATATATTTTATATATCTTTTTCATAAATTATAGGGACAACGAAAAGGAAATGCTCTCCGGTTTTTCCTTTTCTTTTTAATTATATGCTAATCATTCTGCTTTCAAAATATCCGTATGAAATTTGTAAATATTACCTGAAAACATTTCAATAATGATTTACAACAGTTGTAATTATTGGAAAGTTCGTTAATAAATTGGCAGAAAATTTAGATGGTTCGTTTATGGCGTTTCCGTTTCATATTCAAGGATTTCTGAGATTACTTTCATATAACATTGAAATAGTGAAAATTCGAACTTCGCATTTCCTCTCTCACTATCCATAGATAATATCGAGTTTCAAGGCTGAACCTTGAAGGTTTTAATGAATTTCTCAAATTGCATCATTTTGCTAACTAGCAGATTTAAACTTAGCTTACCGTCATGCAACGTTAATCAGCGAAACACCAAAAACTCTATAATTTCCCTTATATGGTGGATAAAATTCAACTATTTATTCAAATCTATCCTTTTTTAAAATAAAAATCTGTTAATTTCATTTATTCTTAACTTATTCGTTATTCATGAAAATCTAACTGATTTTATTTTCCTTCGTCAATGTAGTTCTAGCCTTTCTCTCAAAAAATAATTTTTAAAACCAAATTTAATAAGTTCACAGCTCGTATACATTTAATTGAAACTTCGCCTTTGATCCTACTACAGTTGATCTTGCTTTTGATGTTGGATTTGTTTGGAAAATTGAAACAGGAAATAACGTATACTAAAAACGTTCCTTTCATATTTTTCTCAATGTTTTCCCAGCAGGAAAGTAGCTTGTTCCCGAAATAAAAGTTAAGAGCCTCCTGTTGAGACGTTTTCTTCTAATAGTAATCATAGTAATAAAATAATATAGACTATGATACACTCAAACTCGGAAAAAAGAATAAACTAATCATAATCTTTCAAGTAGAACATGTATACAGTTGCATTTATCACGAAATTGTATATTCCGATGTCAGAAAAATTATAACAATCTATATAGAAGTATTATCCTATTAGTTTGAGAGATTCAAACAAAATTACGACAAATCGCATTTGCAATTATTTAGAATGTTATAATCCATAACAGTTCACGCTCTGATGAATTTTATTTCTAAAATTTCATAATAAACTTCTTTCTTCGATCCGAGATTAAGTTTCTTTAAACCTAACATTCCCACTTTCGCTTCACTCCATTCACACGATGTACGCGAAAAAGAATCTCAAGACAGGAAATGTATAATTATTATCGTAAAAGTCCATTAATCATTTCACAACAACAACTTCCTTCGTCCAGAATAACGAAAATAACAAACACTGCGTCTACACGTCATAGGATCCACATCGTAAAGCACCGTGTCGACGATAACAACTCCATATCTCATCGTCCTATTATTATCCCGAAAGTTGTATTAACGACGACGACGAAGAAGAAGATGGTCGTTTAGATGTAAAAAAAGAACAGCTAAATTTAGTGGCGATTATCGGGGAAGGATGTTCATAAAAATTATCTGCGGAGGAGGTGCGCGGTAAGAGGAGGGAAAATAAATTCCAAACAGGCCTCTATGTGCTTTATCGCGTAGTTACGGGCCGCTTCAACAGAACGCCCACGAGTTTTCAATGACGTCATTTTCCGCACGCCGCGCCGCGTCCAGGAAATATTCAATTTCTATCCTGGTAATTCGCTATGCTACAACGGAGAAATGCGGCGCTTCCATTTTTCCATGGAAAAATTATGCAAAGGAAAAGTCGTGATTAATTTGCAGCCGTTCGCATCCCCGAGTCGACCAGAGACTTTCGTCGTTCCCTAATCGAATTATCGTCCTCTGGCTGTTGCTACAAAATCAACACCGTTTGACTGAAGGAGAATTTTCACGGAGATTCTACATTTCCACCGAGCTACTTTTTCTCTTCGTTTTGCGTCCCGTAAAGTTTCATAATGAAATTAAGATGGAAAGAACTCGCGTTTGTAGGACAAAGTTTCAGGTATCCCGTGAAATATAGCGAAAACGGTGTTCCTGAGGAAACAGCCAGAGAATTTGTTGATCGATATTTTATAAAATGAGATTACTTGCAATTAAAACCTAATTTAAGGGATTCAGAGAGTTCTCTCTAAACGTGGTCGTTCTATGAACCCTGCAGGTGTTTGGAAAACCGGTACGATCTGTAAAAATTTTTTAATCGGAATTGTAGTTTGACAGCGTGCTTGTATCGCGGTTCAGAAAAAATTGGCGAGCTTTCTCTGTGTTTTACAGATACGACGATATTTGTTTGACAAATAAAATTTTGCGCGATTTAAATGTAAACGTTAAAAAATTTTAGAAAGAAAATTTTCACAATATAAATTCCAAAATAGAAGATCAAAGTTAGCGAAATGCCAAATGTTACGAATTATAAAATTTGCGATTGTTTAAATCGATGAATAGTTTTTTTTTTATTTAATATTTTTCATTCACAATTTGTCCAATTTGGACATTTGGTAGAATTTTTTAGCTGTATGATTTATCATGTGGGTGGTTACCCCTAGCGGGGTACCATCCTCGTGTTCGCTAGGTTATATCCTTTATGAGATCTGTTGGGTGTATCCTTTTTAATCTTCTTTCTACACTTGCGTTGATCGTTTCCGCTGCCAGTCGGTTCGGGTGCGTTGCTATTCTTTCTCTGTACCTTATTGCACATCTGCTAATCTCCTCCCTGACCGTTGGTATTCCCAGGTCTTTCCGAACGTCCTCGTTTCTAACGTACCATGGGGCGTTTACTATTGTTCTAAGAATTTTAGCTTGCATTGTCTCTATTTTGCTTATATGGTTCATTACTGCTGTTCCCCATAGTGGTATTCCGTATGTCCAGATTGGTTTTATGATTGTTTTGTATATTTTTAATTTGTTTTCTATGCTTAATTTGGATTTTCGACTTGTTAGCCAATACATTTGTCTCCTTGCTGTCTGTATTTTGTCTATTATTGATTTGATATGCTGTTTCCATGTGAATTGTGTATCTATGTGGAGTCCTAGGTATTTGACTTGCCTTGTTTGTATTATTTGCGTGCCGTTCAGGAAGATGTTTGGTGGTATCTGTTTTCGCAGTGTGAATATAATATGGTTGCATTTATTGGGGTTAGCTTTAATTTGTTTAACTTGTAGCCAATTTTTTATTTTTGTGATATGTTTTTGTAGTATTGTAACTGCAGTTACAGGGTTAGTGTGTCTGACTAGTATAGTTGTGTCGTCCGCGAATGTCAGTATTTTGCTATTGGTAGTTGTTGGTATGTCGGCCGTGTATAGTGTGTATAATATAATCAATGAATAGTTATCGTAGAATTTACACGAAACTATTAGGTTGTGCGAAAAGTTTCTTTCTTTTTATGAGGAAATAATAGACGCACAACGTTTTTTGTTTTATATTATTTTGCCGAATTACGTACGATCCATTTTGTTCTGTTGCGATAAATATCGCGACATTTCACAGATTTGATTTCACGTTTGTATGAAGCTGCACTGTTATAAAAAACATGTTTGCAAAAGAAAGACACTTTTCGGACAACCTAATAAATTCAATAAGATACGAACAAGAAGAAGGAGAAAGCAGAAGCAAAAGTTTTACGATATTTCCTCTTACGTATGCACGTTATTATTACCCAATTTAAATTAGCTTTTATTAGAGAGGAAATTTGAGAATAAAATAAGGGTCATAAGGCTGAAATAAAAATTTCATCTATATACATGGCTAATCCATAGATTGCGTTTCCACTAACTCCTTATTTCAACCTTCACCTTTCGGAGTCTGGTAGAAAATAGCGGATGTTGTGAGCGTATATTATATTCTGATAGATTCTTCTTGCTTTCTTTCTACAAGTAATATCAATCGTTGTTTTTATCATTATTGAGTAATAGGTGTCGAATGTTTCAGGCTTCAAAGTCGAAGGCAACACTTTCTCACTATCGCATTTTCCAAGGATACATATGTCCGTGAATCGTAATACTCTAATTGACATATTAAATTCCAACTTTCTTATACAATTCAACTAAACACGTGATACAACAAATTGTATGCAAAAAGTGATATATATCGCGCAATATAATACGTACATAATTTGATACTAATTGGAATCTCTGTATTTGAAGTTTAAATTGCTTGGATCTTTGGATTCAAGTACTTTTTAAATACATTCGTTAAATGCGTCTAGTTATGTAAAGAGGTACTCGAAAAAATACCTGTACGTATCACGTACAATGAATTTGATGTATACCCTCTGTTACGTCGCGTAAGACGGTCCGTGCGACGTCTCTCATGGTCTTTTCAGCTTAATTTCTATTCATATAAGTATTTTCGGTGTATGGATGGTCCTTAGAACAGTCCTTAGGTTTATTGCACGCTCTTATAACTTACGGAGAAAGCGGTTGTTCGTTTATCAAAATAACAGGTTTTTCCCATTCAAAAAGGACACCCATACCGAGCTTTCCTCGGTAATTGTACGAGACAGGTTATTTACTGTTCTTCCAAGCTTCGTGTAGTCAACTCAAGTATCTAATTCTTGGAGCAGTCAGTCTTTTCTTGAATCGAGTCAACTCCGGATCTTCCAATATTACTTCAAACTTAGTCCTCACTACGATCTAGGTGACATTACATTAATCTACTCTCTATTAATACACAACATCTATCAAGTGTACTATTATTCATCATTTATATCAATTATATCTTCCGATACGACGGAACCTTAAGTGTAATAAGTTGTTAAAAATACAAATATTATAGAACTGTAGACTACAGTTTTATTCCACAACAAATACCCCTATTATCCCACAAGAAATAAGGAGATCGACCTGTTCGTGGTGTCGATTGTTATAATCGTAACGGGAATTTACGACCCCCTCTGTCTGCGTAAACTAACCGATTCTGTCTATCGTAGAACATTATACAAGAATTTCTATTCTTTTGCATTAATTAAATAAATATCAGAAATAGTAATTATTCTAATTTTATATAATAATTTACTCAATTTGTTAAAACGGTATTTTTCTTCGCTAATACTTATACCATGTATTAAATAATTTACATATCAAACAAATTAATCGTTTATCTTTTTCATTTTGTCTTTCCTTAATATATTTCGAATTATTCCGTTTAAGTTCCTCAAGCTAAACACCAAAAACGCTAATTTCGCATCCTGACGTTTCGTGTTTGCAAGCAGTTTGTCTTAAATTCACACTGTACTAGATTTATTTCTAAATACAGGAAAAATTCTACTACGCGTCTTGCATTCTTACATTTCTCAATTTTTATTGACGATTCCTCTCTCGACCCAGATTTTCACGAGCAATAAAAAATGTTAATCCCACCGAATACGTGGATTCCTCTGAACGGCCGAAAGTTTCGCGTTCACAGGTAATTTGCCTTTGAAATCTCAAGTAGAAATCATTTGAAATTCATAAGCGAAGCTCGTAGCCTCCTTTATTCTTTCTTTTCTCCGTGTCAGAGGATTTTCTTCTCGTACGCGTGCCGCCGTTCGGTTCACGCGTTTGCACGAGGATCACGTCTGCCGCGTTTTTAACCGGACTTGCCTCGGAAATTCTATTTATAAAGAGCGACGATGGAATCTGATAAAGAATACGGCACAATTTTCCCTGACATCGGTTTTTTCCGAACGTAGAGTACACCGCGTTTCGCAGCTATGAAATTATTCCGAAGTTGTTCAGTTTCGTGCGCCGCGACTGAATTTAAATGAAGAATTTTAAATTAATGTAAATTATTGGAAAATGGTGTGCGATGTTTCGTTACATTTAATTCTAATCAGATTGTGCGACTGATTTCTTCTAATCAAAAGTTTTAGGACTGCTTTTATCATTGCGGTTGTATTTATATATTTGAAATAATCATTTGCGAAGAGGACGAGAGTTATAGAAATGCTTGCATTCATCTTAATTATCAATACGATCGATATTTGTTGCGAAAATATAATGGAATTTTCTTGACAAAGGTTTATGCTATATTATATAAGTAAACGTAAGTATAAGTAAAATTTTGATTATACATATAGAAGAAACTTTAAAAACTTTTTAAATTTTACATTTATTTAATTTTACAAATATATTGTACAGCTGTTATAGAATTAATAATTGAGAATATACCGATGTCTCTGTGTGCTACTTGTTAGCAATGATTTTCAGATCGAATTATTAATTCATATTAACATTCAAGCGGTATCCTCGGATAATAAGTGATCCTCCCATAATTTGGATTAGTTTACTTAATTTTATTTTACAACTTCCCTTACTTAAACTGTGAATTATGAAGTAATTTCCAAAAAGTATATTTGTACTATTCGTTCGATGAAATATACGAACACAACATTTGAGAATCAAAACGTTTAACAGAAACACCCACGTGTTAAATTACTCGAATCATTCGATTCTCGTGTATTATACACCGTCTGCCCAAAAATAATCGAATTTCTTAGGATTAGAAAAAACCAATGGCAACAACAATAACGAAACTTTTGTCACGTAGAAATACATCCTTTATTATCATCATGTTAAATTCCTATGACGATTAATGTCATTTAAAGCTTAGAGTTATAATAGAATTAGCTGAAGAATTAGCTAAAGAGTCATAACAATCAACGTCAGGGTAGAGTTCGTTGACGCGTCGAAAAATCTGGTTCTATTACATGATAATGCGGCTGTAATTGCTTTTTTTGAAAACAAGCAAATTAAGATATCATACCACCCATCCTGTTCATCAGATGCAGCGATGCAACTACTTTTTCTTCTCACGGCTTCAAATAACAACGAAGAGGAGCCCTTACGATACTCAAAACGATACCACGAAAAGACGAGCAACGTCTTAGTAGTAGTTGAATAAAATAAAAGATTTTCTTCGAAACGATTTCTCTGCTTTCTTATTTTTAAGAAGTTCCGTTATTTTTTGGGATAGACCGTGTGTATACATACATTCTTCGCAACACGTTATTCGGTCATAAAAGTCATACTATTCGTGTATAATCTTCGTTCGACGTATTTATTCATTTAGAATAAACCGAAGCACGTTTATTTGCTTTTACCGCTAATATATCTATATACATAAAGCGCTTAACTTTTCTCAAAAAAGTAAAAGAGGAAATGATATTACGTCAGTACGTAACGTCTCAGGGCGACGACGTTGAAAAAGTACAGAACATTTGGGTAGGGAGATAAAACGTTGCGTCAGCAACAGTAGGAGTATTAGAGATCGTTTCTTGAACACGTTCGACCATCGTAAGAGCACTTGACTAGATTGAAAAGTTTTTGCCGACAGTGGTAGAATGCGAGAGTTGGAAAATCAAGTTTGACAGAGAAACGAATAAAGTTAATTGACAATAATATTTTAAACGTTCCGAGGAAAATCGTGTACAACGCCTCCGCGATCTCAGAACTCATTAATTTTGTGCCTTGTCTCTCTTTGTAATCTTATATTTGATCAGAAACGACCTTTGACCGCATCCTTCATTTTTCTACGAATTTTAGAAATTTCACTGTTTCCTTTTTATAACAATTACGCGAATAATTATCATAGAAGATTTTTATGAATACGTTGTCTGCGTTACACGCAACGTTTGGAAAATTACATTCCAACATTTGTAACGAGATATAATTAATCATTGCATCTATGGGATTCGAAAACAGTCCGCAAATGTATGTATATAAAAATTACAAGATATTTATTGGAAACGTACATCTCGAGGATATTGAACGTTATGAGATTAGGCTTACGATATTATACCAATATTACTAGGTATTATTTATCGTTCACAAAAATGTTCATTGTACAAATTTGCGCTTAATTATCCGCATTTTGATAGTCTCATTTTAAAATACCTTTTTTTTTTATACAATAGCTAGCAAATAACATTACAATCAGAAAGTCAACGAAGGATTATGTTCTTTTCCTATTGTCTTCAAATATAACTAGTGATAACAATGGGTGCATTAAAATATATCATGGGGTGGTTTATTAATAATGAATAATTAACTGCGTAAATAGTTTTGTGACTTCAACGAAATGCATATGAAATTAGTAATTATAATAGACGTATCTCGTTACAATATTAATGAAATCTTGAAATGTTTTCCATAACATACATAACACGTATATTTGTAAAAGGTTTCTGGAAGTGTTCAATTACCTTCGTGAGTCACTACGTACTACTTATGTATATGCGTGTTTTCATCAATACCAAGAACGCTACGTAGTTCGTTTAAAATTCGTCGTAATTCGAAACCGTACCGTAGTTCGTAGTAAATCGATTAAAAAATTATAAATAACCTGAATTGGAGCAACTGATGCGTACGAAGCATTTTGTGGAAATTCATCGTGTCTTTCATCGATATCAATTTCACGTACGTAAATTGCATTTACATTTGAAAATAGCTAAGAGCGAAGCAAAGGGAGAGAACAATGATTATATGTATATGAAGAACTATATACGTACATATGTACTAAAATAAGACTTCTTGGAGTTAATTAAGATTGTAATTGAGGTCTGCTGATTTATCGGTTGGTACGATGTTCTTGGAAATTTTGCTTGTGATCTTTACTACGTAGTAAACACCATTTATGGTTGTCCATCGATTAAGTTTTAACTATCAAACTTCCTAATTTCTATATTTAACTAACGTGATCGATATCTTTTGTTTTCAGAGACTTTGTTTCCACTTTCCTTTAGCGAACTATCACAACAATTACCTTTTCCTTTTATGTACTAAGTTTTATATGCAATAGCTTCGTAAATATCTCTTGTTTTCAAAGAGTCACTGACTTTTTAGTGTTTCGCTAATCATATGTAAAATTATCTCCTTAGACTTTGTGTTTAGTTGTTTCGAGTAGCAAGTACCGTTTGTTTTCAGAAAATAACTGACAGTAGCTTTGCATTTGTTTTTGCTAATTAGTCATTTTTCTGAAGAAAATTCTGATTTTTATTTTAGGTCGACTCGTACGTTTAAAAGATTAAAAGTAATCGATCTTTGTCAATTAAATGCAGCAGGTGCTAAATTAACCATTTGCAATTGAGGAGATTATGAATTATGTTTAGACGCTTGATAAATGTCACTTCAGAACATTATTAACTTTCTTCGTCTAATTTTTAGCTGTCAGTGATCAAGAGCTTTTTTATTTTCCCCTTTTCAGATAAGTAGAATGACCGAAATCGTGTCAGCCGAGAGAACACTCTTTCTCAAAGGAGTTCTACACAATGGCAATGGTAACTCATGTAATTTAGATTATTCTTACCCGAAGAAAGTGACAACGTGATAAATGTTCTTCAAGCACTAATAAATATACATGCAAAGAATCGATATAACAAAATTTCATAATTTCTTTGGAAAAAGATTTCCAAAAATACAATGGGTATAAAAGTATTTACGCATACTCTTAATCATCGATAAAACGTTTTCTTACCAGTTCTTCTATATAATTTCATTTTCATAGTATCAAATTTTTATGATAATTTTTATAATGTACAAATACTTGTACATACTCAAATAACACGTAAACGCTATAACAAATGGAGAGAACACGAGAAGAACACGACAAATTCGTTTTTGTTAATTTCGCAAATTCGATCAATTTGTTCGTTTTATAAATATAACTTTCTTAAAAATAGGTGATCTGTAAAATTTTGCGAACAATCAAGTAAGGACTTATTATTGAAGTGTCCAATAGGTTGTAAAAATATATACGTGATATCAAGAGAAAATAGAAGGACAATTTAAAAGGACGATTATTGAATTTAAAAATTGCTTATTTTTTGTCTATGATCTACAAATACAATACAAATACTTTTAGTAGCCAGTGTATCTAAAAGCATGATATTCTAAGCCACGATACTACGTGAACACGTTTATTTTTATTACAAAAAAATATCTAATACTTATGGTTTATCGATATAATAATTCTTACCTTGCCACAAAAGTAATATTCCGGAGGTTCTTTGTCAACTAGCGCTAGCACTGCTTCATTCTCGGCCAAAGGACTTCCAGGTTGACTGTTCCCTATCCTGGACCCTTTTTCCTGATAGTAAGTTTTGTGGAAGACCTTCACCGAGGGCACTGGCAACGCCGTGATCATCTTTGAAAGGACACCATAAATAAAATATTCATTATTCCTGTAATACACTGGATATTTAATTAAAAATCCGATAAACCGGATATCGATTATTCTTTTAAAAACAATACGCTGACACGGTAAAAAAGAAAATACAAATGCAGATCGTACTAAGTAGAGGCAATTAATCAATAATGAACAATTTTACAATTTAAATTTCTGTCGATGGGAAAGGTGGGCGTGGCGAAAACTCTGAACTAACTGTTTGATAATTTGAAAATAAACTTTATCGAACATCCCTTTGTAGCGGCAGCTTTCTTTGCTATTTTAATCAAATCTGTCTGTCGATATTTAAGTATTTGTATGCTTGTTTTCGTATACATAGGATGTAATTTAGTTAGTAAATGACGAATGAGGAGATTTTGTAAAATACTATGATGACTGAGGATTTTTATGCAAATTTACATTTTTATAATCGCAACTGAAGAGATTCGTTTTATGTATTGAAAATTATAACAAATACTCTACTTTGGAAATTTTATATTATTTTAATTTAATTTTAATATTATTGTATATTATATGTATTCTGTACATTTTTGCACCTTTAAATTTTCCGTAAGTGTATAAAAACCCACATTTAAAAAAATGACACGGTAAAATCTAGTTTTAGAAGTTGATGTGTAATAATAATATTGACTTATGTGAATGTTAAAGTGTTAAACATAATGGCATAATTTTATTTGAAAAATAATTTAGTATCATCTTTTCTGGTTTTTAAGTTATGAATCAGAGAGAGAAGATTCTTTTGAACTCATAAGTAGATTATCATGATTAATTCTAGCAACAATATTTAATCAATGAATCGCATATTTAATTTTAGTATATTATTGGTATATTTTTTAAGTTTTTATTATCGAGGACAAGATACACATTCACTTTAATTATTTACTATTAATTTATGCGTTTTGTTAACATTTTGGTATTATGACTACGAATTGACGATAGTGTTCGCATACTATATAACTATAATTTGCCTAAGTTTGTCCAAAATAGTTTACTGTATAGTTTATACTAGCATTACTTCAAACTATGCAGAGCGAAGTATGCTATAGTAAGGTACAAAGAAAAATGCATGCACGATTTCTTTCTTCATGCTATGATTTAGTTAAGTATACTTAAATTTTAAACTTGTCGTATATTCTCATTAAAACTTAAATTTAAACCATTGTACATAATTTCAGCTCTCTGCTTCGAATCATTTTCCAGATATATTTATTTTTGTATAAATTTGAATAATAAATGCAGCAATGAGTAGATTGTTTACTTTGAAATCATTGAAAGTTGAGAAGTAGGATATGAAGATATATCGTTTTACTAACAAGAAGAAGTTATAGATATAAAAATATAGTAAATTTTAAAGAATTTTCGCGTTTAAGTATTCTTAGCATAAAGACCAGACTTTTTAAAGAGTTGCGTTTCAAAAGTAATGTTTCCTATATAGATAAGTATTATGCATACATTGAGTTAATTGCGTTTAATCTAATCGTTAATATCAAACTATTTTAAAATTTTCTATTAAATCGTTATTCTAAAAAGAAACATCTTTATATACAAAAGAAGGAAAAATATGTTTTGAACTTATTATCACTTACATTTCACCGCAACGTATAGAACTTGTAACTGTCATCTTATAATAAAAAAAAGAGAATTCTTATAATATGGGTCTTATAATGAAAGTTGTAAATTTTGAACCGATCCTATAACTATAAATCGCAAGATATGCATCAAGACGAATCAGTAAATGAAGTCTTCAACTTTAGCCTTTAAAAGTCACAAACATAAAACCCACACGCATAACGTATTACTACATCCTACTGTACTATGTTTATCTAGTAAAAACACATGACAGAATATAAATACGCGCAAAGACAATTCAGTTTCTTAAAGCATTTTCATAAAAATATTCTTTATTGTTAAAAATATCTTAATTCGAATATACGATACCAATGTTTCATATACAAACAAATATACGGTAGTTGTTAAAGTACTGAAGTTTTTAACTGCAGTGTGGTTTTATTATATCGTTGAGATTATAAGCTTCTCTTTAAATTTCTATACTTTTATATAAATGTAACTATATGTAGCTTACACATATGACAGTATATACAAAGTTAACTAGACTAAGTTTCTGGCATAAAGCATTTAATACTTTTCTATAGAAAACAACCAGCCTCAGCAATGAATGTCCTGAAAATGCATATATAGCTGTAGTTAGGATAGAATTAAGATAGCCTTCTCTTAAATAAACGAGGGTATCTTGGCAATCTTAATCTCTTATACGTGTAATTTCTCATTCTAATTCTATACGAAAAATATCCACAAAAACATAACAAATCTCTTTTTGGGTTGGAACTAAAGGAAGATCGAGACAGAAGAAACCTGTTAATCATCCCTTAACTAGAAATCCCATAATTATAAAGTTATAAGTTAATAAAGATAGATCGATTTCAATTCTTTTAAGTATAAATATAATATGACCCACATCCGATAGAAATGAAACTAATTGGAAATCCAAGTAACGAGTTAACATATCCTTCATTCTGTGGCTAACAAAGCAAACATGCCAAATATACTTTCGCAACACCCGATACGTGAAAAAAGGATCAAGTGTACGTGGCGTGAAATTGCGTATCGACTTCGTAGCGGTGTCTCGTCCCTCGAGTTATCGTCCCGAGCCGGTATCCTCGCAGAAACTTTCCCCGGCCTTATTCCACGTTGCTCGAACACACAATATCTAGCAGCACTACCAGCTGTCGTATATGATGTGGCTGAATCCGGGAAAACAAGGGAAACCTCCGAGAGTCCACCATGGCTTGTCGATAAAACGGCAATAACGCGACCCTCCCCTTTTCGTTGTTCGATCTCAAAGATAGGTTGCAGCCTGTCCTTGGCTTTAATTCCCCGATCGCCGCGAACATCCCTTTTTCTAGCACGTTTACACGACAAAGGAGCCGACCATGCTGTATTTCTACGGTACAGCGACGAGCCTATTGTTCGATCAACATGTGGCAATCTCTTGTTCATCCATTCTATGTATCACGGAAACTCAAGATCTCCTCAGACTTTGTATTCTTCTTGCTCTTGTAACTCCTTTTTTCTGTCTTTCTGCCGCGATCAATGACAAGGCTGTGGTGTCTTGAAGACTGTGTCTCCAGCGAAACTAATGATCGCGTCCTTGGCACACCTTTCGAAATCTTCCTGTGCAAGCCGAAGCTTAGTTTCCTTTTATCATGCATTTGCCGCTGATTGACGCAGGGAAATTGGACTTACTCGAGTTTCATTGGATTTTGTAACACGGTGACATGGTTTTATGGTGTTGGATGAAGTGCACTGCCCTTTTTGGGTAAGCTGAAGTTGTATTACTTTTAGGATAGTTTCTATTTATTTATTTATTTTTCTTTTTGTTCAATTTAGAACATTTAAGTATCGTTTTATAATTAACGTTCGTCGGTATAATATAAAACTTTATTCCAAAAGGTAAAGGACATTGCTTGGTGATCATTTTGAAGATTAAAACGTTGCATGATTCCTATAGAATATTTCTTAAAATGATTGATGCAAATATTTTGAGTTAAATATTGTGGACATACCTTTTTCAAAAAAATTGATACGATGTAATTTTAGAAATTTGTTTTATTTGTCAAATTTGAAATAGGTTCATGTAGTTCATGCAACATTATTTTTGTAAAATACCCATAACTTTGGCCCCGTAATATTTATTAAAGTGCATACGTTTGATAAAAAATAGTAGTGACCTTTCACATCGATTAACGGCGGTAACATAGTCAAGTCCCTGGCAGGGATAGTAGTAGCCGTATTTACAATGCGCCATATGATAATTGCTACTTAAATCTTTTTACATTTAATCAAAATATTCAATATTTCGACATCCACGATATCTTTTTCAATTCTCTCATGTTGCAGAGGAAATCTACGTTCGCCTTAAATGAGAAATATTTCTTATCGGTACAAATACCAATTCCTTTGTTTTAGTCTTTAAAATATCCCTTCTTCGTTCTCAGACAATTTCTTCAACGCCATGTATTTACCACGTCATGTGCCAAAAACACCAGAGAGTTCCGAAAGCAATTCGTAATTAATCTATTAATTTTAAGACAATACGAATAGTTTTGATTGTTTTCGAAATTTTAAGGAAATTACGTGGCATTTAGGTGGAAAAGATTCTCGTAATTTCGTCTTCAATAATGTACAATGATTTTCGAAATCTCGATTTAAAAATATCCCCTTACTTCCCGCAAGGAAATACAGGATGTTCCATTAAACAAAGATATCAAAGTAACCTTTGAAATTTTGATATTTTAGTCTCAGCATAAAACCACGTAATTTTTGTTCTGTACTCTTTCTCGTGATAGTCAATGAACAGTCTACTAATAATATTAAATCGTCAAGATCATAATGCAACATAACGACATATGAATACGATAACCGAGATTTCGGAAAACAAGCGATACGAATGGAAAAATCTCTGATTTAACTAGACTTTAATAAAAAGTATACGTTAGTTTTCAGATGTACAAAAAATCTCATTCCTATATATACAAGACTCACGACGAAGAGTCGAAAAATGTATAGCAAAATTCTCGAGTTAAACATGAATCTTATATATCCTTCCTTATACTTATCTTACTCTTGTAAAAATGCACTTGTACCACTTTTCTCAGCGAGCCTCTTGATTATCTTTCTCTTCGTGTTCAATTTGCTTCTCTTGATCATCCAGGAAAACGCGATTCCTCAATTCAATAGCGTCTCGTGTATATGTAATGAACAGCAACAACAACAATGTTGTAGTGTTAATATACGATGGTTCGCGATGGTTGTAACAGTAGCAATGATATTGATGGTGGTGCCGGTGGTGGTGGTGGAAATGCTGGTGCCGGTGGCCTAGATACGTTCTTGGGGCCGACGGCCGTTGCACCTCGGTTATCGAACAGCAGAGCTTGCACCGGGTGCAGCTGCACGGCTAGAAAACTATTGCAGTCCCGTTTTTGGCGTCCTCCTTGATTTCCTTTTGGAATCGACCGGTTGCGTTGAAATTAGCACGCTCAAGAGAGCGTTTCGACTTGTAAACACCGACTTGCCATCTTCACCGATGACTTAACCGATCCATTTTTGTGTCTGAATCGATGTCAGTATGCTTGGAACCTCTATTTTTAAGGTCATCTTTAAAGAGATTTGTTCGACTGCAATTCTTCATTTTTGAAAGATATATAAGAAAACTCGCACATATATATATATTTTTTTTTGAGTTCTAGAGATTTTTGTATGATAAGAGGATTTTGGTACGTCTGAGTGAAAAATTAAAATAGAATAGTCTGAAAGTGGAAATATATAACTCGGTTCGTACTCGGTTATTTGATCCGGGGACAATATTGTAGTTACAGCGATTTAACGATATCTCTTTTAATTCCTCTTTTTATTTCTATGGAATCATTTCGTGTAATAAACGAGTTTTCGCACTTTTTGATCTAGAATTGATATTGAGTAGCTCGAGGGATTAATAATTCGATTAAAAGTTGCAGTGATTTGGCAATATATTTTTTATCTATTCTAATACTTGAGGAATCTTTTCGCATGGTAAATAGTTTATAATATTCTATATTTGAGGACTAAGAGCAAATAACGTCTCGAAGAAAAGAGCAACATACACGATTCTTCCCAGAAAATTGTTTCGCACATCAAATGGTTCGTGGTACTTTTTATTAGAACTTTAATTCTATTTTATTTTATTATTTAATATTATTAAATTGTTGGGAAATTTTTTGGTGGTTCAGAATTGTTTTGCTTAGAAAGAAAGAGCAAATGATCTAACGAGAAGTATATATGTTTTGATCTTATAGAAGCATAACTTCATTTTATGATAATTTAAAACAATTAGAGCGAACGTACAATATTTGTTCGATACTCTACAATTTTGACATTACAAAATAGCACGATAGTAACTGTTATAATATAGAAACGTATCCCACAAATAAAACCACGTAGACAATGTTTCTACAATCTAAACTACAAAAGACGTAACGTCTAAATCATACGTCGTACAATTTCCTTGTTTTTGATAACGAACGATAGCTATATTTAACAAGAACACAATAAACTCCACTGCAATTACTAAGTATCCCATTCTCACAAATATTTACGCTTTTGTCTAAACAACAAATTTAGAAAATTGCGCATTCCTAGGCAATGATAACAAATTTTCGAAAATGGAGTTAGTTTATGTTCGCGATAGGCCGGCTGGCGGGAACGACCCGCAGTATTTCATCGTTAATCTTATAAAAGAATAATTCTGCGCGTGCTAATGATAAACACAATTTCGCGTGTCCACGGTTACGTTCACGAAGGACGGGAGATGAACGACACGCGATTCAATCTGCACGTGTTGTGTTACCATGAGTTGTACAGTCCGGCTATTCAACGCGTACGAATTTCATCCAGGGCTTGGACAGATAGAAACAAATCACAGAACCGAGTAGTTCAACAATTCCCTTTCTGTTTACTCATACGTTTCGATGAAAAGCTGTTGCCGCCATGCTCGTGGATTTCCAATTATTGAATTTGTTCTCATTGTTCTGGCTTCGTTTGAATTAGAACGTAAAGAAAGCTTCAGCTGTTGTTATTGAATAACCTACATAATCAACGTTTTACTTTCTCTTCCTTTGGCTTTCTTCGTGTTAGTTAATAAGTTATGAAATAAGGATTTTAATTGAAACTTTTAAAAGGAAGCTTTTCGTAGTATTTAATAAAAACGAAATTTTTGATAGGGAAAGGCGTATGTATAACATTTTACGAGTTGTTAAGTTTTATAGATTGAAATTATTTACGCGTGTTGCAGTTTTATTGTTAAAGCTGTTTCGATAGAAACCTGCTTCTTCGAATGATTTTCTAATGACAATGGAAATTGAGAATAATTTATTTTGTATTAAGTACAGTGCAAAAGAAAAGATTATTTGCTAAGAATAAAACTGTTTAATATTGCAAATGAAACAGAATCATCTAATCTAGCGTATCTAATAAAAATTTCTAACAATAATGTTGTACTTCGTTCATGAAATTCACTGGTTTCTTCATGAAATATGTATATCCAGCTGAAAGTTTAATAATTACATTTATTATATTAGAAATCATATTCACGATAAATAAAAACTTGGCACGAAATTATCTAACTACTCTATCGAAACTTTCTACTGCCATGCTGAAAACTTCTGCATAAAGAAACACAATACCCGTGATTGCAAGTCGTGCTTCAACATACGTGTGTTAAAAAGAGGTCTGAGATTTTAAAGGTTTAAAGGGGTACTTAACAGACTAAATAAAAGAATGTTTAATCGATGCAAGTTTTAAAATCGGTATGTACTTTTCGTGCGAAACATAATTTGGTATATTTCATATTAAGGATACTTCATCGTTTATAACGCCATGTAACTTAAAAGATACACTTTCGTATGTCCATGTTTTTATTTAATTTAATTTTATTTCTTTATTACTGTATTTTTCTCTCAATATACTATTATAACAATACCAAATATTATCTATTTATGAAAATAATTATTTCCTAAATTTTAGATTGAAGTATAATTTTTTTTCCTCACAAGTAAACAGAATTTTAGTTATTACAGACTAATAAGTTTACTCTACTCATTCACGATACATAGTCGAATTAGAAAAATTAACTACAAATACGAGTTTCATATTCAAACGAAAAGAAATGAGACCAAAGAAAGGATAAAGTCTTTCACCTCAACACAACTATTTGTTATGACACGTTTCTCTAGATTTCTCTAATTAACGTATTTGTACATCTTTCTATTCTGCATTTGACATGTTACCAAGAATGGTAATTAAATTACCAAGGATGTGACTTAGTTACTTAGTGACTTAGTCTTACTGAAAAATGTTTACTGCAATTTTCTATTTCTCTCAATGACCACTGTACAATTTTACAATTTTAAACCCATATCAAACCCAACACTCTGTATAAAAATTCCAAGGAGATAAATAAATAAAATAAGAAAATAATGATATTACTCAAAATGAAGAAAAAAGAAAAGAAAAACGTATCACGGCACGATACACTTCCAATACAGAACGACAAACCTTACCTTCTCAACACCGCAGCACCGATATTTCTCGTTCGACGATATATAACAATTAAAAAGGAGGCTACGGAAGAAACTGTAAGAGAGCTGGTGATTCGATAGAACCTAGATTCGCGGTGCGGAGAACTTTCGTCGGCGCATAACTTTCAAGGCTGCCCCGTTCAAGAGGACCTCGTCAATGGTCGCGGCTTTTCACAAGCGCGGCTGTAAACGAAATCGCAAGGCCGGCCGAATTGTCAACCAGGCCCACACTTCGTCCTCGTTTCTAAACGCACGCGGTTCGATTCTCTTCGAAGCGAATGGGTCGAAACGGCGCGGCGCGCCTGTCCGGCGTCTTGCATTTCCAGCCAAGGAATCGTACAAGTTTCGCAACGGGTTGGTTACGTGCACGAAGAACGAAGGGGTAACCTTTATTGCTTGGAAAGGCGTAAAGTGGGACAGTGGCCTGATTCCTGGTGTCATGGCTGCAGCTGCATGTGCACCGACCAGAGTGGAACGGCTATAGACACACCGAATGTGCAACCAGTACTCCACTGTTCGAGTCTGTCTTGGATCTTTGCCAAAAACTCGCGGGCATGTTCCGTCTCTCTTCTTTTCGTCGGTTGTGTAAAAGGAGCCGTAGGAAAAAAAAGGAAAGAAAGAAAAAAGAGAAAAGGAATGAAACGTGGAAACACGTAGGATTAATATGCGCGCGTTATGCGAGCGCACAGTGGACTCGTCTGATTCCTCCGCGCTCCTCGCTCTGATTCGTTCCACTTTTTTCGGTTCGTTTGGTAGCAACGAGCTGACCAAGCTACGATCATTTCGGCTAAAATTTTGCTTCTTAATGGATATTAATACCGTAAATATATATCTTTTTATCTTTTCAAACACGTGTACACGTAGTTGCTTGCTTGGCTAAAAGTTTCGTTCTAAATGGACATTAACGCTTTACATGGATACCTTTTTTATCTGTTTCAATATTTCTTTGTTAAATGAAACAATCGAAGATCGCAGGAGAGAAATGAGACAGGCACAATCACGATTCGTTGATCTTAATGTTATTTACTGGAGTATTTTAGTAGAAGGAGATTGATACGAGATAATGAAAATGAAAATAGTCTGTTGCGATGCAAAGATGTTAGTCTTTTAATAATAACCGAAGCAAGGGAGTTTTATGGAAATTTCAAAAGTGTAATTATTAAGACAAGAAATATTTGAATATCTTCGATATTTTAGTATTGTAACAAGTGGAAGATGGAGAAACGGGAATGTTTTATTGGTAAGTGAATAAACAAATTTACGTATCGATGATTTTATGTTGGTCTAAAATTTGGGCTCTAGATGGATAGTAAATAATGTTTGTAGACAATGTGCGAGGAAAGAGATGAAATTTGGATTATTCGGGAGATCTCGTTAATATGATTTTGTTAGAAATTAGATGAACGACTTGCGTTGAGAGGGGTGATTTGTTATTGCTTCCAAATTGTCTCTAAATAGATATTAAATAGTATTTCATGATGTATGAAGAAAAATGTAAATGTGGAAATCTATTACAACAGAAAGACTTTATATCCAGAAAGATGAATATTTGTCGAAATATAAGATCATAAATTTTACATCTTAATTCTTCGGGACATTTTCAATTGAATCGTATGTTCTACTCTCAGAAAATTCTTTATGTTCAAGGACTCCGTTTCAATTTTATGCTACAAATTTTCTTAAGGCATTGAAGGCTCTTTTTTTCATTGAAACGAAAGCGAAATTGAGACGCAAAGAATTCGAAAATACAATTATTAATCCTTAAAGTTATTCCTTACAAAAATTTCACAATATTCTTTATATTTTATATCAGAAAATGCAGGAAATGTTGAGGAAAAACAGACAACTATTTTCTAGATTATCCGTTTCGAACTTCTTGTTTTATTATACTGTCAAAAGGGTAAATGGTATTTCACGATGTGCGAAGAGAAAGGTGCAGGGAAATGGAAGTCTGTTAAAATTCTGAACAGTTCGTGGAATTGATTTTATTGGTAAACGGATGAACGATTCCCGTTGAGAGGGAAGAATGACATTTCGTCCGTATAAAATTTCACTTTTAGATAAATATTAAATGATATTTCACGAACGGTGCGAGATGGAGGATGGAGGAATGAGTATTAGTGAGAATTCTGCAGGGTTCGTGGGATTCTATTAATATCGTTGGTAAACGGATGAACGATTCATATTGGCAGTGAAATGTTTCATATTTGATATATTTACTTTCACAGGATCTCCAGTTTCTGGCCGTAGGACGTAAACAATTGGGGGACGATCGATAATCTATTTCATGCATGATAAAATTATCGATTCGCAAAATTGGATTAACGGGACACGCCAGAGAGTTTCAAGCAAAAATTAGTAAACAGATTGTTGACCGCGATAAACGATCCTTGTGCGTTCACGCCACGCGATTGAATTCGGTTTTATAGAAAATATACGATTAGTCTTCGTCACGTCTTATTAAATAGTTATAAAATTCCTATAATAATTTACTATCACTGAACAGTTACCTACTTGTTGTACCTGCACATTTTTTATTCATACTGATCGTTTTAATGTCAATTCTTGTCACAGTATTATACGAACAACTATTTATCAATCTATCAAGCACATAGAATCGTTTCATTTTCATTCGCTGAGATTGATACAGTAGGACCGTCCATAGTAACGATCTTTTACTTGAAGAATTAATAATAAAAAACTACCCTTTTCTTTTTTTTTTCTTTTCCCTTGTCTTTTTCTAAAAAAGTGAAAGAATAGCAGCTTTAATCTCTGTTCAATATATTTCAATCTTTTTAATAAACTATTTATCGTATTACACGATTCCGATAAATATATTTGTATTTATATCGCGGAGGAATTGTATTTCGATAAAAGATTTTATAGAACTGGTCGATTTTCATTCGACGATAAATCCAGGCATAAATCATCCGAAGATCGCACGAGAAAAATATGACAAGTACAATACGATGAGAATTCACCGGAGATTACATCGGAGAAAATTAACCGACGACCGACCAATTTTTTCCCCCAGAACGTTTAATTGATCGGACCATAGGTGTAGTCCTAACGATAAAAGAAAATAGCTTGGGAAGTATTTATGCAAATACGCGCCTTCGCATGGTGCATGCAAGTCAGTTTTATCGAAGGTGGCACGACATCAAGGTGGTTCACCCTTTCGCGGAAGGTACCAATCTACAGGGGTGTTCCGTGCATTGCGTGAAAATAAGCGTTCCACGTCGGTCGGTGGTTCCACCGCCAACAGACTCGCCAGTAGTGGCCCTAAACTGATTTCAACGAAATTTACCTCGACATTTGGTCCCTTTCTCCATCTACCACGATTAATCGCATTAATAGTCCCTTAATAATTTCTGTTAACATAAATTTTTCGTCATAAGCCACCAGCGACTCGAAATTCTAAATCCACTAACGCTATTTTCTTTGTATATTTCACTATCACTCGTATCCATGCTTTTCAAACCAGTTTTAATAGAATTTTCCTAATTTTCATTTCTTCTTCGTCGATCACGATGCTTGCACATTTTGTTATTAACCACTAACATATTTTTTAAACCCGGTTTAATAGAACTTTCTTAGTTTTCATTTCTTCCCCATTCATCGTGAGATCAAACATCTTACCACATCTTTACAAGTTCTAAACTAACTCGCTAATCATATTTCTTTCGTAACTCGTAATTAATCGCTTACGTATTTCTTCAACTTTATGAATAGAACTTTTAATAAACAACAGCTTAGTAGACTACGAATCGGTTTTAATAAAATTCTTCTAGCTTTCCCTCCTTTCCCATCGATCATAGAACCAACTAATCATCTTACCATACTTTTATGAATTCTGAATTAATTCACTGATAATATTCCCTTTGTATTTCACGATTAATCTCTCTCGTGCTTTCTTAACTAATCTCGATTTTCCCAAGTTTCATTCCTTCTTGTATCGTTCGTACAGTTCGAAGCATAAATATTCCATCGTATAAATCCTCTCCTTCTCTCCCTATCGCTCCTTGAAACTATTTTCTCTTTGATTATTGGTCCTTGGTGCGACGGGGAAACGCGATTACCTTAAAGCTCGAAGCTGCTTCGGTTTCTCCGCGCCTCGTGGATAACTTCCCTTCGTCTAGCGAGGGACCAGCGGGAAACGGAGTCGAATATCCGACTTGAATCTCACCGAGACCTAATTATCGACCGTGTGAAAGGCCGGGATCCTCGTGAGCGTCGAACAACATTGATTTACGGATACGTCCCCGGCGAGAGGGATTCCTCGTACGTTGACTCACGGCTGCCAGTCGCACGAAATGCAGTTGCAACTTTGGCTCTGGCTCGGTTCCAGCGTCGTATAACTGTAAGCTGCCTCGATAGATTCGGTAATCGAGGTCAGTGTACCCCTTGCTTTGATGTATGTATTTGTAGAGTGATTTTAATGCGCGCCTCTTTCGTCGAGCTTTGGCCCCGGACACCGAGAACCGGGAAAAATCTAATAACGAGACCTCTTTGGCAATGGAACGTGATTTCTAGGATTTTTACTTTGACGAACGAGATAAGGACAAATAGGATTGCGCGATAGATTGTTTCTAAGGTATATTTGAAATCAGCTACATTTTTATTAAATTTGTTTAATTAAGCTTCAATGAATAGTTAGCTATATAGTTGGTAATAATGGCAACAAAAGACGCTTTGATGGAAACATCGTTGAAGATGTACTCGTACATGCGTGAAAGCGATGAAAACAATCGTTGGAAATGGTTCATTAAAATCTCGAGAATCGATAAATGGGTCACCGCAGGTCGTCGAGCAATATCTCATGTATCCACGACGAGTACTCGATCGTCAACTGGGTCATTCGACTGTAGCGAAAATGGGCGGCAAAAGTGACAGACTATCTGGAATCCACATTCGAATCGCCTATTATCTTTCCGCATGAGCGAACACGTTCCACAAAGACGAACAAAGCACGGAAACGCTTCGTACCTATCTACACCCACGCCAATGATCACAACAAGACAATTAGCGAACGAGCCAGACTATCAACCAACGCGAACTACCATCAACAACTACATCCCTAGTAACAACGATCTATCTTTTGATCTGCAAGAAAATGTCGCGGAAATCGTCAGACGAGAACGCCAGCCGCCTCTGTATTTACACTGTCTATCACCAACGAGACACCTTCGCCCCTGATTCCATTTTCTATCGGATCTTCGGAAATTTAGTTATTTTTCCACGAGTCCTACCCTCGAACAAATAGTAAAGAAAAACAATTATCTATCGGCTGTAAGACTTACTCTGATAATTTTGCGTTCGACGAGCTTCTGTGAAGAAACGGCGCGTCGTTTCGCAAGGAAAACGCCGGTCACAGGTGAGAAGGCTCTTTCTCACGATGCACGGTACATTGGAGCCCGACAGACGGAGAAATCGAACGTAGCGGAGCTGCACCGCGAGGAGCACAGTGAGAGCACTGGGTATGTGTGTATATATCCCGGTTGGCGAGAGAACGTTTCGACGGGGTGGTGGTCCCGCGAATACTGAGCCTCTGGAGCTTCGTATCCTGGTCGATAAGACACCCCTCCGAACCACCCACTCGCACTAAAGGTACGATCACACCTGCGCTGGCTCACGTGGGCTCCCGTGCATTCACACTTACCCTAAACGCACCTTTAACCTTTCACGTTGATTACCGACCGATACGCTGCCAACATATCCTGGCGCATGGTGCGTGCGCGTGCACCAAAGTTTCGAAACGAGATTTCGAACGACAGGTTGTTATTCTTTTCGTTTGCCTTATGACTTGTCTGTTCGCGGTTGTTTGACCTTCACTCGGTTCTGCTATTCTCTTCGGTTTTGTTCGCTCCTCTCTGTTTGCTCGCTGTTTATTACACGTCACCTCAAGGAATCTCGTTGATGTTCGTTATTATCTGTTGATGCGTTTTGCAGATCTGCGGTGCAACAAGTAAGTACGCAATGCAATTTGAGTGTTTTAGTTTGGCTGTTGGGAGTTTAAGTTGGGCTTTTCAGGTAGCAGGAAATGTTTGAGGTATTATTTTTCCAGGATATAGCGTCGGTGTAGATTACTTAGTTAACGCTGGAACTAACTACTGATTTCTAGTCTGTACTTAAATATATTATATGCAGAAGACTATGAGTAAAGTGGCGCGATAAAAATGAATAAATGTACGTAGTCAGGTTTCGGTGTTAATAAAAATCAACATTAGTCTTGTGCTATGCCTATTTGGTAATTACGACGACACGGAATTCGAAATCAATAGTTTTAACTGCTTTGAAAGCTGAAGTAAATCTTTAGTACTTTAATTACCTTTCAAATAGAAGCATATAAATTTCACATTTTAAATCCTATCATACGTAATACGATTAGCAATATTTATTTGGCACAGAAAGTTGGAAATATGTGTTTTTTTGTATTTGATATTAGAAATGCAAGAAGTCTTGTGAAAGGATAATTATTTCTTAAATTATTTCTAAATTCTTTGCCATTTAAAAATTAATGTATCGTATGCTAGACAACTAATTGAGTGTTGCTAAACACGGTGTTTATTTAATATTGTTATAATCCATAATTCACGCGAATTAATAAGATTGTATAAATATACTATCTTTTTCTTATATGTTTGAATATTTCTGTATAGAATAATATATTCTGTTACGAAGCAACATTGTTTATAACTATAGAACCGAGGAAAATTTTTCAATTTTTATATATTGCATTATACATATTTCTGTACGTTAACGTGATAAGGAACGAATTATAACATATTTGATATTGTATCGAAAAACGATTGACCTTTTTCGTCCTCCAAAAGAACAGATTATATTTACTGAAAAAAGTAAAATACTAAAAGACTAGCTTATTCTTATTTCACAACTGTAAAACCAACGTATGACAGTTATAATATAAAAATTAAAAGAAGGTTACAAAAAGAAGATTTTAACTTTACTAAGTGGAATATTGCTTTTGTTTTTAGAATACTTTGGTAATTCTAATCGACTATAAAGTTTAATTAACAACTAGAAATTAATCAGATATGCTAAAGCTTATTAATTTATAGTTTAGAACGATTATAAATATTGGAAACGATATAAAATGTAAGAAATAACAAATATTACTGTCTCGTTCTTTACTCTGACCGTAGGATAAATCATAACATTTTACATAAACTGTAATGAAATATTTTTATAGTTTTTTTGAAATATGTGGAACATACGCGTGTCTATCGCAGTTTGAAAAATTGTCACACGTACCATTTTTTCATTACTTGAAACAAACATCGACTTTAGTAAATGGTGCTGGCAAAATAAAACACGAAGTAAAGTAAAATGGTGTAAATCATAAAGTTTAAAGTTTAAAATATAAAGTACAGGATGTGCAGACAATTGTAGTATTATAATACAAAAGACTATGATCTCTATGTAAAATATTGTGAAACGATTCATATATAATATAAAACAGTTAACGAGGAAGTGGAAACAAATGGAAATACCTACTTTAACTAGTTTTAATATTTTTAACCTGTTGTATTACAATTTATGCACTGCACGGCTTTCCTCGTTAACATACCTTTAACCTTTCTTCTCTACCGATGACATTTTTGCAACGGGAGACGAACCACTTAATGATGTTTTCAAGTATCTAGAAATGCGTCCTCTTCTTTAATACTCTATGTTGTTGTTCTCCTTACACAATAATTATCGATACTTGTTAACGTTATCAATAATTTTTACATTGCAGTTCCTTCTATTTTTCATTCAAATATTTAAATAATTTAATGTAATCGTTCAGTGATTGTTTTGGTAATTTTAAAATAATCTATTCAGTTTGAAGTTATAGCTGTATTATTAACGATCAAGTAACTAAGTTCGCTAAATAAATTTCATATAACAAAATAGTTGTTAAGTAATTAGCAAAATATGTTGAAAATCATATGAAAGCTTAAATAAAGGAAATACAACAATGAGAAAGGATAGAGAAAAATTTAGAAGAAATTGAAATAATACGAAAGTATTGTGTAACATGCAACAACATATTTCAAATTCCATTAATTGGAACCAGACCAAAAACTGACATTGAGAAATAGCAAATTATATCTTCGTAAATGTTACATAACTTTATTCGTATATATTTTGATTAAAGAATGTGAATACTTCAAAAATTTGTACGAAAAATATTTACGTTTCTATAGAAATATAGACTTATTATTTTAATTTTATCAAATATTAAATATTATATTAATAAATATTAAAATTTAGACATATTTCCCATCTTATATCCAGTTATAAGAAAAGTCCTTCAGCTTTTTACTTTTTCATCTACCTACTTTATACTCAGCTTGTTAATTTAATAAACCACATAATAAAATTGATTAGTATTAGTCAAAGATTTTATCCCAAAAGAACTGTATATTTTTTCAAAAGATCGTTACGATCAATTTTAATATATGTATAATATATGTATATCAATTTTATTATATGTAATATATATAAAATGTAATTTTATACTTCATAGTTAGTTCTCGATACACGTGTATATCAAGCGATGATTAACAACGAAGAAAAAATTTTTCTTTGCTTCCACTCAATTAGGACGTAAAATTTTTGTTTAGAATTTGTAAATGGAAACATCCAACGAACACTTTCCATGCGCGTCTAACACGAGACGCAGATTTTACAGTCCGTAGTATTCAGAGTGATTATTTTTAGAGTGTTCAGCGTTGAGGTGTTGTGCTATCGATAAAATATCGATGAGACCTTCTCTACAAGGTTGGCAGTGTCTTCATTGGAGCTTAACGCGATGCGTTAAACGGCAATAATTAATTTCGTAATTAACCTTGTAAAATAACCAATAATAACATTTCATCCAACGAATATTATTAGTCCGATAATACAGATATTTGATTTGTCAATTGTACGACAGATAGTTTCCACAAATTAGTTTTCCCTCATTTCATCAGTCACTTTACTTTCCAACTGTTAATTTGCTCTTTTCTTATAATTGTTAATATTACAAAATTTTTATGCGATAACATTTGTATCGCAAGGAAATAATCAAATGATTAGATTGAACTTGGTAAAGATTTCATTATTATACGTTGGATGCAAGTGCAGCAGATATAGTGATAAAGCATATGATAAGTCAGACGTTCTTACTTTAAATAGCCGTTAAAGCTAATAGCCATTAAATCAGAAGATATATAACGGTATTATATTTTTATTTAATGGTATCAATGTACAAAATAATAGTGTTGTGTATTATAACTATAACAGTGTCGCGAAAATATTATATTAAGGGATGAACACGAGGACACTATTAAAATGAGAGAAGTCAGAAATTTTTATATAAAACATTCAGTGTTAAATTAAAAGTATAAGTAAAATTAAGTAGAATTAAAATTAAAATTAACTCTCCTGGTAATAAGAGTGAAACATTTCTAATTATAAGTGAATTAAGAAATTAATAATTAAGAAACTAAGTAAACGTTTTCTAATACTGGAAATTATAGTATTATAAAGGAATTATACTTGACTAAATTACATGAAATTAAACACAATATAAATGTGACAACAGACATTCTCAACTAAAACGAGAACTACAAATTAACAACTTTCCTTTAACAAATTAATATTAAATTCTACTCTTAATTCAAATATGCTTGCGATATTTCCAAAAATATTGATCGTAAGGTAACATTATTATGCGATTTCTAATGGCATTGATTCGAATAACGACTGAATAGTACATAACAATTATCCTGAAAGATGATTTAGAAGGCAATAAAATCCACGAATTATTAATATTTATCAAAGAAACCAAATTACTCGTCGAATTAGTACGATACTAATGTTCTGCAGCCTGTATATTTTCCCACAATGTCACTAATAACCTTATAATTGATAAAAAGGATACTCTACTATAAAAATCTAATTGTTACAATTCAACTTAAACCACTAGATAATGTGAAATTAATATTATTTCGAAAATCATTCTAAAAAGAAATTTCCATATATTTTAGGTTTAGAATCTATTGTTGCATTATTATTTTACATATCATTTATCACGTTCGCTGCGGATCCGACTTTCTTTCCGTACAATGTCGTGTACGCTGTTTGTACTACAATGCAGTGCATACTGTCTGTACTACAATGTGGTATACGCTAACAAAAAGTTTTCATACAATACCTTTCTTTATATCGTGCAACTTTATATATGTGTTTAATATGAATTGTTATGAAATACTTCTTCATAATTTCGGAATTTTTAACTCAAATATCACGTCCTGTTTGATACCATACATTATACAGTGTTACACAAAATCTAAAGGTACGCGTCGACTCGATTGTGCGTCGTATACAATGAGCGTATCAAAAGAATCAGATAATCTATATTTTAAGGTAATCACCATAATCTTTCCATCAACCGTACCGTATAATCAAATAAAAAAAGACTTCGAAACTTTTGCCTACATTTATCTTCGCTCACGACCTATTTTTATCATCGAATCGCAATCTACAGTGACGCGCTTCAAAACAACCAATAAATGTATCCATTCGTTAAAGCCTCCAGTGGCGATCTATTGTGTTTTTTTACGTTCAATTGCAGAACTTCCGTCCGACGTAGACGTTTCTCTACACCTAAACCAACTTTTCTGTCTGTTTGTACAAGACGTTCATAAATTATAGGATGTTTGGGTTGTGCATGGAATATTCATAGAAAACGTGGTGGTACGAAGAAATTTTCCGAGTACAAACTAATTAGGATTGGATCGATAATATGGAGGATCAGTTTGAATGCCTCCCATTCAGGGAATTGATTGTTCCTTGCGTCAGAAGTGAATTCTAGTAGAATCGTTTCTTCGAAACGGCTATTCAAGACATTGTTGGTATCGTGGCGTCATTTTTTCCCGATGTAGTTAGATCATTTTCAGAGTACACGTTTCTGCAAAAAAATTGCGATTGAAATTGCAACACGGTAAGTCACATTTCTTCTTTTCTCAGAGGAAAGTAATTTCAAAGTATACAGTAGCTAGAAAAAGTATTTGCAGGAAAAGTATTGTATTTATTATAGCATTTACATATTGGTTCATTATCGTATCAAATTTCGTGTCATTCAGTCGTACGTTCACACGGTTAGAAAAATTTGATACCGTGAAAACTCAACGTGGACTTTGATAAAAACACGCTTCATTGAAAAATAATGCTACGTACAAATGTTTTCGTAGCAACTGTATTTGGAGTCTAAAACTTAATTTTGAGCGTCATTCGAAATTCGTTTCCATTATGCAAATGTCCCATTTCCTTGCATAATGAATAAAATATGACGCATTTTATATACAAAGTGAAGTGAAGTATGAATTTTGATATTGTATTCAAGTAAACATATTCTTTCAACAAATAAATATACTGGTGTATAAATATTTCTTGTAGACTAATAGATTTATATTTATTTATAGATTAATAGTAATATGGAAATTTTACAATGAAGTTACATTAAAGTACAATTGACTCGAAATAGTAAATGAGATAGCGTTTAATTGTTTAAACTGAATGAAGATGACATCTGTAGATTGTGGTATTGGATACCGAGACAAACAAGAAATTTTATAACGTAATAATAGAGATTGAATTATTGAAACACTGTCGTTAAGGAAAATACGCTTTTACGAGTTTGATGTAGAAAGAAATTAATAAATCTAATTTCGACATGAAATATTTTTAACGTAAACATATATCGTACTAGAGCAACGTATTTAATTCACTGATAATGTAGTAAAAAAGTGAATAATGTCAAAATCAAAATGTCAAAACAGATAATGTCAAAATGTTTTACCAGAGTTATAATTGCATGTAAATCGTTCTTCGAACCTTAACTCTATAACATTGCATTTACAAGAGTAAGTAACAATATGATAAGACTATTAACACTGAGAAGGTTTAGTAAGTGGCTGTTAAGGTATATGTATAACGGGAATATACTTTATTGAATAATTAGATAATAAAAAGCTAATTTGAATAAAAGTACTCCATGATATTTTATATAATTTCTGCTTTTCTATTTTCTATCAATCAAACACTTTTTTAACACGATACATGTTACTTTTTCAAACAAATTAAACAAATCCATTTTTTAATTCATTTTTCATCAACAAATTCATTTTTTAATTAAAATCTCGAACAAATCTTTGAAAACGTGTAAATATATATTTATTTTTTATCCCGTTACTTCGTGCCTTTATAAATATTCGCATAAAATTATATTGAAACTCATTTCCCAGAAAACAGAGTATTTTTATTGCTATGGTAAAAAATTAAATTCATACAATCCTATGTAATATTACGTAGGTAGAATCTTCACTGTTGCAATATGTATGTGTGTATTAGGGGGATGACCACTGTGGTATTGATTAATTCTGAATAATTAATCGGAAAATGTTTCACTAATGTTACTTTCAAGATCAAAAAAAAAAAAAAAAAAGAAAAAATAAAATCAACCTGCTCGTCCTATCCATCTTGTGTCAATTCAAATGTACATTGAAACCTACGTTCCCAGCAGATACAATCCTGGAGATATTGCTGCCTGATTAATCAGCCGACTATAAATTAAATTTTATCTGACAATATGGAAATTGTAAAGTTAATATTAACTCGCCTGATCCATTTTCGATCAAAGTTGTCGACGTTAACTCTCATGTATCGGATGTTATAAGTATTATAACTCTGACTGATCTCACGACATCCAAACTATAATATCGGTGTTCATATAGTGGGCGTTGCTTGGCCGTGGGTGTCGTAGATTATGTAATGCGGATGTAATTCGTACTGTAAATCGCACGATACTAGTTGATCATGTTATATTGCATTATGGCGTCAAATATTAATTTTGATCTTTCCAATTTGTTTCGACCCTTCCAAGTCTTGTGGAAAAATATAGTTAGAATAAAAATTGCAGATTTTATGACCGCAACACATTTGTTTCTTCAATTTCTTTGCTGTCAATATGATGATATGTTGAAATGCGAGAACTTGTAATGTAACTCGCATGATTAGATCGTTGGTCGCGTTAAATCACATCTTTGCGTCAAAAAATTTATTTTTAACTCTCAACGTCATTTGCAGCGATGCGCGTGGAAAGGTTGGATAAAAGAATTCATAAGAAAAATGTTTGTCCGTATTTATCTCCTTTGACGACGAGAAAAGAGTACAGGAATTTCTCTTAAATTCCTGTTGAATACATCTCAATATTTTTAAACAAAATATTCATTATATTGTAAAATTCTTATAAATCTATCTGTAGTTATATCGTAGAAGAATTATATTTGATTAATTCATCAAGTTTTGGATCTCGTAACAAAAGCTGTTTTTATAAAATTAATTTTTATTCGACGATATGTCAAGTTATAGACCACTTTTCGTAATATAAATATTGTCGTGCTGCGTGATCAATTTTTGTTTACTAGAATTATTTAAAAAATAAGTTATTATTTAAAATAGTCGAAGAATTTGGCGAAAGTCGATCGCAGGAATAAAAATCTCAGATTTTATCATCGTGACCTACCTGTTTGTTCAATTTTAACGATGTCAATACGTATGATGTTTTGAAATACGAGGAACATAGATAATGATTGTTATTGTTAGCACAGTACCTCACAATAAATCGTATCTCATTTGCTTTGGTCTTCAGCTACGTTTCAATTTCCGGCTCACCGAGACGAAGGTATCGTATTCGTTTGAAAGAAGATAACTTTTATGTGATTTTATTTTTGTGAACTAGTCTTGCAAAGGAAATAGGACGATAAAAAATAGTAGCGCTGTTTCAATTGCATTATCGCTTTTGCTGACACTATGCGTCTAGTAGGACCAAAGGTTACTGGCCTTTTATACAAAAATATACTCCTGCCTTTAAACAGATATCTTCTTTTTAGTTTGTACTTTAGTTTCGATAGAATTTTATGATATTAATATAAGAAATACGTGTTGTTTAATTTTGTTTATTTAGAAAATATTTCTTACACATTCTAAACGGAAAAGAATTATTCATTTCATTACTTCCTACTATTATAAATGTTTATAACGAATAAAGACATATATATCCCCTACATGTATTAAGAAGATACACTTAGAAGAAATTCATTCAAATACAGAAAAGAGAAATTACTATCGATATTTACGGTATTAATTTCTGATTAACATCAACATTAGTAACAGGTTGAATATACAGCAAGACCCTCACTTATTGGAACGAAATATCGATTTAATGGCCGATTAACTCAACTTTTGCTGATTCACTTATCTAAATGTGAGCTTCTATTATGTGAAGGAAAAATGATAGATAACAAGGGAAATTGGCAAACTCCAATTATATAACTTTGTTATACATATGTTGTCCTACGACGAAGTTCACATAAATGGAATTCAATTGTAACCGTAACTGAGAATTAACCGAGGACCGTAACTTATATTTGTTGGTACTCTACAGTTATCAAAAGAGACATTCCATTAAAACTAAATAATCTATGATTTGAAACTTCTCATTTTTGTATTTTTAAAATACAAAAGTTTCACTCCGTCATTAGTATCTCGTGTAATTGCAACCATTTAATATTTAACTCGACGGTATTCGCGTTTTTTTTGGCTGTGCCCTTCCAATTCGCTTCCAGAAGATTTTATTACAGTAATTTACATTGCAGGTCTATAGATTTTCTGTCTTGTTCGCTGACACAGACATGGAAATGCGTTGGCGGACAGAGCTCGGACGGCTATGCACATGCAACCAGGTATGAACAAGAATCCGTGCTTTTCCTGATTAGAAGAACAACGCGGTTCTAATCGTATCGTTTCCCTTCCTTTCTCATCTCTGAAAACTAATTTGAATTTTCCCAACGGTTTACCTTTTTCTTTGCTTAATTTCACTCTAATTAAAAATATAAAGGATCGTTCGAACGTTGCATCTTTACATTTCATCGAAAACCTACGACAATATTTATTTTCAGTTAAAATTTTAAGAGTTTACTTGAAATAGATATGATATTTATTCGTGTGTCTTCTTATATTCTTTTAATATGGCTCTCGTGTCTCTGGTCAATCTCGTTTGTCTTTTGTCGAGCTGATACGAAATTAGATCGCCCGTTCGTTCTGTTTATATTGCTAACACCCGAATCGAATTTCGGGATCCTAAAACTTTCAAAAGCCTCGGTGATATGGGTATACCGAGATCAGCCCAATCCCGCCGAAAACTTCTTTCGATCCGTCTCAATCCCGGCACACATGTACCCGCACACCTGCAAATTAAACGATTCAGTGTATATATTGGCAACAATTGTTCACGATCAATTTGGTTTAGTAAAACGATAAATGTAGATAATTATTATAAATATAAAATTCGTTTTCCGTATTATTGTTATTTTTTAGTTATATCGATTTGATTTTAATTTATTTTCACCTGTTGCCAAGTATCTCTTAATAAAGTTTCACCGTAGATACATCGTAATAAGCTGAAATTGAAAGATATTTTTAATTGAAGCAACGAATGTAATAGCAAAAGTAGAGGGAAGATTTTCCCTTGAAATTAAAATGACCTATTATCGGTAAAAATGTGATTGGTGGAAAAGTCGATTTGTGGAAACGGTATAACTGCAAAAGGGTAATTTTTCAGCGTATTTTATTTCACAGATAGGTTGTCGTAATTGGAATTTCCCCTCTGTTAGTGAAAACGTTTTATTAAACTCTGAAAGTTACAATAGCAGTAGAGTTCTTTTTTTTTCTGTTATTTACGATTTTTTTTCTTTACTGTAGAATCACATACAAGGTTACAGTACTTGAGGCCCTCCATGCGTAATAATTGCGACATATTTCCGTGCAAACCTCAAGTTTCGTCGTAATTCCGTGTTCACGTTCTCATAAAGTTAAGAAATAATTCAGTCTTTCCAAAAATCATTATCACGTACCTTAGGAGACAAACGCTCGCCTCCCTGGCTAGAGCTTTCAACGAAACTATCGAATGAATGACAATCTGTAATGATCTGCATAAAACCGTACAGTCCTTTTGATTTATCAACGCCCGCATCTTTGAAATAAACAGTTCCCTCTGACATTTGCTTTCGAACTAAGGATCGCGCGAAATAACGTGAACGATGTTGAAATCCTTTTAGATCAACCTGAAGTCTAAAGCTCTAAAGCTCTGTGGAAAAATTTGTTTCAATATTAATATTGTCGCTGTGAGTTAATCTCTTCGCTTTATTTATAAAATTTTCTCAATTCCTCGTGTTTGTATGTAAACAGTCATTGTTCATCTAAACTATTCGATAATACCAACTATCATTCTCCTCTTTCTTATTTCTTCGTCTTTTTTACAGAATTAAGTAAAAGCACAAAGACGAAGAAAAGTTAAAAAGTTTTCCGAAATCGATGCTTGTAGCATCTTCCTGATTTGTGACAATTTTGAATTACCTTTGTTATATTAATAAAATATGTTCATTCTCTTTGTTGTTAATAAAGTATCAAGTAATTCAATTAATTCTCATTTTAGTTGGAAAAACTTTACTTTTTGCTCGTAATTAGAAAACAAAAAACGAGAAACATCGATTCCAGGGAAGTGTGAAAAATTGTTTAAAAAGTCAATCGTCGATATACCATTTTTAAAATAATCTTATTCGAAAGTTTCGAAATTATAGTCGATAGCTATCGTAACATCGTTACAGCCTCGTTATGTCCACGTTATTTCGTGCATGATCGTACAATCGGAAAGGAATCAAAGGCCCTAGCGGCTTCTGAGTACTGTCACGAAACTTCACGCACGAAGTTACGACGAGCTCGGATGCGACAAGAAAAATGATCATGTCGTTCATGCATGCGAAGTCCCGTTATGTTACCAGGTAATTATCGAGCCGAATGTGCGATAAGAAGGTTCCACGATAATCGTAACCTGCATGAACCTAACTTTCATGCGATACGTGCGTATGGCTTTGTGTGTAAACGTACAATAAATATTATACCGAAGAAGTAGCGTATATATATATTATTCTTGTATATATATACACATATATTTATATGTATATTGTTACATATATATTAACATATTCATAACATGTGCATATTAATGTATATACATTACACATATGCATATGTTAACATCGCTCAGAAGTATCCTGAACACTTGTTTGCTTTCGTCAGAATGTAATTTAATTACAAGATTATAAATGAAAGGAGCAAAGATGAGTTTGTATTTTTATTATTACCATTACGTGATAAAATTAACCGTTCAAAATTAATATGCGACCAAGAACTTGTTATTCGTTATGGGACAGTTTCGTTATATGGAGAGTTCTGAATTTTTAGATTTTTTATAATCATTAAAAGGCTTCTACTTTCCAAAATATATATAGAATATAGATGAAATATCTACACATAGAAAGATTATCGTGATTAATTCGAGCAATGATAATTAAAACCGGGGGCACGTCGACAAAGAAAGATTACCGTGATTAATTCGAGCAATGCTAATTAAAACCGGAGGTACGTCGATGAATAATTTCAATACGTTAATGGTAAATCTTTTCAACGAATAATCAAAATTGTCTGACCGCGTAGGAAAATAAATATAATAAAAGATATAAATATCGGTTTTAGCCAGTAATCCATTATTAATCGTATTACTATGTATTATTATGTAACAGCAGTTATGAATCGTTATTACAGATTAATTAAAGCGTTTGGATACTTCCTAGCGATAATAAATTATACATACATATATAGATATATGTATATGTGTATATCTCAGGTAAATTTGAAAAGTTCACCTCTCGTCGTTTATCTATCTCTTTCTCTCATTCTCTTTCTCTCGCTCACACTCTCTCAGCTGAAAGATTTTCAACTTGCAATTGGTCGTGATTCGTTTAAGCATCGATCTTCGAGGGGACTCATACTTTTTCATTATTGAAATCCCGTTTTAACGAACGAAGTTAAACAAAATTCGCGTGCAATCGTAGCCAGACCTCTCGCGAGTTCGTTGAGTGTGCCATGTTTGTCCATCGCATTTTCTTAAAAGACACGGAGAATGATCACCCGACAGAGACCCGAGGCGAATGTGTATATACATAAAATATAACAGACTTTTTTTTAGAAGCTAGAAGATCACATAATCTCACGAGAAATGGAGTTTTCTGAACGTTTTGCATGGCGAACGTGTTTTACTCCCGATTTCCTACCGTCGTCGACTTTTTAGGGCAACTAGAGTACAATGATAAAGATCTTGGAGTATCTTGGACGATTCTTTACGAAAGAAAAAGCATTTCTTCTTCTGCACGCAAATACAGTAAAATTCCCGTATTCGCGTTTCGCCAAGATCTCATGATATTAGGTAGAAAATTCCTAAATTTATCCATCAAGAATTCGTAATATTAGAGAAACCCATTGCGAAACACCGAATAGTGTTTGAGGATCATCCAAAGTAGATGATTATTTTAACAATACATTATTAATAGTTATGTCGCATTGGCTTTATCGTTATCATTAGATTGTTACTTTTTATGCAAATGTATACTTTTAAGAACATGACTGAAACCTATTTATCTCTTGAGAATTGAATATTAATCGTATACGTATGTAATAAAATTATGAAATTGTGAAAAAGTAGAATTGTTTCATTAGTTTAGCTTGTGAGAGGCTCCTATAATCATTATTAATATATTTCCATTGATTTGTCTCGTTATCGATTATTTTATGCACCACTGTGACTGATTAATAAATTAAATTCAATCGTATGTGCATAATTGTGCTCGCTGCTATGTACAGTTTTATAATACGAGGGTTTCACTGTATTTAACGTCTCGAAAATTAAAAAATCAAGATAACCGATGATACTCACAGTTAGAAGTGTTACGACACGATATTCTTATTGCTTTTACGTATGCTTAATTATAGTCTGTTGGAAGTTGCTCGACAATGTCCAAGATATTCCGTACATAGGCTCCGTTATATTTGTCGCAATGTGTTACGCTAAATCCATCTTTTTCTTTATTTTTTTTTCTTATTTTTTTTTCGTACTATCTGAAAGAACGTTAACGCAGTTATTCCTAGAGATTAAGATAACCCGTAAATTAAACGTAGCTTCTTAGCTTCTAGTTCGGACCAACGGCGCTATTAATATAAATAGAACGAAAACACGAAGGATGAAAATGTTACGTAATAGTAACGAAATGTTATAATAGCTTCTGTATAAGTATCGTGGTGTTAGATATCACTTAATATAGCAGAGATTCGAAACGAATGAACTCGCAGAGCATAACGATATTAATCTTGGTTAGTAAGATACAGCAGATGATTAACCCTTAATTCCAAACACATGCTCGAGGAGAATCTGAGTGTTTATTTCATTATCACAAATTGGTGGAGAATTTTAGAGAATTTTGTATTTATTTAAATACTTGCAAGAATTTATATACTTTAATTGTAAAAGATTTTTTATAAATAAATATATATATATAATTATTCAAAGCTTTTAAAACATGTTGATTTTAAAAATAAAATTATTAATCTGTGAGAAAACGCGTTTGCGATAATAGCAAAAAATCTGTCGTTAAGGGTTAAAAATCGATACTTTTTGTCCAAAACCAATTAACAAGATAAAATTAGATAACAAGACGTAAATCCTTTAATTGCATATAATCATTTTTCTTCTATATTATTTTTTCTTATGAAGTGTCAACTCTTACACGTAACAAAAATTCTGTGCTTTTAATTGATATTTCTATAGCATCGTTTTTCAGCTTATCTACAGCATCGATGTACGATTTTTTAAAATAATGTATTCTGATTACGATATAATTCAATAATATGCATGTTTAACTGTATTGTTTCTGTATTGTAGCTGAATAAAAATACTGATAAAGTTGTTCAAACGATTTCTTTTGTTCCCTGCGGTAATACGTACAGTATGTAAGTAATATTAGAAATGCCTTAAAAGAGATTTAAGATTCAGAACTAATGTTAGAACAGACGAATAATCGAAGAATCAGTGAATCAAAATGGTCAAAAAACAAAGCGCACTTTGGTCGTGGGAAATATCCCAATTTGCAAGATCACGATTTATATACAAAGAACGTAAAATTAAAGGCACAGAATTTTCGTCTAACATCTGGCGTATTAAAAAACGATCATGTTACATTTTTTGCATTCGGATTAAGAAACATGATCACGAACGATTAATTAATTTTGGACGCACAATAATATCATACATAATAAAAAATAAAAACGCTTCGTAGAAGGCAGAAACCTTCTAGCGATGAAACATTCTGTGTGAGGAACAAACAAGCTTCCACAAAGCATCACAGCAAAGCAACCAATCAATCGTAAGCGTAATATCGTTTAGAAACCTTAAAAATGTTCAATGTTCACGATTATAAAACAGTTTGGCGTAGTGACAGCAATTGTCGCAACTGTCGACAGAAAATATCAAAATTCCCCTTTGTCTGTGTAACTAATTGGCGAAATTGAAGAATCAGCGCAGGAAAGCAACGAACTGCAAGTAAGCGTAATTCGTACATGATCGATCGTAGGGATCGAGGACCGATTCAAATGCAATGGACTCGTATACAGGGTATTTCATCTAACACATTCAATGCGGAAGACATGAACGTGCGTATCGTCGGAACTTCCCATCGTCTTGCGGATGAAGACGTCTGGATAAATGGACACGTGTTATAGAAAAATCGATTTCCGCCACCAGGGACCCATTTCGCTTTTGTGCGTCGCATTGAAAGCGTTAATTCGTTTGCTACTGACGATGCAAAAAACATACTTTATTTTATGATTGTAATTTTGTAAAGATCATTTCTGCCTCAGTTGCTATTTTCTTTCTTTATTTTATATGCGAGAAGTAAAAATATATCGGTTGGATTGCTGTAAATTTATTAGTTTCATTCTTCGAGTACGTGGCAACATTCAATTTCTCAAAAGACAAATAGTTTTAACATTGTTATTTTCTTATACTTTCAGCTTGTAAAGTTAATCACTTGATCGCTTGATCCATTCGCGAAATCATATAATTTCATTTTCTAATTAAACTCAGTATTTCCTTCTCCAAAATATATTCTTTTATTCGGTCAAATGAACGATTTGAAATTTACGAAGGCGAAAATGTATTTCTGTATATTATATAATATATATAATATATCCTTGTACAATCTTCCTCGTATAGAACCAACAATCATTATGATTATTTTCTCACGCCATCGTTAATAGCAATTGAAATCATCTTAAGAATAGAAATTAAGCGAAATACCCCGTACACGATGATTCACTGGAAGAATCGTCGACAAAAACTATGTGAAAAAGACGCGTTTTAACGATATCTTCGCCTCTCGATTCGCGAACGACGATTCGACAGAGCATTATCAAACCCTAAAAAGAGCGCAAAACACAGTAAAAAAGTTGAAAGATAGCGCGCGCGCATAGAAAAATCCCAGTTGAACGGTGTATCTATCAGCGAGCTTAAATTAGTTTACGAAACTATTTACACAGATCGCATTAAACGGAAGGTTGTTGAGCTTGTTATACATGCTCGTATGTCGCTGTACTTAAGCTTAGCGGCTTACAGTTACGTACAGATACCTTAGTTAGTTCAGAGATGATTCGTGCGTGTACCGCTATTATTATATTAAGAGTATGTATATATACTTTTTTGCTTTCTTTATGCATATGCATTATATTATAATATATTATTTTATATTATATTAAGTTATATTATATTATATTATGTTATGTTATGTTATGTTATGTTATGTTATGTTATGTTATGTTATGTTATGTTATATTTTATATTATACTATATTATTATATATCACTAGCACTAGGTGAGTGAGAACTGAAACTTGGAGATTATACTTGTGGAATTTCTTCCTCGTTCACCTAGTGCCCAATGCTTTGTAAAATAACTTACAACTGTTCTCATATACATATATCGGTGTAACGTTTTTGTAATAACCTTAAGTGGACCCGAACGGTAGTCGAACGTGCACGCCTGTGCCTCGAGAAGAGTTTTTATTATATAAGACTGTGTCATCAATTAACAAGTAAACTGGCTGTCTACGAGAGTATGCGAAAAATTAGATATAGTACAATATTGTAATATCTAGAGGAACAATTTCTTAACGTTCTTCTTTTTCCAATTTTTACATCGTCTTGGATGGGGTAATTAAAATTTGATAAAATATCTCTCCGTTTAAAATAAAGCATGCCGCTTCGTGACAAGTTAAACATTGTAAATATATACAATACAGGGCTGTATCAAGTGAAGTACATTGCGCTACACTTGAAATCAATGTACAGAATTATAAACGGAGATGACAATAAAAATCGTCATAGTCAACGTTATTTATATCTGTTCGCAGTTTACATCGTGTTTCATAGGTGTAAATCTAGATAGCTGTTTAAAATACAACGTTATAATCAATAGAATTCTAAAAAGTTGAAACTTCTGTGTAAGTCGACATTAAAAGATCGTTATGGTTCGCTTCTATCCATTTTTTCTTCGCATAGAATATTCGTAAAAAGTGAATTCCTAGGAAAAAGTCTTCTCGACACACGGGCACAGAAGAATTTATAACTGTTTTTAAGTATAAATATTGCAGTGTAAATAGATAATTTAAATATTTGTTACTCGAAAGACACATCTAGATCGCATGTTTTACGTTGCGTCGTAAGATCATCGGAAAAATTACTCGCTACGATTTCCTCTCCCGCACAGAAAATTTTCCCTCGAAAAAATAACATCGAAGTCGGGTGCAAGTGCTGAGTTACATTTATCGACAAGGTGTTGTAAATAGCTCATAGCGACGTTCCGTAATTTTTGTCATCGTTTCTTCATCCCCGTGTCGTTCCTTCCTTTTTATATCCCTCTTTTGTTCTCGAATCGGTACGCAACGCCAGTTCACGTACAAGGCTCGTCGAGAATGACGCGGATGAATCGTTAACATACACGTCGTGTCTAAAAAAGTTGCAATTTCTAGCTCTATTTTTCTTCTTTTACCAATGTGTTGCCACTTTTCGTCTATGAAGAGGCACGCGATTTCCAGTTTTATTCGATCATGTTTCACGATTAAACTGTGGATATTTATGAAAATTTATATGTTCATGTAAATTTTATGAACACAACCGAAGGACTTAATGGGAAAGTCGTACAAGCGTATGTTTCCAAAAACGAGATAAAATCGAATTTTTGCGTAAACAAGTACTCGTTTAAAGATTGTTATCATTCATTTCTCTTATGAGTATGTATACTAATATGTTTTAATATTTAGAAGCATCTTCTCTTGCATTGTAAAGTTTGTCACACTTGTACTATTTTAGTTCACAACAAATGTGATATCTTTTATTTATCTACGAATACCATGTCTTGTCTTCTTTCTAAATCGTATCTATAAAGTTTTTAACACGTACAACAAAGTTGTATTGAATTCTGTTTCTACTTCAAATTATGTAACAGTAAGTCTTTGTCTTAATGTCATAAATATATAAGTACTTTTAACACCTTCGTTTCCATTCTCGTTACATTTCTCATGCTGAAAAAGAATTCTCAGCGTCGGGTTCAGAAACGTCACTGACAACATTTTTATTAATTAGAGCCGACGTTGTGTCTGGTTAAATTGAAATTACTGTATTATACAATTATAACGATAGTCTCACATTACCCGTTTCTTATTTAATAACTTCTTCAAGATAACTTCTTTAAGATTTAATAACTTCTTCTTCTTTAAGATCAAAATCTCGTAAATTCAACGTTCTACAAATGTTATCATTTCTTCGCCGCCTGTACCAAAGCTGAAGAGAAATTTTTATATTTGAAATAGTCAAAAACTTTCTGACCAATTCAGATAATGTAACCGTTCAAACATTAGATCTTCGGATAGTAGATATATATATATTTTGTATACTTGTGCACTTTAAATTTTTCATAAATGCATAAACATCCGCAGTCTATTCCTGACACATTATCCGAACACCTGTTTAAGGTGTGAAACAATGAAAAAAGTTCTTTTGAGGTGAAGTTCACCGAGGAAATCAAATCGCTCAATTATCAATACACGTTACCTTATATCACGTAATTATACTTCTGTCGTGTATCGAAATATAGAAATCATACGATCGAATTTCTCTGAATGTAGAATAGTTATTGTAAACATCTAATTGGTCGTGACAGAAATTTATCTATAAAGGTAACGATATACATATAAAAACCAATCTAACAGTTTCTATGAAATACCAACGTGCTACGAACATTCTAAGTACCATTTTATTCTTTAAATTTTTGTTGTTCACGGAACGACCACAGTACGTTTTAATAGGCCTACCTACCACATACGCGATTGGTCGAGACAGAAGTTTCTCACGAAAGACGAAATTCAAGACAGAGGTAGAATCATATCGTGAACTTTAAACTGTATTCCCATAGTTGAAATCGTGAATGATACCACGAATGATCGTGTGCGTTCGAAGGAACTTCATTTGTTAGAAACGAATATCTTTGTATTTATTAGAAGAAAATTGTTATTAGAAAATAATCAAGTTTATTTACAAGCAGTTAAAATAATCAAGCGTATTATATTTTGGGAAGGAAGGACATTTTCAAATTTTTATTCGAAGCTTTTACATACTGCTTCATGTGTACTGCTTTTACTTTTAATAATTTATTTTGTATAATAAATTCTTCTCTAAAGTTCCTTCGACTTCGTGGTATCAAAATTATTCAACATCGAAAAGTATAAAATGTTGAATGATTACCGAGATAAGCTCAAATAGAATTCTTTTTGGCCAGAATCCCTTTCAAATTTTACTTCCTTTAATTCTTTCCTTATAAAATGCGCCATAAGTTTCAGATGAATTATGGTGTGGTAGAATAAAAGCATTTCCTAATAAACAGATGCCTTAGTCCTGCCATATACAGAATGGTCCATATATCACGACTGTGTAAAATATTATACAAAAATTTTCTTGATTTAAAACAGCAAATATCTAACATAGTAATATGTCATTTTTTGGAATAGACTTCTTAACAGACAAATTTTACTTGTACCGTACGAATGAATTTCATTTGTTCGATAACGACTGATATTTCGCCGTAAATTATTAACTTTCCCTAGGGTGCAATAATAATTTATCAAGACTTTAAAATATTGACTTTAAAATATTCAAGTGTATGATATTAATAATTCGTGCAAGATATTATGGGCCATTTAGTACATTACGCACAGATCCAACAGACTAGATATGTTTGTCAAATAATATAAATACCTTAAACAATTGAAGTTCAATGAAAATTCAAGGCTATGATCTTTAAAATCCAAAAAATGTCTGCCAGTAAAATATCTAAATATCCGTAAAACTACCGACGCTAGGCCAATTCTTTTAGACTTCTAAAACACCTTTTAATATCGATACTTATCCTAGAATTTTCATTTGCACACACACACACATGCGCGCTTTATGTATAATGATTAACATATATGCCAAGCTACCGAGGAACATAGAGTTACGAAAAGAGAATACTCGAGACAGTACGATACAATCATTTCGTGCTGCTACAAATACAACTGAATCATCTACATAGAAGTTGTCACTTTTAGATTGGCACGTAAAAATTATACTTAACAACTTTTCCTAATATTTCTTATCAGATTTAAGAGCATTACTCGGATGATTTGTTAAATTCATTAGATTTCTTTTATTCAAGTTTTACCCGTTTCCTCTTTCTTCTTTGAACGAAATGTTATTCCTCTTTCAACGATATTCCAATATTTCTCGAGATTCTCCTTCTTCTTTGCGCGTCTTCAATAATTCATAGTTGTTATCCTCTGTCTCATTATGCTCGTGCGTAGAACGTTCCGATTTAGTCGCATGAGAAATATATATATATATGTATATAATGCATCTATTCTATGTATACACGTTTGTTATTATTTTTTTTTCTTTTTTTGTACAGAGCTTTCTTTGGTTTTCGAGAAGAAGGAATTAGTCTTTCATAGTGATAACGAACTGTTTTTGATTGAATGCAGGGTGTTCGGTTTGGCAATTTCTTATTTTCTCTTCGCTCTGTATTTCAATTTATTCCTGCCGTCGTAGAAGAACCATAACTGTTGATTACTTTTTCGAAACCTGAAGAAGGTTTCAAATCCACTTACGTTCACGTTAAATCCACTTAGACGATGTTAAGCATCTTCCAGTGTAATAACAACAACTTGGAGAAATATCTCGACAAAATTTTAGTTGCTCTACGATTTCCGAATTTCTGTATATCAATCTCGCTCTCGTTTCAATAAATAAAGAGAATTTTAATATGCGTTTTAGCGCAAAATTAAAACCAGAACGTTTTAACGTACAACGATTCTTATCTTCCATAAATTTCAGAAATTTTTCTACTAATAAGAAAGAGATTGTAAAAAAGATAAGAAACGAGTTGATTGTCGCAATAGAGTTAAATAGAATCTCTTGAAGCGTACGTAAACCATAAAGTAATATAGAAGAATCTTACACCGATATTCATAATGTTCTTCTTGTTTCGATTTCGAGCACAAATGAACGAAAAAGCAATTTTAAGCAAAATGTTCCTGGCTTCAAGTACACATAAAAGAGACAAAGACTTGTTCGCAATATCTCAAGGATTTATGTCCACTGACTTTGACCAGAGAAAGTGCGACAACAAAGTTACCCCGTCTTATTTCCTTATCTCTACGTGGAATTCTTCAACGTTTCGCACTTTGCATCCAGAAGTAACCGAAAGAATGGTTCGCTACGAAACATAGCATAACATTTCAAACAGTTTGTATTTCGTTTACGTAAAGGTTAAATATCAACGGCCAATGAAGCGATGTCGTGGATCGGATAAAGCTCGAACACCCAGCATACAGGATAGAAAAGTGCACTTTCTTCAGCGACGATTCAAGCTGAGTACACGTTACGCATTACATGTCGATAATATATATATATATATATATATATATATTTATATTATATAATTATATATATAATTATATATATATAGAAAGTTACAAAAGATAAAAGAATCGAGTATAATGTACACGATGTATAGACTGTCTTCAACGGTTATTCTCCGTTTTACTTTCCTTTCAAAAGCTTCGATTTATACGTTTTCCAATTTCTCTCCTCATTCTCCCTCTCCTTATCTTCACCAATCGTTTCTCCTTTATCTTTCTAATTTAAGTCTGGAACGTCTGAGGAGTTTCTCTCTATCAGCGGATGTACTTTCATCATCGACTAACCGGATCCAATTAATTAGCCGGTTTCTCTGACGTCGATCATTAGGCTTCGTCGGAGTGAGAGCCTTGGGAGCTACGCTTCTTCTTATGGTTTCCGTGGTGATGATGATGGGAATGGTGTTCATGATGGTGATCGGTGTGCATCAACGCGTCGGTTTCTGGTTGATTCTGATGGCCCACCAGCAGGTCCAGCGTGCCTCGTGGAAGTCCAGCTTGATCGTTAGCTGGAGGCGGAAGTGGAGTTGCCACGGGCGACTCGCTTGGTAATGGCACACAGTGCAACACGTAGCATCTAACACCAGCTAGTATGATACCTGAAAAACATTGAGTTTTGTTAGTCATTACCACACTTTATGCGATAGTTTTTCCATTTAGCTAGTATTTTCCTATTTTTTTTTTTTTTTTTTTTTTTTTTTTTTTATTCCTAAAGTGTGAAACTTGTACGAAATGGATCAAGAACGAGAGGAATACGGAAAGGTACATAATGATCATTAAGATCCAAAGGACTATCATTGGATATTTGTTACGATGATATTTTAGGAGGTAGTTTGACTGTTTAACGTTGAAACTACTGACGATTAAAATGTAAACTTTGTACCAAGCAACTCAAAATGCAGTTAAAGGAAAGCTATACATAACGCGAGGATAATGACTGGAGATAATCGAGCCTTCAATATGATAATATTTTATAGGATCGTTTCACCGTTTAACGTTGAGGATTATTAAACTAATTGTAAGTTAGTTACTCGCTTGTAACTCACTACGATCTTCGTGAAATGTAGGTGTTTAATTGTGGAATTTAAAAGGAGAATCGTTACAAACATCAACCAGAACGAAACTCTTCTTGATGAACGTTGATCGATTCGTAATTTGGTAATTGCACTATAAAATTTTTATAAAAATATCTTTAAAGGAAACTTTAGGATTTGTTAAAAAGTATAATAAGTTTTATCATTATTTTTTGTTAGAAATATCAGCACTAAAAGTATCGGACTAGAACTAGACTAATTCTATACTAAAGTGTAACATTTTACAACGAATTACGGACATTAAAATAGCAGGAGTATGAAGAAAACACAAATAAGCTGATAGACAAGTCTTCATCTATTTACTTTACGAATGATCATTAAAAATTTCTAAAAATGTACCGTGATATATATATATATATATATATATATATATATATATATATACGATCTTTATAAAAAATTATGGATTGGTCAGTTCGATTACTCTAATAATTGTAGCGTTATAGTTTTATAAGTACGAATGATATTGATGTAATGGTAATAATAGTGATATAATTATTTTATACGGTGAATATTTATTTCTTATATTTTCTGTTTCTCGTGATTTTAATCCTAAAAGTTGATACTAAATAATATTCCTAGTTTTTGTTTTGCTCCATATTTTATTTTATTATTAATATAAATAACTTCTTAGGGACAAGCATTGCTGAATTTACAATGTGGACGATGAATATTTAATTAAAAAAATTACAAAATTCGAAAGATGAATATGACATACTCGTTACACAAATAACGGTGATAAAAAATCAATTTAATTACTTTATTTGTTCATTTTATAGAGATTTCATTAAAAAGTTGTATTTGTTAATCAGAGATTTTATTTGTTATTTCTATACATTTTATAAGATACGTGTTACGTCGGCCTGTTCTCTACCTAGACGAGGTCACACGTCGCGGGCAAAATGGCAACCAGATTTTTTTTTTTTATTTAGTAGATTATTTGCGATCGATTCTCATTGGGAATTTTAAGTAAATTTGGCAACCAGACGTCTTCACATCCTTACTGCGTACCCTCAATAGTCTCAAGTACCCTCTATAAATCTCAGGAATTTTCTAGTTAAGGTCCTTCCGAAGGACTATTCTTTCACTGAATTATTTTCTAAAGTTTATTGTCTACTACGGGAAGACACGAAAAAGTTGGTTTTTCTCACGTTCAGTATCTTCCGTTAGCGACTTTCTCTCGAGGGTGGCTAAGACCCTTCCTAGTCCACCAGCTGCCTTATTATCCAATCAGAAGCAATTCTATTACCCTCACTTTCCTAGTCAAAATTATCATCAACAAATCCGATGGTTCCGTGCGCTAAACACACCCATCCTTAGCTTTCCTCCGCCACAGCATAGTCACCGAACTTCACTGATTTTTCATCTTTCGAACGATCAACACCTTTGACCGGGTTTCCATCCTAAGATCAGTCACCTACTTAACTTATACATACGCACCAGCGTAACTATCTTCATTACAAAGTTGTTGGAATAAACTATAACTTATAACTTGTTATATTAGCGTCATATTCAATTTAACTACCTCTATTATTCTAACCGAAATAGGGGATCGATCATTTCGCAGCGTCGACTGTCTAATCGTAACGGGAATTTACGACTCCCGTTAACGTGCTTCCTCGCGATCGCGTCTCTCCGCGAGTGAACGAAACAATACGAAAGAATACAAGTCACTGAGCGTCTGACAAATACTGGGATCATGCATTGTGAACACGTTGCACGTATGATACACGTAAAGAAACTTCTTTGGTATTTAAGTGAATTGAGGAGATAATGTCTAAGTTACATTTAAATTACTTTTCTTATATCTTTATAAACTTATATATTCTATATTTACCTCAAATATCTATAACAACCTATAAATCTTCGCAATAAAATTTTCAAATACAAACCATCTCATTTTTAAAATGCATTATACATGTTGATCTGATATACATATTTTCAATACAACATAAAATTTAGATTTGCTAATTTAACGGAACTTTGACGATGGAAATGAGCTTTACTGGTTTACGTTGCGGTAATTTTCATAGGCTGGAATGTAATTAGTTTAGTGTAACGAAAATTTGATCAAAATTTGTACTGTAAATTTCCGGCTACACGTCAATATATTTCGTGTTTATACTGTGTAATTAATACTCTATGCAACGTACTTTGACAATTTAATTCCGAAGCAATCGCTTTATCTGTTGCTAAGTTTACGAGCATGGCATCGTGTTGATAATATTGATGCATGTGAATTTCATCGGTCAACTTTATCGTTCATGCAAATGTTATGGAGATTCTTGTTATTGCGTCCAATCGATCTGCACTTAAACGTATGTGACAAGAAACATTCGAGTACAAGAATATCGAATAACGTTTGCTATGTAATTATATACTTCTTTTTCGTAATAACATTCGACATTCTAATTTCTTCTTTTAATTCTTTTACTTTAAAAAAATTTTTTATTTCAATTTTACTTTTATAAATACTAATTAAAAATATATAGGCAAGCAGGAAATATTCAGCGTAACAATTAATTTCGCCATATTATTTGGGTTTGATTTGGAAAAAATAAATTTTGCCACTTTTCTACGATTAATACAGCTTACTGGAATAAATTAATAAATTAACAATTTAGAAAAAACGTGGCATAGTCCACTCTCAATGTTTCATTTAAGGAGAATGTAATTAAAAGTAAGTAAAGAAGGAAACAATTTCTTTCACAGTGACTTCGAATTTTTTATTCATTTATACGTACATGGATTTCTAATAACTCGTTAAAAGCAGTTGGGGGAAAAATAATCAATTTTATGGAAAACTGAAAATGTTTATTGAAAAAAGTTCGAGTCCACCTAAATATGCTAAATACTTTTAATAAGCTGTTGAGAATGTTCACGAATTAATTTTTTAAAAATTTCTGGAGCGAATAAAAGTGCAAAAGAATACAAAACAATTTTGGATCTTATTCAGAGAAAATTCAGTTAATTTTTATTCTTTTTCTTTTTTTGTTTAGAATTATACTTTTTGAGGGAATTTTAATGAAACTATTTTATCTCGTTTGTAAAACTCACGCAATTTTTATATGTATGCAAACATATTTTAATCTCAAATGTGTTTATAAACATTTGCAGCGTACTTATAATAAAATTAATTTTTCGTTTAAAGAACTTTGTTAAACATTTCCGCTGCAAGAATGTATAAATTCGTGACGATAAATGTATTTAACGTTTTATACAGAAGATATTCCATCCTTGAAGGTCTTCCTTTTAGTTAAGTCAAAGAACAGCTATCACTTCTATTCCGACCACGATGTTAAACGATATTAACCTGATTACTCTGAATGGATAGCTCACAGTAATATGATTTTGTCATAAAATCTCTGAAGAAGAGAAAGTTCTTTCCAAACTGCTTCTTATTACCTCAGCATTGTCTTGTATAATATCTCATTGCTAACTATAGAATAAATAAAACGAGTTTATACGCGAATTCCACTATTTCAGTAGCAAAGCATCCGGAATATTTTATTAAAATTTCAATAAATAAAAGAACGCGAATATTTCATCAGAAACACCTCGCTTTTCCTACATTTTTGTGTAGGAGATTTAATAATATAATTTCAGAGGACGAACATGATAAACGTTTAATATCGTTGGAAACTTTTTTTGAAAGTAAAATATTAATAGAACTTTTAATAAACGTTGGATCTGTTTCAAGTTCGGGCGTTAAATAGAGGGACATAATTTTAAAGTATCTTATTTTTATTCTTCTATTAATCAGTATACTATATCTACTTGATATGAAATGGATAAATAGAAATGTAGTCGTACTCGACAGTAAACTTTCTAATGGTTTCTGATCCATGGCCCGCTACATAATGATCGTATTCTTCGGACAAGATGATTGCTAGATGTCGAAATATTTCTATAGCACATTTTCTACTTAGGATTTTCCTAGCGAAGGTTCTTCAAATGAGCAAATAGCCTTTGTCTGAGCATTTCTTAAAGTTATTACCTACTGTTACGTCGCGTAAGACGGTCCGTGCGACGGCCCTCATGATATGACCGCCGAGACTGACATACCGTTATACTGATCTTCAATAAATCTAAGGAACCACCATAAACCGAATGTTTTTAGCTTAATTTCTATTCACATAAGTATTTTCAGTTTATGGATGGTCCTTAAGACAGTCCTTAAGTTTATTACACGCTCTTATAACTTACGGAGAAAGCGGTTGTTCGTCTATCAAAATAACAGGTGTTTCCCATTAAAAAGGACACCCACACCGAGCTTTCCTCCGTAATTGAACGAGACGGGTCAGCACTGTTCGACAAAACGTCGTGCAGTCGACACGACTGTTCCTATCAGCTTCGCGTAGTCCTCACTTCGATCAAAGTGATATTAACTTAGTCTATTCTTTATTATTATTACTCATCTAGCAAGTGTATTATTATTCATCACTTCTATCAATTATATCTTCCTATACGACGGAACCTCCCGTGTAATAAGTTGTTAAAATATAAATATTATAAGACTGTAGACTACAGTTTTATTCCCCAACAAATATCCCTATTATTCCAGTAGAAATAAGGGGATCGACCTGTTCGTGGTGTCGATTGTTATAATCGTAACGGGAATTTACGACTCCCGTTGACGCGCTTCATCGCGATCGCGTCTCCCCGCGACTGGACGAAATAACACCTACTATAGAAAAATACGAGACATATGGTTTTTCTCAGATACGATGCTTCCTGCTAGTAATTTTCTTTCGAGGGCGATTAGCATCCTTCCTCGACCGTCGACTTAGAGATCAAGGAATTAACAACAACGTCCATTTCCCTCACTTTCCTAACGAAGGTTTTCCTCGACGAATCTGATGATCTCGTATCCTTAGACACATTCCATCATAGCTTTCCTTTGCAGCAGCATCGTGACACGGAAAGTCAGTTAAGAGTCTCCAGCCGACAGTCGAGTCTCGAGTCGTCAGTCGATAGTCTCCAGTCAGCAGTTGATAGTCCATAGCCGTTAGCCGAAAGTCGATAGTTGAACAATCATCATCCGAACTTGAATCACTATCGTAACGCATCGTCTAGAAGTCTAACTTAAAAGCGCGAAACGCAAACAGCTACTTGTTAGTAAATATATTGTTAATCATATTCGGGGGATTCTTCAGCACCTATCACGACTTATCCACCTCAGAAACAATAAAACGAGAAAGACAAAATATCACAATATAAATATCACAAAATATCACAATATAAATATCACAAAATATCACAATATAAATATCACAAAATATCAAAATATTTTAAATAACTTCATTCGTTCCTTATTTTCCTATGTGAAATTTGAGAACAGTGTTTAGTATACTGTAACTGTAACTGTTTGGTATACTATACAAGTTTGAATCATTATTTAAGCATTTGCAACGAACATAAATACTGGTTAACAAACGCTTGAAATTTTGCAAAGGCGTGTTAGTATTTAGTATGATTGAGTCTATTCAGTTCGCAAGTTTCCAAGCATAAACTTGGCGGTTCTAAAGTTCAAAAGTTACAGAATTCAGAGCTGCAATAGAACGAGCTGCACGACGAGATGCGGGGTATGAATTTGCAAAATTTAGAAGGAGAATGCATTGAAAATTGTTTTCCTTCGTATCATTTCTTTTTTTATTCCATTTTATTAAATTAGCATTTTTTAATTGGGTGTGTACAATATGAAAGATATCCAAATAAAAGAATAATTATGAAACGTATTTCCTTGATTTACCATCTTACGAATACTCATTAATATTTTAATTACAAACTGACTGTAGTATTGTATAATAAATTCGTAATAAATGAATGTTAATATCATAAATCAATATTTTGCTACAAATATTACATTTTTGTTAAAAAATATGCAAATATGAATAATACATACATTCGAATTATTTGATGAAATTATGTTACCGTGATATGTTCTTTTGAAAATGTCACATTTTAACTGTAGATGTAATCCAATTAGTCAATGGAATTACATATCCTGTTGAGAATAGATAATTAAATGTATAATTAAATATTCCGTTGAAAATATTATTCCTACGCTCGTTATCAATGTATTACTCGATGAAATTAACTATGCAATATAATGAGTCGAAATGTCATGTGTTGAAAACGTCATCATTCTACCACAGATATGTAGTCTAATTACTTGAAATCAACTTACATGATAGATAATAGATCCTATTTGAGAGTATTCAACTGCGGAGAAATGTGGCCTAATTACTCAATAGAATTATATTTTTCGATATGATATTTTGTTTTGAAAATATTATACTTCTATTTGTACAGTGAAATTAAATCGTTATAAAATACACATATATAATAACAGCAAGTAATACTTGAAATTAATGTACTAGATCCATCAAACCAGCGATTTATGTATAATTTTGCTTTACTTTCTGTTAGCGCTACTATATAAAAATAATGTATTTCGTTTCTCAAAATTGTTCTCTAAAACATATTATTCATTTACGTGTACCTATACTAAAAATAAACGAAAATTATACAAATTTGAAATTCTTCGTATTATTATATGTTACGACCGTTCGCGGAGAGACGCGATCGCGAGGAAGCACGTCAACGGGAGTCGTAAATTCCCGTTACGATTAAATAAACGACGCCACGAACTGATCGATCCCCTTATTTCTATTACGATAATAGGGGTGGTTTGATTGAATTTACACTGATTTAACATGTATAAATTATTGTTTATTCCAGCAGCTTACTAAGTATAAAGAATTGCACTGATGCGTCGGTGCGAGTTAAGTAAATGTTTAAGGGTAGAACCCATTGCAGACTTGACTGTTCTGACGACGAATGACGACTTTGACTCAAGGGTAGAACCCCTTACAGACTCGTTGACTGATTTAACGTTGAGTGACGACTGACTTTTAGTTACGATACTATGTCGGAGGAGAGCTGGCGATGAGTGTGTCTAGCGCATGGGATCAGGTGATTTGTTCATAGCAATTTTGGTTAGGAAAATGAGGGTAGTGGACATTGTTTCTCATTGGCTAATAAGATGACTGGTAGACTAAGAAGGGTCCTAACCGCCCTCGGAAGAAAGTTGATAGTGGGAGGCATCGCACGTGCGAAAACCAATTTTCCCGTAATAGACAATAAACCTGAGGACAGTTGTTAAACAGATGCTACCAACGTCCGGCTCGCAGGATCTTAGACAGATTTTCGTAAGATTTATGACGGGTCTTTGAGGCTATTGAGGGCACGCGACAAGGAAGTGCGGACATGTGGCTGGTGTGTGTGTATTACTATAGTAAATCTTTATTAACCAATTAAACGACAAATATAATTGATGTTAGTGAGTCTTGGATAAATTAGTGATTTTGTATCTCCTTTATAAAAATATCAGAAAAAGTGTGTTTTTATTACTAATAATAAATTCTTTGTTCCCACAGCCTAAAAAATTTGAGTATACTTAAATTCCTTATCACTCCATAAAATCGTTTTATACTTTTCTTTACATATGCATTGCAGTTGAGATGAATGTATGTATTTCTTTGACCCATTATTCTCTTATATTATTCTCTAGTGAACAATCGTCATGAGCGCATCGGATCGTTCTGGCAGAAATTCAGAGTTTCCTTGGTACGGTTTCATGAGTAAAATGAGGTAAAATGGCGCACCTAAGAAAAGCAGAATGCTGCCCGCTACGAGTAAAGCGAGTCTATGGTCGGTGGTCGTCGCACCCGGGACAAGTTGGACTAGACCAACGACTAGCACCACTGCACCTAATAATAGGCACAACACCACAGTGTGTAGCCCTGATACCTGTAAACGACAATGTCCTTGTTAAATCATTTGCCATGTCTAACGGTCATAAGAATCATCTGGTTCCACGTGCATTCCACGTGCAAGGTGTAAGTTATTCATAATCCTGCAACTGTTTCTCTCGAATGATTCCCTGTTATAGGATAATTCTGATGGTCTGTGTTGCTTTTCACAATTAAAATGCTCTGTACGTTATTTCTTTTATATTCTAAGATATACTATGGCTCATACAGTGGATCATGAAAGCATTTGAACTTCTTACGAATATATTATAATATGCGTAATACAAAATACGTTATAACATATATTCAGTTTTTAAAATACATTACCATTTGTACAGTGGCTTGCAAAAGTATTTGAACGTATATAGAAATTGTTTATGAACATGTTACGTACATATAACGTATAGTACAAACTATTCGAGAACTATGTTAGCAGAAACGAGTCTGAAAATGCATGTAGCATGTTGTTTTTGTTTGCGATTATTTACTGCAAACGTACAATTCGTGGACATTACCAAAGTATTTGAACGATCAATTATTCATTATAGCAATGTCTAAAACCATCCATTAATCATATTGTATATTATTGTTTTACTAAATGTACATTTGTAATAACCGTGTCGTAAGCTCTATGTATATCTTTGAATTATTATAATTATGCATTACGCTAACACAATCATGGTTTTACATTTTAATTCTTGTATTTGTTTCGTATTTTTTAAATATTTTAATTATGGTCATCTGTATTTGACTATGAGAATATAAACTCGTATAGAGAAGCATAAGAAATTGTTAAACTAATGTAAAAATTGGAAAATTAGACGGAAGATTGAAGTATGCAACGTTTCGTGACAGGTATAAAATATTCTTCTATTTCTAATCATTTAATTAATTCTATTAAAACAATACCATTTAATAATCTTAAATATTTTCAAGAATTTCAATAATTATTATTTCAAGGACATATCAAACTATTATAAGAAGATGATGAAAAATTGGAAAAATAGATGCATGAATGATTTGTCTATGATATTATTTTTTCTATTACAAGACTTTATTATGTTAATATTTTAGTCGTAAATATTTAGGTGTATAACGTAATCGGTAAATTTTGTGCAAGATTTAATGGATAGTAGTAACTCTGCTGTTTCTTGAGTTTTCAATCCACTGTATTATGTAACTGACGTCGTGCATCTGGTAAGTCCATCAAAATCTATATATAATCTCTATCAAGGAATTTTTTAATTAATCTCTTAATCATACTTACATTGTCAATGCATACTATAATATTAATCTCAAAACGATTTTCGCTGCTCGATGCTTAATTTTTAATCTATTAATCTGAATTCTATTCTAACAAAACAAAAATCACAAAATCTATTTAGAACGTTATTTAATCCATGCAGAGAGCAAACTGCTCAGTTCTATCGAGATTAAATATATTTTTATTTTCGAAAAAATTATCGATTTGCAGACATTTATGGAAAATTTATAAGCACGAAAATATACGCGTGTAATATCTAGAGAAAAATTCGTTTTATAACATTTAATGAATCATACAAATTTCTCCTTAGATTCCATTTCTTTAAATATATTCAGAAATATTTGATTGGTCGTAAATATTACAAAATCGATCACCTTGATTTCTAAGCAATTTCTTTCAATATAAAAATTTCAGAAAATAGAATCGATCATTTTGATTCTTGAATTTCAGTGATTCGAGTGTTCTGCCAAGTCGTTGAAATACGTATTATAAGAAGATATGCAAACCTATAAATGGCACACACGTACACGTAAATTCCACACAGTGGAATAACTCAAGAACACAGAAATCGAACGTTCGTGTTGTCATAAAGTGTATCCATAATGCGTAGCGTATGGTCAGTTGAGATCAATAAATAGTCACGTTAGCGCGACGATATCCATTACTGTGATGTACGTACGTACATATGTTCGTATGTTTGTACGTTAAGCGAAAAATTACCTTGCCACAGAGATACAACTCGGGTAAAGGTTCCAGGTGGTTGTTGTGGGCCAGGTGGCCATGAGGACTGGGGGTAGGCGGTGAGCCTTGAGGCGGTGGCATCCATTGGCCTCCTAGGTAAAGCTGACTAGGACGTTTTAATCTTTTTTCCTGTCGTTTACGTTCGTGGCGAACTGCCACCGCAGGCATTGCACCGATCATCCTGCAAAACAGTCGGCGAACGTTAGTGATAATTCAAATATTATATATTCAAGTAAGCTTTTCTTGAAATTTCGTAAATTTACCACTGTGTCTTTCTAATTCATAGATGAATTTTGAGAAAAGTTCGTTTCAATGATTCCAACTAGATTGTTAAGATTGCACGATAAGATTAGGGACAGTGGCTTGAAAAAGTATTTGTTAATTCTTCCAGTCGCGGGGAGACGCGATCGCGATAAAGCGCGTCAACGGGAGTCGTAAATTCCCGTTACGATTATAACAATCGACACCACGAACAGGTCGATCACCTTATTTCTTGTGGGATAATAGGGGTATTTGTTGGGGAATAAAACTGTAGTCTACAGTCTCATAATATTTATATTTTAACAACTTATTACACGGGAGGTTCCGTCGTATAGGAAGATATAATTGATAGAAGTGATGAATAATAATACACTTTCTAGATGAGTAATAATAATAAAGAATAGACTAAGTTAATATCACTTTGATCGAAGCGAGGACTACGCGAAGCTGATAGGAACAGTCGTGTCGACTGCACGACGTTTTGTCGAACAGTGCTGACCCGTCTCGTTCAATTACGGAGGAAAGCTCGGTGTGGGTGTCCTTTTTAATGGGAAATACCTGTTATTTTTAATGGACAAACAACCGCTTTCTCCGTAAGTTATAAGAGCGTGTAATAAACCTAAGGACTGTCTTAAGGACCATCCATAAACCGAAAATACTTATGTGAATAGAAATTAAGCTAAAAAGATTCGGTTTATGGTGGTTCCTTAGGTTTATTGAAGGTCAGTATAACGGTATGTCGGCCTCGGCGGTCAGACCATGAGGGCCGTCACACGGACCGTCTTACGCGACGTAACAGTATTGATACATCGATGTATAATATTTACTATAGCATTTATATAATAATGAAGTCTTAGGTCCTTAGACGTCGCATAATTTGAAAAAACACGCTACACAGAATCTGATAGACACCTTTTTGGAAAACCACGATATGTGCTTATATTATGCTATAGTTATAAAAAGTAAAATAGAGTTGTAAGTGTGAAAACATATTAGATTTAAATATTTAATAATTAACTAATGAACGATGGTATATGCTTAGAATTGAATTAAGAACATTTATAAATTGTTGTAAAATATAATAATTTAAGATCTTGTAAAAGAATCCGGAAAAGTCTGCAATTGTTAAAAACTAAACTATCGTATAAATTCTTTTCCCTTTGGGATGAATGATCATTCTTGACCACTGGTCACTCATGTTTTGTTATTATAATAAAATTATTCTTTTCATAAACTGGAATTTAATATAGATTAACACAGTTCTAAATGAAAAAATAGTACCTTGAAAGTGTAAATTTAATTTTAGCTGGTAAAAAATATAAAAATTATAAAACTGATTATTGTAACAAATTTTTGAAGGGGTTAATTTACAATAAAAATTTCAAAGTAATTAAATTTTATTGTGTTATAATGGAAAAATCAATTTTCATGACACAGTGCATCAGAACATTGTGCATTGTCATCTTTCGACCAACCATCCGTAACCTTGTCAACGGTTGATCATCATGTATATAAAGAACATCCGACTCGCGCGCAAGCTCATTTTCGCTTGAACCTTCCTAACGCGAAGATCGGTAAGAAACTTTTGTTTACTTATTAACAACTTAATTACGAATTTAAATATAACATTTAAACCATTAATTTACAACATTTAAGCTATCAATTTATAACAGTCAAATCATTAATATACAGTCTGTCACACAAGAGCGTGTCTGCGATATTTCTGTAAATATTTATATATTTGTAAAAAAATTTATATGAATTGAATCTACATCTAAAACACTAATACGCTATTACAGTAGGGTGTCCAATCTCCTCCATTAGCGATTATAGCTTGACATCGTTTCGGCATACTCTCGACTAATTTTTGAGCGTAGGATTCTGGTAACGACCTCCATATCTTTCGAATGTGATGTACAAGTGTTCTTATTTTTGTGATACGTCTTCCTCTCAGCTTGCATTTCATTAGGGACCACACATTTTCGATAGGGTTTGCATCAGGGGACTGCGATGGCCAAGGAAGTACTGTGATGGCGTTTTTCGCTTTCCATTGGGTGCAGATGCGACTTCGATGTTTAGGGTCGTTGTCTTCTTGCAATATCCATTGGTCCTCGGTTTGGTTGAACCAACGTTTCACGGATGTGAGAAGTCCCCTTTGGTACAATTTCACCATCTTTTGTGCATTCAGATTGTCTGTAAAGACGCACAAAGTCCCAAAACCGCGTGCGTTAAAGCAACCCCAAACATGCACTTTTATAGGGTGTTTTACACTTCTTTGAATCATCCTTCTTCCATGGATAGTCCAAGCACGCCTAATAGGACACCATGCCCAAAACGAAGATTCATCAGTGAATATTATATTACTCCAATCACGATCTCTGTTTTCATTCGCCCATGCCAGACGATTTTCGACGTTTCGCGTACGCGGCACTCATATTAAAAAGCTCTGTTCCTTTCACTGTTTCAAATGAAACTGAAAGGTATTCAGCAACGCGTATTAGAGAAGTTTTCGTTTGTTTACATTCTTTTTATCTCATTCTGATTAGGTGTCAGGTTTCGCAGATATCGCAGACACGCTCTTGTGTGACAGACTGTATAACATATAAGCCATTAATTTATAACATTTAAATTATTAATCTACAATATTTGAGCTATTAATTTATCACATTTAAACCATTAATCTACAACATTTAAGCTGTAATTCGGTTCGAGTGGCCCCGTAGGGGTGGACCTCACTCATTTCGTTGGGGCCTTGCCTTCGTAATCCTGTTCAGCGGTCCCTTCCCGGGTTCAACTTGTTAAGTTGGAGTATGTTAAACTGCAGGCCTATGCGCTGGATCCACGGCTAGATCATTAGTGGATCACTGGCACTCATCATCGGTCGGCGCCATTGACCTCAACTCGTGAAAGTTTCGAACGGCGAAACAGAAATCGAGTTACGGTCGATCCTTGGGCTTTCCGCTGAACCCCTAGTGTTATCTCGAGTACAGGGGTACGTCGCGTGGGTCTCGTGCGTAGTCACCTCCTCGTGGTGAGACCTGGTAATTGGCATCGTTTTCCAAAGTTTGATCATACGATTAATTTTTGGAAAACGATACCAAGCTAAGAACTACGCACCAGTCCTGGTTGGGTCACTAAAAGCCACTAAGAGAATTACGGATGATCTATACTGGACTGCAACGTAGTACATCGTTGGAGACCGCAGGATGAGTGCAATTTAGCCTAAATCAGTCGTAAGATAGATACATATGTTATGTGTGTTGTAAGCTCATTCAGTTCAACGATACTTGTCTATCAAGAAATCCTTCCTCCGTGTTCACCTTTGAAAAAAAAAAAAAAAAAAATCCTCTCTGGATCACCTTACTCAGAAAAGATTGTTTTCGCCGTTTATCGGTTCACGATCGCTTAGTTCTTTCAAATTGTCGCGTCACGTACTCGCTCGCGCCTGTTCCGAGTACGTGCGGGTCAACGTGCAGTGGACAAGACCTTGGATTCGTAGGCCGAAATAATGGAAATATACGCAAGAAAATATGGAGTACGCGTCCAGCGTGCAAGTTGCAAGTTGCAATCGTTGCTCGCTCGCTGCGCTCGCTCGTTCAAATATAGCCCAACCCAAAACCGATACTGCACGTTCTCAGATAGTAATAGAAAGCGTATCGTGCACCGACGTTGTGCCGTAGGCAGTCAAATCCAAAGTCAATTCAAAGTCAAGGTCATTTCAAGGTCAAGGTCATTGGAAGGGCATCTGAAGGTCATTTAAAGGTCAAGGTCATTTGAAGGGCATCTGAAGGTCATTTAAAGGTCAAGGTCATTTCAAGGCCATTTGAAGGTCAAGGTCATCTGAAGGTCATTTGAAGGTCGTTTGAAGGTCATTTCAAGGCCATCTGAAGGTCCTTTCAAGGTCATTTGAAGGTCAAGGTCATCTAAAGGTCATCTGAAGGTCATTTCAAGGTCATTTGAAGGTCAAGGTCATCTAAAGGCCATCTGAAGGTCATTTCAAGGTCATCTGAAGGTCATTTGAAGGTCAAGGTCATCTAAAGGTCATCTGAAGGTCATTTCAAGGTCATTTGAAGGTCAAGGTCATCTAAAGGCCATCTGAAGGTCATTTCAAGGTCATCTGAAGGTCATCTGAAGGTCATTTCAAGGTCATTTGAAGGTCAAGGTCATCTAAAGGTCATTTCAAGGTCATTTCAAGGTCATCTGAAGGTCATTTGAAGGTCAAGGTCATCTAAAGGTCATCTGAAGGTCATTTCAAGGTCATCTGAAGGTCATTTGAAGGTCAAGGTCATCTAAAGGTCATCTGAAGGTCATTTCAAGGTCATCTGAAGGTCATTTGAAGGTCAAGGTCATCTAAAGGTCATCTGAAGGTCATTTCAAGGTCATCTGAAGGTCATTTGAAGGTCAAGGTCATCTAAAGGTCATCTGAAGGTCATCTGAAGGTCATTTCAAGGTCATTTGAAGGTCAAGGTCATCTAAAGGTCATCTGAAGGTCATTTCAAGGTCATCTGAAGGTCATTTGAAGGTCAAGGTCATCTAAAGGTCATCTGAAGGTCATTTCAAGGTCATCTGAAGGTCATTTGAAGGTCAAGGTCATCTAAAGGTCATCTGAAGGTCATTTCAAGGTCATTTGAAGGTCAAGGTCATTTCAAGGTCATCTGAAGGTCATTTCAAGGTCATTTCCAGGTCAAGGTCATCTGAAGGTCATCTGAAGGTGATTTGAAGGTCAAGGTCATCTAAAGGTCATCTGAAGGTCATTTGAAGGTCATTTCAAGGTCATTTGAAGGTCAAGGTCATTTCAAGGTCATCTGAAGGTCATTTCAAGGTCAAGGTCATCTGAAGGTCATCTGAAGGTCATTTTGAAGGTCAAGGTCATCTGAAGGTCATTTGAAGGTCAAGGTCATCTAAAGGTCATCTGAAGGTCACTCGAAGGTCATTTGAAGGTCATTTCAAGGTCATTTGAAGGTCAAGGTCATCTAAAGGTCATTTCAAGGTCATCTGAAGGTCATTTGAAGGTCATTTCAAGGTCAAGGTCATCTGAAGGTCATCTGAAGGTCATTTGAAGGTCATTTCAAGGTCAAGGTCATCTGAAGGTCATCTGAAGGTCATTTGAAGGTCAAGGTCATCTGAAGGTCATTTGAAGGTCATCTGGAGGTCAAGGTCATCCGAAGGTCATCTGAAGGGGTTAGGTTCGGGTTAGGTTGGGGTTAGGTTCACAGGAGTACGCAGCCGTCCGCGCCTTCTGCGAGCAGGTCATGCTAGCGAAGGAGCAGGCGGATAGGAGCAGGGAGAAGAACCGCGATCCCTCCCGGGTCGTGCGCGGACGAAGAACGCCAGGAGCAACGTCGACGACACGACGCCGCGCGACCGCGGCACCACCACCGACGCCGTCGTCGTAGAGGAGCGCGCGCGCGTGCGACCGGAGAAAAAATAGGCCATCAAGCCGGGGAGGGTCTGGGTCCCTCCCCGGAATTGCACGACGGCCCACGGAACGCCGGCGCCGGGGGGCTGGTGGTCACCCCCCGGCTGCCAAGAAGAAGAGGATGTCCCCTGCGAAAAATCTTGCGGGGGAGCGACGAGGGAACGCCCTGGACCGAGAACTTCGAGACAGGAAACGGGGCGCTCCCGAGAACCGTCACGGCGACCATCGTGGAGTTTTAGTCGGTAAGAGTCCGACACTACCCGCCACCGCCTCCCAGAGGGCGGCCGGGTGTCCATGAGGATTTCCCCACGTAAAAAAAATAAAAAAGAAAAAAAAAAGGGGGTACGTCGCGTAGATTTGTTAGTTCTTCGAGAGATTGCGATCTCGTTCATTCCAGCTGCGCCGCGATTTTTCTCTCATCATCTTATTGTTCGGGCTTCTTCTTGCTTACCCATTTTTGAGGGAAGCTTATTGCGGTCATGTTAAAGTTTCTTTTCGATATCTTCAAACGTTTAATATCGAAAAAATAGAATGTTAAACAGTTTCATACGACGACTCAAATATTCATTTTCTCTCTCTTGTTCCAAGCTAGACGAATGTTTTTTTTTTAATACCTACTCGCCAGTAGGGTTATGAATTGTTGTACGATGTTTGTACTGAGCGATGTAATCGTTGTGTGGGAGATGAATGTTGCGTTGTGTATGTTTTGTTTTACGTTTGTAAAGATTCATGTAAGCGATGCGTTGGAGATAGGTGTTTCGCAGTTAGGATACAAAACAACTATCTCCTTACGCAGGCCTGTGGACAAATAGAGTCAGAACTCGATATTCTTGCCAATGGGTTAAATGTTGAGATCGATGTGTAATGTTCAATAATTCATGGAAGGGTCTCGTGCGTAGTCACCTCCTCGTGGTGAGACCTGGTAATTGGCATCGTTTTCCAAAAATTGATCAGTTGATTAATCTTTGGAAAGCGATACCAAGCTAAGAACTACGCACCAGTCCAGTTTGGGTCACCAAAAGCCGCGAAAAGAATTTTGGATGATCTGGACTGCAACGTGGGACATCGTGGGACACCGTTGGACATCGTTGGACGCCGTGGAATGCGTACGTTTCAGTTTTCATTAATTTTAAGATATATGTATTTGCAGTACTCTGGTATGTACAGTCTGTCACACAAGAGCGTGTCTGCGATATCTGCGAAACCTGACACCTAATCAGAATGAGATAAAAAGAATGTAAACAAACGAAAACTTCTCTAATACGCGTTGCTGAATACCTTTCAGTTTCATTTGAAACAGTGAAAGGAACAGAGCTTTTTAATATGAGTGCCGCGTACGCGAAACGTCGAAAATCGTCTGGCATGGGCGAATGAAAACAGAGATCGTGATTGGAGTAATATAATATTCACTGATGAATCTTCGTTTTGGGCATGGTGTCCTATTAGGCAAGCTGAGAGGAAGACGTATCACAAAAATAAGAACACTTGTACATCACATTCGAAAGATATGGAGGTCGTTACCAGAATCCTACGCTCAAAAATTAGTCGAGAGTATGCCGAAACGATGTCAAGCTATAATCGCTAATGGAGGAGATTGGACACCCTACTGTAATAGCGTATTAGTGTTTTAGATGTAGATTCAATTCATATAAATTTTTTTACAAATATATAAATATTTACAGAAATATCGCAGACACGCTCTTGTGTGACAGACTGTACTTCTTGTACTAAGTTATATTTGTCTAATTTTTATGTATCTATAATTGTAAGTATTGGTTGACTGACTTGGAGCGAAAAATTTATAGCTCCTTTGTTTAATCGTTTTAAATGTTAAAGTATGAAATTTTACAAGTGGTTCAACAAAGAGTTCATAGTTTCGTATTTTAAATTTTGCTGCAAGTTTGAGTCTTTGAGATGAAAGGCAGTCAGTAGTAATCTAATGTACTTTAATTTAAGTAGATTCTAGTTCTAAGACCTAGTTTAAATTCATTTTTAGCCTCTTTCTTTGCACGACCAGGTATGGTGATAAATAAAAAGAGGCTTATCCTTTGTTCGCGGTCTTACATTTTAAATTTACACTTAAGTTTAAATGTAATTAATTTTAGGTTTATCTTTTAAGTCGTTCTTCTTTATGTTTTCAACCGTTCTTTTAAGTCTTATGTCTATGTTGCGTTCTTCGTTTCCAGCATTATTAACAAGTCCTAATCTTAAATCGCATCGTTTGTTCTATGTCTTAGTTTTAATATATTTTTGAAAGTCGATGTCTTTGATTCATATATTTATCCACGGAAATAAGATATTGATGATCTTTTTGCTATTTTCGTTGTTCTTTTTACAGTATTTTATTATTTTCGCGGTGTGTAATGTTTTCTGAAATATTGTAGGAGTATAGAATTTTAAACTTCATTCCGGTTGCAGGATATCTCGTTCTATATTTTATTTATAATTTCATACAAGACTTTAGTTTTAATTCAGAACCGTACTATACTCAATCAATAACGTCGCATGTAACACGAAAATGGTAGGGGGATCAGGTGATCCCCAAAAACGGGACACGAAAAAGCATTTCACGTCTTTTCTCCACCTGGTCTGTGGTAAAACTTTGTTACGATGTAACGAAATTGTATAAATAATTCACTGAAAATGTCCTATTACGTTATGTTTTATAAGAAAAATATATGAAATTTTTGCAATAACAATTGTACATATCCTATCTTATTGTATGTTTCCCTTCAGCGTGAATAGCGTCATTGTAGCTAACATAATTGTTATGTAAGTTGGTAACAAGGTGAGGTAAAACTGGGGCCTAGGATATATATATTATTTACACGTAAATTATAATAAACAACTGAGCTGGCGGTTTTAAATAAAAGTTTCTCTTTTTTTAAATATGAAATTCTGTAACACAGTTATTGGTTCATTGAATAAAAAGTAAGATTGCTTACGTATTTAACATTTTTAACAAATTCTTTTTATTCACTAATGCAATGTTTTATTAGATGAAGTTTTCTCTCTTTATAGACGCTATATTAATCTTATTTAAAGATTTTAATCCTTAGTTCATGGATTTTTTAGGACGTTGATAAAATGAAGACAATAAAGAGGCAAAAATTGAGAAACATCATCGTTAAGGACATTTTTTTCCATTTTTATTACATCTGTAGATTATCCTGTATTAACCTTAAGTGATGCTTTTCTATTCTTTTATCTTTCTTTATAATGTGGATTTTCGACTATGGAACTAGTAGTTTCAATTGATGGATAAAATATTTGCTATACACGTACAACTAGTAAGAGGAAGTCAATTTGACCTCGTTCAAGTAAGTAGGTAAGATATAGTCTTTATTTAACCCAGCGGCATGACTATGTTTATTTCAATTCTACGCAGGTTTATTTTGAAATTCCAGTATTCGAGAAATATACGGTATTTGATTCTACTATTAAATGATATATTTATAGAAACGTCTTAAGAACACACGTGTAGGAATTAGGAATACATAAAAGTATTTTCGCATCAAAAGCACAAAGCCATGATCGTTTAAAAGTTAATTATACATAAGTCAAATATTTTAACTAAAATTACTACAACATATCATAAGCATGCTGTATTTCACGGTAACAAGTATAAAATATATAATAATAAAATATAATAAAAAAATATGCAAAAACAAAATATAAAATATTCTGTTTTTAATCGTTCGATTCGTTTTATCGAGAGAATATCCTTTAATAACGTTGATGTTAAATATTCTCAAGAAAATCAAGAATTATTATTAAAATATTTTCAAGAATTATTATTTCGAGGATATATCAAAATATAATTCGAGAAGATTATTATGCAAAAATGAAACACGTCCTGCTAGAAAATTCTAGGCTGAACGCTACGACTCACTTACCCTGCTTTTTTCAAGTGCAAAAGCACCTGATGCGTGTCGATGAATCTGTTTGCCCCAATTCCCGAAGTTTACACAAGATTTTACCGTTTATCTCTGATATACGACGCATAAAAATGCTATATCATATTTCAAGGGAATAAGTGATGATAACAGGAGGGATTACTTTACATCTACTCTAAGTGTGCCTGATAATCTGATAGCTCTATCTTTCGCTATACGATATCAACGATAAATCACTTTCCCTTTTCCCTTATGCATTATGCTAAACAGTAAAAAATTACACTAAGTGAAATTTAAACGCGACTCGTATATTATATAACATATTCTTGTGTATTTACTTCTAAAATTGTATCAGATGCTTAATATATTAGAAGAACGAAAATGTGTTTGTTTAAATACTTTATATCTTCGTTTATACCATTGGGAGTTATTTTTTTAAATATTATGTGCATTTTTATTTATATTTACAATTGCAAATTATTTGCTCGATTGTTACACGTATCTCTGTCGTATATTCCTACTATATATTCATGTGCATCATATTTCCTTTTAAAAATTATATACTATATTTTGTGTTAATAATTATCCACAGTTCATTGATGCTTCTTAGAATTTATTCAATGACATATTTATAAGAAATCATTTGAATGTTCAGATATATGGTGTTGAAGCTGAAATTTCAGCAACAGCACCATTGGTTCCATTCTCTGATAATACGAACATGGTAGCCAGTAGAATAATACGTAAGTAGTCGAACATACTAAACTCAACAAGACATAATTCGCCGCTGATATTCTGCCTGTTAATCGTATATCTCTTAAATGTGATTAAATGATCTTATACCATAAAAAGTACTGAAGAAAATCATGTTAAAGCAGTAAAATTATATAAATAAAATTTGTTCATACATGATTGTTAATTGAACAAGCAAAAATGATACAAATGATAATTTCAATTTAATTTAACAAAACTATGACCAAAGTTGAAGTTACATAAAGAAATTTGTACAGTCCTAAACTTATAAAACTTAGAAAATCATAATTAAACTATTGATATTTATGCAAATTCAAATATTCGTGATTAAATAATCTTATACCATAAGAAGTACTATGAAGAAAATCATGTTAAAGCAGTAAAATTATATTGATAAAATTTGTTCATACATGATTGTTAATTGAGCAAGCAAAAATGATACAAATGATAATTTCAATTTAATTTAACAAAACTATGGTCAAAGTTGAAGTCCCATAAAGAAATTTGTACGGTCCTAAACTTATAAAACTTAGAAAATCATAATTAAACTATTGATATTTATGCAAATTCAAATATTCGTGATTAAATAATCTTATACCATAAGAAGTACTATGAAGAAAATCATGTTAAAGCAGTAAAATTATATTGATAAAATTTGTTCATACATGATTGTTAATTGAGCAAGCAAAAATGATACAAATGATAATTTCAATTTAATTTAACAAAACTATGGTCAAAGTTGAAGTCCCATAAAGAAATTTGTACGGTCCTAAACTTATAAAACTTAGAAAATCATAATTAGACTATTGATATTTATGCAAATTCAAATATTCGTGAACATAACTAAAGAAATGAAGACTAAATAGAGATTTATTTCACCCATCAAATATTAGAATGAGAATTGTTTTTTAGATATTTAGTATATGTATGTATACCTTATTATATCTCCTACATTCTATAAAATTCTCATGAATGCATAATAATGTGATGTATTTTCTTTACTCATCTGGTTTTTGAAAACAAACGCGCTCGTTTCGCTTAACCATCGGATTTTTCAATTAAAACTTTAACAATTTACTAAAATAGATTCCATACACCTAGTATAGGTCTGTTTTTCAGGAAGCTCTGCAATATTCCATAAAAATTCATTTAAATATCTCAAAAACCTGCAACTGACACAGATCATTTATCTTTACATATCATTGTTCTCAAAAAGAAAGGTACATGTAATATATATATTAAACGTTCCCTTAAAACGTTACAAGTCCCTTTTGTTTGTTGAAATGGGAGCAACATTGAAGTAGAAAATTCGAGAATCTCGATAGACTTGAGGTATCTATCGATGAATAGATTTTGACAGAAATGCGTGGAACAGAAGAGAAAGAAACACGTGTAAAAAAGAAGATAACATAGCGAATCTAATCCAATACTGTTTGCTATCCGTAAGAAAAAGAACAGACGAATCGTTAAAAACAACGTAAGCCAATCAAGAATTTAATTTCACAACGATCGATACGAATTTGATTACGCGAAGGGACGACTACAGCGAACCAAAGTGAAACTATGGAAGTTGGTGAATCACAGAAAACTCTTGTGGCACCTATTGGTGCATTGATTTCGACAAAAATGCACGAAACAGAGGAGAGAGAAAAAAACGGAATTTTGATTTCGTGGAAATGGTCGTTTGACGAAACAGAATGTCGGCCGCACTTTCGGCGAGTTCGTGAACCAGGAGATGCTATGAACTTTGGTGACCCCAGGTGACCCCGTCGGTCGATACGTCACTACAGCCACCCCTTTCGCCCTGCTGGCTCACCAGCCAGCTCGAACTAGCTGGGTTCCATGGGGTTGCTCCGATCGACGTTAAAAACGAGGTTGCGATGCTTTTGATCGGCTTCGTGCATATGTCCCTGTTAACGGTATATCCCGGAGATTTTTGTTAACAAAGTAAACGATATCAAACGATAAATAAAAGAACCAAGACTGCTGTCATCTCGCAACATTTAACCTTTTCATCCGACCCTTTTCGAGGATTTCGGTAACTTTCTTCTGGTAATCGACCGAGAAAAAAAAAAAGAAACAGAAAAGAAGAAGAAGAAAGAGGGAAAGGGAAGTCGAAGAAAATTTATGGATATTCGATAGCGTTATTAAATAGAGGAAAATCAAGGTAGAGTAGGTCGTTAAGGTAGTATTACATGGTACATATTATCTGGATATAAAGTTATCGATATTCGACCAGCTTTGTTCTTGTTTAACAATGGCGCTCGCTCGATGTCGACGGTTGCTAAAAAATGTCGGCCGTTTATAAAAAGGAGCAAGGAAACGAGGGATACTTCGCTTTAAAGGTTAATTATTATCAGTTCGCGTAAAATTTATTTCTTTATTGGGTTATGTTGCTTTTAACGATTAGAGCGTCTTTCTATCTTGTTGGATAGCAAGCAGAATTTGATGGACCAGATTCAGTGTCCTTTTTTTTTCTACTTTTACTGTAGGTGGAAAATGTTAAGAAGATTTTAAGAAAATATTGAAATTGAAATAAAGACTAACGTTCGATTTATTATATATCTTTTTTCTTTTTCTAAAATGAGTTACACGCAATCATTGGTAAAATTTTTATGAAATTTTCAATCTGATTTTCCTTCTATTAAATTATTATATTAATCTTCTATTAAAGTAATGAACTATTTTATAAAATATAAATTAACGATCGCTCAGATACAGTGTTTCATAAAGAATTTATAACAGTTGCAGAACAAGTTTATCTTAATAGAACATTCCACTCGGACGACAGTAAAAAAAAGAAGAAAAAAAAAAAAACGGTATACTGCCATGGAACAAGTCATCGTGAAAGTTGTGATCTTCTGTTAATTCGATATTTCCTGTTTTAAAATGAAGCGAATAATGCGAGGCAGCCGGAGATGAAAGAAATCTATCTAATAAACAAGTGAATTCATCTCTTTACTTGAGTTTCAACTTTGCACTTTAGCAGGACTTCGTAATGTCATCAAAACAGGACCTTCAAAGCAGCAATCCTCGTCTCCCTTCAGAGACTTTCATCTTCTCTTTATATCCGCCTCTTTTTTTCTATATAAAAGGTAACGCTTGAATTTATTTACAAGGTTAACTGACATAGGAAAACAAATTTTTTTACTAAAAAGTAATATTATTTAACATATTTTCCCTCCTAGTTCCGAATTGGAATATAAATTTAACAGAATGGGAATATTCTTTTCTATTCGATAATTTTTCTTGAGATTGTTTTTTCCTTTGTCTTCGCGAGGAAGGTCCGTCGTGAAACATTTTCTCGTCAAATCTTGATACAGGAAAGCGTTCAAGAACACATTTGCCATAAAGCACACTTCACTTAAATTTGGAGGAAAATAAATGTCTTATAAACGTAGGCGTGAGATTGAGAGAGTTGCGACGAAAATACAAAACGTCGTGCAAGAAGCTTCTCTTTTAGGTCCTGCTTAAAAATGTCATTAGGTTATTTCGATGCGAGTCGATAAAAGGTTACAACCATTTTCTCCTCAAATTTCGCCAGCAGCTATTGAGCTATTGAGTAAACCAATCCCATTATCGATTCCCTTTAAAATTTCTGTATGTTAATCCTATTTTCTCTTCATTCACTTGTTCATAATTTTTATATTAATAATTCACAATATTATCACTGTTTGTGTATTATATTATCGCTTATATAAAATGCAATCAAAAATAATCTATAGGACGTGTTTTGTCGTCAAGTCACGGGGAGACGCGATCGCGTTGAAGCGCGTCAACGGGAGTCGTAAATTCCTGTTACGATTATAATAATCAACACCACGAACAGGTCGATCCTTTTATTTCTTGTGGGATAATAGGGGTATTTATTGTGGAATAAAACTGTAGTCTACAGTTCTATAATATTTGTATTTTTAACAACTTACTATACTTGAGGTTCCGTCGTGTCGGAAGATATAATTGATATAAATGATTAATAGTAGTATACATGATAGTTGATCAGTATTAATAGAGAGTAGATTAAGTTTGAAGCAATAATAGATGACGACGTCACGAATGAAAGAACTGTAGATGACTGCTCCAAGAGTTAGATACTTTAGTTGACTACCCGAAGATTGGAAGAACAGTAGATGACTGCTCCAAGAGTTAGATACCTGAGTTGACTACCTGAAGATTGGAAGAACAGTAGTGACCCGTCTCGTACAATTACGGAGGAAAGCTCAGTATGGGTGTCCTTTTTGAACTAAGGACGCGGATTCGTTGTCCACACTTTTCGGTAGGAAAGTGAGGGTAACGATCCGCGATACCCATTGGTTATAGCCAATGTTAATAAAGGAAAATATGAGGAGAACGTCTCCTGCAGATGGGATTCATAGATGTCCTTGTTAATGGGAAAAACCTGCTATTTTGCTAGACAAACATCCGCTTTCTCCGTAAGTTATAAGAACGTGCAATAAACCTAAGGACTGTTTTAAGGACCGTCCATAAACCGAAAATATTTATATGAATAGAAATTAAGCTGAAAAAATTCGGTTTATGGTGGTTCCTTAGGTTTATCGAGGGTCAGTGTAACGGTATGTAGGCCTTGGCGGCCAGACCATGAGGGACGTCGCACGGACCGTCTTATGCGACGTACATAACAGGACGTATCATGCAATACGTGCATGTTACTTCCATATCTTAAAACGTATATCCTGTTGAATCTCAATTTATGAATATCTGAACCTTTCATTTTCTATTCTTAAATGCATATTGAAACACATTGTAAGAACTTATAGGTACCTATTACGTTTCTTCTTCTTATTTTTGTTTACTTCTGTTCGTTTAGGATTCAGAAGAAATTTTAAAAAGGAAATTTCGCGTAAATGAAGATTATAGAAGGAAAAAATAAGAAAATAATGAAAAGATTAAATACCAAATATTCCTATTATCATCCTTATGTAAAAATATATAAACTTGAAGTACAGTACTTAAAAATATTTCAATAATTATCATCGTACAAAGGATCGTCTTATGCAAGTTTCTTTGGCATGAAAAAGATACCATTATATTACGTCCAAGTCTAAATTTTGGAACATTCCTAACGCTATATTTCACGAAAGGAATGATGTCAGAAAACAATTGGAAACTGATTATCCTAACCATAAATTCTATGTTTGGGGATGATCTTCTCCTCCGAATGTCTTGTCGAGCCAAAGAGTATAATAACTTCCAAAAGCCGGATATCGTGAACGTTTGCTTTAGTTTGAAGAGTCCTAAAGCACGAGTCGGTGAACGAAGCAACTTTTTATCCAGGTCGTTGAATCCGTCTCATTGCGCAGTACTCTCGACCGTCGAAAAATCCATATCCCGAGCAAACATCATGCAAAAAAGGCTTTACAATACATATATCGCGAAAATACCTGCAATCCCAATTCATAAAAGTTTGTTATCTGCCAATGAGACGACCCATTATGGATTTCAACAAATTACCAACAAGCTGTTTCAAAGCCACTTTTCGTGTTTGGATTAATTCAACAGAAACGAAACAGATGGATAGATGTATGTATGTGACAATGAATCTGACTTACAAAAATGACTGCATCAATTATATTCGTATACCGCGTTCTATACCATTGACTCGATGAATATTAGGTCGAACAGTGAGTACTTTGCGGTTCGATAAGAGAAACATCGACGATAGTTACGTGTACAATCCTATTCGTAAGTGTTACAGAAAGTGGAATAGATTTAAAAAATGATTAATAAGTTGCTAAGAACTTTGACAATTATTATCTGCGTCTTCATAGATAATAATTTATCAATTAAAAATATTAGTAATTGGACAAGTTATGAACCGTATGTTGTAGAGTTTTTTGTTATGTTTCTGCAATTTTTCGTCAGACAAAACAATTGGGTAACATACAAGTTGTAAAATTTACTTCTAAGATTCCATTTCTTTTATTATAAAACTTGTTACCGCGATGTGAGAGAATTTATTAATAGTAATAAACCAAGTTTCGTTAATAATGTTAGTTCAATCATGCGAGAGGATCCTTTAAAAGCATGTAAGAACAGATGGAAATTGTGTAATTTTAATATATGAACCAAAAGATTCATACGTTCAACATTATAATAAAAATTTCATGTTTATGTATAATAACGTTAAATTTCTTCTTGTTTTTTATGTTTCTTGATCGTTGCTTTACCGAGTTCCTCTGCTTAAAGCAACAGAGTACTGAGCAATAAGACAGATTCGTCGTTCTTTAACTAATTCTTCGTATTATTAATTTTTCTATGATATATGTCCTCGTTTAATGCCAAATTTCAATTTAGATTTTAGGTAAATTCTCTGTTTCGCATTTCATTCACAATGTACAAAATCTTCCCAATGAGATTTGGGTTGAGGGATAGTCAAAGCCAACGAGAATGACGCTTAATTCGTTACTTTCATCTGGTAACTCTTACAAACGGTATTTACAAAATTTTTTCACCGTTATGTCGCATTCATGCAAAATCGTGATTAATCAATTGCCCGATAATTGTTTATTTTAACTTCTTTTAGCGTTACCATGCAATCGTATTAAATATAATTTTTTTCTCCTTTAAAAAGAAGTTTTCCCTTCTTAAAAAAAAAAATAAAACGTTTCCCTTTTATCGAAAAAAATTTATCCACCTGTAGTTTTACGTCCCTACATTGTTGAATAATTTTTAACAAAACATATTTCTTTTTTAATTGCAAGATGAAAATGTGGCAAAAACTAAACGAATATTTCTATGAATGTTGTTCTACAATATATCAAATAATTTATTTCCATTAATTTATTAATGTACTCTGTAACGAATGAAAATTTGTTACCTCTTACCATATGATTTGTACCGCATTTGCGCTATTTTTCCTCTAAGATCTTCAGTTGGCACGGGAATGAAGAAGAACGATAAAATTTGGTACGAAATTAGATTAATGATAGCCTTGGGATTCTTTCTTGACAAAGATTCATGGAATCTAAGAAACTGAGCGCAGGGGCGTAATACGACTTTTTCAGGAGTCGATTAACTTTTTGTGGGATGCGTCTTGTCACTAGATTTCAATGATCAGTGCCTCAGCCGAAACGAATCCTTCGTGAAATTGATTTTCTAAGAATGAAAAACTAATTTAGCGTATCATGCAAATTAGTAAAAACGTGCTACCTACGTTCCATACTTTGATCGGTATTCGGTATCAAAGAGATTCATCGAAAAAATTTGCATTCATTGTATCAGCATCCGATGACGTAAATCATTCGTGATAAGACTGAAAAAGCATTAATTTGTTATTCGTCTGCAATTCTATGATAAATCAATATATTTTCCATTACTCTATATTTTCACTCGAGACGAATAAATTGTTAGAAACTATTGGATTAGTTTTATGTATTTAACATATGTCGTTTGTATATGTCTTTATCTTCTGGACGAAATTATTTGATTTTATATTATTCGATTTAATTCGTGCATTTGAAAATTTACCCCCATTCTATTTTATAATTAAATTATAATTTAATTTGATATTAAAATCATAGGAGTATCGAGGGTGCTGTATCTCGATATTTAAAAGGACGTGACGCATTCTAATTTTAATATAGTTTGACAAAAATAATTATAAATTTCTAGATTCTCGTTTAGGAACGTCTCATAGGAATAGCAGTGGAAATAAGGAAGATATGGTAGAATAACATCAAAGTGTAGCGCTAAATAATTGTTATTTCATTATCGGGCTCCTGGCTAATTCAATGTTTGAAATTTTACCCTGGGGTAGAAATATAATTATAGAATAATTTAAACGACCAATAAATGTGTTATTTCGCAGTTCCCCCCGTCTCGCTCTTTCCCTTTCTCCATGAAATATAAATTAAATTCAAAAACCATGCAAATGAAATAGTAAAATTATTTAATACGTATTATAATTTATTTCAACGATTTATCGTTAAATATTACAAGTATAAGATAGATGAAAGAATTACGTTTAGCTTAGAATTTTTATTGTTTCTGTAATTTATCATATACAGGAAAATCTAGAGTCTTCATCTTTCCTGTCAGACTCGATTAACCTTCTCCATGCTTTCATCCTAATATTAATTAATCCACTATGAAACAAATGTTTCAGGTACGATATCAAAAGTTCCATTATTAATCTCTCGACAAAATCTACATATAAATTGCACAACAATTAGCATATTTGAATAATATATTAATTTATATGTTTTAAATCACAAATATTCTCTGAATTCAAAATTTTATTATTAAATTAAATTGCGTTTGATAAACTCTATACTTTAAGAATATTCAGAGGATGTTAGAATAAATATTGGTTGCACTAAGAACTATAGAAATAGTATAAAATTAATTATAGTATGCAAAGAAATAAATATTATTAATTGATATACAGGAAATCTAATACTACTTATAGTACACTGTACCATATACAATACAAAGAATGTCAGAATGAATTTTGATAGATTAAAACATTAGATGAAGCAAGTCCAGAAGAGATCAGAATATTACATCTACGTAAGAACTATCGAAGTAATCTGTTTTTAGAGACATTTAAAATATTAAGATATAAAAATACATCAATCGTTAATGATCTTAATGTTGATAAATTTTATCTAAAAACTGAAGACAACTGTCGACATTTCCAATCTATTTTTTAAATATCTTCTGCAAACGACTTTAAGGAGCTATCACGACACTAAATACCTCGCTCCTGGAATAACATCATTATTCCAGGAGTACAGTACATCTTTCACGTTGTTGGACTTTTCACTTAAAGCGAAAGGACAGCTACTCCGAACCCCTCGAACGTGTCTCTAAGATCATTGAACATAAAACGTAGGCGAAGCTCAGTATGAAATCTTGTAACGTCACGTTAGATAGTTTCCAGTCGTATAGAGAATACACATGCTATTCGTTCGGTGTTCTTGGCTTTTCGACGAACATATTTCTCCACGAGGATTGATTTTAGGAATATCTGAAATAAAATGGAGATTCTAATGTGAGCTCGTTGTTCGACGTATTTCACTGGCTTGTACTTTATTTATTTTATCGTATTTTGATATTTCTCGCGCAAATTTAACACTCCAACATTCTGCTATTAAACATTGTAATTTGTTATAATCTATTCTTAAGAATTTTGGAAGATGTTTCTTGAAAAAAAGACCACCTATCTGCTTCAGTTTTTAGAGACTTTGATTTCTACGTTGAAGATTGGAAATTACGGGAGAAAAACTAGTCAGACTTTTTAAATTGTTTGAAATATGAATACTTCAAAAATATTAATTGTTATGAAAATAGTTACGCCATTAGCATCTTTACAGTGTTTCGTAGATTTGTATAACAGGCTCTGCTTATTTCAGGTTCACACTGGAATGCTTCTCTTTAGACTAATATAAAAATCTGAAAATCGAGGAAAATGCGTTTGTCACGTTTTTCCTATGTAGTCTTCGATGCTGTTTTCTTTTCAAAACGTCTTAAAAATGTTTAGCAGGGAAACGTTTCCGATTCAGGACGCGTTGGAAGATTTCATATTTTTAATTCGCATAATTTTAACTTGAATCTTTTTTTTTTTTGTGAAAGTATATCGTATATCCAAGATAGTTGGTGAGAATTTCTTATATAGGATTATGGATCGTCATTTATTTTACGTTTAAGTACTTTCCGATAAGTTTTTCTCCATCGGTATCGTAAACTATCGCACAATTTGTCAGTACGATTTCTTTTCAATCTCGATATATTGGATTGTTCAGAAAGTTCAATCGATATTAAATTTCGCTGTGTATTCCACAGGACCATAGGAAAATGATTTATTATAAACTTCTGTCAAATAACTCGGATGATTGCTATTAATAATTACATCGAAGCCGAAAAGGAATAAAAAGAAGATATACAGTCTGTCACACAAGAGCGTGTCTGCGATATTTCTGTAAATATTTATATATTTGTAAAAAAATTTATATGAATTGAATCTACATCTAAAACACTAATACGCTATTACTTAGTAGGGTGTCAAATCTCCTCCGTTAGCGATTATAGCTTGACATCGTTTCGGCATACTCTCGACTAATTTTTGAGCGTAGGATTCTGGTAACGACCTCCATATCTTTCGAATGTGATGTACAAGTGTTCTTATTTTTGTGATACGTCTTCCTCTCAGCTTGCATTTCATTAGGGACCACACATTTTCGATAGGGTTTGCATCAGGGGACTGCGATGGCCAAGGAAGTACTGTGATGGCGTTTTTCGCTTTCCATTGGGTGCAGATGCGACTTCGATGTTTAGGGTCGTTGTCTTCTTGCAATATCCATTGGTCCTCGGTTTGGTTGAACCAACGTTTCACGGATGTGAGAAGTCCCCTTTGGTACAATTTCACCATCTTTTGTGCATTCAGATTGTCTGTAAAGACGCACAAAGTCCCAAAACCGCGTGCGTTAAAGCAACCCCAAACATGCACTTTTATAGGGTGTTTTACACTTCTTTGAATCATCCTTCTTCCATGGATAGTCCAAGCACGCCTAATAGGACACCATGCCCAAAACGAAGATTCATCAGTGAATATTATATTACTCCAATCACGATCTCTGTTTTCATTCGCCCATGCCAGACGATTTTCGACGTTTCGCGTACGCGGCACTCATATTAAAAAGCTCTGTTCCTTTCACTGTTTCAAATGAAACTGAAAGGTATTCAGCAACGCGTATTAGAGAAGTTTTCGTTTGTTTACATTCTTTTTATCTCATTCTGATTAGGTGTCAGGTTTCGCAGATATCGCAGACACGCTCTTGTGTGACAGACTGTAAGTAGGTGTAAGAGAAGAGAAGATTGATCCATTAAAAAAGATGATATTTTTGGACAGACAATATTAAATCTCATATATCAATGAAAAGCCAACAAAATGTGTTTGATCCTAACTAACATATTCTACTTTGTCTACCTAACACGCTGAACATATGTACTTCGACTATTATCTAGTTTAATTTCTACAATAATTCTTTTAGCAACAGAAATACTATTTCTAACATGTTAGAGATGTGTAAAAACGAGAGAATTTAAAGAAAGATCATTTTTTGAAAAGATCGAGAGGATAGCAAAAGATATGCGAGTTATTTAAGAAACTACTAATTTTACGAAAATACATCTGTCTTTATATTCTTCTCAAATTTCTCTACAAATGTTACAATCTATCCAATATTGTTAGAAATTCGGAGAAAATAACAAAAAATTATTCGAAATTGAAATAATCGAAATAAATGATATAAGAATGATATATGATAATCTTTCCTTATTCCAAATTTATTCTCAAGCTTCTTAGATTTCTCAGATTTCATTTCTTAGATTTCTCAGTATAAAAAATGCTAATACCAATAAATGAGACTTGCGTGAGCACGTTGGGATACGTAACAGTATGAAAAAGTCTAGAAAGAACAACCAAGTTACAAAGACTGGAGCGTTTCATAAAGATTTATTCTCGAAAAGTCGTGCATCAGGTGTATATAAGTGGTACAATAGAGAAACGGCATAAGAAAGCTTATTAATTCCTATTTATAATAGTTGCAGTAGTAATACGTATTGCAATAGTGTATGCAAGAGCTATAATAATTGTAACAATGATAAAGATCGTCGCTGTCCACAATCAGCCACATACTCCATAATTCTTATCGTCTATCTTACGTCCTAATAGAACTTGTACATACAGTAAGATTACGCGTAAAATTACTTCACGTTCGAATGGATTACGTTCTTCTGATCCTTTCCCCCATCCAAAGTCAATATTTCTTCTTTTCTTTAAAAACTACCATTTCTGTGTTTAATCCATAATACGCACATCCATGTTAAATTATTCGTACTCAACGAATACCATGTTTAATTCAATTCTGCTTCCGTGTCACTTGTGTTCATACAACGTATTCATACATCGTACAGGATAAGAGATCTCTTGAATTTATAACATGTCGTCTCAGCTTCGTGAATGGTTATGTAGCACATTTACATAAAACACATATATTTCTCATATTTTTACAACTATTAGACGTGCATACTTCGAGTCGAAAAAAATTACAAAAGACAAACAGTGTGTCTGGTATACACACGCACACGCACATTCCCTCCTTACATATGTATATCTTATAGCAAACATTGAAACGATTAGTCAGAGACGAGTCTTTTTCTTCAGATTTCCAACTCGAAGGGGAAAAACCTCGCGAGATGAGAAAACATCATAATTACGTATTCTCGCCGATTAAAAAGTGATTCGTTTCCATATCAGTCTACGCTTTATCCCTCTCTAAATACTCTTCGTAGAAATAAACACGCTTTCTTAATCAATTACACGAAATACTGTTTCGAGCCGACGTTTCTCGACCTTTCAAAGCGCGACCAACAAGGAAACGCCGATACAGAATTGCTTATCCGTTCGCTAGAGATCGACGGATTCCTTATTACTACGAAATTCTGTTTCACACACGAGGGAATTCCTCTCTCCTCTGCTTACCCTAAGCTTTTCCGCCATCCTTTCCAGTCTCGTAATCGATATGCCGTGAACGAAGAACTTCGCGGGTTTATTACCGCCCCAATGGGACCATTCTCGCAGCGAATAAAACGCCAATTTCATCGTCGAGTTTAGTCCTTGAGGCGAACGAGACGGTTCGCATACAGAAATAAAACATCCACGAGTCTCTCGATGGACGTAAGTACGTCTGTGTGATCGTATAATAGATGAGAATCAACGACGAAGAGACGAGTGACACGTCGTCTATAAACGCCTTTCACGTCGCTCGGTAATTAACTGTCGAGTATCTTTTTTAAAGAACCTCGATTTTCAAATTACCGATAAGAAATGTTCGATTTAATTCCTCCGCGAAGCTTTCGAATTTTTTCTGGAATATTCCGTGCTTCAGGGTCCCTTCGTGAGTATTCGTCGATGTTAACTATACTTGTTAATTCTTTTTCATTATCCCTTCTTTCTTAGGTTTTGTAAAAGATTGTCAATGTTCTGCATGTAGAGAAGGATGTGTGGTATATGTAATCGAAATGTAGAAGATTTTAGAAAATAACGGTGCAAGATTTTGAGAGTAGATGGTTCTTGTGATATTAAAGCAAAATATAGTTTTAAATTTGTTTTTTCATATTTGCTATATTTAAACACGTTTTGTGGTAAGATGGCAAATGGGAATAAGGAAAATGGTCTAGAAACGATTACAGCTGGCTAAGAGAAAATATTGAGAAAATATTGCAATAGAACACAAAAATGTATTTCCTTTCTCTCGTTTGAATATAACAGTCATATGTGCAGATTGTGAATTAAGTATGTGGAATTTTAAATATTTCTTTCTCATACCACATGTGCTTATTGTTGTGATTGTACAATATTAGGCTGTAAATGAAAAAATAAAATTTGTTTAAAAGTATGGAACTAAAAGAAAACACCAAACTATAATTTACACTAAAAGAGTATTACATCTTAGCATCTAAATAAGTTAAACAATTTTTTAAAAGTTCTTAAAATGTTATTCTTTTTTTAATACCGCGATATAAAATATTACTAAAAGGAATTTCTAAAAGAAATAGAAAAAGGAAAACGAAAGAAAAGAAGCGATGCTGTTTTACGATGTTACAAATATATTTACCTACGTTATATGGAAAATTTACGAGAGAATTTATAATTAATAATCTCATAAAGGAAAATTGATTAAAGCGAAGATATCTTGCAATAATTTTATCGGAAGACATATATAATTATTTTGTTCAAATATGTCGATTGTAATAAGAATTTATTATATCATTTTCAACTGTCCAGTTTGGTATCACCGAATAATTTACGATAATAAAGATAAAGGTATCGAGGCAACGTTATAAATAGCGTTCATAAATTAAGAAGGCCAATTATATGTTCATGGGAAACCTTGATTATAATTATATCAGGAGAAAAAAAAAACTGGATGAAATTACGTAGCAGAGCAAACAAGATGCTTTAGAACAACCAGATATTTTTAATTTGTTTTCGCGTGTGCCTTACATTTACTCCTCGACCGTGAAATTACTTTTCATCAACTCTCTTGTTACTCTCTCTCTCTTGTTAAATCTAACTCTTGTTAAACTTGCCATTATAATTTTGAAATTAATGTTTTCATCGAGAGGAATGTACTCCTATTAGAAATTTTTCGACGAAAATTTAATCTTTACCAAGAACATGATTGCTTTTACCAAAGCATAATTTTTTATGAAATGATCAAATAATTTTCACTTTTAACTCTTTCAGCACCAAATTCCTTTTAGCCTGTGAGAAAAATTACTTTCTATTAATCGTCGGTAATAGAAACACGTTTCTCGTACAATTTTCAGTCTTGTAAAGACATAATCTACTAAAATTTGAAACCAGTCTTATCAGTACAGTATCAGACAAGTACTAATTTATTTAAAAAAAAAAAAAAAAAAATCAAGTTGGTGCGCGTAAAATCAACCGCGAAGGAATTATTCAAATAAAATTATCGTTGTTCCACTCTTCGACGTAAATTATCTAAGAATCCTCGAATAACCAAAAATTCTCACATATTGAATGATTCTTGGAAGGGACCCTTAACTTTAAGACGGAATTTCATTTCTTCTCCTCCCTCCTTTTTAGAGCTTTAAGCTTTCACACTCTAAAAGTGTGCGCAAGGTACTACATAAATATAATTGTACCACTTATTTTAAGATATTTCTGTACCTGAAATTAACGTGCCGTAGAACCCGTCCCTTTCAATAGCACTCTTCATCCCCCATTTAACGTCCTTTTTCCCCCGATCTTAGAATATAATAAGATAGAATATAATAAAAATAATAGTGTATCCCTAATGGGAGATTTGTCGTGCCTTAAAAATCCATTACAATGTACAACAATAAAAAAAGAAAAAACGTTATAATTCGATACGATATGGTATAATAAAATAAGTCCACCGTTCGATGAACACACAATATAGATCGTTTAAACGAACGCGAGAAAAGTGCAGAGGTTACTTATGATTAAAGTTAATCTGCGCTTTCAGCCTTTCAGTTTCGAAAGTAGAATGGTAGAATAAAATTATCGTTCGAGAAAAGAGACCTTTTAATTTACCTTAAACGGTGTTATAATAGCAAGTATCGTAACTTCGAACGTATAAAATGTGCAAGATGAACCAGTAATTATCGTTGTTCGAATGTATTTGAAATATCGCATGAATCTAGAAGATTGGAATACTTTCCTGAACAAGTTTGCATGGTGTGTAGCAAAAATGATTTTATAGAGTTTATATTAATTTATGTAGCTCGTTTCTTGATCCTATTTGTTGTAAGCTTTTAACCATATCTCTTAGTATTTCTTGTAGTTTATGTCCTTTTCTTGTTGTTCCGTTTATTTCTTTTTTCATTTTCAGAGTTTGATGTAATTCGTACATTAACGTGTAGGATATCAACATCCAGGCGCTTGCAGATTAATTATACGCATATTTGTTATAGCGGCCGTAGAACATACGTAGCTTGATACATAGAACAGAACAATCCAAGGTACGTAAATGTTGATAATTGCTGGTTCACGTTTTAAATATATTTTAAACGTGTACAGGATGTTCGAGAAACATTGGACGATATATTCTAAGCGAAGTTGGCACTTGGAGGAACTAACAAAAGTTCAACGACTACCATAGAGGTATGATATGAGGAGAGTTCTGTGTTACAAAATCAAATAATTCGAGTGACTGAATGAATATTACACAACAACAATAACACTGATAATAAAACCATATGTTATTACTTGACCATTTTGTCATATGTTGCGAAACACCCTATACGTCGAAGTATTATACACAATAGTTTACATAATAATTAATTTATCGATCGATGAATGAAATATGAAAAATTAGGAAAATTAAGGTTTTATCTTTCGTTATCGAATATTTCATAAATACGCGTTACCCATACAATTCCTGTTTTATAGCAAATGGAAATGGCACAGAATTGTTAATCGAAAGCAATCGGTTCCCTTCAACGACGAAAAGCTACACGAAATACGAAACACATCGCAAAAGGCACTTTCACTCAACATTCAATCGAACCAAATCGCTTCGCTAATTTTCTTCGTTCTCTTTATTCATTGTTCTTTCTTTTTGTCTTTTATGCTTACTTCTCTCGTAACTCTAGTCACGGCATTCGCTTCTTTATCATCATTCATATTACTTTCTTTCTTACTCTTGCGCTCTCTTGCTTTCTCTCTCTCTCTCTCTCACTCACTCTCTCTCTCTCTCTCTCCTTTGTTTTTCTTCAGCTTTGCAAGAGTATACAAAAAGTTTGAATTGCGTAGAATGGAAAAAGTGGAGACACCACTTGTTTCTATGTTTATTTTCGATTTCGTTCACTAGTTCATCTCGTTTCTTTGTCTTTCTGTCTCCCTTCTTCTTTCTCCTCCTCCTTCATTCTATCTCTCTCTTCTTAATAAATACACGGTGTCCCAATTTAAAAAAGGTAGAGATGTATAATAATATAATATATGTACAGAGTGATTCCTCGAAAGAACATCATTCACGTTTTCTCGGTATGAGATTAATTAATTAATTTTTCATTGGATCACAGAATGGTAGCGCCCGAGCGTGGCAATTTCTTCTTGAAGACGTTCGAAAACGACCGATCGATAGAAACAGGGAACGTCGTTCTCGATGCATTCGCGAAAAGAAAAAAGAAAAAGAGAAAGAAAGAAATCGTTTCCACCCTCGTTCGTCGTGTCTTTCTCTTTTCTTCGCTTTTTCTTCTTTCTTTCTGCTTCTCTTCCTGTCTTTTGATCGTACACCATTCGTGTGACCGTTATGGCATAATTACGATATCAATCACACGTATGTAAATGAACATCGCGTATCGGGTCGTTTTCGAAAATCTCGCCGTCTAAAGCTAGCATATGTAATTAGATACCCAAGTTATTACAAAATGGAATATAGCATATTAAAATTACAGACTATCTTAACATGTACTGCGCTATCAGTCACTGGACAATGGACGCCCCCTATCGATAAATCAGGACGCCGGAAAAGATTTTTGCAGCTGTCTCGACTAATTATAGTTAAAAATGTTAACGTTCATGGGTTCGAAAATCTCGAGATTGAATACGTTCATGAGAGAAAAGCGGCACTTGATACACGCAGCGTAAATCTAACTAACGTCGAGATTACGACGACATCGTTGAACGAAATACAAAGATACGAAATACAGTGCACGAATCTCGACGCAGTTTTCAAGTTTAACCATCGCCTCTCAACATTTCGATCGTCCAGGGTTATTTCTTGCGCCACGTCAGATACCACACCCATTTCACGGCTGCACTATGTGCCTCAACTAGGTTGCAAACACATCACAGATAATACATACTTTCTTATCGTTACACGTCCCAATTTTTCCTTCCATGATATATTAACGAATTCGAGATCGAGATCCTGCTATAGAGTATGGTAGAGTATCTTTCCATAAGGTTGTATCGATTATTTTCTCGTTCCTGATGCTTTTTCTTGCTCAACTTTAAGCACGCAGTATATTCTCATACTTGCGCTGTTACACAGACTAATAGCTTCTCGTGATATACAGAAAGCTTGATCATTCTGTTCAATGTTCAAAGTGAAGTTTTTACGATTTAGAAGCTTAGCCGAGTCAAATAACTCTACGTTACCCTAAATGTCAATGATTCTTATCGTGAGTCACTCGTCTTTCGCCTTAAGTCTGCCTTAATTTCCACTTTCAGATATAGTTTTGGTGTTTGGTAATACATTTGTACATACTCGTGATATAACAAACACGTAACATTCCCTGTATAGCGTTTTATTAAACTATGAAATGTCAATGTAATTAGGTAAAATGAAAGAACTTGCTTGTTGTAGTTGGAATGTTTTATAGCATTAGTCGTAATTGTTATCTTCTTTTATATTTAGTGTGTTATCGTGTACAGTGTTTCAGAAATTGCGACTGCGAATATACGATGTAACAAGATAACGGTTAACAAGGTACGAAGTTTATTTGTATCTTCACGATAACTATAGTTTGTGATTTATTTATACGTTGTAAAGGTATACCAGGGAATCGTTTTCCCAAATGAAGATACACGTGGAGAAGAAAATGGATGTTTTCAATTATTGTGTCGTAGAGGTGTGACACGTAAATTACCAATTTCGAAACATTTTATTAACAGAAAACTGGAAAAATCATTTAGAAAATTTACCGCAACATCGTAAAATAATATAGTACAGTTCTATTCTCTCGACAAGTTGAATACTGATATTAATTTCTCACCAGGTTTTACATTGCAAAATACGATTTTGAAGAATTCGAAGAACGTTAAAGGAAATGGGAAGTATTAGGTTGTCCGAAAAGTGCCTTTCTTTTACAGGCACGTCTTTTACAACGACGCATCTTTACACAAACATGAAACCTAATCTGTCGAACGTTGTAATCTTTATCTTGATTGATCAAAATGGTACAAAATAAAATAAAACGGAAAATGTTATGCATCCACTATTTCCTTATAAAGCGAAAGAAACTTTTCGGACAATCTAATACAAACTCGAACATTGTATTTTACATTCTAGATGTCGTGTTGAAAGTAGAACGTCTTTTGATGTAACCATTTTCACATACAAATACTTCATTGCCTCTTTTTATAGAGAATCGAATATTAATTGGTATATAAAAAATGTAAGTAAGTGACTTTTAAAAGATTGGAACTCTCCCAGGTTAGAAGCAGACTTCGCGTGATATATCATTCAAGACCATTTTATCTTTCTTAATAAATTTTTTGTTTGCTTTTCATCGTTTTACAACTTGGACGAATACCACGGGTCACGCAATGTATAATCAGCGGCCTCGAATTTGTTAAATATCATACTCTCTGTCTCTATCATTTCGTAGAATAATATTTGTTCCATTCTTACCGTTAGAGCCTTTCAAGGTGTTAAAAAGAGACAAACAGCTGATTAACGTAATGGATGGAACGATTGAATTACCCTAAACGATCGATATTGCTGGACTAAACTATAACGTGTGGAAAAGTAGAAACGTTACAATTTTCTTTCACGAATCTTATTCTCTCTTAATTGTGATACAGAACGCTAAGCTCCTTCTTGAACAAATTTTGGAACGTAATGGAAAATGTAATGAAATGCTTCGTAATCTGTTACAATTTACGACCTTAACTTTATACTTTTAATTTACACTTTGACTATAGTCAAAAATCGGTTGAGATTCGTGACACTTTCTACAATGAAGTATCCTCTCTCGACTAGATGATCTACCTAAACTTCCTACTAATTCGACCATTCCTTCACGAAAAACCGTGAATTCAACTCGAAGAATTAAGGCTATAAGTGACTACTCGTAAGTACTTCGAATGGAATGTTTAATTATATCGAATGCAAAATCGGAATGTAATGTTTAAGGGATGAAAATAACACGAACTCGTGATCGGAGACCAGCGGATTGTTTCATCGCGTCGATTCTCCGTTAAATATCGCTATTTTTACCGATCAAATTGATTAGCTAAGCGATTACATGAGACAGATGTGGCAAAAAAGAAAGGAAACGATTATATAATTGTTTTGTGCACGCAGACGCGATTAAATACATATTTCATACTGTGTTGTAGATTTAATAAATCTTTCGGGGGAAAAAAACGAAAACATATTTCGTATAAGTTTGCGAAAATAGAGGACATTACGGAGAAGATTTATTACACGTATAAAAAATACTTCAAAAAATGAAATACGAGATAAGGAGAATAATTAATTATGCGATGCGTGGCGAAAAATTCCTATTAAATATAAAAGAAATTTAAAAATTATATTACTCGATTATACAAAACCTAGATTCTCTTGCACGATTGAATTTAATGAAATCTTATAAATCATGAGTTATCGACTGTAATAAATTGTCTTATACCACACGAACAAATGTAGTAATTAATTAACGGAATTGTTCACGCAAATTGTACAAATTACATGTTATTTGATCATATTATTTCACGGAAAATTATAAAATGATGGAAGAGAAACTCGTGACTCTTCAATTTGCTAATATTACCGAGTTAATAAATCATTGTACAATGGTACCCTGATAATAACGATAATACAATGACAACAAAAATAAAAGAGATATGCATCGATTCGAAATAATTCTTACTTTTTCACATGAAACAAGTTACAGACTTGTTGATACCGTTCACCTCAAAACGAAATTTACTACGCGACGACTTACCTAATAAAACGAATGGCAGGATGATACACTTATTTATTCATTTTGTCGATATATGTTATACGCGCACGAAACCGAAATGATTTTTTTAAAATCCTATTACTCCCTCGGCAGACCGAATAAATCGTGAAATAAGATTAGAACGCGAACGATTTTGCATATACAATGACTGATATCAGACCATCGATATCGGGAACGACATGCTTAAACGTTAAAGGACATTCGTTTTCGACAAATCGCACTCTCTAAAGACGCGTAGTCCCGATCTCGGGTCCGTTTTTACTTACAATTTAAATATTAAAGTACAATATGAGTATGTTGGCGTCAAAAACCTCTGTATAGTTTCTTATACATCTATTAAATTGAATTTTCTTTCGGATATAGATGATTAATCGATGAATTCAATTACTGATATCCCGCGGCCGAAGAAACATATCAGCCATCATGCGGTATCATCTTACCCGCCGTTATTTTTCTATTCCCTCTTCGTCTTTTTCAAGATCCTCTTTAAAATTGTCTATCTCAACCATTTCGAATTAATTATATCTTGGTCCTTGAGTGCATGGTTTTATGTCTTCGCGTATGGCGATATTCTATCCTTTCCTTTCTATAAGCTGCGTCTCATAACTATAAAACCACAGTAAAATTTTGAATTTTTATAAAGCTACGAGATACACAGTGACAAGATCTGTTTAGAAATATGTAAAAAATCGGACGGACAAACTTATGAAACTTATCGTTAAAATTTTATTTTATCGTATCTTGAATATACCATGATATTCTGTTACATCGATCCTATATCCCTGTTCATGCATTTATGGCAGATTCAGAAACGCAAAAGTGTACAAGAGTGCGCATTATGTTCAACGGTATCTTTTATAAAGTAAAAATGATGCGTGTCTTTTTTCACGTTCTATTTCTTTGATAATATTCAGAAAAAAAAATGAATTTGTATGAACATTTGCAGTTTGGTTACGAAACAAGATTAAACTAATTTTCTGCCTTTTTTATGATTTCCAAATGAAATTTCAATGTTGGAAAAGACAAATTGTCTTTCAATGCGATTTCAAACGTGTCATATTTTTGTACACCGCGAGCATACAAATATCCAATGACATTGTAACTTCAGTTTCAGCTCTGCCCAGAAGGAGAGAAGTGAAACGTTCACGAAACCTCGGAACAAAGACGATCGAAACCCAAAGGACCACAAATATGTCATCCGATAATTGTCAAATTTTATGATCTAAAGTATCATATTTCGTTCCGTATCGCGTTAATATATAATAATCAAAAGTCTATGTTGTTTTATGGTTATGAAACGCAATCTGATTATTCGACTTCTTCTTTCAATGGCGAACCAATACGATTCTCCGGAATTTCTCCATGGTACTCTTCGCATACTCTTCGCCTCACACGTACACCACGAGGACCTCCATCGCACGCAAGACATAGATCCTGTCATATTCTCGATAATATGGCATGATTCAAAGCCTGCCACGAACAGCCTCGAAAATATTTCCTTCCCCGTCCTCGACAATACCACGCAAGAACTTGGAAAATCTGACAACTCGATCGATTCTTCGCTCTTACTTACTTCCTCATACTTAACGAGGATTAAATTGGTTCTGTCGAGAACTTCCGCGACTTCTCCGAACTTTTCTTCGAAAAGAGAAAAATCGCAACTCTGACCAGAAGCTTCGATGGACGAATAGCTTTCTCGCTTTCGTGGATCCTACCGCAAACTTTCGGATCGTCCCTTTCGCTCTTCCGTATGTTCATCATCAAGAAAAGTCGAGGTCATTAAACGAATTAACCTCCTCAGGAACGAATTTGCTGATATTAGAAGTCGATGAAGGATAATTACTCTAGTTTATCGTTATTCTTCTTGAAGAGAAATAATGTAATAATTTTTAAATTGTTCACGTACGAAAGACAAGGATAAAGAAAAATAAGAAGCATCTATTTTAAACGATTTCAAGGTGATGTGGCGTATTTTTTGACAGCAACTGGCACTTAGAAGTTTTCTTAGAACACGAAAAATTACAGAAATTATTATTGTTATTTATTTATTTATTGCCAACTAATAGTCGTTAGCAACTGCAATTAGAATTACAGAAATATTCGTTGGAGATCTGGTGTATTAATTGAGGACAGAAAGTTTGCATGTTTGTATGTTTGCATATCGCTAAATAATAAAGCGTCATGCGTAACACGAACGTCAGGAACAAAGTATCTAAATATTAGTAAAATTGGCGGATATTTTTGTTTCGACGATAACAGAATTGGACATTTCTTACTTTCTCCCAGTATTCTGTAGTATTTAACTTGATATAAAATAATTACTTTTTCACGATACTACGAATTTTATTACGAATATAGTTCAATTCGTTGAAGTCTGTTTCGAAAGGTTTACCAAGATATTCAAACTTAATTTTCGTAATAAAGTTCTTTTGTGACATTCCTTATTCTTTGTCTTTACCTTTTGTACGCGTACATTCTTCATACTTGCACTGTCTTTTGGATCGATACCTTGACAAAGAAGAAAGCTAAATACACAAATATGTGCCAGTATCCCTCAAGAGGTTAACGATTAACCACACGATTAACCCTAACGTGTCATAAAATCTTTCATACTTAACCCTGCTGCGATTCCCGAATTTCTATATTTCTTGTTCTCATTGATCAAATAAAAAAGATTTACTATATTTCACGAAGATATTCAACTTTAAGTTAAAACGAGACATCGTGCGTGCCAGAAATTATTTCTTTCTTTTTTTCTTTTTTTTTTTTTTTTACTTAATTTAAATTCGAATCTAAAATGATGCAAAGAACGCAGCAGGTCTGAACAACTATAAGGAAACTATTCAAAATCTGTACACGTGTCGTTGCAACTTTCGCACCGTAACAGGGGAAACTTAGCTTTCTCAGCTCACAGTCTGAGCTGAAACTATCGAGATCTCGATCACTTTCTACAAGCAGCGACAATGTCACGAATAACGATCTCACTACCGCTATAATTCGTTGAGGAAATTGATTTCCTATCGAGTGTTCGCTGGGAAGGATTTCTTCTTCCCCCTCTCTCTCTTTTTCTCTCTGTATCTTGTTAAATTTCCCTTTTCTTGTAACAACCGAAGCGTATACACAAAGAGACACGTTGCCCCTGTAGACACGAGCCGGTATCGGTTCCCGCTGGACTTCCTTACGGGAAATTGCTCGGGACAGAATTGCGTTCGGCGCCAAGTGGAATGCCCGGTGAATACGCTCTGTGAAACTCGATTCCTCGAGAATACGAAACTTTCAAGGAGATAGAGGCAGCTGTGCTCGAATCGAAATTAGCACACGGGAAATTGCATTTTCGACTATGTAGATTACACTTTCGTCGACTGGTAGTTCGATTGAGATGCTTTCGATTAGTTGCTTGTTTTACGGTCGATTGCCCTCATTCAGCATCCGCAAAGTTGAACCGTAGAGTTCGATTAATGGAATTGTTAAACGCTCGACGTGTCGAACAATGAATTTTGTTTCGGGAATGTTTTCGTTGACGAATCGTATTTTGATAATCTCTTATCGTATTTGATGAATGATAGTGTTGCGTTTTGTTTAGGTGGTTCAAAGAAAATTGATGTCACGCACGAAACCTTGGTCCCATTGGTCAGGTTTTGCGAACGTTTAACGACGAGATTCTTGTTTTGGAAGAAAAATCCCTCGTTACTGATAGCTTACGGGTAGAATCGAATCAGCTGTAAGACAGTAGTGAGATATTTACATTTAAACGGCTGCTACAAGAAATCGACGAAATCTCGATAACTTCGAAAAACAGACTATCGATATTGGCTCGTGTATCTTAGTTCGCCGTAATCGATGATTAATTCCAAAAAAAATCTCTTAACTGGACGATTCAATTTCTCGTTTCTAAATATTCTTTCTTCCCTTTCCTCGAATTTGAAAACCATTTACAAATCCCATCGATAAACTACGCCTTCCAAGATGTTACCCATTTGATCGAAACACGTTTGAAGTTTTCGCGATACCAAATTGTAAAAACGTCGCCCCATTGTTATTATCGTCGCCGTCGCAGAAACCGCCTACTCAAGTTTGTTCCCGATATATATGAGATCCTCGCGATCGTACAAACTTCAAGCCAGAACGGGCTCCGAACTTTCCCTCGTAATTTAAATCCTGGACACGTAAAGCGGTCGATGAACCTGTTGAGGGTTGCCGTTTTGCTTCGTATGGCGAGGATTTTGCAATAATTCTCTGGTCTCGCTCGGTGAACCGGGACTCAAGCTGTTAGTGGTCGACGTTTCTACGCGGTCACTGATAATCTCCTCTTCGGTGATCTGTTCGAGGTATAGGGCGGACTGAGCAGTCTGGTGTTCCCCGTTGAGCGTCGGTGGCGGCGAATAAGCAGGTGGAGGACTTCTCGGTGGGGAACTAGACTCTTTCTCGTTCTCTATTTCTATAGATGCAGCGGTAGCTGCCTGTTGTTGCAGTTGCCTCGCTCTTCTGGCTTGCCTGGTGGTCAACCCTCCAGTTTCCGCGTCTCTCTCCAGTCTGTGTCCCGACTTGGACCTGGTTAATTGCCTTTGCACGTACTCTTCCAGGTCGTTTTCTTCCTTCTTCGCGATCACCCTGTTCAAAATGATGAGGAACATGCCAACGATGATCGCGAACAGACCTATGGCTACCAGCTCGTTCCACCAGCCTCCAGACGCTTTGGTTCCCCATTGGGCGAGATCTCCCGGCAACAGGCCACTCATCAGAAGAAAAGCACCGAACACCAGGAAGACCACGCCGATGTGGAGCATTCCCACCGACGTGACCACCTTCGAATCCAACATACCCTGGCCGGCAGAACGATTCGGATGTCCGGTTTTATGGTGTCTCGGTTGTTGATCCAAGGAACCGGTCGAAGCCCTGGGCGACGTCAGGCCGCTCTCGCCCGATTGCGCGCTATAACGACGCTCGCGGGCACGACGCTGCTCGTCCCGGCGTTTTCTCTGACGCTTGATGGCCAGCGCCGAGTGCAATCCAACCGCGTGCATCCTGCAACACCGGAAAGACAACCCTTGCTCAGTCAATCCTCTACAACTCTCATTCTCTCTCTCTCTCTCTCTCTCTCTCTCTCTCATTCATTCATTCTCTCTCTCTCTCTCTCTCTCATTCTCTTTCTCTCTATTTCTTTGACTACGAGTGTTACCGTGTCTTTTGCTCGTTCTTTTCTTCTATTCGAATTTCCACTCGATTTTCTTCGAAAGATCGAATTTCTAATTGAATTGTTAATTAGGCAAATCTGCCAATACGCCGAGACGAGCATCGCTAATTTGTACAATGCGATCTTGAAGATGGGGTTCGTTAGAACTTGAAGCGCTAAGGATCGTTGGTTGCTCGCTAATTTCTAGTTTCTCTACGTGTATGTTCTTTCTATGCGTTCGATCACATGCACTGGACTCGCACGCCCGGGTGTAATGCTGTTTTTACAAAAGCAGAGGATCTTTCTGACGTTTAATAATCGTATAGCGAGGCAGTAATACAGTCGACGATCTATTGAAGGCAGGAACCGATGTCGATTCCTGTTTCTCGAAGCGTATACGTTGCTCGTACTCGAGGGAATTTATCGTGCTTCTAGTTTGCCAACGACGATGTTCGCCTCCGTGAACTTTTACGCGTTTTCGGGTTTCATCGATCGCTTAGATACGTTCGCAACTCTAAAGGCTGTACAAGGTTCGCTCACAGGGTTCACAGGATGCACTGCGATAGAATCGCCGCGTTAAATTCGCTACGTTTTTTCGCAATAAATGAATTACCAAAATGTTTCTGCCGCTTTCGTTGAACCTGTGAAAATCTCTTCTTGCACGTCTCTGCTCGATTCCTCAACGGCGTGATGGTCGGCGACATGGAAAAAAGGAGATGAGATGAATATCTTCTTAATTTGAAGCTGCTACAGTCCTTCTTTTTAGTGCAAGCAAAGATAAAAGATTACTTCGGCGTTTTCAGTTCTTACGCGGAATATTTTTTTCTCTTTGTTAAAACTCGCAAAACCAGAAAGTGTAGGTCAGAGGCTCCATTGTGCGGAACTTTTAATTATTCTGTTACACCTCATTTCCTTTTTTCTTCTGTTGCTCGTGCTTACATGTAATCATTACAATGGATAGCTTGCACGAAATCCAATCACAATCGTTGTTAAACATTAAAATTAATACGCGTTCCATGTTTTATATTACAACGAATATTCATTGGAAGGATGTTATTCGTTTCGCATATTTTGCGTAAATAAAGCGGTGCGAAAGTTGCTGCTCCAATTTACCGATGTCGTCTAGTTAGAATTTCTAATTAGTTCGGTTCTGGCGTACGATTCTCTCCCGTTGACCTGTACTCGACTTCCGGTTCGATATGTGTTCCGGAAGCTGACCAATTTACAGACTAATGTCCGGTTGACAAATACAAATCGAGAAAAGTCACCACGGACTAACTTCGAATCGACGTATTTGCTACGCGTGAATTACAACAAAATAATGTTACACCTGTGAACGTAAATCAAGTTTTCTGGGCAAGTTTCTCTTCTCCCATCAAGCAAAAGTGTAGATTTTTTAACATACTGTTATATTATTTATATAAATTACGACCCTTTTAATGGAGTAAAGAAGTTACCAAAATGCACTAAAGTAGAATAAAAAGTATCGAAGCAAAGTAGATTCGGTGTTTCATGAATAAATCAATAGAAATTTCTTAAGGGATCGAATAAAGGTGATTTTATAAACACGTAATGTATTAAGATATTTGAAATTTAATTTTAAATAAGAATCATCATGCACGACTAATATATTATTTCAAGAAGGTTGATATATTATTCCACGATAAAAAAATACTCTTTTTATTTTCAAATGTTTTATATCCCAAACATTTTAAATTCATAATATAAATTAATACTTTTTCATTTACAGATAAACATTAATATCGTGTATATTTAATATCCAAATTAATATTTTTTATAATAATAATGTAAATATAACTTCGCGTTGATTTTAGTAGAAAAGCCTATACTAAATTTTCTAAATTAAATATTCTTTTACGATCACGATTAAAATTCAAGTCATAAATTATATTTCAAAGAATCTCGTAAAAAATTGTTCCCTCCGCGAAATCACGGTAAAGAAATTACGTGAAACGAGGATGAACGTGTGTCTGTGTGTAGAATAATTTGATATATTGAATATTACTTTAGGGGAAATTAAGTTGAAGGAAGGTTAAAAACGTTTCTGACGTTCCTTTTCGTCGTAATATCATTATTACGCTTGCTTTTTACGGTCGAAAACTGTACATTTAAAAAAGAGCTGGATAGGACAGTTTCCGCGGTTAATTTCTCCGGTGAAACAGTATGAAAAAGTTCAGTTCGAAAAATGAAACCGTATTTCACCGTATCTTTCCTTTTTAATCAAAATAAAACTGCGTAATTTAATCAATGCGACGAAAATTTATCAGAATCCGATAAAGTGAAGACATAATACAAATAATGTGCGTATAATAAAATTTCCAAGTATCAAATGTAAAACTACTCTGTGGAATGAAAATAACGTGAACATCGTGTTTGCTCTCGGCTTTTCCAGTAATATACGTCTCTCTGTCAGTGCAGAATAAATTGCATTTGGCAAATTAATTTTTTCAAAAGATCAACAGCGTCTCAAATATAAAAGTGAGATTTAAGAAAATGCAGATTAAATGTTTTCTGTAGTAACGTTTTCATTTTATTTACTTCCTCTCGTATCTTTGTACAAGTAACATTTTATTTTTCTGAGAGAAAACGTTGCACATTGTATGCTACGTGATAAGAATATGAAATATCATCCAGAATTGATTCGAAATGTAAATGCCAGTCGTTAGGGAAATTTAAGAGCTAGGAAACGAATAAAATGTGATGCGAGTCTTTATGTACGTATGTAAGTATCAAGATGTTACATAGCTACGTATTTAACTTTATGCTTTATTTGTCACGATCTGTTAGCTTTTAAAATTTACGATAGTTATAAGAATATTCAAATTCTCGTATAAAAATTGAATATTTTTTAAAATGGTACGTTTAAGAACATATTTTAGTTTATCGGCATAAAAGTGCATTGTGTGTTTGCAGCGCAAATATAAAACTTTACTGTGATAGGCATAATAAAAATGTGATGTTTAATATTTCGAAATAACCTTCGTTTCACTGTCACTGTTTGCGTACCTTTCCATGCGACTTCATTGTATCGTTGTAGGAAGAACTTTGGTGTCTTAAAACTTTCGTAGTAACTTCTCAATGTCATAGTCTTTACAATTTTTGACGTGTTGCAAGTATAATAAAATAGATATAATGGACGTACAACAAAGGTGGTAACAGTAAAAGTAAACTTTTATGTCCCTGTCTCTTGTTGTTTCAGAAATCTTTACAGTTGAACCGTTCCTTTAGTAAAAAAAATATGTACGTATGTATGTCACGTATTTTATTTTCGATTTGGTGTATTTTTTGATTCTAATTTATGAAACATAAACATACGTATTTGAACAAGTAATTTAAGATTCAGTCTGTGCTTTTTGTGATTTACAATGACGCTATTTACAATGTTGTTGCTTGTAAAACTCGTAATTTTATAATACGTTTTTCTTACACAGAGAATTTATTGAGGTGAGTAAAAATTTCCACGCAAAGACAAGAATGTCTGAAGGAATACTGTGAACTTTCTAAAATTTAAACGAAAATATTACAAATCTTCTCTGAGAATACGTGAAATCTTCATTAATGTCACAAATTCTTATTCGAAGTTGTGTAAAAATATAGTTTCTATCATACACTGTATATAAGCACTTTAATTGTTTTTTGCTTTTCACTCAGTTTTTAATTATAGAATATTCTATTATTTTGAGAATTATTTCGAAAATTTAGAAATTATAAAAATTTATTTGGGGAATTGGTAGATATGCGAATTTACAAATAATTCTATCTTGGATGTTTCCTTCGAAAACCCTTACGTTATAGAAGAACGATATAGAAGAATTACATAATTTGTAGAAAGCAATATCCAGCAGTCAGTAACAACATTTGTTACAATTTCTGAAGTAGTTACGAAGATATTTACTCGTAATGCGTTGCGTGACTCACGCTCTATATAATCATTGGAGGTACAAGGTACAAGAACGATATTCCCATAGATGCTATAAATAAGATGAAACTCTCCTAACAACTTTACAATCTTCCAGAATGTTGATACATGTACGTACAAATATTTCATATGTAATTTATATGAACGCTAACTGTTTTTAATGTATTAATTCCTTTATATCTTTTTATAGTTTTCTTTTTTAAGTTAAACGAAGCATACTACTTTAATCGTAAAAAGTTCCATTCTTGATAATTCGCATAAACTTCTTTTCGTTATAAATTACAAGTATGGTAGAAAAATTGCGTAATAAAAACTCTAGAGATTGTATAGTATAGTAAATAATAATTATATGCAATAATTATTCAACATTCGTTGAGAATTTCGCTCTATATATATATATATAATAATTTGATTGTAAGTTAAAAATTCGATATTTTTTCTTTCGTCAGATATTATCGTAAAAATGCATTTCCCATAGGAATTTCCTTACCAATGCCTTATATTCTTATTTATTAGAAGAGAAATGGAATTGAATCTTACATTTCCTTTTGTTGCTGTATTCGAGTTATGCTTTCCAAAGAAACTTGTTGTTTCGACGATCCAATATAACAGAACTATATCGGAAAATTTTTATAACTCTATAATGATGTGCAAAAGTATTCTACCAGGTAGATCTCTCATTTTATGTTCTAAGAACGATATCTGAAGGAATTTTTATTAATGTAGTAACCTACAAATGTATTTTGTTTATTCGTGTAAGCAATACTCAACACAAAGCTGACTGCAATCGTCGTACCTCATAGATTCTGCTTTCACCTTCTCAACTGCTTGAACTCAAACTCCTCAAACTCAGCAGCTTCTCCACAACTGACTAACTCAACTGCCTCTACTCGACTCTGCTCGACTCCCCTGAATCACGTCTTCCGTCTAACTCGACTGCCTAACGTCTTCTGTCTGTCTTCCAGATGTGCCTGACTCATTCCCAGGTAGATCCCCTTCAATTACCCCGATGTTGTAAAGGGCCACGGGTATGATCCATTGTCGGGTAGATCCCCTTTAATTACCCCGATGCTGTAAAGGGCCACAGGTATGATCCATTGTCGGGTAGATCCCCTTTAATTACCCCAATGTTGTAAAGGACCACAGGTATGACTCATTGTCAGGCACGTCCCTTTTCCCGATACTACATTAATATAATATGCTATATAATAGAAATCATTGTTATGCAAGTCAGGATTTTCTGAACTCGAATTTAGTTACGTGTTCCAAATTTTAAAAGTATCATCCTTTTAATTTCTTAATTAGATAACATTATTCTTTGCTATGATACGTTTTCATGACTTAAAAAGTATAATGAATTTTTTTAATATAATAAATGTAAGACATTATTTTATGAAACTAGCAGTGAGCTGATTTACACAATTCAACAGTTCATGAAACTATTTATTTGTTTCCCTATACACAATATTAGTTAATATTCTTTTAGATGCTCTATACTGCCATATAATATCTTATAATGATTAGCCCACAAATATTTATGCGAATCAATATTTCAGTAAATACAAAAGACTGAATATCATAGAAAGTACTATATATTAGACATTTTATATATTTTTGCATACCATGTACATTTTTACACGTTAAAATTTCTCATAAATGCACGAATATTCACAGTGTAATAATCACTTTACACTTTACACAAAATGGAACAAAGATCAAGATAATTTAAAAATACAATTCAAGCTATACAATTACATATTTTCAAAGTCCAATAAAAAGATCACGGTATGATCTTATCCTAAGATATACTACGCCCCATATTCCTTTTATTCCTTTCCTTCAAACTTTATCGTGACTCGCTCGTAAACGAGAATCACTTTTAGTTTTTAAAGAAACATACTCGTAATCTAGCAGTTTCATCGGCAGCTGTGTATTTTCACCTACTGCTTCAATGTGTTTTTAATCCATTCACGAGCATATATACATGTCTGAATTCAATGGCGCCGTATCGTGAATACTTGTAATTTCCCCGAATGCTTCCAATTTCAAACGAATTCGTTCTTTCTGCGAACGCGTCGAATATTTGTCCATTTCATGAATTCCAACTTCCATGCAAATTTGGCGGCATATATTAGGTGGTAGAGTTCCTTTTTAGAAAGCTTTAAAAAATCGCGTAAAATCTGACTCAATAGGAAACAACCCACCTCGTTCATTTCGGTCACAAACAAAAAGTTACGTGAGTTGTACGAAACTTTGTGAAATTTCATCAACACATGTAACGAGACCCGATTATCAGGATCATATTGCTACAGTTTGCATCAGATTTGAGAATGTACATAGGAGCTACAGAATATTTAATATAAAATATTTAGCGTGTCATTTGTCCATTACATTAACAAGCCTCGATATTCAGTGAAACAAAAGTTCACGTTGTCTTCAACATTTAATACAATGGCTATCTATGTTACTATCAACTTTTTATTAGATATACATCTTTCAGTACAATATCGTCTAACTTTCACATACATTTTCAAATACATTTCAAATGTTGTCAATATAATTGTTACATCCGGTGACCTTCGACCCAAACCAGGCTCCATACCGCAGGTAAGATAACTGTCAGATGTCTAAACACCCTTACTGCATACCCTTTCATTATTGAGGGATAATCTTAAGGATACACCTTTAGCCTTGGCCTTTTCGTAATTAGGGTGCTTCAAACCAAACAAGTATCTTTCTAGTTAAAGTAGTCTTTAGATTTATCGTCCACTCCGGAAAGGTACAGGAAATTTGGTTTTTCATACATACAATGTCCTCCGCTAGCAATTTTCCTTCGGGGACGGCTAAGACCCTTCCTGACCATTTTCTTACCTGATTACAAACAATGACTGTTGCCGTTACTTTCCTAGGAAAAATCCGATTGTTCCGTGCGTTAGACACACCCACCAATAGCTTTCCTCTGCCAGAATATCGTCACCGAACTTCATTAGTTCTTCATTCGTAGAGCAGTCTTGACTGCTCTTCCGTTCGTTAATCAGTCATCAGTTTAACTTACTGCTTACACGTCGCTAAGACTACGTCTGCACGTACTGCGCGCAACTGTCTATATCTACAAAGTTGTTGGAGTAAATTGTATACTGTAATCTGTTACTTCAGTGTTATAGTCCAATTCGCGGCGTTGATTATTTAATCGTAACGAAAATTTGACTCTCGTTGACGCGATCTACGGCGAATGTGTCTCTCCGCGAATGGTTGAACAATAATCATGACGGTCGTGTCCTGTTACAGTGACGATAAAATTTCAAAATGTTCATAGAAAGTTTCTCTGACTCTTCAAGCACTTTCGTCAGTCATCGTACATGTGCATATTTATAAAATGTTTCCAAAGTGTTCATCTTCGTGAAGCAAAACATACAACATGCATAAGGGATTTCTGTAAGTGTTCAAATATTTCCGCGGGACACTGTAAGTGTCACCGACGTAGCAGTATAATCCTCGGTTCTTTATGCCCTCGTTTCTTCGTAGGAAGCCCCATGGCGACGCTGCTGTGGCTCCTTTAATGGACCTTCGACAAAGCTCCTCTACTCTTGGTATTCCCAGGGCGTACATAAGGTAAGATTCTTGTAAATTGCACGTCGCTGCGACATATCTTTCTAGAAATCTCTCTATACTTCCCGTACCCTTGTAAAATAGTTGCTAACGGCGCCAAAATAATCTTTTCCCGTGTGAGTGATTTTTCTGCCGCTATTCTTCTTCTTATTTTTTTTTTTTTTTTTTTTTTATCGTGCAACGATGTTGAGAGTGTAGTTTTTATAAAATTCAACGTATCTCGTTACTTTCGATACATTAAAAATTTCTAAACCTGCCCCGGAAAATATCACGCAAAATCTGTTCACTTTGCTTTTAGTTATCCATAAAACTACCTATCCAAGTATACTATTTGTCAATGCATCGCTTGAAAGATTTTTTCGAATCGTTAAAACAGCGTATTTTTCACTTTTTAAAATAGGATATACGTAAAGACTTAATAATACCAACGATCAAAGAAGGAATGGGCAGGTACACAGAAAAATGAGGAAAGGAAAGCAATAGATTTTGTCGCTGAAGCAAAACTCTCATAGAAAGGAGACTAAGAAGAAAACACTCCACTGATCTCACTGAAGAAATGTTACTTAGCAATTAAGTTAGAAAAATTTACCAAATGTCCAGCTAGACAATTTATAAAGTACAAATTAATTATTAAAAAAAAAAGAAATTTTTAGATTTCCATTGTATGTTTGGCTGGCCATTTGTAAGTGAGCTAAAACTTTGAACTGAGCGCTGTTTTTATCGCGTACACGTCGTATATTTTTCTATTACGCGAAATTACGCATGAAGACTACAACGAAACTGTCCATTTTTCTTACGAGATCAGTTTTAAAGTTCAGTATGTTGTTAAATATTTCTACGTTATCAAAATTGCCCTTTTATTTTATTTCAGGCTAAAACATATATTTTTCCAGTTCCTTTATAACTTTAAAAATATTATTATTGATCAGAGCACTAAGAGATTGAAAGACGTTAAACTACCGCTTCTATTAACAGTTAAATCTTTTACAAAAATTTCTCCCACAAAAATTCGACAATTAATTGATCCTGATTCTTCCACTTTTAGCTATTTTATGCTAAAATGTTCTTTCTTAGTCATAAGATGACATTCAAATCTAAAATCAACAAAGACGTAGGCATATCCTTTATCTGTTGTCTTTAAACGTATTATCTATATTTGAACAAGTTAATTAAAACCAATATTTTGAACATCTCGAAAGGAATTTCAAGTTTGATAAAACTAAAATCCCAACAGAAAATATGCACCAAGTTACCTTAGGAAGAACCTAAGTTCATTTTTCCTATTTACGAGAATTCACATGGATATTTCTGTTAATGCAAACCGTGACAGATGTTCTCAGAGAACGTTCATAGATTCAACCGAAAATCAAGACTCGAAACATCGCGTGTTGGCGTTGATACAATTCTTGAACACGATCCACCTTTATATTCGACGTTATGCCGAACGAATATCAGATGGTTTATTATTCTAAAGTAATTTATTTCTTCCTTTAAATATAGCCTTTCTGTTTCGTGATTTACAAGTTAGATCGCGAACGGAATCGACGAATTGCTTCTCTTCTTGAAATTATTCAACCTACTTTCTTCGATGTGGTTGTTAACGGATCAGCGACGAAAATTGCATATTCATATTTTATCCCGATATTGATTATAATCTCATTAATTCTGTTCAGAATCTAAGCTCCTTTCTAATCTGGTTATATTTATCCTCTCGAATCCTAACGAAACTTCGTGACTTTCCATTTAAAAAAAAAAAATTGCCTTATCTCTTCTCAATGATAACAAAATGCGATATTTTTATTGTAATATTTTGTTCGCGTCGATCAATGCGAGGAAGCTCGTTTAATTCAGAGAAATTGTATCATTTGTTTCGTTCGAGATAGACAACAGTGATAAGAAAAGAGCGTGCTAGAACGACAATTATTTATAATTAACCGTCGCGACTAAATTAGAAATTTCTTTTTAAACGTTGAATGTTTCCCCAGTGTTCTTTTTAAATGAAACAATTTTCTAAATCTTCTAAATATTTCAATCAAATACGCTTAATGTTACGTCCAGTGACTCTTTAGATAAACCAGGATCCATCCCTCGGTCAAGACGGCCACTTGATCCTAATCCTAAGGAACTGTCATAAAACTAAGCATTTTTATTTTACCGTTAAGGCCCTTAATTGTTAGAGAAAACCTTTTAAGTCGAGATGGTCCTTATGGTTATTGTTCAATCAGTTAAATATGGGAAGATCGTTCAAAGTTCATTTCCATCCGCTAGTGACCGGTGGTTGCCCCCCAACAATAGTTTTTCTTTACAAAGCATCGTCACTGAATTTGTCATCCTTAGGTCGGTCAACATCTCTTGACTGGTTTTTCATCTGTTGATCAATGTCTTGACGGGTTTTCGTTCATTGATTAGTCATCAGTTGTAACTAACTATTAACACGTCTCTGGGAATACGTCTGTACTGTTACTTCGGTGTTATAATCAGTCAATCATCTTTATTATCCTAATCGAAATAGGGGATTGACCAATTCGCGGCGTCATTATCTAATCGTAACGAGAATTTACGACTCTCGTTGACGCGATCTACCGTGAACGCGTCTCTCCGCGAACGGTCGAATACTTAATATTAAAAATTGAACATTAAGAATAATATACGTATAAAAAATCCTAATATTGCGTGTTAAAAAAGAAGATGGATAACGCATAGCTGGTAAAAAGGATGTTACGTAATATAACGTAAATTTAAAAGAAGCTCTTTTTATAGTTGCTTAACAAACAAAGTATACTTCCGTTCCAATTATTAACACGAATTTCCTCTCCGGTCTTCTACGCGTAAACACCAGTCACTTTTATTTAATACCGTGGAAGAATCAATAAACTAAAAATACTCCATTAAATCGCCTCCAATAATCAATCTACTGAAAAAATAGCATCCAAACGTTCTCCAACGAGTAGCGGGAGATGAAAACAAACTCTCATGCTATATTTCGTTCTCGTGTTTCCTAACAAACTTCCATCGAGAGTTCTCTATTTCCAGAGCAACAAAAGATGCGTCAGCGAATCTTGCCATAGATTCTCATGTGAAAATTAACTCGACGGTAGCGTGCGCTGAAAAGTCCATGTATAATTCAAAGTTTTCCGGTTTCCCTTGGGAATGTTTAATTTCCCAGATTCGAACGAACCAGATTCAATTTCCCGTGACAGAAATTCGACAATGGCGCATTGTCGAGCCGTGTTTCTGGCGAAAACGCAGTAGCGTATACATCGCTTCCGTTTCTTCGAATACACCCGGCGTTTCGCCCGATTGTTTTGCTGAAAACTTTCTTTATCGCGAATCGCGAGCGAGGAAGCAAACTCCGGCTTGCGGCCAGGTTTATATTTACCAGCGCTGTAACCAAAATGTAGGTCGAGCTCCAATAGGGAAAGCCCAAAGAGACTCACCCTGCACGAGGCTCGCGGATAAGATTTTTATCTTCATGCCTCTGTTACCCGTCGTAAACAACGATAACCCGTTCTCTTCGATGGAATCGAGCCGATCGGTATCGCGGTGAGCGATACCCAAGGTTGCCAAGTTCACGCGCGAGTTGAATGCGGATTTCATGGCATTTGATTTGTCTGATCGAATCTCATACGATTGCAATAATAGAGTCGTCACGCTTTTCGTGGAATTGATAAATGTTTTGTAGGCTATTGTCGACTGTGTCATCAAAATACTATTGTTTAGCGATAAAATGACATTAAAATGCTTTCTCCTGTGATCTTCATATGTATAAAATTCATAGTAATTTATATAAAAAATATATATACGATATAAAACAAATATGTAGAGCCATAATCTCTCACGCGCCGTGGTACCTGAATATTCATGCGTAGTGTTACACAAATAAGAAAAAATTTCGGAAGAGCTTGAGTTCATACAGTTAATAAAGAATGGAATACATTGGCAGAAAAAGTGTTGTGGATAGGAGATTTATGTGGAGTTTCTTCGTTAGTTTAGTAATTTATTAAGAGGAACAATTTGGCTGAGTTTGAGAATTAACTATATTTAACAGTGGGTCTAGAAATCCAGCAGAAATGCAGATGTTTCGTTTCTATCATTTTTGAAAGTACACAAATGTTATTATAAAAAATAGAAGTATGTCAACTTTCATTGAAATAAAAACGTGATTATTTATGCTTATAAAAGAATTTTTGACATTCGACAATTTCAAATTTCATTGCGAGGAAACAAACTATGTTAACGCAATGTCGCTAATACTTCTACTTCTAATCTGGCCATCCTTGCAAATATCGTATATTTTAATGATTCAATTAGTAATAGCATTTTCTGTTTCTATCCATTTATTTGTTTCGTTTAATATTAATATAATATTCACCTATATTTTCCTATAGCTATTGAAATATTTCCAAAATATCAAAGAATAAGTCACGGTACGTAATAAATGACACGAATTAAAGCTTTAAATCTCCAGTATAACGTTCCCTGTGAAATGAGCTTGTTAATACCGAACGACATTTTTCATACTCTCCATAAAATACAAATTTCCAAAATATTAAGACTGATTACAAATTCGATGGATAAATTATATTCGAATTAAACTTGAGGAATCATGACGTTTAATATTTTCTCGCAAAAAAAAAAAAAAAAAGAAAAAAATACGTAAGACAAAAAGATGATCCATCGCTAATATCCTTGAATGAAGAAATATAAAATTTGAAACTGTAATAGCAATCGATGAACGAAGTTTATAAATTGATAAAATTCAAGATAGAATACTATAATAACGTTATTTAAATAACATTAAAGTTCCATTATACTTTTTACGTTTTTAATCCTGCAGAATATAAAAAGAAACCGCAATTACACTAACAAATATGTACTTACAAGTACAAATATACTTTAATTAAATACCTCCACGTAAAATTCGGAATATGATATAACTTGTGTATTTCAACGAAAATTTGAAATATCATATTTTTGATAAAATAAATATTTGATAAATAAATATTTTTGATACATAGTGACGATACAAACAAGAACTGTGCAGTAATTACACAGAAATTCAGACCAGAAGTTTCGAGTGTATCTCTCAATGTTTAATTATTTCGTTATTTGCATTTTGCGATACTCTGCTCTTTTATCGACTCGTCGTTCTATTAAAACATCAAATAAGCTATCATACTCGATATTTGTATATAATCTGTTTATTAGAAGTGCTCGGCTCGACTATGAAGTATAAAAGACAACATTACATCGCTACCTATTAATACGATTAATGTGTTCTCTTCTTTTCATCTCTTTCGATCTAATTACACTTTTCCAACGTTAGAAAAATACAAGATTGAACAAGACATAAACAAATTGTTGTTGGTGTGCACGATTTCTGCTTTTTCAACCAAACAATATCTTAAAGATACATTATATCTGTAACATTGGACATTATTGTACTAATACTGATAACGTCATATCTAAACACTTTGTAGAGGCTGTTCAATAGCATTATCGATCTTTCAACTTTGACTAATCCGTAACTTAATGAAAAAACGAGGTGCTTCTAACTACTTTGATATTGTTCTTCCAAGAACTATAAACGTTATGGAAATAAGTTATTAAGATTCATGTCTAACCGGTAATATCAAATTATTGAAATCATGTACTTAACTGTTGGAACAAAGTTGTAACCGAGTTGATAATGTGCATGGATTATCACGTCGAATCTTTGACGTTCTCTTTTGTGAATTGATTATAAAGTTTCCTTCTAATCTCTTAGGCGTCTTTTATAAATTGACAAGAAGATCACTGCTCTTGCTATAAAGACCTTTTATTCTCTTTTTTTATTTTGTTTTCTTAATTATTAACTACAACTTTCGTCGTCGTCATTATTTAAATTTACTATTTTTCAAAGGCAATAATAATTAGATAGAAAGCCATTTCGCAGACATTCTTTCTTGGCGGTCTGTGACAAATCCTGTTCAATTTACTTTCGCCTTGGCTTGTAGCCGTACAATTTTTTAGCGGTTAACAATCTTCGTATAGGATTGCGATGAATCTCTTCGATATTCTCTTCCGCGAACCGATCGTAAAATTTACTTTTAATTACTTAACAAGTTGTTTCTTTTATGAACTGAGTAAAAGTACTTCCTCGTTATACAAATTTTCCAGTCATACTTTTCTTTCTTTATTTTTCAATTTGGCCCCTTCGAATTTTCTATCGTAGTATTAAGAAACAATGTGAAACTCGATACACTTGCAAGGAGTATAAACTACAGTGCAGGTAAAATATGATAATGTTGTGGTGAAAGTGGCCCTTTCGGAAAAGCAGGCACATCGGAAGGCGAACGTGATCATATTTCCTGAGTACGGAATTCGTTAAAAGGGACGCTTTGGCGGAAAAGGTGGTTGTTGTCGTTGGTTGACATGAGTTATGAGTTTTCGTTAATCGTTACGAGTTGATTAGTTCGATTATTATCGATATACTTGTTCTAGTTGCAATATATTAATTTATTAAAAAATAGTTTTAGTTAAATAATTATAATTTTCTGTTCTATCGTCGTAAATAAAAAATATAAAATAGAAACACTATACTATTTTCCAAAGGTGCGATAGTAATTGGATCGAAAACGTTGTGATTTAAAGTATCAATCCAATTTATTTTCTAATTGCACTAATCGCAAGCTAAACATCGTTTTTCAGCCACTTTTTCCTAACGATCGGTGAAAAGTCCTGTTCAAAAGCAATTTACTTTTGCAACGATCCGTGGCCATCTAAATTTTCCAGTTTCCAATTGAATAAATTTAAAAATACTCCGTTCTACGTAATTAAACGATCGAAAAATACGATTTGTTCGATGCGCGTCCCCGTTCCAGGCACTTTATCTCTTTAATCGAATAAAATATTCAACAGTTTCCGGTTATTAAAGCATGTAGATCAGCACCGCGCATAAATTGTCTCGAAACTGCGTTTCATCTTGCTTGTCTCGAACGTGCTTCTCCTGTTCGCGATTGTTGAAAAATTGGAGTTTTCATGTCGATCCAATTATCGTTTAAGAGTCCTAACAAGTAACGCGGAGAAATTGTATATTTTCCCAAGTATGATTTAAGACGTTTGTACGCGTACTTGTGTACTAGAGTTGAATTGAAAGTCTTCGAATGTGAAAGGACGTTTAACGATGTTAAGACGTCTCGTTCATCCTTAAGATGACTCACAATAACAATATCCCTTTTTTCTCGCAGGAAGTTTTATATTTGTTGTGAAACGATGTATTAAATCTTGCAGAAAGAGATACAAATATTTGTCTCGTAAATTGATAATTGAGCAAATAATTTTAATTCCATGAATTTAATAATTATTGATATTATTATTAATAATTTAATAATTATAATGAATTTAATTAATTCCTACGTATTTCCGCTGTTATAGCGACAAGATATAAGGAAATGAGAAAAGTATATTTGTGGTTTAGAAGTTGAAAATAAAATTATTTTAATGTTATGGTGTAATATACCTCGACAAAGATATATATCTCTTGAATTAACAAGCGATCTTAAGTATCTAGTTATGAATATATTTGAACACTGAACATAGAAAACATAATTTTATGTGTGTTATGACTATACAATATAACTATCCTGATTGCATTGGTGAAATCTGAAACCAATCTAAAGATTTATATAGTAGTTATACCGAGTAAAAAATTAGTATGCAGTACGAATAGCGACCTGAAATATGTACACAATTAGTGCTAAAGATGATTGCACTAAATATTATAGCTGACTAACGTAATTAATAATCAACTATTCAAATACTTTCCGAAATGCATATTCGCGATAAATACTTTGCAACTCTTACGTACATTTTCAAGTTCGTTCCAAACACTTATGAGATTAAAAAAAAATATTGTTTCTTATATATATATATATGTCGGAGATGAAAGGACATCGGAGCCTTCCTTTCGGAATGTTTGGGAAAGTCCCAAATACTTTAGTCCAGACTTTTTATTATAGCTGTATTTAAACAATAAAACTGAGAAATAGCTGTTTATGAGTCGAGTCAATTATGATTACCCGAGATTGATGACAGTGGGTTTGGGCTCGAAGTGACATAATAAGTCACTGAACATAGCCACGGCCATAAGAGGGACGTGTACCTAACAGAGGTATAAAGTAATTAACTAACTCTCCTTAAAACAGGGATTGACCCGAGGAATGCGGAGAGGGGTATATAAGGGCAGTTCCACTTGAACCGAGGCTGAATCCGATAAGTTCGACTGGTACAGGGAACACGTGTTTACCACGTGTTTTAATTACCACGGTTACTTGTCAAATTCTGTCACAATCATAATTGGACTAGTAAACATCTTCGCCCTTGCATAACAACAATGTCTAATCCAAAGAAAGATTCGTTACACGTCCCGTTTTCCACGGACAATCCGACATATATATTGTTTTTTGAATGACAAATATAACAACGGTGTTGTAAGAAACAAATTAAAACAAACTGAGATTTTGGAAAAATGTTCTAACAATTACTCTAACTCTTATGTGAGTAATAATGATACGAGAGACATAATATGATCCAAGATAATTTTATGAAAATGACTGAATCGTTATAATTTTTCTAACATCACTAAGACATATTGATGCATAAGATCCTGTTATAAATAAAATTATGTATCTCGTTTAAACAATTATAATTAACACATACTTCTTCAAACTTGAGTATGTTATAATCTGTACTATTCTATTATTGTGTTCATCGTTGAAAGAAAACATACGTCCCGACAATGTTAAAGCTATTTGAATTATTGTGAAACTTTAATACATACCAGACAGTTCCTAACAGCAGATCAAATAAGCAGAAATTCCTCATAACGGAACATTCAGCATAACAGCGAGAGCAGAAAATGCGAGTAAACGTACATACATCAGTCGCAACACGAGTCGCAACAAGTAACTTTTCCGTAAATTCGAGTTCCCGTCTTCCAAACTCCGTCCAGTCAGCTCTAATCTAGAACTAACTTATATTTAACTCTCTGAACATTTACTTCTCCCTTGAGCAACTCAATTCGTCTCAATTAATTCGATTGAAATCTACGATATCGGATACGAAACGACCAAAATATTGTCTCCGCCTCTTCTTCCAAGTGTTACAGGGATAATGCATCAGCCTAACAACGCAGTTACGTCCTCAGTGTAATAAAATCTCTTCTTAATTAGGTCCATTTCTCTTCCATTTCCCAGAAAATACGAGCAACGTGATTTCCTAAAGAGACGAACTACCCCGAGACATTTGGAAAGTAGATAAAGTTTGGGAATATAAATTTAATTAACTTCAAGTTTTAAGTTTTCGTAGGAAAGCATCAAACGAAAAGTTCAGATCTTTCAACGTAACTTTATCGCTTTCTTTTCCCAATCTTTTCAAAGAAACATTCTACGAAATAACGAAGTTACATCTGTTGTATGTGAAACCTGTTCCGATAGTATATCGATAGATAGCGATCGTTTGAGGACATTGGAAATCAAAAATTCTGCTTGATTTCTAAACTATAATCAGTTAACAAAGATATAACGTGGGATTTTTCAAGACTTTTTATGATCGTAGGAACGGAAAGGAAACGGGAGTTCGAAGGATAACAAATCATTTGTATCTGTTTAAACCTAATATTTTTAATCCTGCCTCGTTTGTTTTTCATGTTTGTATCTCTTCAGATATCTTCATTTTTCAAATACATATTGGATGAATAATGGTACGAATAATTGTAAATATTTAGAAACTATCTATTTTTAACAGCTTATTTCTATCGAAATACAACGTTCACTTTGGATCGTATAGATCCGTGGAGAATAACTAGGATAAAAAGACTAAAAAAGAACAGTTCAATTTTTTAAAATTATCAGCTTGCTATAGCCCTTTCTAAGGGAGGAATCTTAAACGAGAGATCTTGCGTTAAATCTTCGTTTTCATCTGGTCGTCCATAAGCTTTGTAACGTCATTCGACTAGCAACGGGAAGACTACGATGACTCGCCACACGTAGAAAAGTATGAAAAGAAAGACTGGTTCGAGCAAGGTGGACGGATAGCAACCGATGGGTTTCGCGATGATCGCGAGACGCGAGACGCAGAATCGTTTCTTCCTCGAGCGATCAATAATCCATCCTCCATCCCCTTTTGCGGAACGCAAACGCAAAGTACATGGCTCGGGATAGTGCAGCACGCGCAACCGGGTCACACATGTGCACGTGCACCAGTGCGTGAGCTTGTGTGGGATGTTAGGCGCCGCGACGCTTCGTCGCTTGCCAAAGAAGAAGATGAAATTAACGGTCGAGTCTCCCTGCAATGACCTTAATTCTCATGCGAAACATCGGCTCTCGGGGGTGTTTCGACGAATCATCGGCCACAACCGATCGTTCATAAAATATACTTGAAAAATATTTTTTTTCCTCTCTTTCGCTCATTTCTACTCGTTTTTCTTCCTTTCTATGCGTTAACCGTTAAACGACAGCCAATGCGAATAGAAACCACTCTTCTCGGAATTACGAATGTTGACAGCACGTGGAGCTCTTAACTTGGCTGGCGTTCAATGGTGGTCGATATTCCTTGGATGGTCACCAGATGGAAAAGATGTAATTTTCATGATAGCACAGGGATTGGTAGATTTTGCGCGTGGAGAAATTCTATGGTGAAATTTATATCGCTATGTATATACATTTTCAGAAGGAAAAAATTGTAGAAATTTTCTACTATGGCATGAATTACAAATATAGTGGCAACAGGCAAGAACGTAACGATTATGCAAGTATTTTGAGAGAAAGAGATTTTTAGAATATATGAAAAAGAAGAGTTTTACTAAGATGAGAATTATGAATATACCTACAGTGCGTTAAACTTCAATTTCCAGCAGCGGATAAAAGAAAAGCTGGTAGATAAACTGCATGGAAAAATGTGATGGTTTTAATGAAACTGCTTGGACAATTATCAGATGAAAGAGATACAACTTGCATACTCAAGATACAGAGTTAGGATTTTTGTTTGAAGAAACTCTACGGTGGGATTTCAATAATGCACGTATTTCCAGAGATTTTTAAAAATTTTATAGTAAGATACGAATTATAAAATTCCAAATAATAATAAACACCAAAACTGTTTTTTTAATAAGTTATGGAACTAAATATATATATTTTTGCTCCTATTGCCAAACATTTAAAAAATGAGACTTTGCTTGATCGTTTGTGTAAATAATGTGTAAATATATTGTGTATATTTGAATCACAATGTACATAATTACTTTTATCTCCTTACACAGCAGAGTGCAATATAATAGAGTAAATAAGAGGGGAGATAAATACGTAAGAAAAGAGTTTAAAGTTCAGTTAGATAGATATAAGGGAGGAGACAATAAGATGATAACGCCATAAGAAGGAGAAAATGTAAAAAGCCTGATTAGGCAAAAAAGATGTAATAATGCAAAAGGATGTAATACTTTTATCTCCGTAAATGTTTTTAAAAAATGCAAAGGCATTTGAAAATAGATTTTGGGGATTCCTGAGAGAGAAACTTTAGACGGATCGTTCAGCTTTATTTTACTTCTCTCCTTTTTTTTCTATTTGTGTCAAATGTCAGCCGCTATGGCAATTTATCGAGGTACGCCAAAGTATCGATGTTAAAAGCAGACGAAGTTACATAAAATGGCAAATGGATTTCGTCAGCAGAGAGAGGAGATGAAACCTTGGTGATGATAAAAAGAACTTCTTTCAATGGAAGAGTGAGTTATTGACAATAAAATTTCTGATCAAATTTTTATTACAGAGAAACATTAAGCTTTCCTGAATTTTATATGCCAATTGAAGATTGCTGGATACGGCAACAATAGCTCTTTCCCTCTTTTGTTTCCTTTTTATTTGATTGATTATCCTTTATCTATTATACTATGAACGATCTTAAAAATGATATTTAACGGCAATCAATGACATCAAATCTGGCTAATAAAATTTCATTGGTTATTATAACAATTGAATGTCATTTAACATTGATACAATGCTTTCATAATCGTTCATTTATCATATTTTGAAATGTCGAAGTTGTGAATATAATTGAGTAACCGATTAAATAAATGAACAAATAATTTCGTTACAAAAATTGATATTATGAATAAAAATAATTGAACAAAAGTAAAAGGATATCATTGATCGAAGTTGTAACATCAACTGTGGTGAATCATTGTCGAAGATATGTTTCTAATCAAATTTGTTTACAATGATAAAATCCGAATTTTCATTAGAAGAATACGCTAAACATTACGAATGAATAACGTTCTATCTGCATTCTATATTTTATCTGTGTTCTCAACGAAACTACAAGATAACTATCGACGTTTTGAGATAACGATTGAGTTTGATATCACGGTCCACATAGTGAGTCATTGATACAACAATTCCAAAACCAAAGCTCCAAACATGTAAGTTGCATTCGGTATATTTGGTTCACTGACTCGATTGATCGTTTAATGCTCGTATAGTTAGAGCGCCTTCCAGGTTGGAGAATTTGTTGCTTTTCACACATTGAACGGAATATTAAACTTGCCAGTATTTATAAACGAAACTTTAAATATCAGATATGAAAATAGTAAAAATATCGAAATTTATTCAAAGGAATAAGAAAGTCCCAAAGGAAAACTATCGTGAAATTACTGAAAGAGGTTACAGTTATTTCTAAATCGAGGAAACAAGTATATAATTTACTTCACTTCTGCATTTCTCATACTGCCATATAGACACGATCTTTTGTTCTTTTATAGCATAAATAAATTGACGATTCATATGTTCTGACGTTAATAAGTATTAACGATGAGTATCTATCTTAATACGTTACTTCGTAATACATTCTTATTCACTTCTCAATTGTTTTTAGCTATGTTTGTAGGGAAAATTGTACCTTATATTGTTTCATAAATTTTACCGGTGTAATATTAAAATAAGTATAAATTATGTATCGTTGCATAAGGTGCTAATACCATAAATCTATATTGTATTCAGATGTAATGACATCTATAAAATATTAATATTGTTTGCTGTAATGATAAAATATAGTGCAAAAATTTGTAATTTGTAATAAAAGCAAAGAAAAGGCGTAATTCACATCTAGATATTTAAAAACGAACTCTTGGAATCGCTTGTTTTATATCGATAAAAATGGGAATTAATAAAATTGTATATCAGTGAAGATACGAATTAATAACATCTGTTGAGCTAAACTGAGTTAGGAATAGAACGTTAAACGAATAAACGTGTTTCACGCTTTTCATGCTTCCATCTCTAACGAACGCGCTTTAAGTAACTCGAACCTATTTTTTAAATTAATACCCTCGATAGTGCTTTGATGGATATAACCAATTTGTTGTTTATGAAAGGCACGATGATAGGCCAATTTATCAAACGCTAATTGCAGGATTTGCTCCCAGTATTTTGACACTTTTATTATCTGTAGTTCTCCGCTTCTTTTCACGTTTCATCGTCTCCGTGGGCGTAATCATTAATGTTTCTTAATAACAGACGTCTTATTTGCTTACTCAGTTCTCTTTCATAGGACTTAAAGTATTACTGCTTTTTCAACTCTCGTTTATTACTCTTCCTCCTTCATTCTTCACTTAATTCCGAGTTATTTCTGCATCTTGTGCAAGAAATGCAGCATTGTATCGATTTATTGGCCCCGGCAAGAGGTAATAGGCTTATTCGTTTTTAATCCATTTTTATGTTCATTTTGCCAGGCAAAGAAACGTAAACTATGAAAACAAACAATTACTTGGAAAGAGAGTCTCGCTAGAAGCATAGGACGTACATCGTTTGTTTCCCTTTTTTTTTCTTTTTTTTTTTTTAAGCTATTTCTTATGAGGTCTACTGTTTTCCATTTTTTCTAATAAAAAGATCTTCTCCTTTAAAAGATATTCTTAAAAGGTATTCCTTCTTACAAGGATATATAGAGATATAAAAATATTTCGTGTTAGGAAATTCTATTTCTATAATTTGATTGATGACCACCATGAGTCATTAATAGCTGTAAAACACAAGTAGGTGGTGGTAATATCGACAACTATGGGATAAAAGGACATTTTGGTAGAGAGAATAGTCAATTACGAGTAAGTTGCGAGTAATTGCGAGTTAGTCGTTACTCATTAGTTGTGAGTTGTAAGTTGAGTAGTTGTACAAATTTAGTTGTTTTAGATGTATCACATTACTACATTAAGAAATAGCTCTAATCAATAGTTATAGTTCTCTGTTTCAATCACAGTGTATCTATATAATAAATGATGATCACTATAATTCTGAGCGCTATAATATTTTTAATTCGCATAAAGCTAGCTAACCCAATTCACTCGAATGATTGCTAATACTTAATCTATGGAAACCTATTTATTTAGTATTTGACACATGTAGATCTGGAATTTTTTATTTCAACATACAACATGGAAAAGTTATTATCATTCAGCTCTAGCGTGAACCTGGATCAGCTTGTAGAAACACAGAATTACAAATATATAATTCAGAGAAAATATTATATTACATATTACACATGATAATATATTTTGTAAATATTCAGCATGGAAAGAACAAACGCTTTATTATCTCTGATATTCAAAGTTGTGATATTCAAATTAAAAGTACCTTAAACATTTTTTAACACTTAATTAGTAAAATTTGAAAGCTGTAATATTTGTTGAAAATATTAAAATCCATCAACACGTGATTCGTGAAAATAATATTTAATTAAAATGCTTTATTGAATTAAAATTTGATTATTTCACTGGAAAGCACTCAAATTGAACTTTAATTTTGTTAGCTGACATGTGTGGATCGGTGATTGGGAATATTTAGCTCGTGTAAACCAGTGTTCTTATTTACTTGTATTAGCTGCTTCGTACGCGTCAACATTAGACTCCATATCTTCAGCTACGGCATAATAATAATCCATAATTTCCATAATTAGAGATTATCGTTAATGGTATTAGCGTCAGTAATTACACTGAGCAATTCTAAAGCTTGTTACAACTCGACTAAAGTTGATCGAGTCGACCAACTCGCCGCTTAACGAACCTTGTCTACCTGTCTGAATACGCTCGTTCAGACACGTCTAATATTTTAGTCGATTGGCAAGTATAGCTATTCATGTAAATGCTTAGCTATCCGTGTTCGCAAAGTACAATTGAGCTATCGAAACCACGGAAGATGGACAGACGACACATTGTTGTGCGATGCTGTATGATGCTATCAGAAGTCTTGCTCTGATTTCAAAAGAAAGAATTGTAGAAGAAATAGAAAAAGACCTAAACACAAGAAAGCGTGTATTGGTTCGAAAATGGATACAACAGAAATAATTCGTTTAGAGCTACAAGTAGCATTCTCAGAGAATTAGAATTAGGCGAACCTATAGAATATTTTAGAACATCAAAAGATTCTTTTGATTTAATGTTGCCTAATGTAATAAAAATCACGTTAAATACGACGGACGTTAAGCTTGGTGGTTAGTAAAGTAAACCATAAGTGTAAATCAAATAGAAGTTCGTCCTAATCCTGAGAAAGAAGACTAAAAAATAAATAGTAAATATAAAATAATAAAAATTGTCATGTTAGATGTTGAAAGTCTATGGTGGTGTTTTGTATTGTAGGCGAAGCGCAAGGTAGCCACCTGTTCCAATTGGCTTGCGTTCGTACGAAAACTCAAATGCAGTTAATTAAATAACGAAACTTCTAGATGGAACATATGTTTATCGGACTTCGAGCTACAATTATATTTAATAAAATAAAGATTTATTTCAGCGGCTTTAATAATCCTTTGGGAAATTTATATTCTTTATACGAAGTTTATTGTGTTTTATTAAATTCAAACTCCATTGTCTAATATTCGTTTTTAATTATTTACAGTTTTCTATATAAACTATATAGACCAATAAAAATTAATTAACAAATAGAGAAACATTTTCTATTAAGAAATGTAGATTTATATTTAGTTTAAAATTATACGTAGAATTCATGCCTTAATCTGGATACGAATTGTCAAATAAACTATCAAAGTCATTTATTTTTACGATCGAATAAAAATATCAAATTAAAGAACAGTTTTGAATTGATTGAGCGAACTCTTAGAAAATACAATAAGAAAAATATTATTTTGCAAAATACGATAATTCTGTACGCACATTTTTTATTTATCTCGTAATAAAAATACGTGTATTCGATGCAATAAAGAATCGATCTTTCGCACATACATGTAAATACATACGTAGCTACGTAATATATCGTGAATCTGAGGTAAAAAAGAAAAATATTCTTCTAACTGGAAAAGAAAGTGAGAAATGATACTATAGCGTGATTCGCTGTATTGAAAAATCCTGTCGGAGAATTCTATCCTCTGGTACTACGTATCAAACTTTAAAATTCAACGAGATATGCGCAAATAACGGCTCGAGCGTGGAGAGTATCGACACAAATTGCAGTCTTGCAGATAAAAGGGAAGAAAATATTAAATCCCTAGTTTATCGAATTATCGATAATTCGTTTGACATGAATTGACGAGGAAAAATTCACTGTGGGGAAAATATAACATTTGTTAATTTCTTCATCAAATATAAATGCTCTATATAAGAAGCTCTAAAAGCTCTTAATGAAAAGCAGTTATTGGAGCTTCCTTTAAAAGCTTTATCATTTGATCAACTCCTTACGAAGGAAACTTCAATAACTTCTGTATACTAATTCCTTTCCTTTTAACCGAATAAATTGAACAAATAAGACCATTTATGGTTCGGAAATTACTATTGTCACTATAATTCCTATATCTTATTAAATAGAGATAAAAACAATTAAAAATCGTTATTAAAAAACACCTAAACGTTTAACAGATCCTAATCTGTTTTTGGAACAATATGTAGACTACAGGAGAACTCTTGTCAAATACAATTCCGCTTTATAAAATTATATTTTTTGTATCACTTATATTTAAACCTTCTTTTGTTCGCTGCTCTGTAAATATTAGAACGCTTACTCGAATTCAATAAATTTTATCCTTTTTTATTTAGTATTTTCCATTATAAAACACATGATGCGAGTGAAATAACATTTATGATAAAACAACTAGAAGATAAACGCAGTGAAGAGCATTCAATTTGTAACAAATGTTAACAAGTCTCATCGTCAATATGGCTGGCAGTCTATGTTCTAAAAATATATTACTGTTAAGGTACGGAGAGAATTACAAGTATTACAAAGAACTTTACTTGAATATTTACATAACTATGCTTGCCACGTGGGCTACTCGCCGAAGGCCTAGGGCACGAGATTCCACACTTGCACATCACTCTTTTGTAGCAACAGAGGCCTAGGCCATCATCCGACGTTCACATACATACTAGGAATTATCCAAATTCAGCAATAAACATAGCACAAGAGTTAACAACCACCAAAACCCTCTAATTACTCAACTACTCGACACGTCGGAACAGATGCGCAGGCTAAAAAGACATTACACCTTGGACCTAAGCACTAGATTCAAGTAGAATCAAACATACTATAAACACTTGATTAATCATGTCATTGTACCACGCCAGATAAATTTACTTAAAATTCTATACGAGAATTGATTGTAAATTAAACGCAAATAAAAAAAAACATACATACTAGGGAGGAGATACATACTTGTGTGTGTTTAACTGTATTGTGTGTGCACAATACAATTGTACTATATATTCAAGAATGGCAATAATACTGACAAAGAATTCCAAAAAACGAAATATTAACACGTTGACGCCGGCGACGATATTCATGGTTTTGTCTGTAGGGCAGCGTGCGAATTCACAGTCTGCTTCGTGGGACGGCGGTGGGTCACATTAGACTGTTCGACACGACCGCAATTTTTCAACTTTGTCCTCAATTTATAGCAAAATTACAAAAGCTAGACGATTCCTGTTGGGTTCAATAAATTCCGTGGACTTTAACTAATACATTTATATACAATAGTTTGGCGATATCAATTTACACATATCCATAAATGTTAAGTAAAGCTGACGGGACCAGCTTTGGCTCTTTTCGATTTTTGTCAAAAAGTAGAAGTTTGACGCGAATTCTGACCATCGCACGCAAATTTGTAAACATTTTTCTATAAGAAACGCTCATAGCTCGAATCAAAAAATTTTTCAATTCCGTACAGAAAAAAAAGAATAGTTATGCATGTTCGTCGGAGAACAATGGCGCGCGTAAAGAACATTCACGACGAAAATCGTGTTAGGTTACGTAAAATGGACTGACAAAAGGTCAGTATGTATGCTAGCTACTTCCAAAAATCATAGGTGTGTTATTGTTCAGGGGAAAAATAGTAAATTAAAGCCAAACACTTTCTTTTTTTTTTATAATTCTAAAAAGAGGTTGATCTATCCAATCAGATGGCATCCTATTATAGTTGTTTGCGCAGAACCTTAAAATGGTATAAAAAAATTGTAATGGAATTAATATGTGGAACTTGCCTCGTAAATGCGTGGTATGTACATAGAAAATGGGGTATTAAAATTTTAAAATTTCGCGAAGAAATTATTTATCACCTTTTAAATATAGTGAATCCCCACAGAGAAGAAATGCCAAGTGAAAATGAAGTACCGCCCAAAAAACGATCACATTTTCTGCAGTCGTACCAAGGGCCCGCGAGCAAACCGAAACGGCGGTGTAAAGAAAGTTAGAAACGCATTTCTAGAATAAAAGGTAGAGAGTATGCCGCGAAAAGAACCAAAAAAGGAACAACATATTGTGATCGTTGTAAAAGCCAGCCGACACTCTGCCTAATTTGTTTTAAAAAATTGCATAAAGAAAGGAAATAATTATGTTAAGTTTATAATATTGAATTGTTGTTTTTACTATTGTATGTCTGCTTATAATGTCGAGATAAAATGATATAAACCTATTTTATACTACCTATTTTGTAAAATACATGTACGACCCACCTCCGCCCCTCGGGACAGTTACGTCTGACCCACCGGTGGGTCGCGCCGGCGTCAACGTGTTAAGAACAGAGATTAAAAGATAACGTTCAAGAAAAAATTAGGAAAAAAAAGAAAAACGACAGATAAAGCTAAAGACCGTTTCCCTTTCTTTAAAAAAGAGGGGGGGAGAGAAGGCAAAATATTGAACATTTTGAAACATTGGATAATATTGGATAGTTAAGCGGAAACTATACACGCTTTATACTCGTGAACAAGCAGAAAACCGGAAACAATGGAAACGATGCAGATTGGAAATGTGGAAAATCGGAGTTATCACGGTATTATTAAACTGTTATTGTTATTTTCAAAAATTGCTCGTGTAAAATATTTCCATTGTCCTAGTTTAGATGATAGTAGAGATTTCCATATGTCCATAACAACATCGAGGAGCGAGTGACGAATTTTATTCAACCGAAAAATCAGATATAGGCTCCTATTGCTTTCCATTTATACGTATCCGAATTGCGTCACGACAATGGTCGATTGTCCCGCGTTTCAGAATTAAATATGCTCTCTCGTCACCACTAGATAGATGTGTACGCAATCGATTGGAAAATTTATCGGGCCATTAAGAGATGTCATGCGTAATTCGTCAGTGATTTTCTAACGTTGGAAAGTCAAAGGATACTCAATTTGATTTTGCATCGAAGATAAAAATATTTGTACTTTATAATATTGTAAATTAAGGTATTAATCAACGACATGATATATGACACCTTGAATCTTAGGTTGCAAAAATCATTTATGATTTGTAAATTGATATATCGTATTCCTTTGTGTATTATGTGGGAAATAGTAAATTTGGTATTTTGAGAATGCCCTTCTTAGATTGCTACTTTTTAATGTATATGCATACATTTCATTTTAAAAAATTCTACTTAGAAGGAAACGTTCAAAAATAATGTTGATATTTTTAAAGATAAGAAATTTAGTACTGATAAATTTCAATCATCGATACATCTTTTGTTATATAGAATGTACTTACGTACAGAAATATATATTTTATTGTAGTTAAAGTCATGACATGGATTTAATTTTCAATTATTCCAATGTATCATATACATTTTAAATAGATTTGAAGTAGATAGATAAATATTACATATACAGATAATTATATTTGCTTAATATTGGTCATGACACTGACGTGAATTATGAAATTTAATAAGAAAGATGTGGAAGATTCCATGATACTCGTTATGTTCTTCATATCTCTTAAATTATGCATTCATTTATGAGAAATGTATAGTGGAGGAAAACTATCGTTATGAAGAACTACTTTTATCGTAATGGAGAATTTTTAAATGAAAAAATTTCTGGAAGGTTCGTATTAAATCACTTAACAAGCAACGCGGACTTTTATGAGGCATACATATATTATAATAAGTAAAAGAAAAAGACGATTCTCTGTTACTTATTCATCAGTAATTTATCACTCTTCCTTATTTTTTACGATTATTATGTTTTCATACTACATTTGTATATTTCTTTCTTTATAACTTTTAGGAAAGTTTTTCAAAAAATCGTAAAAAATGTTATGATCTAAAGAGCATAAAATACTACATATACGTTTGTAAGAAATATTAGATTTATAAAATTCTTTTAATATAAGCACTATGAAAGATAATTCATTTCGACTCAGCCGATTTAATTTCTCATCTTCAACTTTTGAGATGGTAAAATTTAAATCTATATACACGTTCCCCAGGCAAGAAGAGCGATATATTTTTTTTTTTTTTTAGCACAAGTTTGCTCCAACTTGCCCGACTAAACTCTGACTTTCCAACTTTTTTGTGGATACTTAGCAACGTGTCTGTAAAAAAAGGGCAGCAGGCCTTGAAAACCACTAAAACCTAAGATACACTGGAACCAGTAGATCGATAAACCCATCGTGTAAACCTAACAAGTAAACGGTTACTTTTTGAAAAACAACTTATAAAACGTAATAATAAGATTTTTTTTAGTACGTAATAATAAGACATATTTTTGCAATTGAACAATCTTAAAAGTATTTGAAAAACATTTCAATCGAAAATAGGTATAAACTATTTCTATTAATAATCTTGTAGTATTGTGGAAAAACCATTTGGAAAAAATCAGATGAACTACAGTGCACGGAAAAGTAAAAGTGCTGACGGGTTAGGAAGAATGGGAAATCCCAATGGGCCATGTGGTCCAGCAATATGTCGATTACTAATTTTTATGACTTTCATAATTAATAATTTCTTTTTCATGATTAATAATTTGATTTCTTATAGATTCCAAATAATATATAATTTATAAAGATAATTATACATATTCATTAAAAAATATATTCATACGAGTCTATTAAAATATTTGTCAATAAATCTTTTAGTTTGCGCAATTAACATTAAGCATATAATGGCTTTTGCTAGTTTTACCATAGATATCAAAATATATCAAATTAATTTTGTGAATCGTTACTTATAAATTTTTTAAAAATATATGAATATAAATGAAACATTTACAGAAAGTGAAGGAATTCTTTTTTTTATTGTGTTGTAATAATTCAGATATATATGTAGAAATTGTGCAAAATAAGGACAACGGCTTGAATAGCGCACGTAGTAGGCTACTAATGATCAAACCCAGGGCCCGTTTCCTGACATCTTATAATCCTTCTTTCCATGATCCCCTTTTAAGTTTGTACTTGATACAGGAGTCTTCAAACACCTTTGGAAGTAGTTAGCGTTTTTATGACTCAACAGCTGAGTGCGTGTGTACATAGTACACCCTTACTCTAAAATTCAGGTAGAAGGTCATTTAATCAATAATTTCCTGTTTACCCAATGTTTTTGTTCTATATTTTCTATAACGGGGTAGAACACCTAAAACCCCGTTCCTTTTTCCTAAGTCGGGTTGTTGTGGTGGTGACAAAGTTTTCATCACCTAACTCCTTCGGGTAAAACCCACAATATTTACACCAACCCTCCTCCTTTCTTTTTCTTCCTCTCGTTTTCCTTAGTCTAATATAGAAGCCATATTTCATAGAGTAAACAGTAGTACTACAACTAGAGGTACTTCATCCGGGGGTGGAGGATTTTCTCTTCCAACCATCCAGGGCCCCGCTCCTTCTTGCTCCCCTCTCCGTCTTCCTTATGCTAATAAGATGTCTTATTTTGTACTTTAAATAATACTTAGGTGCTGCGAGAATTTGGTGTTCATCTGGGGATGGGGGATTTTCTTCCAACCATCCAAGATCGCTCCCACCTCCTTCGCATCTAGGAATCGAGAAAAACTGAACTATGAGTGCCAGGATTCGAACCTGGGTCTGGAAAGTTAGCAGCCAACTACGCTAACCACAGCGCCACCGTCGTCCTATGACATTTCTATTTAAAAATTCTTCTTTTAAGCTGACGGTTCTAGCGTTACATACATATATTTAAATTTTTGACCACGCATTTTTTATGAGTCCATTCCTTTGCAAATCTTCCATGTTTTTCGAATTATAGATGCTAATTGAATTATCAATAAATACAGCGATTACAAAATATTTTTTCATATTTTGCCTTTTTAACTAATTTAATAGATGTCACTTTCGCGTCTCCATGTTCTTTTAGAGTATCAATGAAAGTCAATATGAATGATGTAAGATATTAGACATCGTCAGATTTTAATGGACAGCTAACTTGCCTGTGATCATGCGTGTTTGCGCAATTCACGTTATTTTGTCCGTATGAAAATTCGTTTCGCGTAGAGAAACTAAATGTGGGTCATGCGAATAACCTTTTGGATTGGCAGCAATCGTCGTGGTCCTTCAAAATCGATTGTATTTCTATTAACGACAGACGAGCGTCAGTTTGAAATCGAGCATCTTGAAGTCCACGCAGTACATTCCCAAATACGTAATTAATCCTAGCTCATGGTGGCTTTGATTTCCACGAATTTTCGAACCTCACAAAATTTTTCCATGAAAATATAGGATTAACATTATTTTACTGAGTATGGAAATGAGAGTAATTAAATGAACAGGAATTTTCTATGTTAAAATTTTGTAGCAAAAGTAAGCCAATTTTGGGTTAAATAAAATTGATTGATATCTAACATCATAAAAACAATTAAATAAGAAATTTTTGAATACGTCTATAAATCGTATAATTTCTATGAAATATTGCAATATCTTCTTTACAACCGTTGATACAGACAATATTAATGAGAAGAACAAATCCAAAAGTTCATACAAAAATTCAAATTTCAAATTTTTCTTTACTGCAATTTCTACCTAAACATTTAATCCATTCCAAAGGGCACAAATATCTAAAAAACGGAATTACCGCGTTATCGGCCAGAATTTTGGCGTCAATGCTAATTTAATTAACCATAATCAACCCGGACGACGGATTACGGATATCGTTAGTTCGTAAAGCCTCGCAAATGGAAAAAGAAGCCATTCACTGTAAGACGCGTTTCACAGGTAGACAGCGTATATAAAGGATTAATGGCAAAAGAGTAATTTTGCATTTCTTCCAAAGCAACGTATCGCCGTCACAAACTACTGTGTAACACGCCTTACTTAAACGCGACAGAACCGGTAGAAAGTGAATCAAGCAATTTCCGCGTCGCACCCTGAAACTTCGTAAGCCACTGAGCGCGTAATACGTCTCAAATTCGGATTACAAGCTAACGATCTCTTATATAGAGCAGCAAGCCATTTATTTCGTTCTATGAAAAGACACAAGGCATTAGGTTCAATCAGACAGCGGTGACGAAGCTTCATACTTGGCATTTATCTTTCACACATTGTTTCGCGTATTGTTTTGTATAAAGATCAATTATAGAATAGTGAATTAAATACAAAGGGTGAGACTACTAACTCGAACGGGTTCTATTGCTCTGATTCTATCGCAGATGTAACAAAATTATACAGGAAAATATTACACCGTTTATCAAACTGTCATTGCGCAGTACGATTTTGTTCAGAAATGCATCGTCACAGTCGCGAAGTGCAGTTGCATATGTTTTGCATGGAATCCTATGATTTCCTTTCTTACACTAATTGATTTTTCGTGCCATTTGGAATAAAAAAGAAGATTACAATATGCAAAAAATTAGTATTTCCTGAGATATGTATTTTAAATTTTATACAATGTCCATCAGCGTTAAAATGACGCATCGCGTCGCTGCTATGTTTACATACATACTATGTTTACATACAGCAGTGATATTGTACTTACAGTTCAACAGAAATCTCGTGTTTTCGTGTTCTGTTTATGTTTCCTGATATTCAGATGTATGTACACCTTATTCTATTCCTAAACATAACGATAGATAGAATCGCGTCAATACACGACACTGTACAAGCGCATTGCAATGGGTTTTACAAGTAACGAAGATGTGCATATATTCGTTATTTCCATCATGTGCGACATTAACTCAAATGGTGTGGTAGATGCATACGAAGGAAAATGGTTCGTCCCTTCCGGCGTCTTGACCACACACATTCTTCTATGTTATATCTTATTATGTTATATGTAATTTCATATCGGAATTTTTTAATATATAGAGTGTACATACGAAACCATTTATTTCAACCGATGACGTGAGAGAACGAATTAAAAGATACAACTTAAGTGTAAATAGTGTACAAATGAACTAGGTAATAGTTGTGTAAAATGTTTGAGAATGTTTGAGAGAATGCAATAATTTAACGTTTTATATATTTATCGTAGACTGAAGACGATAAAAAGAAAATTATATCTTGCCGAACAGTATTAAATTTTTCCTGATTTTACTCCAATATTTCTTTTCCTCGAAACCATTTAATGGCACGCGGAATCAATTCATGCAAAAATGATCGTAGATTCAGTTAGAAAAAATAATTCGATCGAACTTTGCAACATCACTCATGCATGTTTGCATAATATGGCATTTCACAATGATAGTCTGATATACGATGTAAAATATTCCCCCACGATTTTTTCATATCTGCAACAGAAATATACTATACATAAATATATGCTAGAGAGTTGATCAAAATTATATTTATAGAAATTATCAATTTTTTGTATTCCTGCGTACGTGTACGATGGCGGAGAAGCAAAAGTTTACGGAGTAAAGCGAGAAAAACGTAGTGATTTTATAAATTTAAATTATGATTAGCAATAAGTATGAATGTATAACATAATTGTATGTCTTATAATACAAAAGCGTTTAGTAGTATATTTTTAGTAGAAATTTTACGTTAAATGTTCGTTTTAGGCGACAAAAAATGGAAAAGGGGAAAGGTTGTTATATATAAATAAGAATCCATAAATTTTATGGATTACGAAACATTTCTTTTCAGAAAGTTTTAAAAATAAGTGTGGTGAAATTACCAATCCTTTAATTAAACATAACGAAAAATTGTTGGAGCACTAACGTACAAATTTTTTATGGTTCAGAAATATTCCTGTTTTAGCTTTAACTTTGAGAACATTTATTTGATATTATACCACATTTAGTTAAGTATAAATTTTAATAAATAAGGCGAGGTACAAAAGCCTAAAAAAGTTTCAGATTTATGAATAACGAGTGTACAGTCCGGAAATTACTTACAGTTACGAACTTCAATCGCTTTCCATTATTTATTCCTTTTTTAATGTAGGTACCTGATTTATCCTGCTTCTGATTCAAGGAGTTAATATTTTACTATATTCAAATGCAAATGAACGATATTAACACTGGAAAAATTAAAAAGAGTGTTTAGTAGCAAATTTGACGTTGAAAACGTTGAAACGTTGAGAATTATATATAACGAATTGAAATTTTGTTGTTACTAGAATTAAACAATACGTATATTAATTACACTAAAACGTAATATTTATTCAACGTATGATATATTTAGATGTAATGATCTGTATGTTCGTATACTCTACACATAATTTTTATTCCACTTAAAAATTAACTAATTAATTAATTAACAATTTAATTCTCCCATATGTAAAATTATGTAAAATTATAATATGAAATTGATACTATATAAAGATTTTAAGATAATAGTGACTTCAAACTGCTAGAAAAATTGTTACATATGATATGTATAGTTATTGTATACCGGTGCAACTAATTTTTCTGGCAAACAAATATAATAAATTATATGTAATAGGACTTTTTATTTCATTATGGCTCCTTTGCTGAAATGTTGCTCGCTAACTCGACATTCTCGACAAATCCGAACTAATATAAAATAAACCTTCTAGTCTGAGCTTTTCCTGATTCGTTAGTAGTAAAATTCTTCAAAAAGATAGGAATATAAGTGACAGAAAATGATAGATAGAAAATGGGGTAACCTCACAAAAATTAAAAAAAAATGCAAAATGGACGTACGGCTGCCAAGCCCGCAGTGTTCGCGGTTGGCCATGAAACGTCACGTGACATCGGGATGTCTTCCCCACACCGAAATCTCTGCAATTCCACGAAGCGTTTTCTGAAAGGGTCTGAAGGCGATCCCCCCCGACAGATTTTGAATCAATCGGCCACATAGATGTTTGTTTGTTGTCTTCGTACTGCACTGCCTCGTTAAGAGTTTCGGTCCTCGCTCTGTCCCATTTTTGGTTTTATGTAATGTAGAGATGGAATGACTGGTGAATACATTTTTTTGGTGGGCAGCAGAGCGTACGATGGTCCTTACGGGAAACAGAGAGAGCCTTGATGTTGTTTTCCCTGATCCCATTTTTCTTCGAAACTCATCCTCCTCTCAGAAATGGCCGCGCTTCGCGCAGCATGGCAGACAGTACGGTGTGTAGCCTAAACTTCGGGTTTAGTGGTCTCAATTCCTCCATCCGGACGATCCCTCACGTCGACGTTCCGTGAAAAGCATAAATCACGGTGCCAGGATTCGAACCCGCGTCCTGCGAGTAAACAGCCAACTACGATAACCACGTCGCCACCGACGCCCTTAGAAACAATAGTTATAGAATCGACTTTTAAAGTGTAATGTTTCAATCTCGTATAAACTTGTTTAAACCGCTCGAAACAAAAAACTTTTTCATACTTTACATTTTTATCTAATTTGAGAAATGTCATTTTCGTGTTTCTACGTCTGATAGAATATTATCGATGAATCAATACGAATGATCAAACAGATATTAGACCTTGTCAAATTTTAATGGGCAGTTAGTTAAACGTGTGACCATGTTTGACCAATTCACGTTATTCCATCCGTATGAAAATTCATCTCGCGTGAAGAAGCTGAATATGGGTGATGCGAATAACTTTTTCGATTTAGCAGCATTCGTGGTGGTCCTTCAAAATCGATTGCATTTCTATTAACGACAGACGAGCGTCAGTTTGAAATCGAGCATCTTGAAGTCCACGCAGTACATTCCCAAATAAGTAATTAATCCTAGCTCATGGTGGCTTTGATTTCCACGAATTTTCGAACCTCACAAAATTTTTCCATGAAAATATAGGATTAACATTATTTTACTGAGTATGGAAATGAGAGTAATTAAATGAACAGGAATTTTCTATGTTAAAATTTTGTAGCAAAAGTAAGCCAATTTTGGGTTAAATAAAATTGATTGATATCTAACATCATAAAAACAATTAAATAAGAAATTTTTGAATACGTCTATAAATCGTATAATTTCTCTGAAATATTGCAATATCTTCTTTACAACCGTTGATACAGACAATATTAACGAGAAGAACAAATCCAAAAGTTCATACAAAAATTCAAATTTCAAATTTTTCTTTACTGCAATTTCTACCTAAACATTTAATCCATTCCAAAGGGCACAAATATCTAAAAAACGGAATTACCGCGTTATTGGCCAGAATTTTGGCGTCAATGCTAATTTAATTAACCATAATCAACCCGGACGACGGATTACGGATATCGTTAGTTCGTAAAGCCTCGCAAATGGAAAAAGAAGCCATTCACTGTAAGACGCGTTTCACAGGTAGACAGCGTATATAAAGGATTAATGGCAAAAGAGTAATTTTGCATTTCTTCCAAAGCAACGTATCGCCGTCACAAACTACTGTGTAACACGCCTTACTTAAACGCGACAGAACCGGTAGAAAGTGAATCAAGCAATTTCCGCGTCGCACCCTGAAACTTCGTAAGCCACTGAGCGCGTAATACGTCTCAAATTCGGATTACAAGCTAACGATCTCTTATATAGAGCAGCAAGCCATTTATTTCGTTCTATGAAAAGACACAAGGCATTAGGTTCAATGAGACAGCGGTGACGAAGCTTCATACTTGGCATTTATCTTTCACACATTGTTTCGCGTATTGTTTTGTATAAAGATCAATTATAGAATAGTGAATTAAATACAAAGGGTGAGACTACTAACTCGAACGGGTTCTATTGCTCTGATTCTATCGCAGATGTAACAAAATTATACAGGAAAATATTACACCGTTTATCAAACTGTCATTGCGCAGTACGATTTTGTTCAGAAATGCATCGTCACAGTCGCGAAGTGCAGTTGCATATGTTTTGCATGGAATCCTATGATTTCCTTTCTTACACTAATTGATTTCTCGTGCCATTTGGAATAAAAAAGAAGATTACAATATGCAAAAAATTAGTATTTTCTGAGATATGTATTTTAAATTTTATACAATGTCCATCAGCGTTAAAATGACGCATCGCGTCGCTGCTATGTTTACATACATACTATGTTTACATACAGCAGTGATATTGTACTTACAGTTCAACAGAAATCTCGTGTTTTCGTGTTCTGTTTATGTTTCCTGATATTCAGATGTATGTACACCTTATTCTATTCCTAAACATAACGATAGATAGAATCGCGTCAATACACGACACTGTACAAGCGCATTGCAATGGGTTTTACAAGTAACGAAGATGTGCATATATTCGTTATTTCCATCATGTGCGACATTAACTCAAATGGTGTGGTAGATGCATACGAAGGAAAATGGTTCGTCCCTTCCGGCGTCTTGACCACACACATTCTTCTATGTTATATCTTATTATGTTATATGTAATTTCATATCGGAATTTTTTAATATATAGAGTGTACATACGAAACCATTTATTTCAACCGATGACGTGAGAGAACGAATTAAAAGATACAACTTAAGTGTACAAATGAACTAGGTAATAGTTGTGTAAAATGTTTGAGAATGTTTGAGAGAATGCAATAATTTAACGTTTTATATATTTATCGTAGACTGAAGACGATAAAAAGAAAATTACATCTTGCCAAACAGTATTAAATTTTTCCTGATTTTACTCCAATATCTCTTTTCCTCGAAACCATTTAATGGCACGCGGAATCAATTCATGCAAAAATGATCGTAGATTCAGTTAGAAAAAATAATACGATCGAACTTTGCAACAACACTGATGTATTTCTGCATAATATAGCATTTCACAATGATAGTCTGACATACGATGTAAAATATTCCTCCACGATTTTTTTATATCTGCAACAGAAATATACTATACATAAATATATGCTAGAGAGTTGATCAAAATTATATTTATAGAAATTATCAATTTTTTGTATTCCTGCGTACGTGTACGATGGCGGAGAAGCAAAAGTTTACGGAGTAAAGCGAGAAAAACGTAGTGATTTTATAAATTTAAATTATGATTAGCAATAAGTATGAATGTATAACATAATTGTATGTCTTATAATGCAAAAGCGTTTAGTAGTAAATTTTTAGTAGAAATTGTACGTTAAATGTTCGTTTTAGGCGACAAAAAATGGAAAAGGGAAAAGGTTGTTATATATAAATAAGAATCCATAAATTTTATGGATTACGAAACATTTTTTTTCAGAAAGTTTTAAAAATAAGTGTGGTGAAATTACCAATCGTTTATTTAAACATATTGCAAAATTGTTGGAGCACTAAAGTACAAATTTTTCATGGTTCAGAAATATTCCTATTTTAGCTTTAACTTTGAGAACATTTATTTGATATTATACCACATTTAGTTAAGTATAAATTTTAATAAATAAGGCGAGGTACAAAAGCCTAAAAAAGTTTCAGATTTATGAATAACGAGTGTACAGTCCGGAAATTACTTACAGTTACGAACTTCAATCGCTTTCCATTATTTATTCCTTTTTTAATGTAGGTACCTGATTTATCCTGCTTCTGATTCAAGGAGTTAATATTTTACTATATTCAAATGCAAATGAACGATATTAACACTGGAAAAATTAAAAAGAGTGTTTAGTAGCAAATTTGACGTTGAAAACGTTGAAACGTTGAGAATTATATATAACGAATTGAAATTTTGTTGTTACTAGAATTAAACAATACGTATACTAATTATACTAAAACGTAATGTTGTTTCGACGTATAATATATTTAGATGTAATGATCTGTATGTTCGTATACTCTACACATAATTTTTATTCCACTTAAAAATTAACTAAATAATTAATTAATTAATTAACAATTTAATTCTCCCATATGTAAAATTATGTAAAATTATAATATAAAATTGATACTATATAAAGATTTTAAGATAATAGTGACTTCAAACTGTTAGAAAATTCTTATATATGATATCTATAGTTATTGTATACCGATGCAAGGAAACAATGAAAAGGAGCATAGCATTTCAAGAGTCTGTGAAACAAACTGATGCATGTAACTTTAAACAAACTCGAGATTGATTCGTTCCCAGCAGAATTCCAGAATAAAGAACATGACGAAACAGAGAATAATATACCTCTGTATTGACGCTGGAGGAACAGTTTATACAGCAATTTTATTTTCGCTTCGAAAATGTTTCTCGGTACGCGAGGCGGATCGCCAAAATGATTCGTTCCCCTGAACAAACAAATAATAGAACGGAGCAAATCACGACTGATACGTGGACAACGTGAAACTATACTCGTCGAGATGTTTTTGTTCACGAAACAAAAAGTTTGACAGCTCAAGTATTCTCGAGATTTTCCACATTTTTCTAAGATAAATCAAACAGTTCGAACGAACGAGGTGAAGGCAATTGAAACTGCAAAACCACGTCCATCAAGATCCACCGCAGATGTAGTTGGTGGGACGTTGAAATCTATATAAAGAAAGAAGAAAAAGGTCGACGACAGAAAACACAGTTCTACAAATCGCGGGTGAAAAAACGTTTTCTCGCTCGACGTGTCTATCAAATTTAAATTAAGTCTGACACGTAACAAACCGTTGCACGAGTACACCCTCGAATTGCTTTTACACCGCTGTAGACGGGGCACGCTGCCAATTCTTAACCCTCGTGAACGATAGGCCAAAATTAATCAATTTTGGGCAAATTAGAGGCATTCGCGCGTTAACAGCGTGCAAGCGATACAGGTGATAAATATCGAAATAAAAAATGGGAGGAAAAGGAAGAGAAACGAAATAGTATGTTGCTTATGCAGAGATTTAGGAGTTATCAGTTTCTAACTTTACAATATTAGGATATTCCTTAAGTTATTAGTATTTACATAATATGTATCTTTAATAGATTAAAACATTGAGTTTATCGGATTTATTAGTGAATGATTCTTATCCGTTGTCTACTAGAAATGTTTGTTTTCTCGCAATTATTATATTTCTCTGAAAAATTGATTATTTTGATAACTAATCTATTGTACAAATCACAAAATGTTTTGAAATTGTCACTAATCCTGTTGAAAAACAAGGCTGACATTATATTAGTAAAATTTGAAACTCGTTCGAAAATATTAATATATTAATATAATTAAATATTAATATAAAACATATCTATCAACTATAAAAACCTGATTGCGGAAAATAACATTATTTGGCACCAATCAAAGGGTCACGATACTTAATACAGAAAAATGCTCTAGACAGGGAAGACAATTAAAAAGTGTACTGGGAAAGTTACCCAAGTGCGTGCAAAGTCGTGAAGCATCAACGAACAGTGTGGCTAGACGTTGAACGGTCCTCGACTTACCCAATCGTGTTAAACTATCGTGGCTTCAACGTGTAAAGAGAAAATTGGATCTACAGGGTGCAACAAGCGTCGTGTCGCGCAAGAAAAGCCAATGATTCTAGTCCGCCGGCATGGTCGAGGCCTATTCGCACAAGTCTTCTCCCAGGCTCGTAGACTACCGAACGATCAGACATAACAGGAACAGAAGGGCGGACGCACAGACAGGAGGAAGGAAGAAACTTTCCAAGTTACTGTCGTGTGCGTTTGAGAGGATCAGATAGGTCTGATGAAGATAAAAGCAGATGAACACTGTTACTTCGACCGTGTCAGGAGATCGTCCAAAAAACGACAAGTCCAGTGAAGAGATTAGAGAGGATTGCAGCTACATGACAATCGGTTCTTGCGATCATTTTGTCGTTGAACTTTTCGCATCGACGCGTTAGACTGTCTATTTAAAATAAGCGATAAGACGAAGTCTATCAAATTCTAGGAATTTTTATTATTAATCATTTGGAAAGTAATCGTCCTAAAACGGATGAAATCCATCACAGTCTATTTTTGTAACAATTTGAAAAATACTCATTTTGATACATTGTACGTACCATTGTACGCGATGTACATCCTGATAAGCAAATTGGGGATATTGATGCATTCGTTGGAAATTTAAGAATGCACAGAATGTAGATATTACGCGAAGCGATATAAAATATTCAAGGCTGATAATCGAAAGAGAAGGATCATCGCGAAAGAGTTCTTCATCGAAATAGGATTTTAATAAAAGTGGAACATTAACGAGGAAAATTCGATGGACAAGCAGAAAACAAAATTCATTCGCGCTTCAACATTTTGGACTTCGCATTGAAAGCTTTATCGTATTCGGCATTTATAAAATATAGTTTGCTTGAGATTGTTTTATTGGAAAGCATATTTCGATAATATCACGATCAAGAGAAAAATTAATTTAGACCGTTTATAGCGTTTGACACAAAATTACACAGAATGTTTGCTTACTCGCATTTGATTCATCGATAAATTTCATGAAGAATTCTATTTAAGTAGAAATAGAAATAAAAGTTTAAAAATAAAAGGGTTTTTTGGTTAATAAAAATTGACACTTTCTCCTCTTCTGTTACTGATTCGTGTATTTTGTTACGTCGCTTTTGAGATAGAAGTTACACAAACATTTTTTTAAATTATGTAACAAGATCATTTAGAATTGCATCGTCAGAAGAAATAGTAATCTAACATATTCGCTAGAAGTCTGGAATGTTGCTCTCTAACACGACTTTCTTGATAAATTCGAATTAACATAAAATTTGTAGAGACAATTATAGATATTCATCAACAAGTATTCGCACAAATTTGTTAAAGTAATAATAATTAAAATAAACCTTCTAGTCTGAGCTTTTCCTGATTCGTTTGTAGTAAAATTCTTCAAAAAGATAGGAATATAAGTGACAGAAAATGATAGATAGAAAATGGGGTAACCTCACAAAAATTAAAAAAAAATGCAAAATGGACGTACGGCTGCCAAGCCCGCAGTGTTCGCGGTTGGCCATGAAACGTCACGTGACATCGGGATGTCTTCCCCACACCGAAATCTCTGCAATTCCACGAAGCGTTTTCTGAAAGGGTCTGAAGGCGATCCCCCCCGACAGATTTTGAATCAATCGGCCACATAGATGTTTGTTTGTTGTCTTCGTACTGCACTGCCTCGTTAAGAGTTTCGGTCCTCGCTCTGTCCCATTTTTGGTTTTATGTAATGTAGAGATGGAATGACTGGTGAATACATTTTTTTGGTGGGCAGCAGAGCGTACGATGGTCCTTACGGGAAACAGAGAGAGCCTTGATGTTGTTTTCCCTGATCCCATTTTTCTTCGAAACTCATCCTCCTCTCAGAAATGGCCGCGCTTCGCGCAGCATGGCAGACAGTACGGTGTGTAGCCTAAACTTCGGGTTTAGTGGTCTCAATTCCTCCATCCGGACGATCCCTCACGTCGACGTTCCGTGAAAAGCATAAATCACGGTGCCAGGATTCGAACCCGCGTCCTGCGAGTAAACAGCCAACTACGATAACCACGTCGCCACCGACGCCCTTAGAAACAATAGTTATAGAATCGACTTTTAAAGCGTAATGTTCTAGTCTCGTATAAACTTGTTTAAACCGCTCGAAACAAAAAACTTTTTCATACTTTACATTTTTATCTAATTTGAGAAATGTCATTTTCGTGTTTCTACGTCTGATAGAATATTATCGATGAATCAATACGAATGATCAAACAGATATTAGACCTTGTCAAATTTTAATGGGCAGTTAGTTAAACGTGTGACCATGTTTGACCAATTCACGTTATTCCATCCGTATGAAAATTCATCTCGCGTGAAGAAGCTGAATATGGGTGATGCGAATAACTTTTTCGATTTAGCAGCATTCGTGGTGGTCCTTCAAAATCGATTGCATTTCTATTAACGACAGACGAGCGTCAGTTTGAAATCGAGCATCTTGAAGTCCACGCAGTACATTCCCAAAAACGTAATTAATCCTAGCTCATGGTGGCTTTGATTTCCACGAATTTTCGAACCTCACAAAATTTTTCCATGAAAGAGAGGGGCTTTTTAAAAATCATTGATTAACGCGTTCTACTTCAAATAAAACTATGGATATATGATGCGTACCAAAATAATAATTGAATATTCAATTTTGAAAGATAGCAAATATTTTAAGTGCTCTACGTTCATTTCCTTGGTTCGTTTTGTTTTATATTCCTTTTGATTAGTTATTACATTGAGAAACATAAATTATTTTTCAAATAATAATTAGATACACTCAATTATACGAATAAAAGAATAATATATATTTTATATTATTTCATGCTCGTAATTTTTTGGCGATTTTACGTACAGAAACGTTAACCTTATAAGAGAACGAGTTACTTCATATTTTTTTAAAAACTTCAACATCAGATAACGATGAGTGTTCAACTTGAATAAATTCTCAGATAAATTCTCCACGGAATAAAAAGCTATATAGAAATAAACATTGAATATAATGAGAGAGATATACATACGTAGTTCAAGTTAGCAACTCTATAATGAAAATATGCAGGAAATAAAATCGGTCCTAGAAAAATGAAAGAATGTTGCGTATACGAAAGGAAATTGCTTGCTTCGTTCAAAAGCGGAACCTAATTTTTTGAGGTCAAAGATCTCTCAAGAAGACCGAGTTAACTGGGGTTTTACATTTCTCAAAGCAGATATACGGACGTCAGCTTTGACCAACCGATCTCTCAATCTCGTGATATCTCTCTTTTAATTCATTTTCGTCAAATGTTAAACGCGACTGGAAACATCTGATTGTTTTCCAAAGGTGTGTACAGTTCAGAAATTTAAAATATTCATTTTTCTGTCACGTATATAAAACAAGACAAAGGAAAAAAGTTAATGGAAACAGCATCTCAACTCGATTTCACAAAATAATACTTTGCAATATGCTCATGCACATTTGGTACTTTTACATAAATTTTGTCAGAAAAAATTTTCTACTTTTTACCCAAACATACAAAATACTTATTTTGGTAATAGTTTACAGGATTCATTGAAGAATTCGGTTCACACTTTTATTTACCGTAGCTACAATTTTGAATAATGAGTATTATAGCATCACACAGATAAAAAATATCAACATTTATCTATATTCTTTAAGAGCTAATTGCTATTCATTTGCGATTCTGCCTGATCTTATTTCAATATAGTTTTGAATTTTTAAATTTACAGAGTATCAATAAATTTCTTATTTTTAATTTTTGAACGTTTTCAGCATTATAAGCGTTTATTCGTACAATATTATAGAAAATTACAGAATCATCGATCATTAAGGGTTAATCGATATTAACTAAAATATCATTCGTAAATCTAGAAACTAATATTCAGAAAATTGCAAAAATATATCACCGAAAAATGAATGCAAATTTATAAGAAATTAGTTTCCATTTATGAATGATTAATTAACAAAACACTTGAATGGATTTCTCCGCTGTAAATGCATTTAAATACATAAATAAATATATTAAACATATTAAATAAATCGTTATCTCTGATCTGTATTCGCTGCACAACAAGCCCTATGGTTTTGTCTCCATAATGTAATTAAAGATTAAACCAAACTTACAGAATGAATATTACCGATATCGTACCACCGTAAAATCGCCTTTATGGCCAGAAAGTAAACCTATTCATCATCAGGCATGCCCGGAAATGAGCACGGATCGTGTAGCGTTGAAACGATTCAACGACCTGGCTTTTGTTGCCATGAATTCAGACGAAGACAGGAGCTAATTATGGAACTGGAGTTCATTTTTTCATCTGACACACTATACGGCTACGCGAAAATTACTTTTTGCCAGAATGAGCAGATATTTTAGAAAAATATATGCAATAATTTTAACAAATTTAGTGATAGCAATTATCTTTAATTATTGCATAGATATTTAACTATAGTAAATGATAAAAATTACATTTTAAAGAAATGTAAGAAGTTGTACTTGTTGTACGAATAACTTTCTTTTGACAAGTATGGAAGTGGGATTATTTAAATGATCAGAAATTTTCCACTTAGAAATTTCTAGCAAATGTAAGCGAATTTTGAAATAAATAAAATTGATTGATATCTAGCATCATAAAATCAATTAAATAAGAAGTTTTTGAATATGTCGATAAATCGTATAATTTCTCTGAAATATTGCAATATCTTCTTTACAACCGTTGATACAGACAATATTAACGAGAAGAACAAATCCAAAAGTTCATACAAAAATTCAAATTTCAAATTTTTCTTTACTGCAATTTCTACCTAACCAATTAATTCATTGCAAAGGGTACAAATATCTAAAAAACAGAATTTCCGCGTTATCTGCCAAAATTTTGGCGTCAATGCTAATTTAATTAACCATAATCAACCCGGACGACGGATTACGGATATCGTTAGTTCGTAAAGCCTCGCAAATGGAAAAAGAAGCCATTCACTGTAAGACGCGTTTCACAGGTAGACAGCGTATATAAAGGATTAATGGCAAAAGAGTAATTTTGCATTTCTTCCAAAGCAACGTATCGCCGTCACAAACTACTGTGTAACACGCCTTACTTAAACGCGACAGAACCGGTAGAAAGTGAATCAAGCAATTTCCGCGTCGCACCCTGAAACTTCGTAAGCCACTGAGCGCGTAATACGTCTCAAATTCGGATTACAAGCTAACGATCTCTTATATAGAGCAGCAAGCCATTTATTTCGTTCTATGAAAAGACACAAGGCATTAGGTTCAATGAGACAGCGGTGACGAAGCTTCATACTTGGCATTTATCTTTCACACATTGTTTCGCGTATTGTTTTGTATAAAGATCAATTATAGAATAGTGAATTAAATACAAAGGGTGAGACTACTAACTCGAACGGGTTCTATTGCTCTGATTCTATCGCAGATGTAACAAAATTATACAGGAAAATATTACACCGTTTATCAAACTGTCATTGCGCAGTACGATTTTGTTCAGAAATGCATCGTCACAGTCGCGAAGTGCAGTTGCATATGTTTTGCATGGAATCCTATGATTTCCTTTCTTACACTAATTGATTTTTCGTGCCATTTGGAATAAAAAAGAAGATTACAATATGCAAAAAATTAGTATTTCCTGAGATATGTATTTTAAATTTTATACAATGTCCATCAGCGTTAAAATGACGCATCGCGTCGCTGCTATGTTTACATACATACTATGTTTACATACAGCAGTGATATTGTACTTACAGTTCAACAGAAATCTCGTGTTTTCGTGTTCTGTTTATGTTTCCTGATATTCAGATGTATGTACACCTTATTCTATTCCTAAACATAACGATAGATAGAATCGCGTCAATACACGACACTGTACAAGCGCATTGCAATGGGTTTTACAAGTAACGAAGATGTGCATATATTCGTTATTTCCATCATGTGCGACATTAACTCAAATGGTGTGGTAGATGCATACGAAGGAAAATGGTTCGTCCCTTCCGGCGTCTTGACCACACACATTCTTCTATGTTATATCTTATTATGTTATATGTAATTTCATATCGGAATTTTTTAATATATAGAGTGTACATACGAAACCATTTATTTCAACCGATGACGTGAGAGAACGAATTAAAAGATACAACTTAAGTGTACAAATGAACTAGGTAATAGTTGTGTAAAATGTTTGAGAATGTTTGAGAGAATGCAATAATTTAACGTTTTATATATTTATCGTAGACTGAAGACGATAAAAAGAAAATTACATCTTGCCAAACAGTATTAAGTTTTTCCTGATTTTACTCCAATATCTCTTTTCCTCGAAACCATTTAATGGCACGCGGAATCAATTCATGCAAAAATGATCGTAGATTCAGTTAGAAAAAATAATACGATCGAACTTTGCAACAACACTGATGTATTTCTGCATAATATAGCATTTCACAATGATAGTCTGACATACGATGTAAAATATTCCTCCACGATTTTTTTATATCTGCAACAGAAATATACTATACATAAATATATGCTAGAGAGTTGATCAAAATTATATTTATAGAAATTATCAATTTTTTGTATTCCTGCGTACGTGTACGATGGCGGAGAAGCAAAAGTTTACGGAGTAAAGCGAGAAAAACGTAGTGATTTTATAAATTTAAATTATGATTAGCAATAAGTATGAATGTATAACATAATTGTATGTCTTATAATGCAAAAGCGTTTAGTAGTAAATTTTTAGTAGAAATTGTACGTTAAATGTTCGTTTTAGGCGACAAAAAATGGAAAAGGGGAAAGGTTGTTATATATAAATAAGAATCCATAAATTTTATGGATTACGAAACATTTCTTTTCAGAAAGTTTTAAAAATAAGTGTGGTGAAATTACCAATCCTTTAATTAAACATAACGAAAAATTGTTGGAGCACTAACGTACAAATTTTTTATGGTTCAGAAATATTCCTGTTTTAGCTTTAACTTTGAGAACATTTATTTGATATTATACCACATTTAGTTAAGTATAAATTTTAATAAATAAGGCGAGGTACAAAAGCCTAAAAAAGTTTCAGATTTATGAATAACGAGTGTACAGTCCGGAAATTACTTACAGTTACGAACTTCAATCGCTTTCCATTATTTATTCCTTTTTTAATGTAGGTACCTGATTTATCCTGCTTCTGATTCAAGGAGTTAATATTTTACTATATTCAAATGCAAATGAACGATATTAACACTGGAAAAATTAAAAAGAGTGTTTAGTAGCAAATTTGACGTTGAAAACGTTGAAACGTTGAGAATTATATATAACGAATTGAAATTTTGTTGTTACTAGAATTAAACAATACGTATACTAATTATACTAAAACGTAATGTTGTTTCGACGTATAATATATTTAGATGCAATGATCTGTATGTTCGTATACTCTACACAATTTTTATTCCACTTAAAAATTAACTAAATAATTAATTAATTAATTAACAATTTAATTCTCCCATATGTAAAATTATGTAAAATTATAATATGAAATTGATACTATATAAAGATTTTAAGATAATAGTGACTTCAAACTGCTAGAAAAATTGTTACATATGATATGTATAGTTATTGTATACCGGTGCAACTAATTTTTCTGGCAAACAAATATAATAAATTATATGTAATAGGACTTTTTATTTCATTATAAGGCTCCTTTGCTGGAATGTTGCTCGCTAACTCGATTTTCTTGACAAATTCGAACTAATATAAAATTTGTAGAGACAATTATAGATATTCATCAACAAGTATTCGCACAAATTTGTTAAAGTAATAATAATTAAAATAAACCTTCTAGTCTGAGCTTTTCCTGATTCGTTAGTAGTAAAATTCTTCAAAAAGATAGGAATATAAGTGACAGAAAATGATAGATAGAAAATGGGGTAACCTCACAAAAATTAAAAAAAAATGCAAAATGGACGTACGGCTGCCAAGCCCGCAGTGTTCGCGGTTGGCCATGAAACGTCACGTGACATCGGGATGTCTTCCCCACACCGAAATCTCTGCAATTCCACGAAGCGTTTTCTGAAAGGGTCTGAAGGCGATCCCCCCCGACAGATTTTGAATCAATCGGCCACATAGATGTTTGTTTGTTGTCTTCGTACTGCACTGCCTCGTTAAGAGTTTCGGTCCTCGCTCTGTCCCATTTTTGGTTTTATGTAATGTAGAGATGGAATGACTGGTGAATACATTTTTTTGGTGGGCAGCAGAGCGTACGATGGTCCTTACGGGAAACAGAGAGAGCCTTGATGTTGTTTTCCCTGATCCCATTTTTCTTCGAAACTCATCCTCCTCTCAGAAATGGCCGCGCTTCGCGCAGCATGGCAGACAGTACGGTGTGTAGCCTAAACTTCGGGTTTAGTGGTCTCAATTCCTCCATCCGGACGATCCCTCACGTCGACGTTCCGTGAAAAGCATAAATCACGGTGCCAGGATTCGAACCCGCGTCCTGCGAGTAAACAGCCAACTACGATAACCACGTCGCCACCGACGTCCTTAGAAACAATAGCTATAGAATCGACTTTTAAATCGTAATGTTCCAATCTCGTATAAACTTGTTTAAATCGCTCGAAACAAAATACTTTTTCATACTTTACATTTTTATCTAATTTAAGAAATGTGTCGCAATAATAAAACAGTAATAAAGAATATTTAATAATGTTATCCATCTATACATGTATCTAATAGATATATATATAAATTATTTAACTAGGAATTTAAATTACCTTACTGGGAAGGTGGATGAAATTTTTGCCAAAATTAAGAAATTCGATATTCGAAAAATCAAAAAAGTTGAGAAATAACAGAATTATTTTAATAGGATTCTGCAAATATGGATTTATATAGTTTAGAAATAATCTGTAAATGTGATCTACACGTGAGTAGATGCTAGAATAAATGTAGCTGACATTTCCGCGTCGTTCCATATCTATTTTCACACTGAACATGGTCATTATATTATTTTAGACAAAACCAAACTGGCACCAGTACTTCAATTGTTATCAACGCTTATATAACTTAATAACATTTACAAGAGGAGCCGTACTACGGAAACTTGTATTCTTATTAATTAAGTCTCGATACTAATTGTAAATACAGATAGGAAACGAAAGTTCGTTTGGCGAATATGACAGAGAGGAAGCACTCCCATACGAGCTCCATCTTTCAGCGATAGTTTACTTCATAAGCATTGTAAGATTGTACTAAAGATCTCTGAAGAAGAAATGAGTAACTACATACTAAGCAGAGTTCTTTGTATCAAATAAAACTAACAGTATACAGGTTTAACAATTTTACCTTAAATAAGTACATTTCATTGTAACATTTATTTTATACTTATATACCTTATTATTGATTCTTTTCGGTTTTATTATTCGTTAAATTTTATCTTATAAGCTAGAAATGGACACAATGATTGTCATTTAAGATTAAATCGTTACACGATATGTGTGCGCAACAAAAGTGAAGATGAAAATTATTGTTTATCATCGATTCTATCATCGGTTTCGTTAAATACATACGTAATATAAAATAATTACACGATCATTGTTAATCGTTCAAAAGTTTAATAATTCAAAAGTTTCTGCCTTTTAAGGAAACGTATATTTTTATATTCTTTTACCATCGATTGATAATCTTAACCAATTATATATTAATTGTATAACATGATTCAAAAATTACAGTGAATAATTAATTTAATTAATTTGAGAGATATATCACGGAGAAACATTTTTAAAAAGTCGAAAACAAAATACTTTCGATACATTTATTTCGAACACGATACACAAGCGTGAATACTTGGGAACTAACACAGCAATTCGAATCAATACTCTTGAGCGGCGTAACAATTAAATCGGTTCGTGAAAGTGCGTGATTTATTTAATCTATAGCAGAAAACTTGAAACGATCGCCTGACTAATCTAAATCAAGACCCGACGAAACAAACGTAACCCAGGAAATAATTCTTACAATTAATCTCGTAGTTGGATATTCGACCGCCACGCAAATTGCTACTGCATTTTTCCCGCCATTATTCTCGGTTAAACCACGTATCTTCTGACCAAACATCATGATCGATCGTGTAGTCTCATAGATACAGTAATAGAGATAATAAATTAAGATTCTCCGTGTACGATGGAAATTTCGATTCATCGATATTCATCGCGACGCGTACTTTATCGCGTGAAAGCAAATTACGCGACCGTAAATCCGATTATGTAGTAAGTACATAATTTTACAAATTATTCTTCTAAAAATTAACGCCGACTAAGAATTCTCCGTCATTGGAGTGATAGTAAAGAGTGGTTTTAGTATCTAAAATATGCTATAGCTGCCTTTTGAATAATATGCATACCTAATGCATTAAAATCATTTTATCTTTTAGCCGCTGTTTTATTTCAAACTTCATTTTCTATGAAATTCTTATTTATGCAATAGGAGTTCTTTTAACATGTTATAATTAAGTATTTTGTAAAATGTTCCATATCCTTCTTTTTTCAATGAAGTTTCTTCAAATTGTAGTCTACCTTACTAACTACCTTGTAATCTAACTTTACAAATATCATAGACTGACACAACATATAATATCTTTTAAGTTTCGAATATCTGTTATAGATATATAAAGCTATATATATGTTTCTACATGTGTAAAATTTCACGCTACTAGGACAAGCCATATCCACAAATAATAAAATAATAAATAAAATTAAACGGTAATCCAATGTGAACGGCGTTTTGAATATTTAAAAATCGCATCTATTTTTCCAAATAGAACGATGATTTCTTCTATGTATTTATCGCTGGATTTTTGTATTCTCTCTATAAAGTCATTAAGACACTTAAATTCGAAAAATTTAATCAAAAATAATTTATTCAATGATTCGAAAATAATGCACAACCATTCGTATAATTCTTGACAAGTATTTCGTTCATTTTTATACGGCACACAAATACACCATTAGTCTAACAAATCTACATTATAAAATTTCAAAACCCATAACGATTATTTTTCTCCTTTTTGTAGATCTGCGAAACAACGCATTTCCCCAATATTCAAACAATATTCCACGCATTTAGCCAATAATTACAAGAAAGAATGATCAAAAAATAGTTCGAAGCAGATTAAGACTAATCAAGGAAAAATCTCAATGAATTTCATCCTAAAATACTAGCTCTACCATCTCATTTTGCAAATATCCAGACGAATCCATTTCCACAACTCCCGCTGGTTTCGTTGCGGCACAACGTCTTTTTTCCTCTTTTTTTTTTTTTTTTTTCTTTTTAGTGGTATTCACTTGATTCGACGAACATCTGCGAGAAATTCGACAACATTCTCGATTTCGCTTCTCGGCAAAGTAATGGCGCATCGACTATAAAACAGGAGTCGGTCGTAAAAACGAATTGAAACCGTGCAGAGTAATCTTTCACGCGTAGCCAACTGTGGAGTTCGTTTTTAGCGCGAAGATAACAAACGACCGCCGTACCACGTGTACCCAGACTTGTCTATTTTTCCACGGGGTTACACGGTGTTTTTCATCAGAATCACGAGGCACTCAACGTTTACTTGGTTCCATATTTCGCAACGCCTCGGAAGGCCGTCGCACGAAACTTCCGTTCGTGGACGATGTTCCCTCTGCTATTATGCAAATCCTGATCGTTGCTTATTTTTCGTTATTTTCAGACTGGCGATGCGCCAATCCTTTCTGCCTGTCGTTGTGCCTCTTGAAAAACAGATGCATACGTCTCGATTTGCATTAACTGTCTCTGGTACACGGCATTCTTGCGTAGTTGCTGTCACTTTTATTAGTGTGTATGTAATAATTAGACTAATTTTTTCGAAAGACAACTCGTAACGAAAAAATCATGATAGGCACATGATGAGTTTTTAAATTTTAATGTCACATTCTGATTAAAAAGTGATATTTTAGTATAAAATAGCTAAAAATGAAAAGAATTTGCGAGATCCGAAAATATGATTATCGAGGTCATGCAGTTACATAGGTATGATTTTAAAGTTAAGACAAGCAATATTTCGGTAATACGACAAGAAATATTTCAGTAATATGATAAGCAATATTTTTAAAGTTATGAAAAATGTGGTAAAGTATATGGTTAGTCCCAAAATCAAGTATGTCGTTTGGAAACGTGGAATTAATTAATAACATACTGAACTTTAAACTACTTCCCTCTAAAATAGATGGACTATGTGATCGTGTTTCTTTCCTGTAGTCTTCAAGCGTTCAAACTTCAAATAACAGATAACTGAAGTTTCATGGATGTTGAACGAAGTCAACTTTCGTATAAAGCAAGTGTGATAATAAGTATAGGAAAAGTACAATATAGGAAGATAGGAAAAATAGGTCAAAATTGTAGAATATTTTTCACTCTAGTCTTGGTTTCAGAAAAAACTCGAATTTAAGATAATTTATAAAATAAAGTATTTAAGTATTTAAAGTATTTAAGTATTTAAGAAAAGATAAAATCTTTCTTTGTACTTTCTGAAAACTAATAACTTATCAAAATTACGTAAATATAATATGGAGAAACAATAGTTCTCCTTTTATTTACTCATCCTTGTCACATTCTCTGATAAGGTATTTACTGTAGTTACATCTATTCTATAAATATACAAGAAAAACAATAGTTTCATGAACAGTATCTCAGTTATACATGTATGTATATAGAAATGGTAACTGCGGTAAAAGTGGTATTATTTCAAAATATCTTTGAGTAGCCGATACTGACGCCGATGCCGACGAAACGACGATTGAGTCATGACATAACCCAATGTAAGTGTACGCGCGCGCGTGCACCGACGAAAAAAGCAAAGGGTAGTTTTCGACACGTGATGCGTCAGGACAACAGAAATATTACATTTATACTACATTATATTATACCACATTATATTATACTATATTACATTTTAACATTTCTGTATATGTTTCTTTGTATTAAATAAAATAAAATAAAATAGTAATAAATAAAATAAATTGTATTCTACACTTCTAATCTATTTTCATATAAGAAATTCCCTTCTATTTGTACATTTTATTTTTAGTCGTAGCTATATAGAAAAAGGAAGATGATCGCGAATAAAAGTTAAGTACAATCAAGCATCATATTGTATCTATTGACACTATACCATAACTTCGTTTAAGAAAGTTGTACTACAAGTACGATTAATATAGGCGAGAAACGAAGTATATAATACGAAAGAGGCATATATATATAGGGCGAACAAAATATTTTGAGAAGACTAATCGTAACTACGAATACAAATTCCATTGAAATAGGATCAAGAAGTGAGGAAGATTTAAGGCTAGTTTATGCGAGCAAAAATATACCTCTTTCAAGATCAAAGTGATGTTAGAGAAAAGAATTTAAGATTCGCAGACCGGATAGTACGCATCAGATAGAATAACAAATGGACAATGAATTTATTACAGTTTCTAAAATCAATGTTATTAGAATGATTCGTTTTACAGTGGATTATGTGGTAAATAAAGTTACTTTACGCCTTCATATATTAAGATAGAACGTTAGAAACAGAGAAATTTTTCCTGTAAATCTAGCACTGTTAACTTTTTGACCTATATTCAGCTTAATTGGTCTTATCCATATTATGAGACTCTCGAACTCACCTCTTTTATCATACTGCATAATTTAACCTATAACTAAAGTAGGTAGTACAGTTTGTAAACGTGAAAGATTGAGAGTTTGAAGAAATACAAGCTCTCAAAGTCAATCGATCGATACATCAACTATTACCATATCATTATTCATTAGTTCGTTAACTTCGCGAAGTTTCTAGTACTTGAAAAATAAATCATGGATCATAAATCATAGTCTAATCTTAGTTTTTAATAGCAAGGAGCCGTATACGTATGAAATTAATAAAAAAGATAGCAGAACTCCTCAATCTTATGAAGAACGAAAAATAATATAAACAGTTTATAGCGTTTGACACAAAATTATATAGAATGTTTGCTTACTCGCATTTGATTCATCGATAAATTTCATGAAGAATTCTATTTAAGTAGAAATAGAAATAAAAGTTTAAAAATAATAGGGATTTTTTGTTAGTGAAAAATACTCTGAAACTTTCTCCTATTTTTTTACTGACTCGTATATTTTGCTACGTCGCTTTGGAGATAGAAGTTACACAAACATTTTTGTAAATTATGTACCAAGATCATTCAGAATTGCACCGGCAGAAGAAATAGTAATCTAACATATTCGCTAAAAGTCTGGAATGTTGCTCGCTAACTCGACTTTCTTAACAAATTCGAACTAATATAAAATTTGTAGAGACAATTATAGATATTCATCAACAAGTATTCGCACAAATTTATTAAAGTAATAATAATTAAAATAAACCTTCTAGTCTGAGCTTTTCCTGATTCGTTAGTAGTAAAATTCTTCAAAAAGATAGGAATATAAGTGACAGAAAATGATTGATAGAAAATGGGGGAACCTTACTTATTACTTAACAAAAATTTAAAAAAAATGCAAAATGGACGTACGGTTGCCGAGCTCGCGAAACACGGCTGACATACGCAGCTGGGCTAGGAAACGTTATCACGAGACTCCGGGTGAGTTTGCTGACACCTAAATCTCTGGCAATTCCACGAAGCGTTTTCTGAAAGGGTCTGAAGGCGATCCCCCGACAGATTTTGAATCAACGGCTACAGGTGTTGATTTCATACTGCACACACACTGCCCCCGTTCAGAGTTTCTGATCCTCCTCCGCTGCCCGATTTTCTTGGTTGGTAGATATTATCTTTCGCCATTTTTTCTTTTCTTTTTTCTTGGTTCTTTTAGGCGCTAGAGGAGTGGCTGTCAGACAGACTCCTAAAGAGCATTTTTTTTTTTTTTTTTTTTTTTTTTTTTGGTGGGCAGCAGAGTGTACGTGATTAGTGCCCCTCCCTTATAGGAAACAGAGCACCCCTCATATGTTCCCTGATTCCTCCCTTCCTTTCTTCGACATTCATCCTCACGGAAATGCGCTTTGCGCTGGATGGCAGGCCAGTAACGGTGTAGCCTAAACATCGGTTTAATGGGGTGGTCTCTTTCCTCCATCCGGACGATCCCTAACGTCAACGATCCATGAGAAAAGCATAAAATCGCGAGGGATGCCAGGATTCGAACCCGGGTCCTGGGCGTTAACAGCCAGCTACGCTAACCACGTCGCCACCGCCGTCCTTAGGTAGAGTTTTTATAGAATCGATTTTTAAAATTTAATATTCGAATCTCGTATAAACGTGTTTAAATCGCTCGAAACAAAATACTTTTTCATACTTTACATTTTTATCTAATTTAAGAAATGTCATTTTCGTGTTTCTACGTCTGATAGTGTATTATCGATGGATCAATATGAATGATCGAACAGACATTAGACATTGTCAAATTTTAATGGGCAGTTAGTTAACCGTGTGATTATGTTTGACCAATTCACGTTATTCCATCCGTATGAAAATTCATCTCGCGTGAAGAAGCTGAATATGGGTCATGCGAATAACCTTTTCGATTTGGCAGCAATCGTCGTGGTCCTTCAAAATCGATTGCATTTCTATTAACGACAGATGAGCGTGAGTTTGAAATCGAGCATCTTGAAGTCCACGCAGTACACGCCGAAATACGTAGTTTAATAGATAACTGGCTTTGATTTCCACGAATTTTCGAGCCTGTCGAAATTTTTCCACGAAAAGAGAAGCTTTCTAAAAATAGTTGATTAACGCGTTCTACTTCAAATAAAACTATCGATATATGATGCGTACAAAAATAATAAAGAATATTGATTTATGGATAAATAGCAATTATATTAAGTGCCTCACGTTCGTTCCCTGGGTTCATAAATAAATAAATAAGTTTTATGTTGAAGTGGTCGCTACTTATAAGAAAACTCCACATCTGGTCTTTAGTTTTGTCAAGCACTGAAGCCATCGACAGCGCATAGACAAAAGACTCGAAGACAAACCAGAAACGGTACATGTGCAACGTTGACTTCAGGGTTTTTCAGTTATAGAGTAACACTGCTAGCGTGCGGATCTGGACCAGCTCACATATATTGTACTCCTTCTTTGCATTTACACTTCAGCTTAAAATATATATATTTTCTATCTTACAATTTATCCACGCGTCTCTTTGCATTCCTATACATCTAATAACCTCAACATTTTATAACAATTTTAATTAAGTATTGACTTGAGAAGTATGTAGAACGAAAATTTTCTTCCAAATGATAATTAGACACTTGATTATATTAAAAACAGAATGCTCGTAATTTTTTATAGCTAAACGCCAATCTTATAAGACAAAAAAGCTACTTCAAATTTTTTTTTTTTAATTTGAATATTAGGTAACGTTCTGTGTTTTACTTGAATAAATTCTCAGATAAATAATTTTTCTCAAAATAGAAAACTATCTTAAAATAAAGTGTCAAAATATCCTAACTGGGCAGAATGTTTACTAACAATTTGTACTATTATCAAACATAATTTTAAATGTGTATTATCCTAATGCCACGCGTATAATTGGACGAGCGAATAAAAAATATAAATCATTTCGCAATAAATAAACGATTTAAATTCAAGAATTCCAATCGATCTGAATTTTGTTAACCGAGTTTCGTTTTTTACTTTTCCAACGAAATCAATCTTTTTACGCGTATTCCAATTTAGACGCGCGATCCAATGATAAAATACAATTTCTGTATATTTCTTATAGATATACATACGTTCCAATATCAAAACATGATTTCTGTATATTTAACACGATAGTTTATTTGATACACGATTGCCATCGTTTGATTTCCGATAAAATATTTATTCCAAACCTATAGAAGAATGAAAACCTTCGCATGCCTACAAAGAAACTATTTAAAACAGTCTATAGAACCGATTGTATTCCAACTCAGCTTCGTTTCAACAACAATGCTACTTTTTATTTTGTCAACGCACATCTCAATTTTTTCCAATGCTAAAAAATGATTTCTTTATTTCTCTAACACGCGATAGTTCGTTCGATACACGATACACGATTGCCGTCAACAAAATATTTACATACAGACAATGAACTCGTGGAGGATCTTTCACATTCAACACGTATTTCAGCGACAAAATACTTAAATCAGTCCACAGAATCAACTGTATTTGATCTTCGTTTCTAAAATAATGTTAACTTTTATTGCTACAATAAGTTTCAATTCAAAGGCTCGATTTCTTCATTTGTCTTGACCAGCTGTTAGTAATAACACTAAATTTCGCCTCGTTTTCATAGCGCTAATTTCGTACTTCGTCAATGCCCGTTCTGATTTTCTCCAATGCTAAAGCTAAAAAGGATTTCTGCACAATTCGTTCAATATACAGTGGTTCATAAAATTATTCGAACCCTTACGATAGAAAATTTTTATAAATTACGTGTTGTGCGAAACTGTTTGATCAACGCTACGATAAGATGCGACTGTTTGTAATTATATTGGTGCAATTTGAAACCAGTCGATGTAAATGTTAATTGAAGTTACGAGACAATCGTTGCTAACGTATATTAAACGTATATAAAGAATTAATACACAGCACAAATAGTGGTCTTAAACATAGAATAATAAATAGCTATAAATTGTTTCACTAAATGTTGTGGTTTACTAGTATATATAATCAATAATTCTCTGATCAAATACTTTGGTGATTTATATGAAGTATATACTTGTAATAAATGTCTGCTAACTTCTATATACGTCTTCAGAATAGTTTTATTTATATGTAGCTGCACTTGTAACCCCAAATTCTTTTATCCTGACGTCACCTTAGCCGACCACTTCTAAGATATCCATCGGACAACGGATGACACCTTGCCACCCTGATAAGGAACTTCCAAGAATAATATCCCCTCCATCATTACCGTTGTACTCGCTTAGTATTTAGACTCCGAATAATGACAGCCAAGCCAGTCTGAATTGTAAGCCGCTACTGGAGCATTGTAATATTGGTACTTAAGGACTCTTGAGAAATAAAGTTTTTATATATATCATCACGAAAGTTATTTTTTATGTGACACACTCGACGACGAAAGCGCTATACTTTCAAAGCGTAAGGCGCACATGCCTAATGTACCATCGATATCCCTACGGTTTCTTCGCCGAATATTCCGAAGAATGCATACGCGGTAACCGTCACGGACATGTAACAGACGCGTGCGTAGTGGGGATATCGAGGGGCAACAAAGAAAATAATCCGTTTGGTTTTGAACGAAAGATTCATTCCGTTTCGAACAGCGAAGTGCGAAGGATCTAGTGTAACAGCGAAGCAAACATATTGGAAAAGTGTGATTGCTGATTGCTAATTGTTGATTGTTAATCGTTGATTGTTGACTGTTAATTGTTAAATAAACCTTTTTTTGTTGAACATCAAGAGTATTTCTTGGACACTTTCATCCAACATCCACCTCGTCTATAATCGTGACAATCGTGTCTCATTACGGTGCTAATCAAATTTCAGAATCTTTCCTATAATATGCGTGATATATTCGTAAAAGGTTTTTATAAGTGTTCAAATACTTTCGCGAGTAACTGTATCGTTATCGGTGTTTCCTTTCAAAGAAAATATTTGTTTTGAAATCCGTGGAAAGGTGAAACTCTTTGCATTCGTCGCGACGTATAGTATATTGCAGGGAAAAGGTTAAAGCAGTCGATAGAACCGGTTGTATTCGAGACATTTCCAAGTACGCGTTTCTTTTGATCCCTGGATTTATCGTGTTTCATCGCGTCGACGCGATGCATTTGACAAAAGAAGCACGCGCACCGAGATCCACGGCTAACAGAGGACATACCATCAAATCAAACGAGACCGAGAGCTAGGTCGTGTACCGCGGCTAAAAACACCGAGGATACAGCGGAGGAGAAAGTTCGATCGCAACGAGAATAACGTGTGCCGAACACTCGACTTTCGACATCACGAACCTCTTCGGTTTAATCCAATAATCGCTTAATTTATCCATCCGATTCTCGATTATTCATATTACTGCACGCTAGTTAGGAAGTTCATTTATAAGTAGACTATCGATTTTTATACAAAAATATTTAGGAATATAAGTAAAGAGATGAACTACAAAACGAAGGTACGGTAAGTATAATTTTTTTCATTTTTTGATTTTCATGTTATTTGATGTTTGAAAGTGTGTAGTTTATTTATTATGTTATCTTAGTTATTATTATTTTTTTCTTTTATTATACGCCTGTATGTATAGGTTATAATAGGTTTAAAAAATTGTTATAATATCCAAATGTTTAAATTTATTTTCACTTTATGAACCGTTTTACTGCGTCAAACTGTATTAATCTAAATCGTTATACAATTAATGGAATATTTCTTGCAGACAATTTAATGAAATGTTGTTTTACAAGTCATAATATCTGCTAGATATTACTCATGAGTCATCTATAAAAGAGAACTACGATATTTAATCGGAAACATCCAGAAGCTACTGTATTTCTACTTTTGAAAATCTTTTGTCGCCTATCTTTTATACATAATGTATTAATTGTCATAGAAGAAGTCATATCAGTCAACGTGAAAAATACCATAAACTGTGTAGTATGTTCTCGTTTTATAAATCTAGAAATGTAGAATTCGTAACGAAATCTATTGTTTAGAACTCGCAACATTTATGGTTTGCGACTCAGACGAAATTAAAATGAGTTTACTTATGTGCATGGAAATATCTATACATGTATTTAGTTTAGGTAAAACATTTTACAAAATTCACAGTAGGTAATTTTGAAAAGTCTGAAATTTATACATATACTCGTTAAAGAAACGGTATCGACCTAGATTCCATATTAATGAAATCGAATTTTTTTTATTAACCTTCGTAACATTATTCCTTCTCTTATATATGTATCCACACTAATCATAATTTATAATTAATAGTATTATATATAATAGTACATAATTAATATATATTCTAATTAATTAGCAATAGTATAAACATTTATCAAAAAGCTTACTGTAAAGAGTATTATCTATAAGATTATTAAATTATACTTTTATGAATTTGAAGGTATATATTTCATTTATTTCGCTATAACTCAGAGACATTATTAATTAGTAACAAATTAAAAAATATTCAACGTTATGACGTAAAATGAAGGTTTTTTTAAATATAAAATTGTTATAACGTTCTGTAAAATTTTTATATACCACAGATAGAAAGGAAAACAAAGCAAAGTTAAAATATACAAAGCAGAATAAAACTTAATACATATATTAAAACTTTGTATAATCACGATTCCTGTTGGCTATAAATTTTTATGCGATACGCTGTATCGCACATTTTTCTAATTAAATATTCTTATTTTCAATTAGAAAGGGGAAAGCACCGAAGTATTGTATGCATAGTTAATTAAAGAATTCCGAGAGAATGACGAGACCCCAACCATATTTCACACATTCGTCCTATAGTTTACGGAGAATAAAGAAAATTGCGGTCCCTAAGTGCAAGTTGTAGTACATCTTTGTTGCATTTATTAATTTATTTTACCCTCCTAACCAATTAAGCACATAAAACAATTATAATACGTTTAATTAATTTCGTATTATGCTACATCAAGTAAAACACCTTTTGCCAGATTTACTTTGCCAAGTCACTACTACTAGAAATTTACGTTACGATTAGTAAAAATAAAATAAAATAAAAATAAAAATGTTACAATAAATAATAAACATAAGCGAAAAAAGGTGAATAAAATCTTTCTGTTATTTTCTTTCACCCCCGAGCAGTCATCGACCGAAGTAGTGTTTACGTATTCAGAGATATTTAACCTACCCCTTATCTATGACCCTAAGAAAAAGAATAAAAAGAAGGATATGTGACAGTTGACGAACAACAATTTTATTTACCCATTGCACCAGAAATAGGGCACTTTAAATTTGATTTTGTTAAAGTAGAAGTAACTTCCTTGGTTAAAACAAATATCAAATGGTTCATCAATTTTATAGAGAACTTGTTTCAATATTTGAAACACAACATACACATTTTTCACATTAAAAAATTATTTCCTGGATAGAGTACAATAAATTAATTATATATTATACATAATAATATTTTAGAAAAGATGTTTTTTATATATGATTAAAACAACCTGTTACTTTAATGATATGTAGTATCTTTTTAAAAAATTCTTTTAAAGAATCATCGATTTTATACTTTTCTTCGTAAAGGATGTAAGGATACACTGATAACAAGGTCTTATATAATATTTTCATTTAATTAAATTATGCTGCAGGTTAAATACCATTAAAAACTATATGATTTTTAATTATGTAGATAATGAGTCGAAAAATAATTCAAAATAATATTTAGATATTTTTATGTATCTTGGTAGTTTCTAAAATAATAGTCTTTTGGTTTAGTAATAGATAACATCTATCTCAAGAATGAAATGATATTCCTCGAACTTTGAATTTCTATAAAAATTAGTGGATTCAAAGTATACAGGTAATACGTAAATCTGAAATATCTTTTGACCGACTCAATTATGTGAGATATATTGACAGATATTGTCTATTTACGGTTTGTAAATTGTTTTCGCATACTGTTTCTTACGCTATTCAAACTGTATAAACATAACCTGTTGCGAAAATTCAAGATACAACATACTGCACGTATATACGAAATCTATATACTGCATATACGGACACTACTCACAAGAAAGTCCAATAATCGATTAATAAATCATAATACGATTTCGAGTATTAGACAAATTTGTGTGACTCTGATCTTGTCTCATTTCATTTTAAACAGATATATGCTCTATTTATTAATATTAATTTTTCATATACATCTATATATATATTAATTTTAATGCTTGTTATCAATTTATTCAGAATTTTTACATAGATATACGCGTGTATATATATCTATATATATAGATATGTAGATAAATTTATTCAGAATTTTTACAATCTATATATATATAAATATATATAGATATATACACACACATATATCTTTGTAAAAATTCTGAATAAATTTATAACAAGCATTAATACGAAATTGTAATGTATAGATTATTTTGGCAAAAGTATTAAAATATAGCTGTAGTCGCTAGAATTAAGACATATCAGCGAAAGGTGAAAGGGGAGGCCAACGAAGTACTGCGTCGTACGTAGTCAACCACGCAGTCGGGCGGAATTTTGCACAAAACGCCAACTGTGACTATCACCACGACTTTTAAAAACTCATATACTCGATATTCTTGCTCATGCTCCTAATAGCCAATACGAAAAGCCGATATCAAATTACATCATCTCCTTTGAAAACATGATTCTTCCTCAGATTACAACAAACTTTCGTTCAAATACAATATAGCAAGTGATTTCGAGCGTTTGCCCGTTTACGCGAACAAACGAAAATGGTCAAAGAAGCCGGTAACGAGGCAAAAAAGCGAAGCAACTATGTAGATCGTAAATTCTCTGAGCGATTGATTACACAATGAACAAACGAAAACAGGAAGAAGGTATATGCGTATCCACTTACCTGAGTTTTCTCGAGCTTCAGACTTCCGTGTAGAAATAGTTGGATGAACCAACCGATGCTTCACGCCATGGATCCCCTTTGCAAGATGCTTCACTCGCGAGCCGCGACGCGGGGAAAGGGATATCACCTCTTTCTCCCCTTCTGTCGAAACCAATTTTCCAGACAACCGGCCCCACTACTGAGATTGTTACATTTTCGCGTGCGAAACGACCCTATATCTAGCCTTCTTGGATACGGCGTCTCTGCTACTTGTGAGATTGGTACGTGGTGACCCGGCCGGACGCGAACAAGACCGCTCTCTCCTTCTTTCTTCTCTTTTTATTTCGCTACGGTGAGAGAGACGCGCACGCTCCAGCACGAAAGCTCGACGACGAATAAAGGCCCAACCGCTGTCAGACGACGGAGCCAGGACGCGCCTTTCGAAAGCACCGCGCAAGCTCAAGCTATTCGTGCACAACCCGGTATCCACGATCGTGTTAAGGGTCGTTTCTCCTCGGCTACGTTCGACCGCCAATAGTGAACCCGACCTGCTAAGAATTTTGTGTGTGAGACTGACTCGTGCTTTGTTATGCTTAAAAATTACAAAAGCTTAGAAAAATGTTACTGAACTAACCTTCGTTTTAGCAACGTTGTATTGCTTTAATTTGTAAATGGTGTTTATAATTATGAACAAACGTTATTGGATATGAATGTTCAATTTGCATTTGATATTCGGGTAATGAGTATTGAAATAATTTCGATGTTATATAGTGTATAGTTCCGTTGATTGATAATGACTCGATGTATATGATAGATCCAATTATATGCAGTATACATATATATGTCTTAAGTAATATTGAAAAATATTGATTTTCGATAGAGATTATAAAATTCTATAAATCACTGGCATTATAATACATTGGTTATTTGGTAATTGATGTAATGGTTGTTTGATAATTGAAATTTAAATCCTTAAATTTTTAAAAACATACGGTAGAATATTGGACATGTAGAAAATAAAAAAAATTAGGATGTAATTATTATAATTAATTAAAAAATAAGTAATTAATGTGAATAATTATTATGAAAATATATTTTAATAGCTACTTACGCTTTAATATTACATTTTACTTTGATCTTTTTGATCGATGTTTCTTTTCCCGCCAATTTCAGACTATATATTTACTGATAATTATCAATCAAAGGTACGAAATCATAGACTTTTACGTATAAAATACAATGTTGAATATAATTAGGAGACAACAGCTTCATTTATATGTCCTGTCAAAGTTTTGAATCTTTTTAAAATCTCAGTATGGCTGGTACATAGGCTTTCTAGGTTTCGATAAAACGTTTCTTTTCATATTATCGATAGTATTTGTCGAGTATCGATAGGTAGGTACAGTACAGAATTATACGATATATCGATTGTTTCCCAGTCAAATACAGGTATCAATAGTTGACAATATCGTGCATTTAACTCTGTGGAGAAATAATAAAGTTAATTACGAATAAATTGATGTGAATGTCATTATATAGTAAAGTATACTTGGACTAATAGTTTCTTTCTCGTATTAAATATGGACGAAAACTACAATCCTCCTACAATCGTAAGTAATAAAACTTCGTGAACCACATGCATGCTTTGAATTAACACAACCTATATTTCTTTCGTTTAATGCAATTAATATTGTCCCGATCTTATAAAATTCTTCTGGCATGATAAAATATTTATAATTTTATTATAACATTTTTATTCTTATACGGGTTATTTAAAATGTATAAGGTTATATAGGTTATTCCATTTTAATATTATCATATTTTATATTTTAATTATATTTTACATTTATAAAAATATATTAAGAAAAATATTTTTTATTTGTAGGATATTCCAAATACTCCTAAACATCTATGTATTACTGGAAGTTGGGTAAATAGTAGCAGAATCAGTATATATATGAATAAAAGATTTCAGAGTTCAACTAAAAAAAGTTCAGAGAAATATGAGCCAACGGTACATATTTTAAAGCCAGAAGTGATTCTGTTTTCTCCACAATTACGTAAATTAGTAAACGAAAGTAATGGTGTCTTTCTGTCCATTCAAAAAATAAAATCTTCTTCTGGAGATGTTAGACCAGAACTTTTAAAACATAGCAAGCAATACAGGTCTATTTTAAGAGCATGTATAGAAAGTTTGCAAGATATATGTGGAAAATGTTTGACTGATAAAAAAGAATCATTAGAAAATTTTCTGACCATTTTTTATCAAATAGAATGTGTATGGCACTTGATCGAAATCCTTTATGTAGATATAGTACCAGGTAAATTATTTTGTTTTAATTATCTATTAAAAACAGAAAATGGCAAATATATATCGAAAAGTCCTAATATATAATATTTTTAATTTAGGTGATGTAGTATTGCCACAATTGTTAGAATGGATTAGATTTCACTTTCCATCTAGAGAACTTGTAGCAGTTAAAATATTAGCCCAGAAGACAATCGGTGCTGATTTGGAGTATCCAAATTATTGGGAAGCTGTAATAGGCTGTGCATTACATGGAAAGTTAGATTTAGTAAGAGCTTTATTAGCATTACATAGCAAAGCAGATCACCCTGCTTTTGTAATGGCAGAAAATATTCTTAAAACAATGCCTATCTATAATGTGTATGGCGGTTATTCTATAGATGGATTTACTACATGTTGGAAACGTTGGCAACTAGAGTTGTGTTCAAATTTAAATAGTAAAGCTTTTATCGTTGATACTTATTTAGAAATGATTATGAAGGTATCTACATAAATATATACATGTACAAATACAATGACATAATGTTACTTAAATTATTAAAAACATTTAATGCAGTTAATTGCAGGAGAACAAGATATATTGTGGCAATTTTCACAATATACAGATGCTTGGTATGAACTGTTGGCAGCAAAGTTATTTTATACTTCTCCATGTTGTAAGCAACCTGAACTTTCTCATCATGCTAATAGTATTTCCAAAAGATGGCAAGCTAATAGACCTTCTGATAATGCTATACGTGCTGTTATGGAAAGCGACTTACACCATGTTATTAAAGAAATACAATATATGGGTGATAATGGATGGTTTGCTACTCATTTGGTAGATCTATTATATGTTTGTGGAAAACTTAAAATATTGGATAGAGATCAAATAAAGTAAGTTAGTACATAATTTATGTTATATAAAATTTGTGAAATGAGAATTATTTTATTTTTTATCAGAGTTAGCAGTCAACTTCATGAATCTCTTATATTGGAATATGGGAACACATTAATGGCACATCATTCTTTGTGGCAATGTGGTGCAAGTTACTTAATTCATTGTCCTATTCAAGGCTTAGCTAGACTAGAAATACTGTTACAATCACTTCCAATGGGCTCAGAAGCAAGAGTAAATAAAATTCTTGATATAGCACGAGATAATAAGATGGATCATATAGGTTGATATTATTTCTCAAATTATTATGTACATATATATAATTCATTTTAATATAAAACATATTGACTATATTTAAAAACTCTCTTTGTTAGTTACTAGCATTTGTAAAATTCAAGGACTAAAATCTATGAGGCAAGGAAGATTGGGAAATGCACTTGCATGGGCATTAAAAGCGCAAGATAGTGGTTTTATAACATATATTGCAGATCAGTTTTTGAAGCGTTATGCAGAACACGGAGAATTGGATTGTCGTGACCTATTAGAAAATTTAGGTTTTTGTATGATGGCTAGTGATAGACTCACATTCTTAGGTAAATCAATTTTGGAGTTTGAGTTGAGAAACACAAGCAAATTTTTAGTAAAAAGTTGAATTCTTATTCAATTATAACTTTTATTGTTTTTTACAATAGGAAAGTATTGCGAATTTCATCAAATGTATGGAATTGGAGAATTTAAAGAAGCAGCAAGTTTATTAGTGTCCCTTTTAGTTTCAAATTTAACACCAAAATAGTAAGCTATCCATATATCTACACCCAAACTTTAAATTGAAAAGCAATTTAATAGAAAAATTTTATTTCAGCTTTTGGTCGATTCTTTTATCGGATGCTATTCCATTATTAGAAGCCAAAGATGTAATTTTATCTTCCAGTGATTGTTTTGAATTATTACGTTGTGTAGAAGCACATGGAGATGATTTAAAGTTTCAAAATAAAATTGAAATCTTCCGACTAGCCGTTGCTAGGAATCTAGCTCGAGCATTGAGTCTTGAAGGCTGCCAAGTGGAACATTAGAAGATTTATTATCAACTTATTATGTTAAAGAATTTTTTAATTTTTTAATTAAAAAAGAATTTCCATGCATAATCATCAATGTATTTCAGAAAATCATAGTACATCTTATTAATATTAAAAATATAACGATAAATTTTGTAAATAAATATTTTTACATACGATTAAAATTATTTATAACAATGACAATGAATTTCATTAACATTTCAATCTCAAATATGATTTTTTTACTGTTATTAACACTATTTAGTTATGATAAACGTCTAATAAGAAATAGATTTTTAATAGAATATATAAAATTTTAATAAGAAGTAAAAGTAAATTTCTAATAAAATATGAATATATTAGTAGTAGTTGTAGTAATAGAATACTATTATTAATATTTATTCATATACATATAAGAAACTATAAAAACATTACATGTAAAAATTCATTGGTTTTCACACATTTGATATTGGGACCAAGGTTTATTCTCACTTATAATTAACACACACAATATTGAATTAAATTTTAATACCTACCAAATTACATTAATTCTTTAAGACAGATATAATTTCAAATAATCTTGTAAAAATACAAATAATTTTGTTATCTTAAAGTATAATATGCATTATTACAAAAAAATTACATAAAAATTTGCAATTTGTGTATCTACAAAAAAAAAAGATTACATATTCTAACTTAAATAATCTATTCAATGGTAGTAAAAGTAATTGCATAGTACTACCCATATAGTGCTATTATCATGCACTATATGTAATGTAATCAATTGATAAAAAAAGTCAGTAATCACGTTACGTAATATCAGACATAATACCACAAACGCGGTATACAGAGGTGTATCACTCAATACAGATGTAATAATATAGGTGTTTCGAGGCCAATATAGCTTATATTATCATTTTCGTGTTACTGATTTTTAACATAGATTCCAAGATTAGTAACATAGAATTAAAATTAAATCTAACCATAAAATATGACAAACAAGACATATATATATATACAGTACGTGTACATACAAATTAATTAATCGATTCACATAATTGTAAGCAGAAATGTAAAAAAAAAGTCCAAAAGCCACGCATTTTGTAGTTTTTTATATAACTTATTTTTACAAATCTAGTTTTACAAATATTTACCTTGTGCATCCGAAATTTGAATGAATTTTACGTAAAAGAGGAACATGACCGCTTTTCTTCCGTATACATAAATTATTGTCTTCCTTACTTTCATAATTGTACGTAACTATCGCTACTGCAATATTATTTTCATTAATATATACTTCTTATTGTTTATATGATTAAAGTCATGTATGATGACACATTTATATTATTTATATTACTTATATTATTTTATTTTACGAAAGAGAATCGTCGCATCCGCTATAACAAATTTAAAAAGGTCCAATCTTAATTAAAGGTCATCAGTGAAAATTTGAATTTTTGTTTTTCATAGAATCTTCGTGAAACTATTAAGAATAGATCGAAAAAGAATAGATAAGGTACTTCACGTGAAAATGTATCTAAACGCTATGCATCTTATTTGAATGGCGTTCCAAATGTTCGAATAAGCTTTTATATTTGAAAACTGTTTCGCCTTACGCGAACGCTTTACGCAATGATTATGGTAACAGCTTTTTTATAATTGTGAGGAAAGACTACATAAATTTTGACTTTTTAGATAGAAATCCTAATCTTCTTTTACCGTCTTGTAAAAGATTGAATTCTTATTATGAGTATATGTGAAATAGAATATAAATCTAAGAGCTATAAATAGATAAGTATCACGAAATAATATTGGGAATATTCTACAATTTACAATATTTAACTTACTCGTTCAATGATCGTAGTGTCTTCAGTGTGAAATTTCCTCTTATAGAAAATATGTACTTATTGTTAGATGTGTATCTAATTTATGGAGAAAGTAAAAAAAATCGATTTAGGATTTAAATTTTGTATGTACTATACTATATCAAAAATTAAACTATCATCGGTAAATTACTAAAATTCCACGATATACATATACATATGTATATGAATGTACTTATATATGTACATAATATATAAACATTATATATATACATAATGTAATAGTGCATATTATGGCAATATGTATGATTAAAACGAGTTCAAATAAGGTTGCGTTTGAATTTATACTATCTTACAAATCTATTAATAATGTTCTCTTTACGCTGTATACAATAGGAAATATGAAAATGTAATTTTTCATTCATGAATGATTCATTACGTGTGGAGTGCAGTATGTCAACGGTTTACTATGGTTCTAACTAGACAATACAAAATTTTTACTCGTAGGTGCAACGGAAGACGTTTTTTTGCTACATTCGCTGACTTTATCACTCGGTGATTGGACTAATTATGTTTTCTAAATCCACCACTTTAAAGCGTAGGAGGCATAACAAAACCTCTAATCTTTTTTTACACGATCGGTATTTCAGTTTGCGTGGCACGAAACCCCATAAGACAATATGTGTACTTTGTATTTCGTCTGCGGTAATGATATTTATTTAAATCGATCCGATGTTATTCATGCATAAAATTGTGGCTAAAGGTGTGTTAGGTGCGTACAGTCGATAAAGAGAACTGACAAAATGGCGGTCGCTAAGTGTTATGTTTAATATCATACTGGTTTTTTATTCCAAAGCTATCATAGAAAACAAGCTACTATTTTAATTGTCATTCCAAAAGGAACCAATTAGAAATTATGAGAAAAAATTACGCACGTACAGTGAACAGTGAAAAATTTGAAAATGTTAATCGAACATGATTTTTGTGAATATTTTTAAACCGTACTCCAATTGATATATTTTGACATATATGTGAGTTTTGTATTTATGCACTAAATTTTAAATTATAAACGAGGTTGTTGTTTAATTATGAGAAGAAAGTAACAAGATTCAGAGATTCTATTTAAAATATATAAAAAATTTTTATGTAAAAACACGTAAATACATAATCGAAATTTTACAAATGTATGTAAACAATTTTAAATATTTAACTTCCACTTTAGACACAGTGGATCTAAAATTTATAAAGAATGGTGCAATTTTTTGCATACTAAATTATATTGAATATAAAACATTCAATTTTGATCAAATTGAGAACAAAAAGTCATATGCAAAATATCACAAGAGAAGAGTATACAAACAATATTACTGCATAACTGATGATCGGATGAATTTATAATCATGTAATCAAGATATTTATATTCAAGATACAGATAGTAAGTATAAAATAATATTTTTACAAGTAGAATATATATTATAAAAATATGAATATAAGAATATAATGTAAATATTTATAGATTACATCATGGAAGATTATACTCCTATTGATGAAGATTTTCCTGGTCGTCTGCTACACCAAGCTGCTTTGTGGGATAATGCAGAATTATTAGAGGATCTTCTAAGAGGAGAGCATGCACAGTATATAAATAGTCAAGATTCATGGGGTAGAACACCATTACATGCTGCAGCTATTACTGAAAATTCTAGATGTTTGGATGTACTATTGTCTGCAGGAGCAAATCCAAATATTCCATGTGGACCACGGGGTCATTACCGGACACCGTTACATATTTGTGCAGAACATGGACATAGTTCCAATATTGAAAAACTTTTAAAATTCGATGCAAATCTAATGATCCAAGACAATAATGGTGAAAGACCATTAGATGTGGCTGAGAAAGCTAAGCAAGATGCCAGCATAAATTTGCTCAAATCAGCAGCTGAAAAGTATGAATTAGAAAAACTCGCAGTACATGCTTCTTTGCGTGCAATCTGTATTCAAGGAGATGTTGTAGCAGCTAAAAATCTTATTCAAGGACATACTTCAGATTTGGAATGCATTATCAATATGGCACCAAATGGTGCAAATACTCTACTTTTTATAGCTTGCGAGATGGGTCACAAAGATATAGTTCGTTTGCTTCTGGATCATGGTGCAGATTGCAGAATGCATCCTGTTACCAAATATTGTCCATTATATATAGCTTGTTACAATGGTAAAGTAGAAATAGTGGAATTGCTTCTTCGACACTTTCCTAAACAAGTACAATCTTTAACTGTGGAAAAATGGTTACCAATTCATGTGGCAACTATAAATAGTCATCATTTAGTTATTGATTTACTATTGAAATTTGAATATCCACAAACTACGTATCAACGCTATAAAGACTCATCCGGAGAGTATGAATACGAAATGCCATTTGATATCAATACTCAGGATGTTACGGGACAAAATGTTCTTTATATATCTAGTATGCTTGGAAACGTAAAAATCGTAGAATTACTACTAAATTATAAAGTAAAAGCAAGAAAAATCAAAGAAGAAGATATGGGGGTGGCGCAGCCACTCCCGATGTCAAAAAGAAAGATTTCGAGCGGTATACAAAGATTGATGTCTAGTTTAAATTTTAGAAGCAAAGCGTTCGATAAAAAGGATGACAATATGATATGTCCATTAAACTTAGATTTGTATTGCAACAATGTTACCGAAACTGCTTTACATGCGGCTGTAAAAGGCAAGCACACAGAAGTAGTTACCGCTTTATTACTGGCAGGTGCCGATCCTAATTTGCCTGTAAAAGTTCCTTATGATCAGAGTGATCCGGAAAGTAATTACTCTAGCGCGTTAATTATAGCTTGTCAACAGCGTGACATAAAAATTGCAGATCTTTTACTGAAGCACAGTGCTGTAGATAATACATGCAAAGCAATCAAAATCGCCGCACAAAACAGGGACGAACCTCTCACGGCAAAACTTTTATCTATAAAAGCTTACCCTGATTCAGAATACAAAATTAACAAAAAGGCTATGACCGAATGTACCCAAACTTCTCACTTTTCTGCACTATCCTCTTTTGGAAACGTAACGTATTCTACGCTATTTCCAAATACACCAACGATGATTAATTGGCATGATCAACAATGTCATCTTTCACAAATACGTGCTCAGTGGTTGACAGATGCCGTATTACATGTAAACAAAAAGCTGAGTGCTAAAAATAACGATTTGGTGTTATATGCTATCACAAGGATAGATATCTCTCTTAATTCTATCACTTCTGTACCACCTATCATATTTTATTTACAAAGCCTGCGATACCTCAATATGGCTCAAAATAAAATAGACACTCTTACAGCTGAACCAAAAAGTCCTAAAGACAAATTGTGTCCAGTTTTGGAAGAGATGTATCTTCAGGACAATCGATTGGAACAATTGCCGGAATTTATAATGAATTTACCTGCATTGGAGATTATGGATGTTTCAAACAATAAATTACAGTGTCTTCCAGATAATTTATGGCGAGCACCGAAATTAAAGGAATTGAACGCGTCGTTTAATCTGTTGAAGATTTTACCTAGTCAAGTTTCGCAAAATATTTCACGAAAAACACAAAGGGAGGATTGTTTAAACAATAGCCCTAGCAGTCGAAGTTTAGCATCGCAATTGGCTATATCACGTGAAGATTCCTTGGAGTTTGAGTCATTCACTAAAATAGCAAATGCACAAATTATTGAAATGGATCGCCCTCATGTTTGGACCAAATCCGTTCAAGTATCGGAAAAGGTTTCAGACGATAACGAAAGTGGAGCAAGGTCGGTGCTTACATCCCTGAACTTGGCGCATAATTTATTTAATAGTATTCCAGTAGCTTTGCCATGCTTAGCTGTTAATCTAGTGAGATTAAATATGGCTTATAATTCTCTTCGATCCATGAGCCATATAACATCATATCCGGCGAGTTTAAAACAGTTAGACTTATCCAATAATCAAATCTCTCGATGGCCCAGTTTACCACAAGTGGAGGGTGCTGACTTGATGGAACAAGCAAACACTGCGTGTTATTGTCCCGCAACAAATGTACAGTCACCAATCGTTCCAGGCAGTAACAGGCAAACGGCTACATCATTACGCGATGTAGTTCTCATGTCGGTTTGCACGCATAGACGTCACTTACGCTTAGAGAATTTAAGAACATTGATTCTCGCTAACAATCTGTTGAGTAGAATTCAATTAACATCGATCGATGACGGGGAAATGCCAAATTTAGAAGAGGAGAATATAGACAGGGACACAAGAATCACTTATTCTGGCTCAAAATTGTATCTTCTGTTTCCTAATGTTAGTATGCTCGACGTTAGCAATAACAAATTGAAGGAAATTCCCCAGAACATTTACGAGCTTAACAATCTATCTGTTTTAAATATAAGCGGTAATCCAGAAATCATGGAATTGCCACCACAAATGGGTCTGCTTTCCCGTTTGTGGAATTTAAATACTCAAGGTTGTAGATTGCAAGAACCTTTGAAAACAATGATCGAGTCGAAGAAATATAAAACAATGGACGTGATTGGGTATTTAAAATCAATTTTAGAGGACGCTAAACCGTATGCGCGCATGAAGTTAATGATCGTAGGAATTCAAGGTATCGGTAAAACTAGCTTATTGGAACAGTTGAGACAAGAGGGTGAAGTTCCAAATAAAAAGAAAGCTGCAGAACACTGGGCAAAACGAATGGGTAATAAAAATATTAACGCGAAGACTGCCAGAGGAACAACGATATCTACCGTTGGCGTTGATATAGGAGACTGGATTTATGAAAAAAAAGTGAGAGGTCAGTCATCCCATGGCCCAGTTTATTTTAGAACATGGGATTTTGGTGGTCAGAGAGAATACTATGCAACACATCAATACTTTTTATCTAAACGAAGTCTATATCTGGTTGTATGGAGAATCATCGATGGTTTTAAAGGTGTATCTGAAATATTTCAATGGTTAGTAAATATTCAAAGCAGAGCTCCGAATTCTCCAGTAATCATTGTTGGCACTCATTATGATATATCGTACGAGCATAGCGAGGCGTTACAACAATATATCCGTGATAAGTTTATAAACGTGGTTGACGCTGAAAAATGTGGCTTACCAAAAGTCATGGAGACCATTGAAGTGAGCTGTAAAACGAAGCACAATATAAAAATGCTATGTAATTTGATATACGATGTTGTATTTAGTTTAAGATCACCCGGAAGCAAAGAATTATTGCTTGAACAAAAAGTTCCTGCCAGTTATCTTGCCTTGGAAGATGTGGTAATACAGCTTGCACATGATAGGAAATTGTCTGGTGCAGATCCGGTTTTAAAAGCTGATCAGTATTACACAGCAGTTAATAACGAGCTTCAAAAATTGCATAGATCATTTAGAGATCCCGCTGAATTACATCAAGCAACCCTTTTTCTCCATGAAAATGGTATTATTTTACATTATGACGACGCTACGTTGAAGGATTTATACTTTCTTGATCCACAGTGGCTTTGCGATATGTTAGCACATGTAGTAACAATACGTGAAATTAATCCTTTTGCCAGGTGTGGTATAATGAAATTAGACGATATTCAACATGTTTTTAAATCTTCTACGATATCGTCTATAGATACTCAAGGATATATCGTTAGCTTGTTAAATAAGTTTGAAGTTGCGTTAACTTGGGATTATCGTACTCTATTGATTCCTTCTTTATTGCCAACTGAAGAAGATATTTTAAGAAATAATCAAATAATCAAAATTCCTGTAAAAACACGAAGCTGGCACATACGTTCTAAAAAGATTACATCTCCGATGATAGCATTTCAAAATTCTACCGGAGAAAGTAAATCAAGTACGGAATGTGTACTAACGTCTAGGTCACAACCAGATTGTTCTGTCACGCGGCTGCTTTTAATGTCTTATTTTCCCAGTGGTTTTTGGTCGAGGCTCATAACTAGAATTTTAGCCGACGATGCTATTGTTGAGATTGTGATGTCATTTCTAGCGCCTTTCAAAGATTTCGTTGATGATAATATCTTTATAAGCTTGTTAGATACACAAGCTGAGTGGGTACTCTGGCAAACAGGGATAGAGTTAAAATATTCTAATATTACTTTACTACGCCTCAAAGAAGTCAATTATAACTTAAAGAATTCACCGTATGACTATAGACAGTTTAAATTTAAACTGAAACAAGATGGAATATGGTGTACAGTAGATTTGAAGAATTCGGCAATTTTAGAAATTTGGTTTCCAGTTGATACTTTAGTGATAAAACAACCCATTATGTCAGACTCAGCTGAAGAAGAACCAATGGGCTATCAAGCAATTGTGGTAGAACCTCGACCAGAAAGTATGCCACAATTATTGGCGCTAATAGTCGATCATATTGATATTTTATTAGAAGATTGGTATCCTACATTAGGAACGCGTTTCGTGCATACATCCGAGGGTAAACTATTAGTCACGCGATTAATACCGTGTCCACGCTGTTTATTAAATAATGGAGAAAACGAAAATGAAATTAGTGATACTGATCGTTTGACGGAAGATATTCAAAAATATTATATAAATAAAGAAAGACAAAGCCAGGATAGTTATAAATCTGATGGCGATAGCGGTGTAGGATATGATAGCTTAACATCAAGCAGAATGCCATCTTTAGAGGGCCATCCAGATATTATTAAACAAAGCACTCATTTTGAAGGTATTTTAGCATATTCCTGGATGGTTGAAGAATGCATTTTGTCTGCCTATAGTAATAAACCAATTAGTTGTCCTAAACACTCTGATATACCATTGTCACATGTAGCTCCAGATATTATTTTTATGGATCTAGGATCAAAACACTTAATAAAATCAGAGGATGTTAAATTGGGGAAATTATTAGGTCGTGGAGCATTTGGATTTGTATTTAAAGGTGTCTGTCGCTTACCAGGAACTTATCACAAAGTTGATGTTGCCATCAAAATGTTGCAACCAGTTCCGCCAGGTCCAAATTCAAAACAATCTGCCATTCTTGCTTATAAAGCTGCACAAAGTAAATGGGATAGAGACCCTTTACAGTATGCTTGTAAAGCCTACTGTACTGCAAGACAAGAATTAAATATTTTGTTGACACTCAGACATACAAATATTGTACCTCTAATTGGAATAGTGGTTAGTCCACTAGCACTAGTACTAGATTTGGCACCAGAAGGTGCATTAGATAATGCATTGAAAAATTACAGACGTTCTGGTGCTAAATTAGATCCATACACATTACAAGCTATAATTCTCCAAGTAGCAAAAGCAGTAGAATATCTTCATCAACAACATGTGATTTATAGAGACTTAAAATCAGAAAATGTTTTAGTTTGGCAGATGCCTTTACCATTTCAAGATTACCCGGAGCATCCTGTTCATGTTAAAGTAGCTGATTATGGCATATCCAGACTTACATTACCAACTGGTGCTAAAGGATTTGGAGGAACAGAAGGATTTATGGCACCTGAAATTATTAAATATAACGGCGAAGAAGAATATACTGAAAAAGTTGATTCTTTTTCATTTGGAATGTTTATATATGAATTGATCACTTTAAGACAACCATTTGAGGGTCATGAAGCAGTTAAAGAATGTATTTTGGAAGGTGGAAGACCACCATTAACATTCAGGGAAACATTTCATCCTTGTTATGCTCTTGATTTAATGGTTATATGTTGGGCTCAAAATCCAAAAGATAGACCTACCGCAAGTCAAATAGTTTCCATTGCATCAGCACCTGAATTTACACATCTTATAGATGTCATATTATTAACAGAAAGAACTCAAGTAACTGCTATTACTATGACAAATAGAACTATAGAAGAAAATTTAAGTGGAGATGAAATTTGGTTTGGACATAATAATGGTGAAGTTGATATGTTATTAGGAACACAGAAAGGTTGGTTACAACATGTTAGGATTGAGACTCCTATAATACCATATGCAATGTGTGGAGTAGATGGATACATATGGATTGGTGATGATATAGGGCAAGTACATGTTTATTTAGGCAGTAATTTTGGTTGTGTTGCCAGTTATAATCTTGAACCTGATCATAGTATGGAATCTAAAATAGTAGGTCTAATTTATTTGGAACAAATAAAACATTTTGCAGTAGCACTGCATAGTGGTAAGACATTTCTATTGTCAAATTCTTTCACACAAATGAAAAAGATGGAAATTACAACTGATATTCAAGATAATATAAAGACATATTCCTTGGCAGCTGTCTATAAAAAGAAACGAATATTGGAGTTATGGGTGGGACAAAGTTTTGGTAAAGTATCAATTTATGTTTTAAAAGACAACAGTTTAATAGATACAGTACAACTTTCTCATGTAACTGGAGAAACAGCTATTAAAAATTTATTTGCTACACATTTATTGAGTGCTGAAAATTCTGTGTTATCATACACATATCCTGGATGTATTGTATATCAATGGGATGTGGATACTAGGCAAATAATAAATAAATTAGATATGTCTAAATTAGTACCTTGTTCAGAAAGTTTAAAGTCCATTTCTATAGAAGAAAATTTATCAACAGAAAAGTGCCAAGTAACAGCTTTGGAAGCTTGTAGGAATCAGTTATATATTGGTACTACTTGGGGATGTATTGTAGTAGCTGAATGTAACTCTCTTAGACCAATTACCGTTTTCAGACCTTTCGAAGGTAAGGTATGTCAAATAATATCATTTAAATCGACAGATGAAAAGAAATTAGTACTAGCAACTGTTGGCCAAGGTTACAGAAGTTTAATTTCACGATATACAGATTTTCTAATTGACAGTTTAGATGCAGAAGATCTTAAGCATAGTATGTATACTCTCTTATGGAGATCTGAACATTGGTCAGCTGCTTAATTATAATTTTTTATGACAAGGTAAAGCCAAGAGTGCTTTATGGTGCAAAGATAAAAGTGATATAACTGGTTGAGAATTCTATACGTCCATGATATATTTTAGTCTGTAGACTTTAAGCTTTCTATCTTGCCTCATCTTGTATTTTTTGAGCTAAAGATAAAAATATTTATCTTTTAATATGTCCAAGCTATATGGTGCTTGATTGATATATTCTCTGCAAATCTTCATTTACAAAATAATCATAATTTAAGTAGGATATTTTTATCTTTATGTGATGTATCACAGTATAGTTTTATAACTTATTATATAAGTACTTAGATTTTTAAAGTAATGATACATTCATTTAATAAAAAGAAAAAGGTAGAAAAAGGGTTTATTAGCCTCGCAAGATATTTGAAAAATTATTTAATGATCTCTGAAATATCACAAAATATTTGTATATCGGATACAGTTTAGCATATGTGCTTTTAGTTGATGGAAAATCGACAAACAGGTACAATTAATGTAATGCCAATGTAACATATTTGTATAATGTCTGCTTAAAAATCTTTCTTGATATAATCTAAGATTAATGAGTGATAAAAAGTAATGATTACAAGATGGTTTTACTACTAAAAATTATCAAATTAGTATAAAGCCAAATTTTATTATAATTATAAAAATGTGAAAGTGAATTTTTTAATAATAATTAAAATTATTAATAATGTATAGCAGAGTGTGTGTTAAGAATGAAAGGTGAATGTTAAGAGATACGATCTAATGCTGGTAGTTCTTCCATAGTTTCAATGTTATACTTAAGAATTAGGTCTTGACCTCGGTACAAAAAATATCCTCTGAATAATTCCCCTCGTAACATGTAAGGGAACCAATATTCATCATCCGGCCACATTTGTTTGAAAGGAATATCTTTCAAATTATACCATTTTGGTCGCATTTCTGAACAAAAGAATATAAATATAATTACAGTGTATTTATTATATTTTTAAGTAGGTATACATTAGATATTATAAAAAAAGTGTAATAGATATATTTTTAAACCTTTTTATTTTGCTCAAACATATTCTAGTTTCTTTGTCCTTTTAATTGTTTTTATAGTTTGCATAGTTTAAACAATAACATGTAATTTCATGATTATGATTAGATAGATATTCTTGCAGTATGATTGAAATAAACAAATATAGAGACATGGAATAATAATTAATATTGCACATAAAAATATACATAATTAATAATAAGAATAAATACTTGATAATAATGTAATATTAATTTTAGTTATAATATTAATGTTTGAAATTTAAATACCTTCAGATTCTATTATCTCTCCACAATACTCATATGTTTCAAAAACATGAACTTCTAATAGAACTTCATCTCCCTCAAATTCAAATTCTAAAATGCCAACTTTTTTTAATTTTTGTGCAGATAAACCACATTCTTCTTTTAATTCACTATAAAATTATACATTGATAATTTAAGAAGTGTACACCTTAATTTTTATCTCGTTTATGTGTGATAGCAATATTATAAAATACTACATGCAATAATTGTATTATATTGCATACATTTTACTTTTAGCTTATCTCAAATATCTTTTCTATTATTTTTACCAATTACTATTACAATTTTAATTTAAGTATAATATTTTGTATTTATTTAATTATTTAAAATTGTACCTGTGTATACATGATGATTCATGAAAAATATTTTAGAATTATCTTGTAAAGGTATTATGAGCAGGAATAGATTTAAATAGGATTAAATGAACAATTTAATGCCATATAACACTTTATATATATATATGGCGTTATTAAAAACCATAAATAAAAAATCCTGTTTATAACAATTTTGTTTCTGTATTTTAAATAAAAAGATCTCTAATATTCATAAATATTTTTTCTTTAACTTTGTCAAATTTATATTATTATCATTTTCATGGCTCATCCTGTATATAATTAAATAAAGTGATAAAAATCTTTGTTAAAGTTCGTTGTTATTTAATGTATCAGTTATTATGAAATATAAGACATTGTTGAATATAATATTCTCAACTTATTACTAACAATAATTTCTCTTTTAAAAAGTTTATATTATTTAGTTTATATATAGTATAGTATTGCAGTGAAAATTGAAATTCACAACGTTTTTTTTTATCGATTTACATGAGGTAATTTCAGTCTGTTATTTAAAATTATTTACCGCACGGCTCCTTGAAAAATTGATTCTCCTGGTTCCACTTTACCGCCAAAACCATTCCATTTATCTTTTCCGAATCCTCGTTTTTTGAAACCCAATAAAATTTCTATTGTTTTTCTAATAAAGACCAACGAAAAAACTCTTTTTGTAGACATTTTGATCTATAAACTTATCTAGAAACTTGAAGTTTTATTCTATTTTGCGTGTGATAAAATTCTTTTGGAAAATCACAGCAGTAATACATTCATATAGTACTAACTTTGTACAATTTAAAGTTGAAATTTTTGGTTCTTTCTTTAAATAAAGGTTGAGTTTGCAATAAGAGAGTTATTGTATAATATAAAATTTTACGCTTTAATTTGAACGTAGTTGAACTGTTTGAAAGGTTATGCTGCTATTAGAATGCTTAAAGTACACTAATAATAAGGGTACTTTCTGAACGTACGTTTACACATATTTATTATATCCTCCGAAGTGTTATCATAGAAAATTTTATGATGGTATACCTTCTATAATGAAATACATATTTTTACCACTTAATTTATCTTGTATTACTAATTATATTTTAATATTTATAATAAATAAGCAGATTAGCACTTTTATTAAATTATTCATTTTTTTATTTTAATGTAACCTCACATCAATCACTTGTATGGATTATTAGCGATTCAAGAGCGAGGTTTATAAATTTTTATATAATTTGATATGTTTTAGGGAGCATAGTAGCGTGTAAATTATTGTGTAGCAGTGATATATTACAAAATTATATATACGTTTAAAGTGATAAGAAAAATCCTTATATTTATTAACACCATATATAATATTAACAAAAACGAGATAGTATGCACCGTGAAGATTAAATCCACATGTTGCATCTAATTTAATATTATATTTTTCTCTATTCAGTATATCATTATAAATACAATATATACAAATTCTTATGTTTCTTGTTCATCATTATGTTCAATATTTTTCTGTGGTGGTATCTTTGATGACCTGGTGATACTTGCTGATGATTTTTGAGTATTAAAAATTGTTTCATAACTCTTCAATGCTTTCTCATACACCTCTTCTTTTTTAACACCACCCTATAGCGATTAGAATAAATTTGTAATCTGATTGTCATATGATTATATATGTCATATAGCATTATGTTTAATAGAATTTCTATTTTATGTTACCTGTAATAAGCAGTCATAAATAGTCAAAAAGATTTGAGTTCTGGTAATCTTATCTTTTTTCATATTTATAATATATGGTGATACATCTTTGTGAAATTTTCTATAAAATTACACATTTGAAATGTAAATGTATGTTACAAGTACATGGTGATAAATATATATTTTATAACTATTTACATATAATTTGAAATTTTACTTACGCTCTTATAAGATCTTCCTTATAAAATATTTTTTGTATATTCGTTGTTAATGGTTTTTTACTAAAAGTTGGTTCATATTTTGGAGGATGGGCTTTGTATATCTCATACCATATTGGTAAATTATCAGGATGTAATACTTCTGAACGTAACAGTGACGTTATTCTAAAAATAATTTTAAAAAATAAAATTACCTTGAAATTCTAAAAAATTATTTTCTCGTATAGCTATAGTAATTGATTAAAATAAAATTGTTTTCCTTAGGATAATTGTTTATCCTGAGGATTTTAAGATAACAGAATTTTAACCTTTTATCGCATTTATCATTTTTAATAGAATGGAAATATTTATTGTTGCCACTAATTTTGTATATAAATAGTAGTGTGTATAATATATGACGTCAAAAATAATCTATATGATAATAAACAATTTATGTAATGGTACAATTTTTAATTTTTATATAGAATATATTCCTTAAAATTCCATAAACATCTGCAAAATAATTTTACCTTGTAAATATTGTTCCAATTCTTTCTGTTCTACTCTGTGCCATGTTTTAAATATAGCGTTATAATTCGTGAATTATAATTTTATGTGTTTATTGTAGTATTTATTGTAGTATTGTAGTATTGATGTACACTGTGTATACATATATCCTCTTATTTTTCCGCGAAATTTTGACCATGTGACATTATTCAATTTGATGCTTAACCTCAAATGTTTCTATATAACAGTAGTTTAGTACATATAATACTTTTTTGTTTAGAACTTATAAAAAGTGACATCAATTGTAATTATAACGGAATAAATTTTGTAAAACATTAGCAAATTTTATATCTTCAATTAATTTCATTAAAAACTTGAAAATATGTTGCAAGTAAATGAGAATCAAATATCTGCAATTGGTCGTATCTTAAATAATCAAAATCGACCATTAAAAGAAAGATTTCGTGCTTTATTTACGTTAAAAAATATCGGTGGAGCTAAAGCTATTCAAGAAATTAATAATTGCTTTAATGATAAATCAGTTTTGTTAAAGCACGAACTTGCATATTGTCTTGGTCAAATGCAAGATTCCCGTGCTATACCACTTCTTATAGAAATATTGGAAGACGTTACACAAGAACCAATGGTTCGTCATGAGGCAGGTACTATATATTTATTTTTTATTCTATGTCAAATTCTGTATATTACATATAATAAGTAACATATTTCTTTATAATAGGCGAAGCTTTAGGTGCAATTGGAGATCCTACTGTAATACCAATATTAGAAGAATACAGCAAAGATTGTGTACCAGAGGTTGCAGAAACATGTGAATTAGCATTATGCAGATTGCAGTGGTTAAAATTAAATAGCCATTCAACAAATTTGCAAAAAAGTCCTTATATGTCCGTGGACCCAGCACCACCAGCAGATATTACTGATGTGAAGAAGTTAAAAGAGATTCTTTTAGATGAAAATGTTTCTTTGTTTGAAAGATACAGAGCCATGTTCTCTTTGAGAAATATATGTACTCCAGACAGTATTCTTGCTCTTAGCGAAGGTAAATAAAATAATAATGACTTTTTTTCCTTTTTCAGCTATATTTTTATAATTTATTGTTTTTATAATTTTAGGTTTAAAAGCGGCCAGTGCTTTGTTCAAACATGAGATAGCTTTTGTTCTTGGACAACTTCAGAAAGAGATTGCTATCCCACATTTAGAAGCTTCTTTAAGGGACACAAACGAAAATGAAATGGTGCGTCACGAATGTGCAGAAGCATTGGGTTCTATTGCTACTCCATATTGTTTTGATATTTTAAATGAGTATTTAAACGACAGTAAAAGAGTTGTACGAGAAAGTTGTGTAATTGCATTGGACATGTGCGAGTATGAGAATAGTACAGAATTTCAATATGCAGATACGTTAGGGAAAGTTACTGCCTAAAATTGCATTTTTACACATCTATACTTATAAATACGATGTTAATGTAATAAATTATGTCTAAAATAAAATTATTCAATGTAGAAATTGCTAAATATTGTAATTTATTATAAACAATTATTGTATTAAATTTTAATGATTGTAGTTCACCTTCATTATCAAATAAAAGCAGCTAAGGACATACAAATTTTCGATTGTATCGTGTTCTCGTTTGTTCAAATGAATTTCTTCCAAAAATGAAATTTAAGCATTAGAGTATAATAAGGAAACACGCATAGGATAACCTCTTTTTATATTTTTCTTAACATTAGAGAATCTTTCTATGCAAAGGGAATATAATTTGTTGAAAAATACCCAAGATTTGTAGCAGTGTTAAGCGCGATATTCAGTTTGTACGAATATTACACGTGTCACAATATGCCCATACCTTCTAGTATTTAAAATTCCAAAGAAATGGGAAATTTCCTTAATTATAAGTTTGCTGGTTTAAAACTGATTAAAGATTGCGATGCGCAACTATGTGTTCAAGGCGAATGCGAAGATTTCAAGAAAGTAAAAGAAATTTGGTTGGCCGTGGAAAAGAATACGTCGCATTATGGATTTGCAATTTGTACTATGTAATTATAAACTGTCTCAGTATAATCTTCATAAATGCAAGTATATATAAATTTATTGAATAGATAAAATATGAAATATACTAACTCGCAGGCTTTTTAAAAATCACCCGCAATACGTGAAGTATTTCGAAGATGAATCAATTCCGGAATTCGTTCAAGAAGCTATAATTAAAAAGAAATTTATTACTATATGTGACATCATATGTGCTTTGTTTATAAGTTATTACGATAAACCGTCTCGCAGAGATTATTTTCTTGGCTACATCGCAATGGTTCACAAGGACATGGGATTAACGTTTAGGGATCTCGCAGTTTGTTATATTCTGTGCATATAAAATAGGTGAAGAAATATTATATAATGTAAATTACATTTCATTTACAGAACTTTATGTCAGATCTAATGGAAGCGTTAATTACCGAGTTACCTTACTTAATGACCGAGGAGTATATTGCGACACAGACAAAATATTCTAACAGTGTAATTGAGATAATGATAGAACTTATGGATAATTATGTTGAAAGGATGTCACAAATACTACGTACGAGAAATGGAATAAAAAAAGTATATGTTTTAAAACAAAGCTTCATTTCATGAATCTGTTGAGGGATGGAATGTTAAACTTGTATAAAATTAAGAATAAATTTTAAATAGTGTTATGTGTGCAAACCTGATCCAGAGTCACAGATTATATATGGTTTTCCATTGAAATATTGGATATATGGTAAACGATATTGGGAATATCGGAAAGCGATGTGGGCATCGATGAAAGCAGATATGTTGACAAATTCGACGGACGATACTAATGCAGGCAATTTTCAAAGAAGAAGTTTTCATCAAAAGTCTATGGAAAACAACAGACTGTATCGTAAGAAACAAATAAAACCAAAAACACCAAAAGTAGCCATAAGTTCGGATAGCAACACGTTGTTGGATCAACCAAGACAAAGTAACGCAATATTCCAAGCTATGCAATTTTTTTTCTTTTTTGTTTCTTAGTTTTTATTTCTACTACTTAAGATTTAAGACTGTTACAGATATTGTTACGTATGTAATATATGAATATTAATCATAATTATGAATATACATATAATCAGTAATGTAAATAGTTTCTAAGGAAATAGTTTTTAATTTTAGTTTTAAGGGGATTAAAAATGTTTTTCCAATCTTTTTATTTTTCTTTTGATTATATTATTGAAAGGAAGAAGAAGCAGTCGCATCAGCCAGTCGACAAGAATCTCGTTGTTACTATCGAAACGAAACAAAGAAAAACAAGAAACTAAAGAAAATGTTAAATCCAAATTTTCTCCAATGGAATTTATTCGGGAGGTAGACAAATAATCTTTGCTTGTATTGCTTTTATTATAGAAATGACAGTTTATTATTTTACATGTATAACGCATTAATGTTAAAAATAGACACAGTATTGGTAATATCTTCTTCCTTAAGGTGGAAAGTGACCGTGATGGCAATAATGATCCGATAAATTTAAATGGGGCAACTACGCAGAACCCAAAACAATTTTCTGCGGAATTGCAGGAAAGTAAATATATATTATATATACATACGTATATTTTTATACTTTATTTTCATATCTGATTTTCATATTTGATTTTCATATTTTCCTTTTATTTCTTTATCAACTGATATAACCACGAGATAAAATTCTTACGTTATAGGTACAAATGCAAAGATCGTGAGCCAGACGGCAAGAGAACGTAAACGAATGCGTCACTATCTTACTCATTTCGGTGTTTGAAATTTAGTATTGGCATATAATAAAATGTTTCTTATTCTTTTTCTTAATATTCTACTCATTTATTTCGTATTAACATTTTCAGAGGTTTGAAGAATTTGCATGCACGAACGTATATGAGACGCTCACACTTTCCCACGGTAATTGAACAGTTTGAAATAGGGTTCCAATGATGCAATGAAAATCACAGAAGAATTTAAATAAATAGATATGCTTTTTATTTCGTTTCCTCTTCTTCGCTTTTCGTCTTATTCGAATGTTTAGCTGTGCTTTTATTTAAAATTTCCTGAATCTGTCCGAAAGTCTTTCGTGACGTTTCCGGCATGACGACGGACGCAGTGATAGCAATTACAAGTTCGATAATAGCAAAGGCGAGAAATATTACGTGATTTCCAACATGATCTGATACGAGTTGGTAACATTTGCCCGCGATTATGCCGAGTACGGATCCGTAAATATTGGTGACCATAGTTGCCCAATTTTTCATGTCTATTGAAAAAATCTCCGAGGTGATGATCGCTGGAATCGAGCTTAGACCAAATGCGACGCTAACAATGTAAACTATGAGCGCGATCAATGGTACCAAAGAGAGGCTATGAATGTCCATATCTAAATTCTCAAGCAAGAAATACACTCCAATGACGATAAGACATAGCGAACTACCGTACGACGATATCAGGAAAACGGGTTTCCTACCGATTTTGTCGACTATACACGAAGATATTAAGGATGTAATCATAGACACCGCACTTATTATTAGAAGAATGGAATTATTATCGAAATTTGTATGGAAACTTTTAATCAAAATGCTGGCGTAGGATAAAATGCCCATATATCCGGAAAATTGTTGACCCGCAAGTAACAATAACACGAGCAAAAGCGCTTTTCTGTGTGCCGCCACCATGAATAATTCCTTGTAGCCACCCTGTCTTTCCGCTTCTACCGATTTCTTCATCTCCTCCATCTCGTCATTATTGTCATTCTTACGTCTTAGCCATGCCAAGGCTAGCGCGGCACATTTTTCCTTATTTTTCATTAAATAATAATAAGGCGATTCCGGTAACCATATAGCAGTTAATAGAAATGTGGCTGTTGGTATTATATTCATCAATGCGAATATCTGAAACAAGTGTAAAATACGATATATATATATATTGTCTCGTTTGTGATTACTTCTAAGTTGAAATATGTAATATCTATTGATTTTTATCGTTTAAAATTTGATCACTGATTCTTTTCAACATTTTTGTCAATGTTCATGAATACAAATTTACAAATTACATTTCTCTTTTTCGTTATTTTCTGTACTCGTAGATTTCATCTACTTAAGACGATAAAGTCATATTTTCGCGTGATTATTATTTTAACAATTTGTTTTGATTCCATAATGATTTCATAACCTTTTAGTCGAAAATCTGAAACAATTACCCTTTTATCCACTCGCGGACCAACGCCGTATACGAACATATATCCCAAATGAAGCATCACAGGCATCATCGAGCTGCACACTCCTCTAATTTTTGTCTCTACCAGTTCTCCGATATACAGTGGGACTGCGGCGTATAAGATACCGATCGATATACCAGCGCAGAACCTTGCCACGAAAAGATACGTCCAGGATTTTTCAAAATACGTGAGTATCCAACAGGCGATAAATGGGACGCTCGTTGCATAGATGAGCCATTTCCTGCCGATGCGATTTAGTAGTAATGCAGATAGAATAGGTCCGAAGATGGCACCAATATTCAACGCAACAACTACCCAGCCTGCATTGTCGACATTTTTTAGGTCTTCATATTGTTCTACAGCAATTGCTGACCAAGAGAAACATATTCCAGAAGCCAGTAGTGTTAGGTTGACTTAAAGAAAATAAAAACAAAAGATATATATTATATTTCTCGATTACATTCAGATTACACTAATTAAGAGGCTCAGTGGAAAAGTGGTATAAGTGTATTGCTTTCTTTTTCCAAAAGGAAGATAACAAGCAGAAAATGATACATAACAACCGTATTTATTCAGAGGATTTTATGCCTCTCTTTTTATTATGAACTTCCAAGCCCTTATGAATATCTGGCGTGTTTTAATACACAGTTTTCCCAAATTGAAGATTTTATCACTCGTACCATTTTTCCTATAAACTTCTCAATTATGCAAAAAATTATGTCCATTTCCATTTCTAGGTGATCCTCAAAGTATACTATAATTTTATACTAATTTTCATCAAGACCTTCATGGATTGTACGGATATATTCAAATGAACTAGAAATAAAGGAGATCAAAGTTTTGAAGAATTTAACGAGATCGTTATTCTATCAATAGTTAATTCTTAACTATGTAATTATCTCATTCATTTGTGCTATTGAGAAAACTTGCGACATATTATGGTGTATAATGATAATGATAATGATTATTATTAAGAAGCAAAGTTCAACAGGTTTTTCATGACATGATGTGATAAATAGCGTTTCTTTTGGCGTGATTAGAATCATCAGACACTACTTTTTCATGGAAATTGCTTCATATGCAAAATATATTCATAATGTGCACATATACAGCAGAAAATTGGTAAAATTTTAAGATCCAAGATTCGAAAATCTTCCGGAAGCTGCATATTTTCATCGTTTTGATTGCTAAATAATATAAAATTGATGATAATATTACGATTATATAGTTAAACGTATACCTATATTCACTATTATCATGTTAATAGACTATCATATAAGTACAAAAATTCTGTCGATATTTTTATTGATTCTTTATTGAATTCTATCGATGAACGATGATAATTGGTAACACTAAAATGGGGAGAGATTTGCCGAATCATTTATTTCTTAAAATCTACAAAATTTTTCTACTCGTCTTATATCTTCTAATTAACGATATTTACCTACAATGCTTGATATTAATTGTAAATAAATTCTACTATTTTCCCCCTTGGCGGATTTGACTTTCTCATTGGCACCATCGTCTACTTTTTCTAAATCGACTTCTATGTCCGTCATGTTTGTTGTTTCTGACTTTGTTTCCCTTATCTGCAAAACAAAACTTTTCATTATTTTATGCAACTTGAAATTCGATTCAATCGTTAGCAATATAAAACAGTACAAATCGACCGAATTGACGATTTTCCCTTGCATGGAAGGCGACATATTTCGAAATGATTATGTGGCACGACTAGCTTGCATCTTTTTCTTATTGTACGTGAATCTCATGCGAAACAATTAAAATGATGTCGCAATTTTGCCACCTGACAGGTGCACATCGATCCGTATTTGTCACGAGCAATATGCTTAACAATCACAGCACGTTCCATCATAATAGGAGAAACAATGTAGCCAAGATTTATCATGTCGTTTTAAGAATCCTTAATTTCTTGTTTGTACTAGACATGTGTCAAAGGTTTAAACGAAACGATGATTTTATCGTTCATTGTCGACATTTAACAGAACACTTTTTAGCCTCTTGACTGTCCGACATTTATCGAAATGTATAACTCTCTGCATCCTATATGGAAATCCTATGAGAGTTTTAAGCGATTAGGTTTGTCTAATATAGTTTGTAGAGTGACGTCAGTGGGAAAAATTATGATCAGGATTATACAGGATCATCCACCTAAATTGGAAACCGCTCACGTGAGAACAGATGAAAACGGCAACGGTGTAGCATGTACATGTGATGATAGGCGGGAACACAAAGTGGTTTAGTTGTCGCCATATAACTTTAAATTTGACGTCACAAGTGGTGGAGAAGACGATCGCCTTTCTCTATACTCTGTATCATAAAGAGAAGCGATCATTCATCTCCCTGCGTGCTCGCGAAGCTTTCGTGTAAGCAAACGTGTCCACATAACTTTTGATCTTGTTCTTACTTCGTTCAGTATTTTTCACTGTTAACATATTAAATATTTTCTCTCCTACGTGTTGCAACTTGAAGGTAACGATGATATTCGACAAGTTAGCCGCTGTTATCTGACTTTGGACCGCTCTGCTACGAATAGAAGCAAGGAAAGTAAATAAGTTCTTTCAATAAAGGGAAGCGTACGACAAAACACCCCAGGGAATTCATATTTAGAGAAACTAGTTTTAAAACGGTTAAAGATTTTAGTTTAGAAATTAATTTGAATACAACTATGTTTATAACTCTATATTTCTAGCGACAGCACATAGATGGCAGATGTATCGACGCATGATTTGGTAGTGAGAGTACATGTTACATTGTTGCCATTCTTACCTGTTCTTGCGGGCGCAGGTTAAAATTTAAATGAACGATCCTGCAGGAAACTCGGTCAACAACGTTCCGGTTCATCTTGATGTTTTTCTTTTTGTTTTACGTTATATTATGTTATATTGTGCTATGTTACATTATATCATTGACTCGTTCTTATACTGGCAATGAATCGCGTCTGTGTCACAGAATAATATTCCTAATGAATTTTAAAGTACGTTATCTTGGTGCGAGTATTTCAAGTCATTTGGAATGTTTCTGTCATAATTTCTTATGCTTGTAATTGTCATGTTTATCATTTTTCTGATCTCTCGTAGCAAGCCTTCTTATTAGGTATCTATGTGTATTCTGTTCCTCGATTTTTAATTTCTTAATTCTTTTTATTTATTTCTTCTGTCGTACCCTTAAGATATTCGTAACAAGTAGTGAATCTTCGTGCCAATTCGCGTTCTTATTCACAACCGAAAATGCAGAACCTATATAGAGTTATAAAAAGTATTTTACTTAGCTCAGATAACTTTTCCTAGATAGTGAACAAGGAAAAACGAATATCGATGAAAGGGATGCATTAAAAGCAGGGTAGGGATATCAAAGGCAAAAAGGATATAAAAAGCAAAAAGGAAGCGTGTACAAGGAACATTTATCTGGCGGAGCAACTGGCGCATGTATCGTCGATGCATTGCGGCAACGTGTAGCGCAAGGTTAATCGATTAAAAGTAACGAGTTTACCATATCGAGATAACTCGATATGAATTAATTAACCGGATGCCGGTGGCACGATCGTAAATCAATTTAGGGGCTAACGAAGTAGGGACATTCGTCGCGGTCGTCGTCACCAAGCCACTTGCAGCAAGGATCGAACGATCGAACGTTATTGGTGTTCGGCGAACGAGCGGAGAGTTCAGTGACCATAAGCGTTAACTAGTCGAATCGGTTAACCGACTTAACCAGTTGGTTGCAGATCGTGTAAAGAGGTTTAATTCTTTAATCATTTAACCGCGTGGTATTAGTAGTACATAGCGACGATCAAGCGGAGGGGGTGGATTTAAAATAGCATTAGATACATAGGCAGTGCCGTCAGTCGGACTCGAAGAACGAGTAGTCGTCGTCCAACCGTGTCAGCGATTGAGCGAATTGAAACGACAGTACGTGGCACGTGACATATCATACAGAATTACGGTAATTGTGCACCGCTTGCACGCTGATAACCGGCGATCATGACGTGATCTAGACATCGAATCGATTTATTCAACGTGCATTCAGACCCTCTGTCACGTTCCTATTTTCATTTTCCATTCATCGTTTCTTAAACGAAATGTCATATCGTGGAACCGCGTACCATCTCACCACTTATACAGTGGCTCCTTTCGATTCGGGAAACGAAAATCATTATCCTCTTTCTGCGAAGGGTTTCGTTCTTTTTCGACGATAATTCGGCCACCGAACATGGGAACGTTCCTTCGTTTTTTCGGAATCTCGTCATCGGACGATAACAGAATCGATGAAGCTACAGGGTTGACGGAGAAACAGAAGAAATTAGTGCAGAACACGTGGGCCGTTATCAGAAAGGACGAGGTGGCTTCCGGGATTGCCGTGATGACCACGTAAGTGATATATATTTTTTAGTCAACCGTTGCGAATCTAAGAAAGCGAAGAAGATACATTTCGGAAAACTACTGAATCGATAAAAAGATAGCTGAATAAACAGCGTGTTGGCTATAGCTTATGGTTATCTGTAAGCCTGTTGCGTTCACAGTTTTCTTTTTTTTTTTTTTTTTTTTTTGCTTTTTTTCTTTAATTATCGATAACCTTCGTCAAGAGATAAACTATCAAAAATCTTCGCATTACGTTTTATGCCATTTCTTTCTTTTTCTCGTTTTAATTTCGATACAAAATATTTGTATAACTCTGTTCTTCGTTCGAGTTAAACGATTTTGACTTTCAGCTTGTTTGATCTGGTTTATCTTAAGGAATCCCAATGCTATGCATTTATTTTAGTTTTATTTCATCTCTTTAATTCCTATTTTTCTTATAAAGCTTTGTGCAGTTTGTAATACTTGTTTTAATTAATGCAAATAAAAGCCGGCGTTAATAACACGCTATTAGGATAATATGTTAATTAAATACATAAATAGCGATAAATTGTTTCTTCAAGCAGTAGATAAGTTCGACAGACATTTCTTTAAAATTATGCATGCAATAGGTGAGAAACGTAATAATTCACATCTGCTGCGTCTTATACAATATTCAATGTGTTAGCAACCAATTTCATATGAAGAATGTCGTTGCACTTAATTTTGCCAACCTCCGGAACATAAAAAAGATATTAATAACTTTAGTTATACAGATTAATCTTAAATGAACGCAACAATTAAATTAATATCATTCAGTTGCTTACAAAATATCGATTTATCGCCTATTTTCGGGTTTATATTTTCAATTCTATTAGATTATTCTCCTTCTCAATTATTCCATATCGAAATGCTTCTTTTTTAGCCATCAAGCGACGTAAAGGTCGAAAAAAACCGATAAAAATGGATATGATAAATCTATCATATGTTTCCTATGTGATTTTTATATAGTGCTTATAAAATTTAACGTCGATTTGAACATTTTGACGATGACGAAACTCGACTGTCCGGTAATTCTTTTCAGATTCTTTAAAACATATCCAGAATATCAACGATACTTTAGCGCCTTCGCGGACGTTCCGTTGGACGAATTGCCGGCTAATAAACGATTTCAAGCTCATTGTGTCAGCGTAATTACGGCCTTAAATAGTGTTATCGATTCCTTGCACGACCCAGGATTAATGGAGGCGAGCCTAATCAGCTTGGGCGAGAGGCATAAAAAACGTGGCCAAACGAAAGAAGAATTTGAGGTACGAGTACGAAAATAACAGTAAAAAATCCAACGCAGTTCTGCTCGTGTCGTTTAGGAGCGAAAAGAACTACTTATTGATTTTTATTACGATCGAAAACTTTCATTAAGATAGACGAAACGTCCTGTCTTAACACGTTCACTGCCACGGTAATCGTCGGTGACTCATGTTAATAAATTTTTTACAATGATTAAAATAAGATAAATTTCACAGAAATTAAAAAATTTTCAATAACGTGGACTACTTAGATAAGATTGTAAGGGAACAGACGCGTAGATACAATATCGTATTTTACGAAAATTGAATGTTACAAAGTAGTCTATTTTAAACTATTGCGGTTTACATAGCGAGATACTGTATAAAATTCGCCTGACGGTCAACGTGCTAATGATGAACGTTTCTCTCGATAGAAAACTCCGCTATACAATTCTCAGAACTATAATTGTACGTGGTAAACGATAAAATGTTATTTATCGCTTATCAAAAATTTATTAGTAGAATAAATCTGATTTATAAAAATTTGTTGAAAAAGTCAACGAGCGATAAAGACGATTTATCGTATATTTGATTTCGATTTTTAGAATTTGAAAGGAGTAGTGTTGAAAGTGCTTTCTCAAGCACTAGGGAAACAATACACACCGGAAGTGGCCGAGGCGTGGAGCAAAACCTTGGAAGGGGTATTTGCGAAGATATATCAGGTTTTCGCTTCTTGAAGGACGAAACGATCGAACGCGCTCGAAAAAGATGAATCTCGTCGATATAACTAACCCTAAATAACGAATCTCCATAATAGTTGTTAAGAATTAAATGTTGTACATAAAATGCACTGTTTTACATGTTTGCACAATTACAATCACTAGAGCTACGTTGGATGAAAATGAAAAAAAAATGTTCCACAAATTATCCGTGAATATCGAACAGAAACATGTACGTTTATATCTTCAACACTTAATAGATTTTTGCGCACACTAATGTTAACGTATCGTATAATGCATGTATATATGGACATGGTTTTATATTATTTTATTATTTTCGACTTTCTGTAACGCATGTTCAACCATTAAATATTTGAATTAAAGTTGCACGTCAATTTATTAGACCAAAATGTATAAATCTTTTGTTTCACTTTTTCTTCTTTCACGTTCTTTTATTTTTGTCTTCGTTTTATTTTATCCGTTCACTCGATAGATATAATGCAATTGTACTTATTACGCAATGAGTCTGTAAATTTAGATATTATTTATGTTTTAAATTACAAAATTCTATTTGGCAGTAGGAGAATTATAATTTTTAGACTTTTGATTTCTCGAAGATTATAATTTTTTAAACACGCAACGATTCCAAAGGAAATATACAAGATATTTCTTTTTTTACGTATCTCACGTTATGTACGATGACTATATCTTCTGTATTTTCAAGCAATTTTCGGGGATTTGCAAGTGTGTTTAGTAGAATCTGTTATACCATTAAAGATCATGAAATTCCCGTCTTTCTTATTATCACATCCAGAACATAACCATATTTCAATTTACATCTCTTCTTCGGAAACAAGATTTATCGTTCGGTATCATCGGACTAAGTTGTGCTTCTTCAATAAATATTCCAGAAAGAGCAATTTGACTAACAGGTGATTGGGCATGGTCGATCACAGCGGATAATTAAACTAAGTACAAATTGTGTCATAATACTTGTACGATGCCGATCTAACCAGGCGGGACGCGTATTTTTCGCGTGCAATCAAAAGCACTGAATTCCAGGATAAGTAGAGGGGTCAAGTGTCATCTAGAGTTCTATAGAAGACTATTCACATTTACATTACAAGCGAAGCGCACCGTTTGTAGAAGAAGAAGAAGAAGAAGGTGGAACGTTGGAAATTCCGCACAAGTTTCACATCCGTCCAGTATTGCAATTCAATATTAAACATTACAGAACGTGATGAAACGAAAATACTATCAAAGCGAAACGCTATTGGAAGTATACGAAGAGACGCACGATTACTCCAAAATGTTAATGTAAGAAATAATCACTCACCTGCTACAAAATATTGTAAATAAAGCAATATATAACTTGTCAAGGGCTGCAGAAATTGGATACTATTAAAACATTGGTGTAATTCTGGGACACGTTAAACATCTGATACTAACTGCTACGATCTATCCACTTTATAAACTTTCTCGATTACTCAAAATCAGATAAGGATATTTTTCCGCACAAGAAGCAACGACGATCTCCGCAAAGTTGTATATTCGCGATATCAATTGATTTCGCTTTTCCAGCGTTTACATCATTGTCTATGATATATATGATAGATATAACCGACAATAAAATTATCAATTACTTCTTGCCTAGATAATATTGTTTATTATAGTAGAATGCGCTGTTTCACTGTATCGTTATACTCAGTAGTATTATCAGTAATATTTTATATACTACGTTAATTTTTATATTAATAATCTATCATTATCTATCAGATATAATTCTTGGATAGATGACATCGTTTTCGATGTTAGATGTTCTTATCTCAAATGAAATCGCCTTAAAAACTGTCATTCCCTAGGGTAATTCATCCACATGGGTAGTAATTTAATGAGACTTTCTACAAAGCGAGGATATTCCTGTTTATTATTTTCTATAGGCAGGATTAATTCTCAAGCAGAAAAACTGTAAATACCAATAAAAGTTTGAAGAAATTGAAATATTAACTACCTTTCAATGGCGATTGTCGTGTCATAAATCATAAGCCTACGTAATTTTACAAAATTAATTAATTTTGAAATTATATTCTTATGATAATTAAATATTTCCAGGTCAACCATATTAGTTACTGCCATATATTCTTTTCCATTGGGTATATACAATATATGTTAAAAAGTTATGCTGAGATTTCTTGTTACGTGCTAACTTTATGCTTTTATAACTATAACTCCGTTCTTCCAAGTCAGGAAGACTTAAACGGAAAAATCAATATGTACGTTTCAGCATAAAATTAGTGTACGTAATTCATCTGCTTGCAGATTTAAATAAAACCACTTCCTTATTCAGAAAGAATTATAGTTGAATTTTCTGGATGTTCAATTTAATAATTGCTCAGATTGTGCTGCAGCGAAAAAAGCATAATGGTTATATTATTGGACAAGGCGTACTACTTTTACTCTATTATTAAGTATAATAGTACTAAGCAATACATTAGCATCCTCAAAGTAGTTATTTTATTTGTACGTAGCATCGAAATTAATTTGGTTTAAAAAAATGTTATTTTATTTTATCTTTTCCTGATAGTGAAGTATAAGCAAATACAAGAAATTACTGAAACTGTTAATTTAGTTAATTGTAAGACCGTAATGAAATCAAAACACAATTCAGAGCATATAGAACATACATGTCATTAATACTAGAATTCTATTTTATTGATATTAATATTTGTTACATAATAGTATAGTTATATAAGAGCGTATTAAATTTGTTATGTAATAGGTATTAGAACGTTCACAATTATTAGGATTATCGCCAAATGATTATTATATTATATATAGCACAATCTCATACAATACATTTATTTTATAAATTCCACAGGTATTTCAATAATATTTTAATAATATTTTAATATTTTTTACACATAGTTTTAACAGTCCTTATACATATTCTATAAACGCTACAAACAGTCATTTATATTAAAAGAAATGGCTCTAGAGCTATTAGCTCTTAAGCTATTTTTTTAAATATTTCGGTATTCGCACAGAATGGCATTTTTCTTTGATGCGATTCCCTATTACAAAATCGTACGTGAGAAACTGAAAATTGGTTCCTGCTATTTTTACCTTCAACGATCATTATCAGTGGGCTAGTCCACTTAAAGCAGCATGTACTTCGGCCCAAAGAACAGTCGTTTTCGAGTTACCGTTACGCAAGCAACTCTTCCAGTCATTAGTGGAAATAAACGACTACATATTATCAATATCTTCATCTATCTACATAATCAAAGACAAAAAAAAGACGAAGTAGTACGTTACTTGATTTTTATTAGTAGCAATTTATTACTAGCAATATTCCAGTTGACGCATACATGTGACACGTGTAGTGTTATAGTATACAATTTTGAAGGTACAATAAATACTCGCTATAATAAATCGATTATACTATAATAATGAAGTTATAATACAATAAATTCCAACTACAGTGTGTTGATAGAAAGGTCGTAAGCAGACTAAGTTGATAACAAAGAAAGTACGAGGCACCTTTTAAGATGGGTTCTATGCTAACCTATTTTCTCGGCAATCCAGACGATAATATTGTAGATCCGAAACTTGGTTTGACTAATAAAGAAAAAAGAATTGTAAGAGAAACATGGGGTGTATTGCGTGCTAATTCGGTAAAAGTTGGCGTAGATATTATGATAAGGTAAGACAATTTATATAAATACGTATTGCATCATTCTTTTTTTTTTGGCACTAATTATGTAATGTTGTAACATTTTGCAATACTTGTTAGAGTCGAAATTCAATCACTATGTTAACGATAAGATAAAATATTGATCGTTGAAATATTAATACTATCATATAAATGATAATGTGATACGATTTTAATATGGAAACTCTTGTCCGATGAAGCGTGTGTCACATATAGGTATACGGGATTATTTTGTTTCAGTTACTTTAAAAGATTTCCTCAGCATCATAGAGCCTTCCCTCCGTTTAAGGATATTCCGGCAGATGATTTAGTAGGTAATAAAAAGTTTCACGCTCATTGTCAGGGTATTATGAGTACATTGAACGATGCGATCGATGCTTTGGATGATATTGACTTAATGGATGCGATATTGCATACCACTGGCAAGAGACATGGACGACGTGGTCAGGGCAGACAAGAGTTTATTGTAAGTCTCTTATTTTTAACTACTATATGTCCGATTAAGCTTTCTATTCTTAATCTTGTTAACGTTACTTGTGTAAATTGGTGAAATAGTTATCGTATTATTATTAAATAACATAGAGATTAACCCGTGACAATAACGTAGAATAAATTAAATTTTGAGGATAATGAAATAATTAAAATTATTCAAACAATTATTATCCTTGTGTAGAGTGTCCGTGTATTAAGATCAAAAATACACATTTTCTTTTTAATTTACCTCTTGAACTTCTTAATAAACGCATGATATAGTGCAATGTATTATAAATATTCCTCTTGAGCTATACGTGTATCTTAATTCTAGTTCCAAATATATTGCCGTTCAATATTGCGAAAATATTTCTCTTACAATGTTATCGTTATGTACCAGATATAAAGATTTGATTAGATTAATTGCGCAAATTGATAGTCGTCGATGTTCCTTCGTTAGAGATAAAACCTTAAAGTCATCATTTATCGCTGAATATCGTATGACATCATTATCGTTATATGTACGTATACGTAACAGCAAAGGTATGGATGATCAATAGAAGATGATAGAACCAATCACAATTTGATTTATTCGTCGATATCAACATTTTTTATTAAAATTTTAATTTTGAGTTTGATTGACTTTTACCTTTGTCACATAGGATGGGATAATATGAAATAATTACTCCTTTTTTGATATAATAATTCTTCTTTCTTTTAAGTATATTTCTCATTTTGCTTTCTTTTAAGTATGCAAGCCATTAACTATTAAAAACAAATTAGTCTATCGTTACATCGAAAAATTATAGAATATTATTACTATTGACTGTAAGAAATGGGAGGAAAATATCAGACCTACAATCCGCACTATCGTTCGCTAAGACTGCTACTTTAAATGCATTGAAACTGAAACGACGCTGACGAAACATTTTTCTATAAGGTCAAAACTTGTAACCGGAAGTCTTGGATGGTTTTAACATGCATCAACGATAGCTTGTAGACTTCCGGATATTAAGATGTGACGAGCAAGGTTGTTCGCGTTGATAATGATAGCTTCAAGACCAAGACTGACGTTGTATCGACAACCGAAGTAAGATAGAACGTTAAGCGTTTTCAGATAGAAATAATTCAATATCGATTATTTCTTCAATCATTTAATATTAATGATATAATATTATATATTAATACATTAATAAATTTTGTTATCGATAATTTTTTAATTATTAGGTACTATATCAATTATTTGATTAAATATCGAAGATTTCTAGATTGTACAAATCGATAATCGTCAACGAATTTAATACTGCAGAGTATAAAAGGTGATAGGTTATTGGTAATGTCTTTAAGACGAAAGATATTATCAATACTCTCGTTAAGGTTAACATAGCGAGGTTAAGGTGTTTCAATCTTCAAGTATTATAGAATTACAGAGTACTGCAATGATTTTTGAATTGTGACAGTAAATATTGCAGTTTTTAGGTAATAAGATTTAGTGACTTGAATCTTTATAATCGATGTGATATAATAAGCTTGGAGGTTAAAGTTTGATCTTTTCTTCAAAATAATTAACGATAAGAGTCGTTAGCAAATTTAAGGTTAAGAAAAAAATGAAATGATTGTTATGTATATGCGTCAATATTTTGGCAGAGATTCTACTAAAACATTAAACTTAAAAGTATCTCGAATAGCAAAATTATTAGAAATTAAATTTATTATACCTTAAAAATCAAAAATTAAAATAAGACCGTGATTCAGACACAAAAATTTGAATAATACAGGATATCGCCTTTACATTATGTTACAAATGAAATGTTTCGTACATGTTCTATATTATTATTATTTATTACTCGGTCGTTACATACTATTATTATGTTACATTTCAGGATTTGAAAGGTGTGGTGTTGGACGCAATGAGGGACGCGTTTGGATCGAAATTTACCACCGAAGTGGAAGTCGCTTGGGACAAAGCGATCGATGCCTTATTTTCAAAAATATTTGAAGGCGAAGATATGGCGAAGATGTAGCTAGTGTATATCCACTAAACGATTTTTTTAATCAGCATTTGTATCGCTATCGCTATCTGGATGTATATAATCAGTAGCTACACTGCTTGCTTCAGTAGTGTATTTCTTCTTTCTTCTTTCCCTTTGCACTTTGTATTCTTCGTCTTCACTTTCTTGCTGCTTTAATTTTCTGTAAATTAAGCACGAGTATATAAAGGGTGTATAAAAAAAAGTCGGGGAAAAGCTTTAGGAGCATATAATACTCGTGAAAACAAGGAAGGAATGTCTTAATAAACATGGGTTGAAAAACCATCCGTTCCATAGTTATCGCTTAATATATAAAAGTATAGTATATAAGTAAACCAGTAGTTGCTTCGTGAAATGTGTTGATACAATGAATCGAAAACTGCCGTCAAAAAATTAGAAAAATGGCAGGATATGTCGTCGTGTACACAATTGTATGAAAAAACGTGCCGAAGTGTGTGTTGAATGAACGAGAGGTATATTAATTATATATCGTAGAGGTAATGTCTTATTGAGAAAAATATCTCGTAGCATTGAAATTAATGGCTTTTCTACCCATGTTTATTAAGACCCTTTTTGCTTGTTTTCATGAATATTACATTATGTCAGAGTATTTTCTCCATTTTTTTTTGCACATTCTGCATATATATATATGTAAAACGAAACATGAAACAAATGGACAATTTTTGTTATTGGTATCTATAACACGGCAAAAATATGCGAAAAATGATAATCGAATAATAATCGTACTTGTACTTGGTTTTGCGAAAGTGCTGTCTGATCTTTTGCAATACTGTGTAACATATCAGTGTTAGTAGGGTTCCTAGCAGTCCTAATAAGATTGCCATGAGAATAACATCAATTTGTTGCCAAGGATCTTCTTCTTCATGGCGTTTGAATGATTCAAGCGTTACTGGATGACTGTGAAATTTGAAACGATAAATGCAAATGTACCGACAATCAAGACTGTTCATGGCTATGATGCTTTTATTTTTAAAGAAACATATTTTATTAAATAGATATAGAGGTGATGGCAATTTATATTTTTGGAGGATGATACACTAAATGTTCAAGATTGTAAAACAATGTATAATTAATACTCTCAAGTTGATTGTAAAATACGAAAATAATTTCGGAGTAGTATCTACTTAAAATAAAGTATAAAACTACATTATGATAGTATTATGGAGAGGATTCTTCTTCCTACTAAATGGAATTTTTATTTAGATGAAGAACAAGAACTTCGTATTTATATTCTGTTAGACTTAAAGCGTGTTTTATTGTATCGAAGGGAAAATTTGTTAAACCGATATGGTACCATTATTTAAACGATAATCGAAAAATTTCATCAAGATTATCGAGTCGTTCATCTTGATACGATTACACGCAACTTACGGTAATTCCGTTTCTTCTTTGACGAGTTCATCGAACGTGTTTACCAGTGCCCTGTCGAGATCTTTCCCTATTTGCACGAACGAGGATTTTCCTAACCAATCTGCCAGATCATTTCGATTTATTTGACGAAGTCTATGGGTTAAAACCTCGTGAGTGTTTCCTTTGCCTTCAGCTGGAGAACTATTCCAGTGCAAAAGATGGCGTATGCAAGGGATATCGTCGTCCACGTTACTTTCTTCCTCACAAGATTATCAATAGTATTATCAGCCATTAAAAAAGTTATTATTTTTAATGGAAGAAGTATAACACATATAATATTATTATATTTAGCATAATTATAATACTAATATCGTAATATATAGTAATATAGTAAATATAATAATTAATTAGTATTAGTATTATAATATAATATTAAATATACACAATATACTGTTTTAGAATAATCGTTATTGAAGTACTTTCAACTGACTCGGAATATAATTCAGAATTATTTCGGATTAAAACAAACAGATAGCTTATCGTAAATACGAACGTAGTCATAACTAGATTACAGATGTCTATGCAAATTTACATCAACACGATTAAAGAACTGAAACATAAGCAGAAGTTTATATCACTCGCTAAATATTATAACGAACTAGACTATACTATATCTACCTTGGATGTTTTAAATACAGGGTGTCTCATAGCATCGGGGACTTACATCGGCGATAGATTCTGCACATGAACAATAAAAAGAAGTTCGTATACACCATTTGACCTACTATTCCGAGTTACGAGTTTTAACGAACTATATCTGCATAAGTTTACAAAAGATGTTGAAAATGCCCTTCTTGCATTCGAACACAAGCCCAGTGACATTTTACCCATTGACTGTCTTACCCTTCCTATTTCTCCAGGTATCGTTTTGATTTTCTGGAAGCTTTGCTCGATTCTCTCGCAAAGTATTTCGACGCTGTCAACATAATTTTATTCCAAACATAAAATTTGCTATAGCTCGCAAACACAGTCAAATAAGGCATGCGTTTATACGAACTCTTTTTATCGTTTTTACGTGTCCGATGCTACACGGGAGTATACTCTGTATTTTTGAGTATTATGTACATTCTACGCGGTTTCGTATATACACAAAATAAATAAATATTTGCTACACGATCTAGTTACAACAATCTCCCGACTTGAATCCCACCCAGAAGCAATAGAAAGAATTGAAGAAGTTAATATGTAAATCTCGATTGAAATCGAAGCTTATGTTTCTTGACGTGTCTATCAATCTCTTCATTATACCATTCGAGATAGATATACTTCAATTTCCAACTGATTTTACGATTACAATATATTTCTTCCAATAAGAAGAATTGATATGGTCGCTATTGTATTCTATTCGATCATGGACCGATTTACCAGCAGCTGCGAGATTGTTCGGTAGATCGTAAGTGATATAGTGAAGTGCAACTATCAAGCGTCGACACTCGAAAGGATTAAGACGTGCGGCTAAATATTCCAGCTCGTTTAAATTGACGTCGATCGTGCCGAGGACATCGTATCGCAATAGAATAACGATGAGGCTTAACCTTGTGGGCCATTCGTGCGTCCTTGAGAATTCCTTCATTGCGAGGTTCACGAAACGAAACGTCTCGAAACGGCGACATAAAATGATCGTCCTTTGCTTTGTTTCGCGAAAAATTAACTTTGGCGAATTTCACGGCTGACGGACTTCGATGAGTTTCAAATAAGACGAATCTGACGAATTTCGGATGATTCGCTCGTCATTCGGTAATTTGCAGTTGCTGGAATTGTACATGGTCGAGTGGCAGAATATATTTTATGAAATAGACAAACAGTGACTCATGGAAGTACCTGGATATTTAAAGAAACTTTTTATGGACATATTATGCGAGTTGTACAAAAAAGTTGTGAAATTTGGAATGTACCTGAAAATGTATAGATATAGAAGTTACAAAATATTTGTTGCAAGTATACATTTCGCAAAGACCGTGAAAGTATTTAAAAGATCAATTATTAATTATATTAAGAAACTACAGTATTTAATCAGATCATCTCTAGCATTAATCATATATTTAAAACTGCTATTCCTGTTGTATGCTAAGTTACTAAGTGCATGTTTGCAATAAATATCTTGTCGCTTCTACATACATATATTTTCTAATCAGTTCATATGACCGGTCTTTGTTCTGAACCTTAATATAATCGTTTTTGATAATATGGACAACGATTTTGTGAATTTCTATTGGCTCGGTAAACGTTTTATAGTCCGTGAAACAATATCGTCGCGAAGTAGTTTCTGACGTGCCGCACGCCGAAGAGAAAAAGACACTGCTAGGAGAGGGGGGATCGCATGACCTTGTTATATGTATAGTGGCAGCGATTCTAAACAAAATACAATTCCAGCGTAGAAGGTCACCGTTGCGTTGCGAATGGCCGTAAATTGTCTCTGGTTTATAAATATTTTCGACTCCTGTTTCCTTTTGTCATAGGGTAACATTTCACGAACCTAAATCTTACTCGAGAAATGCTTTTTAAAAATGGTGAAAATCGCATGAAAATCCGTCCACTGGTTCTCGAGATCGTACTATGTGTATAAATTAGTTTGAAATTTGACCAATAATATAATTACGATTAAAATTTCATCAAATTGCGTGTTGATGAAAATTTGCTGTGGTAAGTGTTCGCGAGCCAGTGTACGATCGTTGCAAAGAAAAATTACACGCGTGAACGTTTAATGAGAGCTTTATACAACCCATGCAGCAGTCTTTTCATGTTTATCTTAAATGGTACATTTAATTACATGTTTCATCTCTTCGGTCTTTTGGTGCTTTTCTTCCGTTTCTTCTTGTAACATCTGTAACAAGCCACCGGCTCTGGTTCTTCCGGTTCCTGTGGTACAGATGGAGGTGGCGCGGTGTTTTGCGTGGCTGTGTGCACTATTTCGTAGGACGGAGGTCGTTTCCTTTTCATTCGTGGCTTTCGAATGAAGTAACTTCTAGACACATCCTCTACGTCATCTCCGATCGCGATAAATTTACTGATCAGAAAGCAATTATTACTTGATAAGTTCACTATGTAGAATATCTTCGAATAAGTGATACAACTAGAGAAAGTGTAAATCTATATGAAAAAACAAATTCAAAATGTAGAGTAACTATTGTAGCTGCATGGGACTTTTCATTTTCGAATAAGTCCACATTACGCGTTTATCGAGCATGCACGTCTTTGACAGTAATTTGTTTGAATTATTAGAAAATATGCTACTGATATTATTATCTTACTACTTTGTAGTAGCCGCTATTATTAGTGATACACGTTTCATTAGTCGCCAGTCAAAAGTTGCAGCTGCAGCAATCAAATTTCGTTTACTGTCTCGTCTCGTTGGTCAGACTATATGCTATTACTTTTTAAATGAAAATACTTTATTTCTTCAACAAGATAGATTATCATCGTTATACTTTGATAAAAACATTGAATGAGTTTAAAATAGTTTGAATAATTTATTATTAAATTATTAAATATTTATCCGTGTTGAACCGTTTATAATGGTCAAATAGCTCAATTATCATAATTTTCGACCTTAACTCTAATAGAATTTTCCACGTGGTGACGCGTTAACTGTATGAATCACAATAAGTTAACAAGAAAATTGTTTCTGTATTTAAACACTTGAAGATGGAAAATATTCCGATATGCGTTCATAAAAATATTGTAAGCTTGGCACAATAATGCTGACAGAACAAAGGCGATCATTTCGAATAATCTTTCCATTGACAAAGGAAAAAGATTCTTTGTCAAAGAATACTTCTATTTCATTGTTCATCCTTTGCTATCTAATGCGACAAGTTCAAATACCAATGTTGATATGTAAGCACGAGTAAAATCGTATATAGTACAGAGTGAAGTGAAATTGTATTTAACGAATCTTCAGCATCGATCTATTGAAAAGTTGAGCTTGGTATAAGAAAATGATGCTCTACATTTTGCATTTGCCTTTTCATGTTCAGTGGATCGTGAAAGTATTTGAATATTTGTCATAGAAAACTCTGACGTATATGTGTATAACGTTATATAGTATTACGTTATAACGTTTAACGTTTTATACCATATCAGTATAACGTTTAACGTTATATAACATATCATTATAACGTTCAACATTATATAGTATTACGCTATAACGTATGACGTTATATAGTATTACGTTATAACGTTTAACTTTATATGGCATATCAGTATAACGTATAACGTTATATATTATTACGTTAATACGTTCAACGATATATAGCCTAACAGTATAACGTATAACGTTATATAGTATTATGTTATAACGTATAACGTTATATAGTATTACATTATAACGTTTAACGTTTTATACCATATCAGTATAACGTTTAACGTTTTATACCATATCAGTATAACGTTTAACGCTATATACTATTACGATATAACGTATAACGTTATATAGTATTACGTTATAACGTTTAACGTTATATGGCATATCATTATAACGTTTAACGTTATATGGTATTACGATATAACGTATAACATTATATAGTATTATGTTATAACGTTTAACATTATATAGTATTACGTTATAAGGTTTAACGTTATATAGTATTACGTTATAAGGTTTAACGTTATATAGTATTACGTTATAAGGTTTAACGTTATATAGCACGTCAGTATAATGTATAATGTTATATAGTATTACGTTATAACGTTTAACGTTATATAGCAATATCATTATAACGTTCAACATTATACAGTATTACGCTATAACGTATGACGTTATATAGTATTACATTATAACGTGTAACGTTATATACCATATCAGTTTAACGTTTAACGTTATATAGTATTACGTTATAACTAATGTATGAATTGCATAAAACATTGTGAAATATTAGCATTTTAATGCGTCACGATTCTTATTATTGTACTGATAAAATTTAAGATCTAAATATGTATGTATACAGAAGTTACAAGTTATTTATTGCAAACATACAAATATATTAGCATATGGCAATAGTATAGCAATAGCATAGCGTTAACGATCAGGTCTCAGATGTATAATTAGTGTTAAAGATAGTGTATTAAATATTAAGGCTTATTAATATAACGTATAATCGATTGTTTAAATACTTTTGTAATCTTCGTGAAATATATTTGCACTAGATATCTTGCAGCTTCTACGCTACATTTTTAGAACTGTTCCAATCTTTACTACATAATAATCATGATGATTATAGGTTTTATTACAGTAATAATTTTCAAAATGTGTGGTATAACGCATAATAGATTTATAAAGGATTTTTACGAATGTTCTAATGGTTTCTTAGTATTTAGTATTACTTAGTATTACCCGGAACGTATCTATTTGAAGAACAAATTAGGATAATTATAATCACCCTTTCTTCTTCTTCCCTCGTATTCTATCGAATAGTTTCATCAGTCTGTTCCTTATTAGTAAAGTACATAAACAAGATACGACTATGATTGAAGCGAGAACGATGCCTGCGCTGTGCAACGACAGTTTGATAGTAGTACGTCCTGCGAACGAACGTAATACATTAAGATTAAAGAGGAGTTATTACAGCCAAAATGTGACATTTATTACCACTGATCTTCTGAATCATCTGCTCCGAGAGTTGAGGTTCTACGTTACTATCTTTCTCTTTCAGCGTGGCTGTTGTCGCGACTCCTTCGTATTCGCTGAGGAATGTTACAGAATGAAAAAGACAGCGTGATAAAATTAAATGAACTTCTGTATATCGTAGTATTGCAAAGAGTATTCTAAGAATGCGCATAGTATCGTTTCTTGTAGTTTTATCGCCTGCGTCACGAGTATATTTAGAAAAAATTTCGAAATAGTTTATCTGTAACGTGATAGGGATGGTAAACAAAGTAAAAGATTTTCCGCGAAGAAAATATTATGGTATTGTTAGAATCGTTTAATTATCCATATATAATAATTATTGTCATATGACACGACGATGGACGATACGATGAAGAATGAAAAATTTTAAAAGACACATTATATTCTCAGTTTTAACATTCTTACTTATTATGTATGTACCAGCGATTATGAAAATGGCCAAAGTTATATATTCGAGATGTATCGTTTCGAGATATTTAAAGCTTTGCGTTCGACGTATGAGTTGAATTCTATTTAACGACGCAACAACCAACTCAATGCAGTGGCTCGATATCTATTACTTTGCAAGCATGGTTTCAAATTATCGTAATGTAGGTAGATTCATCGCAAAGATAAACGATAAACTCACTTTTCTTAGATTCTTGAACGTAGGCTATTTTTATAATCATCGGCATCGTATATATATGCGAATTTATATGAATATCGATTAGCATTCAGCAAAGAGAAATGATCAAAAAGATACAAATTTTTAAACGAGTATTTTTAAAGAAATTCCTTTTACGATTGAATTCTTTATCTAAAAACAAAATCTAAGTACTCTTTCCTATATCCTCTAGTTTCCAAAATATTTCAAAAAATATGTTTTCAAATCCTAACTTTGAGAACTGTTTTCACCTCTTCAAAATAAACAACGAATTGTTCTTTTACCGCGTAAAACTTTCATTGCTAAAGTCTTATTAGCGTTGATCGTACACAGTTTGGGAAGTTATTTGAAAATCTATGTAGTAACCTACAAACGTGTTGTTTTTTATCTAGAGCAAGGACAAGAAAGGATGGTTTATTCAGAGTTAAGTTCAAGTTTATTCGTGCAAGCAATACTTAAAACAAAACTGACTACGAACGTCGTACGTCTTAACATTTGGCTTCCAACTTCTCAACCGCTTAACTCAAACTACTCCACTCAACCCCTACAACTCGACTCCTCAAACTCAACTGCTAACTCAACTGACCCTACTCGACTGCCTCACGTCTTCCGTCTGTCTTCCAGATGTGCCTGATCCATTCCCAGGTAGATCCCCTTCAATTACCCCAATGTTGTAAAGGGCCACAGGTATGACCCATTGTCAAGTACGTCCCTTTTCCCGATACTACATCTATGATATCATTATGTCAGCAAATTTCTAATTGCTGATGTGAATTCGTTTCTATTGTTTACCAATTATCGGTGTTATATTCGGTAAAAATTCAATTATCTGATAAAATTATATTTCACCGTTATAATCATTTATACGATTATCGCTGTTACATTTTATCATCTATTCTTATTGATCATTTTCACGAATTAATGTTAAATATTAACACTAAACCTACCATGCGCGGTCAAATGACCGTTTTTGAAATTTCGTTTAGAATTTCTCGTATACAACGTTACTGTATCACCATGTAGCTTATTGACTTTTCCTATAATATACATACATACAACCCATTTTTCAATATTCACAACTTTCTTTATCGTTTATTTTCCGAAAAAAATTTATAGCTTGTCTAGTCTACCACGAACGGTCATTCGACCATTTGAAAAATTCATGTTATTTACGACTATATTCTTCGGAAAACGCACTTCTGAAATTGTTTTACGAGTCTACGATGTAATCGTGGATCTACAGTGTAGACAAACGCGCGATTGGAAGAAACGTATAGCGTTCTTTATACGACGATACGGTCTTGCGATCCGAACAGAGAGCATCAAAATTTCACAGTGTATTATAGAAATTATTACGTGGTATAAGCGATAGTTTCGACAAAGTCAACAGAGCTAACAATATTTTGTCGTATCATTTACAATTTTTTTTTATTTCTGGTCTCAATGGTTTTGCCCCGTTTGATTTATATTCTTATATTTTAGTTTTTACTTTTTACTGTATCATTTGTATATTCATCCCCAAAAATGTCGAGACATTCGAGGAATATCAATTTATTAGACGAAATAAATAATATCGACGAGGATTGTTCGGAAGATGACCAAGAAGTTTCCGATTTTGACAATGATACGGCAGAAAATAATTGTGACTTATTTGACAGCGATACGGACGAAGAGAATATTTTGAATATACGAAGAGGACAAAAAGGAAAGAGATTCATAGTTAGTTCCGAAAGTGAAAATGAGGAAAGGATTGAAACTGCTATATTGAAACTGCTGAATATCAGAAGGAGAGACAGCTAAGCAAAGAATGTTCATCGAAAACAATAATAAACACAGCTACAGATTCTTCTGGATGGAAATCTTGTCAAATAAGATATTATAAAGTCAATAAGACTAACAAAATTTGTATAAAATGTAAAGAATGTATGTGGAAAATGTGCAATACAAGATGCTGTAATTTGTAAAAAATGTGCTGAAAATACCTAAAGGTAAATAAAACTTTCTAAATAGAAAAGCGGGAAGCGGGTTTTTATCGTAGCACCGGAAAGATATTTTGCTTATTATCCAATTCCAATTGGCTAAAATCTCTTTCTATATTAAGATACATATGTTTTTTTGAATCGGTCATTTGACCACTCATGGTAAGATTAGATATATGTACATGAAATGTCGGTAGGTTTAGTGTTAAGAGTTATTCAATTTGAAAATTTCGAAATTGCTGTTTAAGGAATTCTAATGCATATCTTCTTAAAAACTATACCTGAGTTATATCTAAAGCTTATTTTGTTTGTTAAACGACGATAACTCACTCCAAATCGTCCGCTTGAGCTTCGCGAATTACTTTCGGTGACTTGGAAGTTTTCATGCTGAGTTCTGCGAGACACGCGATTAAATCCCTCCTTCCGATGCGTTCAAGAAGACTGTTCAAGATCGGATACGTGTTCCTTGTAACCGTTCTTAATTGACAAACCCATTTCACTAGTCTTCGAAAGCAACTTTGTTCTCGAGCTAACTTTTGTATTTGTGCTTCCGATAGTTGAGCTGTTACAATATTTTATATCATTATCCGATACCCTTCACACTATATTTTTAATCGGTTGAAAACCTTATGAATATTAGAAAAGAATTTTTTACAGTAAATATTACGGACAAATTTAGTAATTAAATAATCTTGATATTTGCTTATGATATTTACCAAAACCGTATCACTTTCACTAGCTATATTTTCCTTATTATTGTGTATATGTATAAATATTTCTTGAAAATGTTTTAACAAATTAATAGAAAAGAAATCGAGCATGTACATTAGAAGCGATTTATTAGTTGCAATCGTACAACAAAAATATTTTATACGTACGAGGTATATCTTGGGATTGTAATTAATTACATTTAAAAATAAGAGTTACTATTATAATATTTCTATTCCTCGGAAAAATATATAAAAAGTTATACACGGTGTAGCGTTAATTCGCGAATGTAATATTTACTTACTATTAGAATCTAAGGACACGAGTTTCACACACTCTTCGGGCTTCAAATTTGACGCTAACAGCTGCAATTCTGGCACATCAACCTCGGTAATGATCTTTGCGAAGTAAAAAACAATACATCGTACTTTTTGACAATCTCAACTGTGTCTCTACATTGTCCTGTATCATAATTGAAGAGTGACAGTAACAAAGGGTGTAAGTGCCATTTGAAAAAAATTTGTTCTTTCCTTAAAAGGCTCGGTATGTAAATATGAAGAGAAACGTTATCGCCATAATTCATTTTTAGCATTTCGTATACGTTGCACGGTCGGTTTCTTAAATTAGATTGTAAGACGCCATGTGCCAACGGAGCTGCTTCCTCGTGCTTGAACGTAAGCATTGCGTTTTTGATTCCAAAAAGACGTTATTATTATTTTCATCACTCGTCGCGGCTACTGGGGATCGTAGCCTTTTTAAGGCAGCTACACGACGGACTTACATTCCTTTTTAAAATATAAACTTCCTTTTGTTGTTAATTAACAGGTGTTTGAAATATTAAAATAGAAATATCGTAAAGTTATACAAAGTAGCATAGTACATCTGATAGATAAGTTTCGTTATATTTTATTAACAAGTCACATTTTGATAAGCAAGACGTTGTTTTCCAAAAAATTTTTGTCGTACGACTTACAGCCTTATTGACTTTCACTCTTCCATCATTGTTTAAGACAAAATTGTCATATTGATTCGTTTAAGAGTAATTATAACAGACAACGAACGATTTGCAGCATTTTAATTCTTTGATGAATATTTGGGAAAATGTTCTCCTTGGATTAACGGCGATAATGAGATCGAAAGAGGATCAGATTATATAATGCGAATGATCGTTTTAATTATACTTTACGTAACAACTATTTTCACATCAACAAAACGAAGATATGAATTTATAAAATTACAAAGTTATCTTCTCATTTCAATTGGAATTTTCGTTTGCGTTATAGCATGTCTTATTTGAACAATCTACATGAAATACAACATACCTGGAGAAAGGAACAGTTAAGGTTGAGCAGAAGAAGAAACAGCGCATCTTTCAATACGTTTCTTAAATTCATCGAGAGTTTCGACGAATTAACACGGTTTCGTTACATGCTTTACGTTAATTCATTACAGTCTTCGGAAAAGTAATATCGATTGTATGATTTTTATGTTCGAGTCAAATCTTCTCAATATTCTGTAATAAGTAGAATTGATTGGTTAAGATAGCAGAAGGTGTGAGAAATAGCAGTATCAAAGAACGAGGTAACACTGAAGTAATAAAAGGGATGGAACCTTAGAAATGATATTTCCTTTAACAGACTATTCAACATAACTGACAATTCTATATAGTAAAAGAGTGGTACAGAATTGTCCTTAGTTTATTAACTATACAAGAACAGCGACACAGAACAAACAGAATACTCTGAAATATTTTTTACATCCAACTTCATGTTTCAAGTTAATGGTGTCTCACATACGCTCATACGTGTGCCATGAATATAGTGTTTAACGTTGCACGATTAAATAATTTGTCAAAGAGATCATCTTTCGAATTGATCCATTAAAAAACATTTGGAGTTGAAGAAAGATGCCATAGTCGCTTCGTAATCGATAGCATTGAAACGACTGTCGATTATGAATCTGTCAAAAAGAAAAGAAAAAAATATTTTCACGTCCGACAGCAAAATGTAATTCACCGATTCATAGTGAATTTCACCTGTGTTCATTTTACAATGAAACTTGTATGCTCGATTTACATTTTGATTGTGGTTTTAACGGAGAATAAGGTGAGAATCTACATAGAACGAATTTGATGGGTTTTGGAAGGATTAGTACAAATCAATATCTTATCTTATCATACAATGGAACGCGTTGACGATACACTGATAAGACAGTGTGAAGATAATCAAATGATTTTTCAACTGCACGATATCATGTTCGTGTCCTTTGAGAAATTTTCTTTTTCTTAGAAGCCCAATCTCTAATCTTCTCGATATTAGTTCTCTATTCTTATAAAAGCGTGCAAATCTTTTGGAAAAAAGAACAGATATATTAGCAAAATATTAATGCGAAATATTCGATAGTTTCCTTAAAGAGAGTACTATAAAAATTACTTGCTTTTGAAATGCTTTTGTAATAAACATCCTTTGAAACGAGACTGTGTAAGATGGATAATATTGTTTTACAAGGACAAATTTTTGGTTCGATGTATCGCCAATATAAAAGAAAACGAGCTCGTCTACCTGTCACAGAAATTAAACCCCTTAGAATGTTTGCAACTTATACAAGCTATATACGAAATAACTCCAGTAAGAGCGGAACGTAACGTGAGAAAGCACGAGATTCAACGTGAAGACTTAAGTAATATGCCAATTACGTCGAAGGAATGTCTTCTTGATCTTGAACAATGGGACAATGTTTTTCCAAGTAAAAGCTAATAAATGGAATTAACTTAAATAATTAACCGATGAAGAATCTGTTATTAAACAGCTATTTTTATAGTGTAGCATTTGTTATGTGTATATCGTATGAAGCTGTTTTATTCAATGTATTTTTTCTATTAAAGAATCGTGGATATGATGCTCTCAGTTTCTATACAATATAATTGATATTTCTTTAAGTTTGAACACATTCGCGAAAAATGTAGTTAATCATCCTTCATAGGATACAATATTTTAAATTTGAATAATAAATGATTAAACGATAAATGATTTAAATTACGATATACGTATAATGTTAATACTTTGCTTAAATTTTAAAGAATTCCTAAAAATAAAGTTTAAAGGGAAACGACATAGACAATGAAATTTTTCGTAGAAAATATGATACCTAATGGACGGGCAGCAATGGAAATGACGTTAAGATGGTTAGGACGACCCGATCTAGCAAAGTATGTGAGAGAAAATCCCAGATTGAGCAAATCCCTTAACACAGGGGATTACGATACAGCAGATACGTTAGGATTTCTAGGACACAGATTGTCGAGAAGACATACTTCAGAAAAGGACAAAAATTTACGCAATCATGCAAAGAGGAAGAAAAAGAAAAAGAAAAAGAGAAAGAAAAAGAAAAAACGCGTGCGTCATGCACATAAAGAATGCGATCGAAATACGCAAAATAAAAGAGTTCAAAAGGGAATGGTAGCAGCAGCACATACTGCGCTGTAAGAATTTTCAGTTTAATTGTCTTTCTTTAGAATGATTAAACATATAATAAAATAATTGCCAACTATAATTCAGGAAACTACCTTAGTTATTCAAGCCAACAAAATTAGTACAATCATTGGCACACAAACAACAATTTTCTGTCAAGAACTTTCAATTAGTTTCTACTTTCAATCTATTATTTTCCAATTAAATATATTTCGAACGTAATAAATGTTGTTCAAGCTTGTAATTTTCATTTCTTTTAGCGAGGAGAACCATAAATTAAAAAAGAAAGAAAATCATCGCTCAAAGAAGACTAATTCCATCGGACACACATCGGTCTGGTGTTTACTTTTGTTCATTCTATTCTTTATTAGCATTTGCCTTGTCGCTGTCTACATCTATTACAAGCGAAATGTTTCGAAGGCACGTGGTACGCGATTCAAGTAATTATCGTAGAGAAACCTAAGTGTAATCTGATCGTACATTTTTGTCAACGTACATACATATTTTCCTTTATTATCAAGTTGTTCATTTCCTGATCTAACTGCAACTGCAGTAATCTACTTTGTATGTTGTTTTAATTTCGGTGTACGAAATTTGTTCATCATTCTTGTATCGATACAATAATCAATTGAAAGGAATTAATTTTAGAAAAAGCATACCTATTTTTACCAATCTCTTTAAAACATAGAGATAGTTCTACGAAATAAATAATTCTACATAATGCCATAAATTGATTTAATGTGTGACATTCGGTTACATAATTTCAGTATGGTATTTTATAAATTCCTTTTATTTGTATATTCGGAATTCAGGTACGTCTGGGACGAAAATAAAAAGGATAAGGATACTTTCACTGATTGCTTGGAATGGAACGACGAAGACGTATGTGCTTGTTCGGATATTGAGGAAGCTTGCACAGCAAAATGTGAAATATGTGATCGAAAATGTCAAACACATTACGTAGCGGATCATCGAATTTGTATTGACGATTCTATCAAAAGTATGAGTTGTGTGCATCAACCGAAGAAGGAAGAAAAGAAAAGACAACGGTTCAGCTTCTTTCAGAGAAGCTGTCAGAAAAAGGAAAAGGATCAGGAAAATCGGGATAGGAAGTGCGTAAAAAGGAGGAATCCTGGTACGATAGAATTTGAATATAGGCAGGATGCATCACGATCGTTTATCCCAATAATCTTATTTAAAATAACGTGATGCATCTTGTTATAGAGTTATTAGTAACAATTCCTTTCATTCTGAATCAAGGAAAATTTTGGAGAACGTAGCCGCGAAGAAATGTGAAAAAATGCCGCAAATTGTTCAAAAGGATCAATGTAAATGTTGTAGATGTACCTTGAATTCTAAAGGTAAATAGAATATTATTTTTATATTTAAACTCATATTGTGTATATTGTTATATTCAAGTTACGTGTGTACAGACAGAATATTACGTGAGAAGAGAGAAATACGTAAGTGGAAAGCAAGGAGAAAGAAGGAAGAAAAGAGAAGGAAGAAAGAAGAATCAAAGAGAGCAAAACAACTCGCAAATGTATGTTTCAAAGAGACGTGTAAATAAATTACTATTGCATTTGTTATTTGAGTGCTTTAAATATTACTTAAGAACAAATATTTAAAATAGTCGAGGGGAAAAGAAAAGGAAATAAGGAAATTTATTAGAGAAACGTCATAGAAATATTAAGATTCGATTAAATACTTAATAAAAATTAATGAAAATGAAAATTTAATATTATTACGCTAATACATTTTATTCCAGTATTAATACTATTATATTATGTTTGTTATTGCAGAAGTTAAACTATGTATAAATAATAGTCTATTAATCGTTAATCAGTTTTTGAAATTCTTTTTTGTTTTTAATTGCCTTATGTTCAACAAATGTAATATATAAATATATTTTTGTATATATAATCATTTTAGATTTTAATTATTATGAAAGAAATACTGAAATCCCGCGATTAAATCGAATATCGTATGATACCTTTTGAAGTCGAGAATATCGATCTTTCGATTATCGAAGACGAATTCGCGCGCATTTCTGTACACCACTTTTGTAGTTCGTCTTTTTAGTAGTGAGTTCGTTCCGTTATAAAATACCGTTCTGTGTAAAAAAGATTGTGATATTGCTGGTTACTATCATCTCTACCAAAAATACTGTAGTATATAGCATCTATATAGGTAAGAGATAAAATTAAATTTTCTTAAAGAACGATAAAGGATAATATATTTAATACTGCAAAACTGTGGTTTGTACATTATATCTTTTGTATAGTAGCAAATTTAATTATTACAGCCATATATTTAGAACTCTTTGTTTTATACATTTGTCTAGAAAAATTTTTGGTTACAAAAATTCGATCTTAAAGTACATCATTTATAATCTTTTAACTATGCGATAATAAAGCTAGATATCATATTTCAATATTGACGTCAAAACTATTTACAAAGAAATAAATGTTTATCAATATTAATCTCTATACTGTATATATCTATATATATGAGTAGAATATATCTATTATTAGAACTGAAAATAATACTGCACAATATAGGAACTGTATTGAACAATGTACTGTACTATATTGTACTGTACTGAAGGAAAATTGTATATCTTAGAAACTAAACAAGAACAAAAATAATACATACGAATTGCATATTAGCAACTAATATTTGATAACATCAAATACCTTTCAAAAAACTGATTATTTTATGTTAATGGTTAAGTTTATAAGAATAGATATAAATTACTCACTGATGTCTATTTCTACAAATTATGTATGTCGCATTGTGAAACGTAATTAGAAATAAAAATATTTTTCAATTTCTCTCGCAAGTATACATACTTATTTAAAAATTGCAGTATGACTGTTATTATTATTTTTTTTTTTTATTAATCAAATGTCATGAAGTTAAATGTTAGTTCGTTCAAATTACATTAACTATTTTCTTATATTTGAATTTTTATGTTTAAATTAAAATTAATTTGATTGATTAAAAATAGTTGTAAAACTATTTATTCAGTTAAGCTTATTTTTTAATTATCAAAAATTATTGTCTATTAATTACGGAATTAATTCTGTAAAATTACATGAAAATGTAATTTTGTCAATTACTGCAATTATATAAAAATACAATTTAGTTTATTATTTACTTAGTCTAGAGATCTCAGTAACAGCCTCATTCTGTAAAATTACATGAAAATGTAATTTTGTCAATTACTGCAATTATATAAAAATGCAATTTAGTTAATTATTTACTTAGTCTAGAGATCTCAGTAACAGCCTCATTTGTTTTTCTGTAATTGAAGTAAGATTTTGCAAGTAATTAAATGATGAAACATAAGAATAAAAGAAAGTTAAAGATTCAATTATTAAAATTTGTTTCCTCTCACAGTAAACTATTTAACACTTTGGAAGTATCCTCTATGACAGGGTTATCCTGTCAAACATATTTCATTTAGAAGATATTTGATTATTCTGTATTCTCTTAATTTAAAATGTTATTTAGAAACGTATAACTTAAAAAAGACTTAAAAGTATAATCGTCAAATCAGATGCCGTTCCACTATTTTAATTCAGGCATCATCGAATTGACCTTCCTCATATCTTGATCGCCTAACTATAGCTCCACATTCTAACATCTTCCTAATTCGAGTTTGAACTCTTTTTTCGTGAAAGTCCGCAGGACGATATATTTCTTGGTATGGTTGATAAAACGTCAACGGGGGATAATATCGTTGTTTTGGTTTTCTACATTCTGAAAATAAGATATCATTAATTTATATAATCTTTAGTCTCTTTGACACATGATTTATTCACGATATATAAATTTTTTATAAATTAATGAGGATGAAGTATACTTCCTTAAATGAAATTTCATACGTGTCTTAAAATGCATTCAGTTTAACAATCGATACATCCATACAATTTTAATTAAATTCTTATCATGCAAAAAGAATTATTAAATTCATATAATTTTGTTTTACCGTGGGGATCAAATTCGTCGGCCGAATCTTCTGAAGTATCCCAATGTTTAGTATGTGTATCGTCTGCCCTGAAATAAAGATAATATTTTAGTAGAAAGGTAATTTAATGCATTGACAATTGATAATAATGAATGATTTATATATTATTCAATAATTCACACATATAGTTAAGATTTCTGTAAATATTATTTTTAACTTACGAGTTCAAAGAACACTCTGAATTACTATCAGAAGAGCTCGGCAATGCCAACAAACTCAAATTATCCCTAAGTGTCTTCCATTTGTATCCGTTGAGGAATCTACTACCAAATACGGAATCCATCCAATAATTTCTCAAAGCTGCTTTCAAATTTTTATAACGAGGACACCTAGTTTGCTATTGATTAAATTCATTAATATAGAAAACTCATGGTAATTTTTTGAAAATAAGTGGTCAACTGTTGAATTGATTTTAAATGAAATTTGGCTTAGTTTCACCTAAAAAATTGTGTTCCTTTTATACTCTTACCGCTATATGTTCAGTTGGGAAATAATTCTGTTCTAGATCCAATCCTTTCAAATTTGGAAAGATCAGTACTACTTCTGGTAATATTTTAAATTCATTATCAAACAGATCTATATATTCCAGATTGTACAATGATTTCATACTCGAAGGTAATTTTTTCAATTGATTGTGAGACAGATTTAACTCTTTTAGGGATATTAATTCTCCAAAATTCTTAGGAAGAGTTCTTAAGTGGTTGTTGTCTACTATTAATGTAGTCAAATTCTTCAAATCACAAATTTCTTTAGGTAAGCAGAAAATATTATTACAGCTTAAGTTTAAGTTGATTAGATTAAAAAACCTTTTTATTGATCTGGGTACTTGTGCAAGTCCTGTGCCCTGTACGTCAAGTTTTTTAAGGCTACACGGTTTTTCTTTTATATTAATGGGTATAACTGAGAAATAATTTTGGTAAAGCAATCTTTTATTTCCAAGTACTAACTCTTCAAGATTTATCATTCCAGCGATTATAAATTCAACGTTCTTGCTATTGAGATCGCACTGTTTCATAAATAATTTTTTAATACAGCATTTGTTTATCCTTGTTGGGTGTTGGAACATTTTAAACCTTGTTTTATTCAGTGACACCGTTTCAAGCTTCTTGTAATTGCAGCTCAATATCCAGTTTGGAAATGAGGGACAGATATCATTTTCTTCTGCGTAAAATGTAGTTAAATTAGTACTCTTGGGATAGACATCTATGTTTATATTATTATTTTGTGAGAACTCAAGGATTTGTAAACTTTCCATTCCTCTGGCTATACAATTTGGAATCTTTTTAAATTTATTGGTGCTGAGATGACAAACTTTTAACTGATTTAATTTTGCATATGAATTTGGAAGATCCTTTAATCGATTTACATTTAAAGACAAAGTCTCTAATTTTGATAAATTTGCCAAATTATATGGAAGATATATGATTTTATTTTCAGAAGCCCATAATTTCTTGAGATTATATAATTCACAAATTACATTTGGGAGTGATGAAAATTGATTACTATTTAAATTTAAAGATACCAGTGTCTTTAGCATGTTAAGAGATTTTGGTAAAGTATGAAGGCAATTATTGCTCAAATCTAGATCAACAAGTTTTGATATGTATTCAATAAACCCATTAGGAAGACTGTGTAAGTTGTTTTGTGCTAAAGACATATTTTCAAAAATTTCTTTTCCTGTCATATTTGTGATTTGATTATTATTTTCTTGAGCCGATGACGTTTCTAATTCATTGTCAGAAGATGTTTCATTTGCTGCAACAATGTCTTTTAACAAATCCATTGAGTCCACTGTTTCTGTATTACCTCTAACAAACAATTCAAAATAATATTTTATATACTTTATATTTATTGTGAATTATGTAAAACTATATTATTTACACTATATCTTTGTTACATAAAATTCAGTTAAAACTTTTTAACAGGTTAAATTAAAGGTCAAGTGATGTGTATACAGAATTTATAAGAAAGATATTAGGTTTTTATATAACAACATTTACCTTAACTTAATAGCTAAGTACCTACTAATATTTCATTTAACTTTAATTTCTAACTGGTTTCACATAAAAAAAGACACTAATAAACTGAAAATTATAATATACTAAATTGTTTAAGATAGAAAAAAGAATAGATTTTTGTTATATTCAATATAAATATAACCTAATAGAAAGTAACACTTTCAGTTACAAATCTATATAGATTTCATCGTTATGTTAATATTTCTAAAAAAAATTCATTACTATTTAGATACTAATTAAAGCTTGTAATTAGAAAATAAATACTGAAATACTGAACTCAAAAAAATGTTATGTTAGTAAGTTTACGAAATTGTCAGTCAACAATAATCAGTAGAACACGTTTTCACCATTAATTTCTACATATGTCAGGTTAATCACATAGGTTATACAGAAAGGTTATTCAAAATTGGATCAACGATTATTTTTGTTATATTAGATAATATTTACGAATAACACACAGTTTTTTAAAAAGCATGTGAATTCATTTCGCAAAACAGTGTATAAATTTTATAAATGAGATATTAAACTCAAACATAATTTAAAACGATTAAATTGTAATGCTAAAAATAAAAACCAATATATGTATTTATATTGATATAAAATTTTATATTTCTGAATAAAAAGGCTACAAAATAAAAAGACATTTTTTTTACGTAAAACAGGGCTTGCAGAGGCCAGCTCATTTTATTTAGGAGGCTTATATTTCTGTTTTGTACACAATGTATACGTATATATATATATTATATATATATTATATATATAATATAATATAATATAATATAATATAATATAATATAATATAATATAATATAATATAATATAATATATATATATATTATATATATTATATATATAATATAATATAATATAATATAATATAATATAATATATATATATATTATATATATATATGTATATTTAAAGCGCTGTATACAATCTTTAGAACGTCGTCCAAGTTTTTTTACGTAATATTTTGCCCATATATTCCATTTCGCGTTTCAATGGTGAGATTTACATATTTATGTCAAACAAAATCGACGCTAGAAACTTCAAATTCTCTTTTTCATAGCTATTTCCAAGTTTCGTCAAAGTTTTCTTCGTCCGACTATAAAATAATCCTTTTCTTCTTCGTGTACAAAATCAAGGAAGTTCCATTTAGAACATTAAAAGATGAATACATGCCGTAGAAAATTGCACCCTGTTATTTTCAGAAATTAAGTACCTTAGTAATATTAACGAACGAGACTGATTCGCTTAAAAGTTCGTTTACATACCGTTTTATATCGCAAAACATATGAGCGCGTATTTTATGCGTGTTGAAATGTTAGATGAATAGTGGTTGTTCGATCGAGGAGAATATGTTCCGAAAAATTACTTTAGTATCTACATACAAGTATATTATGCTTTACGTATAATATCCGATCAATGCATCATCTATTTGTTACCGTATTCACAAAATTTTCCCCTCGTTCGTCTATGTACGTACGCTAGTAAAATTCTGTAACTCGTTATCAGACCCGAACAAAATAGCATTCGGAATAGAAACAGGAAGAAATGACGGTCGATTCGTATGTTCAGTTACGATCAATTTTCAAGAAAATACGATATATCGATTATAGAATGAGAAGCACAGGAAACTTTGTGCGTGATTACTTTCTATTGCAAATACTATTTTTACTCAGTTCTTTTCATTGTTAGCGATAAATAATATCATGATTTATGTTCATCATGAAACAAAGAGTTCGTGTATGTGCGCCGATCGACTCGAAATGACAAGAATTGTACTAACGTGACATTAAACTACAGCAATAAAATATTAATAATATTAATAATTATATTAATAATAATAATAATTAATAATAATAATACAAATCGTAGAGTAATCATAGCGATAACAATAATATGGTGCGCAATATAATCTAATATGTGGCATAGGAATATGTTTTTTTCTCTTGAATTATGCAATTCTGATCGTGAGTATGAAATTGTAATGGATGGTAAATGTGTATCACCGTTAGCTTCGATCGTTATATTCCTTCGAAAGAGCACAATTACATTTAGAGAACCATGAAAAATATGGCGTGGAACTTCTTCATACTTTCTATCGTTAACGTTAAATTCGGTTTCAAGATTGCACGATATACATATATATTGGTTCTTTCTGGGATTCTTTCAACGAACAAAAACGCAAGAAAGAAAGGAAATAGAGAAGAGTTAGCATTCATACGTATTCTAAACGAAAAATATCAATTCGCGATAATTTAATTTTGTTTCTTACATATGAAAGGAAGTTCCCGCATTTGAGACTCATCATTGTAAGACAATATATTTCCGTTTCTCGCGACGTTCGTGTCCATTATTTAATCGTATGCTTATATACGTGTGCGCAAACTCTTCGTGCACGTACGTGCCTTTGTGTGTTTGTACATTACATCCGGATTAGTCGTACACATTCAATTATTTCTTAGATATCGTAGATATAACAAACATACTCGCGAGAGGAAAAACTTTCCAGTATGAAAATGTAACGATGAAATCGAACAATTTTTCTAATTATTAGCTGCCATCGATATTTTTCATTAATCTCATACAGTTTTTCAATTCTGAACAATGTTATGTAACTATTGATTCGTAAAATCTTAGTGTCGCGTGAAGATTTATGCTAAGTTAATTACGTAGAGTGATAAATAATATTTAGGTACTATTCTAATAGTATCTAATTTAATAGTCCCGATTCTAACAGCAATATCCATGCACGATCTAAATTACTTGAAGCATCGAGTTAGTTCACATTGATTTGAGAATTGAATTCGTGGAGATTCTTTCTGCCCGAGTTTAATAGTAAGAGAAATTTAGATTTTTGGTAGTTTTGCAAGTATTGCGGTTATAGATGAATCAAGTAGAGGGAGAAGAAGAAGAGAGAGACAAGAAGAGAGAGAGAGAGAGAGAGAGGGAGAAATTTGTTGCAGATTTCTTTCGACTACGACTAAATTTTTTCTCTTTAGATCCGATATCTGCAGATAACTATGATTACAATAAAAATGCAGAGAGTTATTAAACGAGATAAAAAACCGACTCTTTAAGTCTATAGAAATTAAAAAAAGAATATTAAATTTTCTACCGTCTTACTGCTTTCATTTTTTAAATTAGATCTTCGATAAAACTTTTTATTCGGTAGGCTAAGAAATAAGAGATTGTGCACTTTTGAATCGAATACAATGTACATAATACATACTCCGTTACATTTGTATACATATCTACATATGCATATATTGTTTCTTACGTTCTTTTTCTTTCAACGATACATATACAAACGCACAACCGCTGTGCGTGTATACACACGACTGCACACAAATGTGTATGCAGAATATGGTCACTTATAAAACTCTTTCGTTTAGAAAATATATTTTCATACATACATATATATATATATATATATATATATATATATATATATATATATATAATATAATTATATATAACATATATATATATAATTATGTTATAGATAATTTTGCGTATGTGTGTACATATACATAATATATACTACATAGAAACATAACTCAAGTACCTATATATACATTCTTCTTTTTTATATTTACTCGTATCTTATGGTGCTTAATCGTGTATATCCTTGAAAACCATTAGTAATTCGATATGATCGATGCTCTCGAAACGTATAATTTTGTCCATTATAGTTAAAAATGACGAAAATCAAGGAAACAATATAAAAGTGATGATACGATACGATGAAATATTTAAACTATTTCTGCTTTTCTCTTTTCGAATGTTTCGTGTTCGGTCAATATGTGAAATGGAAATCGTAGCGACACTATTAATTACTAAGGATTTAACATGCATATCACCTTCTTATATAGTAATCGTATATTACGTCAAACAGAGCTGGAAGCTTCACACACACACACACAAATATAAGATTCGTTTGTATTTAAATTTCGACAGAACGATATCACTCTTTTATAACATTCTTTTGTGCATGATTTAGGCATCGTAATGTGATCTATAGATCGAAGTACATACTATATCGTAACAATTAGAGTAGTCGCGTTTTCTTTTCCTTTACATTAGGAGAGCTACGTTTCGTAGAAAGTTAAGGAAGAAATATTTACGAAACTTTCGAATCAAGCATTAATAAAAGGAAGACGATCCGACAGTTTTGACGGTAAAAACAGTGAAATTTTTATCTGACACTGCTATGAATCTCTAATATATTCAGGCCATTCGAAACATCACAAATTTATATATTAAGTAGTTAAAACTGACATAAATTCTTAGACATATGTATGTAGCTTGATTTTCTTTTATACGAAGTAATGTCAACGTTTCACTCGAATTATATTCAACCTCGTCAGAGGTCCAAGAATGCAATTTTAATTTGACATTCGGACCTCTGATCAGGTCAATTGGAATACTGACGAAACGTTCAAGTCATTTTATGAGAAGACGCAGCTCACGTTTGAAACTTTCTAGCAGTTTTGAAAAATCCAGACTGCACGGGTCACGAGGACTATCTATAAATTTCTAATTCTTCTTTTCTTTTTTTCGGTGGAAACGCTGATTTCAGCGCAAGGCAAGTATCACAATTTTCAGACGTACGCGTAACACCCGGATTCTCGTTAAATTCGTTCACCTTCGCTAATTTTACTTTCACTTGGTCGTGAAACCTATTCGTTAACTTCAACGCATAGAATTCAGCTATGCACGACGACCACTTTACGCGCAATCGAACAGTAATCGCACGAAAAACGTCGAAAGGAAACGACTGTTCGCGCTCGAATCGGTAAAGAAAAAAAAAAAAAAAAAAGTAAGAAAAGGAGACAAGTACAAAAAAAAAAAAAAAAAAAAAAAAAAAAAACAAAAAAAAAAGAATAAAAGAAAAAAAGAGAAGGAAACATCCTCGAGTTTAAAGCGAAAGATGAAAATCGTGCGCGACTAGTTTCGTGCATCGACCATGAACATTATCGATTAAATGCATCGCCCGCTCTTTTACCGAAGAGAGAAGCGCAAACTTCGTGGAGTCGGTTGTACGAAGCTAGTCGAAGCGTGTGTATCTCGCCTTTCAGCGAGATCTGGTAACTTAAGTCGATGTCTCTGGTCCCCGTTCTCGAGATAATACAGTAAATTATTATATTATCACATTCGTGATTAATATACATCGCATTAATCACCAACGTGCTAATATCAACACACGTATATATTAATATATATGTATATATATATATATATATATATATATAATATATATATGTCTAAGGTACGCGTTATTTTTCGAAGTCCGTGTCTTCAGATATACTTACGCCCGTTTCTTTCTACTCGATTCAGACATTAAACGGAGCCCTTTGCTATTTCGTATATTATTTTTGTTACAATTCTCTTACTGTTACTACCACTAATATCATTTTCCTCTTGTCATCTTTATTTCTATTAACAATTTATCCACTTGCATAGTTACTGACACGAGAATCGCTTAAAAATTCTCATTTCGAATTTTTAAGCGTCATTACGTTCCGATCAAAATCATTTGGCAGTAGTAACAGCGAGTTTTAAAGGAAATGTTTTAACTTTCGAAGCGGTGCGTTCCGTTTGATGCGTAAACCGCGTTAAACGAACCAAATATATATATATATATTTTTTACCGCGGTCACTTCCATCTTTTTCGTTCGTTGTTGCTCTGCAGCGGTCAACGGCTGTCGTGTGTCGTCCTGTTTCGATCGTCTCTTCCGGAGACGGCTCGTTCCGGCCCGTTCCGGCCTGACGAACGTCCCCATCGGTTTCTATTCAACTTGCAGCCCGCAGACGATTACCACAAAGAAACAAAAAAGTATTTAGCACAGTGTCGCGCGCGACACGATGTGCAACGAGGTTCTAATACGAAATTCTATCACAGTTTCTCACACTTTATATCTTTTTATTTTTCATCGAGTCGCAATCTGATCGTTTATCGTCGTCGATGCGATCCGATCTTACGGCGTCGACCTCGAAATCCTTCAAATTCTAGCCAAGCATCGTGCGAATCTTCCAATCTTCCTTCGAATTATCTTCTTTTAAACAATCGCGAATCTCAAGGAGAGCAGTAAGCTCGCTCCCTTTCTATTTCTTTCGATCGTTTCGAACCGACTAAACTGTCTCGATGCTTGCTCGTTCCTCGTTTCTGTTCGGATACCTTTGGCACGTGATTAATACATTGAAAATGGGCACAACGATGGTACGGATCCGTGACAATCGATAGAGTCTCAGCCATTTTACATCGGTGTCGCTTGTGGTCGAAAGATCGAGGTGTTTCAAGGTAACGGGCCGATGTCACCGGAAAAAGGAGGAGAAAAAGTTCGCGACAAAGAGAAAAGAAAAAAAAGAGACGAAGAAGCAGAGAATTCTGCAGCCGGACTGGCCGTGAAGTCAGTCTTTTTTTCTTTTTCTGTCATCCTCGCACCTTGTTGGCCTTCGAAAGATCTCCAGAGGTCGACCTTGGACGGATCATTTCGTAAAAGCCGAATTGCATCTTCTTCGATAAATCTCGAGTGGCTATTTAACACGACCGTTTCGACGACGATGATTCTTCTCTCTTAGCTTTCCCGTTCCTTTTTTACTTAGGTTCGATGAAGCCTTCTTTCCTTTTCTTCTTTTTCTTTTTTTCTTTTCTTGTCACTGTCGTTATCTATGATTTCTCTTTTCTTTTTTTACTCCTTTTAATTCACGAAGCTTTAAAATTCGTGGCCGATTCTTTTTTTCTTCACGGTTCGTTACCAGAAGACAGCCTTGAAACGAAGTTTAGCTTCATCGAACTGGAATTTGTCAACGAGGATCGATCACTTTCGCACGCAATTGGGCCAGCTACGGTATCCTGCGCTCTAAATCTTCATGAAGTAGACTATTGTTGTTAGTTTCGTGCATCGATGCTGGAGATGCTTCTTCCGGTTGTTCACCGCCACTTAATTCTAATTGGCCTGTGCTGTCGCCGCTGCTAGAGCCACACTCGCCATCGACGAATCTGAAATTCAATTGTCTCGTGTTATTTTAATTGCTCTCTGTTTTCGTAACAGCCCCTTGTCCACCAAAGGGATTTCCAGACGGACCGTATGACGTACGATTGGAATGTAATTATCGACATAATACGATTGTTCTGTTGTAAATTTAGTTAACTCCATATCGAAGCTGGTATTTATAATTGCTTTGCTAATTATCATTGTAGCTGTTATTGTTTCAATGTTATTTTTAAACTTGTTGCAATATTCTCGAATATTTTAATAACATCACAGCATATAATTATAGTATTTAAATAGTTCTTCGATATTTAATCACACGTTAGATATCACAAGAATATAACGTACACTACCATCTATAAATATCTAGCGCAAATCAATCAAAAGGACGATATTCTTGATCGAAGAACATTTTCCTATTATTAATTCTTCCTTCTCTTCCCATCAATGGAATCAAACGTTCTGTAAATTTAAATCGTAACAAGGAATATTTCTGTACTGTACAAGTTCTTTATGTATCTGTAACGAGTAGCTGACACCTTACGAAATCTATATAAATGTTTAGAAAGTGGTTCGAGACACGTATTTCAATTGTTCGAAGACCCAAATACCCTGAAAATCCATTTGACACGTCAACTTCTATAAATCTTCAATTATATCGCTCTTTCGTTTATATTAATTAATATTAACTGTTATTTCGATCAATATCTGCTAATTGTATATGATTGCTCGGGATAAGATCAAAGAGCAAAATTATATTAAAGAGTTCCATTTCAAGCGTATTTTATATCTTTGTAATAATTTGGAATTGTTCAAGTATTTATGGGCGATAGTGTATTCGATATAGCAATATTTTTTAACGACCAAAGAGCTGAATAGTTCTCTGTGAAATGCAAAACATTCGAGTGGGCGATCCTATTGATATTTCGAGCAGTCCGTGGCTAGTGGTACTAGCTAATTTACTTTCTATTTTATAGAGAAACAATTTAAACGCGTTCGCTAGTTTAAATGTCTCGTGCATGTACATATTTGCAGTTTTTGCGTTCAATCGACTGAGATATAAAGTTCATGGTCTTTCGAAGTCTCTAAAATGAATATCGTATACGCAGAGTGAATTATCAGAAACAAAATATTAAAGTGTTTTATTTTCTTGTAAGAGATACAGGGAAATATTAAGAGCAACGTTTAAACGAAGTACAAAGTGTTCTTGCTTGTTTTCGAAAGGTCTATCTCTTTCAGATTAAAAAATAAACTAAACTATCGTCGATATTTTATTAGAAATAAAAATATACTTTTTTCCTTACCCTTGTAAGAGAAAAATTCAACGTCTAACGATAATTATCAGCACTTACTTCTTTTATTCGTTAAAAAGGCTAAATAGTGAAAATAATAACGTACTAAAGTAACAAACAAATAATTAAAGTCAATAAAAAATAGTTGACTTAATCAGAAATAAAAGCTTTGCAATAAAATGCTACCAAAAAAAGTCGAAAGAAATTTTACAAAGTTATTTAACTTTTATCTCAAGTACTTATTCGGATATCTTTAACACGACGAGAGATAATTATGCGTTTTATTTCTGGTGTATTATTCCGTGTATTTACTACTCTCAGTCCGATACATCTTGTAGAGTCTTAAAGGGCATTTTAAAACATTTTCAATAGACAGAACGCTAATCGAAAATTCGATGATATTTCGGTGACAATATCTCTCCTCTCGGAATAGAACAATTTTATTCAATCGAACTATGTTTAAATCGTACTACATTGCTATTCTCAATATTGCGAGCATTATATATACCATATGTAACGTATGCCATAGTTTATTAACGTTATTTGCATGTTACGATACGACGGTGCTTTCAGACGCAATGAATCACAATGCAATTAATTACCTTGGCCTTGTGACGCTCACACGAGAAAGAAAAAAAACGTAAGCATGAAAGAAACAGCATCGCGTCACTATCTTTTGTTTTCTTAGTCAATGTACCGTTGATGAGACCTGTTTTTGTGGCAAAGACAGGCTGTTGGCTCTACTCCAGCGACTGACAGATAAATCGAGTTGTCGTGATTTAACGCTGTTACCGAAAACACTTTCGAATTTCTCTTCGTTAATTATTCCGGATTTGGGTACGAATTGTACGATGCATGCGAGAGATGTCTCCTTCAATTGAACACGCGACAGAGGCGAGAGAAGTGGAGCGGCTCTGTAAATTATGGATGTTAAAAAAATTGAACTCGTCGATTTCACGCTAAATATTTATTGGCGAATTTCTTTTAAACGGTCATCCTTTAAAATTGTGAAACGAAGTTTGTACATGTCGACCGACCAACTTTTGATATTTTACAACATTTACTGACGCTGCATTACAACTTCGATGCCTATGATGCAATTAAGCTGACATCATGCCACTATTTTGCCCGTTATCTTACAATGTTATCTTATAATTTCGATGTTGACCAAGTGTTTTCCTTCGCATCTTTCTCGCTTTTACTTTTTCCTTTTTCACCAACGATCGAACAAATCTTTGTGTCATCGCATCGAACAGTGTCGATCCTGAGATTGTCGATGAAACATCGATTGATCATCCAAGGAAAGGAAGAGCAGAAAGGAAAACAGAGAAGCATTCGATTTTTGTATATTCGCGAAATCGATAAATTTCGCCGGAGAAGAATTTCAAAGTCAAAAATTAAGCAAAGCGTTAATCGGTGTTTAGTTTATTCGCGGCAGAAGGAAAGATAATGCCAGTAAGACGAGTATTCCGACAACGGATAAAGCAAAGGTCGCCGATAAAATTGCTGTCTTTGCTTTCGAATGTCGATTCGATATCGGCGAACGTTAACGTTAATAAATAATAACGAATAATATTCTATTTATCTTGAACGTGGTCGGCTAGCAAATATATATATATACACCCACGGGACGTTCAAATTCGATAAAACGCGAATCCGATGTTAATGAAGACATTTCGATTGCACCATTTAGGGTTCAGCGAGCGCAATCGCCGTGAAATGTGAAATTTGTGGCAACGAGTCGTAGTACAATCGGAATATAAATGTTCATGTAACTAATTTACTTGGTATGTATAGCTTCTATCAGAATTAACAACTACTGCTTGCTGTTCGTTTTGCAATTAGAAGATAATGTCACGGCAACGGATATTTACAATCAATGAAATAAGAACGGGGAAATTCGAAGATTAACTACTGATAGAGAGATTTGTAAAATCCTCGTTCGCGTTGAGAAATCGGAACTTCCTGAATGCACATGGAAAGACAGAATGTTTGTGCCATTTTTATAACGAAATAAGCGAATAGAATATTTTTAATCGATTACTCGATGATTATCTTATTTGACTTTAATTGATTTATATTTGGTAGTAGAACTATAAATCGTAGCAATATACTTGTTCTTCGTTTTGATCTTTATCTTCACATTTATGAATATCTTTCGATATTCGGAACGATATTTTCGGTTGCGTTTTTATCATTTTATAAAATGACGTAATGAATTTTATACATGACGTATACGCGTTAAGGAAAGTAATTCAGCTGATTCGGATTTTTACGAGTATTTCACGTGTTCGAAGCCGTATAAAATTCTTACTTTAATCTCTGTCTTTATACAGTCTTCCCATTTTTGATAACGATAGTACAGATCGATTAAATGACTTGTCGATCATATCAGATTCGAGCATTTGTCACACGGAATTAAGACATTTAAATTTTGCTAGAATAATTCCTGTTTCATTACTCATCGAGAACTGAAGTTTAATTTACCCAGAATAATTATTATATAACTTACTTTACTTACAATTTACTCGATAGGTATTTATCTATATTAAACTATATCGCTAATTATTTATTTGTAAGTTTTTAATAAAAAATTTGAAAACTAATTCTTACTGCATACGATCAAAACTTTCTACGAAAATTTCAATGAAAAACCATATGTATAATAATGTCACGAAGAAACTGATCGTGTCTTTGCTAATATCGAGACTATATCGATACAAAAGATTTGACGTACCTGTTAATAATTTGTTAAATGGATTCAAAAGATGAATTCTGTAACCCTATTTGAAATTATATCGTAGTCTTCGATTAGTGGGTTGGAATAATAAACAGGAAAGGAGCGAGATATTTGGAAATATGTAACTATGCGAGTGCAACGGACGAGAAAGCATCGAGGCGTTGAAAGAACGGTGAAAATAAAGAAAAAGCGGTGCATCTTCGACCGTTTAATGGCAATCGGACGTTGTACTCTAACTCGGTTACATCGACGTACACGACATTCGAAACGCCTCTTGCAAAAGTCGATTATTTAAAGAATTTCCAAATGTCACTCACCAACGTGTGATATTTGAAATTATCGTTGAACCCATCCTATCGAATTGCCCTAGATACAGAGAGTCTCGTTTTAAATTCCAGATTAAGGAAACTCTAAATAAAAGTCTCAACTACTTTGATGACCGCAGGTTTCCTTTTTTCTGAAAGACGCGACGTTACATAACAAGATCTAATCCTCGTAATATTTTCAATCTTTATTATCCTCACTGACTATACGCAATTGACGTAATGTTAAAACATATAAAAAAAAAAAAAAAAAAAAGGAAAAGAAAAAAGTGTGCATTAAAACCATGCCTTCGACTTGAACCGCGAAAATCCATTTAATAATTAATTGAAATATAAATGAAGTACATACGTATAAAATACAGAATTCTTACGATATAACAAAGGAAGAGTACCAAAGAAAAATATTTTAACGATTGTCCTACTTTTTTTTTTCTGACGTATAGAATGTGTGTGTGAACGTGAAACACAAGCTGTCGTTACACTAAAAACTAGAAAATAAGTTATTAGGTTTCAAGTGGTATTTTAAAATACGAAATTTGAATATCTCTACGGGCATTATCTTTATCAACAGATTACGTTTATCGTGGATTACCGAGAACGCTCAGGTAAAACAGAATTACGCGATAGTCTCGAAGTTAATCAAGTGTAATTGATTTGCCGCAGAGATGTCTTATTTTCTCTTATCGATAATCATGATTCTGTCCTTCTGCTTTCCTTTTTATCTTTTTTTTTTTATTATTACGTACAATCCTTTTAAACGAACTCGCGTACGAATTGATAAAACTACTTACGTATATGGTTGCTCCTCGCCACGCATTTCGCATATGACGTTTGTCAGGGCCATTATGTAATTCTTGGCCAACGTAAGCGTCTCTATTTTGCTGAGTTTCCTTTCCATTTTTACGTGTGGTATCACTTCGCGTAGTTGCTGAAAATGATAACATTATTCCTGATAAAGTCGACACTTCAAATACAATTGAAGTTGTGTATGCTAGAGAAGTTAGATATTTATATCACAGAGAAGATTTCAGGAAAGATTAATAAAATAAAGACACAAGTAAGAATTTATCCATAGAAACCATTTAATCATAGAAAAGTTCCTTAAAATTTTTTATACCTACAGGGTGTTAATAAATAAATGACATTTGATAAATTTTGATTTTAGACGATGAAGTAAGTTCACGTACAAAAATATCGCCTCAAACCTATTCTTTGAATTACCATTCGATTTTACGTTAGAAACATACTACTAAATAGTTAGATTATTACGCAGGTTAATGAATCAGCTAACGAACATTTCTCTCTATCTCACTCATACTCTATGTTTTTCACTCTGAGGAAATAAATGATAATTGGATTCCAACTATCATCAAAGCGAGAAACGCGAAGTGCGAGTGAAATAGAGAGAAAAGTTCGTCAGCCGATTCCTTCCTTAGCTATCAGTATATTTCTAGCTCTAAAACTAAATTCATTATAATCTGAAAGGATAGTTTTGTACATGAACTTTTTTCATTCGTTCAATATCCTTGATATCTACAATCGTATTATAAATATTCAAAATGTTCTCAACACCCTGTACATGCCTACATGTTTCTATGTCTTACGATATCCATATCTCCTTGTCTGTCTATTTCTCCTCGACCTCTTTGCGGAAAGATGACTTTTGCATAAGGCGATGCAACGAGCTACCATATGAAGTTTACAACTCTGGATTCCCTTATTTCACACCCCACCGCGCGTCCCCGCCCTTAAATAACATCTCAAGTACTACACGAATCGCCCACGCTCACGGCAGATCCGGCACTGACTGGCAACATCTCCTAGATATTACGCTTCTATTATTCCGTTGAACGGAGTATTGTGCGGAGCATGTAAGAAAAAGCCTTTGGGGATATGAAATAATAAGATCGTATTGGAACGAGGCATTCGAAAGGATAAAATTACCGCGTTCAATACGTGGTTTGAAAAATGAAATTTCCTATCGACTTAGGTAACTGTGCTTTATTATATCGGAAATAGAAGTTGGAGATTTTGTAGTTTGATAATATCACGAATTGACGTGTAATTTTTTTCTAGATAAAAAGATACCAATTAAAAGATTGAATTGAATTTGAGTACTTTTCAATATATAGCGTCTCATTGTTGCGAACGTATTATGTGCGTTGTAATATATTATGAATATAGCAATTCGATAGAATATAACATAAAATATATATGTAATAAAATAAATAAATATGTATATGTATATATATTTGTAATATATTATAAGTACATTATTTTCATCATAAGCAACGATTACGTTATAATTGTAAAAGATTTTGATAACGAGTATTCAAATATATAATATCTTTGTGAGTTAGTGTAAATTCAGATTTTCAGATTTCCTACGATTAACTTTCAAACGAGTAAATTTACCGTGGACATTTATTTTTTCTTTTTAGGATGATTAAAGTGTGTCGTGAAAAGCTGCTCACGAATCGTAGCTATTTTGTAACGCGTGGAAAATTACCTCGAAAGCGTCATTTAGGGAATGCATTCTCATTCTTTCTCTCTCGTTGCTCTCGAGCCTCCTCAGGTTCCTTTCCCGCGCAGAAATTCCACTTTTTCGTCTTCTCGTCGTCGGTGGTCCTCCGCGATTTCTTCTTTTCGCTTGTTTCGGGCTCCTCTCGCTGCCACTACTGTCACTCTCCTCACCCACCTTTTTAATCGTTTCGAAAAGACTCATTAACTTATGTTCGCTCCTTCCGCTATTTTAATTACTTCGCTAATTATTTCTCTTTCTCGTTCCTAAATCAGCAGGGAACAATTCTCCCGGATCGACTATAAGTATTCCAACGACGAAAGCAAACTTACGAAATGTTTATGGAATTTACATGTACGACCGATCGATGGAAGAAGATATTAGAGAAAAATTAATTTTATTTGGAATATTCCTCTGAAGTGACCTCTGTTTACTTTTAATAAGAAACGCTGATTACAATGCTGATTAATGAAACTGTGTTCTCCATTTTTTTTTTTTTCCAAGACGTATCAGAGGCGAAACTTCTCGCATTGATCCTCGCATTTCATCGATGTATTTTCATTATGTACGGTATAATCAGGGAATTATATAACGAGTCGTATTCTAATATCCTCTGGAAATTCAAGTTACTCGTAATGTAACAGATAAAATTAAGATTGCTCTGATATCTATAATATAATTTTATTTGCTGCTACACTTACACGTATATTCTCTGTACAAACTACGATGATACGTAATTAGATTCTCGCTTGGAGGCTCGAAAAAGGCAATCAATAGATACATTTACTGGTGATATTTCTTGCGAGTATAGCAATCCACGTATCGTTTCAATATTTCATTTACAAGTTAATTGTCTTATCGTTATTTATAAAGAATAAGTACACGAGTACTTATTTCCGTATATCAGTTACGTTAATTGAATTGGAACTACAACAAACGTTATCTCTAATCAATCAAAGGAAGATAACACAAAGTTGCTGCACCTGTACGACTCTTCTTGGAAACAAAATTATTTTAAAATTGTAGAAACTCTGTCGAACGTACCGAATCTTAATCGATGATAATGAGAAATATTTGCAATTGTAGATTTCATTTGAATATATATTATTCTAAATATATCCTCCTTGTTATCTCTGTATATGTTGTATGCTTCTACAAGAACTAAAATAACCTGTTCACAGCGTTTACAAAGCTCAGTATGTGATAACTTTATCTTTGTATTTTCTTTCACGCGTAACTCTCGCATGTATGCAGTGATCATAGTTAACTCCATAATACTACGCATATATTATTTTAATAGTACAGACATATTAATAATTGACAATTTATCTTCATATATTATTCATCTTATCCTGCTGCCGTCGATGAAAAATTTGTTCATTTTTATGAATGACTTTTCATATAATAAGCGAGATGAAGTTCTTGAATTTGTAATTAATCTCGAATCTCAAGGACTAGATACTTACTTGATAAACTTTATCAATCAATACTGTAACTACAGTGAGGTAAATCAATCCGTATAAATTATTAAATTTCATATTATAACAAATCATATCAAGAAAATATGATATACACCATGTGAGGATTTTTATTCATTATGCTTTCCTCACAGAATTTTATCGTGTCCTTATGTTTATTCTTGCACAGTACCTTAGAAAAAACTTACAAATATTGGAAAACACGATTTATGCCGATGTTTTTAATCATCAATTTACACGTATAATTTATATACAGTCTGTCACACAAGAGCGTGTCTGCGATATTTCTGTAAATATTTATATATTTGTAAAAAAATTTATATGAATTGAATCTACATCTAAAACACTAATACGCTATTACAGTAGGGTGTCCAATCTCCTCCATTAGCGATTATAGCTTGACATCGTTTCGGCATACTCTCGACTAATTTTTGAGCGTAGGATTCTGGTAACGACCTCCATATCTTTCGAATGTGATGTACAAGTGTTCTTATTTTTGTGATACGTCTTCCTCTCAGCTTGCCTAATAGGACACCATGCCCAAAACGAAGATTCATCAGTGAATATTATATTACTCCAATCACGATCTCTGTTTTCATTCGCCCATGCCAGACAATTTTCGACGTTTCGCGTACGCGGCACTCATATTAAAAAGCTCTGTTTCTTTCACTGTTTCAAATGAAACTGAAAGGTATTCAGCAACGCGTATTAGAGAAGTTTTCGTTTGTTTACATTCTTTTTATCTCATTCTGATTAGGTGTCAGGTTTCGCAGATATCGCAGACACGCTCTTGTGTGACAGACTGTATATGTACAACTCCACGTATTCTCGCATTTTTATTCCTGCACAGTGCTATAAGAGGGTGCCCAAGCGCAAAGAAACGAGTAACACAGGCTATTTTAGTTTGAGTAGAATTTAATTTATCCGGCCTCGAAGTGCCTTCGCTAGCACGTTGGACTTAATTACACCGAAAATAGAAGAAAAGTCCTTACCTCCGCGCCAACGACATGGTGGCGACTTCGTTTTCCGGTAAGCGAATCGACGGAAGCGTCGTCTAGGTCGATATACATCTCCTGATCGCAGTCTTGATCGCTACCCGATAACCTCTCCAGGCTTCGCATTATCCTGAGGAAAGTTACGCTTTGGACCCCCTGTAATCGTACACGGATCCAACATTAATCTCCGTTTAACGTTTGAAAATATTTAAATACCGCTAATTTCATCATTGATATTCACTGATTCATTGTCACCAGTGTTTCAGATGTCCGGTTCTTCGGTTGTGTTCCGTTAGTATTCGTAGAAAGTATCGCGAAAGAATTCGATAATTTTGTCGTGCAATCACGTTGCTAATTGCTGTGTCTAAGTAAGTCGTCAGTTGTTAGTCATTAAGAAATTCGTTCGACTACATTGGATTTCAGGTGAATCAATTCATCTTCTTGAGTTATAGCGGGTCATTGTCTTTTTTTCTATGTAATCGTTAAGCGGTTTAACAGAGCAATAAATGATCTTCTCGTGTATGTTGCTGTATAATAGCTAAGCGTTTGAGTAACTCGACTGTTGTTAGTCATTAATCCTATAGTGCACACGTGGACAAAAATCACATCAGTGCACACGTAGCAACAATCACATCAGTGCGCACGTAGACAACAATCACATCAGTGCACACGCGAGGAAAAATCACATCAGTGCACCGTCGGACCTGTCCACAGGCCTATTACCCTTATCTCTTTAGCTTAGTATTATTCTATAAGTTTTCATGTGGAAAATAATCGTAAAGATTCAAGGGTATATGTATATCTATTTTATTAATATCAACGGTCCAAAATATCTTGGGAAAAGGATTTAGCTAAAAAAATGTATACTTTATAACGTGACATATAGCATAGGCGACTTCTTAACCTCAAAGTGTGTTCCATAAGGTTAAGAAATATTCGTTGGGCTACATCGGATTTCAGGAGAATCGATCGTCAGATAGGAGGAGATAGCAAGATCTCAACCATTTTCCACACAGTGTGCCACGAAAATATTTGGACATTTATATAAAACATTTTGAAATTTCATTAGCGTTATAATAAGACATAATTATCACGGTTTATTTGGTAACATTGAAACTTTGAAGATGCACAGGAATTAGAATTGTAATTTCTACTTTTAATAATGTATATTAGGTCTTTTATATTTTGGTCTATTTAGGTTTGCAGTAAGCAATTTCTAACATCTATACACATTTTCAGATTGGTGTCAAATTTTACCAATTTACGTACATACGTAATCACCATAGACTGTTTCATTACGATGCTAATAAAATTTCAGACAGTTTCATATAACACGTGTAATAGTAACATTCTTAAAAAATGTTCGTCGATAAATGTTCAAATATTTTCGTAAACCATCGTAAGTAGTTTAACAGTTCGACGCGTAACCGTGTTAACTCGATATTAATTATGAACTGGGTGAAGCTAACTGTGAATTCCTGTAAGTTACAAGAAGACAAACATACGCAGTAAGAATTTCGATAATTCGTTGTTGCAATAGCCGTCGATCCCTAGTGTCAACTAGAAGTAAGCACAGTAAATATGCAACGATACTGCGCGCATATTAACAGTTTGTAAAGAGAAATTCTAATTTCGGTATCAAGCATTCGTCGAATTCCAAGCATACCGAAATTCTAAACTATCTGTCTATTTTTTTGATCGATCGAAAACGCATGGAGAACTATATAGAAAAATTTGAAAGGTCTAAAAAGTTCAACTTTTAAAACCAATGGGGAAGTACAAATGTAAACAGTGGGAGATTGCCATAGCAAACAGATAAACAAACCGGGGGATCTCCCGATAATTTGAACGGATGTATGTATAAACATTTCAGGACAATCAAGAACCACTCGCACGAGAGACGTGCACGCAAACCGAGAGATAATCGAACTGGGATATCCCGTTTTCCCTGACTCTGCTTGATTCAATGCCAAGAATTCTTCGCACACAATTACGTCGTTCGCTGTGCTCTACGATCTGCGATTAAGTAATTGTGTGTATCAACGCGACGACCCGGCGCGACGTATGGACAGTTATAGGTCGAGGAATTATCGACAAAAGAAAATAATGTAATCACGATTTCTGACATTTTTTAATTATTATTCTCGATGTTCATAGTGTCGTTTAATTTTTCATTTTTCTTTATTTTTTCTGTATGCTTGAATCAGGAAAGGTGGTTTCCAAATGGTATTTTTATTATTATTAATACGATATATATACATGTACGGATTTCGATAGATTGTTATTATCGGGTCTATACTATTTAATTAATACGTCATATTTAATTACACTATGATAAGAACGATCGGCAAATTAAATTAAAAATTCGTTAATATCACTATCTTTAATTCTAGTATTTAATAGATATATATATTACAAGAATTTACTAAAAATATCGTGCATTGGTATAAATGCATATTGTATATTGTACATACATACGAATGATTATTTTATTGAACACAAACAACGAGTTTACAAAATCCAAAAAAAAAAAAAATAAAAAAAAATAAAAAAAAATATACGTAGAAATTGAAATAACGTTGTATAATTATTATCAAAGCACGGTCGTAATTAAAATTCCTGGTGTATATATGTATAGAATTGAAGAAATAGACAAGTTCTAACGTTTGTTAAGTTCGAGTATTACTTTGAAGAGAAAAAGCAGCGAAGAAAATATGGAGAGAAAGCCTGTTGCGACTGATGCTTTCTTCTGGATTGGTCAGTTCGATTTTCTCGTTGGGGAAACTGACTCGTAATAATTCTGCGTTTTTATACTCTTCGCTGAATATTCCCAACTACGTATCTAACACTGAACAGAATTAACGCTAACGGAGTTTTAACATTTCAGGCGATAATTTTTAAACGTTTTACATAGGATATGTAAATGGAGCTAATAAATAATTACGACAGTAAGTTACGAAATAATATACTGGCGAAATTCATGACTATCGATGTTGTTACGTTAGCGAGTTACTTACGATCATGGGAAAATAATTATACATTCCACATTATAATCTGTTATCGTAATTGTTTCTAATGTACTGGCTCGTACAGCGTTCCATACTGGTACGGTGCAATAAAAATTTGCAGAAGGCACCTATTATTTCCATAGAATCTAGTGTAGAAGCATAATTGCACAGGCTACGTACATATTGACACAGAGAACGTGGATTCCAGCTAGCCAGGAAGTGGAATATTGCGAATCCTTTTTTCTCAGCGAAATATTCTTGCTCGAGAAAGGTTAACCGTGTGAAAGATGGAAAGGAAAAGAGCTGTCATTCAGAAAGAAAATTACCCTGTAGCTGGTTGAAATTTTATTTAGAAAGGATTTCGTCGTTCCATTTCTTGAAAAATCTCATGAAAATTTCAATTTTACAATTTTCTTTATGAAAGTATGACAATTTCGTGATATATCCTAGAGTTTTATTTTTTAGAAATTCAAACATTCTTTCTAACGAACTATATCGTAAGTTTTCTCAAGTGGTTTAAAAATACCACTCATTAGACAGAAAACCATTTCTTAACTAGATTAACGCGAATTAATCTATACAAGATTAACGACTCGGTAATAAACCAAAGTAAATTATTTACTATTTCGTAAATCAGTCTCGAATCCTCTTTTTTTCCTATGTATACACATATATCACTCGATTATTTCGTACAAGATAATTTCACAATACTATCAGATCACACATAATAGAAAATTACAACACCAAATACAAGTCTAACACGATGTCATCATCTCCCATCGAAATGTCTGGAAGCGATTTTCGAATGAACATGCAAGATTCCTCGTTTAAAAACACGTTTGCAGAGAGCCACCGAGCACCGGGCATCGTTACACGCGAAAAAGGCAATTAAACTCGGCGAGTCTTACACGCTTTATCGAGTGTCACAATAAGATCTTCAACGTGCACTTCAACTGAGACATCAACTTGACTCGATGGCTCGATTCGCGAGATGCCTTCGAGCATCCTTCGATATTAATCTTCGTCGAATCTATTGGTAATACATCCTTCTGTTCGTTGAACACCATCGGCGTTGGATGAATTGCGACTCGGTCGAATCGAAAGAAAGAGAGAAAGAAATTCCTCTGCGATATTCCCATTGACATTATAAACGTCATTTCTTTACGGCCAAAGAAAATGATTACTCTTCTCTCGTCGTCGTTACTTTTTATCTTCTCTTCGCTTTTTTCTTACCCTCTGTTTTTTTTTTCTTTTCTTTTTTGCGCCGTCATCGACCTCAGACCGCAGCGGTTCTGTTGACGACATTCACAGAAGCATTCTTGCTCACGGCCGAGTACATGCTCGAAGCTCGCGTATAATGGCACCCAATGCGAATACATTCTGCGACTTCATTAATGACGGGGACACGGTGTATCACGTGGGACCATTACACCGAACACACACGACTCTGTTGTGTGAATGTTACGTTACCGGAGTTATCTAAGTCGCGCCGCGTGTCAAGTCCTTCGCAGTTGAACGTGTGTCTATTCATTAGCGATATAATGCACCGGATCACATTATTATCTGCACACCAGGAATCATTTGTATATATATTATTGGCGAAACATGTCGGGAAAAAGAAACTGGCTGGTTTGCTCGAAAATTCAGCAAACTTGTGGGACTTGAATCACTTTTTGCGACGTTTCGTATGCCGGCAATATAATACGCCAGTGTAGCGTTTTAAAAACACGTAAAATTAATGGCACATGATGGGACGTCAGCTAGGTGGTATATATATATATATATATATATATGGAAGCTTTTCATGGAACATTACTTGCGTGTAGGTGAGTATTTACTAATAGGCTAGATGTTTCTATATTTATGAAAAATGTTTATGCGCAAAGATATGCAGGTTTTATACGCACAAATGTTATAAAACATCCGAAGTTAGACCTATTAAATATCATTATGAATAGGTTAGTTTACAATTTTCTGTAATTAATCATAAGTTGACTAAGACTGTCAGAATCCTCGATGATAATGTTTCACGTGCTCCGTTGGATATTCCTAGAAAGTAAATTGCAGATGTTTACGCAAATTCGTATTTCTATAGACATGATTATAAAAGTGGAACGTAAACAGACGTATTAAATATTATTATGAATACCTGCTTATATTTCACTTTTATAGTCGTATTCGTGGACAAATTGTCACGAATAATTCTGCAAGTCTTGGTCAACTACGATTAATTACAGAAAATCTTATCTTCAACTTGATTGTCGATAACTTTTAAATGCGATTTGTAAATTTCGTACAAGCAAACTCTCAAAGTATATATATATCATATCAGTGTGATATTCTTTTAATTTCTTAACTTAGAAAGGCGAGTGAACTCGTTCAGATTACCATAATCTTGGTGTAATAATTTTTTAGTCATTTGTTCGCTTATTTACCGTTTGATGCACTGTGCCGTTCCCGATAAAAATAAACTGTATCCTTCTTCCATCTCCACGAAATAAAATCGTCGAAGGTAACTTTGTCTTTATTAATTTTTAATTCCATCGTTACGATTAAGTTAGCTAGTTAAGAACGAAATTTCTTTCGCATAGTACAGTATTTACTTATGTATCGTTACTTCGAATCTCTTCGAGCAACGTACATGTACATACTTGTCCGTACAGCGATGCCTCGATTTGACAAATTGCAGACATTACGATATCATATCCGCGTAGAAACGTAAAATTTCAATGTGAGATTAGCAATGATTTCGAGAGTATCGTTCCTACCTCATTTCCTGGGAGTGGAAATTCTCGACGTCACATGCCTTTACGTTTTTCCTTGGTTGCGACTTTTAAATCCAGTTTGTAAATATTACTCTGTTTGTGCATGATTGAATTGTATATGACTACATCTAAATATCTACAAATAATTAATAACAATAGATTCCTTAGCAAGTATTAGATTGTCCAAAAAGTTTCTTTCGTTTCGTAAGGTTATAATAGATGAACAACAATTTATGTTTTATATTATTGTATTGAATTAAGTATGATCCATTTCGTTCTATTTCTACTATTATCTTCGTGCATAATTCAATAAACTAATATAAAACAAAAAATATTGTGTGTCTATTATTTCCTTATAATAGAAAGGAACATTTTGGACAACCTAATAGTTAATCTATTAAGTGACAAACTAGTTTTATAATGTTTATCAATTACAAACGTCTGTTTTATTATTTCATATTGTCGTTCGAAAGTCCAAATTTAATTCGATTCTAATGTCCTGTTATATGCAGCTACGATGATTACAAAGAATAATATTCATGGCAATTTGATTTATATTTATTATTATTTCTTTGATAATTATATAAGTATTTAATATATCAATATATACGTATATATTATTAAATTATTATTTATTATCAAAGTACACAGTTTCGAAGAAATAAATAAGCATTAGGACAGTTCTGAACTGTAGTGTACATGTCAAACTAATCGAAAGAGAAATGTTTCTCGGAATGGTGCACAGTAGCTTGTAATTATCTGGCATTTTCATTCTTCTTATCTCGCGTATAAATGAAACCTTTCAATTATTTTCTAGACGATATTTGTCAACAGAATTTTGTAATGCTGCAGAGATAACATCGAACGAATTTCTGAACTTGAATATCTTTGAATCGTTACTTAAGATTCTCAACATATTTTAGAATCGGATAGCATCTCTAATAATATATTACGTTTCTGAATATATAGTTTCGACAATATCTGTGCACAGTTATTTGGATAATTCTTAGCATCATAAGTGGAATTTTAGAAAGCACCATGTTCACAATGCGAAACTGTTCCGAACACGACACGCCTGAAGAAACAGCTACTAAAACGTAAATGTTTCGACGAGTCGAATATTTTATGAAAACATCGACGAAGGAACTCGAATTTATTCAAAATAAGGAATAGAAATAGTCAGAAAGTTAGCGAGATATTCAACGTTATCGATCGGACAACGCTTTGTTCTTTATTGTTTTTTTCATTAAAAATGTATTTTCGCTGACAGGAAATAATAGTGGTTTTTCTCACCTCAAAGATCCGGTTTGTGAGTTCATTCACGTGGAATGTTATCCAAGTTCTTCTCCTAAATATTTAATGATCTCTGTTGAAAAAGTTCCATACGTCGAAGACGAATATTATAATTTCACGCAGAACTGAATCTCGCTTGATTATAAAAAAACTTTTCTTGAAATACAGTTTCATTCTATGGAATACGGCTCTTCACATTCTAATCTCTGCTCCGGTAGTTTTCCAGCCAGAAAAATGTACAATTTTCGTTATTAATATGTAACGATCGACACGATTTTAAATAACGAAAGAAATTGCGATAGCTAAGAGGATTGCTTAATAAAGAAAACATAAAAGTTTCATTTAATAAATGAACGAATATTATATATTTGGAGACAATCCAGAAACACTGCGTTAAGGACTTTTTCAATAAACGGATTATTTTCAGCTTTGATCAATATCGTGAAAGATAACGTCACGCTGATAAAAACACGACACACTCAACGAGTTAACCATTAAGTGTACAGAGCACACGGAACAGCGAACCAAAGAATGTCACATCCGCTTGCTTCTAGAATTCCTTTATCTTCATAAACATCATTTTATTTCATTCTTCGCTGCACTGCGAATATTTAGCTACCTATAAGTTTTTTCTTGTGAAAGATTTTAGGATATTTTATTATTGTGAAATGAATTTAAAGAGTACGCGTCTACCGAAAAGAAGAATTTTAAATTTGAAGCGTCTGTTTTCGTTTTCATATGTCGAATTAATAATATAAATCAATAAGTATATTTGCATAAAATTTTATTTGTGATTCCAACAGGTTTTATTACAAAAAATATACATTATTACATGCTATATCGTATACTAATAGTATATTATTAAATCAATATAATTATACAATTATAATTATTATATGTTTTCGTTTTAATTTCCAAAATAATTTAAATTTTGGCTATTTTCCTTTGTTCGGAAAAATCCATTTTGCCTCTAATAATTGTGGAATTTTGTACATTTAATGAAATACAGGAGGAGAATTTTAGGAATCGAATGCCATTTTAGCCAACAAGCTTCCATTTTTAATCACCGAATACTATTCGATCGCTATATTCAGTTATTACCAAAAAAATAGTCAATCATCAAGTAAATGTATTTTACACGCTAGTTTTTAATTCAGAATTATCAGTTATATCTCGCTCATATCAACAATTTCCAAACTTACAACGCAGAACAATAATGTTCCAAGAAAAGATTTCAATAATAAAATTTTCACTATATTTAAAAAAGATTATAAACAAGTTATAAAATTCCTTACTTCCTCGACAAACTGCATAAGATAATACTTATAGTATCAATTTATTATTCTAGGTAATAAGATCAGTTATCAGATAAGGTAATAATAGTATCAATTTATTATTCTCCACTAATTTAATCATAGCGAATGACCTAAATGGGTTCTCATCAAAGATTCTCAACGTGCACTCGAATCAAGCGGAACGACGTGGCGCGTCGAAAAATCCATTCATTTATTCTCGTTTTAACGACGTCAAAATTCCACGAATCGCCGTGAAGATTTTATTCGCTGCAAGCAAATCGTTCGTGAAAGCGGACGAGTCGACGACGGTCGTGGAGTGAATTTCAACTTTCGGTCGAAATTCAAGCACGCCCTCCTTCCTCTTGGTCGCCTTTCGACAAATGGTTTTAAGGAAGCAGAACGATGGAAGATATTATCAGGTCGCGCGGTTTCCTGACTAAGGGTATAGACTCTCGTTATTATTATGACACTCGTGACACGAAAGTATTTTAAAACCGGCCGGAGTCCGTGACTTAGTCTACAAGTGTCGCTAAAGCGCGTTGCAGTTAATTGTTGTTATGATTAATGGCTTGCAGATATAGAACGACGAAGTACACTAACGCGTGTCCATCATTTTTTTAAAGTAGGAAATTTGTTCGACGATGACGTTCACGTGCCACGACGAGGTATCGGTAATCCGAGCAACGACGAGTGTCGCTTCAATCGGAGTGACGGAACCGAGTGAAACGATAAGAGAAAGTGTGATGACCGCGGAATTATTAAAACACGAAATGTTACTAATAAAACGGATAGAACGGACGCTATTGAGACTGCGGTTATATTTAGGTCAGAAGGATATTTGAGTAGAGCTGAGTGATTCGTGTCGTAATTCGACAAATTCGGTTGTGAATCACTTTTAAGCGATCTGTATTTAAAAGCTGGACTATTTTAACTCGTCATTAATCGCGTGCTAAACAATGAAATATATCTTGTATTTATATTTACAGCCTGACAGGGACATATATATATATATATATATATATATATATATATATATATATATATATATATATATATATGTAATTATTTTTTTATACTTATTTCTACGAGAATATAGCTTTTGCTCGTGAAAAGGAAAACTCGTTCAACTGAAATTAATATTCTCGATTGTAGTTATCAATTCAGTGTGTATGTCACTTTATTTCTGGAGGGTATTTATTTTTACCTTCGACTTTATCATAGGGTTATTCGTGTCATTTTTTGGCTTCTGATGCTTCTTCTTGCTATATTTAAAGTAGATGATATTTTCTTTCGTTTTTACGATACATTAAAGATTAATATGTATATAAGATAGATAGTATAATATATGTTAAAGATTAACATATTATATCGGCGTTTCATAATACATATGCAAGTTTGATTATTCTGAGCAAAGTTGGAGATCGAATGTTAAGGTGTGGAATCTTAAGTGATTTAAAAATAACTCTACCTTACTAGATTTTGTCCTCCTTAGTTAAAACGCCCTATGATTTCGAAATTGAAGATAACTGAAATTTTATCATCTTCTTCGTATCACCTTCCACTTTCAACTTCAACTTGAAATACTTAGTCATTATTTCGTAACAAACTGTACAATAGAATTTTTCTTAAAAGATAAAATACTCGGAGAAACGAGTTGGTAAAAGTTACTTTGTTTTTAAACATCGTGCAATTTTTAAACGTTTACTCATATAAAAATAGAAGGGCAAATGTGTATTGAAGAATGTAAATAGAACATCAGCAATTGTATCGATAGGTAACTGTTGTTTAAGCATTAGAGTGGTTACGTAGTTGTAACAATAATATGTAATAATTATTTCGTCTGACAAACAAAAATAGGAATTATATATATAGATATAATTACGTTCGTAATTTGTTGTAATCATGTGAATTGCACTTACTTCTTCCTATTGTTCATGCATAAGTTTGTTAGTCTCATTGCTATATTTCTCTCGTGTTCAAAATAATTCATATAACATGATATTAAAACTCAAATAAATTTACATTACCTAATATAAACTTGTATAAATTTTGATAGAATTTTTGCTATATTGAAATTTTCAAAAATAATTTTTCAAACTGAACAACTTGAACTTAGCTCTCACGGTGTTTGATCAAACGAACGTTGTTCCTTATATACTCACACGCGTCGAAACGAAATGGAATCTTAGTAAACAGTAAATTACGATGTTTAACAGCGTGTATTGAAATACGAACGTTTTTTTTTTTCAAGTGTACACTCGTCTCGTTTGGTACCTCGAACCGGTGCGGAGGAATGGCCTCTATATGCAAATCCCTGGGGACTAATCCGAGCCAAAAGTTGTTTCCTGTGTACGTTTTAATGGGTTGGTCGTGTTCTAATATCGATAGTAAACACTATCCACGTGATACTATACTTCGAAAAGCTATTTGACTTTTCTTACGTGCTACTTAGTTGCTCTCGTTTGTACAAACAGTTGGGTTTTTGCGATAACGATAACCACATAAAAACGATAACACACTCTACTAAACAAGAAACTTTCCTTTTACCTTCTGCTTGTTTTCGCAATAATACGATGCGAGGAAACAGTTTCCAATGACGTGTGTCAATTTAATTAAATCATGTTCCACGAGAATGTGTATTCGGATTCTTTACAGGGAGTAATTCTCATAAGCGTGTTAACCGATGTAAACAAGACTTCCTTATTCAATGGGAATCCTATTGTTTGTATTATCATTGGCTAGCATTTGGACATTAAGTAGATTTGATTTTTTTAAAATTCTTCTTTAAATGTGATTATAATAGTTTTGCAATAGAGGAAATCGAGGGTATTAAAATGGAGCAATAAGGAAGCTTATCGATAACTAATGATTGTACGTATTAAATTACTTGAATTCAGTGGCAATTTTCTATCTACATATATCAGTCATTGGATAATAAATAGTCTTGAGTTTATTAAATAATAAATAATATTCAATTTCGTTAAATATTTTTATTACTCGCGTTAATAAAAAATTACATTTATTGGCGAGGGAGAGGAAGATAATATTTCAACAATTATTTTTTTGTCGTTATATAAGATATAAATAAAATGATACTAATGTAAGAAAATACGTGTGAACGAATAAAATATAAATTTCGAGAATCTCGTGTTAGATTTTAAACGCATGATAATATAGTTAATAATAACAGCGTTATGTTTACGGAAACTTTCAATGACCTATGTTGGAAGAATAACCCATTTTGTCCTCCAGATATTTTCCAATCTGAGCATACCTATTTCCTTATCAATGTGGATAAATCAAGAAGTTTAACGTTGACAGTATGCCATCTTTAGAAATACTATGTTAGTCACCAAGCAAAGAAAAGAACTGTCAATAATTGTGGATTTGGAAAACGTACTTCAACAACGAAACCCTTGTTTATAGAATTATTTTTATACGAACAAAGTACGCAATACACGAAACGAAACAATTATCGTCCAAGTGTTTATTGAAAACGAATTATGGCTACTTCGTTATCAACGGTATTTTATAATTCCAAGTCTTATGTTATTTTATACTATATATATAATTCCCTCTTTTTACCTACAAAAGTCCAGTTATGCTATTCTAAAGATTATTTAGCAAAAGAATACGAATATACGAAACCACTTTTCATAAGAATATACTCAAAATATGCACTGGTTCATGCAAGTATACAAATATACACAGTGACGTAGAAGATTTTAATTAACGTATTACGCGTGTTATATGAAACTTTCCGAAATTTCATTAACGCTATAACGAAACACGACTATCGTGATTATGTTGATAGAATTTGAAATCAATCCGAAAACGTATATAAAAGATACAAACATACACGTACGACTAATAAAAAGTTAATATACGGTGTACATAGAAGTTTCAAACATATAATTGGTATTAAAATTGATCTCACTAAATATCGTAATACTAATTTACTAATATAATTAGTAATTATCCGTTTAAATATCTCGATGATCTTTGCAAAGTACAGCGTCTACAAGAAGTACATGCACGTATTCTCATTTTTCAATAAAACACTTTTTCGTTATCAAGCTAATAGTATGAAAAAATTATCATTCCTCATAGTATCAAATTTTCGTAAAATAGTAAGTATGATTAGAATGATCGCTATGTAAATACAGTGTTGCGCAAACACTTTTTGTAGCCGTTGTATATGCTTGTAACGCTTGGCATATATATCCTGTAACTTTTATGTTATGTTGAACTTTTCCAATGTAATCGTGATAGTGTACTCTCACAACGGAGCTAATGAAATTTTTAAATGTTTCCTACGACACACATAATATATTCGTAAAATATTTCTACAAGCGTTCAAGTACTTTCATGAGCCGTCGTATTCTGTACCTGTATAAGCAATGTGCCCCGTTTTCTGAATTTCTAACGCGAGTCTCTGCGTAACAAATTCCGTCGCTCATCTAAGCCGCTCCGCTCCGGAGAAAGTCGAGCAGATTGCAGGCACGGCAAGGCGACGCGAGCCGATTTTTCGAAACGTCAGATACACCGGAAAACAGCGGGGCAACGTGCAACCGTTCCTGTAAACATCGCTTCGTCCGTGAAACGAAAGTTCGCTCGTTGGCTTGATCGCTGGCTCGCTTAATTTTAGAAAGAACCAACGGAGAATAACACAGAGGGAAAAAAAGAGAAAGAGAAAAAAAGAGAAAGAGAAAAAGGGAGAGAGAGAGACGGAGAGAGTAAATGTTCCGAGGACATTCTCGTGCAAGGTTTTACGAGACGCGGTTAATGAATGATCGAACGGCCGCCGATAGTAATTACCAAACGAACAACAACCTTCGACTGAACGGTGAACTTATCACGAAACCGCGTAATCTTGCTTTTTCATTTCATTGTAACAGCGTGAAAAATCGAGAACAAAAGTATGTATAGATGTTTTTGGCGACAACGGTAGGATGGAAAGCAAGTTCGATCGACTGGTGTAACGAAATTGCTACGTTCGTTGTCAACGAAGGAATAATGTCGTATCATGGCAACATACGTCATTTACATTTCGCTATACGCAAGCAAAAAGAAAACCTGACGCATGCACACGTTGCCTTTTTCTCTTTCTCACTCGATTCTTCGTCCTTTCTTCGTTCCGTCTCTCTCTCTCTCTCTTTTTTCTCTCGTCGCCGAGACACTGGCGCTCGCGCACGGCCACGCTGCAAAAATGCGCATTGCTATGCAAACGTAGGTGAATGCACGCACGCACCGGTATTTCTGCTCGATCAGAAGAAACGCGTGGGCATTAAAGGTGAAACAGAAAGACGGGAAAACAGGTGCTATATTTACCTTGGATGTCGGCGGTCCTGGCTGAGGTGCGCTCGATTATCTTCGACGCGCGTCCATGGAAGAAACCAGCTCTCGTTCTCTACGACACTCGAATTCGATGAAAATCGATGCTTTCTTCTTCGACGAACTCGAAGAATCCGTATATTATCCCGTTTGCCAATCTTCTTAAATATATCAATTCTATTATATTCCTATTTTCACGCAGAACAATCCACACTTTCCAATTGACACTTTATATAAATTCTCGATTATTCTTCCGTTTCTTTTTAATTACGTTTTCTTCTTTCACGAAAAAATATTTCCTCTTTGCTTCTTGTTCGCTCCAAATTGTTTTAACACACGACACTTTTCCTTCTCGCTTCGACCGACACAAGTTTTATCCCGTCATTCAGGTTTCTCCGTCCAACGAATCCTTCTCCTTCTCTTCTGCTTGTCGCTCGCGGCCAGAGTTGATCAATAACTCGTGCTTCGAGTTTCTTTCGGGGATTCCCAGCTGGATCTCTCGGGCATCCGATGAAATTACCTTCGATTGCCAGCGGAGGAAGGCACTATCTGCGCAACACGTGGAAATTATATTGGCTGACGAGGTGAAAGTCGCGTATTATCGCGTATTATGATGGAAGAAAAGAAGACTTCCACGGCTTATCTCGCAGCCGCGAGAACGAAACGACAGAAAATTGACAATTCTTTCGTTCGGATAGGAGACCTGTTGCGCGTTCACTCGATTCGCTCGATTTTGCATCGCCAACGTTTAGCAATCTACGTTCAAACTCGTTTAAACGGGATTTATTTCTCTCTTGTTTGAAAGTTTTCGACGGCGTAACGATCGCGGGCAAGATATTTTTATGCAAACAGTCGTCGCGAGAAGAAATTTACGCGCGCCGTGCCTGCTCCCGAATTTCAGTTTCAGCCATGCAAAACAACGGATCAAAGAATATCTTTGAGAACCCAGAATGTTATCGTCCTTATTTTAACGTTAGAGTTATCATCTTTAATATGTACCTAAATACGCTATACAGGAAGGCTAGAGGGGAAGAGTACAGGATTTCCTCTTTCGCGGAGAAGCAGTTTCGAAATTCACTACGTTTTTGATCGATAATAAAAATTCAATGAAATTACGTTTCTATCTCGGTAAAAGTAAATATTAATATTATCGAAAAGGAAAAATCCGATAGCAGTCGTTTTGATTGGTTTGATAGTTCTAATGTTAATGCTTTCTAACGTTATGTGAGTTGAATGTTATATGCTTTATTTATGTATCTATTAAATGCAAAAGAATTCGGTGCTTCAGTCTTATATTTAGTTTTATATTATGGCGTGTGCCTCCCTTAACGTATCCTTTAATATTCTCATTCTGACACAATTAAAATAAAAATTGCAAATATAATTGTCTCTGATAAAATTTATGGGTATGTTCTTCCTGCAGTTATCTATCGATGTTGTAAGAACGATATACTTTGTTGGCGATGATACTGATAGATAATATAACATATACGAAACAATATCGGAGATTAGTTAAACAAGATTTTGAGTAAAATCTTTTACTCGTCAAATCCTTCGTACAACGCGTTCTAGTAATCGTAAAACGTTCGAGATGCAGAAACAGCTGGGTCAAAACGACTGAAAGAATGGAAAAGAAAACATTGGAATAATCAGAAGATAGGAAATAATTTTAATTTTTAAGAATTGGAAAGTACATTTTGCTCACAAAAAAACATGAAACTAAAGGTACAGAATTTTTCTTCTACGCCTAATATACATATACATTATGTTATTTTGATTGTAGTCGTTTCTATACCAAGGATAAGATTAAGAACGAAAGACACAAAAATCGTACAACGACATAAAACTAAAAGCACAGAATCTTTTTTTCCACATCTGATACGATACGTTATCATGTTACTTCTATTTTACACATACATTTGTATATATATTTCTTTTATTATTATTATACCCTCGTATTGCCGTCAAATAATTTACGTGCTACTTTTTACTTTTTTTTTTATCAACGTGGAAAACTATAACCAACTATGCAATTATAGAGGGTTAATTTCTCTCTCAGTGATCATAAATAAGCGATAATAGAATAAATATCATGAATAGATATCGCGCGACGGAATACGTTTTCACGTATATGCGACCGTAGCAACACAACACCGTGAGTTGTTATTGTTGATTCGAATTTATGAATGGAAGAAGAACCTCCGTTGGAGACGAGCAAAGAAACGAGTTGTACGACTAGCGGGATTTTCCTCCTTTCTCCCTGCCATCATTGCTTCCTTTCGCTTTTTTTCATCCTTATTGTGGCATCTGTAGAATTATCGCGTAACTGAACGTTCCAACATTTTTAGTTATATCGTTGCATGATCGAGCCGCACCTTTGAAATATCGGTGGATCGTTTAAAAAAGCTTTTACGTCGTGTGATAGTTGGAATCATCGAATTCATTATTTCAATTCATTCTTCGTATTCTAGATAATACCGTGAAACCGGAAATCTGATCTAAATGTTGTTCACATTGTTTCTATGCATATTCGTAGAGTTCTTTTCGTTTATATTTAGAAAAAGATCGGCGAGTAGTATCGCATCCACGAAATCTAGCTTTCGCGCGTCGAATAAAGAACAGCTCCGATCGAATTTAACGATGACGACACGAGCCGAATGGGAATTTAGAGTTTAACGTTAGATTCAAGTTCAACAATGTAAAGCGAGAGGTGATTTTCTCTTCTCACCGTGTTACTAGTCGCTTCCTCCTTCTCTAAGCCTCTTAAATCGGCGACTATCATTCTCACCCTAAATACAAATAAGATCGTGTTATGTTCTAATTTATCCCTGAGACTCTTTCTTTCTCCTTTTTCTTAAAATGATTTAACTATGGAAAATCTCTCGAACGATATAACGAAAGTATTAAAATTCGATAGATTTGTAGGAAAGAAATAATGCATTGGATTTTCAAGAACGATGCTCGGAGATAACGAGTTTGGTAAAGCTATTCCGAGTCACGTGTATGGAATTTCGCGAACGTTAGTTGCGTGAACGAAACTCGTTCCCATGAGCCTGAACGCTTTTCAGGGAATTCCTGTTTCTTGCGGTACGCAACGTACATTGAGTCAGCGTATTTGTTTGGCGAGCGCGTAGGACGCGCAGAACGAGGAAAGAAAAGAAAAATGCAGCACGCGACGGAAACATTCGCTACGAGGCGGATTATCTCCGCGTGTGCGTTTTCATTTCCCATTTCCATCGTGATCGTCTCGAAGTCCTCGCCGAGTGTTACGAGGTCACATCCGCGTACGAGAGTGACCGTATTCGTTCGCGTGCGTTCTTACGCGTATCGAGGCGTCGCTTTTCTCGCGGATGTCGCGCGTTCGATACAAAAGAAATTCATCGAAACAAATGGAGGAATCGAATTGGCGAGCGAAACAGTATGGTCGTTTCCACGAATCGTTCGTTCGTTTACTCGTCGTGGAAGACGATTGAGAAATGTTTCTCGCGCTCTCCGATTGGTTATCGATCCGGAATGTTCTGACGATCTATCTGATAAAGACGACGGGAAGATTGTTTCTCTTTTACGTTGCGTACAGGCTAAATAAACGTACGAGAAGAAAGTTAGAACGGGACGATTCACCGGGAAACTCTCACGATCGGTAAGAGACGAGGCAGGTAAGGCAGTGATAGTCGCGCGAGATCGAAACGCGAAAAGAATCGAACTGGAAGGTAAAAAGAAACGCGAACGACGGGCTGATATACGTGCGCCCGTATCCAATTAATCGTGCACAATGAACCCACGAACGATGACGTACACATATTCACGGCGCTGTCGTTTCGTCCACGCGGATCTTCCTTTCCGCCAGTCTGGTATATACCGTTAATTGTGCTCGATTCAATTTCGTCAAGTTTCACAGAGGCTTTCGGTGGTCCAGGTTGAACTCGTTCGTTTGAAAAAAAGTTGCACGGCCACACGGTGCAACTGTAGCGATATCGTCGAGGCCGAGAATGAACGTACGATCCTTGGATAAGAACGATGCTCGTTGCGTGGCCAAAGTAGAGAAACGTCGACAGGGGTGGACAGACTAAGACGACGACGACACTTCACTCTCAAACTCTCTCGTTTCGATGCGATCGCGCGTGTATGCGCGTTTAAGCGACGTCGCGTTTAATACACCGGCTCGATAAATCGGAATCGATTGTGGAGCTAACGCTTGGCACAAGTAGTCTCGGCTGACCGAACGCCCGATCCGGACTGACTATAACTGTAAACCATCACTTGTCGCTGCTAAGCTTGCCCCCACCGGTCGTCACGAAACGGATCGTTCCCCACTTCGCCAACTGCTATGCCACGCCGCGCCGTGCCGCGTCGCGTCGCGCCACGCCGCCGCGCCGCCAAGCTCCCGCTCCAAACCAGTTTTCGATGCGCTTCGCCACTTCCACCTTCGTCGGCTCCGCTTCAGAAGCGTTTCCACCTGCTGCCGCCGCCGCCGCCGCCACCGATACTGCGCCCGCCCGAATCCAAACAGAGCAAACGTGCAACACGGTCTTTCCACCTTGAACCGGCTCTGGCCGAAATACGCCGGCTCTGGTTCCTCTGCTCTTTCAATCCAGTGTACGAGATCGCGCGTCTTAACCCTGGCGCGGATCCCTGCCACGCACAATGTTTTAAAATGACTGCCTAACAGGGAAAAAGTCATAATTCTGATCGTTTTCAGTTACTCTATTTGTGCGCTTTTTGTATTTCTAAATCTGTAAGGATCTTTAATTAGAATTAAATAAAAGCCATTTGTTTATAAAAACGTGTACGTAGAAGCCTTTGTTGTCTTAAAGAATACCACTTATCTTTTGAATTGTCTTATGTATTACATGTATATATAGAGAAAAGTGCATACCTAAGATTCGTAATAAAGGGATTACAAAGATTTGACGACGCTTCATTTTTGGAACGAATATTTGAAATTCGGTTTTAAAAGTAAAGCTATCTGGATTGATGCGGATTGTTCAAAATTGCACAGCTATTTGGTAGTTTCAGTGCTTTGACTCTTGTAAAAATAAAGTGCTAGTTTTTGCAATCCTTTCCCATATCTATTTCAGTTACTAGGTTAAGTTATCTCTAGAATATCTATGGCCTATACAAAGCTACCCATAACAAGGTAGTTTTACCTAAAGAAATAAATACAATAACTCAAACTCTAGCGTCAGGCAATATTAGTCTGCACATGGTGCGATGACTCTGTTGCGGCCAAACAGGCAGCCGCACGTTGAAACATATCAAACATAGACTTGTTCTTTTTCCTAAGGCAACTGAAATGTGCTACTTTCCGTAATGCACGTCGAGTGATTCGACGTCGTTACGATTTCGATACGATTTCGTTGCAATGACCGTGTGCGATTCGCCAGATTTATAGACATGAAATAGATATGAAATAGACACGCTAATAGTATCGCTAATTTTCATAAAACAGTGTTCTGCGTTTGCTGTTACGCAAAATTTATTATATTCTTTCAAATGGTGAAAACGTATCGTGGCAAAGAATGACATCACGAAATAATTTATTACGAAATTAAAGGGATGACATCTGAGTACGTGACTAAATTCAAATTCCAATGATCTTGATTTATATCGCTACGATCTTCAGCACTCTGAATGATAGAACGTGCGATTTTCTTACGGTAGGATTCTACTTATTTGAAATTGTCGGAGGAGAGATAGCAGTTTATGTAATAGGAAATCCTTTTCCGTCCCGTTATCGATGATTTATCATTTAAATAATAGTTTCGTGTTCAGATAACTGGATCGATAAACGTTCGATTAATCAGATATTAGGTAATTAGAGGATGTTAGAAAAAAGTCAAAAGCTGAGTAACTTGGATATGTGATATTACTATTAAAAATGTTATTGAAAATGATAAAAAGAAGCAGATAAAGAGGAAGCAAGCAAGCGCTCACGGGATAAAAAGTTGACAATATACGCGCGAATATAATATTTTGTAGATAGAAGCCTATGTTTACATTATATTACATAAAAAATCTACCAAAATATGTGTCGTTCGTTGTATTTGTTTTTAAGTGCAAGTGATTTCTGTTAGGTGACTGCACTTTGCACTCGATCAACGTTGAACCTTGATGCGAGTCAAATAACCCTTTCCTAACAATTTTAACATAACCGAATGGAAGTAGGTTAGGGTTGGTTCGCGATTGGCTGCAGCGATTTATGCGTCGGGGAAAGTAAGGATTACGTTTGAGACGTAAGCATTAAGACGGAAGGTTTATGTAGTTCACTGGAACAGCAAAGACTTAGGTTATTGGCCCGGTTTGGTGCGCATAGACGAGACCGGTTTCAAGGATGTATGAAATGATGCTGAATTGTTTGCGGTTGCAGAAGTTAAGTGGGTTTGAATATCGTGTACGAATTTAAATACCGTTCTTCAACCCTTCCGGTATGGTATTCTTAGAACTAAAGACGTTTTTGCTATATATATATATATATAGGTTAAAGCAAAAATATAGGAATGAGAATATCATCTAAATACTTTGTATCGAATAATAAGTCAATAATTAATTACGATGTAATATAGTGTACAAGGGAATAAAAATGACTTTATGTTGTAGTAAACGTATACGTGTGCTTTTTGAGCAAATGATCATGTTTGAAGTTGTATATTTTATTCTAGATTTAGCAAATCCGTCAAACGACTAGTTTCAGAGTTTCTATTTCTTCAATTAACTGAAATATGCTTAAAAAGTGTTTATGGAAAAATTATTGTCGAGTTTCATTGCAGTAGAATCGCGATTATGTAAATAATATGTATTTATTTTCGACATAATTATATATTTAATATAGCTCATAATTATATATCAGTCGTATTAAATCAATTAACCCACTCTGAAGAAGTTAAAGCACCGAGCAATTAAAAAGAAAAAATTTGATAAAATAAAATATTAGAAAAAAGTAGAAAGGGTTCATAGAAACTTAATATGGCACGAAAGGCAAAATTTTGTATTCAACGGAATAAGAAACGCTTTTCCAACAATTTCTAAATTAATAAAATTTATTGTGCGTGAAGAAATTGTTTTATCGTGCGTTCTTCGTTACTCAATACAGTAAACACAAATACGTAGAGATATTAGTCTACGATAGGATCATCAAGTCTAGACAGAGGGTAGTTAAATGCATACGTATTCAACAGATAGCACGTAATTTTGTCACAAACAAATGGAAAATGTTATTCTATATCTTTAGCTTCTTTTGTCGTGTCGTATCATATTCTTTTTCGATTTTATAATCATTTATAAAATATTCTCTATATTTACGTACTTTTCGTAGTAGAAGATTTCATAGAAAATAGCAGCTTAACATTTGAGTGTCATTTTAAACGAAATTGTTTTTAACAGGCGATGTAATTTTGAGTTAAAATATTCTGGTAAATTTAGATGTTAGATTTGACAGCAATTGAAAGTTTTCAATAAACCTATATCTTTGTTTCTTGAAACAAACCAATTTTGAATGAAAGATTTGCGATACATTTAGATTTTAGATTTGGGAACAACAAAACACTGTTTCAATGAATTTATATCTTCGGTTTTCAAGAAACATAATTTCCTGTCGATAGACTTCGTTTGTGCTTCTTAAATTTGAAAAACAGTTCAAAATTTTCAATAAACTTACATCTTTGTTTTGAGAAACAACATATAATTTCCAATTAAGGACCATTGCTAAAATAAAATCTACAATTTGACAATATCAAATATTGATATTTTGAGTGAACGTTCTTAATAAACTTAGATCTTCTAGTTGAACAACTATATAAATAAATTTACAAATGTAAAGAATTTAAAAACATTATGAGAAACAAATACAAATATAACGTTTAAAAACAGGTATAAATACCTTTAGTAACTTTGGTAAGTTATTATACAAGTAAACTTCCGTATAATGTTGGTTAATGAGATTCAATGTAATTGATATCTTAGCTAATTAAATAGCATAATTTTATCTGTTACTGTTTTAATTTATGTTATGCACGATTTTCAATTGTATAATATTAGACGGAAACATGTTATGGTGCGTTAAACTTAACTGTAGTCTCTATTGAACTAGTACCAGTTTGTGGCTACTCATGATGTAATAGATACGATCAACAAACTATCTGAAACACATCATTATGATGCTTTTTTGTTGTTAGAGTTTTTGCTTGGTTCTGGCTGCATTAACCTATTAATATTTTAAAAGCAACAAAAGGAAACCTACTTGTTCTGTCCTCAAAAGCCATACGAGTACGTAACATTAAATAATCGTAAAGAAACCTAGTTCCCACAATTACGTTAAACCATTAACGACGAAGCAGTAAAATATTATGTAAAAGTTGAATAAATGTTGTATTATTGGAAAATAGAAATAAAATAACCTATAGATTATTTCATCAAAGTACGAACAAATTATTAGAATAATAGATATTTTATAGGAACCCATTATAAAGATTAAAAGCGTAAAATGGAATTTCTATGATTTAAAAAAGATTGTTTTCACGTTACTATTACGCTGACTTTCATAAATAATTCATATAATTGCAGCATCTAGATGGAAGAAGGAATAGCGACGATAAAAAGTATTAAGCAAATCTTTGGAATTCCCTTTCGTAATCGTGATATCATAAAGTAGAACGCAATAATATAGAATGACCGAAAAGTTGAAAAGAATATTTTGAGCTAGTGTTACGTTAACGTTTAACGAGTGACCTGATTCTACCAACTAAATTTATAGTTACATTATAATGTAATTACGATCATTATCAAGGAACAAAAGATACATTAATAAAGTTCAAATAAAATTGCCTAATCCAACGTCGAACAAAGTTGTTTTCGTTTCGCAATAGAAAAATACCATTCATCCGTTCTTTCAAAAATAAATTCGTCATCTCGAACAAGAATCGTACGACGGGAGCTAAATTGGAATCCACTATCGTCCTAATAATTATGTCTGATATCGTGCGTATATTTTTCGGTCATTTATCGAACATTATCGTTGCTCTCTACCCGATTAAGCTACGACTAAATAAAGATATTCCTTACCGATGTTTAGTTTCTTTAGTTTCTTTAAGTTTCATCTTTAGTATTTAGCTTTTTTCTTTTAGTTTTTAGATTTAGACGTTTCAGTTTCAAATGTTGTTGTATCGTTATATACAGCTGTGTTTTTTCTTCGTTCGTTGAGCGACGTTTTTCACGTCGATGAAATTCACTTTGATGTGTATATGTGTACGTACGAACGAGATCGTGAGAATCACTCTGGGAAAGGAGAATGCCTGTGGCAGGCTGATTTCTGAGAGGGTTAAATAAAGTCGCGCGTTAACGTTCGTTTTTCGCCTATAATTAACAAGATAGACAAATCAGGAGTTCTTTGTTTCGGATCGAAAGTTTGTCAAGATGCTCGTTAACAATAATACAGTTAGATCGCGCTAAAGACTGTTTGTTCTTTTAGAGTTCATTTACAAATCTTCTTTATAATTGCCATGCGGTCGGCGAGATAAGCGGGTTACTCGATGTGTTTCGTTTTCTTCACGAACAATGAGGACTTGTATTTTCTTTGAAATTACTATTGCCAAGTATCGACCAAGCGATACGTATGAAAACTATTTCTTAAAAGTCCGTCAGTCTCTGTTGTCTCGTTGCTTTGAATAAACCTCCAGATAAGGTTATCGTATTGGAAACACGAATCGCATTGTCTGTTGTGACGTTTGGTCATTCAGTGGCTTGAAATTAACTGTATCAATTATGAAAACGTGTTTAAGTACGTTTATATAGTGCAGGCTACTATTTCTGTCTAGAGATAACGTTCCGTAATCTATCGCTGAATTATTACTTTTAATCTTTTTTGTATATATATTCTAACGCCTCGCGAGTCACATATTATAATTTGTCGCCATTCAGCGTGATAAAATTATTTATATACCATGTAGGATTTTTATCTTATGCGTTACGCTTTTTTTGCCTTGTTTTTATTGCAGTTCCATTACTCTGACCGATTGCTGGTTTATCGAAGCGCAAAATCGCTTTGATCGTTTGCAACAAATTCGCTGCAACGAAATGGCCGATAAGTTTCGTGAAATTGTACGGTTTGCTTTTGCATTTTGTATCTCATTACTGGAAATGAATACGCCTTAATGCTCGTCCAAACGAGAACTTGTCTTATTGCGAGTATTCTTGTCGTACGACTAAGTGATTCAGGATTTAATAATAGCGGTAACGGAGAAAATTCCTATTATTTCAGGCCACGCCGTATATTTACTCGCGTCAAACAAATTTAAAGTAGAATTCTATCCACTGATCGTAGCGAAGAACCTAGTTGTACGCCATTACTTTAATGCAGTAAATTACTATCATAACAGATTCCAGCTCTGTGGGTTTTAAATTATATTCAATTAATAGTTTTGTTACTGTAAACTCTGCAGTAGAGAAATTGTAAAATCAGTTACGTACTGTGCGTCGTATGATAAATAATTTTGTTAGGAAAATAATGTAATATTGTCAAATGGAAATTATTAACTGGACTTTATTCGTCGGTACAATTCTTTTAGAATATTTATTGCCTCCTTTTTACACTTTAAAAACGTGGACGTCATTAAATCCATCTCCAAAAAAAAAAAAAAAAAAAAAAAAAAGAAAAACTGTATTCAACCGAGCTGACTGTATAAATTGCGCTTCAAATCGGAGATTCCAATTTCTTCAGGCGTTGACAAACATATTTTATGAATTATTAATATTCATCATCGAGATAAGTGTGATTTTTCCTCAATACATTTATAATACTTTTAAACACCATTATAAGAAAGAGAATTACGAGTAAGACACGAGAGTTTTTAAGAATTATAACTACATTCACATTTTTAATATAATATGAACAGTAATAAAATATATTAGGTTTCTCAGAAAATTCATAGAGAAACCTAACGAAGATATAAATACAACAGTTAGACGTTTTGTCATTTATAATTTTACGAATCATTTCTTGTAAAATTTCTCCTCCTCTTCTTTAATGAATTCCTTCAGATAATTCTTGCAAGCTTTCTAAAAATTAAATTTTTAATCTCCCACTTCCGAATAAATTTTACAAAAATTACAGCAAATAGAAATTTCTCGCACATATGAATTTCGACATTGTATCATTGGGAAAAAGAAATCTGTCCTGTTAACGAAATTTAGATATCTTTCCTTAGCTCTCTTTGGTATCCAACTGGGCACTGTATTTATTTGAATATTTTATTATTACATAGAAATTCATACTAAAAGGGTTAGGAATTTTTCGAATAACCCAATACATTGAAAGTATACAGCATTACATAGCGACGAACGAACCTAGTCACAAGATTAAGTTTCTCTATTGCAAACTTTAAAAAGTCGGATAGACCGTTGGAAATGCAATTTTACTAGAATTAATTGGAAATTCATGTTCTTTAAAAATTGCTCAATGCACGCTTTCATGCAACATAGTTGTCGAAACATCTTCATCAAGTCAATTTTTATCTTTCGTGCATTGAAAAATCTAATCGACTTTCACAATTTCACTGTGTATTAACTGTAGAACGTTGATTCCTCGCGAGATTTGCATTTAACGTTGTAATCAAGAAATATGCTTTTTCTAATTAAGGCCAACAATTATTTACCGGTAAACGCGGTTACTGGCCACCGTTCTAAATGCGCCATATACATACGTACAATACATACATACGCGTCTGAATCCGATTTCGCATGCAATGTCAATTAACGCTCAGTTGTTGTACGTCGATTCTGATTATCCAATTCAATTTACCCGTTCGTTAAGGATATTAAGCGCAAACGATAGTGTCTTCTGCTGAATTCTATGACTGTAGTTTCTACATCACGCAGTTGTTAGTTTAATGTACATACAGTATGTATCTTGGAGTTGCTTTGTAGAACAAGGATACACGGTAAGAGGTAAATATTAAAAGTTGATGTTAAAATTGAACTTTACAGAATTTCTATCGACTATTGGCCTGCCATAATTTACTATAAGTTTAATTTATGGATAAAATTATGTATAAATTGTAGAATCATTACAAACGTCTTTCTCTAATCTTCAAATTAGATACCGTCGGTTATTTCGCTTCTTTAAATATTTTTCTTAGTATGCTTTTTATTCCGATATGTAGATACTGCTATACGCTGAATAAATTTTTATTATGTAATAATAATGTCCTCCTGGTATGTATTTATTTTCAACGATCATTCTGCAACTTTTTACATTTTGTACATCATATTCTATCTTATATAATGCTACGTTTTATATGTATATATATATATATTTTTTTTACATATATAATACTGCGAATGTTTGTTACGAGTTTACCTTTCGTAATATCATCACTGACAAAAGTTTTAGTGAATTCTACAGAAAGGGCATGTTGATTTAAACGAAGCATATACAACATTTATATATATTATATTTCTTAACATAATACGTAACACAATTAAGACGATAATAACGCAGCCCGTGATTAACTTGGTATAGAACACATCAACTTTGCGCTTAGAATTTTGAGGCATTTTATTAAAATACAAATTCCCTGGATGACTGTCTACAATAAATAATAAATAACATTATACGTATTATTAATTCTTTTTATACAAATTCGTAAACTATTGTACGAAATAGTTTCGTATCTCAGTGTTATATACTTTGTGTATTATACTTTGAAATATAGTACTTTAACAAGGGTTGAGCAATTCATTTCCGCTTAAAAATTGTTAAGGGCAAGAAAATGGCAGTGATTAAATCGTTTGATGGTTAACACTTTTGGCCTTGCGTGCACTATAAAAAACACAATAAATGATATTGGTAATAACAGACTTCAATATTCAAAGTTGTTCGCGTACCTGTCGATGCCAGTCGACTTTAATGTTAGCGTAGGCGGTTGCAGGTGAACGTATGAAATTGGTAATTGTTAAGTGACGTGAATTCTTAACGCGGTCGCGAGCATAGTTAACTCGTGAGCAATGTTTCTGAAAACAATATTCGCTTTTCACGGGTCATCTCCCGTTGTAATAAATAGATACTACTAGTCACGATACGCTAGTTTTAAAATAATTTATTATTCTAGATAAGAAGCGAATTTAAAAAGCTACATTTACATATCTGAAGTCGACTATTCATAAAAGGATATCATGAATGATTATATAATTACAATAAATTTAACGAATCGTTAAGCATTCATGACTCTGTTGCAACTGAATATTTTATCTAAATCGGAGAAATTTTTATTACCATTTTCAACGATGTTAAGCAAATAAGAATCTTGTCTTTCATAATTGTGCTAGCATAATGTGGCGTTTCATAGTTTCAAACATATTAAGTCGAACAAGTGCGTTGATTTTCCTTATCATTGATATATATTTAAATTTATTATATTAAAAATAGGTACACGTTGTTATATATTATAAATGTAACATATCTAAATTAAAGAGAAAGAGAGATTTAATTGTTTGCAGTTACGTTAACTGCGAACTATAATACATTCAAAGACGATGGTTTAGATTTGGAAATTACTAATAGTAAAATTCATCTTATTTTCATTATGTCGTCAAATGAAGTACTTAAGCAATAAACCATTAATTATCAAATAAAAGTAATATTATTTTCACTAATCTTCAAGTATCACACTTAAATACACTACGACTTGCAATCTGTCAAACTGCAAACAGTTAAATTGATTATCGTTTGCAACTCACCTGTTAAATAGATTATTCTTAGCAGTTCGTCAAACATAGGTGGCATAAATATTTCAAGTAACTTTTCACTCCGTTATATACGCCTACATATCTGCACACATAAACAAATTAAATTAACGAATCTATAGAAGAGAAATCGTTCGTTCCATTAAATCAAAATCATTCGGTACAACGCGCACGAGTTGAAAAGGATAATCAATGACGAAGTTTTGTTGGCAGTGACCACAAACGTGATCGCTGATAAAATTGACGATTCGATAACAATTACGGAGGCAAACAGAATCGTCGATTTATAAATACTCTGCGAAGCTATAACCGCATATAATAACAGGGTCTGGAATTATTCAAGTATCGAGCGCATAATTATCCAATCGTTCAACTCTAGCCCCATTCAAAATCACCAGAGCAGCACGACAAGCAATAACTTTTCACTTTGGATTCTGCGGCTACGACGCGACGCCCCATATTTTACGATTACAACGTCCACGTAGGAGAGCGTGATTGTCTGGCGCGACGCTATTTTATAGTCTGATAGAATAACGATCAGAACAAGAGCGCTTCGAGCGATGGAAATCTAGCAATGAATCATCGAGATCGCTTGATTTTGGTAAAAGTTCAACGCCTTTGACTCTTCTGCGGTATTTTTCCTTTTTACGAAATTATTTCCTTGGATTTTTTTACCAATTAACGCAGGTGCCCGTGACGTATACGAACACGAATTGCTTTTAGTTTAGCCAATTATTTTAGATATTGATCTTTATGGAGTCAGAAGCTACGATTAACATATATACATTTTATGAAAAATATATCGTATGTCTGCGTTGTAAATTGTTTTCTATCATAAAAAAATTGTGCGTTATAAAAGCGTGAATGGGAAATTTTTGCTTTGCTATCGGTATATCCTTTTATTTCTAAAAAAATCATCTTGAGTTTACGAAACAGTGTCGGCAAAATTTGCTTGATTCACGACAATTTGATTTCGATAAAATATATTTCTGCTAGATTCTCTTCCTAATCTCTTCTAGAAATTTTCAAAAAGTTATGTCTCTTATCGAGTCAATTTTTATTTTCCGTATACTCGCAACCGTACAGAAAGTTGAATAAATATACGAACAAGTAGCAGACAAACCTGCATTTCTTTCGATAATTTAATCTTCACAGATATCATAGAAAGAATGAATTTCAACGTCAACGTATTCGAACAATTTTCATTTCTTCCAATAAATACTACACGATCGCTCAGAGTGTTAGACTTTCATTTCCAACGATATCCATTTTCCTCTTTCTCCAAGCCTTCTCAAATTCACAAAAATAATTATTCGTCAAAAGGATCATCCTGTGATCGCGTTACGAACGCGTCGTTAACAGTTCTCTCTCGAATTATTAAAAACGTCTTCTTCGATCGTCAAGCGTCTGTATCAATGCTTATCGAAACGCATCTCTTCCGCCCTTCTAATTTTAAAATCCCTTTTATAGAACCGAGGAAAGTGCACGGTTGGCCGGCTATACCGGCTCACGGGTGCAATTATTCAATCGCGGGAACGATAGCGACGCTCGAATACAACGAGACAGCGGGGATAAGTAATAAGTTTTCGTTGGGTTGGTTGCACCGGACAAAAAGCGACGTGGCGTGCGTTATATGGGAACGATAAGAGGGAAACTTTTGCGAATGGCCGAGCGCGTGCAGAACTCGAAGGAGCATGTTCGTCGAAGGACGCGTGAAAGTCCTGGCCTGTGGTCCCCGGGCTTGTGTCGTTGTTATCGACTCTGCTATGCCACATTTCACTCGGGGCCTCCGCCTCAGCCCGGTATCGGCATTCAATGCTTTTTACCGAACGACGTGAACCAGATCTTTTTGCAGCGGCGCGGCGCGCACCGTAAAGTTACTTTTAAACGACGGCCAACGCCTCGCGACTTTCTGCTGCCTGTCCATTTGCGGCGCTTTGCTATGTCAATGCAAATGTTCTTCCTGACAATGTAACGACGCCGCTCTACGAGGAAATGCCTCTCCCAGGCTGGGAAAAGTAGTTGCTCGGCTCCGGGGATTCGGCCTGGGAAAATACGTCTGACCTCGTCTCGGGATAAAATTCCTCGACGATCACCGGAATTTCTTCCTCGACCGTCATAGGATCTCCTACTTCAAAATGGATCGGTAGATGATTAGTTTCAATTTTTCTTTTTTCGAGAAATTACGTTTTCTTTTACTATTGCCGCTTTGTAGCTGAGACGCGTGGAAGTATACGCGTACGGAAGTTACATATAAACGTGTACGTTACGTTGAAGATTTTGCAGAAGACGATACGGTTATGTATCGTGATTGTATTGGCAATGTTTGACAAACAAATATAAAGACGTATGTGTTAGATTGTCCGAAAAGTTTCTCTTGTTTCATAAGGTGATAATAGATGAACAACAATTTCTGTTTTATATTATTTTATTGAATTAAGTATGATTCATTTCGTTATATTTCTATTATTACGTTCGTGCATAACTTAATAAGCTAATATAAAACCAAAAACATTGTGCGTCTATTATTTCCTTACAAAACGAAAGAAACTTTTCGGACAACCTAATACACATAGAAATGACAATATTTTTATTACACACATATGCAGAGTGTTTCACAACATGCGGCATAAAGATGTTCGTATAAATACGTGTCCTATTTAATCTTGATTCAATGTTGTAGCCACTTTTCTGTTTCATTAATCCGCAACTATTTGTTTACCTTCGTAGAAGGCGTTCGAAACTCCGAACCGGCTATTCTCGGTATCATTCGACGTACATCTGGAATTTCTGGAGGATCGCGAAGTTCCTTGACACGACGACAGCAAACTTGTATACAAACCGAGGATTGTTATTTTGATCATCTACGAACATCAAAGTACGAGGTTGAATCAAAAATATCAATTTTCAATTGTTTTGTTCATATTACAAATACACATAAAGGTCGATCGACGCGAGTAATAATTTCAATATATTCTTGATCGGTTATCTCGTAACAAATTACTCAACCACTATTTCGTGTAATCATTAACAACACGGTGTAATATCGTTCCTTATACATTACGCGAGAACCTAAATAGTAATTTGAACAAAATTATATATACATATAATTATAGCCATCTTGTTGTTATAACAATCTGAATCTTTGCATATGTATAATCTGTCTGCATATTTTATTTCATAACGTGCAATAACGAAACGACAGCCTGATTTTTTCCCCAATATACTTCGATTCTTTTCTCGTTGGTAATTGGACGTATTTTACATCTGTCATTTGCAACGGTCTCGAAACGAATCCAGGACAACGTGGAAGCTTTGCATCATTAAACGTTTACCTGGCAACTTTCGTTCAGACATTTTTATTCATGGTGCGGACGGTGTGGTATCGTGTTGGACGTTTACGTCGATCGGTATCGGTGGCCAGCGGAAACAAAACGGTTTCGCGGCAGAAGCGGGTGCCTAGTGAAATGGAAAATCATTCTCGTTTTCTTTCGTCTAGTTTCCTTTTCCTTTTCCTTTTTTCGATGAAATACAAGCAACTCGTGAAACCTTAACGATCGTTGTGCAACCGCACAATTATCGCGTGCTGAGCCTGTCGGCAATTCCTAACTTATACATTTTGTACCTCGTTGCCGTGGCTAAAGCAGGCAAAAAATACGGCTAATCGTAATAATTATTTGAACCTGTTGTCAGCCTCTCCACTTTTCACGTATCGTACAGTCGTTCAATGTATCAAACATGTACGCTCGTTCGATGTATACGACAAATACTGACTCGAAAAACGATTGTGTCCAAAATAGTTGTGTACAATTATTTCAATTTATCGATGAAAAAGATGTACAAGTGAATTTTTCGACAAAAATGAGATAAACACGGAAAATGATACGTGAAATCCGCGTTTATATAAAGGAGTTATGAATTTCTTGGTTTATATAAATTATTTCATTTATATTCGTTTAATTCTAGTTACAGTCTTCCTTCAGATCTAAGTATTTTTCCCTTGTGACACATTTTCTTTGATTCTTTTATTTGACGTGAATTACGTGTTTGGATAGTATGGGAATGTAACGCGTTAAATACCAAAAAATAAGATACGCAGATGTTTCGAAAATAATTCCTGAAATTTTCCATCAGGTTAATTGGAAAAATTTCATAGATGTTAGTATAACGTAATTATCTTGAAGAGGAGGTATCGTCTAAAATCACATACATAGTATCGCATTAAGCTTTCAAAGCAACTTTCGTGATTTATTATAGAAATTCGTAATTGGAAGATTTGTAGTTAGGTTTCATCATCATCAAAAGACATCATCAAAATCGATCAAAATTTTATACGAGATTTTTTAAACACTAATTTGCAAATTAAACCAGCATGGAAAAAGAGTGAGAATTTTTTGCCTATTTCGTATCTGAATATTCATATTATAACAAGTAGTTGCGTTATTCGTTTACGTGCCATATATAACATGATTTAAACAAAGTGAAACGATCGACCAAATAGTCATACGAGTTTCAGAATTCTAATTACGTTGCTGAGAGAGAAGATTTACGCCTTTTGAAATGGAGCCGAACTTTTTCTTGTGCAACCACGCGAACTTGAAAAAAAGTGGCTCGTAACTCGAAGCAAATTCAGTATCACGTCGATGTATCAGGGTTTTTCTCGTTCCCGCTTTTTCATCGGTTTTTCTACGCGTGCATTATAACGTCGCTGGCAGCGGTATCTCGTTCAATTATCAGCGCATTGAACGATACTTTTTAAATTGTCCGAGATATCCTGATTTTTCTTTGCGGTTCGCGCCGTGCCATTTAGATTCGTCTACTGGCGACCTAATATAAAAACAGGATAAAAAAGGGTAGAAGTGAAAGTTCAAGATTAAAAGATTACAGGAATTCTTAGGCGGTGGGTAGCGAGGAGAACGAAGGAGTCGGCATTAAAAGGAGTCACAAAATGAGAGTAGGTACAATCGTTTTTTGATCGTTACGTGAGCATCGTTCGCTCAGAATTCATTTCGAGGAAAGTTTTAACGAACCGAGCCATAAACGGAGAGTCGATGCTGCCCTGGCGTTGTTAAATTTACGATATAATTACGACCACTTGAAAACAGATAGCAAGACGAGACTGTCGGTAATTCTTTTTTCCTTCCACTTTTCTTTTTTCCTCCTCTCCTTTTCCGATCATCCACCCTTCTGCTTACGTACGCAAACTGATTGCTCGTTATTGTATTTGAACGAATAATAACGATCGAAAATGACCCGCATCGGCTCCGTTCTCTCGCTCGTTTCCCAGCCATCAGTCGATAATTTTGCCGTTTGTCGTCTGTACATACGGCGTGATCAACCTATAACTGGATGAGTTTGAACCATAAAGAGGAAGAGCGCGATGAATCATATTTTCCATTTTTTTTTTTTTTTTCTATACGCGAGCAGTTTTAAAATTCTATACGTCGTCAGTTAATCTGATGTTATCAAAATTGTCTTCTTATATTTAGTTTCTTAGTTAGTAATCTTAGATAGTAATTTAAAAAATATCACTTCTTATAACATTAGGATATTATTATGTACGCGTATAATTTGCATTTTATACTTGTCGCATAGTTTAGAAAAGGTAAGAGTCCAAAATTTACGAATTTGAAGAATTCAGGATAAATACGAACAAAGACAGAGACAAGCCTGTCTGTCATACAAAGAGGATTTTAAAATAAAGGAAAAAAGTTGTATGTAAATTATAGGAATAAATATACCTGTGCCATATTGTATGTATCACGCTTCTCAGAAGAATATTTAAATAATTAATGAAAATCTTCACTTGTTCCCTGGAAAATGAACGACACTGGAGGAAATATTATGCCACTGTTTAGCGACAGGACAGGTTTACGTAATGAAATAATTGTCGTGTATTTCCATAACTGTACTTATTAATATCAACAGAGGGATCGTGTACGCGGTGTCCTTTCATAAAAGGTGCACAATCGTCGTGCATAGTTCGCGACAGCAAGCATAATTCACACCGTGGAAACACGATTAGAAAGTGCGTGCGATAACATAAAGTATATTCGATTTTCTTTTTCTCTCCTTCTTTTCTTCTTCCTCGGGTCTATGCGCGTGTCATGAAAAAAAGGAAAGAAAAAAATTCTCACTTCGACTCACGGCGTACTTCACCGCTACCTGCGTTACGTGAAATATTCGCATAAAATTATCATATTCGATTTAAACGGACTTAACGAAGCCAAGAAAGTTACATTCCCTCGTGCCCGGTTGAATAAATTAAAGAGGCGTGGTTATCGAGAGCCGTTCGTCTCGAATCGGTGACTCACGATAATGTCGAATAATTTCTCTGATTTTTTCTTTTTTTAGCATATTCCAGTAGGCTATGGTTGAACGTTCCACTGTCTAATTGATACTCGATAGATTTTATTCTTTTTCTTTTTTTTTTTTTTACCTGTTATTGCTGACATATTATCAGCGATAGAAATGTTTCTCGTCGTCCAAACCGAAGGAGAATATGTTAATTTGAAACATTTAGATATTGATTACATAAATCGTTCTATGTAATTGATTCTATGTATTTCGTACGAGTATTATGTTAGTATGTTAATTGATACTTGTACATCGACACATCTGATGAATTGGAAATTATAGCGGTGCGAGTCAAGAATTTGTGAATTTCGCATAAGTACGTTTCGATTTTTGCAGATATCATCCCTTTAATTTCATGATCGATCGACTTGTAACTACGATCTTACGAGTTGGAAAAGATATAACGAATTTTTTACAACGATAGACGTAGGACAAGATTTTGCGAAATATAGCAATAAATCGACTTAGATCGCTATGATCTTTCGTTGTCTATTTGCAAATACATACGTTAATTGTTACGATGATATAACACGTACGTTTAATTTACGGTAGTTAAGCGCTAATGTAATAATGCGATATTTTGAACTGCTCATACTCTGAATAAATAAATATAGAATGAATAAACGTAATTACTTTTGAGAATAGTACACGTTACAGCTATCGTATTATACATAAGATATTATTATACATAGGTGAAATTTTATTCTAATAATAAAATTATATTTCAATTTATTAAAAAGTATCTCCAAAATTTAAAATATTAAAACACCTTTATAACAAAATTAACATGTTCAATAGTTTTTGTTTCAAAAGTTAAATATTATTTCTAGAAATATGAAAATCTTTCAATTTGATCAATGTCACAAAGCAACTTTTTCCCATTTTAGTATACGAAGCTTGTTTTCTATATATTTTCTATACACAGATACAAAAAAACATTCTCATATCCTTAAAACGTTTCTGGGTGTCGTTTGTTCCATGTTCGATAGAAGAAGAGAGCCGATTGTTCTGAGCTTTCAGAAAGCGCGTTCGTCACGTTTAAGAAAACGTTGCCGCAGTTCATTCCGCTTCCGATCATTTTCTCTTTTCTTTACTTGGCGGTCTCTCCTCTTTCCAAACATAAACACGCAAGCTTCTCTTTCTTTCTTCCTTTCTTGCAACGCGTGCTGCCCGAGTATCTTCGACTTTTTATCTAAAATAATTAGTGCGTGAACACGACTACATTCCAGGAGCAGCTCGCGAACGAAGAAAGTTGCTTGTCAGCGATGAACGTGTGCGTTGCACGAGAACGAACAAAAAGCCGAAGTGAAATTTTCATTTTGGCACGATCCCGGTTACGCGATCGTTAAGCTACGAATCGTGGTATTAACAGCTTCTTGAAAAGGGAAACTTACTCGCGTATTTTTCACGAACATCGTATTTCCTCAATTTTCTTCCATCTGAATATTTTGCATCGTTGCTGTAACTTTATTACGTTAACTTCTATGTAGATACTTTCGACTGTGTTATTATCTTTTATGAGATAGCAAACGTTTGAAGTGCTTCAGACTGAGTAAGATATACACCTGTCGGTGTTTGAAAAATATAGGAAACTTTTCGTAATTTGCGTCACATAATTTTAATTCCGCTTCGATCTTCGAATTTTTCTAACCTAAATTCTTCTCGCTTTGATAGATAAGACAATTTTTTATGTTTTCAAAAAGATTTTTAGCTTAAGATAGAAATAAAATATTACGCATAGTAATAACGGCTATTTCATATTTTTTGTACACGCTTAAAGATTCTTTGACGATAGAGAAACACGATTAGCTTATCGAAAATGCTCAGCGGGACGTAGCAGGATCAAGAGATTATTTAATTAGTAAGTAGTAATTATAAGTACAGGGGATATTCCATTTATAATAATCGTCATAAATGTACCGTGTTTCTAAGCAATGAATAACATTTCTATCCTTGATATGTTAATTTAGAATAATTAAATATTTCCTAAATATTCCGTAAAACTACGAAAAAGCATATTATTCAATCGCGGAATCAAATGAAGAGATAATTTTAGCGTGGAATTGACTAACAACGTACCGAATTACAAAGCTCCTCTTCTTAAAAAGGATGACTTATCATGGCATTTTATGTCTCGTCTATATGTGCAATTGTTTTTTAGTAATTACTCGTTTAATATTTTTTTTAAGTCAGCAACCTGACTGCAATTTAATATTTGTCACAAAATACCTTTTATCTTGCGATGGTTTACTTTCGGACAGGAACGATTCCAAGAATGAAGCCTGACTAAAGTTTAATATTCGTCACAAAATACCTTTTATCTCGCGATGGTTTACTTTCGGACAGGAACGATTCCGAGAATGAAGTAAGAACGTTTATGCGCTCGAAATTATGTCATGGAACATAGAAATACGCGTAAGGTTTTTGTTTCTTCTTCCGTGAAAATGCGTTTTAATTTACGAGCGGCAGGCAACGCGGCAACTTTTAAGTCGCGGCGATAAATTACTTCACCCTGTTTACATTCGTTATTTTTGCGACTGACGTTCCGTAGCTCATGACAAAATCTAGATTTTTGCAGCGCGCCGCAAAAAGAAAGGGAAAGTCGTAGCCTCGTTCTAATTTATATGCAGCAAGAAAGTCATTGTCACACCTGATTCGTGGCTATCGGTCATCGTTGAATAAAGAGAAACTTCCGGTTTTCAACGTCGCTAGGTTTCTCGTGCATTCAGCATCTACTTCGTTTCGATTCAGTCCGAAGTTTGCATTTCATTTCATTCGCGAGTTAGTTTTCGGTACGTAGGTATTTTATTAAAGTCGGGGGGGGGGGCAAGGGATGGGAAGTCTTTTCAGTAAAGAAACTCATTTCAGTAAAATTTGAAGAAAATTTAGTACGAAGAATATAAATCAAAAGTATTCAAAATTCTTAAGAAAAGGGAGCAGAGATTTATTTTAGCGAAATTGAATCAGTAGATATGAATCAACCTCTATCTATCAACTTTCTAAAGATATATTTTTTTGAATAAAAATAGTATGTTTTATAGAATCGAGCTTTGATATAGTATTGTCGTGAATTATATCTTGGAAATGTTTGAATTCATCGAAAGATTTTATATTTATATTTTAACATATTTTAAGAAATTTTGCCACACTATTTTTAATGGGAGGAATGTAATTAAGATCTTTTGTTCAGATTAATTTACTAACTCTATGTTAGTGCGGAACCTAATTAAAATAGCTTCTTGATTGATGAATCAGGCTAATTTGATAATCAACTTTTGTGTTCTCGGTAATTCCTTCGAAGTTGATGAGAAAGTTGAGACAATTCGACGAGCTAGTCTGTTTTATAATAGTTTGTCACGACTCACGATGACCTAAAAGCAGAAATCCTAAATAAGTTGTTTCATAGAAGAATTTTACATAATTGGCAATAACAGTTATTACGGTAGTCAGAATGTAAATCATTCGAAAATAAATTTATGTTGAAGAGCTATGGGACATTCCTATTTCTTCTTTAATTAATTAACATTTTTTTAGTTGAATGATTAATGAAGTATTTATTTTTATTCGTTTAAAAAATGTTATAAATTTAGTAGCTTAGATAATCTTCATCCTTCCAGGATTTGAAATGAAAGGAAATTTAATTAAATTCATGATTTCTCAATTCAAATATAAAATTCTATATTTATTCATAATTTAAGTTAATGTCAAGTGAATATAATCTATCGTATCCTTTTCAAACTCTTCTAAAACCACCACCTAGATTATTTATTTATTTCAACGACTTCAATAAGAATAAACTTGTGATAAATATTATTTAATACATCTGTACATAGACATTTTGAAAGATAAAAATTGTCATCATTTATACTCATTTATACGTCATTGATAATCAAGTTCTATAATAAACGAGCTTCTATTAATATAAAATATTTTACCTAGCAAAGTTTAACTTCTTATAATGTATGTAAATGTCTTAACATGGTAATTACGAACCCCATATTTCTTCCATTTTATTTCATGCTTTCATTTTATGTTCCTATACGTCATCATGATTAAATATAATACAATAAAAATATTACAATAAAAATATTAATAAAATATACGATAATATATAATTATATAAATACAAATATACATTTATAGTGATTAAAATTGACTTAAATAACATCAATTTATCTCATCATTTAACCTTTTTATACATGTATTTATACATATTTATTATTTATTTATTTAACATACGTATGCACGTAATTAGAACGATTTAGACAACAGGTTAAAGTATTAGGATCAACTTCTAATTATTATACAAATAATCGTTGCAGGCTTTAAAACAAACGATCTTGCGGTTAATCGAGGATCGAAGGTAGACGACGGGCCACGCGACCAAATCTTTTCGGAGGATCGGTCGGATGGTCGAGTCGTGAGTCGATCGAACTGGTCGGTGAAAGAGGAAAAAGAAAAATACAGGTAAGCTATTCAAAGCCACGACACGCGTGGGAATGAGTTTCCACCTCTGTTGAGCTGGTTCTACGTGATTATCGGTATGAGCTGCGTGAACGATGCGTTCGTCACCGGAGTGCAGGTGCTTTCCTGGCGATGGCTTCGAACGGCTCGTGAAACACGTGAAAATATGTGCGTTCCGGGCACGAACGATCTAACCATTTGATCGTGATCATTTCGTTCGGAATTACAAGCAGCAGCGACTCGTTTGATGACCGCTTTCTATGCTTTTCTAAGAAAGAAAGTTAAAATTGATGGTACGGTTGCAATTTTTTAAATGTTCGCCGAGCATTGAGAAATAGGAAGCTGGAAAATTAGGAAATGATGAGCGAAGATTAAATTGGAATGTGCACGTTAATGTGCACCGACCAGTACCGTTAGGTTTTTACGGACTGATTCATAAATTCTATTTCTATAAATTCACAATACGATTAAACATCGATAGAAATGTAACAGAAAAATTGTCGCAAAGTTGGATAACGCGTGATTAATGTCAGAAACATCGACTTTCTTAAATAAAACAAAGTAATTGAAATATATTAAAAGTAGCTCTTCCAATACTAATAAACAATTCTTTCATATTTAATTACAAGTGTAAATAAATATTATAAACCAAATTGATACTTTTTATCTTTTTGAAAGTTAAATTCTCGCAGTTGTGTTATTATCTTCCCAGAATAGTGATAACGCTTTACAAAACAGAGTAACGTGTGCATATGTTAAATACTTATGTTAAATAGAATACTTAAAAATTCTCTAACGTGAAATATAAATTTTTCATTCTTACGTTCACATCGCGCAAATGCGCAACACTGAAACACGTGAAAAATAATGTAGAAAATTTGACAAAGCTATTCGATTAGGTGATTCGTATTAAATTATTAAAAACAGAAACTCCCAAGATGCCTGTATGTATATATATCATGGAATGTCAAATTATTTCAATTATTCAAACTTAAAGAGTTGCATTTTATCATTGTGTTGGACGATAAAAGCCTCGTAAAATCTAATTAACACCTACTTGACTTGAACTATTTAACTCGGACTTATTTAACAATTGGAAAGATAAGAACGAGCCGAAAAACGAGGAAGAAATCGAATCGCCGATAGCTATGTTCGAATTTCAAGGAAAACATAAAAAGAATTAAGAAGCTATTTAGGACGCGATTCGACTTTCCAGCCGTCTCATCGAGTCGTAATTACATGCTGGGCGCGTCCGTTGCGCTTTTAACCAAATTCTTAACGGATCACCTCCATGACAACGTTTCCCAATGAATAGCGTCTAAAATTACCTAGCAAGCGCATAAATGCCGCCTAAACCCGTCGTTTCAAAAATACACTATCGTCCATAAGTATTTGTTTTTATTTCTGTATTTAGAGGTAGGATCACAATAGCTATTATTTTATTCTTTGGATAAATCTATCAGAGCGTTCTGAGCCGAAAAACCTTTATTGTACTTTCTTACATGGACTAGGGATAAAAACAAAAAAGTATCTTAAACCTATCGATTATATCTAAAACTATCTTCTAGTTATTATTTATTGTAACTAGCGCATCTGCATATGGTTGATGAGCGCGAACTCACCTTGTCATTTTCAACAGTATTTGAACACTTGCAATTTATTGCACGGATGCCCACAAAATTATTCCGATCGTTGTAGAAATTTTCTATGAATATATATTATACAGTGGCTACAAAAATTATTGCCAAGCATCTTTATTTTTCAATGTAGCGTCTTTTTTTTTTTATCAGGTTCTACATTTTATTTTTGTAGTAGCGAATCTTCGTAGTCGTGTAAGAGTAATGATAAATGATGCGAATATATTTAGACCTAATTTATTGGTATGGTGGTAAATGTTACGATAAATACAACGACGTGCCAATACTTTTTGTTGCGTTTGTTACGCCTCGAACCTTTTGAAGTTTCATTAGCATCGTAATGAAACTCGACTATCGAGATTATATCGGTAAAGTTTGAAAGGAATGTGAAAATCTGGATGTAAGTGGAAATATTTATAGACAGCAGTGTATTTTCGTACAGTTTGTGTGGAACCATCAATTCACGAAATTTACAACGAAACACAACAACACAACGATACGATCCACGACGACGAAGCGCAACGAGAATGGCTATTTGAGCGAGTTCACGTTGGATGAAATAAATTAAGGTATTCCATGGGGTGATATTAAGTATGTCATCACGAAATACTTAAACTTATGGTTACCCTTAAGTTTCGAAAATAATCCACAGAAATCTATCGGGGTTCCTTGAACCTTCTTCTGGAACCGGTTCTGTTCATCCTAAATTGGGAAACGTGGACCTTCCAAGACGGCTATTTAAATCGTTTTCTTTCTTCTTCTTCCTCTCCCCCTAAGGGAAGGCTTACTTCTCATAAGCAATACGGCTGGTTCGTTTTGAAATCGAATAGCCCTTCGGTTCTCTTGTTTACGATGTGATTTTAATGGGTTTTTCCGGTTCTAGTCTTCAAATTTCATATTTAAATACCACGGCATCGGGACAATTTTATTTATAACATAAGATGGTGAACATTTATAAAATGTTTTTAGAACATTATTTATATTAATCGAAAATATTATACACCGTTAATGCTTCTTTAAATAAGATGAGTCGTTTGTGAACATCACATACAGTCTGTCACACAAGAGCGTGTCTGCGATATTTCTGTAAATATTTATATATTTGTAAAAAAATTTATATGAATTGAATCTACATCTAAAACACTAATACGCTATTACTTAGTAGGGTGTCCAATCTCCTCCATTAGCGATTATAGCTTGACATCGTTTCGGCATACTCTCGACTAATTTTTGAGCGTAGGATTCTGGTAACGACCTCCATATCTTTCGAATGTGATGTACAAGTGTTCTTATTTTTGTGATACGTCTTCCTCTCAGCTTGCATTTCATTAGGGACCACACATTTTCGATAGGGTTTGCATCAGGGGACTGCGATGGCCAAGGAAGTACTGTGATGGCGTTTTTCGCTTTCCATTGGGTGCAGATGCGACTTCGATGTTTAGGGTCGTTGTCTTCTTGCAATATCCATTGGTCCTCGGTTTGGTTGAACCAACGTTTCACGGATGTGAGAAGTCCCCTTTGGTACAATTTCACCATCTTTTGTGCATTCAGATTGTCTGTAAAGACGCACAAAGTGCCAAAACCGCGTGCGTTAAAGCAACCCCAAACATGCACTTTTATAGGGTGTTTTACACTTCTTTGAATCATCCTTCTTCCATGGATAGTCCAAGCACGCCTAATAGGACACCATGCCCAAAACGAAGATTCATCAGTGAATATTATATTACTCCAATCACGATCTCTGTTTTCATTCGCCCATGCCAGACGATTTTCGACGTTTCGCGTACGCGGCACTCATATTAAAAAGCTCTGTTCCTTTCACTGTTTCAAATGAAACTGAAAGGTATTCAGCAACGCGTATTAGAGAAGTTTTCGTTTGTTTACATTCTTTTTATCTCATTCTGATTAGGTGTCAGGTTTCGCAGATATCGCAGACACGCTCTTGTGTGACAGACTGTAAATATATCACGTACCTACTTGAATTAAAGTGGATATTTCTATGAGCGTACGTTACAATACGTATTTTATATTTTATCGTTTAGGATATCAATCTCATGTAAATCTTTTACAAAGTGAAATAATCTTTGAAGAGAGATTACGTCCACGATTTGATGTTTACGTGTATTTACGAATCTAAGACAATTTCGATACAGAAATTCTAATTCGTCGCGTTCAATTATTACTCATCTGAAATGATGTTTCACGCACATTTTCTATATTTACAAAGTACTTGGTTCGCGATATAAGATGGATTCGAGCATCAGAAACAGTATCTAAGTAAGTAAGGTCGGAGAGTGCACTTACAAGTACTTCAACATTTGAAAAAGTGGAACTTTCTAAATGTATTGAAACATTGAAAGATAGGAAGCCAGGCATACCACAAGTAGCATACACACAAGTATCGTACATTATAAAATCTAACAATCTTCTGGCTAAAATACATATAAAATTTATTTTATCGTGCCACGAGTAGATAACTATCTGCCAGAAATTAATCTATGATGTATTTTTCCATGCTTTTACAATTTATAGTTTGCTATCTTTCTATCGCGTATTTAGGTATCTATTGCTCTCTTATAGAATCACTGCTATCATAATATTTTTATAATATTGTCCCAAACTGAATTTTTAATGACTTACGAGATATGATCTAATACTTTGTAAAGATTTGGTCATCTTCAAAGGTACTGCTTATGTACATTTTTCGAAGCACTTAGGTATACGTACATAGTTGAAATCTATCTCGTCTAGATCTAAATGTTCTTTAAAGTATTTCTTCTTCTCTTCTTCTCTTCACTTCTATGGTATTCAAAACGTCCTAGATAAGTTCAGAACCTATTTTTAGTATATTTATATCCAGCTCTACTTATCTGAAAAGATAATACGTTAGCGCTAAAAGAACGTGCAAGACAATTATAAAACTTATCCGAAAGAGATCAGAATGAAAGCTACTTACTATATGAAAAACTACATAATACTAGAGGAAAACAAGTCTTCACTCATATGTGTTCACTTTATATAAATACACCACGCGAATCCCTAGAAATATATCACCGTAAACCAATAAAATTTCTATGAAAAATTACAAATAGCTTATTTCGAACACTCTGTGAATTTCGTTGGTAAATAAATATCTTTCGATCTTGCGAATATTTACGAAATACGTAATTCCATTACGATCACATAATTGCAACCGTTCGATACCGTACACAAGAGTATAGCGTTTTCTAAAAGTTTATTCAGCAAAACGGTTGGACAGCTTGCGAACAGTTGTTGAGTTATGAAAGATAATAATGGGCCAAACACTTACTTATCTAGCTGCATGAAACGCGTTAAGAGAGAAAGGAAATAGTGCCATTAGCGGGACACACGCTCTTCCTTGAGTTTTTAGTCGAGTCTCCGATGTTTTATAAATTATTGGCCAGGCGAATATCGGTAATTATCAAAAGCGATACTTTATAGTTGCGAAATCGTCGGCTATATTACGCTCTACTCGGCTCTACCACGCAAGGAATCGAGCACTGTCGCTTAATTTGTAACGGTGAGCGCGTTAAACTAACGCGAGACCACTTTTCACCTCGTTTTCCCCGTTATCGATAACCTCCCATTTATGTTTCGCTTTTTACTCGAACTGTTCGGGCAATTGCCGTCATTTGCAGCTATCGTAATTAATCGCAAACTCGTGACTTGCTTCAGGATACTTTACTGTTCATGAGCACACACTGTGCTCGATTTGTAATAACAGTATGTAAACTTTATCAAAGAGCACAAATTAATAATCAACTAGTAATTAGAAGCAGTACCCACTTTCTTTTTATGCAACCACCAGACTGTAAACCACTTATTAAAAATCCTATCAACGATATATTTTATTATTACATTTACCATGCACGTATATTATTATACTACTTTGCCATTTAAATATCACTGGTTACATTAACAGCAGAAATCTTTCAATCAGTTTACAACACGCTTCTTAATTTAATTTAGAATATAGAAATTAAAAAAGTCGAAGATAAGAGTTTGTCAAGCAACAAAACCCGTTTATGAGACAATTGTTTGAACAATTACAAACGCCACATTTATTATTAAATATCGGTTTTCAAAAATCAATTTTATAGGCTTATATGTTATTATACATAGGCATGATGTTTGTAAATAGTAAAATCAAGATAAATTTAATATGCAAATCTGAAAATATATATAGAAGTTGCCAGACATTTACTGCTAACGTACACTTAATAAAAAATGAATATACATCACGCACACCCGTTTTAAATATATTAAGAGTGTTAATGATAATCCGATTGAATACAGAGGCTTATTAAAAACAGTTTAAAAACTTTTCTGATGTCTGCAATATATATATGTATACATTTGTGCTATATAGATAGATCTCGTATATATAGTTTCTACGTACATTTCTAAATGTCTTTCAAACTTCATCGATATACACGCGATAGTTGGTGTTAATGAATTTGTAAATATTTCGCATAAGACGCATAGTATATTCATAAAAAGTTTCTACAACTACTTTCGTGAAACATTGTAGATTGTCTTTTCTCATTGTCGGTCAGATGGAAAACCATCAATCATAGTGTGTTCCAAATGAAACGAAGGTTATGGAAAATTCAATTTTAATTACGTTCAATTCAGTTCGATTTAAAATTCAATTTGGTCACACGATTGGTAGATATTTGTTGCGTTCTATAATGCAAAAATCGTATATCTGAGTACCATGCGTAAGACGTGCAAAGTGTAATTCAATCATTCGGTTTCGACTTGTGGCCAGTTGCCAAGATAAGATCGAGTTCGTCCAAGTTCTGTGTTACAATGTTGTCAAACGTTACCAGCGACGAACGAGTATTTCGTTTCGCCAACTTTCCATTGCATTTTACCTTTTACCGTTATTTCATCTTTCTGCCATTACCCATGCTTCTCGTTGAAATTTTATACGCCAGCAAAAACTTTTGCTCCTTTTTCGGTTGAAAGTAACACGCAGAACGAAAGGATCGCGTGCAATAACAGAGGAGAAGTTGTTTCCAATATTGATTTAACGAGATTAATACGGACCGTTTTTATTTTGGGAGTGATGTTTTAATGAGGTATCTCTTTGAAATTTTACGTCATGTTATATGATAAAACAAAACGCGCCAGCCGACGTGGAATAAATACGAATAACGTTAAATCAAGTCTTTCGTATAATTAACCAACTACGTAAATCCACGATAAACACAGCAATATAAAATAATAATTAACTGGAATCAATCAAAAATATGGCGAAGCATTTTCGTGAATTCGTACGTTCAAGACGAAATTCTAAGATCTATTAATATTTGAAACAGATAAGGTAGTTGTAAAATTATAATTCGGTAACGTTATTATTATATGCGATATTTACGTGATTGTTGACAAAATAAACGATAATTAAACTTACTAAAAAAACATATTTTACGATAGAACCGAAACCTTTTATAATAACTTGTATAAAGATCAATATCTGTAGCAATAAAAATATAAAGCGAAGCATACGAATAAACTCATCGTCGATCGCTATAAAATAATAAAATAAAATATTCACGTCTTTTCGTTACAAATATAATCATAATGATACTTTTCATACGAGGAAGTGCATCTTACTGTAGATACTATTGTACGATACTTTCAATCCATCGAAATATTGCAACAATTTCCAGGAACCTTTTATCAATAGATCTTTCGTAGAACTCACGTTTCTACCGTTGCACATTTCGATTACGCTTCAATTTCTCTTCAACTCGAAGTTTCTCCTTTCACCATTTTCCGCACTTCAGAATGGTGTTTCGCGATTGATTCTCGAACTTCAGCCAGCACGATCCTTGGATAGCTGGTAATTGTTCAGATTATAATGCTCGGCTTACCAGGAACCCGATCTATGATTCTAGGCTTGCGACTCGTTCAGATGGAAACACAATCGCGTTAATACGATTAAAGTCAACGTTCACAGGTGCATCCCACCATCGAAAGTTTCAATCTTTATTCCGTATTATTTTCTAGCTTCCCTTTTTTCGCGTACCGTTTCGTGTTCCACTTTCGTTTCGAATCGATGGTCTTCAAGAGATATTGAAGTCGATATGTATCTTGCCTATAACGAGCAAATAATATTTCTCCTCGTACGAAAAATAATGTTTATTCAATTGGTCTGTCGCGTTATTCCACTATAAAGAAACATAAGTTCCGGCTGAGTTGTAGTAGAAAGAGAGAAGGAGAGAGTGAGAGGAGAGGCGGGAGGGGGAAAGAGAGAATAAGAAAACAGAACGAAGGGAAAGAGATTTCAATGCTGCTTGGCACGAGAGACGCGAACCTTCCACCGGAACTTCAGGCAAATCATTGACATTAATCTACTTGGCATTGCTCGTTTCTAATCATATTTTAATGATTAAAACAGCGCACGATCAACGAAACTGGGCCGCTACAAGCTTTCAAGGATCTTTCTGATGGAAGAGGCCTCATTTCGAACTCTTTATAGACGTTTATGGATATGATGGCATTCTTCGAATCGACCTACAGACATTAAAAATTAATTCAACAGACATGTTTAATGGTTTAACCGTGTAACTTATGTACCGCGTCGTTCGAAAAGTTAGAATCACTATTTTGGTTGTAACAATCGTAAATTTTTTAATAATTTCGTTATGAATCTGAAATTAACGTTGCTGATATTAATAATAATTCTCTGTACTTTGACACCTTTAACGAAAGGTTTTTATCTATAGAGGAAATCTCTTGCACGATATTTTACCGATTAATAACATTAATAAATTGACAAGTTACAGGTTGGAGGTTGTAGATTTCTTTTCCTCATAGTTCATAGTCAGATTTCATTTATTCATAGTTAGATGATTTACAATTTATAAAACTTACTTGTAAACTTAAATAATACTACTACTATTAGTTTGATCGTACGAGATGGCCCAAATAGTAATTTCAAATCTGTATAATTTGGAAAATTTTATGTACAGTGAAAATCTGGTGCATAGTATATACATTGAAGGCACAAAATTTTGTCAAAATCCCTGATACATAGAATGACGTGTAAATTGAAAAACGATTGGAAAGATACAAAGTATGTAGGAATACAAATTAATAATTAAAAAAAAAAAAAAAAAACAAGTAAATCTGTAGGAATGTCAATATTATACGAATCTCATTTTTGCAAGGTGTATGCTTACTTTTGATTCTCGCTCTACAGGATTTTAAGGTTTATGTTACAAAAATTTATACACGTCCTGTTACCATCAACTTAGTAGGGAGCGCTCCCTGATTAATCAATACTTCCGGTCCTCACTGAGCGGTAGTCGTTTTGTTTCCGCTTCAGGCCAAAGTATTCCGTGAAATCTATTCGGTATTCGTAACAATATCTTCCGAATGCAACGCGTAAATAATTCATTAACGAAAGGTAGCAGCTTTTACATGTGTTGCTCGAGCGTTTTAAAACGATCAGAGGAAAATTTCATCTAGGAAAGTAAAATTAAAGAAAAAGAAAGGAACTTCGTCGTATTTGGAAAATATCTTTATGATAGGCATGTTACAATATTCGGCTCTCATTTTTCACGTTAACCAAGAACCAGGAAGTGACGCTTCGTTGCGTAATTTAATAGCTTCCGTGAAACGACGAAACAGTCGAGACGGTGAGACCGTAGCGGAGACTGCGGTTATCGTTATTACAAACAAATTATTGGGCATGCGAGTGTATTGTTCTAAAGCCATGGAGGAGAAAAGAGAATAATTCAGGTATCTGTGCCTCGCCGTTATTCTGCTTTTGTTCTCTCGGCGATCTCATAGGATCGGTGTGAAAAAGGAATCCACCATCGAAATCCAGGTCTAACCTCCTTGTGATTAAAACCACTTTCTCCTGTTGCGGGTAATTGCTAATAACGCTGCTAATAAATTGATTGACTACCGCTGTTTCGCAGTGTCGAATTTTTATTTCTGGCCATCGTAAATCATAGTATCGAAAGTAAAGCGACTGTACGGTAGTTTCTGTAGATTAAGAGATTGTTTGGTTCCATCAAATACATACACAATATTTCACGAATGTTTTTCCACTCTCGTAGAAACCTTTTACGAACGTGTTACGCGATAATGCGTATACTTAGTGAAATTTTCAAATTTCATTCGCAATGTAACGAGCCACGACTATTACGATTACATTAGTAAAATTTGAAACGAGTCTAGAAGCTTATATAGAAAGTACAGTCTGTCACACAAGAGCGTGTCTGCGATATCTGCGAAACCTGACACCTAATCAGAATGAGATAAAAAGAATGTAAACAAACGAAAACTTCTCTAATACGCGTTGCTGAATACCTTTCAGTTTCATTTGAAACAGTGAAAGGAACAGAGCTTTTTAATATGAGTGCCGCGTACGCGAAACGTCGAAAATCGTCTGGCATGGGCGAATGAAAACAGAGATCGTGATTGGAGTAATATAATATTCACTGATGAATCTTCGTTTTGGGCATGGTGTCCTATTAGGCGTGCTTGGACTATCCATGGAAGAAGGATGATTCAAAGAAGTGTAAAACACCCTATAAAAGTGCATGTTTGGGGTTGCTTTAACGCACGCGGTTTTGGGACTTTGTGCGTCTTTACAGACAATCTGAATGCACAAAAGATGGTGAAATTGTACCAAAGGGGACTTCTCACATCCGTGAAACGTTGGTTCAACCAAACCGAGGACCAATGGATATTGCAAGAAGACAACGACCCTAAACATCGAAGTCGCATCTGCACCCAATGGAAAGCGAAAAACGCCATCACAGTACTTCCTTGGCCATCGCAGTCCCCTGATGCAAACCCTATCGAAAATGTGTGGTCCCTAATGAAATGCAAGCTGAGAGGAAGACGTATCACAAAAATAAGAACACTTGTACATCACATTCGAAAGATATGGAGGTCGTTACCAGAATCCTACGCTCAAAAATTAGTCGAGAGTATGCCGAAACGATGTCAAGCTATAATCGCTAATGGAGGAGATTGGACACCCTACTAAGTAATAGCGTATTAGTGTTTTAGATGTAGATTCAATTCATATAAATTTTTTTACAAATATATAAATATTTACAGAAATATCGCAGACACGCTCTTGTGTGACAGACTGTATAAGACGTTCGTGGAAAAGCACACGCTTCGCAAAGATCATGAAAGTATTTGAACAGTCAATTATTCATTGGTAGAAAAGCACAGTGTTGTGAGTTTAACCTTTAGGACTACTATTTATGCAGCGTATTAATTTTATGCTAAATGTATGTATTACAATAAATAATTTTATAATTGCCACATACGTTTTCGGATTGGATTTCAAATTTTAGCAACAGTGACCCGATAGCCATGTCTCACTGTGATGCTAATGATACTTTGAAATGTTTCGTCTGTCGCACATAATGTATTCATACAAATTTTTTGTGGTAAACATGCCAATATTTTTCTCAGCCACTATACGTAATTGCTAGTTAGTTTCGAGTTGTAAATTTTGTTTTTGAAAGGCGAACATACTCTCTAATTTTGCCAGATCCAAATATTTTCTACGATACGTAACCTAGAATTCCTTTTCTTTTTTATGATTCGAATATGTATATGTACGATATGAATCGTACGTTGTATTCAAAATCTTAAACGTTATAAATATACAGATTCCTACTTGCGGGATAATAAAAATGCACATACTTAAACTTTCGATGGAAATAAACATTACTTTTCAAAAGTTTTCACTTGCCGAGTTCTGGTATTATACCATCGAGCATTGCATTCAGATTTTCATTTAAATATATTTGCATCAAAATATAAATTACAATATTAAATATCTCTATACGCAAACTTTAAAATTAGATCGATCTATATAGTCAAGCGAACATAAGCCTAATACCGATATGTTTCGACGACAAGAGATTAAAAATTACTTTTACCACCAAATTTTTATTTATTTATTCACCACCAAAAATATACCCGTTCCTTTACAACGACAATAAAATTTCCAAATATTTTATACGATAGATAAAATATGTGCGTTCACGTATCTTCCTGAACCACTCTATATACAGTTAACTCTATCACTAAATCACTATTTCACCGTTGCTTCATTAATTCAACCAATTATCTCTACTAGTTACCTTTCATTCACAACCTTCGTCGCACGCAACATATTCACGCAAAAAACTACAGAACTCGGTAAGTTTACGTTATCCTCGACCATGAACGTTCAACGTCACAGATAATCGTCGCGTTGTTCTACAATAGTACGCCGCTCTCTCTTTCTTTCTATTCTTTACAATTTCATATGTAAAAAAAAGTCCGAGTTTTGTTCCGCTCTGCTTTCCTGTTATTTTCCACGCTGCAGGCAATCGAGAATCTAATTCTCTTGCGACACCTTTCCAACTTTACACTTTTAATAAAAATAAAAAAAGATTCATACGTACTTCATAGTACGTTCTATGGTTATCGTTACGCGATTGCCCTGGTATTGGGTCTTGGTTTGTTGATCAATCGGCACAGTAGATCGATCATTTTATCCTCGTGGCAGCAAAATCATGGCATAACGGTACGAACAGACATTCCTGGCTGAATGAATCAGTCTTCTTGGCCGATTGTGTTGTCTATAGTCGATGGTCACGCATCGGTTCGGTCAAGGCCCTTCCCTCCACCTTTTTTCTTCTCTCCTTCGTGCTTTCCCTCTCCTCGATGTCGTTCCACCTCTATGGTCAGCCTCCTTCACCTTCCGTTATTTACGTTCTTTAATTATGTATTGTCTAACGTAATCGGCTGGAATCTGGCCGATCGTGTCACCCGTTCCCGCCTTCAATATATCGTTAGTTCTCTTGTTCACCATATCATTTTAACGAGACTCCCTGGTGTAGTTCTAGTCATAAAATTTCTTAAATAATACGCGTTCCGGATTAATTGCAGTATGGTAAGATAATAGAGAACCTTAGATTCGACATTTTAAAATTCAGTCTTGAACTTTGCATAGAATAATCAAACTTATTGTATATTATGAGACATTATTAATCTTCGATATAATAACGAAAGAATGGGAAAATATCATATGCTTTAGGTACAGGAGGAAATATCGAACAGGAAGAAGTGACTCGATTAACCCTTATGGTAGGATCATTTGAGTCAGCGCAGGATTATATAGGAATTAATAAAATAGGTAACAAAATAATTTTTAGAAATAAAGAATATTGGATTTTCAAATTGCTCCCGTACGAGGACCTAATTAATCTTATTTTTATATAATCCTCGAACTATATCTGTATTTTTGTCGATATTTTCCACGCTTAAGAAGCATTGATAATCATAACACTAATTACGTCGTTGGATTTGTATAATCCACGAATGTACTCGCGTCATATATTTTTATTATACGAGGCATCTTTTGATCTAACAAACATGTTCTCTGTTCAACTGTATTGTAGCAATGTATCTCTTTTTAATGTAGTTTTAAGTGGCATAAAAAACAAAAAATTTGATTTATTAAGTCTCCTCGCCCCTCAGTGGTCTTCAAACGAATGGAAATCTCGAACAAGATTCTGAAGCAGATTTAGCATATTTCGGAGAAAGCGTTTCTAAGTTACATATTTCCTAAGTTTCAAACACCTAACGTGCTTCTCGTGTTCAATCGCCTTCTGATGAAATATCCGCAACCTGTCTGTGCTAAAACGATCGACAGAGGCTGCACCATATTTTATTGCTAATCTAACTCTAACTAAAATCTACTATATCCAGTATGCAAACGTGCAAGATCTTTATTTGAGATTTTCACAGTTATTTATCGCCTTCTCTGTATCTAAGTTTTCTGTATCTCTTTTATAAAATTCCTATCGTTCTCTTCTTTTCGCTTTCATTTCCCTCGACGTCGTTCCACTTCTGTGGTCAGCCTCCTTCACCTTCCGTTATTTACGTTCTTTAATTATGTATTGTTTAACGTAATCAGTCGGGATCGATCGTGTCACCCGATCTCGTGTCCCTCGATCTTTGTCTGATTAACGATCCAAGGCGAGGCTGAATCGATCGAAACGCATGCACGCTACGCGATTTTCAGCTGAGTTTACCGACCTGATGGTATCCAAGCTTTTTATTTTTCCAGGGAAGGAATTTGTGTCGAGTGGAGAATTTGTGTGAGTGTAAAAGTAATGATGAAAGATTAAGTTTTATTAACGAGTGGGTAACGACCGATTGTGAAACGCGTGGGCGGATAATTGAAATCGATTTTTACATTTAGAATTATATTCGAGAAACGTGTGATTAACATTTATTCAGGAGTGCTATTAATGTTAAGAGTTGCTGTTAATGACTATACTTTTCTCTATGCATATATTTATGTTCATTGTGTTTCTTTTATTATTCGTATTTATTAGTTGTGCGTTAGTGCGTTTAACAACTTGCTCGAGGATCTGATTTACGTTTTCTATGATACTCTTTCACAATATATATACTTTTAATACGATACTTACCGTTGTATCGTAAAATTTTACACTCGCTAATAGCTCGTAACTATCCACAGATTTTATTTGTTTCATAGCAACTGTACGTGAATTTTACAAAAGCGTACGAAATTGATGGTGAATTAGTAATTAGACACACTACCCGCTACCTTTTCGCGGAGTCGTTAGATTATATAATTAATTAGCAAAAAAACATAATAATAATATGTTTCGCTATTTACTGTATATATTACTATGTACATTTGCTATATCATTTAACAAAATTATCAACCTTTCGACTAAATTATACCAAGTATTCAATTTAATTACACACTTGATTATTGCACCAATTGTCGGTGATCGTATCAAGTACTCAATTACTTGCGGACAGCATTCTATATGATCGTATCTACATTGTAAACACCGAACGTGTTAAACTGCATTGATCGGTAATATTTGGTTCAAATGATTGGGTAAACGATCGAGGATTATTTATTCCACTTATTATTCTGTCGCTTCGAATAATCAGAGCGCTGTTTGATAATTAATTTAGCGGGTTTTCATTGGCAAGTTTCTAATGTAATTACGCAGCGGACAATATTTCTCGTAATAAAAAGCTGTTCTTCTAGCTGAAGGAAGTGAAAGCGTTCGCCAATGATTCATAAATAGAGGCGCCGAATGGTGACAGTATAAACAGACTATTTATCATTAGATAGAATAAAAACTTTTTATACTTTACGAGAAAGGAATTCATCGCTGCATGACGACTATACGCGCGCCTATGATTTCCCCCTTTTATGCAACATCGTATACACTTCTAACTTCTTCTATCGGATTTTTAAACGTACCAGTTTGACAAATGGGCATTGTGGTGAATCGTGTTAAACTAGCAACATGACAAATCGAATTTATGTTCTTTCTTTAATCCTCTTGATTTACATAAATTTTCATGTTACAAAAGCACCGACTGTTTCCACGTCATTCCTTTTTTTCTTCAACTTATGCTTTGCATTATGTAGTACACGTATTAACGAACAGAACACTGTGGATATTTATGCAGATTCATATTTTTATAGAAATGACTAGAAAAATTGTAGCTATGAAATATTATAAGCAGCATTACACTTTGCATATTTTTGTATATTACGTGTATTATCGTGTCTACGAATATTTTTGCACTTTCAAATTTCCTGTAAGCGCATAGAAACCTGAATACTGTTAACGAATTCCTTGAATTCACGAATAAATCAGCAAATAACGAATTCTTAAATTATCAAAATCTATTCTTGCTTTAAAAAGAGATGGATATGTATCGAAAATCTACGTTAAACTAAATAAAATGAAAACTGTGAAATACATAAAAATACATAAGAAAAAGAAATTAGCAATATCATGTGAATATATCCTCCAAAATTTTTTGCGTTTATTCTTATTTTTACAATACTTCCCCCGCTATTATTTAACAGCTTAGGACAACGAATGAATAACATTCATATCAAGACAAATTTTTAGCGTTGCATATTCTTTCGCTAGTCTAATGTTATAGACAGATTTCAAGACGAAATCCATAATTGACGTGTTAGAAAATTTCTTCAGATTCGTCTTTAATTAAATAGGAAAACGAGGATACGCTAACAAGTTTCGTTCTATGTCTAAATTACATACAACGCGTTACTTATTTATTAAAGATTAAAGATATTATTTATAAAAGTCACAACATTATCTATATATAACTATATAAAAGTAATGAAAAATACTACAACTATATAACAGAGAAATGCAGTTGCCGGTGAAATGCAACAGACTCGAGCTAGTCTTCTTTCTGTTTATATTTTAAGGACGAATCCAATCTGAACATTAGAGGGGAATTGTGCGGCGCAGAGTCGGTCAAGGCCTCTTATCCCTTTTCCTTCTTTTCCATGCTTCTCTTCTTCCTCCCTCTACTTCACTTCGGTCAACCTCCTTCACCTTTCATGGTCTGTGTCGTCTAATTACGTATTGTCTAACGGCTCAGTCCCCATGGCGTGTCTCTCTTTTCATCGTTCGTGTCATCCTTCTCTGACGGGTCAACCGGCAAACAACGAGGTGTCATTACGGTAATACCTGACGTAATGTTACGTCAACAGTCAACACCGTAAATGGCGTCCGCGTTTTAGTACCTATCGATCGGTATTTGCTGTAACGATAGCGGAAGTCGATGAACTTTCGTCGCTTCAAGGAAACCGGCCTTTCGTCTCCTGATTATTTGCACCTCCATACTAATTCCTTTTTACGACTTTTCACGGTGTTTCTTATCCTTATGATGAATATTTGCATTTAAATCAACTACGTAGCTTGATTTTCTACGACTGTTATTGATATTTGTTTTTTTTTTTACGATATTCGGATAATTTTGGGATTAACGAATTCTTTCTAAACGATGGAAATAGTTCGGTTAATAGAAAAAATGCGATTAGAAGAAAGGTAAAATAGGGTAGAACGTAATTGACAAAATGACAGAGTATTGTTGCGTTGGATATCGTTGTATTGGTTTCTAACATAAATTCGTCTTGTTTTTATATTTGTTACATAAACGGAGAAAATAGGACTGATATATGTTAAAGTCTAATATAACGCTATTATCGAAATTATCAGAGATCTGAAATAGTTAGGTACGTAACAAAGGTATTTCGGTAAATTAGCGAGTGCTTTAGATACGAGCTTTATTATTATATTTAAGAAACTTACGGCTTTTTTATTTACAAAGTATATAATATATAAAGTATACTCAGCGCACAGTATATTTATATATTAATACAATTATGAGAATTATTCCATGGAATCAAGTTTTCCTTTCGTAATTACGTTAATTGTACGAGTGCATAGAGAATAATCCTTTTCGGCCAATTTAGCGAAATATATCCTGAAGTCCTAATTAATGGCAATAGACAATTTTCAATAGAAATTATAAAATGTGAAAGTTTTGTCGACGTTGGTTGTAGGAATCGAAAGAAGGTTTATATAAGAAGCAACACATGCATGTGCAAATAAATATTCGTATACATGGTTTATTTCTTAGATTACCATCGTTGATACAGTATAACAAAATTATTAGTCATCGTATACGTATTTAGACGGGATAATATTACAGATAATAAAATAATGACGGAAGAATGAGGAAGACGTGTTTAAATATTTCCTCGTTCGGTGACTATCCAATCTAAGATTCAAGACGATCATCGGCCACATCTGTTGGAATCGAGAGTTGCAATCGATGGATAGTCGAGATTGAAAGGAAATTGAAGTAAATTTACCGATTTCGTACAAATTGCGAACAGTTGCGACACGCTATCAACGATGGTTCGCGGAATAGATTGATTCGAAATATTGCACGTAGTTTACAGTTACTCGTTATTGACAAAGGATATAAATTGAAAAGAAATCTATTTAACCTTCTTGGAAAGGAAAATTAAAATCACGAGAGCAAGCAACGAAGTGAATGGTTCTAATGAAGAATTGCAGATCAAATTGGAAAAGATTGGAAGAAAATTATTAATAAAGAGTTAAAAACAACGCATACGATGGTTCAGAGAAAGAATATTATAGGAAAATGTAAATTTATAAGAAGACAAATTTTGTATTATATAAAGATCATAGGAAAGAACACGATAAATATATTTTTGTTGATTTTTTATTTTAACGTCACTTTATGGCTAAAGAGAAATACTTTAACAAGTAATAAATAAAGATGAAAGGTCCGATAAGTTGAGAGATATAGTTGATGAAGGTTTGCAAGAGGCAAATATATAACTTTTAGAACAATATTTTAATATTTTGACGAGTATTATTTTTAAAGTTACGAAGAGGAGTGGAAAATACAAGTATAGTTCTAAAATTAAATAAAAAGAACAATTTTAATAACACGGAACTAATTGACGATATACTGAATTCTAAAATTGCTCTGATGTATACAGCGAGAAGTATAATTTTCCGCGTTCTCCCCGCAGTTTTCATGTAATATCGATTAAAAGAGAAAGAAAATGATACGAACCAACAAGGGGAAAACAAATTCAACGTGAAATAAAATCAGATCAATCGTCGGAAACAATAATTCCGATAACATGGAGTTGATTCGTATAACATTAACTGATCGAGAAAGAAAAAATTTGATATAAGTTATCATAGAAATGAAATAAAATTGGATTAGAAATATAAAACACCTTTAAGTGATAATTTCTAGAAAATGAAAATAATTCATCAAGATATTACCGAAGAGGTCAAAGAATAATGAAATGCCTGAACAAAGAAATGAATCAACTAACGAAACGTGAGCGACGATTCGATAAAATGATTATCGAAAACGGAAGCAGACAGGTGTCAGTGAGAATAGAGGTAGGTTTGAAAGAGAAATCTCGAAAAGAGGAAAAAAGAGAAAAAGAAAAGGAAGACCACTACGAAGTCGAGAGAGAAAAAGGGAGGAAACACAGTGAAAGTATCCGGGAACAAAAGAAGAAACTGCCACGAGCCTCCAGAAAAGGAGGCGCAAGAACTTAGAATAGAAAGGTGGGACAGTAACGACCGGGGGATTCTCCTCGACTGTAATAACGGAGAAAGAGAACGAAACAGAAGGTGAGAGTCTGCGCAAGGTGAGGTTAGGTTGGGCGAGGTTAGTTTAGCTATGCATGAGACTGGACGTTCGCCAAGGTCTCGTAGAAAGGGGGCAGTCTTGACCTCACGGCCTCTGTACGGAATCGCCGACACACTCATTTCCGATATATTTAGATTAGTCGCATGCTGTCTGCGAAATTGTGTCACCGTGCGTACGCTTGGAACGAGGAAAACGATTTTTTTACTTGGAAAAACTGACAGAAGGAACTGTGACTATATTTTTATGGCGATAATTTTGAGTTTTTTTTTTTTTTTTAAATATCTCGATAAGTCGAGAACTTGAAATATTTGTGAAAAATTTTATGACGAAAAATTGTCATAAAATTTTGTTGCTTCGTATGTTTAATTCCTAGTTATAAGCGGAAAGGTAGACGGTGAGAACAGTTTTCGATACAATTTTGCAAATTCTAAAATTCTAAGAAATAATTTCATATAACACCGCAATGAAATAAAAGAAGGCGCTATATTTTGTCGCGTTCTCTTGAAGTTTAGTAAGCTTTATGAAATGTTAATTTGCCTTTGAATATACATTAAACCTCCGGTAATCTTCAGGTCATTTTCGAATCAATTTCTCAAAGTTTTCAAATTTCGCAAGTTTGAAGGAAATACAAAATCGCTGTTAATACGCATGAATTTTTATTTCAATTTTGCGCTGAAAGTTTTCTACAAATATTATGTCTTTTTGCTTGTTCGAACAACACGGAGAAAAGGATTTAAAAATTCAAGAAAGATTGTATAGTATATCAATATTATGATGACTATGGTTTCTTTGGTTTGACGATTTTAGAAGATTACTAATGCAAAAAGCGTGTTTTGGAAATGGTAAAATTATTTGTTCTCGTGAATTGCTATAATGAAATTCACGATGGATAGTGCGCCTCTTTGTAACCGTAGACTTTAGAACAGAATTTTTGTACCAGTAGCGTAGAACACTTATTATAATTAGATAATTACGTACAATTTCCAGCATCACATTTCTACATTTTAATAAATATATGATATCGATATAAACTCAAGTTAATCCTCAAAATTATATACTTTTCATAATCAATATGATAATGTACTGCAAACAAAGAAGAAAAACATGATATATCATTACAATAAAAGAAAATCATCCATACAAAATTGTTACATAATACAATATCGATATAAAAATTTCTTATTCTCCAAAACTACTTAATCCACATATCAATAAACATCATGAACCTATACCCAACCTTTCTACCAATCGTTTAGAAGATCCTTATCTAACTTCGTAACATTTTACATGTACCTATATAAACTCGAATTTATTCTCAAAATTACACAATTCGTGTAATATATTTCGATTAAAGAAACGGAATACAATACACCTTTGCGAAAAGAGAAAAATATACAATGAAATTTTTAAACAGTACAATACCAAAGGATAAACTTCATTCCCTAGAAATAGTCAACGTACGTACTAAGAAATATCAGTAACTAATACTCGATGTTCTTCATGAACCACTCATAAAATCTTTATCAAACTTCATAATATTCCGTTCACTTTGAAATCCAAAGACAAACGATATTCTGCATGACAATAACAGGCACACGCAATAAGCTTCCCAGCTAAAACCATCGTGTGGTTTACCAGAAAATTCTGCGAAGTCCAACCATTGGAACTGTCATTCGGTCGACAATCTGTCTCTGGTAACCCTTTTAATCGTAAATCATGAGAACCGACGCGACTAGCGATGGCGACGTGGCCGCGAAATCCGCGGATACACGTCGGCCAGGCTCGTACTTGTAATCGGTCAAGTCGATATCCAGAAAAGTTAGCGCGTGGGAGGTCGATGTGGTGGGCGCAGTAAACTGTCAGTGCTACTGCACTCCCGGTGATCTATGCACTTACGCGGCCCGTTGCCACGATAACGATCTATACGATCCGATCTGATCCGATCGGCGCAGGGTGTGGGCTTCGGGGTGAGCAGCGCAGATAGAAAGGCGCGTACGCGTGACGAAACCGTAAAAATCCCCGGAACGTTTAATAAACGCGCGGTTTTCATGCGTCACGCGGCGTCCCCCGGTCGTTTGTTATTCCTGTAATCGCGTGGTTATGGAATTCGCCATAACGTTGATCTTGCAACAAGGCGACGTCACGACAGCTTCGTTCGTTGCGCGACCGAGTGAGATCCGTCGTCTTTGGAATTTGACGAAGGCAAACCACGGCTGTGTAAATCGCTTTTGGAACGATATTAGGTGCGAATTGTGATTGTTAACAGTCGTGGTTGTAATATCGTAAAGTTATTTGTGCCTTGCAAAGTTTGTACGTAGTGTATCGTCTATGAAGAAAATCGAACGGAAGTTTAGATAATTTGGTGCAATTTTAGATTCTAAAGCTTGTTGATACTTCGGCTTTCAATCGTGTTGTTAGCGCGTTGTACTTCGTTCCGACGCACAAGGCGGCATTTCGACGAACAATCGGGACAAAAATGTAAATTCGCGGGCTACGTTCGCACGAGCAATGATTATTTACGACGTGTCTTCAGCTCCGCTCTGTATCTCTGACTCGCAAATATGCCAGATCTATACAACTTGACAGACGGAAAACGATTTGTAACTTATTCGTAACTGAACTTCATACATTTCGATGGACTTCAGTCTATATATTGCACATACGTTCGTTACAAATTCGATACAATAGAAATAAAACAAGTGGATCGTGCCAGCAAAATTTATATCAGTATCGTCCCATAAATTTCATATGATAAACATTTACGAAGTTCTTGCAGGATTGACGATAATCAAGGATAGCTACATTGGGTTCATCTATCGTTCGATTTACTGGGAAATCAGCGGTCGTAAGAAAGAATAATTTTGAAACAAGTAGTCGACAGGGAAAAGGCGAATTGAAAGCTGTCGCCGGTGAATAATATCGATCGGAACCGCAACCCGGTTATCAGGTGTACCGTTGTCCGTAAAGAATTTTCGACTTCGAGTGAAAGGCCAGTTGCCGGTGATCTACCGAGTTGCTTTGCGACGTCTGATAAACGCTGCTTTATTACCATTTGAAACCGGTGGACCAAATGCTTACATTGGGTTACAAATTATCGCACGTATACGAAACGTACGCGTATATACGCGTGCATACAGGGGCCATCGAGATAAATTAACGACCCGCGTCATTCCAAACTCGCATAAGTTGGTATGGTGATTGCGAAAGCTATACTTAATCCTCGTGCATATTCATTATTGGTACGATATACGCTTAAAAAATTCATTATTCATTGGAAAAGTTTCCAAACAGTGCGCTTCTTCCTCTGGGAACCCCTCGCGCGATGTCTTCCTTTTCTTCCCTTTTTCTCTTCTTTTTTCTTGACATCGTGGAAGATCGATAGAAACGTCGCAATCACGATACTCTTTGGACGATAATTCTCTCATAATTTCTTGCGTGACGTTCTGTAACGAAGGTTGGATTAATCGGGGATAATTAATCTTCGTTTCTACATCGCATGCGACCTGGTAAATACCGGTGTTGCCGATTTAAAGAGATACGCAAAGTGGATCGTTACGATACTATAAATTTGATGCTTCCTTCTGTGTTACGTAGTCATATGTAGGGCTGGCTCTGTAAATTTGTTCACTGACAAATTCCGTTACGATCCGCTATTACAATGCTAATCGGTGAAATACTTTAAATCGATTCGTCAGAGTGTTTACTTGCATGTACGTTGCTGTTGAACAAGCGCGGGCACACGTCACACTTAACTCTTCCTCTATGTTACTCGAGCAAACAACCGTACTCAATCTTGTTCTTCCTGTATTTATTTGCTGGTTGAGCATATTTGTATTCCGGTCGTGTTTTCAATCAGTTATATCATCTCGTAGAATCGTTACAAGTTTACATTCAATTTCTGTTTAAATTAATTCTGCGAATCTGTGAATGAATTGTTACCAGATTACGTATCTTTCTATTTTCTGGTATTATCTCACGTATCTGTCTATTTTGTTATATCGTTGTTTAAATACACAAGGATTGTTTTAAAAAGGACTGTTTCCTTTTTTTTTAAATATTGTTTGACACGTGGTTGTTAGAGCCTCCTCTTATCGTAGTCGGTTTTCAAATTATTGAGACAGCACTTAGTATAAGTAATTGCCGACATGTTTATCATAGACAGGATATCATTGGTTATCTCACAAGTTCCTGGTACTGCTCATTTTAACGTTATCAAGTCCCGTTGCTTTAAATATTTGTTCAAACTAATTATTAGAGAACTAATTCCAAATATATTTCGCTTTGTAAATGGCTTAAGAAATAATCTTTCGGTAAATACCCTTTATTTTATGAGTATTTTTATCGACTAAAGTGTATATATTTCTTTTTATTATACTGTATAATTTAATTTATATTGTAAGAATATATTGGAACTCGTACTAGTTTAATACGGTACGTTACCAATTTTCTAGAGTACATTCTAAGAAATATATCGACCTTGACTCGTGTTTAATACCACGAGCTCGCATTTTGCAGAAAAGAATGAGAGTCAGTTTGCGAGTAGACGTCCGAGACAAGAGACATAACTCAAATAAATACCACTTTTAATACATTTTCTCACATTTCTCCCTTTACAATTCTTTATGTTACTGGAATTTATCATTATTCTAGTACTATCCATAACGTCCCTTATACTGTTCCAAATCAATACTGCATACGTAGGCAATGGCGATTAATATCGTGCAAGTGTTCCGTAGTTGAGAGATATACCGCGTCAGTTAGAATTAATTATAACTTGATATTCATACTGGCGTCATTAACACTGAATATTAAACTAGATATTTATACATTTATGGGAAATATAACCATTTCAATAGAATGTGTATTTTTATAAATTATTAATTATTTCGTAAACAAGAAATAACGTGGGAGGATTTAAAAGGCTAGTTTTATTAAAATCGATCGTGGTAGTTTGTTAAAGTACGCGAAAAATGTTAAAAGCGAGAAAAGGCACGTTGTAAGTATAATACTCGTTAAAATATCAAGTAGATGGAAAAATGTATAAATTTATGTCTCGTTCCTTGATAAAAACATGAATTCGGATAAGCTTAATTACAACATTACGTCTGTCACCAACCAAATACGAAAATTAATCCTTAACACGTGGACGAATAATTTATGTTTCTGTTCAATAAATATCAACATTAATTTTGCCAGGAGCATCTGTTTTAAGTAATTATAAAAACAACTTGGAAGCTATGTCTCTATCACAATAAGGATGAAAATATATAAATATACATGTAATCATAATTTTACCTGAACAAAAGCCAATTATAATGGTCACGTCAAAAACATTTACACGTTTCGAGTAACTTCAAGAACGAAAGATCTTCCAATCTTATATTTTTCTTATGGAATACTTCGCTTGTACTGTATTATTGGTCAAATAGAAATTGGCGAAGACGAGGAAGGAACGCTAATAACAGTAAGAAGAATTCGCGTTCAATTTCGTCGCGTACCTCTTAGTCCTTTGTCAGGCGAGCCGACAAGCAGATCGCGCGAACAAGAGCGACGTAGATGCATTTCGTTGCGGTGGAAACAATGCGCCTGTTGCGTCAGAACGAACAAATGCCGATTACACCTGTAATGATCTCCGACGAATAGCGATGTCGAAAGACTCTTTGCGCACCGTGACGTGTCCAAAGTGATTTCTCCCTAACCGCACGGCAGCCCACCGTCCTCACCGAGCAAATTTGCAACAGAATGCTTACGACCAACGTTGGGTCACGCAAATTTCCATTTTTTACATTTTATGCTCATCCGTGCAGAAAACCGCGTTCGTTCGACGAGAAAACTGCCTTCTTTTCCTATGTTTTATTCATTCAAAATGTCGTCCATTTCTTGTTTATAAATCACGTTCATTTACGTGTCAGGGAACAAACTCTTGGTACCACAAAATTTCACTCTGTACGTTCATATACGTACTGTGACTACTTGTGCTTGGTTTATCAATTTCAAATACAGTTCCGTTAATTCTGTCGTGGTTAAGGGATTATCATACAGGATCGTTCAGACGATCGATATTAATGTCAATGTAATATTGAAAATCTTAGATATCGATAATAATACCGACAATAATATTGATCGTCTAAACTCTCTTCTTTAACCTTCTTTATTTTTGTATCTATGTATCGATTTCTATACAATTAGAGTTTTAATGTGTCACTTTTTGCTACTGTACATTTATTGTTCGTTAACTAGCATTGACTGCTATTGGTCACAAGTTTTTTACTATCTAAAGATACTTTAACAGAAGATGACGCAATGTTTCCTCGAACGATTTTGATTAATTTATTTAATTACTCATTCTTTGCACTTCTTTTACAATGGATTTTTGGAAGATTATGATCTGTACAGAATTAATAACTTTCAATCTATTTTATTAGTAGTACGTCTATCTACGTCATATTTGAACATCATAGAACGTATTAGGAAACAGAAATTCTACCTTTCGAATATTATGTCGCTCGAATTTTTTGGTCGACAGAAAGGCGGTGCAAGCGAGTGAATCACTTGTTGGATTCATCGTTGGTCAGAGCATCAAAAAGGAAATTGAGAAGGCGAGAGAAAAACGGCATCGTTGCTGCGATTGCAAAAGCAGGAAATTATTACACGCGTCACCGCTGTAAAATGCCATCAGGCCGGCGCGGCGCACGAACATTAAGACCATTTCTCTCTCTGACAGCGAACAGTAGGACGATTCGACGCGATCGAACGCTCAACGACGGTATATAAAAGGTAGTATCGGGTATCGACGCCGCTTCCCTCGTCGCGTCGAAATTGCGTTTCAATTAACCAATGATTAACGAGCTCCCAGGCGGACGCTGTCGGATTCGCAATTATTTAGCGCGTTAACGATCCGCGTGATCGATTATCGCGCAAAAACCGATAATTTATATTCAATTTGATGTTCTTCGCCGCATAATGAACTTCGCCGATCTTCGCACGAAATTCCCTTCGGACGTTCTTTATGAACCTGTTTTTCCGCCATTGATTTTATGAACCTAATCACGAACAAGATTCTTGAGTTTCCCTTTTACGCGCTACTATCTATGTCTTTCTCCTCATCCGCTCTAATTACACTCTTTTCCGCCGCACTCGCGCACTTATCTCCTCTTCTAGTCGATTTATATAAAAGCTGTAGCTAACAGTTCACGGTAATGATCCTTATTATCTATCGTTGTTAATCATTAACGCGCGCTCTGTAAGCGGCAACTGCGTATCTGATGCGAATTTCTCTATGAAGGGGCACTGATTGCCGGGCTTGTTTCGCAACCGATTATTAAGTACACGATTTAGATAATTCCAGCTGGATGGGAAAGCTCGTATATCGTATTACAAGTTTTGTATAACTTGCTCTCATTGATTTTATGACGATCAAAGTACATTTGCGTTTTGGAGCACGAATACCTGCACGACAGATTATCACGTACAGCGACTACAAAAAGTACAGTCTGTCACACAAGAGCGTGTCTGCGATATCTGCGAAACCTGACACCTAATCAGAATGAGATAAAAAGAATGTAAACAAACGAAAACTTCTCTAATACGCGTTGCTGAATACCTTTCAGTTTCATTTGAAACAGTGAAAGGAACAGAGCTTTTTAATATGAGTGCCGCGTACGCGAAACGTCGAAAATCGTCTGGCATGGGCGAATGAAAACAGAGATCGTGATTGGAGTAATATAATATTCACTGATGAATCTTCGTTTTGGGCATGGTGTCCTATTAGGCGTGCTTGGACTATCCATGGAAGAAGGATGATTCAAAGAAGTGTAAAACACCCTATAAAAGTGCATGTTTGGGGTTGCTTTAACGCACGCGGTTTTGGCACTTTGTGCGTCTTTACAGACAATCTGAATGCACAAAAGATGGTGAAATTGTACCAAAGGGGACTTCTCACATCCGTGAAACGTTGGTTCAACCAAACCGAGGACCAATGGATATTGCAAGAAGACAACGACCCTAAACATCGAAGTCGCATCTGCACCCAATGGAAAGCGAAAAACGCCATCACAGTACTTCCTTGGCCATCGCAGTCCCCTGATGCAAACCCTATCGAAAATGTGTGGTCCCTAATGAAATGCAAGCTGAGAGGAAGACGTATCACAAAAATAAGAACACTTGTACATCACATTCGAAAGATATGGAGGTCGTTACCAGAATCCTACGCTCAAAAATTAGTCGAGAGTATGCCGAAACGATGTCAAGCTATAATCGCTAATGGAGGAGATTGGACACCCTACTAAGTAATAGCGTATTAGTGTTTTAGATGTAGATTCAATTCATATAAATTTTTTTACAAATATATAAATATTTACAGAAATATCGCAGACACGCTCTTGTGTGACAGACTGTATTGCCACGTAATTGTGTTTATTGTATCAATACAAACTGATTAATTAGACTAATTATATTATTTAATAATTTCGTATCTTTTGGTAGTAAGTACTTATTCATATGATCGTGAAAATATCCTGAAAAAAATTTAGAAACTGATAAAGAAAAAATTTATTGGAGAGTTCAAGTACATTTTTCAGTGGAAGTGGAAAATTATTAGGGAACTTATGAAAAATTACTTCGTTAGACACAGCGTGTTGGCGAAAAGCATGGAATTTAAAACACGATAATCGAATATTATTTTGAGTTGCGACGCTTCTGAAATACACGTGCAACATGTAGTTCAGCAGAAGGAAATTTGCCAAAGAGAAGAATATTCTTTTTATTGCAAAAGCAGTTTGTGCGTATGCGAGAAGTTCGCTTGTGTGCGTATAAATTAAATATATGTACTTATAAATTAAAAGTACGACTGGATGGGGTTGTGAGTAACGCAAGAAGGGCGAAATAGGGAAGTGAGGAAAGTTCAGGAAGATAAGGCTGACTAAATTGCGAAAATATAGAAAGCGACAAGTTAAAAGTAGAAATGAATTTCTGAACTTGTCTAATTAACTTAGTTATCCGTTCTTCAAAAATAGGACATTACTATAGCATAATTGCATTATATTCTATTAAATTTTGCATTACTTCTGTATAGTTAAAATTTATGAAATGTCGTATCTATTTCTACGAAGATTATTTTATTAAACATTTTTTCTTTAAGTAAAGATTTTTCCTATATTTTTATCATATTTTCTAATACCTTTTATTGGTTCAATTAAAAAAATACAGTATTATAGCAGTTTCTGTGTAAAAAACATAGATGAAATTTTGAACAAAATTCACACGGAACACCATACGGTTAATAGAATCGTTTATACTTTTCTAATATACAAACGTCGCTTTTAATGGCCTGTTGCAAAGATAGTTTAGAAAGCGAATTCTTCTCAGCTGGGTTTTTTGTTCACCTCCACGTCTCTCTGTCCGCCTCCCTTCTCTCTCCTAGCGTTGTTTCTTAATAAAACAGTATAACCTTTCGTTCGTATTCGACTCGATGGCAAAGCGATTAATCGGAGAAACTATTTTCAAAGAAGTGCATGACTGCGCACGAGAGATTTCATGCTGCAATTCGCAGCCAGAGCGGATCGATAGACGCAACAGACTTTATCTATTGTCGAACCCTCGAGGGTTTCTATGATTCATGGAAAATGTCGAGAAACTTGTATTGGGTTTAATGTCTTTTCTGTACAATTAACGATAGTATATTGATCGGGATAGATTGCAAGCTTGTAGGAAATTCTGATTATTAAATTTTATAGATTAAAGTAGATAGAGATCTTTACTTTAAGGAATACGCGTATAGTTGAAATTAAGTAGTTGACTTTTAGAAAATGTTTCCATTCGAATGTACGAATTCTTTGCAACGTTTTTCGCTTTTGAAATAACAGATCTATGACATTTCAAAGTGCGATTAGAATATTTAAACTATGAAATAGTACTTATAGAAATGAATATTGGTCGGAAGTATTGAAAAAAATTATTAGATTTGGAATTTGGTCAAATATGATATTATTATTCTATATGGAAGTACCTGGTCTTTATCGAACCTTTTTCGTACAGTTCTGAGTTCTTTTTTATGGATTAAAAAGTTCTACCGATAAGAATATTTAATGAAAAGCTTAATGAAAAGATTTCTCATGAAAAGTTAGAAGGATTTTTAATGAAAACTCGTATTTGCAAGTACAAATAACTATCATTTTAGATAAGTTGATAACTTTTAATCACCTAGGACACATCCTTGACATATTTATTAATTCTAAAACTTAATTAATTTCTTCATTGAACAATAAATAACTAACACATTATACTACAAAAGTACTGTATCAGAAAGCATATGTTTTGTCCCTTCCAGCCATTTGTATATATCTACATCTATAAATAAAATATTTACGGTTGTTAGTTCTAAGTATGTTATTTTGAATAAGAAAGCGTGTACCTAGAAATTGTATTTTCTTCAGGAACGTAAAAAACATTTTATTTCTTCTGCAAATTCTTAAGTCACTGACAGGATCACCTGGAACGAAACGCGTTAATTAATTAAATTAATAATATTTGGCAACGATAAAAGATTCAGCGAGATTTATCACGGAGTTTAATACGCCGATGATATGGAACGAAAATTTTGTAAGATATCACTTTTGTTGCTTTTTGCTTTTTATTAAATAGTTGGTATAAGATAGTGCTGAGCGTTAGGGTTTTAATTACACGACGTATGTAATATAATGTTATAGTGTTCATGCGAATTAATTACACGCATAGATTAACGTTATCAAGCTCTAATCTATGGAATAACTTGTCTCTTTTATTCCGCCAATTGGAACATGCAAAAGCCAATCCCAAATGTTTTTCTAACGTGAGATTAATTTGTGCACAATTAGTGCGCACTCGTAGCTTTCTAAACGCATTTCTATCATAGACAAACGACAAAGTGCGTAAACGCACGATTATGTAAATTTTCTTGTTGTAAAGATTCCACTATGATTTTTCATTCATTTTCGTCAATACAAATCAGTTTGCGTTCGATTTTCGTCGAAAATTTGATTCTTAACTTTGAGGAAAATATACGGAAATCATTAGATGCGCGCATTCTCGCTTTCATTTGAAACTACAGGTTTAAAATTTCTTCTAAATTAGCAATCTTTCAATGCAAATCGATAAGATTAACTCTGATGCGTTGTTTGATCGTTAATCTTTTTAAGATCAAGGAAAAAGTGTATTAGATAATATTCATTGATATGCGTGTTTTCTCGTTTCAATTTTTACTAGATATTTTGTTAAAACATTAAACGTCCTTTTGTTAAAACGAGTCTATGACTCAGACATAAAAATTCGGAAACAGCAGCAGGATCGACCGTATATTCAACCCTTAACTACAGGTATATTTTTAGTCACTAAATTTATATCTTTCTCGTTAAATTACCATGTTATAAAATTGAATCTAACACGTACAACTATTTTGTTCGTCAGTACATCTTCTAAAATCCTCTAGGGGATTGTAACAAAATGAAAACTCAGACTCCACTTACAATTAGGGTTTGGCTGGTAGTCTGTAATCAAGGGATAACTTTACTTACAGCCGACACATCTCCAAACCTGAATACTTATTTACAATCCTACGAAACTGAAATCTTTTAATCATTCCCTCCATTCATTCCCCGTAAAATTGTCAGGAAGAAGAGGAAAAGAAAAAGGAAATTGAATAATAATTCTGCGAGTTAGTATCTAAAAATAATAAAGTTTCACGAGACAAGGATATAGCCAATTGCAAGATCGAGGAGACGAGCGATAAGTGGAATTCTAGTCGTCGTATTTCGAGACAATAGAAAATTCTTAAACGGGCGTGTCGTCATCGTGAGGTAAGAATAACGAAGCCATTTTGGAAGAGGTGCATTGTTACACTCTGAGGGAATTGCGCGCGGCATCCGAGCAGGTCGTCGAAGGCGAAGATAATGGACTTGATGCCTGCAGCGTTCCTTTGACTCGGCAAGAATTTAACTCAAAACGTTAACTCGTCGGTACACACCTCTTTTCTGCATTCTAACGTTCCACGCGATCGTCCTCGTGCATCTGCATACGCGTCTCGATCCGCTAGAGTAGGCACGCGTCCCCACGATCCTTCAACGATCTCGAACGCGCCGCGATTCCTGTCGCGATTTATCTCCTCGCGCGCGTTGTTAACATACTTCTCGTAGATTTTATTGCGAGTTGAAGTTACGATCGAATAAACTCTTGTATAACTCAATAAAGAGTACGCACATGTTTAATCGTATATGGGCTGTAGACTAGAACTCCTATGTACGTAGTCGGTTTTATAAGAAGTATATAAATGGATTTTGAACTAGAAGCATCGATCTGGAAAGTGACTTCACGTGTATTTTTGCTTATCGTTGTCATTCATGTTCTTTCCAACGTACGAATTCGTTGGTTGGAGGTTTGAACAAAGGCGATTAATTTCAAAAGTAATTTCGTATTTATTTTTGGTTATTCTGATTCATAGATATTTTAATCCCTCTCGTCCGCCTCTCCCACCCCTTCCAAAAATCCCACAGACTCACCGAAACCAAAAGCAGACTACCGCACTGCCCTGTTTTTGCGACCAGATTTTCAGGACAGAGATAGGAAGAAAGTAATTAAAATAAATAAAATAAATTATAATGCCAAAAAAATGTAATTCCGACACACATAATATTGTATGGCTATATCGTACCGTTACGTATCGGTACTTTTGCCTAATCCACCCCACAACCGAAATTCATTGTTTATTGTAAATTCCATACATATTTAATAATAATCTTCTGGATCAATAAACGTTATGAAAAAAAAAAGAATTAGATCGGATTTTTATGTATTTATGGGAAATGCGAGGATGCAAAGATTCACAGAATGTGTATTTTAATATACAGAGGTGTATAAAATATTCCAACTTAGTACCATTTACAATGTTTCTACGCACGATACAGCTCTCTATTTAACTTCTATTTTTATATCATATTCGTGGGAATATGGTTTTGTATAATTATACGCAGTCCATTTGTAATATGTATATGTCGACTTATAATATCCAGGTTTGAACTAAGGAGCTTGGCTTTTGTATTTATTTTTAGTTATTAGTCTCACCTCTTTGTATAGAGAGTAACAACTGTTTTTATAATAATGTAAATTGTACGAAATTTTTGGGAATTGTAAGGAATCTTTGATACATGAATTCCAGCTGGAATTTTGAATTAAGAAGGCAGATTTCAAAAGTAATTTTTATAATTATATCTTTCTAGATAAGTAAGTTACACCCTTTTAGGAAGGGAGAGAGAGAGAGAGAGAGAGAAGTTAGGAAACTATGAATGATAAAATTAAGAAATTCATATACTGTGTATACACATGTACATGTATGCAGCATGATTTATTGATTTATTTTGTAGGAAATTCATGGAACAATTTCATTCTAGGGAAAAGCTGTATCAATGTATATTATAACGAGCCTACAGTAGAATTTACAGAATAAAATTACAAAATATAAATCTACATTAACAAATCGATGAATGTTTCTTAAGAAGTGTTCAAATATTTTCTACAGCAATAGCTTAATTTTCATCTAATTGTAATTTCGCGAATTAGATTGCTGTTGGCCTCCTTTTCACGACTAGCAGGAACGAGATCTGTTTAATTCACCGCGAGAAGCAGAGGTTATAAGGTAGACGACGACAACTTGAAACCATTCGATTTTGACATCACCAAAATCTATCTACCCAACGTCTTTCCCATTAAATTATCTTTCCAACAGTATAATTGAGAAATGCATCTCGGGTAGTCAGTCAAATTAACGCACGCTCCCATCACAAAGCCATCGAGATAGCATCTCGAGAAAATTCTTTCCTCGCTAACAGCTACCGCCAGCATTGTTTCAACAACTTTGGTATTCGTTTTAACACAACGCACTACGCACATGTAAGACGAATCGTTGTTTCGAGTTCAAAGTGTTCGACCATAAAAGCCAGCCATTATTTAACAAGTCAACTTGAAAAACAAGTTAAATTAAGCATGTTCCCAGACAAATATCTTTGATATTTGTAGTATCGGGGAAAAACTCTGGGTAATTAAGAGAGTCTACTTGACCATGGGTCATCCACATCTGTGGAACATGTGCGTGTCGAGTATACCAGAGCTATGGCATAGGAGATAGCCGTTAGTCAGTTGAGGGGTGAGTGTTGTCAGCGTTGTCAAGGAGTGTGGTCAGCGTGAAAAAGAACGTTGGAACTGTTCTGACGAGAGGAGCGAGTGACGAATGATGACTGCGTGCATATAGACTGACGGAGCATATTTGATTTTGTGTTGACGTGAACGATAGTGAAACAAATCATACCAAATCAAACCTACCAGCACTATACTATCCCACATACCTGAGGTGGATAGGTCGTGATAGGTGCTGCTGCGTGTGTAGATGTCGCTGCTGGTGTACTGCTGCTTCTCTTCTCATTTTTGTATCGTGGAAGAAAAATCGGATTACGGTCGCCGGGATATGAGAACCCGGTTCCCGAACGTTTGTAACCTAAGGCGCTAACCACTGCCGTCTTCCGACACAAGTTGGTGTCGAGTGCCGCTACATACCTTTGTATAGAGAATTAAAAATCGTATCAATCGAAGGATAATAAAATTTTGTATCTCATTATTTCGGGTGTCAATTTGTTTGTCTGGCATAACTAGTAGCCGGTTAGAAAAAGAGATAGAACCACTAAGGTCCTCGGAAATCTAGCGGAAAATCCTAAAATAGTAGTCACAGCTATGCATACGCGACGTAATTTATAGCCTTGCTAATGTCGCCGGTTTTCAACCGACACTTTAAGACGAGTTTGCTAATTATCGAACAGGTTTCGGATCCGTCTCTCGTCCAAGCCTGAATTTTGTATGCTTGTTGGCTGCTTTTCCCTTCACGGTGGCCAGCAAAATTTTCTTCCTGTGTTTGCGATCGAAGAAGATATCCAGCGTCAGTGACGAGATCAATAATTATTCGAACGCTATCGAGCGATCTTGTTATAAATTGTATATCGAACTGCACTGGTAGTTATATGTGACTGTTATTAATGCTCGATCATGCGAAGTTCCTCGAAATCAGAGTTTCTCGATTGCATCAGCCATTTTTGTGTTTGTGGCTGAAACGACTATTGGCTTTCGTGGGTGAAAGTTTATTTTCCATTTCTTGCTATGATATTTTATTATAGTGTTTCCTTTTCTTAACACTGCGCAGAGAAATATAGTTTTATGAGAAATCGTGACAAATTTCAATAGAAAAATACTTAAAAGATTTTAAACAAACGCTTACAAATTGCAAAAGTATTTGAAACAGATCAACGTTTGCCGAAAGCTAGTAGAATTCTATGATTTTCATCGAGTCGTTAATAATTTGTTATATATTTAAAAGAAAAGACTTCTTTAATTGAAAAACTCATTTTTTAAGCTGTAACAGAAGCTTCTACTAACAATCTTAATAATCACATGATCTGTATTGTAATTGAAATAGTAAATCGCGATATTTACTTACATAATAATGTAGTAATTGTTCCTGTGAATACAGATAACGATGAAACGAATGAAATTGTCATAACAAAAATTCATTAAAAAGATGAATCATCTTGATTATAATTTATAGAACAATTTTTTATTGAAATAATTCTAATAATGACATGTAAAGATGTCGAAGCAGAGGATGTGTCAGTTATAGGCAAGCAAAGATTTACTGAAATCTCTAATTATTATAAATTATACTCGTATTTGTATGTAGATTCCTCTTAATCGTTGTAATAAATTAAAAGATGAATTAGTCGTGTTTAGGTATCCAATAAACTAGACAATTTTTAAGAAATCATCGAATAAATGCAAATACCTTCTCGATATTTAGCATATAATTTTAGACGCATTCTTTTCTCGCGATTTTTGCTTACATTCAGGAAGTGTCAAATTCTTATAAACTGTGCAACATTTTGCATACAAGTTTCCGCAGATCGGTCATTGTGGTTAATTAAATGAATCGTTTTTGGATAACCGTGCGCCGATTATCGATGCGTCGTTCACATCTTTCGCGAGAAGATTTACGGGTACAGTTATGCAAATTGCGTATAATTTGCGCTTGCACCGATCGAAAAATCGTGGTCGAACGCATCGGTATCCGCCGTGCTCAAACGCGAGTCCAGCACATGCAGGTGCACGTGCACAGATTCCAGTGCGTAGGATCGCTTTTCCTTTGATCCGATCGAGATCTCAACCAGCAACGCGATCCAAGACTATACTTTGCCAACGTCGCTCGTGTTCTTTCATAAATCACGGTTAATTCATTTTAATTTATCGATCGACTCGTGTCGAAATCGGGACGCATCAAACGCCAATAAAATGTTTATGCTGGCGAAATTTACTAGATCGTCGATCGAGGGTAAAACACGTAGGCAGATGGTATCTTTATCTTCATCTTCGTAATTTTAAAACCACACGTTTAAATGCCTGCTGTACAGAAGTTATTAAACTTGATGGCATGATCGCGCGGTTTGCATAAAAGTATAAATATAAACATATACAAAGTATAAATTTGCTGAATAATTTTTCCTTACATTTAAGTATTATATATATTATGATACATATTGATGTATCGATCTGTTATATAGTTGGCGTATGTACAAAGTTCATATATTTACCATGATGGTTATTAATTGTTTGCGTTGTGGATTTTTCTACTTCGAAATTTCTCAGAAATGCCGAAAAAGCCGCATAAATATTGATAATCTGAGCACTGCATATTCAATGATCTCACACAGCATGGAAAATGGATCACATAATTATATCTTTTTAATAGATTAGATTCTCCATCACTGTTGCATCAATCAATCTTATATCCCTATTTGTATCAATTTCCACTCCGTGAATGGAACAACCATTTTTCATTGCCTGCTAACCTCAGCCGATAGCTAGCTGTCACTTTTTCCCGTGTCTAACTGCGACTCCAACGAAATCATTTTTCCGCTCGATCGTTCCCCATCGTCGCTATGTTCCATGACGGTCGGTTTGATCGACCAACGTCAAGCTTTCGTCTTCCTCGGGCAGAGATAACGAACAAGAGGGAAAGAGTGGTATGAACAGATCGATCGAACTAACAGACAAGAGAGGTAAGTTCGTGAGAAAGCCGCGATCAACAACGGTTTATCCTTATAGCGAGGCGTGCACGCGAACGCGTGTAATGTATAATGCAACGTATAATTAGGCAGATTGCCGGAACTGACACGAGAGGTCCTGGCACAGGTACAAGTGCTCTCGCCAACCTGAAAAGTCGTCTGGTTACGATTCTCCGCTTTAAGTTCAACATCTTCAAGTATTACTTGCTTGAAATAAAAGATCGTTATAAGTGGAAAGTAAGTTCTTAAGTTTCATTACGTATATAAGCGATTTTCGACTTTTTTCGTTTCGTAACACACATAAAGTAATAATTAAAATTCTGTGACACAGCAAAAGATAAATTGTACTTGATTCAAGACAGAACATTTACACTGAGTGGCCACTGTCCTTTAATATATTTGATAATCGAAGGGAAAAGAAGTCGCTGTTTCTGATTAAGTAATCAGATATCGCGTGATCGAAAAGTTCTTTGATGGTCGGAAATCACGGACTTATATGGTTAAGATAAAATTCGTAAGATTTTAATCTTTTCTTTTTAATAAATTTTTTGTATAATTTTCATTGGAAGATTGGAATGGGAACAATGTCGAAATTATTATTTCCAGGAAAATAAATAGGAAAATCGACTGCTACGTTAGTTGCGTTTAACTATAAAAGAGAAGAATATTAGTTGTACGATTTTTTAAGTCCACTCGCAATTTTTTTACAAAAAGAATTAATTTTCACGGGGATATATTATATTCGTAATTTTGTGTTGCCATATAAGTGTTTGTTAGTTTTCTATTTTTAACAACGAATACTAGCGTCAAAAACAATTTCCATGTACATTCATTTCTCTCCGTTGTTTTACATCTTTCGGGCTAACGTTGGTTTTATGCATGCTGTATCGGAATGCAAACTCGAGGGTTGCAGGAAAGTACGAATAATGAATATCGATGTCGAAGAACGAATTTACCACGTGCTGTTTGTCGACGTTTATTTAAAATCAACGTATAATTGATTTTTAAAAATAACCTACGTGTTTACGTTCTATGTTAACATTCACAAAATACAATATCTTGCCTATCGTAGAAAACAAGGTTGGAAACTGGCGAATAATCCTATTTCTCGACACGACAAACCGAATTGTTTGATATGAACACAGAATATAGAATAAATTACGAATAAAAAATAATATGCATACAGAATATTGCTACATGAATGCAAATATTGTAACGATATTCAAATATTTTGACATAACTGTGTCGTGTGGGTTGTAGTTGCCATATTATTCGATCCGTAGCAGTCATTTGCGGTAAAATTTTCGTTAAACGAATCAAGGTATGTAGAGAGCGAGACACATAAATTGTTATAAGCTGTTTCCTTCCAAACAGATATCGGTTCGTTCTTCCTTTTTCTCAAATTAAGTGGGACAGGGGACTAATTACACATTTTGAGTGCAAAAATTTGTGGTGGAGTTCCCTTTCACTTTTTCGAAGAGGAGTGGCGTGGTTATTAACTTTTTGTTATTTAGTGACATTAATTTGAAACTTCGCTTTTTATTCTGCATGCTGAAACAGTTACGAATATTTTTCTCGTGATGAAGAATTTTGCATTATTCAGGTAGGGGTTAGGCTTTATTTTTACTCACTTTTGTAGATGATTCGTTAATAACTCACATGTAGTTCAGGATACAATGATTCCTATTTTTCTACAATGAAATATTTCATAAATGGTTTTTCTTTATTTAATACATTTCTTGACATTTGTACGTTAATCAAATTTATACCATGAACAATATCTATATAACCTACAAGCTAAAGTAACAAAAAAGCATTGAAATTCAGGCTTTGGAATTTAACGATATAAATCATCATTTTTCACTAATAATAATCATTATTCGAGTCTTGTGAATTGTACAATGTCACATTAATATAATGGAAGAATCTTATTCTCCAATGAAAGAAATGTTCTAGTTGTAGATAGCGGTTCAGTGCTCAAAACTCATCATAAAAGACAATTTAAAAAGTTATAAATACTAAATTTAACAGAAAAATATTAAAACACCTAAAGCTCTAAATTCTATAGTAATTAACAATCGTAACATTTCATTTTGTGAATTTTGCTAATAATAATCCATACGAGTGATCGATGCCATCTACTACAAAACTACTATATAAATAACTCTTTCAGTAGCCAAACTGATCATTTCCATTGTTCTTCAAAGTTCTCAATTTCACGATTCATATACATGTAATATTTAATAAACTCATTTACCAATTCAATCTACTCGTTTAATAAACTTATTCACCACAGTAAAATAACAAAAATATAAGAAACTTTGAAATCACCAACTTGTAATTGATCGAAGTGATTTGTAACCGATTGAAACGGTGCACCGGGAAAGAAACAAAAGCTTTCAGATCGTCTGGAGACTTTTATTTCTTCCGTGACACGACGCATGTTAACACTGATAAACCGAATGCTCAAGCACAAAATCAATTACGTGTACGGAGCTGGTATTATGCAAATGTTGATCGTGCGTGTTTAGTTTACTACACGCGTTATTTCCATTTTATAGTTTCGCTCGCGACGCAACGAGCGCAACCCTTCTTGACACCTCCGCGATACGCAATAAAATATAATCTGACCAAGGTAATTTTATCTTCCGCGTTCGCCCATAAATCTCCCGTCGTTGAATTAATTTTCCCTCTCGTACGCCGCCGCGCCGCCTCGTAATGCGTCGACCGGTTGAGCAATCGTACGATTAAACGTAAACGCGCGCTAATATATTGTACTTAAAGGTTCGAAGCGTTTCAACTGCGGATAATAAACTGGTAGTAGGTTAATCGCTTTTGGTGCCGCTTGTTTCAGCCTCTGTGGTTTAGGGAAACACCACGATTGAGAAAACATTTCTTTTGCATTAGGTGAAACTGATCAAGTGTCGGCGTTTCTCTGATTAGCGTATTCACTGTTATAACAGATAACGTTACATTTATTTTTTAGATTTATATCAATGATATTTGTTGGTAATCGCGTGTATGTTTTATCAGATTACGATGTTTCAATTGATTTGTATTTTGTATGTTATATTAACCTTACGAGGTTAATGTATTCGTGTTGCGTAATATATGTGTACGAGGGAAATATTTTCTCGTAAGTGGTAATGGGAAATAGTATGAAACTGTGGTTTCGTTGATTCGTAGAGTATCTTCATTCTACGTAATGGATAAACACATTGCTTTCCATTTATTTTATTTACAAATCTGGTTATCTCGTATCTTGTCTTCTATTATTCGATGCGATTCGATTCGCGAAGGATTAAAAATACCAATTGATATTACTACGTTGACTTAAGGTCTATTCTAAAAAAGTCAATATTCTAATTGTACTATCAGTTAATTATAAAAAAGAAAGCTACCAAAAATACAAGAGTAAATGAAATAATTTCCCAAAATACCAAGGTTATTTTAATCCCACCACTTTACTGCTTCTTATAAATGATATTTACAACTCAATATTACGCGTTAATAAAAACATAAAACATTCCTTAAATAAATCATGCACATACGTAGGAAGATGGTAACGACTATGAGAATGTAGAAATACGGGGATTAAAAAAGATACGAAGAGATTGTTTTCTAGGAATGATCTTCAGAAGTTTAACGAATGATATTCTCCGTCTAACGTTACAACTGTAACAAAGACATAAAACTTGAAGAAATAAATGATATATGTAAGGAGATGGAAAGGACTGTGAGAACGTACAAAAACCGAGAATTCAAATCGATAAAGAATGCCTGTTCAAGGCGGGGTTAAGCGCGTAACGAGCTTCAGTCGCAAGAAATCGACGAACGCCTTTATTCGGAACGAGAGATACGTATGTGTACTTGTTTTGTGCGGTACGGTATAATGACGGGTTGAAGAACGATCGACCGCAAAATGATTGTGATCAAAACCGCGAATATTTTCAGATCCTTAATTTTCGAGAAAGCGACTTGGTCGTGTACACGATCAAAGGATGCCTGCACATAAGTTCCGTGTTTCTGATTTCCAATTTGTAAATGTTCTTATCTTCCTTCCCTTTACCTGGTCATCGCGTGAATGCCAACATTTATCCGACACCTTTATCTTTGGCATAAGTATGGAGTCGAATGGCAAGGCAATTACATATTGTGCATCCTATACGTATGTAATTCACACACGTTCCCTTATATGGGTCGTAAATCACAATATAAAAGATGAAAATTTATGTGAGAGCAAGAAATAAATATGAACCTTTAATAATTGTATTTAATGTGTTATGCTTCTTTTTTTTTTTTTAATTGTGTAATATTAGGTCGTCCAAAATGTTTCTTTCGTTTTATAAGGAAATAATGGATGCACAACATTTTTCGTTTTATATTATTTTATCGAATTACGTATGATCCATTTTGTTCTATCAAAATAAAGATCACAACGTTCGACAGATTAGGTTTCATGTTTGTATAAAGATGCATCGTTGTAAAAAGACGTGTCTGTAAAAGAAAGACAGTTTTCGGACAACCTAATATAAGTGAAAATTTACTAGATAATTTGGAAATTATTATTTTAATAAATTTGTAGAGACAATTATTTTATAAGAGTTTTAGATAGTACATGTCCACATATAACGTATGTAAATTTTTTCGCATTTAATTATACTGGTTTTTCTTTTTTTTTTTTTTTTTAGTAATTATTGTTATGATTGAATAAATATTTCGAATGAACGTAACACTATTTGATAGAAAAATATTTATTTTATTTTTGAAGATTCATTGACTGTTTTAAATCGATATGTTTTAAAGTTTAACGAAGATTTACGACAGTTCTTTGACGATTAAAATGTAACATTTAATTGCTGGCTGTCCCTTGTAGGTGAGTCATTCTATTTTTAATCTCTGTTTGAACGAAATTACTTTCACCAAGAGTGAAAACGCTTAATAAGTAACAAACTCATACATTAAAGTCCAACTTACATTCATAATTACTCTTTCTGTAAATTATTCCCTCAGTCATGAGACTGCGCATGAAGAATTGAGCATTTTAACATGGAGACGTTTTCATTACTGAAACGATATTCAATTTACATTGCTCTACATCAACAATTTTACTCGGGTTTATTCAAAGGAAGATTATAAATAGTATTTTTTAAATTGGTCGCGATTTTTAAAGTACCACAGATATAAAGAATATAATCGTTTACACTCTCAATATTTTAGAAATCATTACATACGATAATACAAAATTTCTCGTAAAAGATAGTTAGTATATTCTGTTCAGCTGAATGAAAAATAAAATTTTTGTCTAATATAAAGTAACAGAGAGAGAGAGAGAGAGAGAGAGAGAGAGTCGAGTAAAAATAATTCCAGTATACTTTTCCTAGTAAGAAAGTAATTAATATTTCAATAAGTCATCCATCGCGATGAATTTACTAAATTGTTTTATAAATTCTATCTTCTCTTTATCAAAAGTTCCACATGAAATTGTAGAAAACCATCAGTAAATTCGATCAATTTCTTGTTCCCTATTTCCTGTTTCTTAGAAGTCGATTTTTCTATATTAATCCTCTTAAAAGTTTTCCCTTGTTACATCGAAAATGATCTTTTATACGTTCTTATTTCTTGTATTTAAAACTTAGGGATAAACCACATTATCCTTTTCAGTTGTTACTGTCGTTTAATTCTTTTAAATAAAATATATAAAGCATACTGTGTCACGAATATTGCTATTTTTTATCATTCTATAAATCTCCATAAAAATTATATCTCTAAAAAAAAATATATATTGGCTATTTAAAGTAGATAACAGATAATTACGAAGCAATGATACGACACTTGACACGATAGAAAATTTTAAAATTACATTTGATATAGCATTGCTCGATGTTATTGAAACAGTGGCGTCTAAGAGATATATTATTCTATGATATTAGGGAATTTTGAAAGATAAAGTTTCATTATACAGATCTAGCTTATATTCATATTTGTTTGTAAGAAATATTTACATTAATTCATATTAATTTATACTTCAAAAACTATGTTTAAAAAGATGTAATCAAATTATTCTGTGATTACAGTCTTCTAATAGTTAGTGGATGAAGTAGAATAGGAGCTTATATTCGTAAGTAGAATAGGGAATTGTACTATTAAGTAGAACGAGTCAAGATTTTTATTGACACTGTATGTTATTTCTCATAGATATAAGAATACCTATTTTTTTTTTTTTTTATATATATCGGAACAGAATGCAATTTGATTATAAAATTATGAAACGACCTAATATATAAATCATCTGTTCCATAAATTTCAATTTAATCATCCTAATTTCTCACATATTGAAAAAATAATCTAGGACATTTGGACCAAAACACCGCGAAAGCAAAGGCTTTAAACGACAATAAGAAAGCTTGATTCGTTCTGTTGACCTGTGTTCCAGCACTCGTTTTGGACCGGTCTTTGAGCACGGTCATTCGGAAGGTGAACGACACCATCGACTAAGGTATTTCTATCTTGGTTCTGGAGGGCTGAGTCCTTCTTCGACTCGTATACCGATTCTCTCGCTAAAAAGTCACTCTTGCCTCTCGGTGAGCCGTTAATCGATCTTGCTCTCTTCAAAATGAGCAAACAGGAAGCGATAGAGAGGAGAAAGAAACAAAAAAAAAAAAAAAAAAAAAAAAGAAGAGAATCGACGAGGAAGAAAAACCTGGCGCGATAACGATACGATACTCGAGTTTGTCTTGACAACGATCGATCTTGCTCCAACTAGTTTCAGGCGATCTCAATGATTGATAGTACGTGCCGTTTGAATTTTGTTATACTATCATCTTTCGCCAGTGAATTAGAAACCAGGAAGCGCTGAGCTTCGAACTGATTTCGATCGTTCGTTTCGTCGACGTTGACGTGATTGCTGTATCGGTACCGACGTGTTCGAATTTAGTGAAAGTATGTTATGGATCGAGATTGCTTTTTCGAGCGATTTGTAATTGACATGTTGTTGTGAAAATGGATTTCATTATTATATGTACGTACACCGATTTTTGTAACTGTAAAATTTTCAATTTTTGTATAAGTACAGTCTGTCACACAAGAGCGTGTCTGCGATATTTCTGTAAATATTTATATATTTGTAAAAAAATTTATATGAATTGAATCTACATCTAAAACACTAATACGCTATTACAGTAGGGTGTCCAATCTCCTCCATTAGCGATTATAGCTTGACATCGTTTCGGCATACTCTCGACTAATTTTTGAGCGTAGGATTCTGGTAACGACCTCCATATCTTTCGAATGTGATGTACAAGTGTTCTTATTTTTGTGATACGTCTTCCTCTCAGCTTGCCTAATAGGACACCATGCCCAAAACGAAGATTCATCAGTGAATATTATATTACTCCAATCACGATCTCTGTTTTCATTCGCCCATGCCAGACAATTTTCGACGTTTCGCGTACGCGGCACTCATATTAAAAAGCTCTGTTCCTTTCACTGTTTCAAATGAAACTGAAAGGTATTCAGCAACGCGTATTAGAGAAGTTTTCGTTTGTTTACATTCTTTTTATCTCATTCTGATTAGGTGTCAGGTTTCGCAGATATCGCAGACACGCTCTTGTGTGACAGACTGTACGTGATACAAAACGCAGAAACGTTAAAAATTAGAAAAAATCTTAATTACTTCTTGAAAGAAGAAATAATATTTCTTTATTATATTTTCAGAGAAAGGGTAGTTAGAAACTTCTACTAGTACGTTTTACTGCTAGAAAAGATGCTACAATATTGTCTGAACGGCTACTTATAATTTCTAATGGACAAATCGTTTCAATTATTCTATTAATTACTTGAATATTAGTCACGTAATGTCAATGTTTTTTTTTATTTTTCTGACAATTTTACCATAGTCTTGGACTTTGAAATAATACAGTCGTACCATTTATAATACTCCTTCTTTCTTGTTTATTTACGAATGAATAAATCGTAAACAGTAAAAAATCTCTAAATTGAATTTCTCTGTTTCATTTCTACCAGCTCTCATCGAACAAATACAGCTCACGGTTAGCAGAAAAATTAAACTCTCCGATACTATGTTACTAATATACAATTTTCTATGCTACACTGCTTAGAATCCCTGCCTTTGCAGGATATCTTGATTACACGTAAATAACTTTGATTTAGCATTCAACCGAGCTTCGAACAGAAAGGAATGTGTAATAACATAATGTCAAACCAGTCACTGCTTAGAATTACAAGGGATTAGCCGTTGTTTATTGCAATAACCATTCTACGTGCCGTTATCTGTTTTAAATATTAAACGACACAGAGTTATCATTCAGTCGGTTGCGACATAAAACGCCCATCGGTGAGAAAAGATTTTTCTATCGTGAGTGGGAGCGTCATCATGGCAAAGGTCTTCTCTATCCTGTCGAGCAAGGACGATACACTCGATCGATTCTTTGCGATCAATTCCTTCGATTGAAAGGTTTTTCCCTTGTAGGTCGATAAGGTAATCGTATTCCGAGTCTCTGGTATACACGATGAAACTTTTTATGGAAAGTCGTCTGGATGTTAAGAAATATCTGCAATTATTATGGTTCTCTGTATTCCTTGTATATGTATAAAATAATACAAATAAATTTGCCTACATTTAAGATCGAATGTACGTCTACTAGCACATTTTATATTGTATTTTGAGTGAATGCATATGTATTTAGTTTGCCTCTTTGGTTCTGGTGCCTGAAAACGTAATAAAATTCAGATGGTAATTCAGTTGGTAAAATTTAGATGGTAAATCGTTCAAATATGAATTCTCGTAGAAATGATTCCTCCACTTTGATAGAAATATTTGGAAAAATAATTAAATTGTATTTTCTTTATAGACAATATCTCATAGAATATTTCAGACTGTAGGAACAAAATAATGGAGATATTGGCAGTATTGTTACAATGGACAAGTATGTTAATATTGATGCTGAAGTTTAGCTGTTTCTTTGTTATTTAGCAGGGAAAGTTTAAAAACTGTGCCGGATATTTCATGGTTTAATTTTATATTTTTACAACGTTGAGTGTTGTCTAACTAAGAATAATTTATAAAAAGATATAGTGAAATTATACTTTTTCTTTTAATAGTCATTGGATTAAATAAAAAAGGCAATTACATTCGTAAGTAAAATCGAGAATTACATTAGTAATTTGAATAATAAGGGAACATTTTTATTGTAACGTACACTGTTCTTTAAAAATAAAGAAAGTTTTATTTATTTCCCAAAACAGAGTGTAATTTTATTATAAAATTATAGATAGAAGATTTTTCACTGATTTTATTCTTCATTGTTATTACAGCTACGTATAGTAAAATATTACAATACGATCAAATTGTTTTTTTTTTTTTTTTAGAAAATAATGCATACATAGGAGATGGCAAACCTTATACATTTGTTTTATTATATTTATTTATCTTTAGATTTTGTAAATTCTTGAGCTATAAATCAAATGTAAATAAGGTCCCTGTTAACTGGTAGAAAAACTGCTGTGACTAATTCAAATCTGACAGGTATATTGATTTGACAAATCGCATATCTAATTCGAATATGTTAATTTAATTTCAACATGATACTTTCTTTTTTGCAAATGATTTAAGTTTTTAATATATTGACTTTGTAAGATTGTGTGACAGATATTAATTTTGGTCATTATTTTACCACTAACTTATACATTTTATTGATATCCTTGTATTCTTACTATAACTTGAACAATGTGTCGGACAAATTTATGATACAATTATATCTCAATTTCTTTTCCTTACACTTATTTCTTAACGTTATATCGTAAACTCAGTAAATTTATATTAATCGTACCAAATGGCCGAATTACATATAAATCCGGCAAAATCATTTATCTCTTCAAAACAAAAACCAATCTGTTGTTATAGGAATTACGAACAATTATGAAAGTATGATCTTTTTAAAGTATTGTGATACTTATCTATTGTTGCTTACTAATAATAATTAATTAAAATTAATAAAAGTCTTCCGTTATTGTATTTAATAAGGTACTTTCCTATTCCAACTAAACCGGTGGTTACCAAAAGACTTCGGCTAATTCATAATTTTATTACACATTTTTGGAAACAGTCTTTAGCGTAGATCATAGATAAGGAAAGTCTTCTTAGAAACAAATGCAACTATAAGTTGATATTAGTTAATATACATGAGGCAATAAATACAATATTTAGATGTATAGTGAATTTTATTAAAACAAGTTTGAACGGAGAAACGAAACTAAATTTGATATAACAGTCTTAACAACGTAATAAATAAAAGCAAATCTAGCCCCTTCAGCGCTATGCATATATATATGCATCCTGGAAAATTATTCGCCATGGTCTATGAATGCATATGCATGTGTTTTCGCTGAACTATTCAATTTGAGCTGTGAACGCAGATACGCGCTCGATACCAACGATGCTTAATTTATTTAGCCCACACTAGCGTGTTTTTTGTTATACAAAATCGGCAATTTGCAGCACGAATATAGATAGAAGCTCGAAATTAAAAAGTAGGTCTCGTGTAGTCGACATCAGGAAGCTTGTCGGTAAATTTTTTACCATTTAATAAAAGGCAGTTTAAAACTGAAACAGAAACTAACATAGACTACACCAGGAACGCTAACGGTAAACTTTTGACCATTTAATAAAATTATAGAATTCAAAACAGTAAAAAAAAAAAAAAAAGAAAGTAAAGAAACAAAATTCAAAAATAAAAAAAGATGAATTTAATCCATATCAGAATCGATAATTATTTAGACTTTTAACGAAACAATAACGTTTGTAGATAAAAGAAAGACTAATTTCGTCTTATCAGAATTAGATACTATCGATCAGTTCCCTAAAATATTTCACTTACTACAATCAAGCTTCGATTCACCAATTTTCACCAGCAGTCGATGGTTTGAAACAGGAAGACGCCTATGGAACAAAGTTACTTTTTCCACGGTGTTGAGGTATAATCACAAACGACACGTTTTACGATAATCTAAGTCGCGGTGCGGTGGCCTCTAATCACCAGTTAGCCAGCCGCTTATTAATCCGCCAATAAATAACGCGTACCCGTAGAAAGCTGCTCGCCGGCGGGAGGTCTCGAATCAGGCTAATGACAATCGCGATAAGAATTCTCGCACGTCGCCAAGCCACGAAGAAGCTTTTGCTTCTCCCGACTCCCTTTGCAATTAGATATCGTCTGTTATTGAGTTCGGGATACGAAAGGGGTCGCGAAACAAATTTACTGTTACAAGAAGAGCCAATAGAAGAAAGAAGATGAAGAGGAAAAAAGGTAAAGAAAGATAGAAATAATACGATCCAGCTACGACCAAGTTCTCCAAAGGGAGATCGGCTCGTTCGATAGCATACAAATGCAATTTCTTAACGGGACACCGGCTCTGTCTGAAAATCGCTCGCCGATCGGACATTCCTGATTGTGCAAGGTTGAATATTAACGCGCAAGGATGAATATTAATTATCGTGAATATGATTAAGCGTCCTGCCCGCGGCCGAATCGCCATGCCGCGCTAACATTGTTGCATGTTGCGCAAACTTCATCGAACTAGTCGTGATGGATTATATCAGGTTACTTTCGTGTGAGCGATAAATTATTTCTTTTCTATTCTGCTTCCCCTTTTTCTTTGCTTTTTACCATTGTTCGCCGCGTTTGAACTGTTCAGAAGTGGGACAGTGTTGATTGTGTTTAGTGGTATATGCGGTCCATCTACACTGCCGCGTATAAGTATTGGGACACCTACTTGCAATACAATTTGGTTGCGTAAAAATTGAAAAACTCCGATTTTATTCCTTTCGTTCTTCTTTTCTGGATTAAACAACGATTTTGCCAGACAAATTACGAAGCTGTCAGGAAACAGAATCGATCAGGTTAACTTTTAAACGGACAGTTGACTTTTCATTTATCGGGATACTCCAACTTATACTTCAGTCGGTGTTTTACATTATACGACGTTATCAACCAATTTGAAACAATTTTTCTAACTCTACCTAATGTTTGTAGTCGCTAGTACGTAACACAATATGATTTTTGTAAAACAACGCAGTCTGATAATTTCAGGGACACTTGTATAACCCAGTGGACTAGTAGAAAATAGTTTTTATTAGAAAAATGGTTAAAAATTGGAAGCAATTTCGTGTAACATTAAATTTAACAAACTTTAGGTGAAATTAATTCGAAGATAATGATCTTTCAAACCTATTTCCGTTCTACAAATCATACACAAAAAATAGTAAGCGATAAGGAGTTTTATCGAACGAAAGAAAATACATTAGAACATTTTTGTTTCAGAGATTCGACCAAGTTTGTATTTGTGAAAAAATATGGTTTGAAAAGTGGTTATCGAATCAGCGACAAGGGCCATAGATCGTTGAGCACAGTTATACAGAGACGAGACTGATGGTCAGATTAACTGGCGTAAAACTTTGTCGAAAATCGATATTTAAGAATTATGCAAGCTATATATCTAATCTAAAGAATTACACAACAGCTTAATTGTTGTATGTTGTAGTAAAACATCCCGATAACTTTGACAGGAAAATTTTAACAATATTGCTGCTATCACTACGTATATTGTGATACATAGTATAGTTCACATACAGTCTGTCACACAAGAGCGTGTCTGCGATATTTCTGTAAATATTTATATATTTGTAAAAAAATTTATATGAATTGAATCTACATCTAAAACACTAATACGCTATTACTTAGTAGGGTGTCCAATCTCATCCATTAGCGATTATAGCTTGACATCGTTTCGGCATACTCTCGACTAATTTTTGAGCGTAGGATTCTGGTAACGACCTCCATATCTTTCGAATGTGATGTACAAGTGTTCTTATTTTTGTGATACGTCTTCCTCTCAGCTTGCATTTCATTAGGGACCACACATTTTCGATAGGGTTTGCATCAGGGGACTGCGATGGCCAAGGAAGTACTGTGATGGCGTTTTTCGCTTTCCATTGGGTGCAGATGCGACTTCGATGTTTAGGGTCGTTGTCTTCTTGCAATATCCATTGGTCCTCGGTTTGGTTGAACCAACGTTTCACGGATGTGAGAAGTCCCCTTTGGTACAATTTCACCATCTTTTGTGCATTCAGATTGTCTGTAAAGACGCACAAAGTCCCAAAACCGCGTGCGTTAAAGCAACCCCAAACATGCACTTTTATAGGGTGTTTTACACTTCTTTGAATCATCCTTCTTCCATGGATAGTCCAAGCACGCCTAATAGGACACCATGCCCAAAACGAAGATTCATCAGTGAATATTATATTACTCCAATCACGATCTCTGTTTTCATTCGCCCATGCCAGACAATTTTCGACGTTTCGCGTACGCGGCACTCATATTAAAAAGCTCTGTTCCTTTCACTGTTTCAAATGAAACTGAAAGGTATTCAGCAACGCGTATTAGAGAAGTTTTCGTTTGTTTACATTCTTTTTATCTCATTCTGATTAGGTGTCAGGTTTCGCAGATATCGCAGACACGCTCTTGTGTGACAGACTGTAGTATAGTAGTATAGTTCACAGTAATGTGAATAGTAAGCGGACTTCCTACTGTACCGCATAGGAAAAAGTAGTTGATCTACATTCAGAATTCTTCCTTGGCACAATTGGGTTAATATAATAATATCACGAATAAATTTGTTACAAATATTTTTAGAATTCTTTACCAAAAACACTGTAGGAGCAATGACCTCCTTTCAACGTCATTTTCTATCTATTTTCTTTTCTATCAATTAAAATTGTACGTTCTTTATTTTAATAGATTAAAAATTTCTTAATACGAAAAGATTTTAGTTTGAAAATGTTACTTTGCAATTGGTCAAAAAACACTTCAGAAGAAACGGAAAAATGATACCCATACGAAATATTTTATTTCTGTGAATATCGTATAATATGTACGTATATTGCAGCTTACTCAATTGTACAATAGATAAAAATATTACTAGGAACTTTAATATTTATCATAAAAGAGAAATTATTATTTAGAAGTAATTAAATAAATAACAAACTTGGAGTGTAAAGTTACCTTGTTGTTACAATGGTACAAACGTGACGAGTTATATAACAGTTACAAAATAACGCCGACATTCCAATGATAATAAATAGCAAAAATTCTGCCATTTTCTCAACCCACGCTTCTGTCGTTATTTCATAAAGCCCATATTAAAAATTATGTTAATTACTCGTCGTCGATTATTTAACGTTGATATCCCGTCAAACAGGTTAGTAGCCTGTCGACAATATTTAAAATACTTCCTAAAGTAACTATGTAACAACCGGGGATCGTATCACGATTTTTAATCTTTAATATGGAAATAGAACAATTATGCATTTGAAATTTTATTTTAGAAAGTAGACTTTCCGTGTTTCACGGGTATATGAGTGCACGTTGGAACTATAAGTTTCAATTCGTTCTGGTCGTCAATGCAATAAATTTCTTATGTGCAACAGATTCGTTTCGCAGCTTTTTTCTTTTTTACCATGGTTCTGGTATATTCTTTTGCACCTGTTTTCGTGTATAATCGACAAAATTTGTTATAGCACACTTTATCGTATTCCCGTATTAACTCTTCCTAAACAAACGTACTTTTTGATATTTTAAAGCCACAGAAAAAATCTAAAAAGATCGGAAATACTTTTCTCAATGTCGCTTTTATAATACCAAACAAATACCTGAAACTTTCTTGAATAAAAATAGAAACTTGATAGTACAGAACTTTCTTCGCATCGTCGACAACTCAGTTTGCTTGTAAAGATTTAAATTAACACTCAAAGATACTACTCAGCCTGAATGATAAATGAATTTGATAACCTCGATTCTTTAAAGTTTAATTTGCAGCAAAATTTTTTATAATTAATATACCACATTTCATCAAATGTATCTTTAATTTAATATAAAGAAGAGAGCATTGTTTCTCAACGTCAATAATAATAATTTTCCTATACGCGTTCCACAAATAAAATTAATGCATCATTAATAATGATACGAAAGCATTGGAAATGCTATGCCACGTTCATTCCATCGTAAGAGATGATATTTACTTTAACTTTTCATATGAAAGGCAATCTCGTCGGTTCTCCAATTCTTTTTCCCCCAAAGAAATATATAAGAAACATAGAAAAATTTCAGTCAATTAGCAACTTTGCGTGTGTAATTATGCGAAAGAAAGGGAAAAGGAGGATTGGTTATAAATTGATCGGCAGTTGACGCCATTAGCCGTTTGCAACAAACGGTTCAGTCGATGTTCGAGCAAGAAAGCGCTCAAGATGGAGAACACACATGCGTTCGCACGTGTATAAACTGGGCCATTGACCAGGATGTTTTACATTGAAGGACATTCACGTGTCTCTTCGTGCCCTTTGTATTTATACGCTGTGATTTCGCAAACCGATCGGTCGCCCTTATTATCGTAGAATCGGTTGTATAACAAGCATGGCAGTATAAATAACACTTAATCATGTTTTACGCGCATTTTTCCCGTGACTGATGAATTTGAATTTGATTATTGCGTCCGAAGACGATTCTTTGTGTTTATTAAAAAGAAACTAAAATCTTTGTATTGTCAGTAGCAACAGCATGATGCGTTGAGGCTAATTTAAGGGATAGTTGGATGCATGTTTGCATCCAATTATCTGGATGTGAGTATTGATTATTTAAAATGAGAGATAAAAGGTAATTCATGAATTTCTGGAAATAGTTAATTTTTAAACTATTTTATTTTTTAGTATATTTTAATTAGTTGTTATAAAATTATACGAGGATAATGTGTTCTTATTATGATCTACATTTTAATATAATCGTATTTCGTTTTCTCTTTAAGGAGCTTAATAATTTTAGAAGGAAATGTAATGAAAAAATATAATGTCGATATACATAATTTCTAATTCCTATTCTATATGCGCCAAAGTTTTATTCTTCTGTTAATTAAATTGATTCAACTGAAATATTCAACACAGGAGAGTTAAATAATGAAAGATCAAGAAATATAAACAGATATGCAATAATCTGAAATTTGATGATTCGATAATTGTTTTAAGTGGAAGGTGATTCACGAATCTTTTTATTTTTCAATTAATTTCTTTACTTTGACTTTTACGAAATTCACTTAAATTTACTTACAAAATACCACGATAATACGTTTGACATCATCGCGCAGTCTCTTATACCCTCATCTCGTGCCCGTATAGCTTCAGGAACCTGGAGAGAGTTGTAAATCTGTCAGGCTAACGTCCAGCAAATATGATGGATCACCACAAGATTTCTCAATTGAGACCTTGGTATCTTTCGGGCCATTTTCTTCACGTCATATCATCACATACTGTCTTCATAAAATAATTTCGATCGTTGAAACTCCAGAATGCTATTATAACGCATAAACTTTAACATTTTTATTGGTATAAATTCTTGCAAGTATTTGCTAACTTGTTGATCTTACCATAACTCACATTTCAATATCTTTTCCAGCATATTTTTTTACTAACAAAACTACCGATAACGATAATAAACGTTATAGCAAATTAAAGATAATCTTCTTTTCATATATTTTGTTCTTTTCCTCATAAATGCATATCTTTCATTTATAAAATATCAAAATATTCTCATTTAAATATTTTCTTTGCTGATTTTCGTATATTTCATGATTCTCTCCCTTTGTATCCCAACCCATCGTATAATTTTATACGACGAACGAACATTCCCCGTGCAGTTTTACTTTTCAAAACCGATAACTTTGATTTATTTATGCAATAAGTTTCGTGACTCCTCCGTCTCTTTATCGATGAAAACTCTAAATATGTATATAGAGCAACCCTTGGTCCAACGCTCGGTTAATTCAGCGCATTCTCCTTATAAATTTTTATATCGTTTCATCTCAAAACATTGGATCCGTTTACGTCATTACATTTGAACGTCCTACGCGTCGGTATTATGTCAGCTGGAGATACGCGATTGCGAGTGAAACAATGCAACGGCGAGATAAAACGGGAACGAAACGAGGAGAAAATCGGAGAACCGTTGCGCAACTACGTTCCAGCCACGATCGCGGATGCTTCGACGAAATTGCTGAAGTGAATTCGTGTCGGGCTGATAACGGGTGGCCAATATGCAGAATTATTCAATTAGCGTGGCAGATCCATCAACTCGATACGACCGAATCTCGTGCACCGAATTGCTCTCTCACATTCTCGGCTGACATTCAAGGCTATCGCGCCACGTTTCCTCGGTAAAAACAGCCGACAATAAATCGATATGTATCGCGGAATAATAGAGGGTGGAGAACATTCAATAATAAGCGTATGCAATGTATGCCATGAAAATCTGAAGAATGCGTCCATATAAATCGCGAATAGCAATGCACGCGTGAAAGACAACGCACGCTTAAATCATTCTTTCGTCAGCTATTTCTTTTTCCCTCCTTTTTCTTTCTTTCTTTTTTTATTATTCTCACCCAGTTGTTTCAATGATAGTCAATCGTGTACGCGGTTAAAGGAAAAAGAAACTAAATGGGCAAACATGTTTGTAAAAAGAAACATGTTCACTTGTGATGCGCGTGTAACTCACGCTGATATTAAAAATCGGATTTGCTTCTTTTTACGCAGAAGTGAAATTTTGTGCTCTTTTTTTGAAATGTATTTGTACACATCTTTTTTGAAGTATGGAAACTACAGAGAAAGGGCACATGGATTTTCTGCCGAAAAAATTTGATTTCATTACAGCGTATATATGTTTCCACCCTTTTTATATTTCGTTGCTATATTAATTAGCATTAATTAGCATACACTAACGATATTAAGATATTGAAGATATTAAAATATTATCTGTATTAACATATCTGTATTTACATATTTGTATAGCATATCCTTAGCTACGTCTAATAGGTTCTTTTCTTTTCTAATTATCTTATTAAAACATTTCATTTTAGATAAAAATAACAAAAATGTATTTATTCTACCTTTTTTCTACGATATTCATATACAAAATTGAAAATTATTAAAGCTTGTTGAATGTAGTAATTACGATTATTCGAGGTTTCCATATTCAAGATATAACAATGATGTAATTTTATAATAACAAAAGTACGGCGTGTATGTATGTAAAGAAATATCTATTGTTAAAAAGAACGAACAAAATTGTTTTCATATATAGAGATTTCATCAATGATGATACGGTTATACATTTGTACCTTATGTCTGACTTAAATCCTGGCACAAAAAGGTGACTGCAAGAATATAAAATTAATGGCATATTCTTTCAATTTGTAAGGAAATATATACATATATATATACATTCAAGAGAAGCTTTCAAATATATTCATAACACAATCGTACCTGATTTACCAAAGAACAACCTAAAATTTACGATCGCCATTACATATTACCGATGCGACTCAAATTAGCATACACCATCGTTACGTAATAAAGAGTAATTCACCCTTCGATCCATAAATTAAAATTGAAATTTCTCCGCAGGATATCGCAGACACTTTGCTTCCAGAGATAACCGTTTCAAAGCAAACCTTTAATCGGTCGTCCACGTTTCTGATGTCGTAAATCTCTTCGATCCGATCATTCATCCATCGAATCAGGAAAAAATGAACGCAAGGAAAAGGGAACAAAGAAAAGTAACAGAAGCGCTGAAAAAAGTGAAAGTGTATACTGTTGTCCATAACAAGCATTTGGGCGCTCAAATAATTACAAATATATAAAATACATCACAAGCTTTTTAATCTGACTTTTTAATCTAATTTTGGACTCTGGTTTCATCTCAAGAAACTACATATATAGTTAATAGATAACGACGAAAACAATATTTAATATCAGTTCGTATAAAAAAAATAGGTAGTAGTTAATCGAAGATATTGTAAGATTATTCCATAGATAATTTTGCTCTTTATTTTGTACTTTGAATTTATAAAATAAAATGGAATGGTTAGGATGGATGAAAATTGATCCTGTGGCTTGAAAATCACTTTAAACATGCGTGTTTGTTCGACGTTGGGATGTTATGGCGATTGAAATATACGTTTCTAGCTACATACGAAAACTTTGTATAGATTTTATAGTATTTACAGCTACTCGTTAAGCGTAGATAAACATAGAACTCGTGTGATGAATATATATATTCCTTGTTTTAGTTTTAATGTAACATCTTATTCTGATTCTTTGCAAGAAGTATAGAAACGTTCTTCAATTATAATTTTAAAAAAAAAAAAAAAAAAAAAACAGTAGAGTCTCACATAGTCAAATAATTTAGTATCTGAACGTTCTACTATCCGAACATTCTGTTATCCGACCAGAGTGTCTGCTGATATGTAACACGTGCTTTCTTCTGTCGCAAATGCTATCATTCAATGTATCACGTATCATTATATCAAATTTATAAGTAGTAAATGAAAATAACGAGAATGTACGTTCTCACGCTAAAAATGTATATAATTCTGCAGCTGAAAAGACATGGGGTTCTTGGATATTACAGTAAACTGACAATTTCTCTCATCTCTATTTGAACAAATAACATTTGATATATATATATAAAAAAAAAAAAAGAATGATTGTTCTATTACCGGCAAGTTTTATTATCTGAATATTTTTGTTTATTAGTTTGCTTGTTCCTTTATTAGTCAAAATATGATAGAAGATGTCGACTTGTTGATCGAGTTGCATCGAGTACGCAAATCCTAACGAGCGATAGTAGGAGGAGATCGGAAGGGAAACGCAGTAGATGCACAGAAGCGTTGTTTCTCGATTCATTTCATGAACGACGATTGGCTTTCACGTTTGCAAGCGTCTGGACAAGGTAGCTGAACCGTGACCAAACCAAGAGCATAATAATTAATTATCCGGTACGATCGTTGGCAGCAGATTCAGCCACCGTTCTGCTTCCATTCGACCAGCTGCTAAGATGGTACCTCGGCCGATTGCAATGAAGTAAACAACCGGTTGTTGTTCCTGCCGCGAAAGAAATGAAATCTGACGACCGATCTCAATCCTTTTACGGATCGTCCAATTATCAGCCGACTCATCGATAACACAGTCACGGTGAACACGTGGGAACGGAAATTTGCTGAAAGTGTGTGTTCCCAGTGACTGAATTTCGAGTGCAAGAGATAGGGAAAGGGTTGAATGCCCGAAATCAGAGGATAAAAGAAAAGTGCATGACCACCTACGGTTTTCGATAGACGTGAACGAATGTGCCTGGGGAATATCTGCGTATATTTCCTGAAATAGGCATAGGAGATTGCAGGCTATGGGAAGAGAAAATGTGCGGTTGTTGTAAGATTATTCCATAGATAATTTTCCTCTTTATTTTATACTTTGAATTTATAAAATAGAATGAAATGGTTAGCTACTCAAGTTTACGGTTAACAAATGAGAAGATCGTAAATAGCATTCGTATAGAAATGGCCAACGCTAGTGAATCAGACAGGAGTTATGTCTTATTATAATCTGTGGCAAGGGGACTAAATTTAGGTGAAATATATGAAGCGATATTTTTCATACGATGCCTTATTTCGGAATAAATTGATGTCGATAATTCGGCGGCTACATGTGCAATGTGCACGCACAATCTTATTTACATCTGCGTTTAATAGATATTACTATGGTACTTTTATTGTTGTTTTAATTCATCATATCAAATAAGGGATACATCATATCAAATACGAGTACCGTTTGTTCAAGAATTTTTCCTTTTGCAGTTAATTATCTAATGGAACGACGTCTGGTTCTTTAGTGACGTTTGACAAAGACTAAGAATTTGAATGGTGGATGGTAAACGAGTCACAAGTCAACAACTATTCTACAGTACAGTCGAATGTACACACGTACTCGAGGAATCTTTAACATTGATTCATTTAGAAGTGCATCTTCATATAACAAAACGTTACTCTATCTTGTGTTTTATATAAAAAGTACGTCTGTGAATGACAGTCGTTAAGTTATTTTGTGCGGTGCTCAGTCAGGTCATATCGTATGTATCTTATCTTTTAATTTTAAAATTACTCTTAATATATTTAAACACACGTGGTTAACCATATCTTATTTGTCGTTAAGACCCTTAAACGTCTATTACATTTAATCTCTTAGAAATAATTTGTTTTAATAATTTTAATAACTGCACTAGAAGTGAACTATGACTAGAACGATTAGCAAAAGTCGCAATTCACGGTTACAAAGTAAATGCCGTGCTGTGCTGTTTCGAAAACTCTAAAGTCAGTAGTTGCTGCAGGTTCAGTTACACGGACGTCATGAACGAGTTTCGTTCGCGTGTATCGTAATAATTACGATTGATGGGTTTATACACCGATGTTGTTTCTTTGTGTCGAGTCTATGTACGCGCGTCTTTTGATCTCTCGTTATGTAATTGCTGCACATTTTATTTCATGATATTCGCGCGTGTCTCGTTTTTGTCTCATGGCGGCACTTTTATACGTTCCAGACTGTCCTGTGTGTACGAGCTGACGCGTTAAATTTATTTTTGATCTTTTTGGTGAGCATTGGGTCAAGGGAATCCCTGTGAATGATATTTATATGACAAAGCAGTATTTTATTGTATAAAAAAATACTATATTATGTAGTTAAAGCTTGCAGAATCGAAGTTTCTTCGATGTACGGGGATGTGATTTCTTTCTATCAGTTATCAATATAAGGAAAAAATTGTTTTTGATATTTTTGCGAAAAGAAGGTGATACAGTTTTTAAGATCAATTCTACGCTTACGATGCACGTGTTGATTGTTTTATAAATATCCCCTTTCTGTGTAAAATCTATATTTATTATTCGTGAGACATGGACGCCACTTTTTAAAAAGACATATCTTTAATTGAATTTTATAAATTGGCAGAAAAATATCGTTTTATACTTCATTATATAAATATATGTTTGAAACATATTCTTGTACATTATATTTTTACTACAATGTCTTTTTTAAATCCACAAGTATTATAATTCAGAAATGAAAGGATTAATTTCAGATACTGTTGTAGATTGCAAAATTAAAAATAATATTATTCTACTATATACCTCATATAAAATTATCATTTTTAAGAAAAACCACGTATAAAATTAACACATAAAATTTTATACATACACTTCTTCGCACACGTTTAAAATTAACGCATAAAATTTTATTTACTTAAAAGTATTACGATATAGAACATTGAGTTCTATCTCTCTCTGTCTTTCTTTCTTCAGGAAAATAATCGTGCACGTGAAATCATTGTTCGATATTGTGATTTTAGTTGTGTGAAAGACAGCCTAAACTATCGGTATCCTATGGCCTTGCTGTCTTTTGTTACAAGTAACGTACAATATAACAGTCGTAACTTTTTCATCAGCCAATTGCAAGCACAATAATAACGAATAGATGAACAAACCGTTATCGTTGATAGTTTTGTAGAGTTGATAATAATTAATGCTTCTGCTACAGCTGCGTAGGAAATTATAGTTTAATTAATGATGTTCATGTTGCAGCTGCTCTACATTTAAATTATATATCTACATATTTCTAGGTACAATTCTTTTGAAAAAATATTTATATTATGTTTATTCAACATGCTATGAATATTCAGAATAATTTTGCTTGAAGCTACGTGAATAAATACAACCTTTTTTTTTATTACCAGTTACTCTTGTGTATCTTTTCTCACTTACTTATTATTAACGATTTCAATTTCAATTTCAATTTTAATTTTAATATTCATTTCAAAATTATATCGCTATATTACTGTATCAAGTTAATAACATTGAAACGAATTAATAAGATTAAATCTTCGTGTCGCGTCATAAATAATAGTGATTACATAATGGAATTTCTTGCCATTTTGTCTCTGTAAACATCGAATAATTTCGATAATTAATTAGTCCATAACTTTGAATAACTCACGAAACCACAGATAAGCCAAGTACCGAGATACGAAATGGTAATTCTGTACGTTTAATCTTGTCAACTGATATACTACTAGCCGCGTGTCGCATTGTCAGAAGTTCGCCATCGTGTCATAAAACACAGAACACAATCTTACGCTGTAAAACTTATCGTGCACCGTAGAAATAGATTATAAACGATTAAAGAAGTTATTTATGTCTATGCGCTATAATTTTCCAAATCTTTCCAATAATTAGTACGTAAATTAATTCAATGTCTTTTCAAACGACATATTAATTTTAATTATTGCTCGCATATTATCAACTTTAAACATCAAGAAAAATCTCCATTATTCGATTAAACCGGATCAAATTACGTAAGATATTGTAGATAATATAACTTGTAAGCTACCATAAAACGAGAATATATTTAGAATTAAAATGGTTATTAAAAAGAAGTGAATGGTAATTAAAAAAGACACTGGATTAATTTACACGTAAATTATTACACGTAATAAATTATTATCTTAGTAGTTTGGTATAATCAAAGGAAGCAAATCTAATTTGTAATAGTTAAACGAAACTTATAAGTGTAATATAGGAAGAACGCGACGTATTAAATTTCAGGAAATATCATGGAACGTTTCGGGAAGCGTAAGAGAAGAAAATTAGCGAGTAACTTCGTCATCAATAATCTTTACGATATTTAATCAGGTATACGAAGCATATAATAGCCACTTTCTAATGTAAGACCGCGATTAAAACCGCAACGGCGACGTTCACCTTCTCTGAAATCGAATCTACTTATTTATTTATTAGTCAATAATTCGCTCACACACACACACACGCGCGCGCGCGCACACACACACACACATGCACATACAATTATCAAACTGCGAACCTGACTTTCACAAAATAAAATCTTTTCACAATTTTCGATTTCCCTGCTTGATGAACAAAAAGAAAATAAAATTGGAAATGTCAGATCACTCCTGTTTGTTATGAATATGTATAGCTATTCGATATGAATATGTTCCATGGAATGTTTAGATCAAGATAACTGCGTCATTAGAAATCTAATTTTCATAGCTTTAGTAAAACGACAGAAGGCAAGACACACAAACGATATTAAATACATTAAATAATCGTTATAAGTTTAAATCGTGCTACGTACTGCCTAAAATGGCAAGAAAAGATTAAATTCAGAAAATGTGAACATTAGTTATATAATTATTTTTCTTTTTTTTTTTTTTTTAAACTGTAAACAATATTCTTTTGTATAATTATATTATTACAATTATTTTACGAGATTCCAATATCGTATAACACGACTGGAATTTCTATATTATTTCCGAGTGGAATCAAAGTATGTAAGTGAATTAGTATAAAAAATATTATGGATGTTGGATCAAAGCAAAGATAAAACAAATATAGTACAGCTAGAGACAGAGGAAGCAATTATCTTTCACCATAAAAGTGCACTTAATTTACATCAAAGTGCAACGATGAAGCAAATAATACAGTAAAAATATTCATCAATTTGTTGCTCTAATCATGGGAAAGTTTAATTATTTAAGAAAAAGTCGTTTATTCTGAGTAACAGGATATAACCAGCAGTCAAATTCATCCAGGATTATAATATAATATAATCCAGGATAGTAAGCCCATCCAGGAGCGAAAATTCTTATCGTAGAGTTATAAATATATTATATTTAATAAGTTACTATTCTATAGTAACAATATAGAGAAGAACAAATATGCCGAGGACGTTTATGTAATGTCATATTTTTATGAATATACCTAATAGCTAATAATATTTGTTACCTAAAGAAGTAGAATCTAAACAAAAATTTGCTTCACTTAATTACATATCGTAACAAATATTACTTTACTTCTATTTTATATACTTTCACAATTTACGTGGATTCTATAAACGATCACGCCGTAAAGTTTCCCACGAACGCACAAAAATCTGCAATCTAACATTAAATTTCTAAAACAAAACAAAAATATTTTCAAATAGTCGATATCAAATTATATCCTTTAGCTTCAATTTTATTTTCCGAGTCCAATAAGGAAAACCAACGCACAGATTCAACGATAACAACGATTCTTTCCCACTACGTGCTGCGATCCGATGTCATTGTGTTACTTTCCCGGCGGACTACATCGGGTAAAGCTACTTGTCCGGGCGACGAGCAACGTTTTCACGAGGCGAAAAGAAAATTCGATATTACATCGTTGTGCGTTTTCACTGCAAGGAATAGTCCGCCTACGTAACAAAGAGGGCAGCGTCGAAGTCTGCGTCGAGCTCGTGTGGGTGTACGCGCGTAATCATGGAGAATGTCAGAGCAGGGCGTGGTGAGGCCGGTGGTTAAACTATCCTCGACAAGGCCGCGTGTGTTCCGGCTCCAAACGGTTGGCGACAAGTCCAGCCATTCTACCGCTGGAAATCGAAGAAGCGACTTACTAAGCGGCTGTTAACAATCGAACGCTATGATGTTCAATGGATTATTGTCTTATATATTTGTTTCCAATAGTGTTATTGTATCCATTGTTTTCTCTAATATATCACAACACACTTATTGTGGTTAGTTCGAAACATAAATTGTATTTATGTAACGAATAGTAATTTTAAATAAAATGTATACACAGGTACGTATATGATATATATAATATATTTAAAGTATACAAGATATATACATATAATATATATTTGCAGCATAAATCTATCGCCCAAACGAAAGCGTAGATAATTACAATGAGAAACACTTTTCGCTCACAGTTGATTTTATTCAATAAATCAAACTGAAACTAATTCCTTTCATATTCTACTAATAGTTCAATAGTTTAAGTTCGTGAAATGTAATTTGCAATAAATATTTTATCTCGTGTCTTGACTATATTATAATTATATATTATAGTTATCGCAATTATCCCTTTTTTACCTTATACGTGCATGACATTTTTTAGACAAGTAGTCAGAGAAGTGAAATTTCTATATGTGGTCCTAATTCGATGGCGGGGGAATATAAGAACCGGATAATGAGAAGAATCCGCGCGTGTCTTCTCGCGTTTTCACGCTAGAAAAAATCGTATCCTGCCATGCTGGCCGACCGACGACGTTATCAGCGCTTGAAATGGTCGCGTTAACGTCTGTGAAACGTGTAATTTGTAAGAGTGAAACGTGTTTTACATAGTGCAAAACGGGTTACACGGATACAGTTAGCGATCTGTTGATAGAGGGATTTTTCCATCAATCGGCCGCGTAATTGCACAAGTGGCAAATTATAGATCTTTACGATGGCGCGGTGACCCGTTCCCTCTGGATAGTTACGAATATCGTTGTTTCCGATTCGAAAGGGAAGGAATTATCGCGTTCCACGCGATGTCGATTTTCGCAGCCATTTTCTTAATCGGGGATAAGTGGACTATTCCGTTCGACTGGGCGGTTTGAAACAACCCTGCACACTTTTGATCTCTTGAAAGGCTCGAGTTATAGGTTTTCTAGGATATGAATAGTGTTTCGTTTTTACGAAGATCGAGGTGAACAAATTTACTGCCTTTTTTCTGCAAAATAATTGGCCAGTTATGAGATCGGTATCTTTGAAGAGAACGGCAGCATTGGAGCAATTTTGTTCTATCGAACGCCAGACAATTATTATACAAGTAAATGTTAGAAGGTTAGGATCATATGCGAAAAAGAATATTCTCAAAGTTTTTAAACGATATATAAAACAATTGACAAGGACAAAAGTATTTGTTGTGAAGAAAAAGGTACAGCAAACTTGAACGTTTTAATAGAATAACCTTATTTGTGGTAATATATTCAGCATATTGCCTCATCGATTACACCTCGCACTGTACAATCTATACGGCAGTAGATATATGTTAATACACTTGCTCAATGTATATAGCGATTCATAGTTCGTATAAATTCAGATAAATTGTCGAAGAATTCTTTTTGGTGAACGATTCATTTTCCTGTTAATCCTCATATACCTTTTATTCCAATTTGAAAAATTACACCATTATGTAGAAAGTTTTTATTTGAAGAAAAATATTAGTTGACGATGAATAAATTTGTACGCTAAGCTATTCATCTTGTCATTATATTATTTTTTATCGTCGTATCAGTTTGGTAGCAAAGAAAAAATGTGATTGGGCTTTAAGAACGGAAGATAAACGAACGTTAATGTAATATTTACTTGTGTTCGAAATCAAAGAATTCTAGCAATTTAAATAACATCGTTATAATTCATAAACGACCTATTTCGAAGACACACGTGCGAGAACCTACATAGACCATAATCTTCAGAAACTTTTATCTCTTCAATTTAGAATAGTTATTTCTTTAGAAAGTCGTATGAATATCAGAAGAAGCTCGAATGTGGTTTTCTGAGATCGTTCGCTTTTTATAACCGCCAGCAAAAATAAGATTCCATTAACCCGTCAGTGTTGTAAACAAATTTAACATAACTCGTTTAACGGGGTATCGCACACTCTAACCTATATACCTTTTAATTTCGATACTGTAATTCTACTGTAGTATCGTGGACGAGGAGCCTGGGTGGTGTCGTGCGAATTATAAATAAGCGGTTGCTCAGCATGTGCGTGGTGGGGCTAAGACAAAAGATATGATGCTAAGACAAAAGACAAGGAGTTGTTAAGGGACATAAACGAATTAACAGCAGTATGAGTTGAGAAGCCAGAGAGTGCGAATTGGGTTGTCGAGATAGTGTTGCTAGCGTTGTTGAGAGAGAGAGTTGAATCTGTGGTGATGAGAGTTGCTAATTAATTATCTAGTTGTCTCAATTATAATACGTTATTGTGATTAGTTCATGTTAAATAACCATCGTTTTCTGTTTAATCAACGTCCGTTTAATCCATTTGTTATAAATAAACTGATCATAGTAGTACAAGATACTACACTACTTTGTATTGAATCATAAATATGCTTCGCTAACCCATATAATACTCACAGGCAAGTGATAAAGAACATATAGAACTCAAACTCTATAATAATATTATTACTTAATCCTATTTTCCAAGCAAGGTTTACTTCAACTACGGTTAAGCACGATAGATCGCTTTTACAACTTTAATGCATAAAAGTAAATATGTCTTGATAATAGAAGAATATGATATGCATGGAATATTAGCATTCAGTACGTCATATGTATGGTAGAAGATATTGAACACTAGCAATAGCAAGGAAGTTTAGCAAGAAAGTAGCACAAAGGCGTACAACAATTTCCGTATAAATAGATCTTTCGCTTTATACTCCAAAAGCAATGTCTGTAATAATTTTAGTTCATATTGACTGCAAGGAAATACGAAATAAAAGAAAACAGTGAACGACTAAATACCATTGATTTATTCTATGATACTAATTAAAATTCTCTAAAGTATCGTAAAGTATAAGTGCAATTAATATTGGCTACAAAACTATTGACTACAATAAAAGAAAACAGCGAGCAACTAAATACCGTTAATTTGTTACATGATACTAATTAAAATTCCCTAAAGTATCGCTTTTGATGTGCTAGTTCAATGATATTGGGTTATATCGTACTCCATTACACCATCGTCTGATTAACCATGTTTGCAAGATTTCTTAATGGCACGCAACAGTAATGGTACTTAGTAAAACCTAGTAATTTGGCAATTTCTTATTGAGAGATTTCTTTTGAGATTAGCAATCGATAAATACGAGTAAGATCGGTTTAAGTATCCTCATCGATCCCTTGATTCATGATCGGTACAAAGTTACAAAGGGATCCCTATGATACAAACGTTGCTTCGCAGTGACAGGCGAAAAATTTCTCTTGCGCTGCTTGAGCGAGGCGCGGAGAATCGCGTTCCGCTCGTGATCCGCGCGTCATGCCGCCCGAGATTGAACGCGTGGGCTGATGAAAGAGCAATGCTGGGTGGAAGAACGATATCGCGATGGTTGATCGTCTACGGGAGCCGCGTTTAGCCCACTTTTGGTCATTAATCCGCGAAGCGACTATCCGCCCACAGTATAGAATCGAGCCGTACATATACAGGGTGCCCGAAAATCAGTGGCTATTCTACGTGTAAAAATAAGAAAAAAGAAAGGAGTAACATTCTCTTTCGTTCGAGGAATACTTGTTTTCGAGTAAATTAAGTTCGAAAGTGAAACTTAATATTTTTGTTTCCCATAGCAAGTCTGCACCTTTCTGAGAACAGGTACGAACATAAGAATGAATCCCTTTAAGAACATATTCTTAAAAAGTTTGATTGTAAATTTTATGAAGGCAAAATTTCTTTTATTATATATTATTTTTAGGATCCTGATCTACCATTATTTTTAATAAAAGAAATGTTCTTTGGAAAAGAAAATAGTTTTTTCGGGGGAAGTAAGGACCATATTTTAACAATGATCAAGGATTAGAGTATAGAACAGAAGAAGGTAAAAGGAACTTTTTTATGAGCTGTTATGATAAAACACAGAGGGTAGAAAAGTACTACTTTTCATTATGAACGAAAGAAAGATTCGTGCTTCTGCTTATTGCGATCGAAGCGTATCTCTGAAAAACAGCTGGTTGAACATTGATCATTCTTCCATTGGAAAAATTGGTTATCTTCCTGAAACCAAGTTTTTCAATTTTTTCCTTCTTATTACGTTGCAACCTCATACCTTTTGCCATAAATGTACGTCACATTAAAATTTGTATTTCGATTTAGAATAGACAACGTGCGATCATTCTTTTCCTTCGAGTCTTCGATATTAAAAGGTTTTACTAATTTTTTGCAAATCCTTCAAGTATAGATTGCTTTTTACAAGCGTAGAATACACACTCGCATATTTATAAACTGATTGGGACGTAACAACGTACATCTCGCACAAAGTACAATAATTCACACAGGTTATCAAGGAATAAATCAATTAACAAAAATTTTGTATCCATACAAGATAACGATATACCCATGAACAGCAACAGTCAGCAAAAATTTTGTATTCGTAGACTGTAGAAATTAAAAATAAAAATTGCAAGTTTCATAAAGTTTTACTAATTTCCTGAAGACTTTTCAGTTATCGGTTTGCCTTTCCATAACTATCCTCAAATGACCTACTGTGTAACACTGCCATCCATAATTGTTATCGGTACCCCCCCCCCCCAAAATTTCGTCGTTGATAATTTAACCATAGCCACGTTCAAGCGTACTTGATAAATTTTCAAACTGAATTTTTTTCTGATACGTAACATCGTATGGAAAAATGTTCTTCTATATTTCCTTCGTATTTTATCACAAGGAATCACTTTGTTTTTGCTCGTATATGTTATTCAGCCGGAGCCTGCACGTATATTGGCGCAAAAGAGGGAACGTTAACGTGCAGACGCGTGTGGGTGCGTGTGCACGATCGCAAACCGGAGAATGCCAGAGTAGGGCGTGGTAGAGCCAGTGGTCAACTTTCCTCGGCAAGGCCGTACGTGTTCTGGCAGCGCGAGCTGTCAGCGAGCTCGCGACATGTTTGTCCTTTCTGCAGTACGCGCCGCGCGTTTGCTAGGCCGAGATTCGAGAGAAAGTGGGAAAAGGTCGAACGAGTTACAAAATTGTAACACTATTACTGCAATAACTAGGAACGCGCGCGCGCGTGAGCTCTCCGCGCTCGGGCACACCGTAACTTCACGAACGATTGCGCGTTCTCGATCGAGAATTGCAACCAACCGGCAATTTATTCTCAAATTGCAACATTTAGAAAAGCTTGCCTAACTTTCGATCGGACCATCGATAATTTTCTTCCTCTCCTTAATCCCCTTGCAAATACTACCTTATTCTACAGGTAATAATTACCTTTTTCGAGAAATGTTCCTTCAAATACAATATATTTCCATGCTATGGTTTCATAAGTGGATGATCACCGGTTTATCTCTACAGATGTTATAGATTTAACAGATGAAATAATTCATATGACAGAGCGAGGAAATTCCCTCTCTTTAATAAAATTAACGTGTAAACGAGTATACTTTCCCTGTTTGGCGATTGAGTTTATGAACGGATTGCTTCATGACCGTTTACACTAAACGAAAATGAGCGAATGCTCTTGCTCTTGCATGTTGCTTCGAACGTATCTTTAAATAAAACATTTTGAAATTTTATTGCTGTTGTTACGAGATGCCATTCTCACGATTATAAAAGTTCGAACCAATCTGAAAATCTGCATACAAATTACAAGATAATTGTAAGACTATATTTCACAGAGATCACGAAAGTATTTAAACACTTGAGATTCTATTGCTTCAATAAACGTCACTCTTCAGTGGAATCGTTCTTAAAACACTTGTTATGTGTTTAGACGGTTACTCACGTTATATACTATTTTCTTTTTTTAATTAAATGTATATTCGTAGTAAATATCTCGTATCTTCTATATACATTTTCAGATTGGTATCAGATTTTATCAGTATAATCGGAAGAACCTTGTTTCGCTATAGTGTCAATGAAACCTCAAAATGTTTCATATAATACATATAATAATATTCATAAATGGTGTTTACAAGTGTTCGAATACTTTTGTAGTTTGTAGTTTGATAGAACAATTATATCTAAATTTAATTCAGTAAGAAATAAATCTGAAGTATATCTGTATAAGTCAATATGTATTGACCCAGTCTGTGTTATCTGAGGGTTAATATTGATAGCTTTGCATTTGAAACGTTGTTTTAACGAAGTTTTAACTTGTCCAGTTAATACCAGCTATTCTTGTCCTTTGTCATTTATCAACCATATCAAAGAAGAAACTTGCTATTTTATATACATTCAATGATGAAAAGATTTATAATAAGATATCGAAATTTCATTATTCATTCTCACGGATAATTAGAATATTTATATGATTTGTTCTCTTTTGTGCGAGTTTAGTTATGAAAAAAAAAAATGTCATGAAAGTGTCGGAAATATAAATTTAGCATTTTTAATGAATAAATTATTTGACAAGAAACTGCGATAGTTGTATTTCAAGAATTTTTAAATACATAACTGACATTTCCTGTAAAGCTTGTATGTTAAACTTGTAAATCTAGTGTAATGAACGTAGTTAGTCATTCGAAAAGTACCTGCATTAAATTATGTGAAAATTACTTTGATTTAATACGTATATAATGCATATCGAAGGAATCACTAACGTTTTAGTGAAAAACGACATTTCTTGTGCAATAAACTAATACGTAACATTAAGTAAAATATGATTGAAGAGATCCAGTACATCTTGACCGTCGTGAAATAAAATCAAAATTATTGTAATCAAAATCTACTTGATCTTAATTGATGACTCGGTGGTTAACTAAATTTTTAACACCAACAGTAAGTTGTCTGATTTCCTAACTTGTTAATCGGCTGAAACGAGTTAGTTCGTTACTCGGATTACTCGGAATCTCTCGAACATAATAATTTGTAATTTCCTTAATTTTTCAAGTGTCGTTTCATTTGTGTTAAATATGCATTAAATTATACTTACATTTGTTTGAATTAAAATCGACTTCTATAATAGAAATTGATTTATCCTTAGTTATCCAACTTTTAACTTTATGATTATAATTTCGGCCCAAACCATTTTGTCACAATAAAATAATTAACAAAATATCGATCAAAGTATTCAACGAAAGTATTCGATCAGTATCAAGCTCTAAATTAGTGACAACAAATATTATTTGATCGCACGTTTATTCACAATTTATTCGACAAAATCATCCAAAGTGTTGGACGTGTTCGATGTTGCTCTAATAGGTCTGCGTTGGGGTTTCTTACAAAGTCAGAAGGTTTGATCATTTTCGATTTACATCAGAAAAAATAATCATGCTTTGACCGATTGTAACTTATTATTTTATTTTAGCTTCTAATTCTTATTCTTATTACATTTTTTCCATTTACGTAATCTTTCCGTTAACTAGAAAATTATCAAAAAGAGGGTAGTTGAAATTAAATTTCTTTCGATTATATGTTTATTGTTGTAAAAAAATGTTCAACGCCAATATCCGTTTGCAAATACGATTCTCAATTTTTAAAATTCCTTGTTTTTTGATTGCAAATATTGGTTCTTTTTATGTTATTCGTATACAAATTTTTCAATTATCATATTTACTGTACTTAGAGGTTTATCTTTCGAATCTACACAAATCAGCGCCTGTAGAGATACCTACTTGCACAGAAGTTAAATGACTCTGACAAAAGAGATATATACCTGTACAAGTCTGGTATTGTTATTAAGCAAATTCACTTGACAGGAACACTTAACTGTTGTGTTTGAATATTTCATCGACCACAAATTCTTCGTTTAAACTATAAACCGTAATCCATATATTTTCCAATTCTCTATTTATCTTCGAACATTCCACGAACCCAATGTATAACTTCACATACTTTTCCTGTCTAATATACTGAAACACCAAGTGGAAACAGCATAAGGAATAAAGTCGAATTTTATGCGTAGGACATAGCTAGGATAAAATTAATTGGAATAAAATAAAGTAAAATAACGGAGAATATAAAATAACAAAAAGAAACGGCAAAAATGATAAAAATTTTTATTTAAATCCTAAACCGTAATTCGTTTATTGTTTTTTAATTCTCCGTCTATCGGCAAATATTCAATAAACTGACGCGTAACTTCGCGTAGTCCGTTTTGTCAAATATAACAAAACACGAAATAAAAATAAAACATAAAATAGAGCAAATAACCATAGAGTGCTATATACGATAATGTAATACGGTTGTAAAAGAATAAATCGAAATAAAATGAAAAAAGAAAAGAATAAAATATCAAAAAGCAGAAAATACCAAAGAGAAAATTGACATATGTACGAGATTCCAAATAATTAAATAAAAACTGATAGATACGTGATAAGACTGACAGATATGTTAATAAAAGAAAATATCAATGAGCATAGGAAGAGAGGAAAATAAAATATAAAATTCTGAACAACGACGGAACAAACGACAGCCGTGACACCCTATCACCGATAGAATATTCCTGTAATCCCAAAATTGAAAGCATCGCGAATGCAAAAGCTTGGCTAAAGAAACGCTGTACGTGTTCGCGAGAACGGAGGTTCGATCTCGCGGGACTGCGAAATTACCACGTTCAGGATTAAATGGCAAAGGGATACGTACGGCTCAGAGAGCAAGCTGATTATGAGTCAGCAACGAGCGGGTACGGTGATTACAACGGCATGTAATTGCACCGTGGCTCGTTTAACATCGCCGGCGTCGAGCGGTGTCAACTCTGTCTGTTCAATAAGCGCCTACAAACCTATATTAACCTCGCGGAGGATGCGTCGCGAATCGTTTGGCGCGTTCATGTCGCCAGAAAATAAAAATGCCAACGGACTAGAATCTATGGGATGGATGATGGATGGCGAAGAATGTGCCAATGCAATTCCTCTAAACCAGCTATTAATTTTCTTAACGGATAGATTCTGTTTGATATTTTTCTATTTTCGTGTTATGCATTCACCATTTTCTTGTGGTTTTTATTTTATCAATAATGGGTTAAGAAGAACACGAGATTGTGAGATGCGATGGCTTTGTAATTCTTCTTGCTCCTTTTCCTTTTAATTAATCTATTTTTAGTAGCGGGTAAAAGTAACGTTTCAAAGCACGATGATTCAGTGATATCGAGAATGGGAAGAAATACCTTCTGCTTATTAGAATGGAACACGAGAAAGTGAGGGTTTTTGGATTTTCCAGTTACAATAAATAGTAAATTGCTGCCCTGGCATTTTAATGCAACTTGTTTTTACGAAACGTAGAAATTCTACAGGAAGTTCGTTGCTAGTGCTACAAGTTATTATTACGATCACATAATTCAAGCGTTCTTTCAAATGTTTCCATTCTTGGTTATTCGTTGGAAATTAAAACGTACATTAATCAGTTGATTAGAATCATGCGCATTACATGACGCAGATATTATTCTTAATTTAATTCACGTTCCTTCCCGAATATTGTCAAATATCTTCTGGACTCGGTACTAACGTCTTCTTCGGAATTTCTTTTAAGTAAAACATTCGCACACGGCATTGAATATTTGTTTATTTATACTTCGAAATTTATACTTCGATGAAAATCTTTTTTTACGAATGAAATATTAGCCTTCCCGTACGACCAAATGAATATTATCAGCGAAATTTCATAAAATTACAAATTGCAACAATCAACTTAAATTGAAGAAATTATTCCCTTATATGTTCCAGTAAATTGAAAATTTCTATCGCAAAGAAAAAAAAAAAGAATGAAAAGATTAATTTACAGCCGAAAAAGGGCGCAAACGCTATTAAATTTACACTGAGAAACGAAAATCAATTTAACAAGATGTATACAATCGACGTCATTCTCCCGTCATATTATTTCATCCTCAAATAAGAGTCATCATACTTATTTTCGAATCACTTAGGTGAATTTCGTGGAGTGCATTTTCTATGAACACGAGCACCGAGAAGAAATTAAAATCGCTTTGCCGTCGTGCGGCCGACACGCGCGAAATTCATTTTGCACGCGCGATGCGCGGTAGAAATTATTGGCGATTGAAACTTCACCAGTCGTTGGTTAGCCTGACATCCAACCGCAATTTCTCCGTGCTACGTGTGTCTCTGACACGATAGAAAGAGAGAAGAAGAATGTGCCTCCTCTTCGGGATGTTTCTCGAAGGAGCATCGGCGGTTATAGTAATCGCTTCTGCTAACAGACTCTTACGTAATCCTCCTATACGCCATCGGTTGTTTCAGCTGACAATCTGATGTATGCGTTGCTGGCGCCATTATTTTCTGGATCATTTTCTGCTACCATCGTGCTTTCCCAACACGTTTCATCCATTCATCAATCGAATTCTATTTGTCCGTAAAAGGAAGTCGCGTTGAAATTAAATTTTTCTAAAGCAACGTCAGATGCGAATAAGGGCATACAATTAGAAATCAATCAGACAGAAAGAAAAATTCTCAGTTAGCTTTTGAATAAACGCTAGAAGCTATAAATAAAAAGTAAAATGTCTGAAAACAATTAAGCAAAAGTACTATTGAGTGTTACGTAAATAGTTTAATTTACTTGAATCTAATTAATTGCTATATAAATGTCACAATAAATACAATGGTGTGCGAATTTTTGTAGCAACCTTATAAGAGAACCGAAGAATATTGGAATCAGTAGGCGGTAAATAGTGATTATATTAAAGTTTAATGATAATAGCAATAAAAATTTCGAAATAACAGAGATATTTCATTTGGTAAAAATTAAGTTTTGGTTATAGCATGGTCACTGGTGTCGTCTAAAAATAATGTCTCGTGAGTTTACTTAAATTTGAATTATTTGTTGAGGAATTAAGTACTAGTGGAAACAATTGGTCTCAAGTGATATCATCGGTCATTTAAATTCGTTTCCATGAATCTTCTTAGGATTAATTATCTCTCCTTGAAGAGACTAATAGAAGTCGCGTAATCGCTCGATCTTCAAGCTTGTATTTTAAACTTCATAGCCTTCGATCGCGACTGTTTCTTTGATATTCTCAACAGGAAGAAAATCTGTAAGAGGGAAATGCGAAGGAACGCATATCTGAAATCCTTTATGTTAATCGAGTCTAGAAGAGATATTTTCTTACAGCGTATAATAGCTCATAAAGCATCGGCGCGTTATTATATCTAGAATGGCATGCTATAATCAAGTCCGATATCAGAAAGCGAACGCTATACTTAGAGCCGAGAGAAAAAAGAACAGAAGAAGAAAAAGAAAAAAATGAGAAATGAATAATTGAGTATCGAAAGGATTACAATGTAAATAGAGAACGATTATAGCTGCCTGCGGCTATAAAACACGTTCTTTACTATGTCGCCATTGTCGCCTGACAGCGTGTAAAGGTTAAAAGCGAAATCATTGTGACAAAACTATACCGCATACTTTTCATGACACCAATCCCATTTCCCTAAACGTTGCTCGGATATTTCAATATTTATCAACCACATATATACTTTTCTCTTCGTATATTTTAATTCAGATTTAATCATACCAAAAGACAAAATATCAAAATCTAACATACACCGACTTAACGCACGTTTGAACTTCTGCTCATCTTCGAAACGCCATTCGCAAGTACTTTCCACAATGGCCACTCGAAATCAGGCGTGTCAGCTCGACATGTATAATTTCTCGCCTTTTGACAACCATCACCGGGCTCTCTATCGCTCATTTCCATTTCCCTCGTTGAGCTCCGTTCAGCTTTGTACGTTATCAATCACCTGTTTTGCGCGATTACATCGTGATGCCGTGCAATCTGTAATTTTAGTCGACGATGCGTAATTCCTGATATTAGCGTATACGAAGGCTCGTCTGACATTTCTCGGAAGATTTTCAACTGCGAATAAATTAGCTGCGGTTTCGTTACGTAGCAAACGATTTATGGCCACCCTCCCTCGAACTCATTATACTCTTTTTTTCTCGCGAATAACGCCTTGGATCGGATCGTTCCGCGTGCGCGATAATTTACCAAAGCCACGTGTCGTTTAGTACGAGACGCGGCTCTACGCTGCTCGTTTAACAAATTTCACTATCGTCCAAGGAAACTATGGCTTATAGCGGCCAGCAAGAGTACAGGTAACAGTTAGAAGACACGGACACGCTTCTCATTCATCTGTTCCACATCAATGGTGGAGTTAATTGGGTTATTTTTTAGAATGGGCGTGGTTACTGGTAAATAAATCAGGCGAGCGGTTAATGAGGAATAAAATTATGCGAAAAATAATGACATTAGGCTACTCCGTAATTAATGCGGTCCTTGGTCCGAATAAAGTACAAAATTACCAACTGCGATTAATCCGAAATGAATCTTGTATTTTTCTTTTTTACAATTTTTCATCCTTTTTGTATTAGTTCTTATTCTAATTGTATAAAAGCTTAATAGTAACAACTTTCGTTTAAATTTAACTTTCAAAAAGGCTGCATCGCTTATATGTTGCCAAATGTTTTAAATTGTTTAACGTTGACTAATTGAATTCACTTATCTAAATGTAAACTTGTATTACATAGATGAAAAATCATATCTCCTGTACCATGAAATTCAGTTATGCGAACTATTCTGCGTATTTATATCCATTGATTGTCCCGTGATCCCCCAAGGAACAGCCGCCCTTTTCCATCTTTCGAATATTTCGAAGAAAAGAAAAGAAGTTCGACTGTAGAATTTTCAATTTGTTTTACCATGGCGCCCTTGAAATTCTCTATGCTTTCTATACACTTAGCTGTCGATGCTTTCAGTAACGAAACAAAGAAACACTACGAAAATTGAAAATGTTTACCTATTCGTCGACTTCCATGGAACAAAAGATTTCTCTCTTTTCTCGAACCTTAAACTTTCAATAGGACCGCAACACGCGTTCTCGAGGATCCTTAACAATTTTCACGTTTTTCATAGATTTGAACGGCGGAACTCTTGATAAGGATATCATTGTAGTTTATTTCACTTTATAATTGTCCTTTTTTCTATTTCTCAGTATTTTCGTTTCTTACCTCTTGGCTCTGTTTTCTATTTATTCCTTTTCCGTTTTCACGCTTGTTAGACACATGTTCGATCCACAAAAGGTCACGCAAATCCGGATACGAAGGCTGGTCACACGCGAACGAAAATACGTCAGAGACTGGAGAACGGTACCACGCGCTGCGACTATTTCTTTTTCTTTCCGCGTTCGCACCTGGTCGATTGAGAAAAATCAATTACACACCTGGTATCGATCTGTCATTCTTTGAGCATGATATACTAAGATTGTGTTTTTGTTGGAGCTTTTTCCTTCTCTCAGGACTTTGTTCAATTGATAAATTTACTTATTGTGAGGTACTCCGAACGTTTTAAGAGAACGGTATTGGACATTGTTGGCTGACTCATAGTCAGTGCCTATGTAAAAATGTGTAATAATTATGTTTCATCTCAATGATACATAGATATCGATATTTATTTACGAAAACGAGTATTTTCATTTAAACCTGATTTAATTCTTTATATCCTGAAGGATATCACTTTTAATTTCCATTGTTAGTTTAATTCCAGATGTTCTGAAACTTTTCAAATAACACTTGTATTATAAGTATAGATACTTTTTACCATTGTTACAGCATGAATGTAAAGATCCATGAAAATAATGTTCTTAAATATCGTTAGGATCGCGTATTTGGCTCCTTCAAATATGCAATACTTTAATACAAGGACTATACTTGAAATAGTAACTACTTGATGGTACTTTAGGCGTGCAATATTTCTGCAAATAGTACTTTATAAGTCTTATTCTACGACTAAAAGTGGCAGAATATTTATGGCTATTCAATTACTTATATAACAAAAATTTATTATTTTATAATTGATATTGGATAACAAGTGACTTTATAAATTTTATTGTGCGATTAAAAGTAACGAATATTAATACTGATTCGAATACTTAGACAACAAAAATTGATTATTTCATGATGGATTTTTCGATTGATATTAGATAAGAAATATTGATACTGGTGGCATCGTTGTTGTAAAAGTTTTATAATTTCGATCTCGAGAGAATTATCAGATTAGAATTTTCTCGAGCGTGGAGAGATTATTTTTCTACAAAATATTATTTTCTTTAGGGGGATAACACAGAGATTATCTCAATCACGGAGATATCTCAAACCAGAATTGATATCCTTACGTCACAGATGATATCCAAGAATTTCGATTGTAATTGCATTTGATAATAATCGACAGAACTTTTTCTCCAACTGACTCGTAAAAACGAATGGTTTGTCTTCAATCAGAGTTCACACGTAGGAAGGTATCGATCGTGAATACGAGGGAAAAGGGAGCAACGGAAGCATAGCATGATGATGATGGCAGACCATAATGATAACAAATTTCTTTTAAGGATGTGATTAACGGTGATTTTTCTGGCAGACAGAGTTGTAAATTCGAGTAAATCAACACGAGCCAACCCGATGCCTTCTGAAATAATTATTTTAAATTGCCTTTCTTATTTTATGCCACGCTATATAATAAATCGGTGCACGCAGCGAGATTATACGCTTCGAGCGATGAAACACGTCGAAAAATCTTCTGATGTACCCCGAGAATTTACTTTAGACGAATTTTTCTGTACAAGTGTAATTTTGCTGTCACTGAAAATATTGTCGATGCTCGTAATCATATAATTATTGTACGAACGAGTGCTATTGCCATTCGCGAGATCACTGAAATAATTTGGTGAAAGAACTCGAGTATAACGAGCGAAGGCCAAATTACCTGGCTACCTGAATTCTACGATAATTAACTGTAACAATAAATGACTCAGGAATACCAAAGGTGATTAAGCGCATAATTGTCCGACAGTCCGATTAACCAGTACCAAATCGATTAACATTGAGAATCTGACTGTTGCCACGTTTGATGTTTCATCGATCATTTTTTTAACAAGGGAATGCGGTACAAGTTGGAAGTTTGGTAATAAAGCGGCATTTCCTTCGACCATATACCGCACATTAATTACTTTTTAAGCCGATTTCACAATCCACACTTTCGTGTTGACAAGTTAATTGCGTGTCACATACTTAATCAGACACAAGACATATTTTGCTCATTGTTCGTAATTTCTTTCAGTCGTATCTCGAAGAATGCATTAGTACAGTTTCGTAATGAGCACTAGGTCGATAGAGAAGCTAATGACGGTCCCCCAAACGAACTAAGTCAAAATAATTTGAGATATAATTATAAAATGTTATTCACTGGGATTGTACGAGATAAAAAGTAAAGGGACCTTTAAACTTTCTAACCAAATAAGTGAAAGCGCTAATCATTTCGCGATTAATCATAATCATTGGAATTTTTCTTTAGGTGTTTCGAGTTGTAAGCTTTTTATTTAAAATGTCTTGCTGGGGATTATTAATCGATTTGAAACGAGTCCTTCAACGTTTAATTACATCGAACAAGAAACGCGAGATGCGATCTGATCTTTAAAGTTTAGAAGAGTAATATCGATGCAGATTGCTTGTAAAATGTAAAAGAAGATAAAAGACAAATGTAGGAGGTACGAGAAATTTAATATGAATATATTCTGCTCATGGATAAGAAATTTTATTTAAACGATAAGATGCAAGACATAGAGACTAAGAACTTCTTTCTAATGCAAAGTCCAGAAAATTATTAACTTACCAAGTTTTTATTATTACATTTTTTGCATTACGAATGCGTTTATACAGACGATAAAGAATTAATTCGGTTTATCAGTTTTAACAAAGAGAACAAAGAACATTTCCAATTGAGAAACGTTCCAGTTAACAAGATGAGAAATGGACCAATCGCATAGAAGTTAAGATTAATCGCGTAGAAAAAATGCAACAGAAATCCAACGTCAATAGCGTTAAAAGGCTTAACTTCTCAATCCCTTTTCTCTTTTGCCCTACCTTTTTAATTTTTCTCACTACATCATGTTTAATAATTGTGTGTCGGTTACAGATACACGTCAAGGTGGTGACAGTATTTTATGAACGAAAAGGTTAAATGATGCTCTGCTGAATATATTACGTATCTCTCAACTGTCAAGTTTTACTTTTAAAAGCACCATACAAAGGAAAGAAAATTTCATATTAAATCTGTGACTTTCTTTTTAAAACTTCGTTGTCTCTTTACCTTCAAGCAGTCTCGTACACCATACAGGTAACTGTTTGAACCTATTATATTAGGTTGGCAACTAAATGCGGATTTTGTCAATACCATCTAATGACAAAATCTGCAATCATTTAGTTACTAACCCAATATATTCGTCTAAATACCAATGATTACGAATGCCACGTATAATTTCTTATTTAGACGAACTATAAAAAATTATAACTAAATATAAAGAATACGAGGCTTTATACATAAAACGATACTAAGTATTTGAGTATATGCGAATATTTTTATGAAAGACGTTGTAAGGAGATTATTAGATCATAAGCAATCTTTGTAAATCAGTAATCTAAATTACTTCTACTAAATGAATGTAATTTTCTAAAGTTTTAATTTATGGTACATATCTATATATATATCACTTTCACGTGGTATACGTATATTTTTAATTAATGTTTGTTAACGTAGACAATTCTACAAAGAATGTAATTTGTCTGTCTCCTGATTCAATAGCGTGCTTAATTTATGATATATAATTTACAACATCGAGCCTTTATTATTTGCTTTTTTCATAGTGACAGAAACTCGGCGATCGCTCTCGCGTTCTTTCATTATATATTCACAGTAATTTTCATCCGTTTTCTCATTTTCGTTTGTTAGTATAATTTAGTATTCTACTGTGAGAAATGTTCGAATGACGAAATACAAACTTTGTGAAGTGAGCCTTATGAAACGAACCTTTTATACGTACAAGGGTGAACAAAACAACAAGGGCAAAGTAAAATATCATTTAACTGTTTATTTAATTAATTTAATTAGTTAATTTAACAATCATTCCGAATAAATCAATATATATCACGTTTTTACATAGCTTCATGACAGCATGATTCGTTGTATCGTTCCATTAGCTTCTCTGTTTCCGAGGAAAAGCTTTTTGGGTTTTCTCGAAGCCAAGTATGCACAGCTTCTTTCACTTCATCATCAGAGGTGAATCTAAGGCGAAGTAACGTCTCTTTGAGCGAAGATGCGATAATCACATACTGCCATATCCAAGTAAGTTATAAGAAGGATACGGAAGAAGTTCAAACTCAGATTGTTGAATTTTCACAAAGTTTCACTCCTTCGACCCAAAGATAGCGAACTGCAGCACATTGTTGTTTGATGGTGCAATCTCGTAGAGAAGCGTCCATATTTATGTCCTCGTGGTTGCACCTGAACGCTATGCGCACTAGTGCGCAGACCAGCTACTCATCATACAATACGAACATGTTCCATTGCATCAGTTTCTCTCCGTAGTGCTTACCGAGTAATTTAAAAATTGGTTTTACGTTTTTATTCACCCTAAATTGATCTGTATGTCATTACGAACGGATAGATCTTAACGAATGGATGTTAGGTTGTGAAGAAATTTAAATCCTAAATTCCTTGTATAAGCTAATTTTTCGTTATAAGCGAATAAACTTTAGGACGTGACAAACCTTAAACTTTATTCGTCACTAGACAACTAATTTTTATGGAAATTAGAATTTCAGTAAAGAAAAGTACTTACCACAGACGTAGATGTATTATAAAAACAAAGCACTATATTTTGGATATTTCATATACTTTTTCATACTTTGTATTAGGTTGTTCGGAAAGTGTCTTTCCTTTACAGAGGCGTCATTTACAACAACGCATCTTTATACAAACATGAAACCTAATTTGTCGAACGTTGTGATCTTTATTTTGATGGGCGAAATGGATCATATGTAATTCGATAAAATAATATAAAACAGAAAACGTTGTACATCCATTATTTCCTTATAAAACGAAAGAAACTTTTCGGAAGACCTAATACTTCCTAATTTTCTAATTATAAATATAAACGCATAAAAATCCGCGGTTTACTCATCACGAATGAACGAAGTAACGCTTATAGAACGAAGTTGATCTCATCGCCAATAACGACGACAAAACCAAGTCTCGTCCTATGAAGAGTAGCATTCTGAGCGGTCGACATTTCCGGGAATCGGTGCACACCGACCCGAGACGAAGGTATTCCCCAATGCACGGCAACATCCCATTCTTACGGCGGGTTTCACTGTTATCTATGAGGTAACCCGGGTCCATTCATCATCTGCTCATTAGCGAACGGTGCGTTATCGCGTGGCATCGGCGCGCCGTATCGTTGCATGCATTCGAGTTCCACGACTCGAGTTTCCCAATGGTGTAAGACGTCGAGCAACGATCCGCGCCCCACCGCGAAACAAGAACAATAGAAGCTGATTTTTCCGGGATGAGAAAAATAGTACCGCCGCGTGCGCGCATCATTTTTCATCGTCGCGTTGTTCGAATTGTCGGCGCACGTCCGACATTATGATTTGTCACGAGCGACACGGGACGGCTCACGTGCTTTCCAAATGCCAGACAAATGTCAAACGCAACGTGCGTTTTCTTCTTGTGAATCGGCCGCATTGTCGGTTCAAAGAATTCGATATCATCGAATTAGATCTGATTTCGATCTTCGGTTACTTGTTTTATCGGGCCAACGATCGTTTAGCGATCGTTTAAACGTCGTTTCTGCTGTATATCGCAGATTAGAGATCGTAGTGATGGAAGTCCAGGTCGAGGTTCTATGTGTATTTAAGTAATAACTTTATTCTCGTTAACTCTGATTGAGTTATAAACTTTACTCTCGGCCATGTCATTGATTTTCACAACTTAGGAAAATATCACGAATTTTTTACAGGAAATAATATAGAATACTATGTTATGGAAAGTGGCAGTGAATCGACTTACACCATCGTGATTTTCAGCCCGGCGTATGGTAATTGTATTTGTGCGCTGTTTCGTGAAGAAATATTCGTGCATAGCTATACAACAAATATGTCTAATGTTACGCCCATTAGAAGGTTATTATGTAGCAACGCTTTAAAAGAATAACATTGTACGGGTCTTTAAATATCGTATTAATTCGTCGAGTGATTAGATTTTGATAAACATTATTAAATCGTGAATTCTATTGTTTTCAAAATTAACTCTCAGAAGGACCTTTAATTTTTTATTCCTCGCGAGATGCGTTTGTTTCAGACAAATTAAGTTAAATATCGAGCTGGTTAGAAAGCTCATCAGCGAAATTTTCAACAGAGGTTCGACTGTATATTTATCTTGGAACAATTAGAAATATTAATACAATCGTACAATGTGGATGTAAAATTTTGAGAACACAGGTTTGCTTATCGAGTCAAAGGATTTACGATAAATCTGATCGTATTCGAAAGGAGTAGCGCGTAAAGTTTCTATCTTGTTTTCCGCGTTGTCAGTAAGTAACTTCGTACTTCCTGCGATGATTAGTGTACAAGTTGCAATACTACTTTCGATTTTAAGACTCTCAAACTTCGTCGCAAAACACCATTTACATCGATTGCCAAGTAAAGCTTTCCACGTATAACTGACAAAGTTGTATGCATTGAATCAAGCAGTTAACGGCGATAATATTTGATTATGGCTCTAAATAACGCTCTTTCTTCCGATAAGTATCACTTAGTATCGTTTATTATCGTTTATTTGTATGCGAGGCAATTTTGCAACATCCTTAAATCGCCTTTTAAAGTGCAACGACCGTTCCTAAGTAAAATTATCGCTGTTCTACGAATAAATTATGGCTGCGTGTCATGCATAGCCGTATATTAATACCGCATGAACTTTTCTCTAACGATACATTATACAGTCCATGGTTAAAAAGCAGCAATTAATTATCGATTATATATGCTATTTCCCGTTTTCTATTTTTTTATGTAGTTCGTTTAACCTTTTCTATATATTAACATCCTGTTTGCCTTCGTTGCATTCAACCTTTGATGTCAAGGTGGGGGTACTGCCAATAATATGATTGACGTTGCAGCTGATAGTATCTGTTAGATACCGGACTTTTTAACGTCCTTCAGCGATCAATGGATCAATCCTGTGGTACTTCGCGGGCGCACGATAAGCGCAATCTATTGAAATCCTCGATATGGAAATTGTAAGTGTATACTCTGTAGGGAACATGGAAATTGGAATTTTATGCTTTGTATGGATTATGAACGTTACTAAATTAAGAGAAAGATCGAATGATCGAGTGGAAATGTAGTATATTACGTAAGAGAATTATCGTCTGGAAACTATTAAATCATTTCCTGTTGATTCTTAAAATCCGTATTCTTGTTGATATTATTACAGTTTTCTCGGATTTGATTATTTTGTTTATCAAATTACCGCGTTGTGAAAGCGGACTCAACGTAAATATTTTGCTTAACGATGAACATATGTATATCCATTTTTTGAAGTTTTATTAATCGAAAATATTCAAGTGGCAAAATGAATAAAAAATTCTCAGATTTTCTGAATTGAATTCTGTCAATTCTATATTGTTAATCCGTCTTACGGTATTTTTTTACACCTAACACTTTCTAACATTAATTTTGTCCATGACTCTTTATCCAAATTTGTCAAAACCTTGCTAAAGCCTAACGCATTGTTGGCTATCTTCCACACTGTTTCCGGAATACAGCAATGCTACAACGTGTTTAAACAGTTATTAAAATTAAAAATTGTACAAATTAATCGTTTAAACTACACACAGCTGGTCAACGATATGTTAAAGGGCAAAAAAAAATTTGAGAAAACAGATTATGTTGTCTGCTAACTTGATCATTAATAATGTTGCTGTAACAAGATACGTAAGTTCACTCAATGACATTTTGCTGCAAATTGAATGATCTTAGATAAGAATGAGATTCATAAATATACAGGGAGATCTATTTTACCAATTGGTTATATTAATCACATCAAAATCGTGTGATTTATTCTATAGATGTTTCAAATGGATAAATTTTTAATCCAATAAATTTATAAATAAATATTTCATCCAAAAAGTCGTGACTAACGCAACACATTTTTGCTTCCATATATATTGCTCCATCGTCTCTTTCCTTTATGATGTATCGATTTCCTCCATTTCGCTTAAAACATTTGGATTTGTAAATGAAAGCTGCATTTCACTTGCAGAGGAACATTCACGTTTGCTTCATGCAATAAATCTTAGCCTTTAACGGTATCTTGCTACTCAACTTTGCGAAGTATTCCTGAAGTTGAAGTAAGTAAATGCCATGTGGATTAATGAGTGATTAAGGTAACGTAAGAGGAATGTGCTTCTTCTTGTCGTAATTAATGTACATTCTCGCTGCTCCTTTGGTTTTCACTCTGAAATACCTGTTTGATGAATTAGAACTTCATTTCTTACCATAAAAGGTGAATTTCTTCGGTTTTCGCGTTCAGATACTTGTTGGGTGAAGTAGAACTTTACGTTCTACCTTAAAAGGCAAATATGATACTTCTTGAACGTTGATATCTAGTTTTGTTCAACGCACAGATCTTTATGTAAGAAGCAATGCGTAAAACTATGATTTTTATTGATAAGAATTGTCCTTGTAATTAATGTGCCTTTGTTAATTAATTAGTATAGGTTCGAAGACTTGTTTCATACGTTGGAACAAACTTCGTGTTATTTTCTTTTATGTTCAGCTTGGTTCAATTAGAATTTGTTTTCTATTTCAGGTAAGTTACAGAATAAAGACATTTTCAGCGGAATCGTCCTTGCTGCTGTCGCATATCGTAATGAACTTGTTTTCGTTGTTTTTCTCGCTTCCGCGTTCAAACACTTGTTTGTCTAGTAAACTGCAAGTTTATTTAGTTCTTAGCAAATGGGAATAAGAATAGTGAAGTTAATGGATTTAATACATACGTAAAGATATGTTAGAACGAAGTAAATAGATTATGTTAAAAATATTGATAATTTCTGTCGATATATGAATATTTATTTTTCCTAATTAATAATCTAATCAAGAATAGTTCCATCTTAGAAGAATAAATATAAAACAAAGAAATCTTCAACGTCTTAGAAGGAATCGTTTTCTTATCGTTGTAGTTAATATGATAGTTTCATTAGTTCTTGCTCTTTCTTCGGTTCTCATGTTTAACTGCGTATTTATTAAATTGAAACTTTGGTTTCATACAACAAAACTAAATAATTTCACCGACACTTGTGTTTGGTTTCGTTTAACTAAAAGTGTTATCTATAGAGTTTGCAGTATTCGGAATAATCCTTTTCCTCATATTCCACGCTGCTATCTAATCTTTGCATTTTAATGCAACGCCTTATCTTAATTTTTATCGTAGCGTTAGAATAATTTTTCTACGAATAGTACGTTCGTGCATAAATGAAATTTTTAAAACTTCTATTCTTCTCTAACAATTATTTTCCATTATTGCTCGCATTTCGTAATTCTATGAATATTAAGTTCCACGCAAACTATTATCATAAAAACTAGTACTCGTCGTACAATTTTATGACTCAACAAATATTACTTAAGTTTCGCGAAAGCGTGTATTTCATTGGAAAAAGTTCATATTCAAAAAAATGTACCTACATGCTTCTTCCTGCACAAATTCATAAGTGAGAAATTTCATTTCATTTCGACGTTACAATATAGTAATTGTTATTCTTAAAAAAAACTTTTATTGCTCGAACACAGTATGTACACCGAATAACAATAGTGGTCACATATTACACCAGTTAAAAAAAGGTTATAAACTTCTGGACTTATTACTCATAAAAGTGCCCAGAACTATTAAAAATTTCGATTATTTTATCATTATTCGTTCTGTACGTTTTGTTATCGGGCCGGACATGTTCGAGATAATCGCGTTGTTTATTATTCAATCGTGATCATTTTGGCTTAAAGGAGAAATCCAAAGACAGGCGTTTAAATGATGATACATTGTGTGTTTGATTGTGATATAATGACAAAAAATGAAATGGCCAGTTGATAGTAACGTGAGATACTTCGTTAGTAGGAATTATTGCTATTGCCTTACTACCATATTTTAAAATTTAATGCTAAATGATGAAAAAACAAATGATATAATAATCGTATGTTGCAATTTGAAATTTTCTAAAGACTCTAAGGAGCATATTAATTATGGAAAATGGAATTTATACAGTGTCTCAGAAAAATATTCAAACACGTGTGAAGACATTTTCTGTGTACTATATTAAACATATTTAAAATTTCATTAGCACTGTTATGGCAATCAGTTGTATGTACTTAGAGTCAATTATTTACCGTAGTAATAAGGCACACATATTAATCATACGAATTTCACATTTTTAGAAGAATGCGACTCTGCTGTACACTGTACTACTTTGAATTTCACGTTTTTTAATTTTCAACTGTATCATTCTCCGAAATTCTCCTGTTTAATCATAGAGCGACACTAAAGTCAGTAAATCAAGAAAATTATCTCCTACTGAAATTCTCCTTAAAATTCGCAAAATAATATTAAAATCAAATCCACGAGATTCTAATTATTATTGTTATTTATTCTAATTATAATCGCGTAGATTATCGTGGTCGCAATGAAAATCGTGTCATAGTGAAATTCTCCTGTTTAATTATAAAATAACGTTAAAATCATAAAATCGACAAGAATATATTTATCATATTTTTCTCCTGCGATCTTTATGTCGCTTCAACCAATTGTACGCATCGCATGATTAATCGAGGCTTCTTTCTACTGATTTGCTTTGTAACGGCGCAAGGTAAAGACGGAGAAAGAAACGGGATCTTTTTGCAAAACGAAATTACGCCGCTCACTTTCGTCGAAACGACTTTATACTTCCACCTCGTAATTTCTTTCTGGCCTCTTAAAGGCATCCTTGCACGTGTTTATTCGCGCGCTTCTTTCTTGCCTTTCATTTCCTCCTCGTTTCAACGATAGCATTCTCCTGGCAGGATCCGGGTGAAAGGAGTCGTTTTGTGCCGACACAGGATTTCGCGAAAAAGGGACGCTCGATCGTGCGCAAGTATTCAAACCGACCGATAAAAACGATGATAAAACGTACGAGCACGTGCTCGAATCAGCTTTCCGATTGCTTTTGTCTCGTCTTGTCTGCTTTGGCGATTAATTGTTCGTTTCGTAATCGATCTTCTGCGTTTCATCCTCTTCAGATTGCTCGCCAAGATTTTTTATCGTATACTACAGCGATTAATTGTTTTTGGATTGTGACTGATTATGCTTGTTTTGTTTTTTTCTGGCTATATTTACAGCCTTCTTTCTCTATTTTATCGCGAGACTTTTAAAGATATGTCATTACGTTATTACCAGATTGCGAATATTTGTACCGGCCATAAGTATCAAGACATTTTAGCTGATTCATGACTATCGTATATCAGTATTAAAATGCATAAATTAATGAAGAAATAATCCCTAATACATCTCTTATCACCAATTTGTAAAACAGGTAATCAATTTGTAAGACAGGTAATCAAATACAAATATCTAATAACTAATACAAATATCTTTTGGTTAATCAATTATTATATACAATATTATACTGCAAGTTATTATTTAGTGGTTTCTAATATCACTGTTTTAAGTCAATCACGAATATCAATTTGGAAAAAGTTCTGTCATCTAATTTGTATTTTAAAGACCACGTAGTTGAAGGTAATAAACATTCATATACATATGGTGCCCTGTAATCAATTATTCAAAGTAGTCAAATATTCAAGCTGTGTGTATTTATATTATTTGTAAAATCTATCTTCGTTTTGTATACCGAATTGGCCTTCAATTTCAAGAGAATCGTAGCGGAAAGATAAAGAAAGTAAAAAGAGAAAATAAATAAAGCGGAAAGAGATTTCGAAATGTATGGTAGCTTATGAAAATATTCCAACACTTGTAGAAACCTTTTGTGCAAATATTGTGTGTGTTATAGGAAACATTTTGAAATTTCATTAGCGCCATAATGAGATCCGACTATTATGATTGTATTAGTAAAGCTTGGAACAAATCTAAAAATAAATGTATATCGAAGCTGCAAGGTATTTTAAATCACCCATTCATATTAAGAAACCTCAATATCCAAATGGGACAATATTCAACACTTATTATATGCTTAACGTGGCCATTCATGCAGAAAACCTACTATTTATTACCTACCTTTTATTAAATATTTCATTGCAATAAATATCTTATAATTTCTCTACACATTTTCAGATTGGTTTCAAATTTTGCCAATATAATCGTAACAGCATACCTGGTCGCAGTGCTAATGAAATTTCGAAATGTTTTATAAGCCACACACGACGTACACGTACATAAATGTTTTCTATTATAAATGTTCAAAGACCTTCGTTAGCTGCCGTATTAGAAAAAATACACAGTCGTAAGAGAAAGAAGCAAGACAAGGTAGAGCCTCGGCGAGATATCTCCAACAAATCGACCATCAACGAGGTCGTTGATCTCGATTAAACGGATCACAGATCCACCGTGAATCGAATCGTGATACTTGCGGACTGGCACTTTTTCTAGGCGGTGTAACACGAGCTGGAAAGCTCCGTTGATGAAATCTCGCGATCGATTTCGCGCGGCCGCCTCTCCATGTCGGTTTCATTTAGACTGTCCCGCGAGAAAACAGGAAAGTGAATCGAGAAACATCGGTAGTCGATCGATACCTCGTAAATCTTCGTCGTTGATAGCTTTTTCATCCTATCTGTCTCGTAGAAATCATAATAAATGGCTACCGGTTAGACTAAGAAAAGCGTCTCGTTCGAATAAATATATTTCGCAAAATGTCTGGTGTGACTTTTAGATTGATTCGAATGAAATGCGTATGTACATTGGCCAGGTTGCTTGATTACGTGTACGAAGTATCACGTTATTCATAACGTACGGGTTAACATTAATTTTATCTCATTGAGGAGCTCATTAAACGAGGTAGCCTTAAGTCCATAGAAAAAGAGAGAGAGAGAGAGAGAGAGGGAGAGAGAGCTGATCTTTAGAAATGAAAAGATTTGATGATCTGGACAATGTCATCTTCGGAGTTTCTAAACTTTCTCCTAGCAGATGTTATATTGTTATATATGTATGTAGTTCGCGATACACGTGTTGAGTTATAGGAAGTCGAATTAAGTAACGAAGTTTTAGAACTACATTTTCATTTTAAATTTCTTATTCCAGTTTATCTTCTTGAGAATGTTATTATCCGTGGTATTTTTATGTCTCCGATTTTTTTTAATGAGTAAAAGCGTGATAGTAATATGTTCTAAAGGAAGTTCTAACGATAATTCTGTTTCCTACATTCGAGTTAGTTATTATATTTCATTATAAAAACTAAAGGAGCTTCCTTTACTTCTTCTTGCTCACTATTTCTCCGTTTATTTATCTATATATCTTTTCCTTCTTACTGTTCATTGTTAAAATCTGAACTATCTGTTAGCTATATTTTTATCAATTTGTTTTGTAAAATACAAAAATTTAATATTCTTTATAGAATGTTATTATTGTATCGTTATTAATACATAATTCTATTAATAACGTATTGGAATATCGTATAATAACTTGCAAATACAAGATACTTTTTCGTTTGTAAATGAAACATATCGAATATCGTAAAAAATAAATTATAAAAAGGCAATATATCAACGAGAGGAATGGTAACTCTCCATTTTCAAGCTCTTTATCATAACCCTGTGATTTCGGATTATCTCAACTTAAGAAAATGATATAGAATTACAAATTTAATTCACACATATTTCAAATAGAATTTTAATCTAAATAGAAATACATCAAATCTTCGAATTAGTTTGCCATGAAAAAGGGAAAAAGTAATATCGTACAAGTACAAATTTTCGAATCTTTTCCATATAACCATTTCCTCGATTCCTATAATCTGGAAACAATTTTACCGCGATATTATCGTATTAACACGAATAATTTCCAGTAAATTCTCAGGTTCGACAGGTGTGTTCGTTCTGCGTGATTCGATAGTTGGACGAAAAGTACGCGAAATATTACAATATTCCTTGCAGACCGGTGCCAGGAATAGGAGGGGGTTAGAGATCTTAATAAATCGCAGCTATCGGGAGATCATTAATACGCGACAGGATTAATGTTTCTTCTAGACGGCTACAGACGATTAGGGATCTTGAAATTACAGTAGGCGGCCTGTTGCTTAACCGATAGAGACGTAATGTTCACCTTGCACTGTCTAGGATTACCTAGTCGATTTCGACCGCTGTCTGCCATGAAATCGCGGTATCGATTTTTACGCGTAACACTATTTTTTCTATAACGCGGCTATCACACGCTCACGAGCCAAAGAACTAATGTATTTACAAGGATTTAATTCGATACTGGCCGCGAGAGGGTCGAGACACGACACACGACACGATTTCTACGGAATAAAAGCATGGATGGGGGAGATCTACGCTTCGTTTTAACTCTTTCCCTTTTGTTCTCGTTGTCCATTGTAAGGAGATAACGTGGAACGTCCTTTTATATTTAAATTCCACTCCCCTTTGCATATCGATACTCGCGTTACTAGATATTACGTAATACTGTGAGAGCAGTGCTTCTTTCCTTCTTTTCGCTTAATTAAAAATATACCAACGCAAATGTGTTGCCTGATTTTCGTCGTTTGAAATGAGCTGTGTCTTTTTATATAATTAATTTGTCGAGAAAAACGACACATCTTAAAAATGATTTTGATATATCGCGTTAACTTTAAAAGCGAGATATTTAATGACAAGGAAGTGTCATAATTTTCTTCTTTCGTAGTTACTTATTTAATGTCATATTTCCTGAAAGGATATCAGGTCAAATGTATTGCTGATTGACGAGTTTCGCTGATTTTTGTACTTAATAGGCATACCTACTTGTTTTAAGACGTTTAAGGACTTTTTAAGAGGCATTTGCTTTTTCAAGAATTGACTGCACGCTGTTGAGAATTGTTAATTTTTTCTTTGTCCTTATTATCACATTCCACGCAGTAGTCCTGAAGTGCGTGTTTTATGGTGACATAGCTACGTAATACCTACTTATATAGGTATACATCTTATGTGTTTCTTTTCCATTCACTTTAGTTTTGGAAAAAAGCTACAACTAGTACTACTTGTACTACTTTTAAGTACATTGTATTACATTAAACTGCCTATTTAACAGGAACAATGTCATAATTCAATGGAAAGTTGTTTTAATTCCTCCCCTTGCTCGTAGAAAGCGTTATACATAAGCAAAATTTGATTAGACTCTCCCAAAGATGATTAACTAAATTATAAACAAGATAAAAGGCTTTTCATTGTTAGGTAATTAAGTTTAATTAATAATTTCCTACTTGGAATTTCCTCTTCCTGGTTGTGTCACTCTTATACCATACCTGACTCTTACAGCAAATATGTAAATCTGGTTTTATTTAAATCGTAACAACGTGGTAAATAATATTCTTAAATAAGAGTGAAAGGAACGAAGGTTTGTTTTACAGATATTTATCTGGTAACACAAATTCTAGTTTTAATGGAATACTTCTAGAGCAGGAACTAACGCGATTTACCGGACTGGAACTTCTTTATCAGCTCGATAGCATTCTTTTCCTCTTTAAAGCGATGTATCGTGTTCTGGTTGCAACAAAAATCCATACTTCTAATCAAACAACTATTACGGAGATTAAGTCACGAATTAACTCGGCAGACTTGTGCCCTGTTTGCAGTCTGTCGATTTATTTGTTTCAGCGATTATTTAATCTAATCTTTGCGCGTGAACTCGTTATATCTACCATCAACTTTATCGACTTCATACCATGTGAATTTCAGAAATGAAAACGTCATTGGTATTCATCACGTGAATTATTTTAAAAAGATCTTATTAATGTAATTAATAATTCGTTTGGTAAGTAATGGAATATTTTTTGACGAACCGAATGTCAAGTAATGAAAATCTTGATTAATAAGTAAAATGTAATAATAATAATATATTTAATAAAACGCAATATACATTTTTCAATAAAACACGCATTTTTCAACAAAAGTCGTTTACAATTAGCACAATTAGTCGATTAGATGCCAACATTATTTCATCATGATTCTTTCCAAACAGTTTAAATATATAATCACGCACCTACATTTGTCGGACAGCAAGAAAAGGTCGAAGAGTCGATCAATTAATTAGAATTTTCCTTAATTAAGAGACGTAATTATGAAATAGATTGTACGATGGAATCAGAGCCTAAGTAGTTAGCTACAAATAAAAACGGCTAGCGTAAAATACAATAAAAATCTTCGATAATTATATCTTGCAAGCAACATTACTTAAGATACGATGTTAAGTTTTTCTTACGCTATTAATTGCTTAAGAAGGTCAATTAAGAAGGTTAATTAACAAATGTCTTCAATATTGCTGTGTACTTGCAGGTAAATGCACGGAAGTTCATCAATGTAAACCTAATTGGACCTTGTCCCCTCTCTTACTTTCTTATTCTTATCTTTTTTACGTAATATGCTTTTTGAAATAATCTTCCAATTATACGAAAATCTTTTAAACACACGAAAGTCTCGTTGAGTGGCTTTTAGTTACGTGAGCATTAAATTATTTTTATCTAAGTTTGAAGACTTGCTGCCTTGAGATATGATATTTACTCGGAAAAAAGTGACGTTTCTAAACATTTTTCTAGAAACATGAAATTCGATTCGAAATTGAGTTAGACACAGAGTTATTCGATGAACGGTTTCATACACCCGATCCACTTTAACTTGCTAGAATACTTTGAATAGCTCTACCATGTTCGCTCTAGCAGAATATTCCAAACTAAATTCAAGCCATTAAACTTTCTCGACCGTGGTAGAGAGTAGTAATAAATTCAATACGTTTAAACGTAATCGCACGTAAAATCAAGTTTATTACTTTAACTTAAATTATATAAATACTTAAATTATTTCAATTATTCTAATAAATCAAAATCATTAAAAGATATATTTACATTGACGAAAATGGAAACAAATTTATGGTAATAGTATTTCAATTTAATCGAATTGTACAAATTAATGATTAATTTGTACGCTCGAAGCTGTATTTACTGTCTTTTTATAGTATTATATAGCAGATTATACATTTAAATTACCTATCAAAACCCATGATTACAATCAATTTTACTATTTGCTATACGTATATATTATTATATAAGTAGAAGTCCTTCGACCAATTTAGACAAACCTATCTAATTTGACTCATCGGTTCGAAATTAAAGGATCTGAACACGAAGGGTCTGTCGAGTAGCAAAATAATTCTTTAGATTCACAGCAACAGTATTTGCAAACATCAGTTTGATTGTTGCATATTAGCTTCTGAAAATGAACTTAATCACATCATAATATTCTACCATACGTATGTAGTAGGTTGTCCGAAAAGTTTCTTTCGTTTTATAAGGAAATAATAGACGCGTAATGTTTTTTGTTTCATATTAGTTTATTGAATTATGCACGAACGTAATAATAGAAATATAATGAAATGGATCACACCTAATTCAATAATATAATATAAAACAGAAATTGTTGTTCATCTATTCTCATCTTATAAAGCGAAAGAAACCTTTCGGACAACCTAATAGCTACGATGATTACAAGATTTTATATTTTATATATAATTACAATAATTTTCAAACTAAAATACGTCTATCAAAAACTATTAAGTTAGAGACGCTGACATGCATATGCTCGCCATCGTATGTACAACGTAATCTTTAGTTTTCTTAAAAAGTAATCGTAGCTATATGTCGCGCATATTTTCGAAAGAAAGTAAAGTAGAACACGACTAACTAAAGTAGAATAGAATTAAAATACATCTTGTTAAAGAGAATCGAGGCTATTTTTCGACAATATCTAATATATATGATCGTCGTTATATGTATGTTCGGTATAATTCATCATTGAAATGGCTCTCTTGAAAACAATCGCACGTGTTTTCGTAAGGGACCATTCAGCATCAAAAGAAACAAAATCGGTTGTTCGATCAAACCTCGATCCGTTAACCTGTCTCCAGTAAATCAAAGGAAAAAAAGGCAGACCAAAATGGAGGAAAAAAGTGAACGAGGAGGAGAACAGCAACCAAGTAGAGCGTCACAAAATGGAGCGAATCCACGCACTAAACGGGATTATATCTAAAATGGCGGTTATAAATCGCGCGAGATCGCGTTCACCTGTGAAATAGACACAGTCTCTGCCAACTACTGTTACACATACCTCTTTCTCCCTTTCTCTCTTTCCCTCTTCCTCTCTTTCTCTCTTTCTCTGTCTCTCTCTTCTTGTTCCTCGCGACGTTTCTCGGTTACAAAAGAACATCTCGGTGAAGGTTCGACTTGATATTGCTCTGCTCCCGGAATCTAACGGCGAGCATATAGATCAAGAAGACGTTTGAAAGATGTCTGGATCGGTTCCGTGGCCGACGACGGAGGAGGAGAAGCAAAGGTATTCGAGAGGACGCGTTTCGTAGGCGCAAGAAGCACCAGAAAAGAGTACGAAATGAGAGGAGAAAAGGAAAAAATGGGCCTATGGCAACGAGCATCGAGGGTATTTGAAGCCAGTGTAAATCTTCGTTGCATGCACCGGTCGAGGCAGTCGCATTTTATGCGCCGCTATTGCCTCGTATATCGAGTAACCATACCAAGGATCGTTGCGAAATGAAGATATATACGCGTGCAGGATCGGCACACGGTGGGCTCTTCTCGTAATCAGCCATCGTTTGCTTCATTTTTCATCGGGACATCTATCTCGTTTCTCCTTCTTCGTTTCTTCTACGTTCGTTCATCTTTCCTCGTACATTTATACCTTGCCGCGGCTCGTTTTCCTTGGATCTTTACGTGTTAACGTTGTTGTTGCTCCAGCGATTCTTTCCTTCCTTTTGTTTTACGTGTGAAGAATTTTTTCCCTTTTTTATCGCTGTTGCATGTTGTTATATTTTGTGGAAGATGCTCGGTTTCGTGTTTAAATCGATGGTTCGATTTGTTGGATTTCTTCCTTTTTTTCTTATTATCTCGATGGGCTTTCTATATTTCATATTTCTGATTTCGATTCTGTTAAATATCCCTCAGATTTGGAACATGATATTTTGTCACTGTCGTTTGTAAGGAAGATATAAGCTTTTGTATTTGACTGTTAAGTTTGACGCGTGCCATTCTTTTTAGAAATCCACTGTACTTTGCTGCTGACAATATTTATCAATGCGTCATGGTAATCGTTTAATGTTTCTATAAAATTTTATGTAGAAGAATACCATTTACTATTGAAAAATATAATAGTTGCACTCATCACCTTCGAGAGTGTATCTTTAAGTATGAGTCGAATATTGGATATCAGTTTTGTCAATAGACAAAACTCATTCCTCGGAATAATTACACATATACACACAATCGTGATATTTCTATATATCATTTAAAAATGGAAGGCAAAGTTGTTGTTCCTCGTTAAGTGTCTCAACAATATTATGACAGCATTCATGCATAATGGTAAAAAGTATGAAAAAACGTACAAGATATATAAAGGTGCGAAAACGTGTAAAATATCCATGGTGTACATAAAGATTTGAATTCCCATAAAGTATCCGCATTCCAGCAAAAAATATAGCACATCGACCTTAGACGAACGTGAAATTTTAAAAGTCAATCGTCCAATATAAATTCCAATAGAGTTTCTCGTTTAAAATCTCCAAAACCTCTTTCTAACTGTATTTTTCCGATCATAATCCCGATCATAATCTCTTCCCAATATCTATCCCAATTCTTCGATACCTTTTCGCCATTCTCTTCCTTCATCTTCAATCTCTGCGACCTCCTAACTCAATTGATCCATCAATTTTTCTCACCTTACGAACAATTTCATCTGAGCTTCTGAAATTCCTATCGTCGCATCCCCTATTCGTTTATCGTACCAATTATTTTTCCACGTTTCCCTTTCGTCGCCTCCTTCTTCACCTTCAGCTATTTCTCCCCACCTCGTTCTTCTCATCCTCTTTCATTCCTCTCGATCTTTCATTCTTCTTTTTCTTCTTGTTCCACGGAGACTCCGGTCTGGTCCCATGGAGAGTGGCTTCTCTCTTTTCGCCATTCTTCTTTGCTCTCGAGGCTTCGACCTGAATCGGTTGGGAGAAATTGCGCCCCGGGCGAGGGCGGATTCCTCTCCATTGCCGGTCGTTTCATGTCTACCACTTTTTTTTTTTCGTTTTTCTTTTTATTCCACTGGTTACCCTCGATCCATTATAATTATCCTTACATTTCCGAGCGGTCTCAATCGCCCGACGATATTTTAGTCGATCACCTTATTAATAACGATTAATTGACCGACATTAACGTCACGTTCATTTCGTCGATCCCGTTTAGGATTCCGCGTCGACAATCTGATCCACTGCTTCATTTCGAAAGGATATTACGATCGCGTGCGCTTAATTAACTCGAATCACGATCGGTAAATGGATGTGTTTCGTCTTCATGTTGCATCCGATAGAGAGTTTCGTGGTTGATGACAGTAAAAATTATACCCGAGAGTGAATGAAACTTGTGTATCTCTGTGTAATTATTAAGCATAGACGTCTGAAATATTAATAGGTATATTTTACCAGTGAGTAATGTTTCTCTGTTTTGATTGGCTGGGTCGTTGGTCGATTATCATGTTGATAGCGAATTCCTTTTCGATCGGAGAATATTTCCATTTTGACAATTTTTCACAATATTCTTATCGTTGCTAAAAAATGTAAACTTGCAGAGTAACATTTTAGAAAAGTAGTAATTTATTATTATTATTATTATTATTATTATTATTATTATTATTATATATTATTATTATTATTATTATTATTATTATTATTATTATTATTATTATTATTATTATTATTATATATTATTAGGCTGCGGACATTCGTGCATTTATGGACAATTTAAGGATGGGACAATATGTATCGTGCATATGATACCCAAGGATATGCAAAATATTCGATATCATTGTAAAGTATTAATTGTAGAGTAAAATAAATCCGCATTCGCGTCTCTTTTATTTAATAATATTTATAAAAGTGTAAATTTGCATAAATATTTGCAGTCTACCTGTTATCGATATAGGACAGAAAATTATATATCTTTATATTCATTATTTTATTATAACGTGGATATAAAGTAAAAATTTATTACATTTCCTTAACAACCTTTACGTTATACGTAAAGGAATATCTCGTGGAATAAAGGAATATCACGTTGCACAAAGTGAAAATATTTACACGAGTTTCTAACATTTTGCTACAAAGCTTTCGCTTTCATTCCAATTAATACAAATAAAAATAATTATCGAATTATTAAGTAATCGGCTTAATCCAAATCTCTATCAAACCGAAGCAATTGTTGAAAAAATCCAATATTCACAAAGTTTAAACGAATTAAGAGAAAACATGACGGTTGGAATGAAAGGTAATGCAAAAACACTTACGTGCACGTAAACATTAGTAGGATTCTTTAATGTTTCCACGATTAAATGATTTCCACGGTTTATTTCGCTATTTGAATGTACCACGAACACTTCAATTGCGTCATTACGCGAGCAAACGGGTGTTCATTAGTGTGTTTCAAGCCAGAATATTTAAGCAATAAAATTCCTAGCCAAGGAAAACACGCGTAATACCAATATACATAGATACATTGTAGGAAGAAGGTTGTCCATTCAAATCTACTTGGCGAAATTTATTGCGTTTTCTCGGCTGTGCGAAATTCGATAAAATGCACTACCTTATTAGTTTACATAAATTCATTTCATATTCATTAAAAGAGTTGCACATTCTGCGCGATTCCTGACTCTAATTGATATAAAATACCATTGAAGTACTATTATATAAATACTATTGAAGTATTTCACTTGTAAAAAGATAGATAAGATTTGCATATTTTTAGGGATTTATAGTTCATATCAGAGATAATTTACAGATTTTTCAAACGTTTATACATTAATTCTCCACATTTTGCACATTTACAAAATTTTATGAAATTCTATGAAATTTTTCAAAGGATTTTTCTTAATGCTTTTGTCTATCCATAGTTTGACTTTTCATTCATATTTTTTGCTTTTATTTATTTGAAAAAATTTTAATGATAATTTTATTCGGATACGCAGAGACATTTGAATTAATAAATTATATAAAATAATCTAAATAGTAAATAGCTTATCGTTGTGTATCTTAGTTTGTTGTCTAATTAATTTTATTAGTGCGATATTAAAGTTTTTATTCCATGAAATAAAAACTCCAGATGTTTGATAAAAATATTATTTTATCAAATATACATTGATTCGTGCTTTTGAATTACTAAACAAATAATATCTCAAGAATCGAGTACATACTGTAAACATAGCGAAGCGTTTGTGACACATGTGTACACGACATATAAAGTTTGCGTTGATTTCACACGGTACGTAGTTAAAATTTGAAAATATTTTATCAGAATTTATGCAGTTGCTGGCAAAAGGAAACCTTCCTCTGCTTCTCTTACAATTACGTGTTCATATCCTTCCAAACAATCTCAAAATCTACAGCTCTAGAACTTTTATATAAAAAATCTCTTCTTTTCAATTTAACTAATGTAATCTAATATAGTAGAAATCAGTTTTCATGTAAAAATTATAACCTTTTTCAATATTCCGTGATATTTAAAGCTGTTTAGAATATTAAATAAAACAATAAGGAAATCAATTCTTCTACCAAAACTTTTCTCTTCGATGAAATTTCATTTTAAATTGGATATATATTTTAAAATTGATTAATAAGAAGAAAGCAAATCCTATTTCAGTGCAAAAAGCTTGTTTTATACATCTTTTACAATTGTTTCGCACGTCCTCGTGCGAGATTCCGATGGTGTAAGCTTTTGATTTTCTTTTTGCCAGCAGTTTCGTTGACTTTCCTTCTGTTAAACGCGAATCACGAATTCTCGTGATCGTAATACGTGCGCTTTCTCGCTTCGAACGCCGGACGCGCAAAATCGTGAGAATATACCATTGAGATTTAACTTGTAAATATGAGAGAAACGCGTATGAAAATAATTCTGAAATAGATACAATACGTAGATACAGTAGAATTGAAAATACGACGTGGAGATTATTGCCAAAGGAATCGCGACAAATAAAAAACAAGATGAAACAGCGTGCAATTTATTCTTTAAGTCGTGTTCAATATTACAATTTTCTCCATGTGTACAAATTTTGTATTCCTGTTATAAATGAAAATAACCTTTTTATGCTATAACTTCGTTCAATTAATGATTTTATTGTCGTGATTAAACATACTGACAACGTGAAACATAACAACATAATACTATTACAGTAAATACAAATTCTGATGATAGAGAATTATATTGTTCGTAGTAAATTGAGAAAATTTGATATTAAATTCCACGTTACATTATAATAATTTCGTTCATTTCGTTAATCAGTATTTCCATTAAATACCTTAATCACTGTTCGATTAATTCACCTTCTACACCAGATATCTATTAACTTATACGCTTTTAATCTACACAAATTTGATTAACGCCACAAAATCATTTCCCCTCCGTAGTCTGCTTTTTTTCAACGATCACCGCGTAATATTAATCTATTGTATATCAATATGTAAATTGATTCGTGACCTACAAGTCGGAAATTGCCTATTTAAAATCCTGAAATTGTCGTAGTTTGCATTTCAATAAAAAAGAAAAAAGAAAAAAAAAAAGAAAAAACATATCACAGAAACATTCTTATTTCTTACTTTTGTTAAAAAAATTTTAATTCATCATCCGTAATCTTTGCTTATGCCATTTAGTAATCAGCCAGATTTTATATAATTAATGGATTTTTATGCATTTACGTGCAGAACAAATGAAATAATAATAACACTAAAACTATACAGAATACATATGAAGTATTGAAAAATATATAAAGTATTTAAAGCAGAGTATTGATTATAATTTTTAATAAGTGCAACAAACTTCCAATTTTCTTTCTAAACGGCTTCAAATAATTTCCATTTAATTTTAGACAATAAGTTGAACAAACTCGCGTAAAAATCTGCAGTTTGATAATCTGGTTAATTAGTTAGATTAATAATCAGCGTTCTGGACGACGCGATAAACCAAGACATGTATTCACATGCAACGATTTACAGCGAAACATCGTGTGCCCAATATTCGTGTCTCTTTTCTCTGCTTTAGATACGAAGATCTACGTCACAAATTACACATCTTTCCAATTTTGAATTATATCCTGCTGACAAGATCGCACTTCGACAAGGAGATATGGTTAACACGCTAATGAAAACATTGTCATCGTGATCGCTGTCGTTTCGAGCAGCTGCGCGGCTAAAAGTCACGGCCGACCCAAAGCTCTTTCACTTTTCACGCGGGGCGTTAAGTGCATTCTATCGGTCAGTCGTCGCTCCGAGTTAATAGCGGCCAATCAATAACGATACCATCAAGATTCAACGTGATACGAACAGTTTCCATATCTCGTTGATTGCTCGTCTAGGTTGCCCGGGGAACGATAAAACGTTTGTGTCCAACGAAAAGCGTAGAGGCACGATGAAAAAAATTGGATAACAAGTAGAGTACGTAGGAGATGTAACACGTCGATTGGAAAATTCTATCGACAGAATTCTATATGAATGTTTATGATACAATTTGGACGCCTGTATGAGTTCCACGTGGTTTCAGATATAGCGCAACTATTTGAATTATTGGTAGATTCGATAGGTGCATTAAGAATCTTCTGAACCAACGCAAAAGAACGTTCGTCCACGTACGACCACGACGAAGAAAATAATTTGATAGAAATGAAAAATATGGGATAGATAAATGTAATAGTAGGTTGATTGGGAATTTCTGTCTCTAAATTCTGCATAGCATCGTATTAATTCTTAATGATTTTATGTCTACGCTTCTAGTTTGTAAACTGAGAAAACTGAGCTTAAAGTTAGTGGAGTTTGATGTTGTTTTGTGGAGTTAGGACTTGAAGGAATTTTTGAAGATTTGCTACTTTCTATGTAGAATTTTCATCAGATTATCATAAATCTGTATTCTTCATACCGATGACATCGGTTAATTACCATTCTTCGAAAAATAAAGTTGGAACAGTTAAAAGTCTGGGCGGCGAAACGTGCATTTATATAACAAGAACATAAATAAAATCATTTTATTATAGAATGATCCGGGGATTTCTATAAACGAAACATAGTTTAACAAGAAAGATCTTTCGCAAACGTGTTTTTTACGACAGTGTACCTTCATACAAACGTGAAACCAAGTCTGTGAAATATCGCGGTGTTTGTCTCAACAGAACAAAATGAATAATAATAATAATAAAAAATAATATAAGACAAAAAATGTTGCGCATCTATTATTTCCTCATAAAACGAAAGAAACTTTTCGGACAACTTAATACGATTCGGGTAAAGTTAAAAAAGCGCGTAGATTGTTATCAGACGTTAAAACAAATGGACCGGAACTGAAGTTTTTAATAAAATATTAAATCGGTATATTATACTGTTTATCGGAATAATATATATAAAATCCTATCTCCTTGGCACTTCTGGTTTAGAATGCTCGTTGACGATCTTCACCTGCCTTATTCGCAGTCTATTTTATTTCAAACAATTTAATAAAAAATTGAATAAGATAAAATAGAATTTCAAGTAGGTAATTTATTCTTATCGTTAGGAGATAACGAAAAGTCATTGGATATCAAGGAACCGATCGTTTTAACAATATTAAAAAAATTCTATTTATTTTACTGTTTAACATATTTTTGAGTATTAGAAAAGATTAGATCTGAATTCGTTCTTAGTAATAATTCATATTACATTTACTCATCATGGTTTATTACTGAGATTGTTTATTACTATCATTGCAAATGACTAATAATCCACAGACATAATTCCAAAAATATTAACCACACACACACACACACACACACACACACACACACATGTATATTTTACATGTACTTTATACGAATAATAATCATTTTCATTGCATCTTCGGCAAAAATTCTACTCACCGTCGATGAATTCTACGAACTGTCACATTATTGCGGGAATGTTCTCCGGAATTACTGCGACATCTTCTTCCTTTGCACGTTGCAGAAATTCTTTCACCACCTACACAGAAAAGAGACACTTCTATTGCATAGTCACTTCAATTATTTTTAAAAACTTCGATATCTATATGTAATACTTTACAACTGACATTAATGTATATTAATAATTTTATTGACGCATTTATTCATGGTTGAAAACATTTCCATGAAAATGATTTAACCTTACTCGCCTAGTGGTATACTAATCCGATTAATTCAGTATCCAAGGACAAATAGCCGAAAGGAATAAATATCAGGGATCGTTTAGTTCACAACTTTTCAAATTAACTAGCCACAGTCATTTATATACGACTGGTTAAAAATATTTTCCTTACGAAACATAATTTGATTATTTGTAGCGAATAAATCAGCTTTACGTATACATATGAAAATATTCGAACACATGCAGAATTCTTTTATGAATATCATCTATGTGTTATAGAAAATATTTGAAAATTTTATTAGACTACTAATGGTTTAAATAAAGAATAACTACTAATGTGTCTAGCAAAAAAAAAAAAAAAAAAAAAAATACGAGAATATGCTGCATGTGTGTATTTCATTTGTACAAAAATGTAGTTTGCTAATAATCCTGGCAGTTACTGTAAACTTTAAATAATAATAAAACAGAAACATATACACAATGTGTATATACAAATTTTCTATGGTAAATGTTCAAATATTTTTACGAGCCATTATATGTGGTCACATATGTAGGTGCATAATATGCAGAAAATGCCTACGGAATACGGATAATTGCATAAAAATCAATTACACTTGCATATATAAGAGCGCATATATTTCTTTTATGTACACATTACGATCTGGTTTTTTGTTTTATTTATGTCTGCTCACGGGAACGTGAAAACAAATTGTGTATCAAACGAAAGGAACAGTGCATAAACAACGCATGGAATTCGTATGAGCGATACCATCAAAAAGGTAAAGTGTTTTTCACGGTTCGTTTTTAAATTATCTCTTGGTTTTCACGATAACAGATTTACGGTAAAATATATTTTGCACGTTTGCAAAGTATTGCAAGCAGGCAAATCGGTAAAATATGTAGTTTGTTTTATTCCAAGCGTGTAAACCGTTTGCTGCAACGATATCATGTATTTCGGACCTTGGAACCAGATTAAGAATAAAATTTACATATTACGTAAATGAGTAAATACGATGATCGGTTACTTTCGATTAAATAAATCTATTCCAACAATTATATAGTTATTTTAAATATAATTTTTTATATTTAAAATAACACCAAGTAGCCTAGTTTTAATTTTTCATGAACATTACTATTTAATACTTGATATTATTATTAAACGTTGTACCTTCTACAAAGATAAGATATACGCATAATACACTGAAAGATAGAATTATATAAAATAATTTGTAATAGTTTCTTATATAGTTAAATATACATATGTACATCACGAAGTAATACCGTGCAATTATAATTCATTAATTATTAGTTCATTTTTTAACTATAATTCATTAATTAATTCAAAGAAGATCATCTTGAAATGTTACTTTTTAATATTATTCATAGAATTTTCATAAACTTCATTCGTGAATTATTCTTCGGAATACTCTATTAACGAGAAGAGAAACAAACGCCTTCGCTTGTACCCACACAGGTATAACTTTCAACAACTTGCGCTTCAACTTCTTAATGGGTGAGTTATTTGAAAAAGATTACATTTATGGATTTAAAGGTCACAGTATTAATGTTTTCATATTACAATATACAATTTGCATAATATTTTTAAGAGGAAGTACCTACTCCTTAGACTTTCACCGCGCACATACATTTGTACCTTTCAAACCTTCTGTTATTTATAATCATCGATAGTCTAAGAGCATTACTTATCACAGAATTTGTATTCGCTTTTAAACGATTAACAACTTCCCTAAAAATGTGAAGTTTAGCAATACCAAAAACAACTTGCTATGAAAAACAGCAGAACGTTTCCCTGGCAAAACTAACCAATTTGAAAAATTCTACATTTCAGTCAGTCGATATCTTTGCAAGCGCCATAATCTTTGTTAAATTCCACTGAAAATTATCCTTATATCTACGTGAAAATCAGTTCACCGATTCGAAAACGCCGACGTGACTCAACGTGACGTTAAAACGCGAGGAAAATCATGTGATAAATCATTTCTGCGATTGATTTAACACGCGGCATTTAGTAATTAAACCATTTGCAGGATAACTTTCTAACCGAACGCCGCTGGACGAAAAAGCAAACCGGTCGTGGTACGAATTTTTACTTAAACCTGTTATAGCGATGAAATTATATTTGACACCCGAAAATCGTTCGCGGTTTCAACTTTTTAATCCTTCACCGATACTGACCGATCCACTCAAGGGCACCGTGCCGCCGTCACCTTAATCTTAACACGATCCACTTAGTCTCAGGGAATTATTTTCAACACGATTTATTCCAGAATCTCGAGGATACGCGTTCGGTAGTATTATTGAATGAAGGGCAGAGAGCAGCTGTGTAAATCTCATTGCAAGCTGTCCGCGCGGAAATAATCCACACCTCTTTCAACGTGAAACACATCGAGCGGATCGTTTTTCCAAGCACCCATATCCTATTGGATAAAAAGCTGGTCATAAATCTTCCGCTTCGCCCTGTCGTCGTGGATATAATCTCTGTCGGTAGGTTACCGTCATCGGTACGCTCTTTCGCGCTTTAACAGGACACGTTTAACGGGCCAGAATCGAAAGGCATAAATCTCGCCTCGATTCGTGGATAATTTACGGTCTCTTCATGCGGAACGCGTCGAGACTGAGCCGAATTGTTTTTCACGGATCAAGTTTTTCGGAGGTGTAACGCCGAACTTGGATGTGTTCATTCTTTGAGGACAAGTTGATGATGAATTTGATAAGGGATGCTGAGCGCACTGACTTAATTTTTAAGAAATATTCCGTCAGGTATGATTTTATTGATTCAATGTTCCTTAGAACAGAAACTATTGAAAACATCTAAACTGACATGGTTTCTAATTGGTTGTAAAAATTAATTCGTTAGATTGTAACTCTTCGTAAATATCGAGCAAATTTATATTAATGTAAATTTTTCACGATGCGATATTTGGTGAAAAATATGAACAATTTTTCTTGTAAGCCAATTATCATGGCTATTTTAATAGAAATGTAATTCTAATATCGGAGAACTATTTACCTCGCTATCTTTATGTCCGATATTGTTTCGTTAATTTATCCGTTTTTGTATGTACATTTATTGTTAGTAAAAAATAAACGGTGGTAACTGAGATTCCAGAATTGAAGAATTACGAAGTTCAGATAATTCATTTACCGTTTTCTAGTCATAAATTGTGAGAACAGTTCGAAGAGAAAAGAAATAGAAGAATCAAGAATCTTTATGATGAAATAAATTGCACTGATCACCATCTTTACAGGTGCCTCATCAGTGATTTTATAAATCAAAAACTCAATAAAAGTCTTCGTGCATCTTCCTAGATCTGACATTTACCATGTCATACGTTTTCTTTAAATATAATCTTTCACATTTCTTGGTATCATCGTGCATTCGAAAAAGTTCTACTGTCTTTTTTACAATATATTATCTGAAGAGCAGATTGCATTTATCTATGGTTTAATAAATGTCTTCTTAAATCTCTACAGATAGATGGTCTTGTCAATTGAAGATTTATCGTGATAAGACTATATTTCCTTTCAAACTGTAATTTGAGAAGAGTAGGAAACTTGCATGAAAAATAGTTCTATGTGCATAATACAAATTCAACATTTAATCACGTGCTGTATTATTTATTTCGAGTTGTATTATATCTTTTATTTTGAACATAACCGTGCTCTGTGTCGTATCACATTTCTTTCCAAATTTATATCACATTTCATTGTATTCTTGACGTATATTCTCAACGTATTCATATATTCCACATAAGATATACTGCATGAATTTCTTCTTCTTTTTCGACTGGAAACCTTCAACGTACGAATCAGTCGGTAGCTAAGTAAGAGGACTGTAAACTGATAATTTTCCCTATTCAAACATCACCCCAAATTTTCGCAAAATTATCTAAAACAATTACTTAATATCTTATTCCAAGATTTTGTTTAGTGACTATTTACATAATTTAGTCGCTTTGATGTAGTTACTAAGTATCTGTTGTTGTAACTTGACCGCAAATATTTATGCAGATTCATACTTCCATGAACGTAATTTGAAATAATGGAACCTCGATAAAAGATATAATTGTTAGAAAATAGATGTATGTACATCTGTATTGTAGAAGCGAGGAATAAAAGAGACGAAGACAAAAGGAAAACGCCATGAGACGAGCGCATCGCGTATCTGTTGAATGAATGAATGCGCAATAAAATAAATTCATTCCTGTTTGAGATATACGAGAGAATAGAGCGTTGTTCGTGAATATTTCAAGTTATTATCTTATATATAAAATAGTTATTCTGTTCGAAATAAATTTTGTATTTAATAAAACGTTATATAGTATTACTTTAACAATTATGACTACTATATTTTGAATATTTTACATATTTTTGCATTCACAGTTATGCACAATCTAGTTATAACATTGTATCAAATACGAAGTGTTAAACTTTGTATGGATAAAATTTGTACTTAATATTTTCCAAGCTTCGAAATTGTTGAGATAAATGTCAGGTTGGTATGATCACTAATTCCTACATGCAGAGTTGGTACGACTACTTGCGATTCTCTTTTGTTTCTCCCCGTTCGCCACGTTTTCTTTTTTATCTGAGTATCCGGTGTTGTAAATGGCTGTACAAGGTGATGAAATACAGAGCATAAAAAACTAATCTATGTGAATCAATTAAATATCAAACCCCAAATTTGGGTTTAAAATTTACACGTAGAAATATCAAAGATTTTTCAAACTAGATTCTCTCATAAATATAACGCACCCTTATCGAATTACAACCATATAATCCACGTCACGAATTAAACTCAACCGTAAAAGGCAAAGGGCTAAAGAGTTAATCCTAAACTCATTTAACCATATTCTGCATTTTCCTCATTCTTTCGATCTCAAGTTATCAAGGGACAAGCGAGTAACTCAATTAAAAATCCCAACAGCAACTACATCCAAGCAAGTTCCACTAACCACCTTTTCAGTGTGTTCAGTATGGCAGCGAACAGGTGGCAAATCGGCGACTTTATAAATCGAGGGATCGATAAATCTCTTTATGAACCTGACCAGCTGAACGTAATCTGTGTAGCGAGTGAAAGGTCTCGCGCAGGACGAGTTCCTTATCCTTCGCTAGTGGTTGCCACGAAGCGACGTCGAATCGTCGTGATTTAACCCCGCGGACCCGCTCGATTCTCCAGTCTTAGATCCTCAGATCGACGATTAGAACAGGTGTCTTGGATCGTCCTTTCGATCACCGAGACTCGTTCCCGACTAGACTCATCGAAAGAAAAATGTTACTGGTCGCAGGTGCACGCGTATCAAAACGTTGAGCCTCCATCAGGTTTATCCACGTAACTTGAAGACATTTATTTATATGACTGATATTTACCTGATTTGAAATATTCTTCCTAGTGTGATCCTTATTAATCATGTCACTTGGCTTTGTGTAATTTAAAAGGCTTTGTTGTTTTTAGTATTCTTCCCTAACAATTTCTTCATTCCTATTGGTCGTATTGCATTTAATAATATAATGAACTATTTTGGTAAATTAACAGGATTTAATAAGAACATTATTACAAACATTTCGTACGAGTTTTCGTCATCTCCTCTGTAGTAAATTGAAATGATAAAATTTTGTTCATAAAATGAATATCGGTTCTTAGTGGCGAAGTTTAGGATTACAATAACACGACAATTTCTTCTTCTTAAAAGTTCTTAAAGTTTCAACGACAAACTAAAGCCTCGAACGACTGAAATTCAAGCAAATAGGTACTCAAGTTAATCAATCTGAACGAGACTTTAGCCTCTTGTTGCTAGCAACGACGAGGAATGTAACAGCGTAAAAAGACCTTGGCAGGAATATAATTAACAGAGATAAAAAAATTCGCGGCAACTTTCAATCGACGCGACCTAACGCGATCGGCAGGTTCGAATCTCGAGTCGACTTTTTTCTTTTTTCTCTTCCTTTCTTCTCTTTTCTTCTATTGAACAGCCAGTGTAACGGTTCGCATAATTCAGACGCGCGGGTCTCGCTCGCTGCCGATTGCGTACACGCGCTGCTCCTTGTCGCGCGTTCTTTTCATGTAAATCGGGTGTCGGTACACCTATGTGATCACGCCCCGCGGTAGAAAAAGATTCTGGTCGCTTGTCAAGTGAGAGGGAAACCGCATGGCTCAACTGTGAAATATTGGTAGATAGTTAAAATATAATGGCGGGCTGGTTCGGTAGTCGGTTTATTAGCCGGTAAGTTTACATGTTAAATGTTATAACGTTGTATAGTCGGAGAATTATATGCAGGTTTTGTAACGAATGTTTAGATTTGGGTGGATTACTGACGATTGCTATTGGAATACTTTTGCTTCAGACTTTTACTTCAGCCAGAATGATTCTTTGGTTTGATGCACGCGGAGAATGCAGAAACATTATGGAACTGTGCAAATATTTTATTGCTGCTTTTGTTTTTTAGGTTGATACTTTTTTCAGTGGGCATTTAACAACTAATACGGGCTTTATTTTCCCTATACAAGTATCTATATTTGTATGGATAAAGAGCATGCAGCTGGAGTAGAGTACGACGTTCGTACGGATGAAGAGTACATAGATTTTTTCGATGGTGTTTTCAATTTTTGGATTGCAATTGTTTAAAAAGTTGTAGGTATAGGAGCAAGCCGATATATCTGGGCGATTATAGTCTCTATACTTAAAGCTGAATGTAACTCAAAGTTAATGTTCGAATTCAAATTCTATGCACAAATTTCATGATTTTTGCTTCGATTTTGGAATTAAGATTCCTAAGTTACTTGAAACGTGCGTGTGAGTTTTTGATGTGACATTTAGAGAAAGTAGAGTAACGAGTTTGACATTGTAAAAATTTAGTTTTTAAAGTATGATTTTTGATCTGGTTTTCAAGTTATCTTTTATTAGAAACTTGTAATAAATTGTGTGTATACGCGTCGAGAATTTTTCAACCCTCTTTGTCAACATAATATGCTTTAAATCCATTCCTTTATAAAACTGTGAAATAGGTTCGTACATAGATGCACTTAAAACACTTTTCAAAGCCGTTATAGTAAAACGATAAGAAGGAAACTGCTTGTATGATCAAACCTGAAAATCGCTTTTAACTTCCACCGTACCATTTTATTAAATTACGTATGAATGAAATATTCAAATTGACGTATCTCCCCTGCTACGAGAGATATGAAGACAATTAGGAGCGCATTATACTCCGAATGAGGCGAATACAGCGCATGTAAGTCGATTCCCTCTAGATCCAACCTTTGCATATTCGTTGTCGCTCACCCTGCGTGTACGTGACTGTATTGTGAATGTACATGAATGTTTCAATAAACATTAGACGCAACTATTAATTATTAAGTGTATTAGGATTTCACTTATCTGAACTTATCGCAGGACAAACAGTTTACACGATAGAAGTTTATATAATTCGAATTCATCTAATCGGAGCTCACAAATTTTCTGCGCTATTATTTGCCGACCGTATAATACGAGCTCATGTTCAGATAAGAAAATTCAACCGGTAAAAGTTCGGTCAATCGGGCATTAACTAACAATTCGTTTCAATAAATAGATTTCGACTGTACTACAATGATTGTCACAAACGATACCTTGCTAGCAGATCTAAGGCGCGTTTACACTGACAGACATCGTCCACGTACATTGCCCGCCTACACTCGCCAAAAGATGTATGTAGATCGCAGGCAATGCCGTTTGTTCACTAGCAGCGTGCCGGCTACCTGGGTATATTTCGATGTCGATGAGTTGAAGATATGTTAGAGATGGAACACACGGATTGTCGAAGTTCTTCTCAAGTACGAAGCGCAGTACCTCGAGCTTTTTAAATCCTGACTTTTGAAGAATAAATGCATACACCTATTTCTGCAGCCGAATATCATTTAATATAAACAATGAATATTATGTATGAAAAAGTTTTCTCCCATAAAATACTACACATGCGTTTATTAATATTTGATAGAAACGCAGAATTTAATAATTTGATTAAAATTTTTCAACCCTTCCAAGCAATTTTTTTCGATAAGTACATAGGTTAATAACTATAGGAAACACCATGACAGATCGTGTAGTGTATTAAAAATTGTATAATTCCTTTGAAAAAAATGAAGTTGAGCTCAAGTTCGTTTTCCGAACAATTCTTTACGACATGTATGCACGAATTGATGGTACGTGACTCTGTAGTGATTTCGACAAACAGCATGTATTTTCAAATTTTCTACTTTCGTCTTTCCTTGCTGCAATAGCGAATGCCTCGTCATAAATCTCACCATTGCACAGCGGGATCGTTGCTTCCTAAATGGAGTAAAAAACACATTTTCCCTACATTTGCTCGCAGACGTTGTCTCTCGTCTTCCATTCTAATGGAAGACAAAATACTTGTCCGTGAACGTGCATTTTACGAGGCTTTTCATCGGACGACGTATATACATTGACTGCGAACGCATGTCTGCCGACACTTGTCTGCACTAGGTTTTTACTCGCGGATTGTCTCTGGACTTGAATTTCGTTTTCCTTTGTCCGTGGAAAATTGCCTGCGAATACGTGTCTACGGATAAGTCTCTGCTAGTGTAGACTGGCCTTTAGATTGCTACAGCTTAGCGAAAAACGAGAACGTACGTGTGCGTTGTTTTAAGAAAAGTGGTCGCTAATATCCCAAACCTAGTAGTTGACGTGACTTTAAATAATAGAACAACAACGATAAAATTCATTTAGTTGCTTAACAAAAACCGAAACAAATAATCTGTATACAAAGCAAGCAAGTAATATCGATCAGTCGAGGCGTCAAAGGCTACTCGAACAATTCCAATATTCCACTTCAATAAATTACAAGCCGCTAACGGCCAGCCTACAATAAATCGAAACGCAGAACTCTATTATTGTCGCCCCCGACGCGTTAACATAGCCTTCCGTTCCTTCCTTTCATCTCTCGATACTGGTTCGCATTGCAATCCGCGTGCCCACGAACCGGTACCAGATAGCAGCAGTAATAAATGTCGACAGGTCGGGCGAGCAACTGACCAATAAAAATTTATCATCGCCGCACCGTGGATCGTCAAATTCTACAGATGCAATGCTCATGTAAAATTTATCCAGTCGAAGAATTAGAGAGGAATTAAAGACAATTGTATGAAAAATGTAGAATAATGTTTAAGATGGGAACACGTACATACGTTTGAGATAGGAATGAAATAAATGTACGTACGTTTGAGATAAATGAAATAACAGAATAAAATTGACACCTATTACTGGATTAGATTATCATTTTGGTTTGCAAAAGTCACAAAAAATCAATTTACGAAAATTTTATTATAAACCAAGAATGTAAAATTTTAGACGTATTTATGTTAGTATGCTTCTTCGCTTATTGTTAGTATCTAGTTCTTCTATACATTTGTAATTCTTCGTGTATGCTATATTTTTTATCTTTCAATGATCATGTATTATAAATTTTATTATAAATTTAATTTAATAAATATTCTGGTAAAAATCATCACTGTGCAGAAATTTGTGAATTGAAACGTACCTATATGATGTTTATTGGCGAAGTATAATAATTCGAATGCGTGATGACTAAATTTTGTTCGACTTTGATTACAAAAATGACGGAACATTAGCCGTTTGTCTCGAAAGAAATAAAAGTGAAATGCTATCGATGTCAATTAATTTTTAATAGCCTATCGTTGTCCGGATGAAAATGTTTATCTTAGGAATTATTGGCTTGTTATTTTCTCTGGTATCCATTAATTATGCACTAAATGTAACTTTTTTCCGATTAATTGTCGTGATCAATTTTTTTTAATATTTTTTATGCTGTTCCTATATTTAAATCGCTAACTTGATTGGAATTATTTTATTTTTATGATAATGTAAGCAGGTATCAATTAGTCGTTTTATGGACTGTTCGATTTTCTTTTCTTATTGTTGTAAATTTGGGACAAGAAACTTAAAGTTTTTGTACTTTTAGAGATATTGGCTATTTTATACGTAACGTATGAAACGATCGTTTTATTACATAAAAATGCATTTTAATGTTATAAATTAATTTTATCCGATGAACAAAAAGTGTTCGCTATTACAGATCGAATTCTTAAATAAATAATCTATATAGAACATTAGAGAAAATTGTTTTTGCTCATTGAAAACCTGAAGCTTACGGTTATGCAGTAACAAAGTATTTTAAAACATATGTTTCTTATTTTCTACATCTTTGCCTTCATTTCAAAATACACGTGTACATATATGAAAAAGTACTTTCATAAAGATAAATAAAGAAACGTTGTGTTATATCTATTTATGACAAAATTTTGTGAAAAGTATTTTTATTATTTTTTTCTGTTACCCATATGTATATATTGTCCATGAATTTTTATTTCCTGAGAACAAAGGTACACTAAACGCTTTACTTATATTTTATTCTTTGAATCTACTAAACTAATCGGAAATTTTTTTGCACTATGCCCAATAATTCCCAATAATAAAATATTAAGTTTGAAAATACGATTTACGACCGTCACAAGGGAACAAAATTAATTTTACGTTTTTACAAAATGTTCACTAAGTATTACGAATATTTCATTATGAAACTAAATATATATCAAACTTTTCTAAAATATCGCCTAAGCATCGCGAGCATTCAACTTTAAAGCCAAATACATGCACGTATATGTATATCACGTTTCTACAAAATGTTATTACGATTATTCAATTTTACTTAAACCGTTTCTTTGCTAATATTTCTTCCACTACCTCAAACCCAATATTTCATTTTTCAGTACTTGGTGGTTCGCTAAAATCTTACCATAGTTGAATAAATATCGAATTAATGGAAATTCGCGTTATCCGGTTACAAACTTTCACAAAACGATTATGAAAGTAAATGACATGAATTTTTATTAAATTCGTATCAACCTTTCAAATTGTATATCTTTCCCACAATTATCCGAAGAATGGAACGATTGCCTTTATCCTCACCAAGTCGACAAGTTGTGAAACTGAAACTTCTTCCTATATACAATTCCGTCGGCATTTTTAATATCATTATCACGTCTGATCTATTCACACCGTATTCCCTTTATTTATGAGTGGTGGTAGAATTAACGACCGAAGGTCGAAGATTCTTTTCCCATTTAGACCTTAATACACCTATGGAGATCGATTTTATTCCTAGCACGAAACTGAGAATCGAGAGAGTACTCGAGCATTCATCTTGCAAGAAGGCTTGCACGGGTGTAAGGAACGTGTAGAACCGCGCCGGTCGGCACGAGTTTCGAATAGAAACGGCCGGTGAATACAACGGGCACCGCACCTAGAATGCCACGAATCCCGTTGTTCCTCATCGAAAACTGATGTACGGAGATTGAATGTGATCGACCAATGAAATTCAATGAAGCCGGACTACGGTGATCTTTTGCATTCGACCGATCACGTGCTTTCCAATCGAACTATTTCATGGAATCGTTCCTTTACCTCGTTCAAAAATACCGCCGACGAAGATATTTCATTTTTCTATTTTTGAATATTTTTAACGATGGTTTCTAATTTAACTTTAAAATTCTTTGTATTCTATGTGATATCGTTTTCGTATGTCGTTAACGAAAGATATTTAATTCAATTTATTTCAGTTCTTCAGATATTTAGTTTCACTCCTAAAATTAGCATTTTTTTCGATTCTGAATCGTATTAAATGAGATTATTGAATTTCAGCTGTAGAAGTTGTATTTTCTTCATCTTTAAATATATACCAACGACGAGGATATTCGAAATTCAATTCGAAATTTGGAATTTGACTGTCGAAGGAAACAGTAAAGTGAATTTCTTGTTATAGTAATATTAATAATATATCATGCGTTTCGTGGCAACGTATAATATATCGAAAGCAAAGTATGGGATAATTTATCAAGGTCGAATAGAAAGTGATAAGTAGATAGTTTTCAGAAGTGTCTTGATTCGTGTTATTTACGTTGTTTGTAAAGTAGGATGAGCTATAATTCATATGATAAACTATGAGTAACTTCGTGATCGAAGAAATTCTATTTTACATATGGAATTTTTTTGCATAAAAAAGGAAGACATATGACGAAATAGTAATTTCTCGTTCGAAAAATAATTTACATAAGGAAATTGAGACATAAACTGAATTCTATCTTTTTTCTCTCTATATTCGCAAAATATGTGGAATTCAAAGAACGTACGATATTTTATAATACCCATTACGAAATTGACAAGTGATAATTGATGAAATGGTGAATATTTTTTAAAATAATTTCTATCAATAACAAACACAGATTTTTATTTTGACTCAGTGAAAATATTATTACCGCAAATCTTTAAGAAACAAGCAAAATTTCCACTTTAGATTATTCAATTTGGCAAAGGATTTCTCAATACAAAATACATTCGTACTTTCTTATCGTATTAAGAAACGATAGTCATTTTAGTCATGATATTATTTCTTCTTTAATCTCTTCTTCTTTCCAATTAACACATAATAGTCTCCGAAAAAACATTTTTTACGTCATACTCAACCTGCTACAATAAAATTTTTTGTTGTTATATACATTGCACAAAATTTTCCGTTTTATATTATTCTATCGAATTACGTATGATCCATTTTGTTTTATCAAAATAAAGATCACAACATTTGACAGATTAGGTTTCATGTTTGTATAAATATGTATCATTGTAAAAGACGTGTCTGTAAAAGAAAGACTTGTTACTCTTCGGACAACCTAATATTTAACGCTATTTGACATTTCCGATTAATATCGGTGATATCATATTTTTTGAGAAATTTTTCTTTCATTAATAATTCCTTTGGTTTTCTACAAAAATGACACGTCGAAGAAATTGCCAATTTTCTCTTTAAAGGCTCAATACCACTAAAAAGGCTTTCCAAAAGTGAAAACAAATGATAACTTCAGTTAACATTTAACGTGTACCACCTATACTCTTCATTGGTACACGAGACATGGCTGTTCTACCGAGATACGAAACATCTATAATTAGACAGATTTCAATCAGGAGCGGTATTTGATTTTAGCATTTTCATATTTCAGTAGGGATGAATAATTCCTAAGAATAAATAAATTCCATTTCATCGAATACAAGACAAGATACGTGTAGCGATTGTCGAAAGATGCCAAGAGCTTTTCAAACAACCCGCTACAATAATTACGCTAATTATTTATCAGAAACGTCAGGAATTTTTTGAACAACCGAATACAAGAAAAATCCTTTGCCCTAAGAACGCGTAAGAGGACTCTCGAAAACCGGGATTCCCGGGTCGGCTCGATCAGCGTATCTCCGTTTAGGATAGAAATTGCGACAAGCATCGGACGATCGGTCAGGCGCAGACCAGAGGCAGACTATCCTACGAGCGGAATAAGAATACTTTCTCCTCGGAGCTATGCCTTTCTCGCGGTTACAAGGAAGGGGGGGGGAGGAGTGGCAAGGATTCTCGGCCCTGCACACAGGACACACCGGTTTCAGGGGATCCAGGCCAGTCAAGGCTCGAAAATAGTTTTGTAATTGAATTTCAATTGAATCGGAGCCCGTTGGCGTCTCTCGCGCGCATCCTGCGTTGCGAAAGTGTGCTACGACGATCCGATCGGGAGAACCGTTCGTCGTTCACCCGGCAGAAGTAAGAGTGAGTAACGGTGGTTCTCTCCTCTGCCCCATTGCCGTATGCTCGACACCGCGATTACACGTTTGCTACCATTGTGTCTCGTTACGGCCAGAGTATGGGGATTGTTTCTTTCGTTTGTTCGCGAACGGATCGAACTAACGTAGACACGATTATACGCTACATCGAGACGATTTTCTTCGAGAAAGAGTGGTCGACTTGGCGATGGAGACGTTGATATGATAAATCACGGAAGTAGGCAAACTTTTGAGATGCTTTCAAAGGAGAAGGATGTAAATTCTATGTGGATATATGTTATATGTATACACTTGTAAATCGTGTATCTTGTGTATTTGATCATGCTATTAGTTTCCAGCGTCTTTCTTGCAAAAGATAAGTACGAGGAAAAGATGAAAAAGAAGACAGATGAATGGCTCGAAGTGGACGTATTTACGACAATATTTCTTTTGCAAACGGAAAAATATTTTTTTAAATGGAAGATTTCGCTTTTTCTTTGCGTATATCGAATTCTTTCGTCTTTCTACGAAAAAAGGTATTAAGGTAGTGTAGTCGAGAACTGATTAGTTTGAAAGATGTTTTATCTTCAATTTTTCTTTCTTATCTAGAATTATCGCATGTAAAGCAACGAAGACATAAGTACAAAAGTACTGCGATTCGTCGTTTTTTGCTTTCCATATCCTAATTAAAGTTGAAACATCTTTTAGACTAATCAGTTTTCGACTGTGTTACTGTAATACTTTTCTTTTCGTGGAATGGCGAGAGGATTGAATGTATGCGAAAAAAGAAAGGTTTGCATTTAAGAAAATTCCTGCGATTGCAAAATTCCCATAGGCTTTCGCACTTACGAAAAGATATTAACGCGAATATGTGCATAGTTCACTTCGAACTATTCATCTTTCTCCTGTTTCATTTTTTTCCCTCGTACTTATCTTTTACGAGAAAACGCCGAGAATTAATAGCGTGCACATCTTGTGTATGTTATATGTAATACACTTACAAACTATACGTGTTCACATTGCATAACAATATTTACAGCTGCCAATTTTGTAATACAATTTTATAGCAGCTCTTTAAATGTTTTCCAACGGTGTAATTTCGTTACAGATTAAGTATCATAATTGAAATGTTGTAATGCTAAACGGTTAAAGTGTCAAGAAAGTGAAAAACGATTCTTTTACCGGTTAAAGTAAATTCTAGTGTGTAAAGTCCAAATAAAGTGTACATTTCATATGGAGTACGGTGAAAAAGGATACAAATATCGAACAATTTATTTTAGCCATTAAAATTAAGCTAAGCTAAAATTAGAATTGTAAGTTCCAATTAGAATGAGATTGAAAAGGATGAAGGTATAATGTAGAAACAATTTAACTCGTCTGATACACTTTTTACCATCTTTCCTACACTGATAAAATGTTAAATGCTGAAAGAAGCAGAGAAAGAAGAAAAAGGAACAATCGGGTTTCAATCATTCTGATATTATTAATTTCGTATTATTATCTTAATGCTTTTGATTGCCATGTAACATTTATCTGCTTGAAAATATTGTACTCATTTTTAAACATAAAATATGACCTCGATTATTCGATTATCGCATGAGGTTTTATTGCATCTCTTAGAGCACAGGTTTAACGACAGATTTTATGTTTTTTGCGTCTAGGCGAATGTCCTTTATTTTTTTCTCTTTTGTTACGTCTTTTACAAACATGTACCTTTTTTTTTATTGGAGTTTTATAGGCATGTTAATTTTTACAACCGAAGCAATATTCAACAGATAATGAAACTAATTTTTTCGAGTCCGTCATTTTTTAAATTATAGATATTTGCTGGTTTCGCAATAATTATTTTGTGGACCCAAATTTTATGTGATAGAATAAACAAAGCGCATTATTGTTTATTTTCTTCATTTTCTTCATTTAAAATTTTTTACGAATATAATATCTATGAGATAAAAAGCAAACTATAATCGAGAAGATAATGACATGATAATGATACTTGTTCCATAAATCCTGAAAATGTTTATTAATATTAAGAATTCTATGAATATTAGTCGCCTTAAAAATGTTTAACGCCTCAATATTTTGAAATTCCAAACACTTCGATTAAAATCCTTCGTCAAATTAACATTTCAATCATCATCTACGTCAAAATTAAAAGTAAACGTTGTAAAAAACGATTCCTTACTTCATTTTATCCAAAAGTAAACAAGAATGGAAATTAATTTTTAACCTGCAAGAAGAAAATTCAGATATATTTTACTCTTGAAAGCTACTTGGTCCTGCTAGTAAGAATCATCATAGATCATTTTATTTGGTTAAAGAAATTGATTATACAAGACAGAAAGGAATAAGATATATAATAAAACAGAAAAGCTAAGGCAATATATATATGTTTATCATAATCTCTTCTTCTACTAATAAATTTTTAAGAACAAGGTAAACATACAATTTCTCCATCATAAAGGTCTTAAAATCCACTTTACAATAAGTATATATATAAAGAAAAGAATAAAGTCCTATTACTTTATCAAGTACATATCTTACTGTATCTTACATAAATCAGTGATATCTGAAAATGAAACAAACTTATGTTACACAATAATTATTCTCCAATCACATTGGAGAAACAAATTGAAAAAGATAAGTAATAAAAAGGATATTGTAGAGATCTCTGTCTGAAATAGACTGATACTTGCGGGTACTGTATATCTACGGTATCTATGAAGAAGTTAGCAATCGTTCAGGATACTTTCGAAAGACGCCATTCGTACACGTGATACGTACATACGTTCCACGGCTTTGAACGATCGCAGACAGATGGATAGGGATAGCATAGGATAGGATAGACAGGATACAGTATATATTCTGTTCTGGAATCTGCTCTCGACGCTGTTGTGGGTGAGAGTCAGAAAACTAGGACTCGCGTACTCGGTAAGAATGCGAATCTAACGGGTGAGCCGCGGTTTACTGCTTGAGCACGTTCACTTTACATTCATGCGTGAAGCCAACCGGTGTTTATGGACACGAAATAACTTTTTACACGCCTGATACGCTTTTGTATCTCACTCCGAAATTGACGTTTTTTTTTATTCTTCTTCGTGTACGATGTATTAGTTCACGTAAAAATATTATATTGTACTGTAACATAAATTCGTTCTGTTTTAACACACGCATTACAAATATTGTAATAAATAGAAAAACAGTCTATTTCCAAGAAACGGAAAATAGTATTTAAAATTATGCAAAAATTATTATATTGGATAGTCTTCGTCATTTCCTTTTTTAAATCGAAAATAAATGGATTATCATTTATACATATATTGGTTATCGTATATTAAGCGTCAATTCTAGAATTATTTTTATATGTTAGCTTTTTTTGTACTAATTCTTCAATACTTAATGATGTATATAACACCATACTTTATTAAACTACTGTATAATTAACTAAACGAAATATATATTTGTTTTTGGTGAAAGCGATCCAAATTTAAGTACATCATGTCTTATTCATAAGAACGCCAATAAAATATGCTTTGTACAAAAAAAGATTTTTCTATAAGGAGAAGAGAATAATAATATTTTATACATATTTAGAATACATAAAAAAAGTAAATATAGATATTGATACAAAAATTTCTAGATACAGAACCATGTATAAAAAAGATTTTACAAATATCTTGTTATTTGTAAACTTATAGTGATTATAAAAATTATTTCTATTAGTAGCGCTTTTGTACAGGTACAAAAATTTGCTACTGTGAAATTGAAACGTAGAATCTGCTGTGCAAATACTTTTTATAGCCACTGTATATATATAGAGTTATCGAACCCTTTCTTATCATGAACTACCACTAGCCTTTCCACCCCGTTCTACCTTTCCCAAACATTTTTCCGTTTTGCTTAACCATTGGCGACTCGGTTCGCATATTTTCAAGCGTCGATTTTTCACAATATCAACGCGCACATTAGTTCCGTTAGAAAGTGAATGTCAAAGGTTCGCGTTACGTTTCACGGCAAATGGCGAGATAAGAAACGCCGGCCACGACTCGTTGCACTTCTTTTTTCTTTTTGCTTCTTCCCCTGTTAGCTGTTTGCCTTTACACCGGCTATTTCTACCAAACAGTAATGGCCTTTCAATTTACGAGAGGCAAACACTGTAATTATGGTTGTTTCACTGTAATTGTTCTGACAATCTTTATTTTTAGCAATGTGGAGCCAAGGACAGGGATTTTTGATCGATTTTCTGCAGGAACATTAATTGCTATTATTATATTCGATATTTGTTAAATTCTTCGTTTTTCGATTTTTACCAATAATTGGAGTGAAAAATATTTGCGGCACATGTTATTCGAATAATCGAATTTTTCATATGCGAACATTTTTTATACGAGACATAATTCCTTTTAAATTATTTCGTAGATATTATTATCAAACGGGAACTTTTAAATAAAGATACAATAATTTATTTTATTATCCTTTCGCAATTTTGCTTACAACGTATCGCCCATAATTTTTCATTGAGCGATAATTAATGTTCTAATAATCAAGATTTCACTGTATGACATTTATGCGTGCAAATGTGACAAATGTATTCATGTGTGGACCAACGAACGATTAATAACACGCAGTAATATCGTACAAGTATACCTTGATAAACCGACATATAGGTACTACCATAAAAAAAGAAAACTTCTGTTGAGATGTTATTGATCGTGACATAATAAGAGAGATAAGTTTTCAGTTGAGTTGCTTTTGCGAAATATTATCTCTTTGACAGCTCTGCAATCATTATGGTGGCTGTATTCAAATAAATCTACTTAAGTATCAAAAACTTTTCCTGTTCTCCTTCTTTTTGATTGCATATTTATGTTCACTGATATAACTGAGTCTTTGTAATTAACAAGTAACTTCGTGCTAACTGCTATAACACACAGAATAAACAGGAAAACTTTATAAAATTTCCGATGAAAATAAAATTCAGAGGATGAATTTTTATTAAATTTTGTATTCTAATTTCCTTTTGTATTTAATTCAACAAACTTTATTCCACTTCAATATGATTAGAAAATATTCCTTCTACGTACATTTTATAGGAATTAACGCAATATTTTATGTTCCTTTAATAATAAGGAAAACGTTGTAAAAACTAAATGAGACTTCTTAGAAACAGAAAAATTTTAGAAAAACTTCCTCACATATGTTCTGCGAACACCTAGACATCAATAAATGATAAAAATTAATTCAAAGATGCAAACGTGGTATTATTGTCACTGATCCAAAGAAGATGTACGAGATCATGTGACTTTTTAAGGAGAAATTAAAATAATAATGCATGTAAATGCAAGAAATAAATATATCCAATACAATGAAACGATGAGATTCACAGCATGTATACAACCGACATAAATTTATAAAACGTATTGTTCAAATTTTGCTTACACGTTCAGATTCAGATGAAAAAGTTGTAAAACGTGACCATTTGCCATTTCTTAGTAATTCCGACTAATTACAATTTTTTCAAAATATTGTTTACTATCGTCTGGTAAACTAATGCTTACAACGTCTCAAGAAAAAAAAAAAAACATTTGGTGTGATTTTAAAAAAGTTATTTTGTTTTAGAGAGTGTACGAATACCTTTGTCCCTCACAATATATCGATAATATATTAATAATATTCTTATTAGTAAAAAATAAATTATCAAATATACAATAAACAATCGAAAAATAATACTCGGATAATAATTTTTAAAATACGTAATAATTACAAGATCAAAAAATTTAACAAGTCTCATTTTTATTAAGAAACCTTCAATTATTTTAACGCTTATAATCTTTCCCACTGTGCTCTGTGTAAAATTTATATCCCCTTCTATTTAAAAAACTGTTTCTTCGTGTTTTTTTGGCAATTATACACGTTGTTCGTCATTCCAAGTCCTTCAGAATCTTAAGAGCTCGTTAAGATTCCAACAAGGGTGAACCAGAATCGATCTCTTTGTTTTTCTCGAAGGTGCACTTTCACAATTCGCAAGCTGGAGAAGCTCGTTCGTTTAAGGAGCGGGGAGGAAGTAACAGTAAATGTATAAAGATCATTGATATTCCTTTAATTGGATGGAACGCGTTGTTTTCGTTGTTCGGATTCTTTTCATCTGGCTTGAAAGTATACCGTTGCCTGTTCGTAAGAGAAGTGTGTCAGAATGTCTTTCTTTTTTTTTTTTTTTTTGCCTGTTAGTGAATCGAAAGGTTTGATCAAAGTGCATTACAATTTCAGTTTCAATTTCACGCCGCCAGAAGCTCAGATATATTTATTCATACAGATTTCGTAAGTGAAGTGTACATTTGCATATAGGGTTACAGATGTGGAGAATGGTTACTGAATACAATATCGTTTAGAAACAATGGCTTGGATTTAGCGAAGTTCTGATATACTGGTATACCATAATATATGAAGACTTTAATAGAATTTTAATTTTAATTAAATCAGATTTTAATTAAAATTTGAAAAGTTTAACCGAAGCACTTAAAGAAACGTCAATAACGTTAAAGGTTCTAATCTTTAATGTCTAAAGATTTTAATCTTGAACGTTTGAAGATTTTGATATCTAATCTTATAACTTATCTATCAACTTAATTGTGGACTACGGACATATTCTCGATTAACTAAATATCTGATATTGATTATGTTTGAATTTGTATGTTTTCTCTTTTTTTAAATATATTATTCCATTAATGCGTGATATACGAGTCTCCGAGAAACCAAACTGACAAACTCCACTTTTTGTTAATTAATTAATTGGTAACGTCGTTGCATCACTATTTGCATCACCCGATTAACGTTCAATTCTCAAACAGCAAATCACGCAACTTCCACAAATTCATCGACGTCGCAAGGAAATGGTCGAAATAAATAGTAGTAAATTCTAAAGTGGCTTTAAAAAACAACGTTTGTAACATCATCGCTTTAGCGTATTTTTCTATTTTTGTTGATCAACGTGGCTTTCGAACGTGATTGTCTAGACAGATAATTTATACATTCAAACAAATAGATTCAACCGGCAAGAGTGCATTTAATTAGACACTAGCTATAATTTCGTTCCAATAATTGCAGTTCGAACGAATACTGTTCCACTGTACGGCAATGAAAGCGTTAACTAACACAACGAAATCGCCTTGCACTATTCAAATGGCGAAAAAACGGCACATCGCGAGATCGGAACACCCGTTACGTACCGACACGCATGCCGTTGCACTCCGCACGGCAAGGACGCAATCTGGAACAGCCACAAACGGACTTCACTGCTTGAGAGATCGCTGATTGTAACTGGTTGCTGGCCACATCTTACACGTCCGGATTCTACAGAGAATAAATGTATAAACGACACCACGAGAAAGTCCACTATGTTTCTCTGTTCTGTTTTTCTATCCTAATGCTTCTAACGCGTTACATCAACTGTTTCTTTTTCATTTTCTCTCCTGGTAGCTTCGATTAATATCCTGTTTAATATCCGGTGTCCTTCCACGCGAGCATCTCGTTATGGAGTGAAAAATATCGGTCGTTTATACGTGAACGAAGAATCGATCTTCATGGTGAATTAACTGTGACTTGCGAATACTATGCAAACGCACGGGATAGGCGTAAATCATTCCTTAAGGACGATCCATGAATGTTGCTCACAAATAGATTTTACGGCGCATGCAGTGGCTACAGAAAATATCGTAGCATATTAGTTTGTTGACTCCAATATATTAAATCTCGTATCGTTTTAATAGAGCTTTTATATGAGTGTAAAAGTTTGATACTACGAAGATAAAATGTTCTAAAGAAACACTTGGAGATTATAAAGAAACGCTTGATTGGAAGATAGGGATGTGTGCAAATATGTACTTTTTGTAGTCACTATAAATTCAACGATATAATTGTGCAGATTTTAATTATGGTATGTAACGCTTTGTTAGGTTTGTCGATTTTAACTGTATTTTAGAGTCGAGTTGGGTTTTCGTGTAGCGCGTCTAGATACAACCGGGATTCGTGAATTTTTCTTCAGACAACTATCGACAATGTAGGATCAGACTCTTTTGAGATGTAAGGGCACGTTCATTTTTATTTTTTATTTTGTACAGAAGAGATTCGTGAAAAGGTTTTACGTTGCGCAATAACGTTTGCACCAAGAATACGTTTCTGTTTATTTCCTTAAATAATAATTTAGAGCAATTTAGAATGTTATAAAGAAATAATAATAATAATGTTTATACGTAACCATTGTATGGCGAAACCTCGTTGATGATTGGAATAAGAGCTCGAGAATTTTAGAAGTTGAATTTTGCGCGATTAAACACGTCCGATACAGTGCCATCGCAGTTGAAAGTTTTAACACTAGATTATGAAAAGTTAATTTTAGTAACAAATGAAGTAAGAAGGAAGATTAAAAGTTCGTTACGTTCGTTAATGTCTTTTTTTTTCTTATAAAAAGGTTCAATTTAAGCCGTAGAAATTTAAACTGTGTATCAAACTTCCTACTCACACTCTACAACGAATTAATCTTACTTTAGCAACTTTTTAATTTATTATACATCAAGATACTTCCTATTTCGAAATTTTTCATTTGTAAAACTACACAAAAGGAATTTTTTGTTAATTCTTTTGTTAAATCTTTTTGTGCTTCATCCGAGGTGTGTTGTTACATTTTTTGAGAAACATTCACCCCGCGCACAGTACTTGGTAAGTTTCTCGCCATTTTCATAATTTTTTATAAACAGATCATATTACGCGCTTTGCCTATGAATTTTCATTCTTCTCTCCCTCGCATTTCCCACGATCTGATTTTTCCCAATGATCGTAACGAGCGTAGAATTGCGAGATTCGTTGCGATTTATAAGCTTCTTCAGCGTACAGTTAGTATGAATCATGTTTCGATGGTCCATAGCACCATCCGGCATCTCGAGTAATTCAATCTCAGCATTCAATAGTGATCATTCACAATATTTTATTTTAAAAATTCAGGAACTCATTCCTCGATGAATATCATCTCGATGAAGTCATCGTTAACAAATTTTGAATTTGTAAACATAAGAATTTTAAATACAGATGTATATGGGAAAATATTGGAAATGTAAATGTTTGTTATAAATTTTTATTAAAAATGTGGCTCTTCCACAAATTGGGAATTATATACACATATGTATACATAATAAGTTGTAGAAAAAATGATATCTTTGTTTTTCAAATATCTTCTCCCAGATTAAGTAGCATTAAAAATATTTATTAGCAAAGAAATCCCTTAGATTTTTATAGAATTTTAGAGAGGACAAAAATATTATTAGTGAGTGTACTCAAATAATTCAATAATCCTTTAGTAGTTAAATTTCAACGTTTTACGTTTAATAGCATTTCCTTTGAAATTACCTGCAGATTTTTACATGTATTAAAACTTCTAATACCGATTTTGCATATTATTTGAAACGTTTCTATTCCAACTTATTTAAAAAATTTCATTTTTCACAGTGAATAAATCAAGAATTATGGAAGAAGTGACTTTTAAAATTATAATCATGAGAGTTTTTAAATTTTTGCAGCGATAAATATATTTCTTTTAAAAATCAGCTGTTAGATATTAATTTATAATCATTCGTTATTAGTAAATTCGATTCGATAGCTTAAGAATTCGATACGTTATGGTAAAAGTTACATAGAATTCAAATTATTAAATGTTCTTTCCTTCTAGACACTATCCTTCATTAATTTAACGAGCTACCTTTTATTCATCTTGTTTTTGCGACTCGTGAGCTTTTTTGTTATCGTGCGATTGCTATGTAAATAAGTTTATTAGGAAATGCTGAATAATTTCCAAATTTATTATGATTTATTAAAGATCTGGGCGAACGTAACTAGATATCCTTAATCGTGTTCCTTCGTTTACCTTGGAACGAAATTTCTGATACCAGTTTTTTCCCAATTAATTTTTTTTTTTTTTTTTTCGAGGTTACTTTCGATTTTCGAGTTTGATGGTTTTGACTTTAAATCTGTTACTGGAGATCCGTTGTTCTTTTATGTGTCTTAAAAGTATCAACAAGTGTGATAGAAAGAAAATATTTTTAAAACAACGATTGAGAATTTATTGCTTATAATTTTTGTTTACTGTAATTTATAAATATTTACTCAAGCAGAAACAAATTGTTTAATAAAAATCGCACGATGGTTTTATTATTAACTAATAGTAAATTTCTTTAAAATACTAAACAAATTAAAAACATATAAATTTTCAACGCTATTTTATAATACATCATCGAGAATATGCAATTGTATTCGATACATTCTGAGCGTGTTAGGAATGTAGATACATACATATACAATTCGAAAAATGTGTTAAGGCTAAGGAGCAATTAGCAAATAGAAAACTAATTGTATACTATATTGAATAAACTAAACCCAACTTTTTATGAACTTCATTATACATTAATTCTGTACAGCTTTATTACCAACATACTTTAAATGTAATTCAATAATATATCTTCTATGTTATTTCATATCATTGACTATATTTTACAAAAATAATTTTAATAATATTCCTACGTCTTTTCTCCAAAATCTCAAAAGCACAGCCATATATTAAAAATCAAAAATTTATTCTACTAAAGAATTCAAGAAACAAATCGCCCGATGACAAAAATTTCCTATCCCAATTAACCGTTTAATACAAGCTTCAATCAGCAGAATTAAGGTAGGTCATGCAGATCTAATCTACTCATACTTATCAGATAAACACGAAGCTTAATCAGTGAGTCATCTTATGTACCAACTACCATCCAGCACGTTCTATTAGAGCGCAAAAGCTACAAAATTACTTGCGAGAAGAATAGAAACGTATATATGAACATCCTAATAGCTCCTTGACTATTACGATTTATCACTGAAAGTATATTTCATACTGACACGAAATTTCGTTCACTATATGTGTATGTACACTATAACCAATACAGTATTGTATGTAAATTTGAATTTACTATTGATACGGAAGAAGATAAGTTTAAGTAAGTCGATTAACGTGATACGATATATCTATTTGGATTTAACACAGAAAAGTCTCAAAAATTGAGAGACGTAACAATTATCAGAATCCGATTATATTCTCGATTTTGGCTACGAATCGATTCTATTTCTAACGTACATATACGACATAACCACTTGAGGAATGAAATTCAAAGGAAAACTTAACGAATCTTAGGCAATTTTTATTCACATCAAAAATATACCGAAGATCGTAAATTACTAAATTTTTAATTAACGATTACTATATGAATGATCAACCACATAACGTGCTTCAACGTTGCAACAATGTTAAAACCAATTGAAAAAAAAAGTTAAATTTCCATGAAGAATTAACAAACTGGAGGTCTACAAATTTTTAACTCTACTGTATATCATGAAAAATATATAAATTCGTTCGATGTTTAAATCAATAAATAAGAAAATTGATATATGAAGTCGTGATTAGGGGTGGTTTGCCCCAATTTACCCTCTGTGCGCAACAAACGTAGAAGGGGTGAGCAGCCGTGGCCGAGTGGTTAAGGCGTCTGACTCGAAATCAGATTCCCTCTGGGAGCGTAGGTTCGAATCCTACCGGCTGCGAATATTTTTTTTCCACCCTCACACACCCGATTTAACTCGAACCCCTCCAATTGATTCCTTCTTCGCGTATAATCACCCTTCCCTTTGTAAAACGACCGGGTTTCACGATAACTCGAGGACCGATCGTCTTTCACCATTAACTTCTTCGTCACGCGTATGTACTTTTACGATTCGAGCACGTTCGTTCTATCCACTCGAAAGTAAAGGCAGAAGCGGCGGAATTAGTGAATGTAGTAAAAACACCGTGAAGGAACAAGTCCGACGCTAGGAACTGCGTCGAATTGTTCGTAAGCATCAATAGTAACATTATGTTAAATTACGTGTGATTATGGTGGTGCGCATTTGGATTTAATTATATAGTCGGTTTTTAATGGTAATTATGGTAACGCTGTTTTATGGAGGAATGAATGGTAGGTTGTTTGAGAAGTTAGTTATTAGCAGACTGGATGTTTATGTCTGTGAGATTTCAAGACGCGAGAATGTACAAAATGTGCATGATTTTTAAACATATATATATAGTATAAAATGTAGAGTATCGAGGCTATGATATTTAGAGGATGAAGTAAATTTCTATCTAGGTCGTGTTTCTTTACTTTTGTTCGTAAAGGTATGAGATTGCATAGACGTTCAAAGTATATATTTATTACTGTTAAGCATTGCACGTATTTTATAATTTCATTTTATTATATTTGATTAATTATTGCATGGATTTTAATGAGCACAAATATTAATTTTAAAGCAACGTGATCTATGTTAGCTGTCTAACAATGTGCTTCAAAATTATTACGTTTACAACAAATTATACGAGTGTAATTGGTTTAAAATAAAAAATTAGTATAGCTTTTCTTATTCCAATTATAGTTCTGATTTAATGAGACCGTGTTTCTACTGCACCTTTAATTTTACGACTACATCTGTGTACATTATAAAGTAATAAAAATGTTTATTATAGTCAATAAAAATCGATCATATAAAAGTGTTCCAAAGAAAAAATTCTTATAGACTTGGTTAAAAAAGATGAAATTTATTAGCGCATTTTTATTCAATTCAAATTTTTATTCAATTTATTAAAATCGTTAATATCTACATAAATCAATAACAATGATTGCAATTAAAGTGCAAGAAAGAATTCTATTTAAAAAGTACATATATTAATCATCGTTTGGATCCACATTATATCCTTCGTAATTCTTCCACATAATTAATGGAAAGGGTAGGCAAATTCCAATTAAATTGCAACGTTACAAGTATCAAAGAAATCATAAGAACGTCATGTATACCGTTCTTTACATACTTTACGTCACACACACGTGTGTTGTAAAATTATGCTTAATATGCTTAATAATTAAAAATTGGTAATTCAACAAAGAACGCGAAAAGTCAGCCCACGGAATGTAGTTATTTCTACAAGAGAAGAAGGAAATGCCGGACTGGCAATTTGTTTCATCACTTTCTCTCTAATTTGTTTTGCAATCATCGACGTATTTAAACAGCTTCCTACATTCCGACCCGCTTAAATACCCACTCAACGAACCATTATTAATCCCTAGCGTGTTCAATAATATTGAAAAGAATCTCCATAAAATATTTATTTTCCTTCTTGATAAATTAGTTGAATAGTTTTGATTTCACAGTGAAGGAAATAATAATATGCTCTGAACGAAGTTAAGTTTTGAATTATTTACATAATATTTGATCAGAGTACTAGAATATATGTAAAAATTGATTTTAAAGTAACAATTATAAATTAAGTGGTACAGATATATATGTATACAGTAGAGAAGAAAATGGATACGAACAAACATTATTTTTTATTAACTTTGTATTTATAAACACAATTTATTATTAATATACTCTTTGGAATAGACGACTATCACTGACGTGGTAAAAAGTTGAATATATAAACATTCCTATTATATATTTTTTGAGTAAAAAATACAAAATTTTAACGAAAAATCAATACCTAATATACATATACCTGAAAATATTGTTTAAATTCCAAAGCAAGCAATGCATAATCAAAATTACAGGATCTTGTCTCTCCTAATTACTTCATCATTTCCATCGTTTTCCAAATATGGACAGCGATCTAATCATCTCCCATAACTGTCACAAGTTACATAGAAATTATTTAAGTTAATGTTATTGATAAAATTATACAAGTCGCGAGTCGTAAATTGCTACTAATTTTCTTGCATAAGGACAGCAAAGTAGGCAATGAATTAGTCAAAAAGTTTGCAAAAAAATTTTACAAACTACAAACGTACAAACCACTTAATTATTCTATTCAACGTAACATCTTAAAGGTATAAAAGAGAAATCTATGTATAACCTACTTGTCGATTCAGTAACTTGTATAAGAGCAGCAAGTTCGATGATGAAATAAATGAAGTTCTACAAGTAAATGTTACAAATTACAAGTCAGCTGATTATTGCGAAACCATAAAAAAAGAAAAATAGATGTACAACCAATGATTTGTAATGCGCCAGTTCACTAACATTATTAGTCGGTATATTATTACACCATATCGATGTTAACCAAAATGAATGCCCGTGAATCGATCATCGGTCTCATGGTGAAAAAACGTGTTTCCTTCTGACCAGAAAAGGGTGGCCCGGCTAGGAAAAGTAGATCAATTAACAACAAGCAATTTCATTCATTACGTGGTTGGATACGGAATGCGACTGGAACTATTAAAGCTGCGAGAGTTAGCCGCGACGTTTTGCTTTTGCCAGACGACCGGCCATTTAACGGTCCGCTATAATTGAGCACGATGAAAAATCCCGCTCGAATTACCGGCCGGATCTTCTTTATTCATTGATTATTCGCTTCTTGCCGCGTTTCTTTCCACGAGCTCACCTGAATTCCTAGATAATTCGCCGGCCGTCGCGATTGGCAAACCGCGATCGTGGTTTCGACGTGTATCGTAGGCGCGTAAATGTCATAATCGCGGCTATCGCGGAAACGACGTTTAAACGCTGCTACGTTAATCGTTGCTGAGCTATCAAAGCGAGGTTTTTTACCTACGAGGAAATACCTGCTGGCATTTCACGTAGAAACGATGGCTATCTTTGCTCATTTATGCTTTTTAAAAAACTACGTTTCGTGTGTTTTACAAACACTTGGACGGAGAATCAATTCAAGAGACGCGAATATGGTATTGGCCACGTCATAGATTCAAGGAAAGTGTAGGAGTTCGTACGATTTCTTAAAGAGGAGCTGACAACAAGGTAACAAAGCACGTAACCGCAAAAAGCGAAGATGTCCAATAAAAGGAAACAATACATTTGTGTTAATTCTAGCTTTCATCATTTATCACTTGAACGCTATGGATCTGCAAATATGTACGTTCATCAATAATATTTTAATATTCGATAATAATATAATAAGTATGAATTTGTTAATAAATTAATAAAGTAGATAATATTTGGGTTATTAGGATATATTTTTATCTAAAATCTTTCAACGAGTATTAAAATGCGAAAAATTAGAAAAAATTCGTTTCCATTTTAGCAAGGCCTTTAGTGTCAAGAGAATATTCCTTGGCATTTGACGTGGAAAGTGATGGTTATCTTTATCAGTTTATTTACACATTCCTCGGTTTCATGGAGCAAAGTGTAAACACTCTTTACTGGTTTTAAATGCTTGAGGTTAATTATCTGTGTATTGTATAGTGCTAGAAAAGACGTAAATGTGATTGATTCTTCAGAGTTCGTTAGAGTCATAAAATGGAAACGACAAGGATAATATCTCGTACCGTTTTATGAGCGTTATTCTCCCTGATAGATTCTTAAGATGAGTTACCGTAATGTATCAAATACATATAATATAACACATCAAAATTGATGTTTTCGAGTTGCGTCAGTCTTGAAGCAAAGCTGTGATATAATGATAATAATGCCTATTTTTCTGTTGATTTTTTTATCGATAGTGTTTTTCTTTTTTTATGGACTGCAGTAAAATGGTTGTGTAATTTATGTCTCTATATGTCTGAACAATGTACGGTCACAAATCGACGGATTTAAAAATAAAAAGCTAAAGTTTATGCGTGTGATTCACGCGTCAATTCACGTTTATGTTGCTAAAAACCTATTTGAATATGAAAGTCGAGAAAAGGACTGAGAAACTGTTAATGTCCTTTATTAAAAATTCGTATGTTTCCAAATATAGATTAATACTTTTTATTGACTGTTATTTATGTAACACCGTGGACAAAGTTTTATAATGAGTATCTTAGCTCTCGAAGATCTTTGTGCATTTTTTGTTATAAAATTGTATAGATTCCTCTAGCTAATCAAGTCTTATTGTACACGGCATATATGGTAATTTTTATTATGCTCATTTTCTTCTCCGTTATTTAGATTATGCTCTGAATATTCTATCTACCATTAATTCGAAGACTTCCTTGCTACATCTACTTTCTTTTACAAATTCCAAACATACATACATACGTATGTATGTAATACAATAAGAAGCACAGGAGGTGGCAAATTGTATCTCATTGCATGGTACTTCGTAACCTTCTAATTGCATATCATGTAAAGCAATTCATGAATTATAATTTAATGTTATTACCAAAGATTCTTAGCATACATTTATCACATTGCATATTCATTAAGGATCATGCGCCTTTCAAACTCTCTATCAGTAGCGTAGATAAATAGATACGCGTACGACATACTTTTTCGGTAATGCTTATAATGCACATTAATTACAATTCGCACACTGTACATTATACACATATTATATATATTATAAATTATAATATACATACGCACTATGCAAAGTTGTTAATTACGTATATGTATTATACAGGAATATGTGTATATTACGTAATATATATTTAAATACTACGTAATATAATTTAGAATTTCAGATTTTATAACATAATTTTGCAACAGATTCTTCTTAATGATAAATTCTCATCACGATATTACGTAAATATAAACTAATAAAAAATGATAATTGAAGAGTTGGAATGGTGAGGATGATGTAAATACTAAAAACATAAATCCCCGACTTTCTTTGCGAGAAAGGATGTAAATTCCACGCTGAATATGGTAATGAAAGTTATAAACGTTACAATAATTTATTTCAATTATTAAGGCTATCTCAAGATCATAAAAAGATGAAAGTATAATTTTCAAATAAATCAGTTTAACCAACGATACATTTTTTATTATATATCCTTCTTTTAAATCTGTAAACATGATATCGATGAACGACGTAAACGACAAAATCAACAGAAATGTGTCTTTTCTTTTTTCTTATTTTTATCGAAATTCTTCACTTTTTCCGTCCATATCGTTTAGTATTTCAATTGCGTTATAACGCAACAGCTGAAATTCACAATTACTTCATGATATCCATTAAACGCAAGAAAACAATTTTAACCTCATGAGAAAAAAATCAAGACGTACAACTCGCTAAATTGTCAAGATTCCGAAAACCACAATGTCTTTGGCACCATCAATCTTCATTCCGAATGTCTAGAACCATCGTGAGATTAGAACAAAACCACACGCCAAATCTCCATACAATTCATCGTGGCGTTCTCTAAAGAGGTTAACGAGCTACAAACTGCCTAAAATTCAACCAGCAATTTTGTTCACGGAGCTCGTTGTCCGTCGACCTCAACCTTATCATCTAAGAACAGGAAGTTCTAAGAACTAGTCACGATTCCATGCTTCTCATACATATGCTTCTTTATAGTCCCCTATATTCTTCTTATAAGAATTTCTGACTATCTCTAATGCGTGTTTTGACTCGTCTTTTAAGGACCTCTGACTATCTTCGAAAGTTTGTTGTCCAATGAGTTTCCACCTACTCTTCGTCGGTATCGTTCACGACACGATTACAATGGAAAGGTATTTCCAAATTCAGAGCTCTCTTGATTCTTTTCTGATTTCTACTAGACTGCACGTTACTATTAAAAATTTATATTTTTATGAACGCAACTACATAAACAGAAATTAAAGAGAGATTCGTGTTATCTGTTAAAAACGATAACTGTACTATCACTTTAAAGCGATCACTCCTCGTTTAAAGGATAAACGATATAACTGTGTATCATATAATAGGAATTCATTAATTTTCCCCATTGCCTATTATTTTCCACGCTCGCATAATAGGTAATCACATCCAAATTACTAGGTTTAACCAACAAAGATTCACTGGATCGCATATTAATTAACATTCTATCGGATTAAATGAAGATCAGGTAAATAGAGTTCCAGTGTAAAATAAAGCGAAAGTTAGAATTTTCCAGTAAATATAACGTATCCTTATACCAGTAGATAGTAGCGTAAATTATAATTAGTTCCCCAATTGGTATTCTCTGTCATTAACACGTCGACTACCACGAAAATATGTGAACAAATAAAAATCGACCTAAATAGAAATCTATATTAATTTTCGCAAAAATACCTATATGCCTTCAGTAACCATAAAAAAGGAGAAAAATTTGAAAACCATTACTTTGTTCGATTTAATAGTTTTGATGTTCTAAAGAAATTAGTAGCGTGAATTCTCAATGACCAACGTAACAGTCAACGGTAGTTACATAACATATCAACAACCACGAGCCGTGACAGTCAGTCGTCTCCCATACGCGAATATTTATAATACAACCAATTGACATCGTATGGATCGATATCGTCGATCGGTCGAAGGTCGAGTACGCGACTTAGTTTGAAGAGAGCCGTTGATGGATTCGGTATCGGTTGGTGTGCTCGTCAGTTGCTGGTTAACTGTAAAATGGCGAGTTCCGCTATTCCGTTGGTCGGAAAAAGGACGACAAGGCGTCTCGAGAGGCGTGTGGGGCACCAAGGTGATCGTACGGCCTTGTGTCACGTGTTCGTCCATTAACGTCGCCTCGTATGTAGGCTATGAGCAAGAGACCGAGAGTTCACGCGTGTACATCTCTGCCGCGTGGAAATCCGAGTGCTAGAGAAGTCGTACGTTTCTTCGTTTCGTTTGATTCCTTCGCGTCCCGTTTCGATCATATCCCTGATGGAACACGACCACGCTCTGATGCGCTTTCACCGAGCCGTGTCGCGATTTGCGATTATTATCATCCGGCTGTATTCATGGCCCTGCTGAATCATCTCACTACTTTCTGGGTCAATAGTCTCTCCACGTGACCACCTGAAGGATCTTGGAATTTAGTTGGTTGGCAGATTTAGACTTCCGTTAGTGATCGTTGATCGATCATTCAGTAGAAAGTTGAAAAGTATACATAGTTCGGTTGATGTTTCTTTGAATGTAAGGTCGCGGATATTTATGGAAATAAATGCGTCTGTACGAACGCAATTAGAGAAATAAAATTTAAATAGAGATTTATTTCTTTCTTATCACGGTAAGTGGTCTCTATCTTGGATATTCTAAGAAACTGGTGATTAGTCTGCCGATATTTATGAAAAGTTAGAAATTATCTTTGACATAGTATTGTAAATATGATGGGTTATTTTAAATGTTACAGTATAAGGAGATACACTGTCTTAAATACTTGAGATCTGAAACAGCAAATATGCATTCTATGTGTTTCTAAATCTCGAAGTATAAAAATACATAGAAATCGTAGTCCAATAATTAGATTGTTGTAAGATATTCAAAATTCGATATTTGTTAGAATGTTTAATAGATGGAACAAATCTCTGTCTAGATCATGGCTTATTCGTTACGTGTGTTCAAATATAAATTTGGATAAGTCTACTGATTACAATGTTCGAGATGGAAATTTGGTGGATATTTGAAATAAAAGGGATCGTGTAGATTGTGCAGTTTAGTTTCTCGTTTGAAGAAAATTCTGTGTTTGCAACATTTGTCTTGGCATATTGTGGGAAATCTCGAACAGTTAAATTTCGCCTTCATGATTTAATTATGGCATAGTTTTCTATTGATGCACGAGTATACATGTGAGAAAGTACCACGTAATGAGATACGGGCGCATAATCGTTTCTAAAGTTCCAAAATAAGCAGATCAATTAATAATCATAGTTTATCCGGTGAATAATAGTTCGTAGCAAACATCACTTTAAAATATCAAGAAAATTATACCTTTGACATCTTTAATAATGTTAGTGATTTATAAAATGTTTTCAAATCGTTTCGTTTCATAAGAACAATAAAAATTGTTAAATAAATGTATTGTCCGTAGAAAACAATCAATTCCGTGGGCGTAAAAATTGACTAATGACAAGTACATCCATCATGCGAGGCGGAAAGTTCAACAAATCATATTTTACAGTTTCTGAATGATTGCAATTGCTAGAGTTTGGAGGTGAGTAATAGATCGTGCCCGTTACGAAGGCGTTTTCGTGTGATCAGATATCTTGTCTTTCACGCTTAAAAGGTTAACTGATTAATTGTTTAATAATTAACTATAGACTCGCGATTCGTATACTTAATTAGTATAGTCAAGCGCCAAACGTTAATATACTAGCAACCGCTAATTAGTTGAATCATTAATAAGTAATAAAAAGTTCTACTAATTAGTTCTGTCTACGTAAGTGAGCTTTATTGTTATTTTTATGGGATTGACGCTGCGTTTTAAGAGAATTTTAATTTTAGTGTTAATTTTATTTAACATAAAAGTGTTTCAAATTTCTATTAGGGAAATTTGGTTCGAAAGATAATTCCAATTTCGTGTAAATTATAATCACGAAGAAATTGTAATTATATAAAATATCTGTTCAATTCCAGGAGAATTTCAATTGTAAGGAATTTAATTCGAAGGAGCATTTAATTTCATAAAACTCCGATTCTACGGGATATCGATGTAATTCTAGAACATTAAATTTCGCGAAACCTTCGGAGCAATTTCATTTGATGAAATTTCCAATCCTGATAGAATTTGACGAATTTTTATGAAATATTCATGTGACCACGAGGAAAATTTCATTTGGCGGAATCTTAAAATAATTCTAATTTTAGAAGAACGTTAGTTAGTCCCGTGACAGTAAGATTTTTTCATTATTAAGCGCTCTTGTTTTATAAAATCTCCAATTTTTAATTTTAGAAGGACTATAATATCATAGTCTTCTCATTTTCAAAAAAATTATATTAACATTATTCTAAGATAACCAACAACAATAAAAAATTTTAAAAATTCAAAATCAAATCATTAAAAATCCAATCTTAGAAACATTTTCAGTCGTTAAAAACTTCTCAAGCCCCTAACGGAAGTAGTATTATACATAGTATTTAGAGTAATATTCCTCAAAGTTTAGAACGAGAGAAAATTTTAGCTATCATTCATTTTAATTATCCATTTAAAAAGCTAAATCTTATATAAATTAATAAATAATAAATTAAATTAGAGATACGAACTATTCAGCTTAAACTAGGAATATCCCATTTTAATCTACATTTTTGATATCGAAATTTCTTACTGACTGCACCTCCTCTGTTTGAATTTCCCTAGTTTTAAAGTTTCTAACGATATTCGCCGAATATTGCTCCAAATATTATAGTCATCTATAATATCCATTATAGTGCAACATTATTGAATAGCGCAACACTAACAGAATCTAATGCCTACAATACAGCTTTAATAGAACTCTAAAATTGACCTAAACAAACACAAATAATAGAACTTCGTTTACATGAACTCCACCTAATTGAACGAAATTCTAGTTGCTGGCCAAATAACTGAATTACTGGTCGCATTCGCTTATCTGGATGTGAACTATTATACGAAGATCACAAGAGAAGAACGTAATAACATCGTAATAACAACGATGGTGTTATTTTTATATTTAGAAGTAGGATCGCGTTAGTCACTATTATATTATTGAGATAAAAACACCACACTTCTCGGAGCCGAAAAACCTTTATTGCGCATTTGAAAAGGGACATACAACGAACGAAAAAACAAAAGAAGTCTTAAAACTATCGATCAAGTCTATCGACCGTGTCTGGTAATATCTTCTAGTTACTCTTTTTATAACTGGCCGTCAGCATATAGATGGCGAGCGAGAACTCGCGTTGTCATTTTCAACAAACGATAAATACATTTTTGTTAATTTTCTGACTTTAATGTCATTTCATGACCAAAGAGTAGTACTCTATTACGACATGGTTGAAAATGAGAACAAGCTGTTAGGTCCAAAGTTAGAAGTCTCATAAAAATGGCTCTCTAAACTTTTTAAAATGTTCAACTTTCGCAAGAGTTAAATTCTACATTTGCGGTATCCCGGGTTTCAAACACGTTTTCAATACTACGTTGCACTTTGCAGCGACGACGAAGTCAGCTCTTTAAGTTGACGAAGTTTTGCGAAAACCGAAAGCGCGAACATTAAGACAAGCAATAATACTTGAATATCTTCAATATTTTCATATTTCCGTGAGTAAAGTAAATAAAAAGACATTTTTGGTAACATGTACAACAATATGTGAAAAATGAAAAATACGACTTATTATGTATTCTCCTGTAGCTTTCGTATTAACTTCAATTACATGGATTGTTTGTGCCATAGTAAGTTTGTTGTAAACGGAGTTCTACTGCAACGCGTAAATTTCGGAAATATATCGTCCCGATGTGTTGACAGCAATATGATTATTCGTATCGATCTCCGATGCACCATCGACCTATGTGGCTCCTATAGAAATGTTGGAGCATACTTGCGATGACCTCGCGAGTCGGACGAGGTCATCGTCGATGATCAATCGGGGTTGGCACAGGCTAAATGCAGACAATGGCCTTACGAAAGGTTTCTCTGCTAGGCGAACTCTTTAAAAGTCGATATTAGAGAATGCCTTGCGAGCTAGTGTCTTTGTTCGTGCTCTTTTGAGCCACTCCATTCCGTATGAAAGACTATTACGACTGAATATTAGCTTTTACATCAACGAAAATTTATCATCGATCTGCAATCTGGGAAGAGTATAAGGTATTATATTACAAATATCGAATCGTTCTTCGTGATAAATTTGCAGCGTTGGTCGAACGTTCAACTTTCTTCGGTACTACTTTAATAACTTGCTATCTTTAACGTCGGAATTTTTCTTTCGTAAGCAATCGACAACAGAAGGAAGCTAATGAACAAGAAGAACACGGGACGCACAATATTACAATAAATATTGTATATAAAAAGACACTCAACACTAGTTTATTCTTTAAGAAGCGATTATTCTACAAAACTCATTAATTAATAACCCTGTAATTCGAAAGAATTTTGCAGAGTTAATGTTTTCTGAAAATTAAAAATCCGTGGGATTAACATCATGACAGATTAGATCTCCTTGCAATTAAGAATTTCGTCGAATTAAATTGTTGAAGTTACGTAAATATTTCGTAGTATTCAAATTCCATTAGGGTAACTCCCATTCGAATATTCGATTTCTGCGCTCTGCACGTTCAATGATTTCTAGGACTGAACTGTTCTTTTGGCATCAGCCAAATTAGGTCCACCGCAAGTAAAAAATCTGTCCTCGCTTTTAATGGATCGTACTCTGTCTATGTATCAGCGTATTCACACATGTAGCTACTTTAGCACTACGGATACTGATTTTTGAGCATCGAATATCGACAAAATCGAATTACCAGCGAGGACACACCAACAAGATTTCCCTGAAAAGCTTTGACGAGGAATGAAACGAATGACAGAATCTTTAATTGGAGAAACCTGTGAGGAAAGGTGAAGTCTCTAGTAAAGAAATCTGTATGTTTCTAAACAATGACCCTGCGATATTGCACTTATGTATGATCTTTTTAATAAAGGTGATATATAAGATGAAGAATTGAGAGATTGAATTGCTCATCCTGAAAATAAATAATATAACAGCTATTTCTCACTGATCATTTCACTAATCATCGTAGATAGGTTACTAGAAAATGCCATAAAATTAGCAGAAAGGATACAATAGCCGACTACGGCATTTCTCAACTAAGTCAATTCACTGCAAATGTTCTCAATGAGCCTTAGATCAACAGATTATCGATTTAACACATAATCCACTATTTTTCTATAACCCACGCAAATACAATTTTCGCCAACTTTCATTGTATCGTATTTTTATTCCTTATATTGCACAAATACAAAATATCAACCAGTCGACCGTTGATTAATCGTTTTATTAATAAAATTGTGTTGGTACTTGTGCATGAAAGTGTTTGTGCAAAGACTTAAAAATTCACGGATAAACACGTCATCTATCATCTCCTACGCTTTCCTTGAGTTTGAAAAATATGTACTTGTACAATTTCTCTACTGAATCTCTCATTTGGGGAAGGAGATAGAAAGGGATGCTGACTCACGATGATTTCTTTCCATGAGTTTGAGTCGAATCGATCGATCCAGATAACGCGAATTGTGACAGACATTTTTGAAAGTTGAGGGCTATTAAGTCGCATGCTGTTGATTATCGGACGTGATAAAGCTAAAGAGGTTTAATTGAACATGTTTCATCTGTACGTTTAATTAGGTTTGTAAGCTGTCTGTGCTAGCGCTGTATGAAAGATTTAAAAGCTACGTTGTATAATTGTTGTATAATCGATATATGTATGTGTATATATAATATATTCTTAAAATAGGAGGAAGATTTTGAAATAGATTGGAGAAGTTTCGCTGTCTCTGTATATTTCTTGACATATTCATACTTTAACGCTGCGAGTACTAAACTTATCGCGATGAATTTCGGATTTCACGTATTTGCACGTGCTTTGGTAAATACTAATAAATAATAATAATAAATTATTTCAAATATCTCGACTCAGAACTAACGTCTGAATATTTTCTTCGTTTCTAACGATATTGCAAAATGTTTAAATTATAATTTGTCATAAGTAGTTAAAAATAAATATACTATGTTGCTTCATCAAGAAATAACGATGACTTTAGAAGGGCTCAGAAAAAATAATCTTAAAAAGAAATTTTTCTTTCACGACATTCCTACTCTCAAAGCATTCATTATATCTTAAACCTATCATTATGTTTTATATAATATTATGCAAAGTAAAAAGATATTTAGATATTCAGTGTAAGCTAAGTATACCCATTTATTTTCATTATACTACTTCTAATTATAATCATCAATATACGATATATTTATGTACACGTTGTAGCAGTTCTCAGTATTAAACTAACAGATGTTTATTTTGTTTTTAAGGCTTATAGGAAAGATTCAGAAAGATCCACTTTTAAGCGGTCTGTAATAAATGTCGTTCAATCTTATAATTCATATGCATTTATAACTTTCTCCCAAACAGTAACAAAACGAAAATTGACGATCATTTCTGCGAACACCTCTCCCATCATCATTACCAATACGCGTGTATATTCGCTATTACAACCTTAAAATCATCGCAAACATCTCCGCTTTCACGCAGGGTAATCACGATAATAATACGTGTACAAACCAGAAATTTCTACTAATATTGAAAATTATAATATTCAATGGTTAATACGTATTCTTTTGTGAATTAATCATCTTTAACGACCAAAATCACGATGGTCAAGCGAACCAGGTGATTTCAACGCCTAAGGCTGAAGACAAACGGTGTATCGTTTATCGTGATGCGTGATTTGCGTTCGAATCTTTCGATCAAATAGTCTTTTATTCGAAATGTTCTTTCTTTCAAGAGTCTTTCATCATGGGATATTTTCTATCAAAGATTGTTTTAATATCAAGTATTAATTAATTTGAATATTGTCAATGCCAAATACCTGCAAGCAATTGAACCAAATACTAAATTAAAAGTTTTTGGATTATCCTATTTCTTTTACGATTCTTTGCGATGAATTTATTGAAAGAGCTTTTTATTCAAAAATTATTTTTCTATCTGCAACACTTCAACAATTGCATTTCTTTTAAAAGTCTCCTCCCTTCGTTGCTAATTTATAAATATTTAATTATATGTTATATCGTTAAAAATGTTTAGACGCTTCAAAACTTTTGTAATTATTAAATATGTTTGTATTTTCAGAGTTTGAATATTATAGAATATTCTGTTATTTTAAAATTCTTCTCTTCTTAATCACTTATTCTTCTTCCATTCGGAATTTCAAACTTTTAATTTGAAACTTCTTGATTGTAAAACACGTTTATATTTCTTATGTTTCTATTATTGAGTACCTTTTTATTTAAAAAAAAAACAATATTTTTTTGCTCGAAATTATTACGTCCACGAATATCATCGTATTCGAGATCTTTCGATTTTTAAACCTTCGTTCGAATTTTCTCAATTTCAATAAGCACGTTTGTAACTTCAAACTTTTCATTGCACGATACTATTTTCATTAAATTTCTCCTCTCTCCGATCGTCTCCAATATTCTTCCACCTGAAATCATTATATCAGCAAACATCCTATTATTCGAAATCATTCGTTCATTAAAAATACCTTTACATTCTTTTATACACCACAATAAGACCTCATTACTTGTGTATAAATAAAGTTAGTTTTTTTCGTGTATAATAAGATCGCGCACGTGAGCATAAAGAATGCAGAAATCGAACAAAAGAGGTTGGAACAGGAATTTCGACTTTCGCAAACACCGATCCCGGAATAAATTAGTTGAAACGAACTTGGGGACCTTCGTTGAAAAAAAAGAAAAAAAAAAAAAGAAAGAAGAAAACAGATCTGACGATTCCCCGAAACAAGGTAAGCGAGTCTCTCTGCGTATACAAGCAATGAGATCTTGCTGCGGTATATGAGCGAATGAAAAGGTATTTTTAATGAACGAGTGGTTGCCGACCAGCCGTTCGCAAGAGAAAGTTTCTGCGGAATCGATCGATTCCAACCGCGTTCCAAAACAGATACACGGATTTTCGTTTACGCTTGTCCCTGATCGAGATCGATTAATAACCCGCTGACGATAAGAAGATTGAGTCCTGTCTGTCATTCGCCCCGGAGAATGCACAGCGAGTATGTCTTTCGGTTGAATGATCATTTCTCATTCACACGAAACTGATACAAGATTCGTGTTTCGCATGTTGCAGTGGAAATGAGATTTTATTTTGGCAAAGAGAAGGTGTCGGATAATGTTTCATCGATATATCAGAAATTTGTTGCGACATAATGTTAAAATCGAGGTATCAGCTTGGATTTCTTCGATATTACTTTCTTTTTATCGTCTTTTAATTTTATTGCAGGAGTGTCGCATTTCGTGCACGTTAGTAAAATTGCAAATAGTTAATGTTATTAGCAGTGAGGGAATTTTTATGCATTCGCGCAGCATTTGAAGACGCATAAATGCAGAAAATGCATATAATATATATTGGTTTGGCAACTAAGTGAGGGTTAATTTTGCTAACTACTTTTGGCATTAGGTGGTAATGACAAAATCCGCAGTCACTTAGTTGCCAAGCTAATAGTAGAATACTCGATAGAATTGTTAATAAATGGTAAAAGGTATCCCTGTTTCGTTTCTATCTCTTAACTGTGTCGATGACAATGTAAATTTGTATGGAAATGCGCGCTCTAGTTATGAAATATTTTATTGAATAAAACTTTAACCATATGTGGTTTCCTAATAAAGTCATATATTTGATCAAAGTAATTTACGCACATTCAGTGTGATATTCAGTTTCTGTTTCTGTCTTTCTGTGGACACGCTTTCATTACATCGGCTTTATAAAGTTGTCTGTTCTGGAATTACAAAATTCTCTTAACAAAGATCGTTACAGTCTTTTATAGTTTTCTTTTCAAAATAATTCATGCATTAAAGCGTTTAAAATGTTGAATTCGTGTTTTCAGGAACTTTCATGACACTTTTTTCGAAAGTTGAGCTCATATAAGGAAGTCGCACGAACGTTCCGATTATTCATGATGACTAATAATGAGATTGTAATATTTTTATTCTACATCTTCCTAATATTCAATACGTGTGACTTGCAACAAACTACTTTTTCTTCAATGTTAGTAGATAATTAACGTGGTAACGATATTTACCCGAGGAATTAAAATTTCAGAGAAATGTTTCACACGCACCAATCTCATAGTAAATAATTACATCGATGTAATTGTTGCTTTGTGCTGCTAATGGTAGTATAATTCTGTTTGAATACTGATGTATTTAATTGCTGATTCTTCATGACACCTGTTCTTTCAAACAGTATTTTTTACAAAACCAACATAACATCGTATATAAATTTTCATAATTTATGTGAATAGATAAATATAAAGAGATAAAATTTATAGAGTACACTAGACATGATAAAACGTTTACAAGATACCGTTTTGTTCATTATACGATAAATTACTGAACACACTTTCTTCGTTGTCTTCGCTCTACCTTTAATTGTATGTATTATACATAGCAATTCCTATACACAATTCTTTATGGCAATAAATATAACAGAAATAAGAAGAAACGGAAAAGTAAAGTAATTGTAGTAACAACCGAAGTACAAGAAGAATAAAATATAAACTTTATAAAGGTATTTCTAGACATAGTAACTCTAAAAAAAATCGCTACCATAACAGAAATACAATCTGCATATTTGCACAAAATTAAACTCGATCGTTAAATACCACAATTTTATTCCGATTTTCCAAACTGTTATAACAAATTGCATGCGTTTCTTTACAAGTACGATACATTTTATATCACGACAAAGCTAACAAAATTACACAAGTAGCACGCAGAGAAGAACAAGAAAAAGAAAAAAATAGAATCTCGGTATGGAAATGATCGCGAAATGACAAGTGGACATGGAATGTAATCGAGTGGATATTACGGCAATTAAAAGTCTCATTGCCAAAGCGATTACGCCCGCGACGTTTCGCAATGCAAGGCGCTTTTATAAATCACGGTGTAATTTTCGGGCTTGCTTTTAGCGTGCAATTTATCACGCAGTCGAATTCATAAATTACGAAGCGATAAAAGAAACTCGGTACGGGGGATCCTTTAACTTAACGAACGAAATTAATTCTCCCGATGTCGCACACGGGAACAGATCGATCAGATAGGAACCGTTTATTTTGTAATCAAGTTATAACCGATGTTATCCTTGCATCTGAGCTTTGTTCCAACTAAAGTACGTAAAAAAAGAAAGTTTCGTTTAAAACTCCGTGTAGTTATTCCGGTTGACAAATGTTTAATTAACGGGCAACTCTGGTTTTCAATTAACCGCCATTGCTTTTAGTATCGATGAATGTCTTTCTTTTTTGGAGTATTCAAGAGATTTAATTCTCCTTTTGATAGATGGTTCTGATTTTACATTTTCAGAGATATGAAACTGATTAGTTAATATTTTAAGATGTTATATTGTATTATATTTTATTCATATCTTATAAATAGAACAAGAAATGACCGTTTCTTTAAAGCTTTACTTCTATTTTCTACTATTCCTGTCCAAATTATTTCCATCGTTTCAGATTAATAAAAGTTATCAGTTCCACCATTCGAAAATTCTTGAATTGACAGAGTTCTTTCGTCTAGAATCTCGTTTAAATAATTTACTAAAATTGAACCTAAAATAATACTTAATTCAATGTGATTGAAAATCCAACAAGATTGTTCCATTTCCAATAATTATATGACATTCCAATAATATTCCTGAATCTATTTCTAAGATAATGCTCATTTATGATCCAATATCAAACAATATTTTCTTATTTCCAATAATTATATTAATATAAACATTACAATAATGTTTCTAGAACTATTCATTCACGATTCAATAATTAAAATTTCTGTCCATTTTCCAAATACTGCAACCTAAAATATTCTCCGTTAGATAATACCTTAAAGCCTAATATTTTTCACCTATAAATTCATTACTCTTATCCTTCTTAAACATACAACTATAAATAATGCATATGCCATAAACAACGTGAATTAACATCTGATCATCTCGTGGATAAATTTCCACGATATCTGTCTTTCAGACAGACAGACCTATGAAACTTCATTTCCATTTCTCTAATTGCTAATCACCAACAAAAATTCTCGGTTAAAATCACGCTTTAAGAGCTGTCTTAAGTCCCCTTTCGTTCTTTCAAGCATCATTTAATGCCACTCATTCCATAAATGCTCTCCACTAGAACGTATGTAAAACGAGGACTGGCTCGGTTAGCACATGTGTGCAGCTCGCGTGAAGAACCGTACGTGCACGCGTCGAGCCGCAGATAGCAGTTTAGATGCACATTCCAAGGAATCATTACGCTCATTAGCCGGCACATTGTACACACACGAACAATGCTGCACGTATATTCACGAGCTGCTTTCCCCTGGAAGGAGACGCTCGTTTCTCGTTACCCTTTCAGCAATTTTGCACGTCGTCGTTTATTTATTTATTGACCTATTCCACTCATGGTTGATTTTCACTTTTTTTCGCTACTTCCTGGCAATCTTTTTTTGTTTTTTGTTTTTTTGTTTTTTTTTTTTTTTGTTATTTGACTGGATTTTATAAGCCTAATTAGAAGGATTGAAATGATATATTAATGCACGAGCTTATCTTTCTGTTAGTCTATTAATCATTGACCCATTCCACTCATGACATTTTTCACTCTTTTTCGCAAATATTTTTATGCTTTGGTTGAATTATATAAGCCAAATTAAACAATTTCGGAACATATATTATTCTATTAATTTATTATTTATTTAACAATTATATTTGTATTTCACATTTTCCTCGCCGTCTTTTATTGAAAATAAATGTTGCGAGGTATTTTCATCATTCGTCCGAATTTCGTGAATTAAATTAACAAAATTTGGAGACATATTATCTTACGATTCTAATTTTCTATTATTCTATTATTCATTGACCTATTCCACTTTTGAAACACTCCCACGCACAAGATACATCCTGGAAAACTTCATAAACTAAATTCTGTCTGGGGACGTATATTATTCTGTAATTTTGTTTCTCCAGTATCCTATTATTTCACATTTCTATATTATTCTGCAAGTCGTTCACGGTTGAGATCTATACATAGTAATTTTAATGTACAAGCAATTAACTCTATTAACTCTGGAAGCTCGTATTTCAAGAACATGATCTACATATGTACATAATTAAATTAACTAAAATTATTCACGTTTTAAGAGAGTCTCTAATGATATTATTTATGTATATTTCTCACGAGTAAAGAAAGGAATAAAACAGTTTTCGTAAATTGTAACATTTTTTTGTTACATAACATTATAGCATAATTAATATATAATTAATAATCCACATTATAGGATAGCTATGTATAACGCTCCTATCCTAAACATAGCTTGCTTTCAGAATTAATTTTTGCAGATATCTAAAAAATGCCGATTTTTTTACATACGTCTACCTTATAAGAAAACCAAGGATGTGGAACCAAGTGAACGTATTGAGTCAAGCAGAAAGATGAAATCATTCTGTTCGATCGCTGTTCGAATTTTAGCCGGAGATATAGATTCCTTGCGGGTTTACACAAAATTCTTGTCTTCTATTCCGATAATATTTCCTAATAAAACGTCATGATATGAGTGCACGTTGAAATTCCGATTTAGATAAGAATATTCGATTCGTGGTTATTGCTATTTCGTGGTTTTACTATATGACATCGATTATGAAATTCAATGGTGGAGATTGTCAGTCTTTAGATAAAATTCTCAAATTGGCTACCTCTACATATAACGACGTTGAAAGTAATTGATTCTAAAATTAATTTTCTACGAACCTTATTTGTTAGTATAAAAAATGGTTGTGATATATATTGTAAAAGAATTAATAACTAATATAACTTTTTCTCGATTCCAATATAGTAAATAATATATAAAAAAATACAATTTTCAATCTTTTTTCTAAATATATATAAATATCCAGTTCGGATGTGAAGAGAAAAAGAATGATAGTCGTTAAATACAGCTGTATAAGTGTATCTGTGATTAAATTCAGAATACAGATATCCATAATTCGTTATAATTTCATTGCAGCTATTATAGCTGACACAGGAAGTTCAGAGATTTCTATACGCTTAATTAGCGTTGATACATTTAAGGATCGCTGTTCCAATTATTGTATTAGCTACTAATTTTAACGACCAACATAAATTATAGATTAATCTGAATATAAGTCTCTTCTCACCGAATTTTGTACTTTTTAGGACATACACCAGTGTTCAAAAGTTCGGAAACAATTAAGTGAAATCTTATAAATTCAAGTTATATATACAGGAATATTTTATTAAAGTGAAAATCTTGTACACTGTTACCTACACAAAATTCGTTATTTGTTTCAAAAATGGAAAAATTACAAAACAGGCATATAAGCAAAAAATTGAATAAAATAAGCAATAGAATTAGTAGAAAAAGAAGAGAATACGTTTAATTCCAAAATATGATCGTTTCCAAATTTCTGGGTGGTAGTTATATATGAATATACAATCAAATCTTACTTTTTTGTAAAAATTTACTTAACGCATAAAGCAATAAAAGGAAAATTGTCACAATATAAAACATAATAATTACACAGCAAAAATTTATCTATATTTTAATTGAATACAAATGGTCATTTTGTAGAGTATAGAAAACTTTTGCATCTAACTGTACTATTCTACTCTACATTCCGGCACAGTCTATTGAACTAATTAAAACGTGATTCTAATTGAAAATTTTCGTCTCAAACAAATGGAGAACACTTGCATTAAAATTTTTAGCTCTTTGTTGCGAATTAGAATATCTCACTTCCTATCAAAGATCTGATTAATCTGCATTAAGGATAATTGGCGTATTATACGAAGCTGTGGTTCGTTGTCGGATTATTCGTTTGGAAGGAAAAGAATCGATGATTGATGACTGTGCGTGAATATTTGTAACAGCCTACCGGGCACTTTCCCCTGGGAGAAGCAACGAATAATCCCGCGTTACGAATTCGTTATTTGTGGAATCCTTTCCACCTTGATATTCATTCTCTAATTAAAACGGTACGCGAGTGAGACAGGTGTGTTAATTAAGAGATTTTCATTGGTATGCTCTCGAATTTTTCTTCGACATAAATCACTTTGGCTTTGGTAACCAAGTAATTGAGTTCCTTTAGTTTCGTTTTTCTTTGCGCTTTCTAGGGTAATGAAGTCGTTCTAATAATGTTGCAAGTTGCATGTTCTAAGCGTGGAGAATGTTACGTGTAATTTTACTGTTTAATTAAATGGTTTTAAACGTATAACTTTATATTTCATGAAATTGCGCTTGCTTTAGAAAAATGATGTGTCAACACTCTTCTTAGAGATCGAAGCCGTAAAAATTTGCAAGACAAATCACAGGAAGGTAGAACACTCAGGATATTGTACATTCTTCTTTTAAAAGTTATTAAATAAAGAAATATTACTCTCGTGTTGATAACTTAGTGCTGTAGTTAGTTTATGACATATTTGGTACTTAAATGAGATTGGAATGCAGTAGGGACATGTATATTTTCCTTGTACTTCATTCCTAATAATTAGTCGCAATATATCAAGACATTCATGAAAATTATATAGTAAAATGTAAATTGTTGACACAATATATGGGATAGTTGTATAACTCTTATAAATCATACAAGTTTTCTCAATGCAATTAAAATAAAATATTGGTGGAAGAAATGAGTAATGCAAAGAGCATTTATTTCATTTGTAGAGCCATATACACTACTACACGAAAGTATTCAAATATTTGCTTATATTTGATAGAACACGTTCTGATTTTCAACATCACGAATAAATTAAACTAAAATAATTCTACTCTTCATAATTATCTTAGTTATACATGTATGATAGAATATTATATCGCAATTAAATTACTGTTTTAAATACCAATAGACGATAATAAAACTGGTATTTGTAACTGTCAATCCTTTTAGAACCATTTTATTAGCTAGCAAGCTCTTTATCCTCGAACTATTTATTTTCTGAATTGTAAATTAAATGAAATTACTTCTGTTAAATTAATAGAATCTCTTCTGACATTAGTGTAAAGAGTCATATTTAAATAATAGATGTATATAGTATATATATCTAGTAAATAGTAAAATATTTAATAGTAAAAAAAAAAAAACAAAAAAAAAAAACAAAAGTGGTTCTGCTCCTTTAATAGATAATTTAAACTTATACTCTTCCTCTTTGATACTATAAAAAGATACTACATATCGCTTAGAATTATTAAATCATTCTTAATTTGTATGCTTTGTTCAAATTCAAATACTATTATTAAAAATCGAACAAACTATTGCAAATACTTATGAATTGTGGTATACATATATATACATGTATTGCTAGTATAAGACACTTGGGAATTCAGCAATTGCTTTATTTTTCTTTTTTCTTTTTACATGGATCAAATCTTATTGAACATAAATCACTTTAGATTCGATAAGAAAGTAATTGCTCTACTAGTTTCTCATGTTAGTTTCGTTATCCTTTGCCCTTTCTAGTAATAAAGTCGTTCAAATAATGTTGTAATTTTCGTGTTCGTTATTTGGAAATTTTCATAAATTTCATGTTACTTGTGAAGACAGTGGATAATTATACTTCGTAATGATATGTCTTCCGTTTGATTAAACTGTAGTTGATCGTTTCGCTATGTTTGACATGTTGGTCACGAAACACGTGGGATACGGGTAATACCGAGAAAGGAGAATGTAGGAAGTTGAAAAAAGTAGTGCCACTATTAGCAAATATTTAAATATCCAGCAAGACGTGTGGTTAAACTGCAAAAATTTGTTACGAAACAAATGCAAATTGCAGGACGCTAAAACGTTCCCTTTTTTATGAGATTTGCCTTTTTATCTTTCTCTTGTTCGAAACTGGAATGCCATTAATAGACTGCTGATATTTATGCAAATTCATATGTTTATAAAGGCAAATAGAGAAAAATTTGTATATTTTATACACTTTTGCATATTACGCGTATTCTGTGCATTTTTTCCACTTTGAAAGTCACCATAAATGCATAAACATCCGCAGTCTGATCATTAATATTAATTAGACGCACGATACGATACAAATAATAAATGTGATATGATACCATATTTACCATACTAATTCAGCATACCCAAAAAATGATAAACGTGGTCTATATATGAATTAAAGTTGTTGGTGTAATTTTAAACGAAAGGGAGAGATAATTAGAAAAGTATAAAATATGTTTAAATGACGTATAACGCGCATAATGTGAAATGTTAATGTTATTAATTGTTGTTCCTAAAATATTTTAAAAAATTTTCCTTTTAATTTTTGTAAAAAAAAAAACACAAAAATTTTCTTATTTAACATGTGCTTATCTTACTGAATCAAACAAAGAATTCCTTGAGTTGGAATGTTATAAATTTCTTATTTCTCTTCTCATAAAGCTTTGCTTATCTTTTAAAAGAATAATATGTAATATTGTCTTGCCTGCAGCTAAAAACAGTAAAACTTTGCGATATAGCTAAAGTGCATGAAAGTAGAATTATTACATAAGATACATAGATGCGTTTCATAATAATTATTACACAGAAATATTACTCCTATACTGATAATTTAGTACTCTAATCATCTTACGACATATTTCATACTTAAATGAGTACCTTTGGAATTTAGTAAGGAATAAAATTAAAAAAGAGGAAAATCTATCTCTTAATAAAAAGCTCCATTTGAAATTTCAAAGCATCGAGGCTACTGCAGGAGTTTATGTACTATTATACTTTGTAGAAACTTTGAATGCAATTTCATTGCTTTCGTGACGTTACAAAGTTTTATCCGGTAATATATTTGCGCCACCGTAGAAACGCTGAGAAATTCTCGTTTAAACGATCAAAGGAAATTCTTAAAGAGGCGTAATTAGTTTGCAGGACGCAATATTAATTAGAGTTCTGGAACACATTTGCGAGAAAAAAAGGAGCTTTATTAAATCCCGCTACTGCGTTTATACTATTACTCTAATTTGAGTTAATAATCATGAGTCATTAATTCCCTTTTTACTTTGAAATCTAACTATTTTTTTTTTTTAATTTTATGGCTACCTTTTTCGTACATACAGCTTAATCTTCTTCGATGTTCCCGTATTTCGAAAGCTTTACCTTAATCCTCTTCTCACTCTTTTTTAAGGAAACTGTCGACAAAAAATCAGGAAAATAGAAAACTGTTAGAGATCTCAAATACACAAGTAAAAATGAAAAGGATTTTTCAAATATCAAATGAAAAAGGAGGAATACAAATTAAAAAATGTCTTAAGACTTAAAGAAAAGTAACGATTAAAAGATTTGAAGTATCGAGATAAAAAAAGAAACTAAAAATATACCTATCATTGAGAAAGACAGACGTTAAGAACATCACAAATTTGAAAAAGAAATAGCAATGAAAGTAATACCAAATGTCGAACAATTACCGGTTTGTGACATAAATATTAGGCAATCGGTCGTTCGAACAACTTATCAACGGCGTGTTATATCATACGACCAGCAATTACGAATGCGTCAGGTAGCATTCTTGCATTAAGGAACGGATCGTTGACCCTCGGCAGACAGACCGTCCAAAAATCGTCGGCCGGACGTGAAATTGTATTCAGAACCAGACACGGGAGCCTGCGTGGCTTACTAAATCAATGGCATCGAAATTCCACGGGAGAGGACCAGCAAAATTCTCGTGCAGCTCTGATTAAGTATCAACAATTCATTAAAAATAGCAATCGCGCCCCATTCTAGCCCATAAACATGAATCATATACATTACGAAGTTTATAAACAACAGTCGCTGCCCATTATGAGAAAAACTTTCAAGACATGAATGGGATTAGGACTATTCTACAACGAAATCTTTTGGCGTCTTTCTTGGCTTTTCTAAATATCGTGATAAATCAATGGGGAAATTATTTGATTTTGAAGATCATAAATTCTATATTGAATACCAAGCAAGTCATATATTAAGAAATAAATAATGATTGTTCGATACTAGATGCTGTTTAAAAAATCAATGACCAACTAAATTTTGTCATAAACTTTGTTCCAAAAGGAAGCTTGACAATCTTCTACTGTATTATCTTTTTTATTTATTTTGCTACAGGATATTATCTTTCATATCCTGCCAATCTTATACATTGTAAATTGCGATGCATTTCATGAATTCGTATTACGTAGTTAGTAGTGTTACATAAATAAAATGAAAATATTCCTTCATTAAAATGCTTCCGATTATTATTTGATTATAAACTACAGATACGTTTCATTATCAAAAATAGCGAATTTAATGCAAATTACTTTGCGAATTGTTTCTAGATACTTTAGTGATATTCTGCCACTTAGGTACCTGGGCTTTTTTGCAAAATAATCTATCAATTAGTGGTATCAATGAAATAATAAGCTAAGAGTTGTAGGTTATAGATTTCTCTTTTACAATTTTACGTCGAATAGGACAGTGAAATATGTAACTTGTAATCCGTAAAATTTATTTGTGAAACTTAATTTATTATCGAACTTGTTATCATAATGCAAAAATATTTAATATGTATAAATATAGTAACTTACAGATTGAGAATTTCACTAATAATATTGGCTAGTATTATCAGTTACTAAACAAAAATACTTGTACGTTGTACGAATGAAATATCTATGTCACTTCTTGCTCCTGTAACCGAGATTTTGTAAATCTACCATCAGGTTCTATAAATTTCTGTCGCTACAAGCTAATTATTTTGCAAAAGCTAATTTAACTTTGCCAAACCACCGAACAATACAACGTTTTACACTTTACACAGTCGATTGATATTCCTGGAACAAGTAACTACACAACGAGTCCTTTAAACAGCTATTTCGATTCTGGAGATCTCTGAAACTCAATGTGAAAGCTACGAAACAAGAATTCGTTTTCTACACATTTTGTACATCGCGTACAAATCGACACATGTTTTTTCGCATCGTATATAGGTCCAACAGTGTTTTTTCTCTTCCTCTTTTTCTTTTTTTTTTTGTTTTTTGGTATAAAACGTTCGATACTCCTACGAATGCCTCGCGAGCCACCATTAAGTATTTCTAAGAGGAACTTTTTGTAGGCCAGCAGAGAATTCCAGCTGTTCGCCTACCTTTGCGCAGATCATTGTTCTTATCCGCAAAAATGCTCACCGCGCTGCTAATGGAAGAATTACGTAAATGTCCGCGATCGAGATCGAGTTCCTTGTTCGTGCTATTCGAACCATCTGGAATTAATGAAAAAAGTTTGTTTTCGAGCGTTATGATATACAGTTTTCATGTACGTGCTTCGCCGATTAAAAGATACTATACAAGTCATTAAATTGTAATCAAGATTGAAGGAACAGGTTAGTAAGCGATTAAGTGCAATGAAAATTCAAGTGATGAAAAATGTAATTGGTTGATATATGAATATTTCTGGTGTGTCTTGATTATGCAGAAAGGACGAGGAATTGGAACAAAGCATGTTTTAGTTAAACAGATATTTGCATATATTAGTATACTTACTGTCACATGTTGTAAATTATTTTTATAGAAAATTTGGAATATTATGTAGATCAAAGTAATTTACTTTGATCTACTTCTTTTTAAATTTATTATGCAAGTAAAAATGCACTTAACTAGTATTTATATAATATTTAGCGCAAGATACAGAGAACTGTAAAGAATATAAAGCATACGAAAGATAGTATGAAGATGTGTACTTTAATTTCTTTAATTAATTTAAAACTGATTTCGCTAACTTAAGAAACATAAAGATGTCATTATTTGTTAATCAACCACATTAGGAAAAAATCTTCAAATTGATTCAATAAAATATTCGAATTAATTTAAACAAATTAGACTACGTAATATCGTCCCTTGTGAGTTATCTTGTAGTAGAAATACAATATTTCGCAATACAATTTATTTTATCTTTTTTATTAGATTATTCATTAAATACTTCATGAAATCTATCATAATATTAAAAAAAAAAAAAAAAGAAGACTGTTACACACATAATCTGTTTAATTGGAAAGAACTTTTCCCGAAAAGGTTCTTTTCTATTAAACGTGCTACATAACAGTAACAAGTTATACATTTCTTAGCTCGTTGGATTATTCAGAATTACATATTTCGAACAACTGTTGCAAATACATATTTCATCATATTAAACGTTACATTTCAAACAATTATCCAACTACGGCACTATAACACCATAACGCTCTTTCGAACAGCAATTACACACGTTACAGTTACCTCGCCAACTGTTTTACATTTTTTACATGGTATACAAGGTGCTTATGCTTTTCTTTTTTTCTTCTCTTTTCGCAGAGCGCTACTGGTACGCACGGTAAATCCGTTATCCTAAAGCCAAGGTCCACGGTGAGTCATAAATTTGCACATAATTACACAGTATAACGAACAATACGCAAAGCCGTTGACCGGCCTAGCTTACGTTACATATTCATTTCCACGAAAATCACCGTCGAATTACGCCAACCACGCTCAATTAGCCTCCGTTTCGACTAATTATTTTCTCTGAAAGTCGAGTCGTTACGCGCCACAAGCGTGATAATAAAAGTTAACCCCTTTCCGTGTCGCAAACTCAATTATTTAACGTTATTATCGCGACACTGAATTCTGTTCTCGTGTTACGGTTCTATTACGGATTTCGGTTAAATTAGTTTAATTGCAACGTCGTGAAGCGAAGTTTCATTGAAAACTTACTCGTCATTTTAATACAACGTTTGTAATAAGCATTTTACAATATTGCTCTGCCATGGAAAATGTATTAAATATATAATTTTGGAGTGTTTGATATGCATTTTTAGTTTTGAAGGAAATAAATATATAATGTGTAATATAGGTAATGTATAATATAATACGTAGTACGTAGTAGTACTTGTTACTAATTTTCCAATCCTGTATCAATTTACATATTAATTGCAATTTATGGAATTTCTATCATTTATATTTTTAATAATTTCGTCTATGTTATTTACACTCTCGTACCGATATAAATTCAACAAGTAAATATAAATTTTACTACAAATTTCTACAAATAAATAATCACATACACGGTGTCCCATATTGAAAAGGTCAAGCTGCAGAAAACCTAATTTACAGACAGAAAGAAGAAAAAAAGAATGTTACGTAAAGTTTGTCAATAAACGCTTTGTTACAGAGTTATGAACGACTATTGTATGTATGAAACAGATAACGAAGCATTCTTCATTGCAGCAGACAAAAGTTGACTGTATTATTGTGTCAGTGTAGTTGTACGCTTTTTTTAATCGTGTGGTAGCAATTCCGTGTCGTTAATAGTTATGACAATAATTGAATAAAAAATGATTACCTAGTATTTTTAATTCCTCATTTCAAAACGTCGTCCTTGCGCTTGGACACATGCTTGACATTGATTTACAATGAAAATAATAATATTACGCAGTTCCTGAAAATATCGTCGAGTTTCAAAACCTGCGTTTTTTATTCGTTACACTAGTTCTTTATGCGAAACACATTTAAAAGATGGAAAGATCGTAGTGAACCAGCTGTTGATTTTTTCATTACTAGGAACTATAAAACAAAAGGTTTATTCTACAAAAGTGAGGTTCCATGATAAACTAGAGAAACGAATAAAAAATGCAGTTCCTGAAACTCAATGAAATTTTCAAAAACTGCGAAATATTATTATTTCCATTGTTCATCGATGTCAAGCTTGTACCCGAACATAAGGACGACATTTCGAAATGAAGAATTAAAAAATACTAGCTAATCATTTTTCATTCCATTACTATCATAGCTATCAACGACAAGGAATTGCTACCACACGATAAGAAATATGTAACTAAGCTGACACAAAAATACAGTCACCTTTTGTCTGTTGTAATGGAAAATGCGTCGTTTATTGACAAACTTTACGTAACGTTCTTTCCCTTATTTTCGTCTGTGGATTAAACCCTTGCAGTTTGACGGTTTAAGTTTAGGACACCCTATGTAAGACTATTGCCCAGCAGTGTTTACATACAAGTATTCTCTAAATGCACAGCGCATCTCAAGAAACCCGGAATGTAATTAAATATATTTATCGCTGTTTCCCATTGTGTACACTTTCAAAACTCCAATTTAAATTCCAATTAACAGCTGCAAGGCTTCCTGCCAGGCTTAAGTATCCATTATAGCTGTACAACGTTTTCACCTGGTTCGCGGATCGTAAGCGTTCGTCGTAACTTTTCCAAACGAACGAGACGGCACGAAGGATTTCCATCAATCACGTCGTCGTCGGTATATCGCTGTACGCGTTTTACGAGAAGGAAAAACACGCCGAGTTTTCACTTTTCATCGGTGCTCGAGACACGAGAACGCGCAATTAACCGGCGACGAGTCTCGTAAATCATCGCGACAATTAAACAAGCGACGCTTACGCGAGCACCGTCCAATTAGCAACCAGTCGCAATTATCTTATACGTCCATGCTCGTAGCGCGACGACTTCCCCATTCATAATTCTATTATTCCGATGAATCGCGAACGCGGTAAAATCGTGATGTGATTGGCACAAAACATTGAAAACAACGATCGTATGGATGATATCGAATCATATTGATGTCACTGTCGAGTAACTTTTAGCTTTTATTATAGATAACTTTTTGTTGTTTGTTGCCGTGTCACGAGATAAATTGTATTCATAGAGTTGAGTTGAGGTTTCATTTGATTTTTCATGTAAGTAGATTGAGACGCGTTTAGTTGTAGTCATATAAATTGCGTCCAAAGTTGTGGATCTAGTTACTTAATATCGACTATATTTAACTTGAAAATTATAACAGCTGCGAAAAAATATACACACAAGCACGCTTGGTTTTTTTCCATATTTTCAAAATTTGAATACTACTATTAAATTAAGATGTAAATAATAATAATAATAATAATGAGATTGATAGAAGTAATACTAAATACATCAACAGTAGTACGAGCATTTCTATAATAATCACATTAATACGAATTTGACGTAGTCCGTATATATTAATCTAAACCAGAGACATATTTTTTGAGTGAAGAAATACATATAATAATAATAATAATAATTAATCCCAACTTGAGAGAAATTCTTTGAATGAAGAAACGCAAATGATTATAATAATAAAAAGTTGATGGTCATTGCTCGTTAATTGCGTTGAATTAGAAGAAAAAAGAAAAAAAAACAAATTGTATAATATTCCTACAAGATTACTGAATTTTGGCTTCAATAAATATATTAGTATTGATACAAAGATACATTGAAGACGTTCAAATTTTAAATATAATGTTAATTTCACTTAATATCTCTAAAACCTATTTAATAATATAAAATTAAAATATTTATAACTGGAATTCAGTTTGCTACTTAAAGTAAATTTCAGTTTAGTTAATGAACGAATGTTCCTAAAAAGACTATTGTCGTTAGACATAAAGATCAGAATTATTTTCTTAGTTGTGAACAAATTTGTGACAATTGTCGTGCACTTAAATGTTACTTTAACTTCGTTATAATCGAATATTAGTATTTATAACATATTTTTTTCTAAGAGATAATAAGTGTCCTGTTAAATTGTTATGCATGAGATTTGGTTCATTATTTTGATTAAAATAATCTAATGTAACATAATGAGAATTTGATTAGAAAAAAATACGTGCAGCCTGTTTGACTTATACAAATATATTAAATGAATTTGTTAAGATCTATTCCCCTTTGTTCGAATAAAAAGTATATTTTCAAATGTAATTCTCCTTCAATTTGATGATGGATTTCAGCAAACTAAAGGTCGAAATTATTACTTGTTAAACGCAGTTAAAGTTATGAAAATATTGATATTATGAAACTAAAATGTATATGTTAATGAAACATTAAAATGAATTTCTACAATTATTAGCTCGTCTTTGCTATATTGAAGAAAATTTCTATATTAGTGTTCCACTCCACAAATTTCAACACCAACTATGTCAACAGTCCCGATTGCCGGCGATCAATCTCGCATGCGTGTAACACATACATGCCCGATCAGCCATAATCAATCTCAAACACCATCAGTGCACATTCCAACCGCGAAACTTCGAAACCTCCAAGAATCTATACATCCTACGTAACTTCGCAGAAAATCTACGAGCACTCCTTTTACAACGCGAATAGATCAACGACAAATAAAAACCACGCAAGTAAAAGGAAATTTACTGTTAAATACACTAACGCGATCTCTCTGATAAATGAATAACATTATTCCGCATCGTGTTATCATTAACTAAACCGCCTATTAAGGCAAGTATTTCCTTAAAGAAATCTAAAATACGTAAAAATAATATGAGACCACCACAAGCTCGTCTAACCGGTGTCGATTGACCATTAATCTAAGAAAACTTGACTGCGTTACAGGAAAATAGGATTTTCTTTTTGTTCAAAACGCGTGGAAATTAGAAAGCAAAATGAGAGAAAATGAGAAAATGAGAGAAAAAGGAAGTCGAACACTTTCCCGAAAGAAACAGAGATAAAAAGCGAATCAGCGGCCAGTTAATTGGCTAAACGATATTCAACCCCAGAAATAACAAGTCGGCCAACAATTTATTGCCGTCGATATTGTAACAAGCTTGGAAGATTGCCTCGATTTAGCGGAAATACAGTTCGGCTTGGTGAATACGTGCCGCATTTACATAACAGCGCGCGCGTACGTTACGTTTGCGTGCAATTAACGTTGGCATCGATCAGTACCTGTAACCCGTGGCACGGGCTAATCCTCCGGGATGAATAGACGCAACTCCACTGGCCTCCATCGCGATGAAGCGCCCGTTACAAACGCGCACCAACGTCATTAACGGTGAAACTACGGCGAGCAGTGATTATGGTGTTACGGTTTGGCATCCGGGTTTCGCGACCAAACAACTTGCCCATTACATCCCCTTTTTCTTCTCTCTTTCTTGTCCAATCTTCTGTTACGTTTGTTCAACCGGTTAGCGATATCCTCTGGAATTATCATTTGTAGTAGGTACATGAATCTTGTGTACCGAGATTTACAGTTTAGTGGGTTGTTTTATTAACAGTTTATGAATGGTATTATTATTTTAATCGCTGAGTTGAAAGTTTTACGCTTCATAGCATGTTTTTTTAATTTTATTAGATATTTTAGGAAATATTAACATTTTAAAATGTTAGATTAAAAAGAATTATTAAAGTTCTTAAAAGTAATAGAGAATTATTTTAAATAATTCTTCTTTTTTCGTAATCTTCGGATTGGATCTTCAAAAGAAGATATTATAAAGGTATCTTTATTTTATAACGTTAATAACGCGTATTTGTTAGATGTTAATGATTCCTGAAATATTTAGTAAAATTCAAAAGACATGCTATGAAGCATAAAAGTAATAAAAAGTATAATATGACATTGTAATAATCAATCTTTTCAATTTGCTTCCAGATATGTGTATATTTAAACAGAAAACAATCTGATGATGTACTTTGTTTGAGTTTTGAGAAATTAAGATTTGTTTCTACAAGTTCAAAAGAAAATTTGAAAATTTGTTGATGATATATAATTTAAACTAACAATAATAAATCATCTAATAAATGGACACAACTTATACGACATACATGGTAACAATTTTTTTAATATACAGAAAATATGCTACAAGATGAATATCTCATGTAGTCGTGTTACTAACTTGAATTGTTTCATTGGAACTCTAGAAACATAGAAACACGTTTTAAATGATTTCTATAGAATTATATTGACGATTCACTCTCCAAGAGTCAAGCACACGGGATCAACTTCTCACGATCAAAATTTACAATCCAGAATGTGTGAACTGTTTCACGGTCGCATTCCAACCGTTCTGGGAACCTCGTTTCTTGTATCTCGAAGAAGTATTAGGAAAGAGGTATAGACACTGCAAAACAATCCTAAGAATATTCCAATACATATCAATTAATTTGCAAATATTCGTACAATATAAACGAATTATTTACATCAGCCAGATTTAAATTCTGTATATTTCGTTAATGTTGCTAAACAGCTTATGCAGAAAACATTCGAACGTTAAAAATCAATTAACAGTTTACAATGATACAAAATTTAGTATTATCGAGTATTATTAAACTCTATTGGTTAATTTTTGCTAAATTCCAATTTATTGGAAAACATTTCTCTCAACTTATCAAATTCATCTATTTATCTTCAACTTGAGCGTGAGAGAATCTCTGTTCTTCTCAAGATTCTGTTGTGATCCAATGTTGCATTAATGATAACAACAATGCCTGGGCGTATAAATATTAATGCCACAATCGCGTTTATAAATCAAGTGAAACCAGAGATCTAACACCTGGAAACTCGGGTGCCTGTCAGTTCCCATGGAATTAAAGTCTTCGTACCGACAACGAAATATGTATATACATATATACAGATATACATATATACATATGTGTATATGTACATATTATTATCCCATTATTATCGCTATACGACGATTATTTTCCTCGAGGCTGAAAGTTTCGAACGAGGGAACAAAAAAGAATCAGATTAACTACTAAACGTGCCGTTTAAAGGATAATTGAGCGGAACATTTTCCCGTTCCAACTTTCTCCGCGTGTTTATGTATATTTTTTTCTCCCGAATCCTCTCTGCACATCCTCCTAACATTTACGGCAATGGACGATAAAGATCGTATAGGTAGGTACGATTCGCTCGTTCGTAGACTCGCGTAGTAAATTTGTTTCATTCGACTTTCAATCCGCGCCGGTTGAATTTTATCTTTCATCTTTACGATGCTACATATTTTCCTAACACTTCGCGCGACGTTATCGAAAGAGATGGAAGGTAGAGGATGAGATAGAAGATACGAACGCGTTTCTTAAATATCATGCATTTCTGTGCAATACAAACTATCTTTTTTTATTGAAGCAATTGGAACCTTCGTATAGAGATTATTTTTCAGTACAACTGCATATTCTGTGTAAATTATCAGACAAATTACATAGAATTATGATACATCGTTAACTGTAATTTTTAATATATGAGACATTGTTAACGCATCGTAAATTATAATACATTATTTTCGTATATTATTCGATTATAAGTTCTAAGGAACGAATAAGTAAGATTATATTGTTTAAAGTCGAATCAATAAAAATTAGCTTTTGTTTCGCCGTTCTAGAAATTATTTTATGCTTGTAAAATATAGATTTATCATGTGAATTACAAGTGCGGATAAAATATCTATATATTTAATTTATAACGTATGAATATAATTTTTAATGATGGCTATGCTCGTTAAAAAATTTATTAATGCTGAAAATTCACGATATTTGCGTAGAGTTTCCGAGTTCGCATATATAAATTTTACCGTTCACATAATTCATAAATTTCTCTATATTTCTATGGGAAATTTTTATATTTATTATATGAAAATATTTATTATATTTATTATATAATAAAAATAAACTGATACAGGGAAGCAAAATTCAGTGACCCTTGATACAGTAATTATATCAACATCTAACACCTAAAATATTTCCGTGTTAGAAATTTCAATAACTGCTTCATCTTTTTATAATGTTCTGTATAAACAAAAATTGAACAAATGAAATAACATAATATCGGATAAAAAAGAATGAAAGATTGATAAATACTTTTGCAGATGATTTACCCTAAAATATAATTTTATGAACCTTCGTATTTTTTACTATTACAATCATATTGTAAAATTACAGTTCTCTTTCACACCGTTTACCTTTTAAACATTCTTTGATCCATCAGTCTACTACATTTCGTTAAAGGGATTAATATTCCACAAAATTTACAAATATATGCTTATAATCCTCTTCATGAGAAATCTTCCATGTACATAGTATCTCATGAGTAATTCACCGGCAAGAAACTCATTAATTTACACGGTTGGAAAGATTTCACGTTTAATGGAGTAAAAACATCGAGAACGGGAATCACAGAGAAACGAATAGTGCCTCGTTTTTGTTTGGTGCGTGGCGCGATAATGTTGGATGGTCGGGAACACGATCACTAATGACGAGCAATCATTTATGGTGAACCACAATGTACGAGTTCGCCGTGTCTGCTGTAACGACGAAAGTCATCGACACCGCTAAAGCGTGTGTTACCATAAATTTAAGGAATCCTTAACATCGGGGAACACGATGTATTTTCTTAAAGGTTTCTTACGTATATTTTGTATCGTTTAGGTTTTTTGCTTCAGAAGATCTTATACTTTGCTGATTCATGCTATGATAACGATGTATTCATTTTATACCTCGAAATATTTTTACGATATATAAATAAATAATAGTTGGCACTTCTTCGATTTATGTAACTCTTTTTTTAATCAATGTTTTGCTGTATTAATGCTTCCTTTACATTCACGAATTATCTTTTTAATAATAATAATTTCTTTTCAATATTTAAAATACCTATGAACGTTTTATATACGAGCTTGTTATATTTCATAACATTTTCTTCTATGAGTTGTATTGTGTGTTTTAAATTTAGCGGTAGAATTTTCAATTTACGGATTAAAATACCAAATACTGGCAAACTAATCAAACTCAGAAGTAATTTATTCGTTTCATAAAATTAATAACACAAAATCATAGAGGATATTAAATAATCTGGGGAATATAAAATACTGAATGGAATAAGTGAAATTTGAAATAAATAAAATTCCCTTATTTATATTTATACGTCTAATTTGACTCTACACGAACATAAATTGCGTTTAAAGAAAAGAAAAAGTGGTAGAAGTTAGGTATTTTTATTAGACACGAGCAAATCTCGACATAATTGGCTCTGAATGCTCGTTGACGTTCGCCAGTTACGGTGAGAAAATTCGTATCGATCTATCGGGACAATTCAGGGTACGAAGGACAAGAAAGTAATTCCTAATGAAAGGTTTCGCATCGAGCTTCGGATTCGCACGCTCTATACGATAGACTCTTCCGAGCAATTAACGACCGGCAACGGGAAACGACTCTGATTAATGTAATTTCGTAACGATCGATGTTCGGTCAGACGACGAGCTGATCTCTCATGTCTAACGTAGCAAAAAGTCTAGTTATTGGCTCGCGTTTCGAAATGGATTCTGCGTATACAGGGTGGTCCTTTATGGCTATCATTTAAGATGCTTGGTTGGTTAAAACATCTAACACGCTTCAGATAGAGAAACTGCTGATTTGATCAGCTGATCGATTTGATCTTGTGAAACTATGTTGTTGCATAATAAATTTCGTTTCCAGATAAATTATATTTATAGGTAGCTCATTTTCGAACAACAATTTTTTAGGTAAATATCATCTAAATAGGAAAAATAAAAATGCAAGAATTTTTCTGTACGGAAGTCGTCTGATATCGCGAATTAAACTTAGTGGGATGTTTTAACTGTTATTAATATAATTGATATTAATATAATTTTTTGAGAGAAAATATATACTTTATATATTTTATATTGTCATTTTAAGATAAATTCAAAAATGTGTATAAAATATCCTTATGCTGCTATGTTAATAAATTCTTTGAGAACTTCGACTACGTTTTTGGGAGCAATGTTTCGTGTGTTTCAGAAAATTATCTAATTACGTAGAAATATATGGAAAATTATTTCCGATATACAAAGATTAAACATTTATATGTACTGGAAAAATTTCGCGACAGGTATCTTATTTTATGTGCAAGTATATAAAATTAATTATGTTGCCTTTCTCAAGGAACTATCTATAATTTTTATTATAATACATAAATCGTTTAGAACGATTTGCTACTGTCATCTGACTAAAAAACTTATATTCGTATCTTAGCACTACTAACCATGCTTCTTCAGTAAGATAAATAATATGATTGAAATAAAAATAGTTTTCAACAATTATTTGTTATTTTTATCTAGTCTGCAAAATATGTATATCAAATGTTACGTAATAAATATTTTTGTAAACTGGAAAAATTCGAGTTTTCTGAATCAATTGTAGGTTTCAGCAGTTAATATTCCTTTTCTAGAAATATTAGAAATACTAGAAATATTTGAATAATTTAAAAAACAACGTATTTTTGAAACACCAAAATGTATCATTTTCAAAAAGATAAAAATAATAAATATTCATTGAAAATTCATTTTTTGCGATATCTATTTCCGTAAAGTTAAAAAGCATATTCATCGCTCAGCATGAAATATAGTTCTTTAAGATCGACATTGATAAAAAGTTGATGATTGAAGAAGTTGAAGTATGAAACATTAAACATGCTTCTTGTACCTCATTCCATGAGGTAAGAATATTCCGTGTTCTCTATGTTTTTTCGTTTTTTATATTCAACAGTGTAATTTTAGAAATTGAAGGAAAATTATATAATTTCCCTTGCCAAAGTTGTGTAATAAATATACCAAGAATTATAAACGACAAGGATAATTAGAATTGTCTACTACATAATATAAGAATGTTTGGCGTGACGTTTTCTCAATATTGTATCAATCTCCATTAGCCTACGTAGGTCAATATAATTTTATTTTATGACTTAATGACAAAAATGTACATTTTGTGCAAATCAAACTTAATTGAATATTACCGTGAATTTGTAATCTTCTAACGTCACTTTGACGATGTAGTTTTTTTTAGTTAAATTATGTTGTCCAGTGATGGTATCTACATATACATATACATATATGTCCAGGGATAAAGATGCACTATGCAATATAAAAGTCAGGACTAAATAAATAAATAAATATACTTGTGATCTGTTTGGTTTAAGTATATAAATTAACCTCTTCGATAAAAATTAATAAGTTACCTTATTTTTATTTTTCTTGTAAATCATAAATATTAAAAATAACCACAAACTTTTGAACTATAATGTACATCTCCTTGATATAAGTTAAAGATTGATCAAAGCGTATTCTTCATATCATTTCTTATAATTTAATGGTAAGAAGAAATAAATGTCTATCTTCTTTCTTCTAAATATAGCAAAGCTTTTATTTAGAAACAACCTGATCTTGAGAATTTTGAAAAATTAAACTATAATTAGTTCAAAGGATACTCAAAATCGTGAATTCTTAATCCAAAAGAATTACAAAATATTTTTTGGTGGGCACTACGGTTATATTAAGACAATTCAGTTAATATTCAGTTGCAATTAAAGGGTTTGCAGCCATAAGGAGATAGCTCCAATGTGAAAATTATATTTATTAGAAAAGAAAGTAAGTTATAGGTTTCACATTGAAAAGTGCAAAAGTTTACTACTACCAATATTAATGGATTATGAATTTTTAGCACGTTTGTAAAAGCAATTTGATTTTAATTGATTTTAAGTTGGTTTCTGTTGGTTTACTTGAACTATTGAAGTGGTGTAGCCTCTTCATATTTTAGCAACTTAATTCAATTATCTTTTTAAATACCTATTCTTAATGTGTGTGTGTGTGTTTTTTTTTAATGAAAATATTCTGTTTTATATGCATTGATTATTTGGTTGTAATTAGATTACGGATTTTCATATGAATTCATATTTTTGTTAATAAAAATATCAAAATGAAACTTAATCTCAGATTGATTCCATTTACCAAATATTATAACAATTATTTCACTCTGAATATTTTATATATTTTTATATAGATATCGTGTGCATTACGTGCAGACAACATACAGAACTTTATAAACTATACATACATACAAATCCGTAGTGTAGTTATAACAAAAAGCAGGTCGCTACTCGATCAATTGACTATCTATTTTAGTTTGTATTTACTAAAAAACAATTTTCATCGCACATGTTAATATTCTACATTGACAAAACAATACAGACAAACTGGCAGGTTAAAAAATTGTATTATATCTACTAGCATTAAAGTAGATCACCCTGTATATCGTACACATGTTCGCGAGACAGATGCGTCGACATGAATTGAAAGAGTCGCGTGACGGCCCCGATTTCTGCAATTAAAAGACAAAACCGTACGACTAATCTGCTCTTCGAATGATCGTGGGATCGCGACGATAATCTGTGCGATACGCGGAACACGGTAGATAAGCGACTTCTATTTGCTCTGGACGCTGTAATTACCGATCTAGAACGTCACTAGATTTCGATTTACGGGACTGTCCCACAAGACAACGAGAAACCGAGACACACTGCCGATCGTTCGATTGAACAACATGCGATCGCATCATTCTCGCTGTTAACTTTATCGTTCGAATCGCCGCTCTGTTCTTTGACCATTGCTTGCGTTATTTCGCTGCTTTGTTGTGGTCTAAATTGATTCTAGGAAAATATCTTTGCTCTTCCGGTATGATTGTGTTTCTCGAGCGTTAGTGGACAATGTTGAAGTGTTGAATCAGAGACTCTGGATACTCCTGCACATTATTTTCTAATTTTTCTATATGTTTGTGTCAATATATTTCTAATTTATCGATGAAGAACATTCGTGAATCGGTAAGTTACAAGTTATAGATTATAATTTCATAATTTTACACCAAATAGGACAATCAACTGACTCATAACTTGTGAAATTCATTTATAGAGCTTCACTCGTTTCATTGCTAAATCTGTTGCTATTATACCACGAGATGGTTCGTTTAACAGTTCACTGATTCTTCCCACTGCCTCGTTTCGTTGTTCAAATTCACGTTCAGATAATTCGGATATTCGCAATATTCATGTTATTGGAATACTTTTTTATTTCTCTTAAGAACAAAATTACCTCAGCTGCTTAATATTCATACTCAAAATTAAATACTTAAAATTCACAAATACTTCTGAATCATACGTCAACATTAACCGACAAGCGATTCAATCAATCCCGAATTAATAATTCTAAAATATTAGGCTATCACAATTTTAATATAATTCTAAAAACTAATAATTCTATCTCTCACTTTTCACACGAAATCTCCCCGAATCCATTCTTCCACCACCCCAACTTTCGTTTCCATCCATGCGTTCCCTCATTTCGTATTCAACAAGTCGGCACTTTCGTTTCGAATTTTTTCCATAAACCGTGCACCACTATTTCACGTCTATCAGCAACGCGACTTTCACAGACACGTGCGCGATATCTCATTGCACAAGTGCGGCTGCAGGCTCCGTGGATAATCGATTCCGGATTCCGGTCCTTCGAGTCGATCCTGAGGCAATACACAGTTTCGAGATGCGATCAAATGGACCTGTCCCTCCGTGAAATTGTCTCGAATTAACGGCGACTTTTCGGCGTGCAGTTGGTAAACGATCATCGATCGAAAGCTTGTGGTAACGTCGTTTAACGACGCTTAACCGATGTTTACAATCGATTCGTGACTTTGCTTTCGCGGGGCGAATAAGTCAATCGAGATGATTTCGCGAATAATTCGACCAACTTACGATTACTCGTACCGTTGCACGCCATTTATTTTCGTTCTGACTTACGTGTACACGTTCGTGAGATCTCGCAAACCGCGGCCGCGTGATTATCGGTCGCGAATTGACTCGTGATCATGATGTACACAAGTTCGGCGAAGTATTAGAGCAGTTGCAGACACCCCTTATGAATATGTTACGTATATTACGGAACATTTTGAATTTTCGTTGGCAGTGGAGAAAATTGGAAGATATCTAGAATTAATTAACGTCAAAATCACGTTACACAAAACATCGATCACTTTATGTGATAAATGGCTCCATTTTAATATTCTTCGGGTAGATAATAGCTGTGAATATTAATTGACAGAATTTAACAATTTTTTCGAATAAACTGTCACGATAGTGTTATAAATGAAGAGGCTATACGCGATACTCATAATAATTAGTATTCATGGATTTTTATTGAAATTAGAACAGTATGATGGAAAAGATAATATTTATGATGAAATGTATATTAAAAATTCTATGAGAAATATTTGATTCGAAAGTTTGATTTATTAGCGTAGATCGAGTATACTACGAAATGGTACATTCATCGAGTGAATCAACGACAAAACGTAATTTATCATTTGACTTGGATTTTGAATTCAGTTTATAACTAATATATGAAAATATAAACACGAAACGTAGTTGAAATTTCACTTTAATACTGTGAAAATAGGACACTGAGACTATATCACGTACTACATGCGCTCACGGATATTGTATAAAAAAAAAAATTTAGTATACATAAGAGGTGCAAAAGCAATATATTTACATAGCTAACGCAATTTAATTGAAATGAAATGAAATGAAACGAATGCGCTATAATTCAACTATTTTGTATTTTTGAATCAATTTCGTAAAAAAAATTATTTAAAATTTCCAGATTTCGTAAACCATTTCTAAAAATCACTATTCTCGTCGTTAATGTAATTCACATATAGCCCATTAAGATGCCTAATTATTAAAATAATTGCCTTCGTAATGCGTGCAAATGAAAAGAACGAACGTTCAGGAATTTATAACCCGAATACAAATTCGGTTAAACTGGAATCAAAAGTCGAACTTCAACCACATTTTTCAGTTTACACTACAACTCGCTCATTTGTTTTCAATTCAATGTCAGCTATTATCTCACGCGACAAACGACATGTGGCATAAAATTTACGAGTTTATCAAACAAGCGTTAAAGTGTTAAACATCAATACAATTGTATAACTAATAGTCTTCTGTTTTTTTACATTCACGTGAACGCGTCTGGCAAACATTGTAAAACAGAATGTGCACGCGTAAGCATGTTTAAATTTTACGTTTTAATGTTTGTAAAAGGGAAAATTATCGAACATAGTCGAATAAATGAGATGCAAATTAGCAGCAACAAGCAAATATCGAGCACAACTTTACGTAAGACTTCGTACGTACTTCTTCACAGAAGTGAACATGAAGCATCCATTACGTCAAAGAATGTTAAATATTTCCACCCACTAAAGGGGATTATCAGCTTCTGTCACACTAACTCCTACTTCCTACAACAAATAGTGACAAATTGTATAAGTATTGGTTATTTAGTGTATACATATATATTTATATATTATAGAATCTATATATGTATATATAGTTTAAATATTAAGATTTATTAGATAAATATTATTATTATACAAATATGGTATAATTCATATAAAAGAAAGAAACAAGGAATTTCTAAATAGAAAAATTTATTATATCCACCAAATTGGTAATTAATTGCTTTAACGTAACGTAAATAAATATTTTTCACACATAATCAGTTATTCATGTTCAATTCGACAATAATTTTCTTCATAAACCTATCTCCTGTTCTTTCTGACAAACTGCGGTTATATATGTATATTTATGAAAAAATTTTAAATATAGAAATGCAAATAAACAAAAACGTACAAAATATTCAAAGTCTAGTACTCGCTATAATATTCGGTGGATGAAGCAAATCTGCGTGTTGCTTTCATTTATTTAGTTGCCTTCGTAAGAACATGAATGTGCATAAACTTCCATAGTCTATTAATAAACGAATATTGGGTGGCTGTCGTTTCTCCAGCAGTTTCTCTTTTTTTGCTATTTGTGTTTATCGATGAACGGTGATTTCATGCGCAGCGAGCATGTAATCTGTACGAGAAGGATTTCGCCGCGGAGCACAATGTGACAATTCAGGATACAGGAGAAAAATCAAAATTCGCGGGCCACGTTCGCAGATCACGTTCGTACGTTCGCAGGCAACGTTCGCACGTTTACAGGTCACGTTCGCACATTTGCAGGCACGTTTTCATGTTCTTACATTTTACAGTGCGGCATTTGAATGAAGATTCGGGATAAAGATACAAAAAGTGCATATAACGTGCAGTTTTCCTGAAACTTGATAACAGGGTATCAGACGTAAGAGACTATTCATCAAATAGAGATTTGATGAATTCTCTGTTAGTATTTTCCTCACTCTCTGACTCAGTTTAAATATCATGAATATTTATTTCTTTGTCCAATCACACACGGTGACGTTTAAGCAAATGTAGTGCCGATTCCGGAAACAATCTTGTCATTTTTTCGTCTTATACGGAAATCATTTATCCTTCCTCTCATTTCGTCATATATTTTGCCGACATCTAGTAAAGATCGGAGAATTTTTGCAGTCTTTAAACTTTTCTTGGAACAAGTATAGTCAGAGATCCATTTGTCCATTAAATTGCGATTACGACTAAATTTGACAAAAAAAAAAAAAGAAAAAAAAAAGGAAAGAAATAAAGAACATCCAGTATAGCAGTCTGCAGCAGAAAGAAGTTTCAACAATGTAGCACGATACCTTTGACACAGAACGATCAAAATGACAGGATAGTTTGAACCGTCATTATTAAATTACTCGTTGAAGAAAGAAAGAAATTTTTCGATTGTAAACTAAAATTATACGGATCTTTGTACAAATTCTCTATATTTAAGGTGTAACAAATACTATTTAACAAGAATTAAAGAACAAAGACGTAGAATGATTGAATGAACTAATTTTCGAGTTATTAGATTTTCACGTACAGACGATTTTTATTTAACAATTTTGGGGGAAATCATTGCTTACGTTTATATAACTTACTTGCAAACTGATGATATCATCGAAAAATAAGATCAAAATCGAACAACTATTTTGATTTTGTCCACTGCACGCCGCAATGTGCGACGGTGTACACGGAAAAACGCAAAACGCTTTCACCTGGCTCGTCCTTGAACGTTCCTGCGCTACGGTACGATACAGCAGTAGCAGCCAAGGAAACTCCGGAAATTCGACACCGTCGGCGATCGGACGTTTTAATTAATCATTATCGGATAACGGCCAACGAATGTTGAATTCGATACGAAAGCTTAACGATCCGTACCCACTCGACTCCACCGGATTGAGATGTTCAACTTGGGGACGGAAACCGATATACGCGATCGTTTCATAACACTTTGCCTTCTAATGTTTAATCGTATTCGTGATTATAATTGAAATGTAAAAAATACGAGTTGCATTTCAAGACGGCATATAAAGAGTATAATAAGCATATTTTTGTTAATTCTTAACTGTAACTTAATTAATATTAGTTACACACACACATATATATATAGATGCTAATAACATATATAACTAATGTTACTAATATTTTTTAATGTTTAAGAGCAATTTATTTTAAATCATTTTTATCCATTTATGGTTTACAAAATTATCTTAGGCGAAATAGATGATGTTTTTGAGCCGTAAATGTTAAATTTATGGTTTCAACATCTTTCATAGCAATTATTCTTCTTATTCGCGATAGTTAATAATAAGATTCTGACATTTTTATTATACATCTTTCTAACATTGTCTATACGTAACTTATAATGACAAAATGTCAGCATATTCAGAAGAGTATGTCTTACCTACTTTCCAAATAATTATAACTTGTTGCCTCTATTATCTTTTTAATAATGAAAAAAAAAATTATCACGATTCAAATATGGAATGAATAATTTTTTGCTGCCTTTTTTATTCGTTTACAAGGTAACAGTTTTATTATAAATGTTTTTAGCATATGTGTGCAATATGCTTAGTAATCCGATAAAATGATTTTATGTTGTAACCGAATGAAGATTGGCACGTGTCCAGTGAATCGACAGGCCAACTTACTGCTCGTAAATTTCGCTATAAAATACTATTGATACTCGATGAAAAAGACATACCATTGTTTCATTACGGAACTACAAATGTGGCCTTCAGACCAATACCAAGACCACTTCAACCAACATTCGTACAAGATATCGACCTTCTGCCTTGATAATCAAATAATAGTCGCTTGATATTGTTTTCTGAAACGTTTACAGCTTGCAATAAATTGTTTCCAACCTTAGTGGTCGCTTGATTTCATCGTATTAGAAAAAAAAGAATTACAGAAATATGATGGTATCATGGATACAGTAAGTATAATTAAATAAGTGTCTAAGTTGTATTTACACTGTTCTAATTTTTAATTAATATAAAAATTCTTAACTAAGGTCTCTATTTCGTAATTTATAATTTAATATAAAAGGTTAATCCCTGTATTTCAAAAAGCAAGGCATTCATTCAAAGATTTTACATTGAAATTTTTATTTAAGAGAAATTATTATTTAAACACACACTGAATATTTATGATCGAAGCCTAGTTTTCGAAGGAAATTTCTCTTTATAGAATTATACAGTTGAACTTTAATATTTTTATGTAAAACGTTATTCTGTCAGTATAGTCGTCTTGTTAATAGGGAAACTTGTTAATTGTGAACATAGTGTTTACTAAAATAGATTCATAATAAGGTCTTCGAAATATAATACAAATTAATTTCCTTGATAATACACAGGGCTAATTAGTGTCAGATTTATTCTGCGATAACAGTGATTATTTATCTCTCTCTCTCTCTTTCCTAGATGCAGACTAACAAATCTAAATGTCCATCGTTGTACAGCATTGACTTACGATATTGTCTACATCCTTTTTGTGAACAAAAATGTCTTTGTATTTATATTCGGATTGGAACAAGGGGAATCCAATAAAACTGCGAAAGATTGTACTTGTTTTCGTGCGATCAAACACAGGATGAGTACACAGCTGTTGTGTATTAACAAGTGCACAATGAGCAAGGTCGTTTCTTGCGTATGTCGATCGATGAGTCTCGATTTTTCTTGCTTCCTATCAGTGGTATGGAAAAAGATACAGTGGCCTTGTGAACTGAACAAGTAACGCTGTTACATCGTTGAAGGTTGATTCTTTTTTGTTCATTTTGAAGATAATCTTTAAGACACTTGGAGATCATTTTCCCCACTTCCTCGTGGAATAAAGAAACGAAGATGTTAATATTGGCCTGATTGTCTTAGTAACGTTGTCTTAACCTTCAATCAATTCAATTAACAAACTTTGTTGCAGAGAATGTTGTTTTATCCAAAATGTCATTTCGATTGAAGAATTCATTTCGTGCTAGAATTGTTATGTTGCCGTATGTGATGTGCATACAATTCCATATTTTCATGAGTAAATACAATTTTTATTTTTAAATAATACAAGAAATGAAAGCTAGTAAATAAAATTTTCAATGTACCACTTTAATTTCGATATCTTATATATTTTTGCATAAGTATTCGTAACCTACTTGTTACAGTGAAATATATACTGAAGCCTTAAATTTGAGAGTAAATAGTAAATATCGAAAAACATCGTCGTAGAAAGAAAAGTTTATTGTATTAAAATTAGGTAACAAATAGTATATTTTACATAAATTTATTATTTTTGTTCATGTACAAGATCGTTTTATTTTTATACATTTATATTATACTACATGTATATAATATATAAATTGTTATAATCCTTGTTTCCACTTTTTTTTATGACCTCTGGTAATGTGTTTAAGTTTTAGGAAACCAGCATGCGAATGGTGTCAATCAAGATAACACATCTGTTTACATGATTATTTATTCAGTTTATATTGTCACTTTGTCAAAGTAGAACTATAGAGTGACATTATAGAAAAAATCAAGGTGACCTTTTGAAACAATTAGATAAGCCTAGACTGTCATAATAATTTTTCTACTGAACCTGTTCTACATGTATGCGACATATTTGTTAGTACAATCGATAGCAATATTTCAGATAATAATGTTAACTGTCTCACGTTCGATGTCTTTTTATCAATTCGTGCAAGCATAACATTGATAACGTTATTAATAAATCGCTATCAATTATTTAAAATTGACTGATAACGTACATGTATAATCAACTATGTTTCTCGCATGAATTTAAAAATAATACGATTGAATTCATCATTAATAACCTAGTCAAAATAATATACTATCTACTTTTTAAGTATAATTTTTAACGTTCACATTTTACACTCAATATTTCTTTATCCTCTTCCAATTTAAATGTTAATTAAAAAACAATAATTATTAATGTCGGAAATATCATTCTTGACATTATTTAATTATAATAATGAATAAATAATGAATAATTATCGTATTGTGATTTGTAAACATACAAAAACGTAATTTCGAAACAAAATATCGAAATTGAATGTAATCGCGAATTATAAAATTTCGCTCATTTCTTCATAATAATATTAACGCAATAACAAGCTCGAATACTTTGTAAATCAAACTGACGCTCAACTAATATGTTGATTCAAGATAACATGTTAATTAGTATCGATCGTATCGTTTTACATTCTTTTTTTGGTTAATAATAACAGCCAATATATTGTGTGTATGTGAGAAAAAGTCTGCAAGATTTTTATTTTTCATAATTATCTACAAAATATGTATACAAAACAGTTTGATACGTTAAAAGGCCATAATATATACCCAAGTATATGTACAATGATAGTGTATCTACGTAATAAACTTTTTCCATTTATTGATATTGTAACATATCCGTGATATTTTAAATAAATTATTTTGTATATTTTTTTAGTAATTACAAAATATTCTTTATAATATAATTAATAACACTTTACCATACTTCGAAATTTATGGTTGCATTACATCTTTTCAATTTATCGCAATCACATTTGAAAAATGTGAGACAAAAACGAGATAAGATAAATCGTTTCTGTTGATTTTCTAATTTCAATGCCATCTACTGGCTAACGGTGTACTATAATATATGATATAATGAAAATGGGAAAATAATTTGTCAAGTTCACAAACATAAATTTAGAAAAGATAGGTAGACAGTAAATAGCTAATGTTCTGTCAATGAGTAATTAAGCAAGTAAAGTAACGATTAATATTTATGTAATATGTCAATCAATATTTTTAATGGATTCGAAAGACAGGCAAAAACAGATAAGTATAAATATACAACTTACCCAAAATCGATAATTGAATGCTACTAAACAGTAGTCTTGGTAATATGGGATTGATCGAATATAATTATTACATTCTTAAAAATATTGGAAAATTTAGCAATGTTATAACGAGATTACCATTACAGAAAAAGTTGTCCATAAAAATTCGTCGAAATCAACAAACTAACCGAAGAAGCTTTTTTATGCTTCCAACATAGCAAGATCAATTATTTTTACAATGCCATTAATCGAATCCTCGATAGAATTGTCCCAACGTATTCAAAGACTTCTTTCACAAAATACGATCATACGATCGTCAACTTCAAAAATACAATAAAATTCCGTGTCTATAAACTTTCTCTATCAAACGTCATCGAATGGCATTTAAATCGCGAAAAACTAATCTTTTTTAGAGAGAACGCGTTCATTTTCATCGAAGTGAAACCCAGTCGCAAGTTCCTCGAGTTTCTAACGAGTTTCACCGTTCGGCGCGAGGAAGATTTATGTCTGCAACGGCCAAGGGAATACGTACTATATCCATTGGTGCAACGTCGTCGTAGAAGAGAGAAGGGGACGACGTTGAAAACGCGATCGATCGTTGAAAGATCGCGAGACGATCGACGGACCGTGTCTTTCACGATCGTCGCGTCGGTTCTCGCCCTTATACGGTGATGACCGGTTTGCAATGAACTTATCAAAAGCCGCTCGAGCGAGACGGTTTGATCATTGATCATTATCTAGTTGCCGGCAATAATCGGTCGATGGGACGCAAGAGGTTAAGTGGACCGATCGCGCACAACGTAATGGCGACCGATTTAGCAACCGTTTCGGACAAACCGGCGCGCACGATCCTTCTAAATTAGCGCCGCTTCAGGACGCGACGTGATCTCGTCTGTCCGCCTTTCTTCCGTCCGCGGGCCACGATCGCCTTTTTTAAACGATAGCCGACCCAATTTCCCGAAACCCACTAACAGGATCTCGGCGTTTGGTGATTTTAAATGAACCTGAACACTGTGACATGATTTGGGGTACGGAAAGTTACGTACGGTACGTAATTCGCAAACACGTGTCTTGCAGCTCGGGACAGTTTCAATCGAGTTGAAATGTAAATACTCTGAGTGTGAAAAAAATAACACGAATATTTTTATTTACAGTACGTGTGGAAAATGCAGCGTGTCCCAAAAAATAGTCCTTTTTCGTGTTTTTAAATTATTTGTAAGGGAAATGAAAAAATCGTCGATTTCTTTATGCGTATGATTTATCGAAGGTTGAAAGTTATAAATGTGGAAAATCATGTTAGTGTCAAATAGTCACCATCATTTAAAAATACGAATTCTTTGAAGCGTATTTCGCATGACAGCTTTCAGATTTCTAAATGTTTTGCCCAGGAATAAAATGATCGTTGTTGGGGTTTAGAAAACATTTCCCCACTCTTCTAATAATCGTGACTTGGAAATCCAGCTTTTGAATCAAGGATTACATTTGAATAAAGTACAATAAATGATCAAATAACATAAATTGGGAATTCATCATATATGTTTCCTAAATCAATCCTACTGTTCTCCCTACTTCTTCAGATACCTTCTTTTCATGGAATATTTTTTTCTGGTATATTCTCTTCACAAAAGATATAGAATACACAAAGGCGGTAAAATTATAAAAACCACGTACTGTATATCTTAATAAAATCTATAGAAACATAACATTCAGAGTTTCAGTTCATACAGATCCATGAAGAGAACAGCAGGGATAAATGTCCTATTCTTCGATATTATTGTTTCATATTCTTGAAATATACTAATTTTTCAATATCCCTGTCTATCATTCGCGACATATTCTATTTTCAGTATTCTCTAAATATATGTAATACAAAACGCAGATTACACTCTCACTTTGGACATGCACTCACATTGAAATGTTAAATTGGAGGATATTGATTTTATAGAGTTAAAAGAGATTGAAAGGTACAGTGTAGGTCGAAGCTAGATTAAAACTGGAGTACACATATAGGTTAAATTGGAAGGAATTGATTTCAGGGGGTTGAAAAGGTTCGTAGAAAATATTACAGTGTAGGTTGGAAGTGAATAGGGTGTAGGTGGATACGTAGGTGGTTGTTGGATGGAAGTGAATAGGGTTTTAAGCGAATATGTGGGTGGAAGTTGCCGAGTAACAGTGAATAATAGAGTGTAGGTGACTACGTAGGCAGAAGTTGTTGGGTGGAAATGTCAAGGTTATTTCATTCAAATGAGCGATGGTGTGTCCTTATCGTACGATATGACAGAATGGGGTGGAATAAGATCAACTTTATCTTATCTTGAATGATTGCTTGTATAAAGTAATAAGTTTTTTTGGAACAAGGAACAAATTGCTACAATGTGATCATTGCTGTTTACTATTATCAATCTACAAATACTCAAATAATAATATTTTCACACATATTCATTTGGACAATTAAATTATTATATATCGCGTATAACGTAATTTTTGAAGAGAATGTTACTAACGAATGTGTAATACCATTCAACGTACTGTACATCGTTGTTTTTCTAAATTTTCCTTCAGCGACACTAACGTTGAAAAGGAAGATGGCGATGAACTTGCGAAAATTTTATAAAATTCGGAAAACCAATATCTTTCAGAAATACTATCAGAAATACCGTATCTCTATGGCAAAGTTACATAGGCTAATAACCTTATTCCGGTGAAGTGCTAAAGTACATTTATTTCAATCGAAGAAAACGAACACTTCATACATTACGACCTAACATATGCATATTAATTTTCCTGCTTCGTTTTATCAATTTTCTATACTTGTAGAAACACGAATTTATCTTGTTAAGAAACGAACCGATAAAAATGTACATGAGTTATTGATTATAGTATGATCCACTGCTTCTTTGTACGCTCACAAAAGTTCATTTGAACTGGTGCACGGTATTTCATACAAATCCCTGGAGAGTTTCTACCTTACATAACACACTGGATGCTCTGCTAAACGATAAAGCCATTTGCACCGGCTGTTTTACCAAACGATGAAGTCATTCCAACGGATGATCCTTTAATTATTTTCATCAACATATTAATGTTGCACGTTGATCAAGCAGTTCGCTTACTTAATTTCAATCATCCGCCCCGCTCGGAAACATTAATAAAATCATCAATATTACGCGCCGAATAATGTAACAGACATCGGAATCGAACGTAAGAGAAGATAGAATTAAATTAATGACACTACAGATCGCGATTCATTTCAATCGGTACTTTTTATACTTCTGTTTGTAGAAACTGTTAACATAAATATCATTCCATGTCGAACCTGATTAATGAAATTTGCGTACGTTCAGTGAATCTCAGCGGTCCTTTACTTCTATGGGTCTATGAAGCAAAATGTTTGAGAACGTGAAACTGGAAAGTCGTAATTCCAGACTACTAAATACCTTAGGATTATTCTATACGAAGACGTGTAATTAGCATCATTGTGTACGCACGCTTGTTATCTTTCTGTTGCCTGTAATGTAAAAAGAAATGCACATATATAAATTCGTTATAGTGGTATAGTTTGAGAAAAATAATTAATTCCCATCGCGTATGAGAATGATGAGATTGAAATTACATCTTCCTCCTACGAAATTTCATTCTCATATCTTTTATTAGGTTTTTTTACGCGCCATTCATTATCAGCGTTTCTGAAGCTCTGACGTCAGTTCGGTGAATTATCCTTAATGTTAACGTTTGCAATAGGTACGGTAGTACCTCTTAATATTGCCTCCTTATAAAATTACTGAATCGCAAATTTTCTCGTGTAGAAAGGTTATACAGATAAATTTATTAATTAACTATTGATGGATATATAGCACAAAGACATCAAGATTTTACTAATTTCAAAATAGAAATTAATAGTTTATTATACAATCCTCTCAGAACTTAAAATATTTGATTTTTCTACGTGAGAATGTGTTGCACGGAAAGATCTATGTTGCGTGCTGATATTCAAATTGCTGTTTGATTAGTCACAATTTAAACAATGCGTATCAATTAGAGCAACTAAAAACTAGTTTCATGCACATTTTTTGTCAAACATCTTTTCCAACATTCTTTATCAATGCACGCAGCTGACCCTTGGCGTCTGATTGCCTATCGTGTCCCAACAAGTTGCACAAAATGTTGATATATGGTTTCAGTCGTTACGTTGATTTAACCAAAAAAGATCAGTCGGGTTTAGAATGTTATCGTAATCTTAACTGATGCAAGTTAGTTGAACCACTTGCTGCTTCCTTATCGTAAAGATATAAACGTAAAATCTCTAAGGATTTATAGATTATGATACTTTTTATCTATATAGGTAATACTTCAGTTATTTAAAGAGTAGAAGATTAGCGACAATTATGATCTCTATTGTTACTTATATTTGTATAAATTACTCCTCTTCTGAAACTCGATGATTTTAGAATGGAAATTCTATGTTAAAGATGATAAGAAGAATAGAAAAATCAAAGATTTGTAAACATGAACAATGAAATACACATTTTATGTAGCCTAATCGGATAGGCTACTGTTTCATTGAAATTCGTTCAAATTCAATTATTTCTGAAAAACCTTGAACCTCATCAATGAATAGGTTCTTTTTAAAATTAGATTTAATTGCGTTCATAAAACCTTGGCGCGAAGATACAGCTAAATATCTGCAAATCTTTGCAAATCTGCAACCGATTTGTTTACGATTTACCACTTCTTATCAACGTTCCATACACAGCAGTTTATGAAAATGTTTAAACACTTATTATAGACTACGTTTATGTGTACGTTGTGTACGTTATATCAGACGTTCTTGATTATATTGATAAGTCATGATTATATTGACAAAATTTGAAACTAATCTGAGACTGTATATATAAATCATATAATATTTGATTGCGAACATATATTTAGTAAAAAATTATTGTGCTGTATAAATAACCATCTTAGACACATAACGAGTATTAAAGATGGTTCCATTGAACCTACAGTTTATTAATTTGATGATTAATTGACAGCTCATATATTTTTTTGATTTTTACGAAATATACATATATTAATAAATATACATATATGTATATAAATCTACATAGATATGCATGTGTACTTGCACTAAATAAAATAAAATAAATATCTTGTAACTTCCACGTGCACTTTTAAGCTTGTCTTTTTGCCAATATAATTTTATATTATATCAATCAAATCATAATAGCCGGGTCTCGTCGCAATACTAATAAAATTTCAAAATATTTCATATCATATAATGTACACGGTATATTTATAAAAGGTATAGGTAAGCGTTCGAATGATTTTGTGAATCTCCGCGAGTAGGTACATAAGTTAATTAATTCAGAGCAAGCTACAACACACGGGGGTAAATCAAAAGGGTTGCGGGAACAATAAAAGAAAGATATATGTACGTCTGTCACGGTTGCGTAATTTAATAATAAGCATCGTAGAAACGTAGACCATGGCTCGATGATGTGCGACCTTGTTGCATCTGAACACGAACGATATACGTACGTATATGCCGCTTTCTCTGTAATTATAGGTTGCTCTATCGTACCAGGAACCGGCAGAGAGCGCACTTTTCCGGTTTCGCTGGCCAGCGTGTCTCGATTAATGACCTTCTCGCCGTTTACGCTCATTTCGGGACTTTGGCGCACGGTTATTTATGCGCTAATAAAGACAGATGATCACGATAGGTTCTCCTACAATCGTGACACGGATTAGGGTTGCTGTGACACGTTTGATCGGATGATAAACAGCGAGCACGCGATTAAATAATGAAGAAAAATTGACGGTGAATGTAGAAGTAGAAATGATAGGCTGTAATAGCCTTTGTAGCTTTATATATCAGCTTAAATGGGGCTTCGGATATCTTCATTTTAATGAAATGTGATCATTAAATACCTGGAATCAAATTCTCTCAATTTGTAATATTTTTCGTTCTTCTCTCTTCTTTAACGCGTTTAACATTATATACAGTCTGTCACACAAGAGCGTGTCTGCGATATTTCTGTAAATATTTATATATTTGCAAAAAAATTTATATGAATTGAATCTACATCTAAAGCACTAATACGCTATTACTTAGTAGGGTGTCCAATCTCCTCCATTAGCGATTATAGCTTGACATCGTTTCGGCATACTCTCGACTAATTTTTGAGCGTAGGATTCTGGTAACGACCTCCATATCTTTCGAATGTGATGTACAAGTGTTCTTATTTTTGTGATACGTCTTCCTCTCAGCTTGCATTTCATTAGGGACCACACATTTTCGATAGGGTTTGCATCAGGGGACTGCGATGGCCAAGGAAGTACTGTGATGGCGTTTTTCGCTTTCCATTGGGTGCAGATGCGACTTCGATGTTTAGGGTCGTTGTCTTCTTGCAATATCCATTGGTCCTCGGTTTGGTTGAACCAACGTTTCACGGATGTGAGAAGTCCCCTTTGGTACAATTTCACCATCTTTTGTGCATTCAGATTGTCTGTAAAGACGCACAAAGTCCCAAAACCGCGTGCGTTAAAGCAACCCCAAACATGCACTTTTATAGGGTGTTTTACACTTCTTTGAATCATCCTTCTTCCATGGATAGTCCAAGCACGCCTAATAGGACACCATGCCCAAAACGAAGATTCATCAGTGAATATTATATTACTCCAATCACGATCTCTGTTTTCATTCGCCCATGCCAGACGATTTTCGACGTTTCGCGTACGCGGCACTCATATTAAAAAGCTCTGTTCCTTTCACTGTTTCAAATGAAACTGAAAGGTATTCAGCAACGCGTATTAGAGAAGTTTTCGTTTGTTTACATTCTTTTTATCTCATTCTGATTAGGTGTCAGGTTTCGCAGATATCGCAGACACGCTCTTGTGTGACAGACTGTATTTTGGCATAGAGAACGTATGACATCATAAAGGTGTCGATTGCGTTGGTAAGAGTTAAATAACTTTAACCATTAACCAATATAATAAATAATTAATAGTTCTTGAGAAACGTTTCGTCGTATACTGCACTAAATATATTTTAATTCTAAAATAATATACATTTTTCTTAGGATCACCATGTATAGGTAAATAAAGTCAAATAGTACTTGGAAGAAAGATTTCTTTTAATTTAATCTTCCATCTGTTTAAGGTTAATTGGTAATAACAATTGACATAAAGTTTAGTGCTGTGGAGATAAAATAGATTGTACTACATAAAATGATATAGGGTCTGACCTTAACAAAGAAAGGAACAAATTGAATTCAAAGATTCTTTCACGATTGAATTTTTATTTTCTCTCTAAGACAGTTGATGGTCGTAGTATAGAGTCTGTGTTTCTGTTCAATAAGCTTATGGTATTTAACCACCTAATATTTTTAACTAATATTTATCTAATATTTTTGTCTAATATTTTTGAAGTATCAATTCGTATTCTTTAAATTCTTAAAAAAACAAAAACAAAATACTGTAGCCTGAACAATTCAAAAAGATTTTTAAAAGTGCAATGGAAAATCTCCAAATGATTATTCAATAATGTCGAAAACAATTTTAATTATTCGTCCACCGCAATCCATTTCTCATATTCGATCAATTTTGTTAACGTTGCAATATTAAAATTTGAATTAATCCATCCATTATTCAACGACATCGCATAATTTTCTTCCTTTTATTCTCGGTAATATGAAACGTTTCTTAAAAACTGTCAATTATATATCAGATGACTAAGTTGTAATATTATCTATCTCTGGAAAAATTGCCGACCATACAACGTTTCTCGAATGCTTTAACGATGTTAAATAATTGACTGTATCTTCGAATATGTTTTTTTTTCTCTCTCTCTTCTATTGGAATATAAGTTTCATTATCGCGAGGATGCACAGGTATTAGTGACGCGGCAATTTAGTATTGTTATTCACTTCCGAGTATCGGATAATCGTGTACAACGCCGATTTAAGATTTGCTAGGATCGTTTATCACGATTGTCTTTACGAATCATTTGATAAGAAGCAATTATTTCTGTTTCTTAGTGTACAACCTTGAATTGGTCAAGGTAAGATCAAACAATAACTCGAACTATTTCTTTTTTTGATAAAAGAATATATCGTTGGTTTACGGGTAGAGTAATAAATGTTAAAAGTCGTCAGGCTTGAGATTTCAGTAGAAATAAATGCTAGAAGCGAATTATTTTCTAGGAGTATTATTCGAAAACAATTATAGTAGCTAGTAAGAAAACAGATTGTCCGAAAAGTTTCTTTCGTTTCATAAGTTGATAGTAGATGAACAACAATTTCTGTTTTATATTATTTTATTGAATTATGTGTGATCCATTTCGTTCTATTTCTATTATTATGTTCGTGCATAATTCAATAAACTAATATAAAACAAAAAACATTGTGCGTCTATTATTTCCTTATAAAACGAAAGAAACTTTTTGGACAACCTAATATCATGATTCAAAAATTATTTCAATAAACGATACACACAAACGTTTTACCAGACATACTGAAAATATAGGCTAGTGACTACATTATAGAAGAAACAAAATTCGTTCATTGCCAAATTCGTCGACGATTAATAACTTTTCATTTCAAACTTTCTATTTCAAACTAATTTTCTGGGGAATTTACCTTTTTATTTCTGTTACTCTTCTAATGAATTGACAATGTTAGCTTATGTAGCTAGTTTCCTAAAAGTCTTTCTATAAAGAAACATGTTTCTGCTTTCCATCCTTGTCAATGTAAGAAGATATTTTCATACATAAGAAAACACACGCAAACACGTTCTTACGATCCTATATATCATATAATATTCTTGTGAATTCTAGAATGACCTATTCTGTTCGTGTTCACTTCTTAATGTATATTTATAAACTAAGCTTTCCTTAGATTACAATAATTTTTTATAATCGTGTTTACCAGCGAAGTACGAATACTTGAGTACTAAGGGTAATTTACCAAAGACTAAAGAGAATCATTTTATTGTTTAAATATTATATTTTTAAAGACTTTTAAAGTTGTATTCTTTATTATTATATCATCGCTATTAGGTACTTTTTTGCGTATAGATACGAGAAGAACGATCGATACAAACTGAATATATGTATATCCTACGATGCATTTGTCCTTTCAATTCCACGGATCGGATAGCAACAAGTTATTGCAGTTACGGCGACCTGTCTCTTAGATTTGAATCTAGTATTTCGTTCGTCATCGAATGCTATTTCAAAGCAACGCCGATCGAAATAGAAGATAAACGATGTTCTGCAAGCTTGTCGAACGTTGCAGAGTGAATTGCGATTCCTCGTAGCTGATTCTGTGTTTAGCAATTAAATTATCGTTTCGTTGAAACGATAGTGATTGATATAAACGTTGCCCCATTTTGAACCTCCTTATCAACTAATAATTTTCCAGTGCGAAATTCGTCGTTGTTATGAAACAATGTAATCTTATCTGTTTCGCTGCGTTTGCACTTTCTATTTATCGTCACGGGTATTCTTTCTTTTCTGAATAAAAATTTTCACAATTGAATGGAATTTTTCTTTTAACAACGAAGATAATAATATAATATCAATTACTATTACCATTATCGAATTTTTCTATCCTGCTCACAGTTTGTAATTATAAACTTAGTTTCAATTCGATCTATCAATCATTTGATATTAATAAAAAATATCCCGTCGAAAAAGTGTTAAAGAGACGCCAGTATGTAAATTAAGATCATGATAATTATACTTAAATACTTTAACTTGAGAAAAGTTAGACTTTATTACAAAATCGATTAAAATACGATTCTACTTTATATGTCAGCCTTCAACTTACGAACAGTACTTTGTCGCAAGAGAGTTCGCATAAACCGCGTGCAAGATTAATCAATTTCAAGGAGGTTCCGTTGCATTCAAGTGTAACAGAGCTAGAGTTAGTCGACAGGAATGACACTCGATAGCAGAATTAATCATCTAATCTTACGCTTAAAACGATTCAACCTAATCAAACAACATTAAACCAGTTTCGATAAACCAGTCGACTAATCAGACAAGATAGAAATAATTTTATACAGTTTAGAAAACGTTTCATACATTTTTCCATTTATCGCGTTCACTAATTAATTTGTTTCAGTTCCTCTAATACAATATCAATCAAATCTATAAATCGCTAATAGGTACATTACTTTTATCCTATTTCTATCCCGCAAGTATTTCGAAAGATGATCTTTAAATAGCATAACGTCATGTCACCACGTTCGTCTGTAGGAAACGATCGATCGAAACCTCGAAAGTTTTCCACGCTAGGTGTAATATAGCGATTGAGTAATACCAGGGCGGAAAACTAAAGGGGAGAATGCGAGAGGAAAATTAGAACTATATCGACGAAACAAGATCTATATGATCGATTCGTAACTGTATCGCGATTATTTCGCTGCAGTTTTAGTGGTTCGAAATTTACACGAAACTGTAGATTAACCTCGTGTTCGTCAGTTTCACAAACTCATTGTTACTCTCTCTGCGTATACGTATCGAGAGATTAAAGTAGTAGAATCTTGGTACCGATAACAGAGGTTCATGTGCCTCAGACTATTAAAGCTTTGTATGCTAGTACCACGACGATACACGTGCATTATTTATCAAAAAGTAATCGCTAATAATCCTGGCAGTCGTTGCAATTGAAAATAATAATGCAAGAACAAAAGCGATCCGAAAGCCTATTTCGCAGCATCACAGCATCGCGGTATCGTCATACTGGCGCGCCTACTTTCGATTAATCTTGTTTTCGAGCATACGGGGAGGGAGAGTAATCGATTCGACCTGCTAAGCAAGATAGATACGTACATAGTTAGAAAGACGGTTCTTCCTCTCTTGTGGACGATGGTTCGCGCTTGGTCCAGTGATTTCGTTCCTGGATCTCGTTGCCGATCGGCTCGTTAACCGCGCCGGTTAATCGTTCAGAGTTCTACGTGAGGTCGCGTAATCTCTTCACGATACAGAAAACGTTATCGTTCATTCTGGATCATCGAGATTACAGCGCCAGACGTCAATTTATCGGGACGTGAGATCCGTTTCCCCGTCGGTGAAAAATTACGCCGAGAATCGGTATCACGTCGGGTGATAAGAGATTCGATTCTAATGGAGATTACATAATCTTTGACTTCTTGTGAAAATTCGTGAACGTAAATATGGATTTAGAATCTGTAGTTCTGAATGTAAATTTGAATTGATTTTTCAATAGGTTTTTGAATAGGTGTGTGTAATAGCGAATGAATTTCTCGACACGTGTTTGTGATATTGAATGTAATTTGGGACTTTAATAATCTTCTTTCCCTCGTGATAGGTTTATTTGAAAATAAATGATGTCGGTACAACTTGATGATGTACAGAACCTTTGTAGTAGAATTTTTGGTAAATCAATCGAATTAATCTAATCGATGCGTTTCAGCTCAAACATCAGACCAAATCTCCAGATCATTTTAAACTACTAGTCAAGATAACTTGTGTAACTTGTGGTAAAAAAGGATTTTTTAATAAAAAAAAACTGTTTTGTCATAATAGTAAATGGAATAAGTGAATGTGTGTGATTTAGTTCTTAAGAATTGAATATTAATCGCGTGTCGATGTAGTAAAATCGAGAAATTGATGAAAAGTGGAATTGATAGGTTTGGTTTCTGAGAGGCTTGTATGTGAGGTTTAAGAGGCTTTAATGTGTCATTCTGACACAATTCAGATAATGGGATAATTCACTATCGATAACGATGAATCATGCATAAAAATTGTGGCAGACTTTAAGGATTAGTCAAGACGAAAGTCATCCTGCCGATTTCACGCCATATGTTACAATAATTAAACACTTTTATACTTCAGAAGACAAATTTATACTTTCTACTCGTACAATACAACGATCATATATATTCATTAAGGTTTCTCAGAATTACATATCTCTTAAGTATGTTAACGTATGAAAATTCGCAACTAACAATGTATTGTTAATAAAATGAAAATAAAGATCTTTTATATGAAAATACCTCGCGTGCGTACGAATGTCCAGCAAGAGTGATATGATTCTTTCTTCGTAGCGGGAAGCCAGTTTAAAAGAGAGGTGAAAGTGGAATTTCACTCGGTTTCTTTTCCTATGATATAGAATGTAGATAACGATTGCAACCACCTTTCTTCGATACGTACGACTTTTACTCAATCTTTATAAACAATCGATATCTAATCAAACATGAAGTACATGAAACATTGTTGAAACGCTAGATTCATTTATTATCCCTAGTCTTAATATTTCTTTGCAATCAGATTTATACTAGTTTCTCGAGATCGATAAAACATTGGTATCTGGTATATTAAATCTTTCTAACTATGACTAAGAGAGAAATCGTTTCTATAAATTACAAACACCTTAGCAATGTATTTGATTTTATTCGAGCGTGATAATCACAGTGATAGGACAATTACTAGGAACAATAGCATTAGTAGATAAAATATCGCGTCATCGAAAATGTTATAGGAAATGGTTAAGGAATGTAGAAGAGTTAAATTTTCTTTAATTTTTAATTCGATTCTAATAAACAACGAAACTTGATAGAAAAAAGTTCTACAAGTCAGACTGTTAGAAGATTCTCTAGAAAGCAATGACTCCTTCTATAATTTTAAAATTTTATTTTCCATTTATTTTTGTATTTGTCAATAGAATTTTTATAGAATTTTTCTAACAAATAAAATTTCATTCAATTCTACTATAATACTTTTGTGCTACTTTAAGAACATTTTCGTAAAAAATATATCCATCTAAAGGAAATTATCATTTTAGAATTATTAGTATCCATAGCAATGACGCCGAATTAATAACGAAGGTAATAATTTACAAGATTGGGTATAGATACAATGAAATAAGTGATTTCAATTTTTTTGTCAACTATATGTGTAATGTATTTTTTACGCGTACTAAAACATTTAATTTATTCGCAAGATAAATTTCCTGTTATTCGACTGTAGATGTTTATGCATTTATGCAAATTTGAAAGATGCAAGAATATCCAGGATGTATATAGTATGCAAAAATACATAAGATATCTATAGTAATCATTATAATTCTAGTGGGTGAGTAAAATTTCTGCTTAGGTTCTATTTCTTAAGATGTATGCATAAAATTTGATTTTGCATAAGCATTTACAATCTGCCTACTACTATAGAAACCACGATCAATTTAAAAGAGCCTTATCTCTTTTATGAAATGTTATTGGTACGAAAATATTATAATAAATAATATAATAAATATTATAATAAATATTCTACCTTCAATATGTTATATATTTTTGCACATTGTATGCGTCCTATAGATTACTGGCCGCTTAATTTTCTTCAAAATGTAAAAAGATTTGTAGTCTGATAATAGATAGTCGCTACAATGTAACAGCCACGTTTAAAGAAAAACGATATAACATAGGGAAATATTTTCATAATTTTATCAAGCAGCTAATTTTATTTAAAAACTAGAGCTGAGCATGAGAAATGAAGGAAAAATTGATCGGCAGACAACGGGAAGAAAAGCTCGCGGTTTTGTAATCGCACTAACACGCGGTCAAGAAAAGAAATGAACGGAATCGATGGCAATGGAAGCAGAATACAGAGAACCACAGGCAACTTTCACCGGTTTTCAATCGGCCTGTCGGTCAACCCGCAGAGATCTATCGATCGATAGATCGGCCACGGGACAATCTCCTTTCAACGAATGCTCGTTCACTGTTCCTGTGTGTCATGCGATCCGAAGATCGAGGGAGGTAAGAGAGAAAGTGAATCGACGGACATTAACGTTATTTACATACGATGTTACATAACATATAAAAAGGAAATATTTTTTTTCTCTTCTTTGAGACTACTGCGTCGAACGATGACTTTATATAATCAAAAATATCTTTTCTACTTTTTGTCACTCTTATTTAATACTCAGTGTTAAGGAATGCAACGCGGTGACTTTATGACACAGCGAAGCATTTTATACATTTTAGTATGCGTCCCACATGCGGCACTTGATAAAAATTCGTCTCTTTAGAGATCATTGTTTGTTTCCTCGCTAGAAAAGTAGCATAAGGTCATATCGCAAATAATCTTCTAGTGACCTTTGACCTGGCGAGTTTACCCTGTTCCCAAACTAGCGACTAATCTCTTTATCTTCGCCCAAGGGGTATGTTTCGCTACAGATTTACAGGAGCGGGATGCTGCAAAATTGGTTGCCTCTTAGAAACAAGTAGTTAGTTGTCAATCGCCATTCTTAGTTGCTAGTTGTCCTCCTTAGTCGTTACTCGTCACAAAGTCGACACTTGTAGTCGTCACCTGTCCTAGCCAATAGTTGGTTGTTGTCTCGAATTAAATCACGTTTTCGCTAGTTTATTTATTATCCTTCGACCCTAGCAATCGTGCCGGAAATTATTTCCCAAGTTAGTGGCTGGCCCTTCGAGCTAAATAGCTAGTTTTTTATTTAGTCGATACACCACGTGCAAAATCCAACAAACCTCGAACGATCGCAATATTCGATCAATTACAGGGATAAACACCCAGTGAACGTTTTTGACAGACTATAAAACACTCTTAAAAAATAATGTGTTATACTAGAACTAGTTATTCTTTGAATTTCAGCAACCGTGGTTATTTATATTATACATTAATCTTATTGCGATAAATCTTCTCAGAATATTCTTCGTTTCTTTTTTACTTGTTTTATTTTAGAGAAAGAGCTTTAGTATTTGTAGATTTTATTGATCATTGGTACAGAACTATATCGTCGGACACTCTATGAGAAAGTATTTACTCGTTGTTACGTCTATATTGACAATATTAATGAAATGGAATTATTTTATATACAATAGAAAGGTTTTCCCACGATTAATCATATACATATGTATGTATATTTATCGGTATGAATGTATGATAAGTTGAGAGAAAAATTGGTTAGAGTCGTTTAAACTTTAGCCTTTTTAGTTAGTTTTCTTTAAATCTTCTTACAATTAGTTATATTTATATTTCACAGATGATACAGTCTCCATGTTCAGCATTAAAGAGTACAGCATGTTATTCCAGCGTAAATAGTTAATGTTTCTTACAATGAGTTTCTTGGATAGAAGTGTAAATTCAAAACTTGATAAAATTATAGTTGTATGATTATCATATAGAGCACCGTATAATTATTCTTACAATTACTAGAAACCAGACTGAGACTACATAATAAAACAAATTTGAAATATGGAACAGAATTCTGTTCTACTTTTTCTATTCAAGAAATATTCCCTTATCAGTTGTCTCGTTAGTAGTCATCAGTTGCATGATACATTCCCTATATATATACATTTCTATGTTACTAGCATTATATAATCTAATTTTAATTTAAAAATATAAGCTATACAAATGATAAAAGAACTATGTTATTTAGAACAAATTTTATTTTGCAACCAATAGTCCAAAGTACTTTTTGAATTGTTAACACTCATCCTGAAACACTCTGTGTACTTCAATACATTAAAACACCGAACGATGTGCTAAAATGCATCGCTTCGTTGCAATAATAAATAAGTCTCGCAAAGAACAAGAAACGGATACATGTTGTTTTCGAGATTGATAAATTCGACAACGATAAATTTGACGGAGAATGATGACTGTGAAACGAACGTGATTTCAACGTATTCGAAACGTTGTATTTTAAGCATATTTAAGAAAGTTCCGATTGATCGACTGAATCGAGTGTCTGCAACATTTCAAGGATGCTTGAAAAAAGACCATGTGATTATTATGTATGAAACTAAATGCTAGAGTTTAAACATGTAACTTTAATAGATTTTATAAGAGGAGAAGACAAATGCATCGATTAAATTAGCAGTTTCCAATGTTATTAATCAGCCGATATAATACTCATGGTAAGATTATGTAAAATTATAGCTACTTTTAGAAATATTAAGTTGATGTGTGTGAAATGTCGTTTCTTCAGAGTTTCGATTTTACGGATCAATATCATCCTTTAATATGTGCTGATCAAATATTAACAGGATTTGTAATAAAAATATTAGCGGTTCTTGAATATTCATTATGAATATTCAGAATATTGATATAATTTTGTATATGTGTCTAAAAGAAAGCAAAAATTGGTGAAATAAAAATTCTACAACAGAAAAATTCAACGTTAAGAAAATTCCTGTCTAAGCATTCTGCTGTCTTTCTAATACTATGTAAATAACCCATTTCATTTGTTTCAGACTAATCATTTAGATTCATACAAATTAGTATAGTTATCGATCCTCTTGAACTCTCTTTGCATAATTAAGCAATTGTGCAAGTCATAGGTCATTCATGTAGAATTTCATTTTAGAATTCTATATCAAATAGGACTATTTGTGAAACTTATTCATTAAATTTATAAATTTAGATAGAATTGATCAATTTCTGATTCGTAATTTGTAACTTGAAAAATATTATTAATCGTATTAATACAATAGTGAAATTTATCTGTAATAAATCTAAAAAGAAGAGAATGAGAAAAAAAGGAAAATTGTAAATCGCAATATATTGCAATTACTCGACAAAAGCATCGAAATCAGCACAATAAAATCCGTTTTGCTTTATTTTTTGTTATCTCACCAAGAACCACATTCACATAGAATGAACAGAAACGACATCTAACAGAAAATTAAATTCATTCGAGACCATCGTTCTCCGTCACGATTATCATGGTCGAATTTATCAAGACCTAAACTCGAATACTGTTCGAATTTATCAAGCTCAGCTTTCTCTAACAGCTAGCTTATCGTTCCATTAAGTTGTCGCGAGTCGCGTTTGATCGGACGACAAGATTAATCTGCGTGAGAATTTCATACAATTGATTATATATTGAAATATTAACGCTTTATCAGACAGCTGCTTTTACTACTAACAACGACCTGTTATCGACAACATTTTTCGAAAAATGGCAAGAAAGATTGATAACGAAGGAGAATTAATACTGATTTTTAGATGTTCTTACTTTGAATTTTATGATTATGATTTTCGATATATTTCGATATAAATAGAAATTCGAAGGAGGATATTTATACAACATCACACTTTTATAAATATAATTAAGAATTACGATTTCTTATACAGTAGAAATTCACAAATTCAGATATTATAAGTATATTCAATAAGTTCATCCATTGAACTGGATACTAACTAAAATATCGTTCAAATAAATACAATTTATATAAACAACAGTCCTACTGCACAAATTAAAATCTATCTTTTAAAATTACAATTCTCTCTAACTCTTCTTTACAACAAGTAAATAATATAATTATAAAAATAAATTATTTGTCAGTTGATAAAAATTGTACGCTAATCGTATGTCTAAATAGTGAAATTGAGACAAAGTCCAATCCTTGACTTTCGTTTCTGAAAGGTTCGTATAATGTACACAAGTTTTATTATTTCTGTTAATTATGACCATTGGTGTGGATTATCGTCGGAGTGTTAAAAGGTTGTCAACGAAAACGGAAGCATTTTGGCGCAACGGTGAAATCAACGGTTTCACGGAAATCGTGTTCCGATCAGGATGCAGAGTCGATTTCTCGACTCGATGCATACTCGAAGTGAGTCAGCACGGGCGTGTTGCACGTGGAAAAAAAGTTTCTATCACCTACATACCTATTTGCTGAGGCGCATGTGACGAGAATGCATAAGTTAAGTGTCGTCTGGACCTCGTTAAAATAGTAACGACTATGATCATACTTGTCTTTACGACGCGTACAGAGGGATGAATGATAAGGGTTGTGAGTTGGTTTTGTACGAAGATGGCTTGGATCTATGTCTTGGTGGTAGTAATAGTGTGATGGTAAACGATATGCATACACTACAGTGCACCCGTAAGAATTTGGACATTTCCCAATTATTATTGAAAATATATAGAATATACTTCAAACGAAAGTCCTTAATTTAATTTTAGTCTTTGATTTTATCTCTAGTAACTATGTATATACAGTTTGGAGATATTAATGAAAACAATAGTTGATCTAAAAGTTTATAGAGATTTTGTGAAGTGTCAACCATGAGTGATGCTGATATATTCCGTTGAAACTTATCAGAGTGTATTGTCACAGCTGCATGACAAGATATAACAAATCGACATATGCCAAAAAAGCAACCTTTTAATCAAATTACATCAAGTGTTTGTGGATGGTAGCGTAAATGTCAGACAAATTAATTAAGAAAATTCTAATAGGAAAGACTTCAAATATGATATGAATATGATAAAACGTATGTGAGAGTGAGAAATGAAAAGTGAGTATATGTGTACTTTACAAAAATGAGATTTATATAATACTGTCTTATTTACAAACTTATCTATGTTTATTGCTATTACTTTACCTTCCTTATGTACTTTATATCTTTTCAACCAATTTTCAATTTATGTAACGTATACAGTAAAGTCAATATATTGAGATGATTCATTCAAAATGTTCTTGCCTTGTTCCCAAATTTTTGGTAATACATTTAATAAGATCAATGAAACGAATATCACATTAATCAAGATAAAACTGAGATATTTGTATTATTAATAATAATAAACCACGCATACTGTTTAATCGATTAGTAGAAAATGATAGAAGTTTTGTAGGATCTTACTTACCCATCTATCAACGCAGGTCCCGATCTTCCATAACTTAAATCCGTTTGTCAAAATATGTCTGATAATAAAGTTGTGCGATAGTCCAAGTGGTAGAAGTTGACTGATTCTGTTTAACAGAAAATTCTTTCTATATTCAGAAACATTATATATTACATTAGAAATTATTCTAAGTTTCGATGTATAACTAACTTTTAATTCTAAATATCTGCGGTATAATGTCCTAATGTTTTATGATACAACAAATAATATACGTATTTAATATACTGATTAATCATCAGTTTATTATAAAAAACATCAAACTCTAAAAATGTTTTGCATTGAGTAATTTAAAGTGACGAAGACCACGGAGGATGTACACGAGTGACGAATCTACTTAAAATTGAAAAGTGACTTGTTAAACGCAAAGTTTATCACCTGATGCGAGATGTGAGAAAATTTTGCTTTCTGAGAAAACGTAGCCCAGCAAATTGACGTCTAGTTTTCTTGAAAAATGATAATTCAGGTGTTCCCGGGGAATTTCAAGGAAAAAATGTTAATATTACGGACACGTACTAAACGTGCTTGAAGCCAGCTTAAACGCACACGCGGACGTGTTTTGTTTCAGAATTCAACGATTCAACGAGTCATTCACCCCGCAATTAGATAATTTGATCGCCTAGTATGCATATTAAGAAATTCTGCTCCAACAAAATGTGCAAAATAGTATTGAGTGAAATTTTTGCTTTATTTCTTCCTACTTTTCTATCTGGAACTACTAATATTAATAATATCTAAATATTTCAACATCGCTTAAATAATTTAAATGTTAATTGATAATTTGTATTTAATAATAGTTTATTTGTGAAAATATAATAGATATTCCACTATGAAATTGTACAGATAAATAAGTATTCATTTTCTTGAAACAATCCTTCGTTTTCATTAGCAGTACAGCTAATTTTGTTACAAAGAATCTCGTTTATAAGTGTCAAGATCACAGATTTACTAATCCGTGTGACTTGCATAACTTTTTTCAAGTCTATTTATTATGACTTAGCGTCAGTAGTTCGTTTACAAGAAATTATTGCAAGAATGAGTAATGGGTATGCGATTCTCCATTAATCTTAAACAGGCAGATGAATACACAGAATTAAAAAACAATAATACAATCTCAAGATATAGAAACTACTATACACCGAAAAAATATGTAAACTCTCTAGAGTTCATGTGTAATAGGGATTCTGTTTACGGATAGCACGACTTTCTTTGTTCACGGACAGAGCGACCTTCTTTTGTTTTGAGAGACACTCATTTCCCAAACGGACGGACAGAGAGCAACACCAGAGATAGACAAGATCACAGAATAATTATTTAAAATATTGAAGATTGACGGAGAAAGATCGGTAGCTCAGGACGTTGAAAATCGACTCTTGATTTTCAGGTAGACATTGCACAGAACTTGTTATTTATTGTTTATGTAATTTATTGTTATAGATTGATATGAATTGTTGTTTACTCCTGTATTTTATTCAAGTATTTTCACAATAAACTCGATTTTCAGACTTCAGAATCGATCTCCTAAATTATCTCAAGAAAAACGATATTACAAATATATACATTTTTCTTATATGTATGTTCGATGCGTACATAGTTTTTCTTTTAGATGAATCAATCTAGATTTGGTTTCATGGGTATATAATACTTTAATCGCATACTATAATAAATACCTGTTATATTATAAAATTCATGGTGAAGTTTTCTAAGCTTGTCCCTGAATTTCTAAAATTCAGTATGAACTTCAAATGATAGAGTTAATAAATAAATAATAAGTAAATAATAATTCTCGTGTTTACAATTAATTCAAACACTTTCTAAAATTCTTCTTGCGCGTAAAGTTCATAATGTATCGTGCATTTTTTTTTTTTTTTTTTGCAAATATAATCCTATTAGTTAAAATAATGATATTTTCACTCTAGAAAATGGTTCACTTTTACACAGAAGTGTGCGAGATCCCAGAAATATCGGATCAGATCGGTTAACCAATTTTTATCTCATAAGTATCTTATAACTGGAGATTGATGGGATTCCCGGCAGTTTCAAGATTCTCGACTAAGTCGGGATTCCCAATACTTGCGGGATTCGCAAGAATTTTAAAATTATACAGGATAGAATATGGAGCAAAAGTAATAACGAAATATGCGACAGATATAATATTTTATTATAAAATATTATAGTATACTATATAATTTTATAATTCTCGAGAATCTCGACAATCTCGAATTACGGGATACTTGGGACGGATCGGGTCGGGTTCCCGACATTTTATGGTTCCAGCACACCCCTAATTTCCTCATATTACGTATATTCTATTCGTTTTGGCTTCTTAAAATTGTTCACAAATGCATAGAAATTTGCATTTTACTAACCACCAATATTATCATCCATGGAAAATTAGTAATCGTCGTAAGATTTGACAAAAGTACCATATAAAAATCTTGCTGACCTCGTACAGAAATAAAAATATAGAGCAGAATCGCGTCGCGTGTCCAGTCTGCATCTCGTCTGTAGCAAAACAAATCGATGGTGCTCGTGATAAATCGCGATTACCTTCCGGTTGGTAATGATTAATTAATTTCACGTCTGACGCAATTAGTCGGACCGCGCGATCGAACCGCTAATAGGACGTCACGTTATTGAGGTCGGCAAAAGTCTACGAGGTGTATTCCGTCGCGTGATTCCGCGTAGGCAAACATGTACGTGTATGTTAATTCCACTCAATCCTAATGGTATGTGTATTCAGGGCGTGACTGTAAATTGACTAACCATCCGCGATAGTCTTCGATCAGAAGTAATTTATATGTACGTTACGCGTATAACGTGTCAATTATTGAATGGAGACGATACAATAGTATCGATGGTAAAGAATAGAGATAGTACGGATAACATGAATACGCACTTAAGTGATGGGTAGATTAAAAAGAGAAGATACTCACTTTCGCGATATTCCTCAACTTGCAAATAATCTGGCATAGAAACAGTATGCATGATAAAAGGTAGTAAATAATAGGTAATAAAGCAAATAAAACGTCCAATTTGTTTGTCACAAATGGAAAAATATTGATGAAGAATAACACTATAAATATTGTTGTTAGGGTGAAGTGAATTTGATGATGTAAGTTAGATAGTTTAAAGCTGAAAGTTTACTTGAATGTAAAATAATCAAGTGGAAAATAAGTAGTAGAAGAATAATAGGAGGAATATTTCAATGTGGACGTAAAATCTATATTCACGTAGGATATAATAATAGTAAATATAGTGATCCATGAAAGTATTTGAATGTTTACCATAGAAAATTGCTAGGGATATGTTAAGTATATTATACATGTAGATCTTCTTGAAATTTTATTAGTACCATAAACGCAAAACGATTATTATAATTATGTTGATAAAATTTGGAACAAATTCAAAAATGTACAGAGTAGTATTGCAAATATGTAACCCAATCTTTAGTGATCGTTTAGAAAGAATAGCAGAATATGATAAAGTCGAGGAAACACATTTATATGCATAGTATAAAATCTTGTTACTTATCCCACTTAGTTCGATCATTGAAGAAAATTACTTGATGATTCGTTTAAGCAGCTAAACATAATTGCTGTCTACTATCTTGACCTTCGATTGATTTCAAATCATATTAGCACGATAATGAGTCTCATTATTTCACAAGAATAGTATTTAAGTACTTAGGAACAGCAAAGCAAATAATATAAGTAAATAAACAATATTACTGTTTCGTATTATTGTGATATACATATTTAAGGATGGATTTTTATAAAGTTTTGTTATGTTAAAAAGTACAAATGTTAAATACACACGAACAGCAAATTGAATAAGAAAGATAATATTCGAAAGAGAGATAAGATAATATATTCCTGTATATTTTCACAGACGAAAACGAAAATCCAAATTAACATTATTTATTTTATTGTATGAAAAGAATCACTTATACCAGTTGTATTTTTAACGTTGGGTATTTTATCAATTGCTTCTGTTGTATAATTGAAAACATTTTGTAAATTACATTCTTATCATTCAATATCCCTAATAATTGCGTATTTTTTTAACGCTTAAAAAATGTTTTTTCTTGTATTTTGTCCGAGACAAAAGATGTATATCAACAAGATGTGCTTTAACAAGATGTATAAATATCATAAGATTATTCATTTCTATTAACAATATATAGCAATACTAATTTCTATTAATATTATTAAAATCAGTTTCATACCTACTTCCATTTACGAAATCAAATTAATTTACTCCATACAATTCACAATTTATAAATTAATAAATTGAAGAAAAACAGGCAAAAAAAATAATGCGTTTAAATTTAATACCGAAAGATTTTGCATGTTCTTTCAAAATCGTCTCTTTATAACATGAAACCAATAAGATAAATATCAAAGCGTAAAATTATCATGCAGATTTCAATTTTAATATAATTCCGTGTCATACACCTAAAAGGAAATCTTATTATTATCACCGAAATAAAAATGTCGAAATCATATTCATATTAATATAAGCAAAGCTTAGTAGATTTTTCAATAATTCTTTTTCCGAAATCGTCATTGATATTCGTTAATATCTGCCTCTCGTTTTCTTTCCTCGAGTTTCATGAGCATACTTCCTTTTAATTCAAACGAAATAAACTCAATGTTCATTTCGAGACGCCTTTTAAAATTCGATCTTATCGACTACGATCAATTTTGCCATTATTTTGAATTCGAAACGAATATTTCATGTTCGCATCGTTCGTAAATGAAGAAAACTAAATCTTCATGTGGAATCGCTTGTGTCGAAAAAATTGTCTGTAATAACAGGCTTGAATAAAGTTATCGGGTGGAAGGCAATCATTATTGGTAATTTGAGGATGCAACTGTTCCTCACGTGTCTTCCATCATCGAAATTATCTTAGCAGCTATAACCTCCTTAAGGTTCCCGAAATTTACCTTATAGCGTTACAAATTTTTCGTTTTGTTCAGTTGGATGCTGACGTTCTCTTAATCATCCTTATTATCGATTTTTTTAATTAATTGTGAAGCTGTCACGATAAACTATAGTGATTCTTCGCAATGAGAAATAATAGATTTTTAAAATAAATGCAGTTTGAAGAGTTTGATTAGGTTTGATTTGATTGATTAGGTATATGTGTATATTTATTTAACAAGAAGTATAGACATATTTAAATAACTTAGATCAAGCCTTCGAAGCTTCATAAGAAGTTCAATTAGGTCAGATTATATTCTTTAATGTAGATATGGAATTAATTTGTAGGAAATTTTAATTAGTCTTTGAATCGTAGAATTATGATATCTGGAATAGTAAAAGGATAGTAAAATACGTAATATGTGTTTTTCCATGTAATAAAATATTTGTGTACTTTGGTATGCTGTATATTTTCTTCTGCAAAGATAACAAATTTTTATCTAAAAACTGCGTTATGCAATTATACTAGGGTTTGTTGAATACCTGTGACCATTATCGTAAAAATTATACATCAATTAAGAAATATTCGTATGTTTTTTTATGGAAATGTACACATTGTATTGAAAATTGTTCGAATTAAGCATTGAGAAAAACTTAATTTTAAAATACTTTGTGGTAATAAAAATGTCCCAAATTAGCAATGGAAACTATGAATATATTAATTTTGAGTCATATTTTGAACTTCGAATGCTACAACTAGAAATATTAGTAGTAATGATAATAAATACTATCCAGCATTTCGTTGATCAACTTCGGTATTAATAAGTTTTCATCTATTTAAAGATCATGAATTTGATAGTAACGTACACATTATTTTTATCGCCACACTTGGTTGCTAATAATCGAACTGTAATAATTGCATAGGTAATACAAATTGTGAACCGTTGCATACAGTTTATTTATCATTATTGGACGCACTGAATTGTAAATATCATAAATAATGTTTCTTGATGTCATAATTATTTCTTTATTTAAAATATATTTTGTTATATCATGCAGAAATATTCTCTTTATTAATATAGTTGGATTTACTTTGATTGGATGAGATTTTACGAAAGGTAGGAAACCTTTGGAAATGATTAAAAATGATATTCATAATAACTAAATGGTTGTGAATAATATACACAGATGGTATTTTAGTTATTTTCCCTATTTTTTAACAATAAACAGAATATCAATATTATTTCTATAATAATATATTGAAGACAATAAATAGAAGATATTAACAAATTATCAATATAACATGTAGTAACATAAACCAATAAGTGAAGTTTCAATGAGACCACAAGTTAAATAAATAGTCAATACAATTTCATATTGTTCAGGGAAAATCTAAATCATTAAAAATGTTTCAACAGCGCATAGTGGCAAGTTTATATTATTTTTAGTTTTCTACAAATAATATGGAAAAGCAAAGATCATTAATTCACCAGTTTCGTCCTAACTACCTTCACTTACTACATTCTACATGCATATTTTCAAGTAAATTTGGTTCGATAATTCATAAATAATCTAATGATTGCCTCTCACATTACTCTTAAGGTATAAGATTGAACAGAAGCCATTAATTTCCCCTCTAAAAATTCATTCGTTTTTTTAACATCTTCATATAATCATTCTTCCATCGATTATTTCGTGCTTAACATACAAAATTGAAAACAGCGTTTTCAATCTCAGAATTGGTTAGGTAACGTCGAAACGATTGATCCAATCATCGCGCGTGAAACGTGCCTCCTGAAATGTTAGAAAAATTGATTCACGGTTGATTGACAAGATAGCGGAGTCGACAGGAAGTTCAGGGATCGTTTCCCTTCTATTTAGCCGCGGGTAAGCGATTCGTAGCCGTCAAGAAGCGACTTACAGTTTAACGTGACGCTGCGCGAGACCGAGCGAAATGTCAGGCTGGGGAATTTGCATTTCCTAAATGCCATTGCGTGAAATCGGCCGGCTACGGTTCGCGGAATTCTTCAGTCGATCGAAAGTTGCCTTTTTTCCCCACTCTTTTATTAATTTCCCTTTTAAATCGTATTAAAACGCGTTTTCGAACGAGCATAAAATTTAACATCACGATGATACGAGATCGTCATCGCTAAATGTCGCTATCTATATTTTTACGAATATAATTAAAGAGATGTAATTTAGATAGAAAATTGTATTACTTACATTAAATATTATAAAGAGTACAGGACTTTGGATAATCAATTTAAGATAAACTTCCATATCAACTATTAATCTTTCATATTTACAATTTTTTATTATTAAATAAGAAATTTCATTATATATAAAATATACATCTCTCTCATAAACATGAACCAACTCTTTTTTCTACGATCTCCTCTACCATTAATTGAAATTTATACACTTCATCGATTATATATATAATAGTCTGATGATCAATTATTATGAAATTCACTACTATTGTGCGTATTATTCTTATTGATGTGACACCCACTGAAATTTATGTCGCATAAGCTATAACTCATTGCTTATTGCCCAATTAATCGACACTGCCTCCATCGTTCTGTTATTTAATCAACTTCGCGTATGTTATTCCAGAAATAAGCAAACAAACGAGCGTCAGAACGTAATCAAACAGAGAATTCCATGCGGGTATCGCGACCCAAAATCGATTTGGTCAAGGGTTCGAATCGAATGCAACCAGACTCCCCGCAGGCGGGTACTCTTTCATACTGTTCTGTTTCGCAGATAATGATAGTCATTGAGTATATGTGGTGCATTCATATTGTCTAATTTACGGCACTCGCCTCAAGCCAGCCATTAACGATTATTAATATAGAAATAATGTGACAGTTATCCGAAAGAAATCTCCTTTTAGAGTTACAAGAACAAAGATAAGTATATACTCACGTGCTTTCTTATTGATTTTTATGCATCTTCCTTATAATTGTACTTCTTTGACACGAGAAAGTAACCATATGATGGAGAAATAATTGAAGAATATTAATAAATAATAATTTTGTCATAATCTTCGAAAATTGCATACAGGTTTATATCGAAGAAAAATAGCATTGTACAATTGCAATTGATTTAATTCTGCATTTCAAAATTTTTATTATATGAGTAACTAACAACTGTAGCAGACTTTTACAGAAAAATATTCAGAATCCAAGGGTTTCGTTTAAAAAATAAAAGGATTAACAAAAACTCGTTTTTATAGATCGTTCAGATATTAGAAAAAACATGATGCCTTTGAAGGCTTTTAACTTTTTGTTAATGTCGTCGATGATAAAACGTAGTAATAAAAAATTTCGTGGTTCGTGCTTGTTGATTATGTAATATTTAAATTTTGATACAATCTTTGCATAGAAAAACTATTTATCAAACGATAAACCGAAAGCGATACAAAAGTAGGAAATACAAGTTTAAATACAAGCTTTCGAAGATAAGGAAAAGGGATTGTAAAGACTCGATGCAAACGGCCTAACTGCTTGCTCAATTTTGTGGGCATGTTAACTTCTGATAAAACCTGCATATCTATCGTTTCGTCAATTCGTAATGTGCTTTCTTGTTTTAACTACATGCCAGATAAGTACGTAGATTGCATCGTTAATTATACAGGTGTTGGAGCGATAACAAGGTCAACAATCCTTTAAGACTGATACTCTGTTTGTGCATAACGAAACCGATTCGTAAAGCTAATTACAAAAAACGTTTGCTTGTAGATGCAAATTAATTGAATAGGATAAAACACGATAAACCATGAGAATAATTAAATTCGCAATTAACGCGTTTATTGTACATATTTAACCTTAGAACATAAAAAGTTTATCGTATTTCCTATCGTATGATGTATTATCTGTTATCTTGTACAACTATGTTTCAACACTTTTATATTTCTTAAAGATATTATTTTCGCCCTTAAATTTCTTTTCAAAACATTCAGATTGTTAAGATTTTCTATCAAAAATATCTCACTATATTGCTTTGGAACGTTTCATCGTATCGTATCTTTTAAAGTATTCCAATGTTATCAGAACGAATGAACGAATTTTTTTTACGCTAATGATAAATGTGTAAAATAATGTGTGTCACGTAATAATTTTCAATTGGATCGCTTTATTCTATATAGTATTGCTTTTGCTACCTGCAGTTAAACACTGTTGACATAAGACACAATTAAACACTATTGCTACTATTGGTCATTTTGTATTAATAATCTATTTATAATGTTTCTAAGCATTAAATAACTATTTTCAATATTTACTATTTAATCTTGCTTTCGGAATTCAGTAAGCAAAATAAGAGACAAAACTATTTGTAGTATGACCTGATGAAACCAATGTTGCATTTTACGTATCTACATTTCGAAAAAATAATATTGTTCACATCATTGTCGACTCATATATCAAGGAATATTAAAGTTTTCACAAAAACATTTAATTATCTTCTTAAAGGGAGAATAAAATAGTACTTAAGCAAGTAGTCTTTAAAATAAATCAAAATTTGTGATACTTGCGACATACAAAACGCATCAATCACATCCTAAATACCTGTCTCTAAGTACAGTATGAAAAGAACATAGCACAACTTACAAAATTCGTTAAAATCGCTAAAAAAAAGAAGTCTTTTGCTAAAAGGCCCTAGCCTTGTTGAAGGATACTGGATTTTACTACTTACTATAGGTAAGTGTTTGTCTCACTATATGATCATTATACTGTCACTGGGACCACTAATAATCTTGGAAGGTGCATGTGACCTTAAACTCGTGATTAAAAAAAAAAAAGCAAAATTTAGAAAGTGTTGCTAAAATAACCATCGAAGTTGAAGTAACATTAAAACCAAAGGAATGAAAAGATAGAAAGAATAATTTATAAGAACGATAAAGCTGCGTGAAATAACATTATCGTAATATTTCAAAAAAGAGTACAAAACAATATTTGCGATAACTGCAGAAGAAGTTGCGAAAGCACTTTCATAAAAAAAAACAAAATAATTTTTATTACTCCTTGCAGATTATCCTCAAAAATACTTAAATAATAACACACGATATTTTTGCCACGTAATGTTTTCACCACATTATGTAGTTTTTAAGTCATTCAAACCAACAAACATAGTATGTATATAAAATAAACTTCTTTCCACTTTAATCATCCTTTTAGCAAATATCCGACACTTGTAAAAATTAATTATGTACAGTTTCTTTTAATCCATTTTCTCAAAAGAAATGATTATATTTATTCAACAGTTAAAGAATCTTCCCAATCCTTTGTTACAAATTCATTTGTTACAAAAAGAGAAGAGAAAATAAGAATGATCGAAAATATGGATTAATAAACTGATAAAATTTTGATTGATATAATTTCATCAAGATACATAATTCAATGTATCAAACTGAAGAAATTCCCAGTATAATAAATATTGAAATTTGAATAAATAAGTCTAGATTTAAACTTTTTAAATAACGTAAAGGGAAAGATATATAATAACAATAACAGATAAAATTTAGTCAATGATATACAATAATAAATTATTCCACGGAGGATAAATTATTAATTTGATAAATATGGAGACTTCAATAAATTTAAATTTAAATTTATTAAATATTATGATGCAAAGAAAGAAATATATATACGCATAAACTTGAAATTTTCCGCAAAAGCTGCATTCATAGCAAAATCTTCGAACAAACGCAAACTATAAACGATTTGCTTTTACATGCTTTTGGTTAAAAACGTAAGGCGGTTCTTTCAAAGGTCAACGAATCTTGGCGACGTATAACAAGAGACGTGCATGGAAGCAAACATCTTCGTGTGTCGTGTACCTTCTGAAAGGAAATTCGCGAACGTGCATAAACGTGGATATTCAGTGGACATCGTACGGTCTTTTAACTCTCCCCTTAGATCGGCCACCCGAGAGTGGAGGATGGAAAGAAAAAAAAAAAAAAAGGAAAAAGATGAACGATAATCCGAGCTCTCCTCGCAGGGAATATTAAGCGGGGGCAGTGAATGGAAATCGAGAACTTAGGCGAACGTCCATGTCCATAATGCTTTCTAAAACTGTTATTTATCGCATTTGCTACACACGCATCGGGGATTTCGTTAGGATTTATTGTACAATGTTCACTGGTCATCGACAACGACGTGAATCGCCTGAAACACTGGCTGCAAGGGATTTTGTGAAACGAATTCCAAGAAACGTTGCAAATTTATCGTTAATCGATAATTTCGTGCAAATACGTAAGGGTATCTGTGCGAAATTCTATTCGACTTGCTTGACTCAACTTCAAAGGAAAACGACTGTCTATTAAATTAACACTAATATCATGAAATTTAGCACAATTTATAAATTATTGAATTAACGCTAGAATCATTAAACCTGTTGAAATGATGGGTTTCAGTTTTCTTTCTTTTGTAATCGTGTAGGCGCTTTTTAAAAAATTGATAGTACCTTTAGTGACAATAGAGCTACTAAATCAATCGATGTGACTGGTATCGGACATTTTATTTTTGAAATTCTTAAAAATGTGCGAGTATTTTAGGAGACGTTTACATTTGCTGAGGCAGAAACATGAAATATTTAATTAATTATATAATTAACCCTATAAAGGAACATTTTCGTTACAAAAGGAATTACACAAAAACTTCTAATCAGTTCATCCTAATCTCCCCTGCCTTTCCCTCTTTCTCGAACTAAATCTAGAGCAACAAACTGTTTAAACAGATTTATTATTATATTATAAACATTCATATAGTTATTTTACTAAATTCACAATCAATATATATTATATTTAATTTGCAATCTTTTACAAAAGGGAAATATGCATCTTATAAATTAAACGACAAACTTGTGATTTGTTCCTTTCTAAGATAATAAGGTAAAGCGGAATAAATCTCCATCGAGATTTCATATGCTTAAGAAGAAAAAGGAATAAATTATGCAAGCTGCGCAATGTTGCATAGTATTGCAATTTTACTTATTTATTTTTAAAGTGCTCTGAAACCCATGTGAAATTATGGATCTGCTTGTTTAAACGAACAAAATATCTGTAGTGAATCTATAGCGATTGTAACAATCCGGCGTTGAGGTAAATTCTGTCGATTATCGCCTGGATTGAATATTTTCAGCGTCGCCATCGGGAAATAGCACTTATGCAACTGTGCATTCTTACTGCATTCTGAATAACATTATTTACATGTTTCCGGGAACACCTACCGGAGCTACTCGTTAGCTGTAATTTCATGATACACCAATACTAATGTATCAAAGCTACAGGTTGTTACAAAAGTATCCTACAGTGATTCTTATGTAAATTTTTTAAAGCTACGAGTATATATTATTTCTATAGCTCTCGTTATGAAGAACACTGAGAAATAATTCAAATATACACGTTTGTTTCAAAAGAAATATAAAAAAAGTCTGCTTAAATATTTTAATAATAGGGAACAAATTTATGCAAATTTTATTACCATTAAAAATTCGCTCGAAGTTATACATTTTCGATTAAATTTCTTATAAAAGTAGTTATGTTCGAGAGACTATTAATTTGCAAATTTAGTAATATCGATTTACTGGAGATGTACGTAATTGGCAGTAGGCAAGGTAAGATTTCTAAGATTAGACGTGTGATAATCAGCCAACTTGTTTCTAGTTATTTACTTCTATTATCATACTTGTGGACGAAGCCAATTAATTTTATGACTTTGACTATAGTAACATAAAGGTGGAATGAAGTAAATTAATAATCTTGAAGATTTATTTGTTTATTTCATCTGTTGTAAAATATACTTTAAGGGAATTATAGGTGAGCAAGATTAGAAATGGTATTAACCAAAAAAAAAAAAAAAAATTAACAACACAATTAGCCTGAAAGAGATGAGATATTACATATTAGATCGTGCATTCTCATTACGTAATTGAACATTATATTCGGGGCAGACAAATCTTATAATTAGGCGATTATAGAAATACTCCAGTGTATAACTGATTTTTATAGAAATGATTATTTCTTGAATAATGATAAAATCATGACATTAATCAATATCATTTGAAGGAACATCGCATTTGTATTTTTCGTAATTATAATTTTATTTTGATTTTCAATGAAACATACGACGTAATAACGATTACGTTACTTTTGATCGCAAGAATAATTTACGTAACATATACAAAAAAGTTGATTTATTGCATATTTTTTACACAAATATCATCCAACTACCATCCCTAATTACATCACAATGCTGTATTTTTTAATTAATCAATGAAATAATATCGTTACATGTATCTTTGGAAAATTGCAATGAAATACGTACATACATATGTATTGCCTGATATTAATCAACTTCCTCGTATTAATTCAGTTTCAAGGATTATAAAACTGCCTTATTTCTACACAACCTTATTATCAGTATATTTTTAGACTGCCGAATAATTGAATTCTTATACGAATCTTATTTGCGTTTTGTGAAGTAGTATGTTGATCTGGTCTATTAACTTATTTTAATACATTTTTGTAGGATAGAGGCCAGGATTAGAATACCTTGATTTTAATTAATTTATCATACATGACACCAAAAAAATGTGATAAACATAATATTTCCTTGTTCATTCAATATTTAGAGAAATAATTGATATTCATTCAGCAACATTTAAAACAAAAATAAGTAAGTTTAAAAATCTATTTGATGTACGCATTTTTGCTGAAGGTTCAATGTATGTAAAAGAATCTATTTATTTTATTTACAAATTTCTATTAAAATTTGAATCTGTATAATGAATCTATTTAAAAATGTTCTAATTTACAGTGTGAATTCGTTCTCTATGTAAAAAAGTTGAACGTAACGGACAAAGAATTCCTTTCTTTTTTAGCAACTTTGTCTCAAAATTAAATTTTATTACTTTGCATCATAAATTATACATCATACTCTCTCGAAATGTAAATCCATCATAATTCCCTCTTTGACGTATTATTAGTTAGAATCGAAATAATTTATAACTGGAGAGCATTAATATCCCTAATGAAATTCGCTTGCTCCATTTTACGAGTCTTGTAATATTAATTCGCCATAATTTGTTGCCTAACGTACGCAATCGCTGCAATAACCCTTAACTTGAGCTCTTCAGCGACTGGAACAAAATCCGATTCTCTTATTTTCCCTGTTATTCATTTCTCAATATGCCCAACTATCAATTTACATAATCCTCGATGCAAGCGTATGTATCATTCTGAATCGAATTTAATCCTCTATAATGTTATGTTATTTAGAATTTATACACTTATTTACCTGTGCTTCTTTACACGTTATTCTATGTATTCATTGTTGTCCTGTAGTAATTTACCAGTACGTTATCGATATATTGGCGATAAATCTATTGCTAACAATTACTGTTTCCTAACTTTCGTGATCAATAAGTAACATTGTAGTAAAAAAAAAAAAGATTGCTATACTTTATGAAATATTCATAGTATTGAAAGAGACAAGCTTAGTACCTGACACTGATCTCAATGTAAATAACTGTCAAAATGAACAATTTTTCAATTGAAAGAATTTTTACAGGTTGAACATTTATAGCTCTCGAATGAAACATTTTCGGTCATAAATTTATATGAATTCATCTTATTAATACGTAGTATAAGTTTGATTCCTATTTTTTCAGACACTCTGTATATTCATAAAACAGAAAAGATTTTATCTCACACGTAGGGTAAAAAGGGTTAATACTTTGCTGTAGACACGAGGTTCAGGAATTCGTATTCAAGTCCTTTGGATTTTCTTTGCCTCAAGGACATCGTCTCGTTCGCCTTCGACAAATGCGTCTCGCATATCTATCGACAATAATTCACGCTGGCTATTCTTACTATTTTATTAGGATTATGGTATTTTTCAATGGACCACCGTATAACTCCCATAGCTGTTCGTCTCTCGGTTCGCGAAAGAAACCGGTTCGATTGAAATACAACAATTCGTCGTCTCCATACGTCAAAGTCGCGAAGAAACATCTCGATTATGGTTGAATAACTTAATTTCAGATTTCTTAGCTAAGTGAATTCCATATTCGTAATTAATACCACATTATGAATTGCTTGGATTGAATTTTTCAGAAGCAGAATTTCGGTTTGTAGTAATATCTTACAGATGTGTTTTTAATTTGTCTGACATTTCCTCCGGTGCTTCTTGAATATTTCTACTTTTAGCAAAATTAATGATATATCGAATAAGCAATCTAACGATCGCTGCTTAGAATAAGAAAAATAATTCTCTTTGATATTTTGCTTACATCCTACGTATATTTGCTTTTTGTAATTTCTGTTTTCTAAAGATTATTACACAACTTTTAATACAATTTTCTAATATGCTAAAGTAAAGCTTATCGTTTGTGATCTAATGCAAAAGCCACTTCGTCTAGTAGTTTTAAAATGTTTTACAATTTAAAGCATAAAATTTTCCTGGGCTAAAGAATAAAGCTTCAAATATTAATAAGAAAATTTATAATACGAAAATTCTAAATAAAAATATTCTTTGCTTTTAAGAATCACCATTAGTGTATTACTAATATAAATACGTACACTCATTATTAAATCATTACAGAATTAATTTCATACGTATCAAATATATGTAGAAGGAAACTAGTGTAGTTAATTATTTGCTATAGAAAAATTGATCAATACGACATGAACTGTCAACGTTATGTATCTAAATTGATATTAATCAGCAAACATACGTCAAAGGAGTGTCTGTGTATGCGATAATGCGCGTAAAATAATGTCTTCGAACTATTATCTGTCCAAACGAGATATCTAACATCTTCGATTCTATGTATTAATGATGCATTTGATGAGATAACAACGTGTTTTAAATGGCAATGATTAAAATGTACACGGTGAATATGGTTAAATTAAGTAGTTGCTTAAAAAACGGCTAAATTCGAAATATTATTGAGTTGTATGTATGTATATATCAAATTAATGACTCAAATTTTATGAAAGAAGATCCACTATCAATAGACATTGCTCATTTTATCACTTTTATCACCATTGCTATTATCACAATCTATGTCTGTTATTATTATTAATATTGTTTGATTTTGCTTTAATTTGGAAAAGTTGGATATCCATGCAATACAAAAATTACCATGGATTTTTAATTATTAATATATATTTATGGAATATATATGACATAATTTATGGAAAATTACCAGAGCTTTATTTTACACTATAACAAGTTTTTCACTGTTCGATCATATTCTAATAATAATTTCTTTTTCATAAAAAATAATTGAAGAGGTTCCAATTAACAAGTGTCACAATTTTTAACACAATTCTTGAAACAAAATTCTTTCTCAAAAAATTGTAAAATTCCACCGATGATTTCAACAGAATAATTCGTAACAATGATTTAATAAATTCATAGAATCTCACTGTAAGCAACCAATTAAAAAATACAAAATCATGTAATATTATCTTGTTTAAATGTATCGATGTTTGCTGTCAAGAGTTAAACAATCTTTCAATTTCGTTTATTATTCCTGTGATTCTCTTTCATAATCGAACGTTTTAAGCTTAAAAGTATAAATAAGTGTTCGAAGCGACTCGTTTGAAAAAATTATATATATATATATATATATATTTTAATTTGATTCGAATAATATTCTCTAGCTTGTGAATGGAAGTAAGCGTAACATCGAGTAAAAGTATACATTATAATGCGAATGCTCAGTTTTAAAGCAATGCGCGTCTTTATAAAGTATAATTTCATTTATCATGGTGTTGATAAAGGAACTGGCATACTTTTATTCAAAGGTGTATCATTATACCTTCTAGAAATTTCTTTCCTCGCATGTTAAAAATTGCTAAAACAGGTTACGATTATAGACCGGTTTCAGAAATTGAGGACGTCTGGATTTAAGAAACCATTCCAAAATTTCTGACGCCTCTGTCTACATTCTTAATTTTTTGAGAATTTCTGAGTGAAGTATTCGAACAAAAACATGTTCCAAATGTTATAAAGTAACTAAATAATAATAATATATATAATATATAATATATAAGTAACACAATAATAATTGTAACGCCAAAGCTGCAATTTTTACAAATTAAATTCTTTAAAATATATTTTACAAACTTGGAAAAATGTATGAAAGAAATTTCCTTTAAATAGATGAGTTTCAACTTCTATCAAGTCCAATGAAAAATTGTTATGGCCTTTTTGATACAATGAATTTATGTATGTGATAAATGTATCGTTTTAGCTCCCTATAACGAAAATACTTCTATGTTTCATGACTTTATAGAGGTTTAAGTATAATAAAATGTATTACACTCAACAATCTCTCCTTAACTTGTACTCAAATCTTATACACGTATCGTTACTTTACAATTCAATCTTCTTGTTTGTAAGGTACAGCCAATTAAATAATTTCGTGTACCTGATTGATTTACAAAATTATAAGGAAGTAAGAAACTTTTGTAAATCAAAGTTTCTTACTTCCTTATAATTTTGTAAAAAATCTTTCGTGAAAAATATAATAGTCTGTAAATGAAATACAGTGAATGAAGTGAAACTTTCCACATTAAATTTGTAAATTTATGATGTAAAACGAATATATATGTACGTCAGTGCACGTCATAGTTAACATTTTCTATATCACCTGTACGATACAACAGACACTTATAATACAATTTATCATAAATAAATAAAATAAATAATAACAATAATAAACGAAAAATCCGCTTATACATTGTATTTGTAGTACAACAACCAGAAGTAAAATGTACTGTTACGAAACAGAAGTTTTTCTAAATAGGAGCCAAATTTTACGCAAAACCTAACACGATTTTCAATTCAGAAACTCGAAACGCTTCCTAAAGTTTGAAGCATTTACCAAGGAAATTCCCCGGGAAACGCTCAAGCTCCAATTTCCAAAATTCTTAACTTTATTGCATTCCTAGATCCAAAACTACTGGCGAAATCACATTCTCTCAGAGTTTCTCTAAAAAAAGTCGTCAGATCTTGCGAAATTCGCAACACTTTGCAAAATTCCGTGTACCAATAAAAGTCAATCATCTCTCCCGATCGAAGAAATGATCAAACAGAGGTGGATAAAAAATGGAAGAGCATCTATTCTGAAATCACGAACGGGGAGATGGAGCGACGGTCGTTTGGCGCGAGGATCGTCCAACAGGTGTCTTCGTGTAAAAGCACTTTCGATCTTAACAGTTACCTCTCTCTCCTCTAGAAGCCGGTCGTACCACTTCTCCGTGGCTTGTTCCTCTCCCACGGCCAGCCACGATGTCAGAGACCTTTGCCCCAATTCACTTTTCTCTTTCTCCGCCGCGAAGGTTAGCCTCGAATCGCCTTATCGGTTTCATTTCCCCGCTTCGTCGTCCCACACCTTTCGCTCTCCTTCCTTTTTCCTCCCTCTAGAACTGCTCGCGGTTCGCTCGACGATTACTCGCCTCGTTTCCCAAGATTCGATCACTGTTACCTCGCGCTTTAACGTCAACCGTATCGATCACTGTTTATAGAGACCTCCTGTTGCTTTTAATCCTTCCGATTTATCGATTTGTTTCGATTTATGCTCGCGACACGATCGTTCCTTTCTCTTTCTGCTCTTCTGTTTTTAAAATGAGAGTAGACGCTCGGTTTTGAGCATGGCTGCTCTACGACGTTCTCCACGCGCGTTTGACGCGCCCGTTCGCGATTCTGACTCTTTGGTTAACCGATACACGCGACACGCGCGGATTACGCGCGAAACTAGCTTCCAGATCATGTTATTCATGATCTATGCTTTCTCATAGTAAGTGGAAATAATTTAGCGAGGTTATGAAATCAGTCAAAGCTTACGATTTTCGATGATCGTAAGAATTAATATTAAGATGAGACACACTGCCGCAGGATAAGAATTGAGATAGTAGCTGATATTTAATGCAAATTGCATTCTTTTCACCGCTTTTATTTTCTAAGTATTTCCTTACAATTCTGTTATTTCATTAGTCTCATACGTATCTTATGATGTGAAGTACTAGATAGGGTAAAATTTGTTAGAATTTTTCAATACGTGTAGGTGTCGTAATATCCGTGATCGACAATGTATTTATAGTCCTCCAAATTTCGATCGCGTTTTTTTATAGTACTTCGCGCATTGTTCCCATGTTTCGTAAACATTCCAGCTTGTTTTGTTCAGAGCAGATCTGACGTTTCACGCGTCAGCAGAAGTTTCAGTTGAAAAGCTTCGGGCGTGCCCTGAAAAAGTGAACCAAAATGTTCATGAAACTTTGGTACAAAGCGCAGCGTATTATTGAAAACACGATTTACAATAAACCCAGTGAACCACAAATATTCCGGTATAATAAACACCGTGAACATCTCCAAGAGAGGAAGCCCGTTATCTAACCAAAATACAAGTGTTATTAAAATAACTGATCACAGATTTTCCTAAAAAGGAGTAAGTAAAAACAGTAGAATAACAATATTTTTATATGAAACCTCTTTTCTTGAGTAAATTGATTCTGCGAAAATACGTAGATTACTATATAATTTCAAACATTCTAGGTGATGTACAACAGTAAATTCTTCTGTTAATTTATGATCTTTTCAATTTTCCTTTATAATGAATTTTCTATCCAGTCGTTCTCTGTATCTGACGATTGAACAGCGCGTGTTTATGCAATTTCATAATTTGTTGAAGTTTTACGAGTAAATTTTCATACATCTATGAATGCAATTAAAGAAGTGGAATCTAAGCAAAGATTTGTTTCGACTGTTAAATATTGTAACAAATATTCTAATCTGAATATTCCATACGTATATTTTTACATACTATGCAATGCAAAAATGTTCATAATCAATTGATAATAGTATGTATATGAAACTTTCATTCACATATGTACCCCAAAAATCGAATTCATCGACCTTTCACGAAACTCATCAAAGAACAAACCGTTCCAAGGGCAATCGTCTCTCGAGAGATTCTCAGAATGAGCGACTTCCAGAGGCAGAAGGAGGAAGTACTTATTTGGCGGGAGCATGGCCACGTAAAGGCACGTGATAAATTTTCCCTCGTTAATACTTGGACGTCGTTGGATCGGCCGAGGTTGCAGGAAAGAAAGATTTTGCCCGGAAAAGGTGAGCTTGCCGGGAAAATGGAAAGTCGGAAAATACGGTCGCCTCGGCCTGCCAGACATTCCTAGATTTCATAGACGGTCGCGGCCAACCGAGAAGAAGAGGCCAGCAACCACGATACCCAACGAAGATCATTACCTGCTGATTGCCTCGCTACTTTCCATTTAATCGCCCGAAACCATACACGTGCATCGATCCACACGCGCCTGTTCGTGGCTGCCTGCTCGATCACGTATTTGACTCGTCTATACGCGCGTCCCGTAATTTATCGCGCGCAACTTCAGAAATCCGCCTGGACGTGGTCTTCGATAGGGAATAATCGATGCACGTTGTTTTTGAAATCATCGATGAGAACGATTATTTCTGCTGCTATTTATTGTATTTTCGTGTTAGATAATTTAGCGAGTAATATCGTCTCGTGTGAAATGTACAAGATGATAAAATAAAAAAAAGAAGTGAAAAATATAGAAATAAAATCTCTTCTTAATTAAATTAAAATTTAAAAATTTTAGAAGTTCAAATATGGGAGAGGAAAATTTGAAAATTGGAGGAACTAACAAAAATTGAAAACTAAGAACAAACACGGTTTTCTTATCACCTATCAGGCAAATAAATCTATAAACGAGTGTTCCAGAAGCACGGCGCGAGTATAAATGCACACGTAACAATGTATGTATATCAACAAACAAAATATCATTTTCCTTTCGTAACGCGTAAAAGGAGCAGGAGATAACGACAGACAGGTGCTCGTGCACGTATAAATTCACGTACACTTCACGTCGCATAGTGTGCACTGCACGCGTGTACAAGGTGATATACACGGAGAAAGGTACTTACGCGGGACGTCATTGTTAATTCTACCGAATGACAACGTGATACCCTCAGATAATCCTCTTATCGTTTGCCTAAATCGTGTATACAGAGTAGAGTAACCGACAGAGAAGATATACCGATCACAAGCTTCATTTTACGTGGTCATCGCGTTTAATGGACCGATACGAGGTTTACACTTGAAAAAGTTATGCGAATAAAATGGACTCGAGGAATCGATTTCTTTTTTCCTCGCGAAAGTCTGTGCATATATTTTACTTTCGTTCAGATTAAGATTTTGGGCGTTGGAATGCTTTTAAGCATTTTGTGCGAGTAACTTATTTCATCCTGTAATTGAGGAATTTATCTCCGAGAATCGCCCATGTATCGTAAATATAATTTTTGCTCTGCTTTGAAATTTCACTTTATTCAACTTTCGATGAGTTATTGATGATTTAATTGACTATAATATTAGATATTGCAGATAGGATTTTCATGATGGAAAATTTCTGTCAATACAACCTGTTAATATTATAGAAACGAATAAAAAGTCTTTTGAACGTATCGAAGTATATTTTTATAGAATGTTCGTTTGATCGGTACTTGCTGTTAGTTCAGTTGCTTAATATCATGAACTCGTAGTTATATACACGCCTTTTTTGTCCTTCGTTTTGAATGTCCATTTAAATGTAGTATTCCATGAAAGAATAGTTATTTTTCTATAGTAGAATTACTATATTAAGTACTACACAGGATATCATCCTGTCGATGATTTACTTTACTTTTGTCTAGTTTGAAACAAACCAAAGATTAAGTTCACTTCACTAATTTTCAAACTCGATTTTGTCAGAAACGAAGCGTCATATAAAAAAAATTTTCTACACGTTCTTCTTATTTTTTTAATAGGGAATCGCTTTATAACTGCTTATACGTGTCATTCGAACACACCATGTATATTTTCAGATTTGTTTCAATTCTTATCGAGACAATCATATTATTAGTCTAGTCTCGCAACAGTGTCGATAAAATTTCAAAATGTTTCGTATGACGTACATAATAAAACATATCTACGAGTGTGCAAATACTTTCCTAAGCCTGTATACATACATGCATACATTCTTTTCTCACATTTCTTCGAATCAAACGCAAATCACATTCATTAACCGCATCATTGAATTGCGAAAATTTTCATTCGTCTTAATTTTCCCAGAAAACTGAACCTCTCTCAGAAATCACATTCAAAGAATTCATAGTAATAACTCGTTATATCCACTGGCTCGATCACATCGATTGTCATTTCACTGGTTGTAACGTTCGGTAATTACACTGTCAGTGTGCATACGAAATTGAGTTCGCGTTCCCTCGCGGGGAGCTTTCATTATCGGTCCAGTCCGGCTTTCCTTGATCGAATTACGCAAACGAGAGCCCGAGCACACGGTTCGAAAGCAGCCTGAAACTCTTGAACCGCCACGATTTTCGTCGATCCTCCACGCTTGACAGCGAGTAGACACATTAACGATCCTGTCGGATGCATATCAAGCTCCGTTGACGGCGGACAACATCGTAAAAGATTGTCAGATTATAGACTGAAGAATCGGCTTTTCTTTCTTCTTTAATCTCTCTTTAATTACGTATTCCGTGCATTTATTATTTTGTAAGAATTAACATGTTTATTTTTTTTATAAGAATTATGAAATAATAAATGCACAGTAATTTTTACAAGAAGTGTCGCTGTGATGATTAAACTGCGTACATGTGCGTAATATACAAAAATATGTAAAATATCCAAAGTGAAGTAATTTTTATGATTATTAATGGTTAAAACAAATATGTATTTAAATTTTATTTCTTCAGTTCTGTTTACGAAAATAGAAATTGTCATAAAAATCCGCTGTCCGATGATGTTGATTGTTTGATAATTATTGTAATAACCGAGTGATGTAGGGTGAAAAATGGTATAAGTGAGAAAATTTTGAGTTTGAGGAATTGTACGTGAAGTTAGCTGCAACAGAGAAATCTCTATTACTCAAACATTGACATATTTACTACGACCATTATTGTACTGCGAATGTTTATACAAATTTATACTTTCAGAGATACAGAAAAAAATGAATGCTTTATTTTTCTAAATGTAATACTATATCTCATGTACTTTTGCATTTATGTATATACATCTTTATACATATACATATCTTTATACAAATACAAATACAAATATAAATATGGAACGTTATGCATTGTTTTCTCTATTTATCTCGCTTTCAAGATACAACTGTACCACTTTTTCATTGAATATCTGAATTAGTATTGTATAGTAAACGATAGAAGACTTTCAGTAGAAATATTGCATGTAAAGCTGTTTATAAATATTTGATTTTATTTGTGAAGCTTTTAAACATAAGGTTTTCAACATTGAAATTTAATATTCGCAGCTTTCTAGAAAGTTTAAATTTCATATTTTCACTAAAAGGAACGAAAACGACCCTTTCACATAGTTAAATTTTTCGTTAGAAAAATCTCTATTGAGACCAGAACTTTTTAAACAAACTTTATAGAACCCTGGAGGTCTAGTAATAAGAAATAGAAAGAAAATAAGAGATCATAATCGAATGAATTTTACTTCCATCACATTCTAATTTATCATTATTTATTTTCTCATATAATTAATATAAGAGATAATAATTATTATATATATATACAATAAATAGAATTGTGATTTATTTTATCACAGCATTAGGCGAATTTGCCGATCATAATTGTAATCTCTACAATGTTCATCTTAACTCTTATCTAACTTAACTAACTTTCATTCGCGATACACATCGACACAGTTTCCTTCGCGACGATTATGATACGTACGCATGTATACCTTAAACGTCTTCCTGACGTGTCATGTTATCGAGACAGTCCAGAACAGGTCGGAGACGAGTCAAATTTTATCCTTCCCCTGTTCATGGTAGCATGTTACATCGAGATTTACATAATCGATCGGACAATGGCATCCTGGTTTCACCTTGGGATGCGAGAAACTGGGGGATGATAAGAAGGGAAAAGGAAGAGGAGAGAATATTCATGAAGTGGTTGATTGTTATGTCTAAAGGAGTATTGACGAGAACAGAATGCGTATTCATTAATTGAAACTATTTTAGTATCGTGTTCTTTTTCTCAAAGTCTGTTATGTTGGAAATTGGCTTGATTTGTAATCTATAACTTCAATATATAATAAATGCTACTATTTCGCTTCATCGTTGTCTTCTTTTATCAGTTAGACTCGTTGGTGGCAGAATTCGTTTCATTAGTTCGAGTGCATATTATAGTAATCAAATATCAAAATCTATCGTTTATACCTTAAATTTCTTGTAAGTATTACTAATTTTCAATAGTTCAAATTGCTTATGTGACGTAAGGCTCAACGAATCCAAAAATTAATTAAATGAACTTATGTATGTTTAAAAAATTGTAATATTTCATTTGTAATATTAATATTTGAAGCGTTTAAATTTGAAGCCTTTAAAAATTTTATGTTTTGAGGGCCTGTTTCATTTAGATGATAAATTATATACTGCAAAACTTGTACTATTATGACCAATAACTAATTATTTATGAATTTGATAACAGTTTGATAAATTTTTCAAAATTTGAAGCTATTGGACTTTGAAATTCTTTTTACATTGATCAAACTATTCTATAAACATCACAACGTGTCTATAAATACATCACTTAGGTTCTCTTCACAATTAAATATTACATATATAAAATAATTAATTTCTGAATTCATTTTATCCTGAACTATGATTTAACTAACAAATTTCTACATAGGAAACGTCTTGTGCACATAATAGGCACAAGCTATGCAAGTATACGTGTAGCTCTATTTTAATAATCAAAATTTATGCTTGGAAAAGGAAAGGGAAGAAAAAGGAGGAACGACTTGACAAGCTAATATAACTATCTTATGCATATCTCTAATTTTCTGCTCGACATATTATAAGACACTTAAATGTCTCATATGATGAAAATTGCAACGATTTAATTTCCGCTGCGATTAATTATCGCAACACCTTAACGAATTTAATCTTACATTGCTCTGTTAATTACAGGATAATATATGCATTGTATGACAACTGAAATATGTTGCCACTGTAACATGTTCCTTTGCAATCGTAACACTTATTACTCCAACTTAATTGCATATTATATTCCAAAAATTATACAAGTATTAAAGAGGATGATAGGCGTTGGAAACAAATTTGACCGGCAATATCATTTTTCACCGTGTCGAGGAAACAACTTTCCTCGTATAGTTGAAAATTATTGCAAGCCATGAAAGTCGAACACGAACCAATGATTTTGACATTAGAAAATATTAGCATTTATATATCGTATTATCATAATGGGATAATTTGCATTAATTTCTGTTGAAGATTCTAACTTTTTTTGAATAGTAAGTTTAATTTAATAGCGGTAATTATTATGAATTGTTAAGGACAATTCCATCTTCGTGTATGACACGGAAATTAAATATAAATAAACTGAAACGAAAAGCAGGTATAAATTGAAAAGCAAATATTGAATGTTGGCAATAATAGAGGTAAGTTTTGGTAGATATGTATATAGTTTACAAAACATGAATAAATGGCGAGTATTTAAAGAAGAGAAAATGTCAGTAGTATAATACATATATATTATATTTAATTTTTTCAGCAATTTACATTTCGCTGCAGAATACGAACGACACTTTTGTATAAGCAGAATCGTGCAAAAATGAATCAAAAGCGGGCTGAATATTTGTTCTCCCTTGAACATTTTACATAATCTCTTTCGCGCACCAGACCCAATTTGTAATAGTAACGTAACGATATGGAGTAATTAAAAACTTGATATTTTGCAATTACTCTTTACGTAATCGCGAATCAAGAATGACATTAATGGAATTAAATTAGAGCTTCAATCTTGATTCTCGTTTATTCTTGCAAAATTTTTTATTAATCCGTTATATACGTAATATAATTTGAACGACAATGTGCAGTATAATTTATGTAATAACTGGAATAAATTAATTTTCTCTTTCGTCCTTCAAAGCAAAATAAAATTGCACAATTAACTCATTAAAGCGGTCAGATTATGCATCTAGATAGAAATACTAAATTGAATAGAAAGTTTTTCTATAGGATGTCATAATTGCAAGATTATTTTTAATTAACCAAAAAGGAAGTCTTTAAGAGGAATGTTTGCATGTTTTCTGATGTCAGAAAAAGAAGAAATTAAACTGCCAAATTATGGAAATTCTTTTCATTATGTTTTTTATATTTCTTTCTGTATGTTTATCTAATTTAGTAACACCCGATTATAATCTATTTACATCATCGTAAGAATCATCCGTATGAAAAAATTCAAAATTTATATTGAAACGAGCAATTGGTGAAAATTGTTCCGCATTGAAATAACAAAATTTTTATGAAAAAGAAATTGAGGAGCCTGTAAAGCGTTGGAAGATTGTATTACAATAAAAACTAAAGGAGACTGAATTACTGGTTATAATATTACGTTCATTCTTCAAATACAAAATAGCCATATCAAATATCATAAAAGCACGAAAGTATTTCATTCAACCAAATAATTTCTCATTTTGTAACAATCAAACGCGTCGGTTTCAAGATTGAAAGCGTTAAATCGGGTTGACTCATTCAAATGGATATCACGAACTATTCTCAAGATAATTTCCGTTAAATTTACGTTTATTGGAAATTTAATATCCGGATAATGACTTCGTATACAATGACAAATAGCCCCATTAAATTTTTGTTTCTTTTTTTTCCCCATATTTATTCCTCATCTCCTGCCTTGTAACGAACAAGAACAAATTGCGCATGTTTAACACGCAGATCGCGAACATCGACGAGATTACCTAATACAATTAAATTTACATACGAACCCTCTTTAGTCTCCGTCTTGGAACTTGTTTCAAACTGGCATAATTTTCAACGGAGAGATTTCAATCTACCGTCATAACAGTGACGAATATTACGTGACACTTAAAACGTATGTTCTCGCCGCAAGTCATTAAACTGTTAAGGCAGTATGTTACGAGTACATTTATCAACATGAATTTTTGGTTTATAGGCAAGTTATGGAGAAAGTGTATTGATTAATCGAGTTAGTTGTACTTAATTATTGGTTTATTTCGTTACGGTGTCAACAGTGAATATAAAGTTATAAATATATTACATGTTATATGAAACAGTGTAGAATTTAATTACCACTGATACGATATTAGGCTGTCGTGATTGTATTAATAAAATTTGAGTATTTTGTATTAATAAACTTTTAGTATATACATATAAGGTACAAGGTATTTACTGCAAAAATACATATACATATTTCGCAAAGATGATAAAAATATTTAAATAGTCAATTATCCATTACCCTAAAAAAGCTCAAATTTTGGTAGGACTATTTTTAACGTTTGTTATATGTCTAAAATATTCTATTCATGCTATGCACTAATCTTTTTATCAACTACAGTCGAGAACAAGGATAAGTGTACAGGTAGCGGAAGCAGGTATCAATAAAGTTTAATCTGGTACTAAAGCTTTAATTAGTACTAAGTATTAGTACATAGATTGTTTATTAAACAATTGAAATTGACATTTACATTTTTGTGTAAACAAATTAACGAAATTTCGTTCATACCTACATATTTCCATTATTTTATCCACTTATTCTTGTGCACGATTGTGAATGTTTGCATATAAAATGTAGTAAATATCTCGTTATGTTAAAAATTCATACAATCTTCCTCCCACACGACGCGATGGTAAGATATCCAAAAACAAAAAGAAGGATTAATTTCATATCGTATCATATCAGATTCGATCGCGTCAAAAAGAAGAAGCCTTGTCAACTTCCTTCCCATGCTTTCGCAGCTCATCATCATCATTCGCACAACAGAAATGCGTCTGCTTGCATCGACGTTCGAGCACGCATCTCGTACCGTTTCTCGAAACCTGTCAGAAGTTAAACGTAATCGCGTGGCGGATGCACGAATCCAACGTCGAAATAATAATCACACCATGTGAGACACAGTCACGGTGTAGCCCCATGGTTCGATTTCGCAATTCCACGAGCATAAAGTGGACCCACTGGACCGGTGGTCAACCGCGAATGGCCAAGCATACAGACACACGGTCTTTCTTGCGCACACCTTTCACAGACCTCCTTGTCCTGCCACGTCCTGTTTTCGTCCTGGCCAACTTGCCTTATCGGCTGTCCGCCTTTGCTCGTTCTCCGATCGCCATTCGCGTCCAGCTCTCGCTCTCCTTGCACGGGCCGCGATAAAACGAAGGTTTTAGCCGCTGCCCGATTCAAGGCCAACCCCTGGACCCCTCTTGGTTACGACCTAAATTATAATTAAACTTATCTGCTACCCAGCACGCGGTAATGAGAAAGGACAAGAAAGTAGTATGCAGCGAGGGGGATTTCTCCGGGAGAATCGACTGAATTCGAGATCGGGCGACACCCACGCGATGTTTCAGGATTTTTTCGTGATCGAAAGGAGGATCGTTCGATGATAGGATCTGAGTTAGAGGTATTTTGTACCGACGACAAGGGGATTGGTAAATTTTCTGTAAATGAGCGTTCGGTGTTGCGTGTAGCTGGAATTGATCGTTGGTGGGTGAATTGTGCAGAGGAACGTGTGAATGCGTGTTTTTATGCGAAGCCTCTTTAGGATTTACGTTGTAAGTGGATTTCAATTTATCGTATTTGTTGTATTCGTTGAAGGATTTTCAAGTTCCGTGGTTTTAATAGTCGTGAAATTCAATGTTGCAGTGAATATCATATTATATTGTGTGCTGTTGGCGTCTATGAAAATCGGAATTGTATGGTAAGTGTAGATAAATAATCGGAATTCTTTCTGTTTCTCAGATGAAAGAATCATACTTGATTGTAGTTTCTCATTTTAATTTGACGACGGGCAAATTACTATAAACAGACTTCTTGACAGTAATATAATAATGGTTGATAAGATCTGAGTTAGAGGCATTTTATACGGACGTTTTATACTGACAGCTGGGGGATTAGCAAATTCTGTAAATGAGCATTTCGTGTTGCGCGTACCTGGAGTTGATCGTCGTTGGCTGAATTGTGTAGAGAAACATATGTTTTTATGTTTCTTGAAGTCGTTTTAGAATTTACGTAGCATACAGCTTCAAATTTTTAATATTTGTTGTATTTGTTAAATGATTTTCAGATACTATGGTTTTAATAATCATTTCCAATATTATACTATTTTCAATACTTTAATATCTGGGAAAAATGAAATTGTATAAAGTGTATAAATGTACACATCCACTCTTAGATGTCTTAGAGAACATCTATTACATTTGTTGCAAAATTAATAAAGATCATAGACTTTAAATTTGATACTTTATAGAATAAAAAAAGTATACACTACTAGTAGATGAACAATTTTATCAAAAAAATGTATACAGTTTAAAATTTGTAATCTGCGCCAAATAACAACTTTTTATTAAAAATAGGAGGCGTCCTTAGAATTTTTAATGGCAATGTATAAAAGGAAAATCTTTTTTGTCTCTGAGAAAAGAGATTATAGTCAAGAGATAATAATAATTGCTACAAGTAAATTTCTTGCCAGCGATATGATACTACGAAAATTTCACAAAAAATTTTAAGAAATATACACGTACTTCTAAGCTCCCAAATCATGTTTTAGATCCTATAAAGAGTTAACTAAATATTCGAGATTTACGAATCGAATTAAAATCTCACTTTCGATAGTCTTGAATTGAGCAAGCACGAGTAAGGATCGAAATTAAGCGATTGATGTATGCAACTTTTTGCAGCAGTTACTTGAGTAAGATTGAACGTTAACGATGTTGGTTGCTATGTACGGTAGACGATTCGAGTTGCAACTAAACGACTCTATAAGGTGTCTCTTTTAATAAGCGTTTCATTGATGAAAGAAGAAGTCAATCGTGATTGATTTAAATAATGGAGATCTTCGAATGAAACATTTTCATATTTTCATATGTTTACAGTTTCGTGTTACGTATTCACATTTTCACATTTCCGTAAATATATCCATTTAAATTTACCTAATTTACCTAATTTGTCTACCTATTTAAGTTACTTACTAAGATACTTAATTTTCATACAAAGGAACAAATTTAGTGAGAAATATCGGGCTTCGAATCAAATTTATGATAAATAAAAATACTTTCCTAATAAAACATCATGAAATTGAAGATACATATATTCACAAGAGTATATCACGGATATACTCAGAAATATTCAGAATGAAACTACTTTAAATTTATTTCCAAAAATTTATTTTTTCCAATATCTGTTATTGGAAGAAGTCTCTAATAAATCTTCGATTTATTTCAGTATTAGCAAATTTAAAAGTCTGATATTGTGCGAGTAAGGAAATTCGGCGAGAGTTTGAAAAACTAAAGTCTTGGCAATACGAGAATTAACAAGTTTAAATGTTTCAGTTCTATTAAATTAATAAGCTAAATAACGAACATGTTTGAAAATAAACTGCTAATAAAACGAATAATATCCTGCAGATAGGATAAGGGATTTCTTAAACATACACATTAATAGAAAATTTCATCTTTTACGAAATGCGTCGTTTAAAAGTAGCTCCAGAGCTAATTACATCGAACAAGGAATTTTTTATTGAAAATATTTAATTCCCGCAAAGAAGGTTAATACAACCGACGATTATCGAATTACACGCAACAATCGAAAATCTTTATCTTTGCCTCTAATTCGAAAGGCTTCGATCAATCGAGCCGATGGAAAGTCCACTTATACGATTTATTGACGGTCCTGGCGAGACACCGTGTGCACGCGTTATGCTAGTTGGACCTGCTACGGTAACCCACTTCGCGGCAGGAGACATTTCTGAAATGTCACACCGACACCGTGGCCGTAAGTTAATGACAGTCGTTGGCGCACGTCGCCGTTTCCCGCGCGGGAGAACCAGCGAGCCAAAGAAACGCTTGAGATACAGAGACACGTGTCCGGCAAGACATCAACGAGAGGAAAAGTACAACCGTGAAAAAAAGCCGGTGACCGCAGTAATCGACGCTGCTGCATTGTGGTTAATTAATTTTTCAATTCGCCGGCCAGCAAGTCGACCCGTAAATCACCGTTTACCACATTCCTTCGTTTGGTTCCGTCGCCTTCACGATTTTTGTGGGTTTCGCGTGTACGTGACTTAGGGTGCCGCGGGTAATTCATGGCTACCAAGAACGATTCTGCACGGAGGAATTTTTATTTGGCAATAACATGGAATTCTTAGAAATCTGCAGAGCCGTGCGAGAAAATACTCGATTCGTTGTTATTATAACGATTGGTAGGTTTCGAGCATAATTTATATCTTTCGTTCGAGATTTTTGCTTTCTTGCAAAGGTAACAAAAACACGGTTTGTTAATTACAAAAATTACTCGATGAGATAGTCGAAAGGCTTCGGATCAATCGAGCCGCTGCATAGCGATAGTGTAGCTCGCTTATTCCGTAAGTTAATTTTATTAGAAAATAAAATCCTACGATCACGTTGATTTTTTATGCAAATTTCGACGATCAAAATTAAATTATCAATAAGAAATCTTCATATATTTAAAAAAACTGAATGGAAAACTTTTATGAACTAATATGTATACGTTCTTGTATAATTTTACAAACTTATTTAGACAACATAAATTATTTGAAATGATTCACTCGAATATATCATTACATGTCACAATATTCCAAATTAAGTACAATGCACATTGCACATATTACCTACAAATATAATATTTCATTCAAAACCACAAAGTACATTTATTCACGATGCTTTTATATTGAACTATATTATTAACAGCGATACTATCTCCAAATTAAACAAAATATAGCTTTGATATTTGACGGAAGCTTATTGTGAAGTGTATTAACTCGTGCAACAGATGAGCCGTGAAATGTTACTGATGCCGAGGCACATGAATCAGCTTTGTCTCACGGGCAAAATAACGAAAAGAATACGCGGTAGAGACTGTAATGATCTATGATTAAGTGCTCAGACTGTGTAATCACTGTTCACAATGAGAGGCTTTCGTTTGAAGGAAGTAATTCGAAGAAGGGAAAGCGCGTTTCGATAGTTAGTGGGCGTTCTTTTGATCGTCGAAAGTGATCGTGATCTGATAGTCACATATTGACATGAAACGCGATTTCATTATCCTTTATTCCACCATTCAGAGCTAAAACGTCGATCAAAATATAACTCATATCGTTCGATATAACTCAAAATAATATTAGTCGATCGTGTGAATATCTTTGTAATGTTTTTCGAATAACATACTGCACGAATGGTTGACTTATACTACTTCCGAAATAAAAGAATTCGATTTTCCCTTCATACTGTCCCATTACTTATAGGAAGTGTATATATATTGATGTACCCAAATTTTAATTTTGTTTAAATAAATATTTCCATATGCGCATTTGAAAGGAAAATAGTTTTATTTCGTACGAAGAAGATTATGCAAAAAATTTCTCGTAGGTCATCGTTAACTTTGCTTGAAATTGTTATTGAGTATCATTGGCACATTGCAAACATTCATATTGCTGTTTATAGCAATTATTTAAATAACTGGACCTGAAGTAAAAATCGGAATTTCCTACCGCGAAAAACAAAGGTATTTCCGCGTTCAAGCGCACAGCTCGTTCACACGGTATATGTCGGCGGAAGATTATAATTCTCACCTACAAGTATTTATCGAAATCAGCCGATAAATTCCCATCTGTAATTTAAACCGGAAAATCATTGGAATTCTAGTCGGAGAAAAACAAATTACACGCCCAGTATCTTACTCGTGAGACCAGTAAACATCCGTATTCTATTTTTGTAAAACACGTTCGTGTTTTGCGTAGAAAATATTCCCTTCATCTATACTATATAAAATAATTATTGGATTGAACAATTCGTGTTGCGCTTTTATATTTTACTAATTTTTTTTTAACAATAACATTATTCAAAATAACTATTATCTATTATTTCTTTTATTATCAAATTTTTAAATGATTAAATGTATTTTTGGTTACTATCTATACTTTTCAATCGGAACAAATTCGTAGAAAAGTGTATTCAATGATTTCGTTTTAGCTACTACATCTAATCGATCGTAGTTAATTGCTTAATTAATTGCTTCGTGCGTTCCAAGCGATTTTCCTGAAGTCGGTTTCTCATAGAAATGCTGTTAGCCTGGAACGCTTAAGCATTGCTAGCATTTCCAGTATTCCTAATAACGTTGGTATCCTGTATACTTCTAATATCTGTATATATCTGGTATTCAATATTTTAAAAGTTTGTAATATTTGTAATAGATAGGATATACTTAGTGCTGATGTCTTTAATTCTTCTACCATTTATATATTATAATATACATATTACTATATATTATCAAATGTGTTGAATGTTCCCAATATTTATTCTTCAGCAAGAATTAATATACAAGATAATACTCTAAAGTATCATTTTTGTTTCTTATATTTACGCATACCTCCTACAATTTCTTATTGCTTGAACTTAGTATGATATTGTTATTGTTACGTCGGCCGACTTTCTAACTAGGCCAGGCCATACACTACGAACAAGACGGCAGCCAGATGTCCGCACATCCTTTCCGCGTACTCTCAGTAGCCTCAAGGACTCATCATAACTCTTAGGAAATTCTGGCTAAGATCCTGCGAGCCAGATGTAGCATCTGTTTAACAACTATCCTAAGGTTTATTGTCTATTACGGGAAAGGTAGTTTCTCTTACGTACGATGCCTCCTACTATCAATTTTCTCTCGAGGGCGGCTAAGACCCTTTCTAGTCCACCAAGCGTCTTAACAACCAATCAGAAACAATATCTACTGCCTTCACATTCCTACCAAAATTGTCATGAACAAATCCGATGGTCCCGTGCGCTAGATACACCCATCACTAGCTCTCCTTCGACACAGCATCGTAACTAAAGACACAGTCGTCACTCAACGATAGATTAGTCAACAAGTCTGTAAAGGGTTCTACCCTTAAGTTGTCGTTCGTCATCGTCAGAACAGTCGAGTCTGTAAAGGGTTCTACCCTCAAGTCGAAGTCGTTATTCGTCGTCAGAACAGTCAAGTCTGTAAAGGGTTCTATCCTCAAGTCAAAGTCGTTCTTTATCGTTAAAAATAGTCAATAAGTCTGTAACGGGTTCTACCCTTAAATATTTACTTAACTCGCACCGACGCATCAGTGTAATTCTTTATATTTACTAAGCTGTTGGAATAAACTGTAATTTATACTTGTTACATCAGTGTAAATTCAATAAAACCATCCCTATTATCGTAATAGAAATAAGGGGATCGATCAGTTCGTGGCGTGGATGGTTTAATCGTAACGGGAATTTACGACTCCCGTTGACGTGCTTCCTCGTGATCGCGTCTCTCCGCGAACGGTTGTAACAGTTAGTTATATTGATAATATTGTAGAATCACATAAGTCAACGGAAAATTCGAAGAGGTTCATATTGTTGTGCCTTGGAGTGTCAACGTTGTTTTGGTTTACTAGACTCAAAAGTAAACAAACTCTCAACAAAATATCATCGCTGTTATTTGTAATCGTCAACCGGAGTTACATTCGAACTTTGTATAATAACAACTGTAGTTCTAAACAGACGAACGTGCTCTCTAGGACAGTGATTATAGCAAATCATATAACAAGTCATACAGTCAAATAGTAAGACGATTATGACCGGCATACACTATCTCTGTACTTGTACTTACAGTGATTTTAATATACTCTGACTATTATAGTTTTATCACTCGTTTCTTTAATAAACTAACACATATAGTAAACCACCACACTATGAAACGTATCAAACGTAACATACCAAAATATTCTCTTTTTATGTATTAGAATCTGTATACCAATTTTCGTGTGAGAATTAAATGTTTACTTAACAGAGACGCATAGCGACCCAAAAATCATGCGACCGAAAATCCGCTGCTCCCAATTTTCATATTTGTTGTAACCGTGTATATAATACATTTGATAAGAAATTCACTGTAGATTCATCGCATTTCTTCTCTATCGAACCCAATATTAAATACATCGATAAAAAAGATTGAAATTTCATCGGTAAAATCGAGATAGCATAGTTTCTTTCTCCCGGTTCGGTTGTTTAATTCGTCCAGATGAAAAAGCTCGGTAAACAAAAAATTCAATTTCAGTAAGTTGATTGAAACCTGAATGAAAAACCAAAGGGTCGTCGTTCTTACGTGCCTACACGAAATATTTATCTATTGTGTGCTGCGGTAAAAATGATTGCCGGGCAGGTCAACGACCACCTGATAAAATATCGGGAGGCGTGAAAGATTGAACGTGAACGCATACCATCTACACAAAAACCAGTTTTATCGATTATGAAAGGTGTCTTTAATCTTTATGTGCTACATCAGTGCCATTCACCCTCGCCAGCTATCAAATCTGTAGTCATAGAAGAATACTGTCTGCATTGCTTTTAAACCACTTTTATAACCCCTATAATTTTATTTGAAAAGAAAATCGACATAATTTAGGGTTGTTGTCGAAACATGGAGTTCCAAAGGAGATTTTTTATGGCTCATAAACGACGCTTATACTAATTCAGAAATAAATTCAGTATATATTATGTTTAATATTTAATACATGTTGAGTAATGTTTATTGAATTATACATTTTTAGATATTTTATTTTATCTTTACATTCACTGTAGATATCTTATATAATTCTGTATGATACATTTCATTCTTCACATCGTAGTATCTTTAAATTTCTCATAAATATGTAAATATTTGCAGGGTACTCGTTAAACATTCTGGGAGAATTAAAAGCACTGAGAACACGGTATGATCAAAATAAAAGTTGCAATATTTAATTTAAGAACGTAAAGGAATATAAAATTAGCATTAAAATAGAAAAGTAAATTTTCCAAGCGCATATTTTATGTAAATGAAGATATGAGAGCAAACCGATAAGCAAATAAAAGTTTCCATCAAATATACGGCATTACATGTAATAAGAACGTAAATGATACATAACATATAATAAACAAAAGAAGGACGCTTTAAATTATAAAAATGGGAAATTTCATTTTATTATGATATACGCAACCTCGAACTTTAATTAATCTTTAATTAAATATACGATTTAACAATCGATTAAGATCTTATTAAATTTTAATTAAAGCCCCAATCATCAGCTATCGTCAGACATCATCTATAGATAGTCTTTGATATTTTTTATGACTTAAATTTTCAGTTAATTTATACAATTTATATATTTCAATTTATGTTAGTTTCTAAATTAAAAGAAAAACCGATAGAAAATTCATTCAAGGCGAAAATCGGCGTGGCTAAATTAAGATGAACCATGCGATGTCGTAAAAGAAAAATATGTTAAACTACAGAGTGTCCAGAATATGATAAAACGCGTCGTTGGTGGCGTCTGGTCCAGAAACGATGAGTGTTTCTACCGAAAATGAACTTAATCTCGAGAGAGCGTTGACGTGAAGTGACAGGTTGACAAGGGCGGAACAGGGTTTCTCTGGAAATGCATAATTCAACGAGGGCACTGTATAACACTTTTATAATTACTTTCCTCTCAGCCGCCAACGAATATTATTCACCGACCTCGTTCTCGGTTCATCGAGAATTATTTTAAGACTCTTACGTTCAGCATGTTTTCCTTTTTATAGGATCAAGAGGTTGCACCGATCTGTCAACTTGTATTTGAGCGAAGAATAATTCGTTCAAAACACGGCTTCTTTTTGCGCATCACTTATTTTTGGAACAGAAGTATATATAATATATCATAGATTCTAGAAGACTGTAATTGCGATAGATTTTAAAACGAACAAAGATATTTCTGTTATAATTAAAAGAGATTAAGAAGGAAATAGAAAGAGTTGAAAATCATTTGAAAAGTCAGAATGTTTTATTCTTACTAGGCAATGTTAAAAATTTAAAAAATTGCACTATTTTTTTTTCTGACTTTTTACCATCGCTGTTTTCTATGCTATACCTGCAAATGTAAAAAGGTAAAAGATATCCAGACAATATGTTGAACTACCGTTACCAATATATTATCTTATAACTTTCCACCCATCCGTTTTTACTTGATTTATCTTCTCTTAAGAACTCAATTTATAAACTGAAAAATATATAATATCAGTTTAATTATGTAAATTTCATTCTTCATCTTCCACTTATTCTGCCTTCGAAAAATACAGTCTCCTTTCAACACACTTAATTAAAATCATAATTAAATTAATTATTAAATAAGACAAAAAATATAGATCGTACAAAACTGGAGAGATACACCACTTTCTACAAACATTCAATTTTCCAAATTGCTTTGGACACCGATTTACGACATACCAACCATTTTTCTCACAGCATATCTCGTTCACACGAATCGGTCCTATTAAACCGTCTCTCCCGTAAATGCACGGGATTTATCCACGTCACATCCATCCAGGAAATTCTCTCGTGAAATTCAAGCATCTCCTCTCTTCATCTTTCTCCCTGGTGTCTTCTTTTTCACCAACTAGATCGTTAAACTTACGAAACTTTCTTTTATGGACGAGCGATCACGCGATCCAGTCACTTCATCGTAGATGGATCGTCGTAATTAGGAGCGTCTGCTTTTGGATCAAACTTTTTCGTTCTAAGCCTTGCTCGAGACCGTCTACCGGCATAATATGCCGGTCTAATTGTCGATTCGCCGTTTATATGGAACCGAGCAAACGTGACTTCAATGCACGTTCGAAATTTTCTCTCTCTTTCCCTCTCGCTTTGTAAATTGTTCGAACGAGCTTCTCGTTTTACGGCCAACACGATCGTGAAACAAATCGTCGAACGAAACGCAAGATTAGAAGCCCACGCACGATTTCCCTTTAAAACCAGAGTTTATCGGTGGCTTGTCGAACGAAAGGGAAAGGTCTTCGTCGAAGAGACGACTTGGAATTCTGTGGAAGACTACCTTTGTTGAGGTTACTTGTTAACCCTGTGTAATTGGATTTTTCGTGTTCACCGGGTTAAATTATGGTCGATTATTATTTTTCTATTTTAGTAGATAAAATCGGTGCCAGATTTAGAATGCTTGTAATAAATACATACGTTATTTGATAGCTATGCAATAATGTGATGATAATTGGATTGTGGATGTTTATGCTCTGATGATAAGTATAAATACGCAACAATAGACCAAAGGGTAATATGGACACAGAGTGACGATAATATGGAAAGATATACATACAAAGGATAAAAAGTAAAATTTATATTACGGTATTTAGTAGTTAAGATATACTCCTTTCGAAGTGTCGCTCCTTTGACAATGTAAAATATATAATAATGATAATATATAAGATGGACTAATATTCAAAAAGTATAGATATACGTATAGGTATATATCTTTTTCAATTCAAATTAGCTGTTATAGTTGGTTTGAAAAAGAATCAACGACTGGTTTTTAAGATTATTACATATTAATATTGTTTGAATTTTTGGAAATATATTGTCCAAATAATATTGTGTTTTAGCGAAAATTGAAAGGAAAAAAGAATGAAATTTACTATTAACTGTATATTTTCTTTTTGATTATAGGATTTATGTTGCATCTACCACTAAACGTTTATAATGACCTTTGGAAAGAGAAACGTTGATCGCGTTAAATTAATTAAGGATCAGAAATAGTTGGAAAAGTTAATTCAAGTTTCTTCCATTTTTCATTTTATTTTCTCAAGTGATGTTATACAGAATTATAACTAAAAATTCCATTGATGTATAACGAATAATTTCCTTTCCATTAATTGTCTATTATTAAATCTTTGATCATTTCTATCTAACTATACCAATCACAGTAAATGTGAATTTAAGTACAATTTGCAATCTTGTTAAAAAATTCCATGTACCGTACAAGGCGATATTTCTTTCTTCTTAGTTCTGAATTAAATTACCACCAGTTTCTCTCTTAATGTTTCTACATTTATTCCACGTTTTAGATCAACTTACTTACGAACTATGTTTGCGAACTAACTACATTAAGTTAATAAACTTGACAAGTCAATTATATAACGTGCGTGAAGTTATTTAGAATGGCAAAACTTAGAACATATTGCTGAACGAAAGAATTACAATTAACATTAAAGACTGTATATATACATTTTATATTAAACATTTTAATTTCTAAGAGAATCTTTTGATTTAAAAATTAAAGTATTATAAGATAAAAAATTTTTAAGTTTGAATTTTCAAAAGCTAGAAACTAAATATAAAATTATCAGTAAGTTTCTAAATTTGAAGATTTCAAAGTTCGAATTTTTTAAATTTATGAAATTTAAGACCACTTAATCGAGAAGATTTCGAGTTCTAATCTTAAAACTCATTCGAAGTTAGTATGTATCAATAAGAAAATGGTTATTTATGTAAATATAAGCAATTTCTAATCACTTGCTCCCGGCATTCTCCAGTAAACCAGAAGTGTCATAAAGACAGTACGGCGTAAATCTTGCCTGAGTAAAACCCAGAAGCACCCGGTTATATCATCGGAGCTCGGAACCGTGTTACGGACCTTAAGGCGTTTAATCGTACAGTCTCGCTATTCGCTCGTCACTCCGAGCACTCCCCGACGAGGGAAATGGCATATCGACCAGCCTCTCAAGAAGCTGAACGAAAAGTTCTATTGCGAATCTCATCATCTGTAACTCGTTCAAAACGCAGCATCTAAAGTACGTACTTCGTTAGAGAACAATTAACTGATCAAATTTTTAACAAGTAATTTCTTCGGCAGTACATCGTGTGTGTACGACTTTCTATAATGTACAAATATATCGATAGGTAAATTATGATATAACCTCGGATTTCTAGAAACAAAGTACTAAACGTGTATAGTAGTACAGTCTGTCACACAAGAGCGTGTCTGCGATATTTCTGTAAATATTTATATATTTGTAAAAAAATTTATATGAATTGAATCTACATCTAAAACACTAATACGCTATTACTTAGTAGGGTGTCCAATCTCCTCCATTAGCGATTATAGCTTGACATCGTTTCGGCATACTCTCGACTAATTTTTGAGCGTAGGATTCTGGTAACGACCTCCATATCTTTCGAATGTGATGTACAAGTGTTCTTATTTTTGTGATACGTCTTCCTCTCAGCTTGCATTTCATTAGGGACCACACATTTTCGATAGGGTTTGCATCAGGGGACTGCGATGGCCAAGGAAGTACTGTGATGGCGTTTTTCGCTTTCCATTGGGTGCAGATGCGACTTCGATGTTTAGGGTCGTTGTCTTCTTGCAATATCCATTGGTCCTCGGTTTGGTTGAACCAACGTTTCACGGATGTGAGAAGTCCCCTTTGGTACAATTTCACCATCTTTTGTGCATTCAGATTGTCTGTAAAGACGCACAAAGTCCCAAAACCGCGTGCGTTAAAGCAACCCCAAACATGCACTTTTATAGGGTGTTTTACACTTCTTTGAATCATCCTTCTTCCATGGATAGTCCAAGCACGCCTAATAGGACACCATGCCCAAAACGAAGATTCATCAGTGAATATTATATTACTCCAATCACGATCTCTGTTTTCATTCGCCCATGCCAGACGATTTTCGACGTTTCGCGTACGCGGCACTCATATTAAAAAGCTCTGTTCCTTTCACTGTTTCAAATGAAACTGAAAGGTATTCAGCAACGCGTATTAGAGAAGTTTTCGTTTGTTTACATTCTTTTTATCTCATTCTGATTAGGTGTCAGGTTTCGCAGATATCGCAGACACGCTCTTGTGTGACAGACTGTATGTAGGTATAACGAAAATCTGACTACAGAATTTTCCAAATTACTGTAAAGATGATAATTTGAAAAGTTGTAACGAGGTATTACAAATACTAATTTCTAAAAATTTTACAACCAAAGCAATCTTTGCATAATAAATTATATATCACGCGAGTTAATAATAACCTATCATAGTGGTTGATACAGCTATAAGTAATCACTTAAAGGAACAAAATAAAATGAGAGACCCGTTTCTCTTTTCTGTATCTTATTATTTCTCCTTTCGGTATTTGAAACTTATCTCAGGATGACTCGCGGACGGTTGAGTAAATCGCGCGCTCGTCCCTCAAGCTGAATGGGATTTCGAGACCGTCTGTCGAAACCAAACGATCGAATCGCTCTGGACAACTTAACGGAGAGAATTGTGCAGCTTTCAGAAACACTGCCCCACGATGTAGAATAAATACGTTTGTTCGCGGTCTGACGTCGATGTTGTCGGTTGCCAGGGAAAGGAAAAGCATTACGATACGCAGTTCGATGTACGTGATTTGTAATCGAAGCCCAGCTTAAGCCGACCATTTTTCGTCTCTTTATACCTCGACCATTATCGTTACTCTAACAAACAGAATAAATTCTTTTTACGAGGATTTCGTATCGCAGGGGAACGCGTTGGTTAATTGCTAGTTTATAATTTGTCCGGGGCTTACTGTATCGATGTTGTGATTCCAAAAGTGTTTAGTTCGGATTGCAATATCTTTCTTTAATACCATGCTATGTAAATGGTTTGGCAGATAAAAAGAGAGGAGTATTTTTATGAAACAAATGATCGGTAGATGGTAAATTTAAATCGATCGATAGAGAAAGGTAAATTAATTTTGTAATACTCTAACAGACTAACTAAAGTACAGTGGATAAAATATTGGGAAAAGTATTTGCACATTTAGTTCCCTAAAGATAGTTTTATATGAAGTAATGTAATAAAAGTAGAAAAATAAAATAATAATAAAAGTAGCAATGTGGTATTATTTTAATTTATTATTATCGGTGTAATCGCTTTTTCGAATAAACATATAAATGCACGCAATTTCATCAAAAGATCAAAGAAATTTTCACATAATTCAACGCTCTTTTCCGAGCGATTAACTTAGTTTCATTATTCCAAACCTATAAAAATCATCGATGCTAGAATTCAAAAGTTGTTTAGAATTCTCTGTAATGGAGCTGATTTGAAGAAGCTGATGGAGCTAATTTGAGCTGAGCGAAGATAATGATAATTTTATTATTAGAAGAGATAATATTTATTAAATAGATTTATACTATTTTAATTGAATTACAAAATAAATTTCTGTTAAATAAATTGATCTTTGTGATAGTTTCTATTACGATTATCACAAAAAGACATTCCGAGAGTGAATAATCCGTATAAATAATTTTCATGTTCGTAATAATATCTTTACAAAGTTCGTTTGCATAACAGTACTATAAGTTACGAATTAATCAAATCCTTCTTTTCAATAATAATAATTATTATTGTTCTTGTTGTTATTACAATAACACACTCCGATACAGGAAAGATATAATAATAAAAAAGGAACAAATATCTGCCATTAGTGATAATAACAGATCATAAATGGTACGGAAATATCAGAGAATTACGTACTACATTTCTAACACACTTTTTTAAATACAGAAAGCGATTCGCAAAAGTAGTCTAATCGATGAGCAAGTAAATAAACATGTTTGGAAACGCGAATAATGCAACTACTAGAAGCATAATTGGTTGAACACAGGATGTGTGGAAAATTGGGAATCTTCTGAAAGATCTCGATGGAGCAGTAAGCTTAACAAGCTGTAGAACCTCTGGGCAGTCAATTTAATGGTTTACAATTTATCTTAAATTATGAAACTCGATTATTTTGCAATAGAAAACATAAGGCAATCATGAAATGTCTCGTATATGATGTTATTAAAATAACGACGCATCATTTTATAAGGCTAACAACCATCTGTTTTATTTCAAGTATTGCATCACATTTATTTAATCATCCGTTCATGCTTCCCTTATAAACGAATTTTCGTCCTCCTGTTCTACTTTCGTTTATGAACGTTTAAGGCAATCATTACACATATCGAATTTTATGAGCCAATCAGAAGCTGATTTTTAATAGCGAACGTAAATCAAGTAAACTTATAATGTAACGTTAACTGTCCGATACGAATGAATAAATGACACAATTAACTTTAAAGTAACGAAATGTTGTTTCGACAAAATATATAAATAGGAGAATCTTTTTTATCTTTCCAGAAATATTGATTTAACGAATTACATAGAATATAATATTCGTTTAAAAACATTAATTCATTATACATTTTCTCACTTTGATTACTTCCCTCGTATTTTACGGTTAATTAGGAGTTAATTGGCAAAATTGTACAGCCTTTGTCATCTTTTATCACACCAAAATATGTAGGTACGTTATTGTCTCGAGAACGTATGTATAATTTTTACCGTTTGTCTTGGAAAGATATTGATCTAATTAATTGGGAACATTACCTTGAAATACCTCACATAATTGAATCAAACGGTAATTTGAAACGAATTTAGCTACGCGAAACCATTTGGTTCATTAAACAAATGTCTTTTATTATCATTTCAACAGTATGCCAATTTAATCTTCCAACATATTTGAACAGAACCAACCATTTGGATTCTACGAAAAAGTGGAAATAATCGCTAGTGAACATATATAATTTTTTAAAATCTACTTTTCCTTCCAGATTTAAATCATTTCAAAAGCAGTCAATATACAGAAAAGGACATATCCAGAGTTAAATATATGTTTGTATGAGAAGTCGCTATGAAGAATCACGCTACCCATGTAAGATCTAATTTCTCTCAATTCTAATTAAAGTTGGTTAACAAACATCCAACTAATCATTTTTAAACGAAATCCATTATTATAATCTTAACGAATCAATCTTAAATAAAATTGTTTAATAAATAATTAAACAACCATTTTCATTCATTTGTAAGTAAAATTCCTCAACAAGTCCTTATCACGGATGATTTCTAAAGAAAGTTCCTTAATAGATTCTTAACGAACTATTTTCGACTAAAATTCAAGTAAAATTCCTATCTCTTTATCTTTCATCCAAACAAATAGTCTCGTGAAAAAAGTCGGTCTATTTTCATGGCAATCGTTTGTACGAGCATCGTGAACCGTTCACACGCTCGAGATCCTTGTACGTCGGTATATAAGGACGTGAACGCGCGCAGATATGCCATCTAAACGAAATTACGCGGAGTTTGTTCCCTGAAGGCTGTTCGAGGAGGATATGCAAGAAGAACGTGGTTTCGAGCGTGGCCTCATTAAACCGGTCTGCCACTGTTAGACGCTCGTCCGGCACTTCGAAACGAAAACGCATCCTCCGAGTTCCGTGGCTATCAATTGCTGGTCCATAGGGTCGAACGTGATTTCGAAAGGCCGCGTTTTCCTCTTACGGTTCGCCACGCGAGGATAAACTCGTGCATCGTACGACCTCGCGGCTACATTCGCGTATGGATGAATTTCTTGATCATTTCCACCGAGGTGAATGGTTCCTTAAACTCGACTTTATGATGTTTCTCGCGTCTCCTTTGCATATAAATCGAACTGTTTTTACTTCTTATTTTTCTATTTGGTTTCTTTGAAATAACTTTGAAAGTGGCAAGAGGATAAAACGAAATGAAAAATATCTCATTGGTGTAACATTAAAGATGTACATTTAATATTCGATAAATACTTGTTAACTTTCATACATCTTATTTTCAATTGAATTGTCAAATTAATACAATGGTAAAATATTAATATGATGAAGAGACAAGAACGTGTAAGTTTACGTTTCTCTTATTGAGAATAAAAAAGTAGAATTTCTATATATTAAAGCATTAGATTGTTTGTATTGTTGCACCTATTGCTTTTATCATTTATCCACAAATTAAGTCAACCTGACATAAGGAGAAGGAATTATTATTATTAAGAAAATTGGACGAATTACAAACTACAAATCGTTATTACTAATAAATATTACGGTTCATATTTTACTATTTGTAGATGAGATATATAAGTATTCAATTGTGATTAAAACATTTCAAATTAACTCGATTAGTGAAAATTCATCGATCGATTCATTCCATGATTCTTACTTGCAATAACAATTACTAATTTATCACAGTTTTTAAGATGTTTACAAGTAAATTTCCATAGCTTTCAAAATTGCATTTGCTAAAATCAGACTTTCAATAAAGTTCTTCAATTATAGTCATACTCGTATACCGGCCAAACGAAACATCGCATGATCTGAGATTTTGAGTAAAACACTATGCATTTTATTATTATACAAATTTTTGTTTAATTTCACTCGTAATTTTTACACAACGGAAAGCGTAGGTGATTGGAACTGATAGGCAAATAATTTCACGATTTAACACGCTATAACCGATCCTAAAAGTGTAATCTTAAACATAACAGAGTTAAGTTATATAGAAAACCAGTAAGAAATAATATTAAACGTGTAAGAACGAGGCGTTCGTTGCTATAATCGGAAAACAAACGTATTATTTTATTATCAAATATTGTTGCTTCTTGAGATGGCTTTGGAAGTAACATATAGGCGATATACGATCTAAATTTTGTAGATAGTCATGGAAACCAAGTGTGATAACGCGATTCACGTTTTGCAAGCGGCAATTTTGATAACGATGAGTCATACGTTGAGTCTAAGCTGAGTCTAACAATGTTTCGAATGATAGTTAATTTCATATTTTATTCGATACGAGAATCGGAATATTAAGACATAAATAAAAAAAAAAAAAATAATGAGAAAACCATAAGACAAATTTTATTGAGTAAATAAATATTTCAACATAATTCAATTTGTATTAACATTTATAGCAATTTTTATAATACGTCTTCTGTTTGGTAATTAAGGATATTAATGTCATCGATTTCGTGTATTTTAAATATGTTGTCAATAGACTGAATGATATATCGCAACTTTCACAAGATTAAGTGTTTTAATAAGTTTTTGAATAAATTTATCTTCAGCATCTCAAATTTATATGACAATTTTTCAGTATAAGTTTCATGGTATTTAATACATATTTATACAATATTATTAATTTCTTCCTAAGTATACAGCGTTACATTTAAAAATACGATTCCTAGTTTACGGCACATTACGGCAATAGAAGAAGAAATTTCTCTTTTAACGTTAACGCGTTAAAGTGGAACAAAATTTTTATTTTGAATCATTCAAAACATTTTCTTACGAGGATATGTAATTGATTTAGATTTTCCGCAGTAAATTTTGATACTCGGTGTTTAGATAAAACGAATAAATCGAGAAGTAATCTATAATTTGAAAAAAAATTGTAGCATATACAAGTTTCGAATCGTCAAAAATACTCTTCCAGGGAAAAAATTAATTTCAACTAAATTCTCGCAGGGAATTTTAAAACTGTAGACTAAAATTAAATTTATAGATCAATATAAATGAATACGCGTATACTTTTCATACCGACTATACAATCGGTAAAGAAGAACATAGATCGTTTGCTAGCGCCAGTTGTAAAGCGCCCAATTAATTCACCGGACTACCATCGGTAAAAGAGACGCCTGTAACTTGCGGACTTTCTACTTCTTGCATACTTCTGTTTGCTGGGTATCTCTATTCTTGCGACGACGGCCGCGAGATTCCCTTGCTTTTTATTTTTCTTATATGGTCAGAACCCTCTATTTAAATAAATGTGGTGAGATCAGAGACCTACTCCTATACCGGTTAAACGCTAAGCAAAATTTCTATATAATTTCCTTTGCTGCGAGCGAATGAAACATTTATTCAATTCTATTAAATTATTTCTTTATTTCCTTAAAATTATTTCTGAAGATTATTGAAATACATAGTATATGAATCATTATAACACTGATTATAATGTACTTTTGTTTCATTTTGAAATTCATTTTCTTCAAATTATTGTACATCCAAAATAAGTTTACTCATAATATTACTTTGAAATCCATCAATTCCTTTTAGTATTATAAAAAAAAAGAGAGAGAAAAATAGCTGTCTAACCAGTTACTACAACACTATATAATTTCAATTTAATCAATATATGTGATATTATTAAAAAATGAAACTTCAATTGAAAAGAAAATTGTTCCCTCTGAAGCAACAAAAGATGAGGATTTTCGTTGATAATTCTATGCTACCATAAGACAAGGGGCTATTTTTGAGTCGAAACACTAGGACTTACGGCGATTCATTTCAGCAACGGTGACAATCTTTTTTACTTTTATGTTCGTCATGTTATCGTGGTTTCTCCCGAATGATGTCTAAACTAATTGTAACGATCTGACCGATCGAAGGCCACTCGAAGGAATTTCACGATTGCTACCTAATCGTTCGAAGCCTCATGCTGGTCCAAATATCGTTCACCCGCTTCCCGCCAAGAGCGACCTGCGCTTCGGGCGCGCGAAAGTGCGTGAATGACGATGAATCTAACGAGCATACTGATTGGACGTTTCTTGCGCTAAATGGCCAGTCAATCAGTATGAATGATTTCGAATTTCCATCTGAGCCCTACCAAACTCTCGAAGGGATCGAGCAAATTAGAATCGCTAGGTCGTCGTTTCGGAAAGAATTCAGAATCACTTGGTGTATCAACGGCAAACGTCTTTCATTGTTACAGAGAGAAATTAGAATCATATCGAGAAAATCAAATTCGTTTACTCGTCATTATTTGTATTTCATTCTAAAAATCATCTCGACAAGCAATCCTTTCGTGCTGCTATTTTCTTGCTGCATCGATCGAGCCATGAGATTTTGAAGCTTCGCTACGCACATTCGTTTCGTTACGATCGCACGTTTTGTGTCTAATATTCCTTTATATTCGTTTGGCGCGCGGTAAGTGTAGTGTCTCGAGTGAAAGTGACGAATTCGTGCGCACACACAGAAATTAAGAATGAAATGAAGTGTTTTACAGATCTTCGCGCAAGGATATACAATATTTACATTTATTTTGTACAGTCTGTCACACAAGAGCGTGTCTGCGATATTTCTGTAAATATTTATATATTTGTAAAAAAATTTATATGAATTGAATCTACATCTAAAACACTAATACGCTATTACAGTAGGGTGTCCAATCTCCTCCATTAGCGATTATAGCTTGACATCGTTTCGGCATACTCTCGACTAATTTTTGAGCGTAGGATTCTGGTAACGACCTCCATATCTTTCGAATGTGATGTACAAGTGTTCTTATTTTTGTGATACGTCTTCTTCTCAGCTTGCCTAATAGGACACCATGCCCAAAACGAAGATTCATCAGTGAATATTATATTACTCCAATCACGATCTCTGTTTTCATTCGCCCATGCCAGACAATTTTCGACGTTTCGCGTACGCGGCACTCATATTAAAAAGCTTTGTTCCTTTCACTGTTTCAAATGAAACTGAAAGGTATTCAGCAACGCGTATTAGAGAAGTTTTCGTTTGTTTACATTCTTTTTATCTCATTCTGATTAGGTGTCAGGTTTCGCAGATATCGCAGACACGCTCTTGTGTGACAGACTGTATATTGTAATTTCCAATATCGGTCGCGAAGTACGTCCGACAATAATCGTTCCATTTCTCTTTACTTTCATTATCTTTAATGACCTTTTGTATAAAATACTGTTAAGCTTTGAATAACTCAATAGCCATCTGATGACGGTCCGAGTAATTTGAATATTACTGAATGATTTATGTAATTTAGAGTATAACTTTTCGTGAATATATTATTCTGAATTGTGAATTATGAATATATTATTACTTTGAAGAAACCGGAAAATTTCTGAGTAATTTTATATAATATCCCGGATCTTCAAATCAATTATCGAGTCAGATGCTTAAATGATTATGTAATTACGTTTTATTATATTTACTTTTGAATGAGGAAGAGTTCTATTTATATGAATTTCTATCTATTTAATTCTTATAAAAATATAATTATTCTATTTTATTTATCGAGCCACAGCAGCAACGTTGAAAATTTAATTTTAAGGAAATATCAATATACAACATTTCATGTTATTTTATAAAATTTCCATATTTATCGTTTCTTTCCACGATCGTAATAATTACAATTGTTATTAGCACACTTCATTTTTATTACTAAATGGTTTAATTTACATAATAGAAACAATATACCATGGATAATGAAAGTTATCGATTTAAATATTCTCAGTGCTATGAAATTAGGATAAGAATTTTTTTTACTAAAAAATATTTCATATAGCAGTAGATCGTTATAATGCTAATGACCAACTATTGTAATTAAAATCATGTTTACGTGCTTTCTTAAGTCATTACTGTTTGTTAACTCTTCTTCTTACAACAAACATTGTAAAAGCAAATAAAAATCAATTATTACAACCGTACAATAGTTCTTATTACATAAAGTAATTTTATTTGAAATTGAATAAACGAAACTGAATAATTTAATTGAATTTCCTCCATTAATTTTAAAGACATCCAAAGTAGTACATACTTCTATTCATTCAACCCAGTATATCGACTATCATCTTCTACTTTTATTTCTAATCATCGGCTCTTTCAATCCTAATAAAGACCGATTTTAAACAAATTTATTTCTAATTTAGATCCATCTTCGCACACTTTATGAACGCTTTTTAACTGTTCCCTGATAGTTTCAGTTTTACGGAATGTTTTATAGTGGCCATTATTGCTTTGACGTTCACGTTTAGGTAGTTATTATCGATTACCTCGAAACGTTCAGGTTGAGAAAGATACGAGGGAAGTTAGAAGGGCAACTTCATCATCGGCCAACACCTTCGATAATTAAAGTTCAAAGCGTTCGAGTGCTAGTTGTATATAGACATGCAACAACGTCTGATAATTGCTCGATGATAACAACGTTTGATAAGCGTCTAACAACTGCTACGCGGGTTAGGGCATTAGAAAAATTCGCGTTATCTTAAATTGCGCTTGACCCCTACGAAAGACAAGAATCGCTACTCTTCAGCTACCTCCTGTTTGAAACGTTTTTACAAGCATTGCTCTTCGTCTTGTACTTTTTAATTATTTTATTGTAACGTGAAATACATCCACTTTGTATATCCAGTTTGAATTCTCATTTACGATATTTGATACTATTCGAAATTGAATAATTCAGTAGCAATTTGATAACGACCAGTGTAATTTAAAGATTGAATGACGAGATCGACCAGGGAAATTATCTGCACTTGATCGTTCATTACGAATTGTGATATACAGTTATAAATTCTAATATAAAATGATTAGAGTTTCATTAGCTATTATTAACTTCCATTAATAACAATATGTATAGTAGATATTGGAGAAATACACACATATATTATGCAGAACTTTATTCGTACAGGCGATATAAGTTTAGCAAATTATTGATGCTTAGAAATATTTAATATTTAATTTATTCAGGAAATTATGTTATCTCCCTTATCAAGATTTATTGTGATTGTGCATATGTTACGTATTAAGGATTAGTATTTAATTTTAGCAAATTATCGTTACTTGAGAACATTTAAAGTAATTTATTCCAGAAGTTATGGTATTTTCCACGTAAAAGCTATTTATGACTATATACTACATATTATTGTATTTTATTGTAATTAGTGTACTATTAATAATACAGTTCAATTCTATATTCTATGTGATCTAAATGCTTGACGATAATAATGAATGCAAACATGTTGTAATATACCTGTTATCATGCTTGAATATTTGCATAATGTTTATGATAATTAAGTAAGAAACGTTCGTATAATTTACATATTATCACTTTGCAAAAAATAAGACAATTAGATAGAATAACAAGATTACAATGACAAAGTCCACAGAAGAATAAACTTTATCATTTTGTTACAAAATGATAAATCGATAAATGTATTGCTCATGTTATTATTATGAGAATGTTTCTTAGAATTCATTACAATCACTAAACTGAAAATAGCAAGCACGACATTCGATCCCGTTTTATAAATATTGTTCCTTTTACCGATGAGTTTGGTCGATAAAAATAATCCTTAGTGTTTCTTGTAAAATTACTCTATTTTTGAGTTGCCTTACTTTCGTAACAATATTATCAAAAATAAACCAATAGACAGATTCTATATATTCTCTTCCAAGAAAAAAGGATCAACTGATTTTCATGATAAGTAAGTTTTCAGCAAGTGAACGCACTATGATGAATAAGTACTGTCTATTACCGTTAATACATTTATTTAAAAAACTAAAAATAAAATTAGTTAGATTAATAATAAATAAAAATTAGTAAGAACTAATTGCTAAGAACAAATGGAGGAACTTATCTGATCTGTATGTTTCTTCACAACGCAATTTTAATATGTAAGAATGTATTAATAAATTATACTAAATATTTTTGTAGAGCTACTACTACAGACATTTAACCCCACTATGTTATCTAGAATATTTTCCACCTAATCGTTTTTTTCTATCATTAAAAACGTTTTAAAGTTTCACGATAATACGAAACAGTTGTTCCGAATATTCTTTACGATGCTAGTTGAACACGCTAAGGTTTTTTCTAAAAACATTATATTACTTCGTTTATTGGAAAAGTGAAGTTACGACGTAAAACTTCGAAGATCATAGGAGGGTCAAACATATGAAGTATAAAATATATCGTCTGTAGCACTCACTCTTGCAGCGGAAATGAAGTATCGTCCATTTTCCTTATTTTTCCCACTGCAACCATCTGCAACATCATAAGGAATATACACGTACATAAGCGCGTTCTTACATTCTGAAAGCAAACGAGAAAGCCGATGAAAAAAGACCTAACTCGAAATTTAACCTGTGATTATGATTGCTCTTACAAATGGGTTAAGGAAATTCCAATATCAATTGATTTCGAACTCAAGTTTAGCAAAAAAATGTTTTGATCGCGCTTCGATTTATGATTATAAATTAGCCAATTTCAATGTCACACGCACAGCCACAAAACAAAATACGTAATGTAATTAAAGTTACAGCATTTTGAATATTGATGCAGGTCTGTTTCTTTTTTCTTTGCTTTTCCGTGCAATTATTAATTTTGCTTAAAATTAGATATAATAGTCTTTTGGAGAAGCTAACCATTATGAAATAATACAATACGAGGAAATTGCTGTTAGTAATATATTAATTATAAAAAAATATAGATATACAAAGCAGTTTATAATTCTTCTTGATAATATTTGAAATAATAAGAACAGGTAATATTTATATTATTCCTCGCAAGATATAATTATAACCAATAGCAGTAATAGAAATACACTAATATAAAACATGAAATAATTTGTTAACCAACTCTTTGCTCCAAGTACTTTTTACATTCTCTCCGATTTTTTGATTAATAAGATATATAATTTATAAGAGAGTCTCGATAATTATCCGCGATGTTATCTTCCCAAAAGCTAATAATAAAGTAGCCCTCGAAATTAATTTCGATCATAATGCAACACAGGTAAAATACTTATTAATAACGACACTGTGCTCTCATGTAAATAATTTGGTTTGTACGTGTTTTGAGACACGAACATTCTGCTTCCTTTAATAAAGATGCAGCCATCTACGTTCATAAATTATAATCTTATTTTATCTCGAGTCAAACTTCCTCTTATCTTCTCCACCTTCCTTAAAATTCATGTTCCAATTTTAGTAGACGAAATAAACGTGTGAATGATTTATTTTCGATATAAGATTCGAATCGACTTACAAATATTTTTCTTTTTTAAACCTTTTAATCAAATACAAACCAATTTGCAATATATCTGGTATCATCCTTTAAAATAACAAATATTCGATATAAATAAAATTACAGCAGCTGTATCAGCAGTGTTTTAATTGCTTATTCATACGATGACCATCATTTCTATGCATCTATAGCAAATTAAAAATACACAAATATAAACTATGCGCATAATAGAAGATATACAAGGTATTCAAAGCATAATATCGTTTGCAATGTTCAACATGTGAAATAAATTTCTGTTTATGTTCCATTTCTATATAGTTATAGCGATAGAAATATAGATTAACGCAAACATCCGCGGTCTATCCACTATAGTTATGAATTTAAATGTAGTAGCTACAGAAAATATTAGTATATACTCTTGTTTCTCAATAAACCAGTTTTTCATTAAGTTCTATACATTTCGTTTATCAAATATCAAATCTTTCTACTTCTATGAAAGTACTACTAAACAATACGAAATGCAACATATTTCGACCGAATTAATTAGTATGCAACAGTTATGATGAATACAAAGGTGTGTCAATAGCAATTTTCGTAGCCACTGTATACCTAATAAATTCTTTCGAAATCAATAAATCGCCACGATATTAATGCTATATCTTCTCAAGACGAGAACCTGTACTTTCTCAAACCCGTTTCAACCATCGCATACCTCTCCATAGGAAACCACTGGAGAATTAAATCAACTTCCGGCGATCGTCGATCCAAATCGTTTCCACGTACCATTACGACCGAATCGGCATCGACATCGATGGATCTCTAGCGGACGTAGCGCGATCGAAGTCCGCCGGGGCTCGTGTTTATTAGCGCGCAACGAGCCTTTTATCGGACACGAAGAAGGCCTCACGGTGCTATATAACTCGATTCGAGGCAGAATCGAGACGAGTTGAGGCGATTCGCTCGCAGGCACGGGTCGCGAGATGGAAGTTCTTTAGGGCGTGGTAGATGCATTATGGATACTGTTTTACGAAGCACGCATGGGTGCAACTTCGACCCGTAACCTGGACCCTGTGCTTTTATTTCGCTTCGCGCTCGTCGAGTATACACGCTGCTGATTGCTCGTGCTGCGCGAGCGAGCACGTGGATCCAGCTAATGGAACGTTCTGTGTGCACGTGTTCTCGTTTGCGTGTATCGGGCTACTTCAATTAGAAGATTTTTCGATTCGACCGTGTAGTGCAGATAACTATACGGATCGTATATTGGTATTGAAATTAATCGAGCTACTCCTTTCCATCGGCTTGCGTACATACCTGCGATCTACGTGGTTCGCGGAAGCGGTTGAGTTTGAAGAGGTTTGGAGGGTTTTAACGTAGGATATAGTTGTTGATTTTGTGAAACGAATTGGGTATATTGAATTTGAAAGCTTGTAAGGAAAGATACGGTTTCTAGGAAAAGTTGAAATGCTGAATCGAGCAAATTACGTTGGTAGTTGTAGTCCTGGGTTTCTAATGTTAGCTACAGCAGTTACAAAAATTATTGACACGCCGTTGTGTCTATTATAGCATTATATATTATATACTACGTTCAAGTATTTTAAATTTCGTATAATTTAGTAATATTTTTATATATCTACAAAACTTTGTCACTATGAAAATTAAACGTAGAATCAAACAGGTGGCCTAATGTGGAAGATGCATGTTTGAATGAATTTTTAAATGGTAATCGTTAAATTATATTCCGTTATGTTAGATCGTGTTGCATTCTTATATCTTTCCTGTCCTTTGAAACATACTGTAGAACTGCATTTATCTCAACTCGTCGAAGTCATTTTTGTCATTTTAGGGTATTTGTTATTAAATTTTAAGAAGGAGCAAGATCTGACTGCACTAACTCGCAAAATCTCCAATAATCGAATAATCCTACGCATTTCCAAAGCATGTTGACTCATTGTCCATATGATATATAATTAGAATGGCTCTTTGTTTTGGTAACTGAGTAGACATACGTTCGCAAAGGATTAAAAACTCGCAAAACAAGATAGACCAAGATGCAAACTCGATTCCACAGCAGAGTATGAATCCGATATCTCCATATCGGATCGTCACCGAGTGGCATGGAAACAGAAAGCGGTAGCTATCCGGCAGCAGCTCGGCAGCACAAGAGACAAGATAAATTACCAAGCGTGGACGAGCGCATCCTGATCAGCTGGTAGCTCGGACTTTTGATGGAATCGTGCACGACGCTGGGTTTGACCAGCATCGAATCTAACAGTGAACGTCGCACCATCGAGGCGAGAGGGCTCGAATGCTAATGGCAGATGCGATGCTCGATGCCAGACGAAAACATTCCAGCCGTGCTGAGATCGTCTATCGGCCCGACCCTCTTCGTTAGCGCGACTACAAAGAGTTCAGCCACTCACCGGGCCCAGACCGCGCTTCGCCTTTGTCTAAACCGGACATTTTCACCGGCTGGTCACTTCCTACAAGAACCGTGATTCATTCGTCGGTATTACGTCGACTGGTGCGTATCAGTCTAGTATCTTTACAACCGGGGACCGCCCGCGCTTCTACTGGAATGTGCCAACTGCGGACGCTTAGCCTGGCGTAACGGTAGGTTGTCTTTCATTTCTTCTTGCTGGAGCTTTCGAACGGTTCGCTTTGTATAAGATCCATTTGGATGATTTGATTTGGTATGTGGTATCCTTAGTGAACATTTACGAGTTTCTAACAATGACTTGCATGATTAAACCAGCGACGGTTGGCCGCCTACTGCATAAATATTGTACGCCCACTTTTAACGTTTTCGAGAGAAACGGTTAAAATAATTTAATGGTACTTTGTAATTAAATAAACATGGATGATGGTCCTTGAGGATCTCTATGTACACGCTAAATACAGGAAACAGAAATGCTATTTTTTGACAAATTTAAGAAATAGATATGAAAATGATTTTTAAGCAGCATAGAGAAACGGTGGAGAATTATTTGTTGCACATAAAAACAAATCTTATAGAAGATGAAAGTGCAATATTTGTGCAGTAAGCCATCGACGTTCGAATGGATGTGATTTGGATGGAAATTTAATACAGTAGGGCTCCGATTAATCGGATCTCTTCTATGTTTAAATTAGTGGAAGAAACTAATTTATATAAAATTGAGAAAATAAATCAAATTTAAACACAGATATATGTTTCGTCGTGATCACATTATAAACGGAAATCTTCTAAGAAGAAAGAACTTACTTTGGTATAGAAAATTCGTTTTCACTTGTTCCTCGTGTCTTCGATTATCCATTGAGCATTAAATCGGTTAATCGAAGTCCTACCACATTGTGAAAATAATTTTTATGTCTTTGTAATTGATTAGCACATAATCATTTAGTAAAAAATTAACGAAAATTTGTAAAATGTCTTTTAAAACTTTTGTTCACTTTTAAAATTTTTTAAACTTTTCAGAAGTTCTTATGTATATCACACACAATATCGTATGTTTTATATTTAATTAGCAATTTGACACACTATTTGTCCAATGATTAATGGCTAGAACAAAACGTTTAATCGATGTAATTACATATCACGTTATATCAGTGAAATATATTTAGGATAAAAGCTTTGTCAATCGCCAAAGTTACGCTCATGTTCTTCAATTAATACAGATAGAGTACAGGTATAATAGATTTAGTTACGTGATTTGCGTATTTACGTGGACGATTTATGTTTTAATAAAGGTAGTTTGTACCTGCATCGGAACTTATTTGCAACTTAATTCAACGATTCGATTCGACATTTGGTACTGTGGAAATAATTTGTACTCGCATATGATTGATTTATGTCTAGCGAAGCTTATATTTGCATCGGAATGTAAACATAATTGAATGATTTAATTCGACGTTTCGTATTGTAGATACAACGTGTGCTTGATATATGTACAATTGTATTGTAGAAGAGATTTAATCGGATAGGTTGATTTTTTTGGTAGGGTTACAAACATTTTTATAGTTCCACGATCGCTTTATTTCTGCGGTCATCATTGCATATAATAACGATTTCTGTGAGCAATACACATATTCTACATATAATTGTTCAATGTTAAAAGTTGAAAGGCAACTCGTTGCTGGATAAGGCTATCGATCTTCTCAATGGAATGTCTACATTTCTAATCTTAGAATTGCATAAAAAGGAAGAAAAGAGCCAATCGACAAGCCTTTTCGTATTAAATTATCACGTAAAATATTTTTAATAAATCTTTCTATATCGGATGAGTATATACGCAAACATCTCGTAAACAAATCTCTTTATATGAAATTTTTGTACATAAACACCCTTCAACGAACCCTCTTACATGAAATTAGTGTACGGACACCTTTCAATAAATTCTTTTATATCAAATAAAACACACATATTCCTCTTAACAAACCATTTCATATTAAATAACTATACAAACTCTAATTATTTTAATTAATGAAATCCAATGAGAGACAAGCTCCTCGAAGGGTACATTAACAAATGTCATTGCTCCCATTAAAATGTCAGTATTTCATGCCTCCACATTTCTGTCACGAGTTCCTCCAGCCAGACAACGCAGCTATCCAGCTCTCAATAAATTAACGACTAATATCGCATTGGCTTGGCCAGCGCAATTACAATGTGTCCAATCGATCTAATGGCTCTTTACTCATTGTCTGAATACGTGGGTTCCACCGGGACACCGGCCAGGAACGTTAGCCGGTTGACGTACCCCTTGCGGACTTTCACGGCGAGACACCTGTGACGTGGTCGAGGCATTGTGCCGACATTTTACAGGTGACTCCACCTTCTGCGATCCAGGTTTATACTACCACCTCGGACACTGCCGCGTTGTATTATCTTGCCGCTAACCCGTAGATCCTTCGACAAGATACCCATTGTCCGGGAAGGTTACCGTACTGCCCACACTGAGCCTCTACCACGTGCACTCTCCCCCATATTCATCCGTCCGTCTGAACAAATGCTCGGTTCTTTGAGCATCTTGTTCTTCTTCTTTCTCTTCGTCCTCTCATTTCTGATGTTAGTTACCTTGTTGTACTATCGTTTTCAGCGAGGTTGGATCGATAGAAAGGAAAGGCTAGGAAATGGTCGGAGCAAAAGTTTACAGCGAATGTAAAAAGTATCGACTCGCCGTTGCATCGTTTAGTTCTTAACTGTTCGGCGTCCACTAATTTATAAACTGAGAAAACTGTGTTTAAGGTTTATGAAGTTTAAAATGATCGCGTTGAGTTAGAATTTAAACAAACTGAATATTCCTTGCCTTCAAAACAGAATTTCCATTGTATTATCAACAAACGTGTATTTTTTTGTAGCAATGAGAGATATGTGGATTGATTAATTACATTTTTCTGAAGGATGGAGTTAAAACAGTTAACGAATAGGACGTTAGTATATAGGATGTGTGGACTTTTTGATAGCATATTCAGGAGCATGTGTGCATGTTTTCTAGAAGATTCACGAGCTTTCGTGTGTTTTGTGAAGGACTATCAGGATTGATTTCATGTTGAATATGACAATACAATAACCTGCTAATCTTTCCTTAAATTTCAATCACGCTATGAGAATAACATTGAGAATATTGGAAATGTAAAAGAAACATTATCGATGTTGTAATTTTGATTCCATTATTCCCTTTTTCTTTTTACCTTTCTCTTTAATCAATCAGAAATAAACGATTCTGGTCTTCGTTCCTCAGTGGAATTCTCGACAAGGTATCCATTGTTCAGGAAACACGTACCATTCGCAGTTGATTTACTCGTACAAATGTTTCTTCTTCGCTCCGCTCAACCTGCTCTTCATCGTCTACCGAGCGAAGCGCCGACAGTTCCTTTGTCGATTTTGATTTGTTGCCTCTCGCATGGACAGTGGCTTCGCGGTTTCGTGGATAAATAAGAGACGCTTCCATTTGAACGAGATAAGTACCTGGTGCCAATGTCGGCAAATAGAAATACATTACTCAACAACGCCGAGAACCAGGCTATCTTATTCTCTGTCTTATTCTACTTTATTTTACTTGTTCCTTTATTTATTATCGCATCGTTCTCTGCCGTATTGTTAACTTCTTTCAAGTTGTTAGTTTATTAAATCAAGAGAATTTGTTTTACACTTGTTACATTACTAATTAAATTATTTTATTATTTCATATAACTTTTTTTATTATTGTCAATTGAGTGGGAAGATGTTTTGAATTGTTAACAACGAATATGCACTACTGTTCAAAAATTGGGCATTGTTCTTTGAATGTTCTACCAATTTTGTGATTAATTTGAAATTAATGCTGCAGATATTAATAGTAGATTCTGTTATTACAATAAATTCTTAAACGATCTAAGGGAACAACAGAGGCATTTGATAAAATCACCGATATCGCTGAGAAAACTACTGTTAACGATACAAAAAACATTGTTTCTTCTATTTGTTAATTCATTCTAACAAGAATCAACATCGTTTTCGTCATGAAAATCTAAAAATCCACCTGAAAAACAATTCTTCTGATAGGTCATTAATACATTTTTCTATCGGAAATACGAATTCTTAGCTAAGCCGGATTAAACCGTAACGACATAGTAATAGCCTGATAAGACTGAGACTATATCCGCGGACTATAATTTAGCACTATACCGGCTGGGGTAAAATTCACAATTATGGACATTTTTTCATCTTCTCTTAATATATCCATTTCTTTCTCCTGCGCGGTTTAAACGCTCGATTCTGCGTGTATTTCGTAGGCAAGCATTACCCGCTAATGCGAACTCGATCGAAGACGAAGATAGCAATTTTACCGTAAGTTTTAACCTCTGCAGTATTTAAGCTCTCGACGGTAGTAAACTGGGACTAGATGTAATCTAACAGATACGAACTTGTTACGAATGAGGGGGAGAGAAATTCCGTGAGGCAAATACAACGTGGAAGAACGGTACAATTGAATTACATATCGTACCGAGAATGGAAAAATATTTCGAAAGCTGTAATTGTTGTAAAGTATGAACTGATCCGCACGAAAAATCGTTCGTGTTATGAGTGTATCGTGTACACGGTCGCCATTGTGCACGTGAAATGTGAAAGGTGTATAAAGAATATCTTGCATCGAATCCTACGTTATTCCAGATACTTTGCAATCTTCTCGAGCATCGATTAACTATGCATGATTTATGATGCAAGTCTTATTACGATTAATACCGTGGCTAATCTATTCCTGTTATCGAAGGATCGAAATCTACACGTATAATAATAATCTGCGCAGAAAATGTGAGAGGTTGAAGTTTTGGTATCATGTCATGTTTACGCAATATCACGAACGATTGAATTTGTGTCATTCAAGCAATAGAATGGTTAGATGAAATGTAATACAATGTAAGTTTCGAAATGTGATTCTTCGTGGTTTTTTAAAAAAGTTACATTGCCGTGGAATTATATTTGTACATATATATTTGGTAATTAAAGTTCCAATGTTTATAGTCAAACAGAAACTAGTGTCGAATTCCTATCATATTTGCAATAAGGAATTTACTAAAATATGTTTAATTCGTATCAAAGTATTATTTATTATTTATGCTTTTCTCGTTTATATTCTGAAAGATATTGTTACAGATATTTCATCCGTAACTGATTTAGTTGGATCATGGAAAACAAAAGTTTGTACTAGATTCGTTGTATTAGATACTTAATTTAATTCTTAAATTTGTATTTTATATTCTAAATGTGATTAATCGTCTTTATCATATAAAATACAAAATATATCAGCACGCATAAGGCAAAACAAAACTAAGATTAAATAACAATCTACCTCGTACCATACTAATAATACCAATTGTGGAGGTTAAATATCCAAAGTGAAGTATAACAGTTACTATTAAATTATAAAATGTATTATGAAAGTTGCACGTTAAAAAATCTAGAACTAAACAAAAATTCCAATTATTTTTCATTTAAAGTTTTCTTCCTCGTGTCTTCCTTTTCACCCTAATATTTATTCATGATAAATGATATCCTTAATGCACATCCATTATAGAATATACCTTCATATATCAATATCTTGAAGAAGCAATCACGGAACATGAAAACAGTGGCTGGAATTATTGACCTTCTGGTCGACGAAGTAATTAACAAGGGTGAGGCATTTATGATTTAATAGATCAATTGCAATTGACACGAGGTTAACCTCGTACTCGTCAGCAGAGCTTGTAATAGGTTCGAGTGTCTGACAAGCGATCTAGTCTCTTTTTGCGAGCATTCCATTCGCCGATCTTTCAGATACCGTTACCACCGTACGCTCATTAAGGTTATAATAAGTTCGAATGAACAATAACGAGCATTTTACCCTATACGTGTCACATAATCGTATCGGTGCTTTATCGCGAAGCCACATCTCTTTAAATACGTTCAGATTAATAAGTTGGATCGTAGCTAACCATTTTCCCTTCCTTTGTTCTCTTCAATAAATTCTATACTCTCCTCTTAATCGCTCCCGACTCGCGTAATTACTCGCTTGACAAGATAATGATAACCCTCATAAATGAATAGAAGCGAACGGTCAACCGTTCTACTGAACAATACGAGAACAATCAGTTCGTTAAAATTTCTTGCTAGATATTAATGAACCACAATTTTCATTTTTTCCGGAATTTACTTGAGATTCAATTTACTTGAAAACCATGGTAATTGTTCACTGAAATAGATATTTAACAGGAATATTTTGTTTCTTAAAACTCATAGAATCATGATTTTATATGAGCTTCTGACAAGTCAAACAAGTCAACCCTGTATTTTATTAATCTTTTATTTTCATTACGTGAGTACACGATTGATATTCAATTTTTAAGAAATTGTAGCGGCACAGGAGTCAACGGAAGATATGAATCGGGAGAGACTCATATTATTGTGCCTTGCAATACTAACGTTGTTTTGGTTTGCTAAGTTCGAAGGTAAACGAACTCTGATTTGTAATCGCCAACCGGAGTTACATTTGAACTTTTTATAACACCGGTCGATACAAATAAACGAACGTGTTCTCCAGGACAGTCATTATAGTGAGTCAAATAGTCAAATAGTTAATCGAATAACAAGCGTATAGTTGAATAGTAACATTAAGCGAGCGACTATTACGACAGGCATACACTCTCTCTGTACTTGTACTTGTAATGATTTTAATATAATTGACTATTACAATTTTATCATTTGTCTCTTTAATAAACAAACCAACATATTTAATAATCCACGTCAAAACAAATGATTCACTTCCATGAGTTCATTCATTGCAAGAAAATCATACGAATAATGGTAGATTCTAAGATAAATTTATAAAACAATGCCTGGGCGTTTCCAGTATTTTTCAATTTATGCTGTTGATTTATGCGATTTTCGAATGGCTCGCATTACGAATATTTCTGATTTTCGAAACAGAGAATTATTCTAGAATAAACATTACTCAACTACACTAATTTTGTGGCGAGGTTCTGGAATATTCAATAAAAAATTTTTACCACGTACATATATATTCGTTATTTCAGCCTCATAGCCAAGGTATTTGTCTTGGTTTACATTTATCCTGGCTTTAAAATACCAACTTAACTCACCCATTCTTTTCATTCATTTTCTCCTTTCATTTATCTTAAACATTAACCTGTTTCTTACTCTCTATTTCTTATAGATCTATTGTGCATCTTACCTTGTGCCACTCCAAATTCCTAAGCTGATACTCTGACATCTTGCACACATACATATGTACATGGTATATTTTTCTTTTTTTGCTTCATTATACCCACGGAATATAAAACACTGACAAGGTTCTGTCGTTAAAGGGTGTCGTTTGGTACATCCTGTACATATGTAACTGTACTGGCGGCAAAGCTTAAATTATCTTCGTACAAAAGTGTGAAACCTGTATCATCTTGCAACGTTCGACATGATAGAGGTTACAATGTATGGGAAGAATTTTCTGGCCAGCGGTCACGTCAAGTCATGCAACGAAATCGCTTGCGTTTACCGGATGGCAATTTAACACGTTGCATGCTTATTATTGCAGCGCTGGCCAGCGTGTTTTCGATACTCCATAAAATTAAGAGGTCATGAAACCGAGCAAGAAATAGGAATCCAAGCACAGAACGTTTGCGAAATCCTATCCAAGAGAACTGACCACGTTAGAATAGCCAGTTCAGAGCCATGCAACTGTTCGGTGTTCTCGGGTTGCGTTGCAGGTCTAATGTCAGGAGAGGTAGACCGGCCAAGCCAGAAACGGGGGATAAAAGCGAGAGAGAAAATTATGGGGAGCCGACACAGTCACGAGAAGACCTTCTAAGGTCGCCACGAGAACGAGAATTCTCCAAATACCTTCACCGAGGTCGCGTTCAATCAGCCGATAATCTGCGAATTATTCGTAGTGGCGCAGTGACTTGTCGGTGGAACCCTTTGACGATTAAATGCTTCCAAATGTAATTACTGACTCACGTGGATAGCTGTTGATTTCATTAACACATTTATTGGTAATCGAATTTTCATTACTTATTAAGATTTTATTAGATGAAACTAATTCATTAGATGTGCCAATTAAGTGATTCTGCGAATGAAACTTATTTCTGCACATGTAAGAGTCTACATAAATAGATATTTTATTTACGAATTATTATGTTATAAACGTAATGTGTGAAAAATGTCTGACACGAATATATCACACTTGAATATCATCGGTGACTGTACGCGTAACCATATACGATACACGTGAATATTAAAATTTCATTCAACGACCCAACATCCAAATATTTTATTTTATCCAAGACTAAAAACAAACAATTTCAATTTAACCACTCTGTGTACGACGATATTTCCTTTCAAAATTTGATCTATCATAAATCAATATCTGACAATAAGTATTCCACTTCACAATTTGATCCTAACAACACTGCAATGAATCAACACTTAAATATTTCATTCATTAACTCACGATTAACAGAACATATCCACTATAATAAATCACTGATTATAATTCAATTACTCTACTCAATTAAAATTTGAAACAAAGACAGTACCTTTTAAGACAAACCAATATTATCAATAAGTATTATCAATATAATCAGTAATATCAATATTTCACTCAATAATATAAAACTAACAAAAAACACTGCTAAAATTTCTCACATTATTATCTACCACTATAAACCACCTCGTGTTCGATTCCAGTAAACAGATGTTTACAGTAAGCAGATGTTTATATATTTACATGAAATTGGAAATTGTAAAACAGCACAAAATGTATATAAAATGCAAAAATATATAAAATATGGGAAACGGAAAAGTGACTCTTTCTGTGTAAATTTCATCTTTTTAGATACAAATGTGGATAAACATCTGCAATCCTGTGATTACTGTACACACGGCCAGTACAAGTTTCTCACAACAATACGTCAACATACGTAAAATTCTCAAATTGTCCCCCTTGCGACTGCACGCACGGCAAACACTTTCTCTTTTAAGCGTCGATTTTTTCTCAGTCGAACGACCTTTGTCCGATGAATCTCACATTATTTCGTCCCGAAGCATATTGTTTACAAATGATCCGAGGCCGATCTACGATCTAGGAATGCGATCGAGAGCTGAACGGTAACGTGGGTTCCGTTTTTACTTGGCAAAGAACAGTCGGCTGAACGGAAAACGACGAAAGGCGTTTAAAGTTTCGGATTATATCCTTCAACGTGATTTTTCTCGGCGCACCTCGCGCATACCTGTCGTATCTTTCCATATAGCAGCTAAGTCATTGTCGATCCAGCTTCGCTTTCGTTCGCCGTTATGAAAACGAAACGTTTCTATTCCATTTACCAAGGTACTCGCGCTCTTTTCGATCTCGTTTTCAAGTCGTGTCCGATCGGGAATTTTAATAATAAGAAACGTCGTCGTAAATAGCGATACCACGTAACGATTTAATGGATCCACGGGACAGCACCGAAACAACCGTCCGAGAGTTTAAAAGCGATCCAACGCAATAATTAACACGTAATTCCGAGCACGGCATCTTAATGTCTCCAGGTGTACACGCGTCGTTCCACTGGAGTTATTACAATTTAGTGTGCTCCCGACGCGTGCATCGATAAGAACAACGATGATTATCTTTGTCGCGGTTAAGGTGTGTCCCGGGAGGGCAAACGTAGAAAGTTATTGCCGAGTCCAATGATTTGTGCTGCTTACAAAAGATTGAAATGTGTTTGTTGGTGTCGCTATTGGTGTGGTTAAAGCAATGTTTTCTATAAAACATCGTCTTGATAAAGGATGAGCAAATGTGTCAGTTTATTGAATAACTTTTTGTGGGAAAATTTGCTCATTAATTTTCATTGCAGGGATTGTACATAACGAAATAACATAAACCGTAAGATGTATTGAACAATAACAAGCGAAAAATGAGGAAAAAAGAAATTGTCTATGACTCGATCTAATCACTTTCATTTTATTTTATTTACACGTCATTTATTTACTTGTGTTGTTACTCATTATTGGTACAACACCGTTTTAATATCAAAGATTTTGTTTATAATAACCATCATATTTCATATTGATAGATCGTAGAAGATTTTAATAGAACAGTAATAAGGTGGAAACATTAGATAAAGTATTTAAAGCCGTACAATTGGAAATTAGATATTGTGTTATTCACTGTATCTTCTGAACGTAATATCGATAGATTTTCAATTGGACATTCGATTACCATAAGTTGCCATAGAAAGTAAGTAACAATAACGAATCTCAAAACGGCAGTCGAATATCTCGTGCCAATCTCCTAAGAAAGTAATCAGAAAATGATAAAGAAGTCAGAGCAACAAGAAGCGACTTTTAGAAAGAAACAAATAACATATCATTCGTTAATATTTTAATGTTCTTAAGTGACATATCTAAGGACAATATTACTTATGTAATAATTAATCTTTCCGCTTCAATCTCTTCGCAGAAAAAAAAAACATTACTTATAAGACAACATAACACTAAACATCCGCACTTGCTTCCAAAACAAAACAAATTTCCATCGCAAAGAAACCAAGTCATTTTTCATAGGACATTACCCAATACCGTTCGACGTTATTTTTAACTGTAGACCGGTTAAACGTCCCCACAAATCTTCTATGATCCATGATTCCTCTACATTGATCTACCTACATTGATCATAGTGTGTTGAAAGCTCGTGTGACAGACAATAAACGTGCAACATTAGAAGGATGTATGAAAGTGGCTATGATGATGGCGATAGATCGAGAGCCGCAGGTCGAATAATCGAACGGAGAAGTTCCAGGATAAAACGGTGCGGTTAATTACCTAACGATTGGTAATTGCTCACTTCGATGGCTCGTCGATTGCTTCCTCGTTCCTAGCCGACTCTTCCAATCCTTCACAAGCACAACGGCGTGCTTTGTGCAACGCGAAGAAGAAAAGGGAGGAAAAAGTAATGTATCGATATCGATTGATATGCTGGCTGGTTGCTTAGTCACTCGGTTAGGCAATTAGCTGTCCGTGGGCTAACTTGTACGCGGAATAAACGAGCGCCTTGATTAAAGTATGATAAGCATTAATCGCCGAGTTCTATGTCATTCGAGCAGCCTGGCTAAATTATTAATAAGCCGTGGTTCGCGAAAAACCACGCTTCCTGCTTTCTAATCGGCCAACGTCCACGTGTTTCAGATTGTTTCTTCTGTCTCTATGTATCTCGTCTTTGCTGTTTTAGAGCCTTTCTCCGCCGCAATTATAGGAGCTTGCGATATGAAATGGATGAACCATAAAATCGAAGCGTATTGGTTCTATATTGATTTTTCCTACACCCTTGGACAAAAAGATAGCACATGTGTGCTATCATTAATTTCTCATAGATAGAGTCCGAATTTCCCAAGTTTGACGAATGGCATATAAACAGTACCTTGTAGTAATAAGGTATATGAGCTTGAAACTGTATCTTCGCTATTCCTCTTGTATTTATCAACAATGATTGTGAAATCCGGTCGGCGAAATGATAGCACACTTTCAAAAGTTGTAGTGTTTATTATCTACTAAATTGTACAAAAATAAAAAACCTTTTAAAATTTAATAATGTGTGGATCCTCCCTTATTCTCCACCACCTCCAGCATTCGTTTCGGCAAAGAACGATATAGTTTTCTAATATAATCCAGCGATATATTTCTCCATTCCTCTTCAAGGCACTTTTTTAACTGATTAATACTTTCAAATTGCCTATTTTCTCTATAAACGGCATTGCTTAATTTACTCCAACAGTTTTCGATTATGTTTAAATCGGGGGAGCATGCAGGCCAGTCCAAAACTGCAATATTTTCTGTTGAAAATTATTCTTTCACAACCTTAGCGGTGTGAACTGCAGCATTATCTTGCTGAAAAATAAAATCTTGTCTCGCAATATGTGTTGCGTACTTTGCAATTTGATTTTGTATCAAATTACGATAGGTTATAGCATTCATCTTGCTGCGAATTGATATTAAATCAGTCTTTCCGTTGTACCCAATACCTGCCCAAAGCATAATGCTACCTCCACCCATTTGACGCCGTATTTGTGACAATTTTTTTTTCTTACATCATGATAGTAAAAATTGAATCCATCTGGGCCATCTAAATTAAATCTTTTTTCATCTGTAAATATAACTTTCCTCCACTTCTTGTTCCACCGTATATGTTCTTTTGCAAAATATAATCGATGCTCCTTGTGAATCTGCTTTAGAGCTGGTCTTCGTTTTAATTTCATCCGCTTTATGTGCGCGGATTGTTGTAGTACACGTCTGACATTCCGAGGATTAGTTTTTACGCCAACTTTTTCTGCAATTTCACGTGACGTGAGAAGCGAATTTGACGCGGCACGTAAAATTGCACGTTTTTCACGAGTACTAATCGCGGAAGGTCTCCCACTGCTTTTTTTTGTTCCATAATTATTTACATCTTTCAGTAAATTATAAATGACTTTCCGACTTCTACTGAGAACTTTTGCAATTTTAGAAATAGTAAAGTTTTCTTTCTTTAATTTCAAAACTGTTTGAATCTCTTCACTATTTAGCTGTTTTCCACGTCCCATTGTTTGAATCGAAATTTGTAAGGTTTCTAATGAAATTCTTCTACTTTTCACTACGTCTACACCACTCAGAATACACAGAAATACTAAGGAATGGAAACAAAATGCTTGGTGTGCTATCATTTCGCCGACCGGATTTCACAATCATTGTTGATAAATACAAGAGGAATAGCGAAGATACAGTTTCAAGCTCATATACCTTATTACTACAAGGTACTGTTTATATGCCATTCGTCAAACTTGGGAAATTCGGACTCTATCTATGAGAAATTAATGATAGCACACATGTGCTATCTTTTTGTCCAAGGGTGTACCTGTATCGTACCTACGTCTGTCCATTTCGATAGTTTATTGCTCGTTGATATTACAGAAGGACGAGCATTAACCTTTTTGTCAATGATATTTCAACAGACAGGTGTATACGTATTTGTACATTTGTTTTCATGTATTTACGTATATAAGAAACAGTATAGGATAAAAGATTTGATCCTCGGGGATTGTGTTTATATTGGAAAAATTGCGCAATATATTATACATATGTGATATGCTAAATTATGTATTTTCATTTATATATTACTTTACCTTCGGTGTGAGAATGAGTTGAGTGGTTTAAGATAAAAAGGTTGATTTATATCAAACAATAAAATTCATTTTTATTTAGAGTAAATCTGTAGTGAAATCGTGCTAATGGAAATTAAATTGTGTTTGATAGCAATTACCATCGTTCAATTACCACATTAAAACACTAATATCTTGTTTTATTTAATTCCATACGGTGATATAATATTTAAAAGATACGTAGATATTTTATAAATTCTATCTTATTTGTTTTTTATTATATTTTATTATATTGCCATCAATTGCATCCGTCTAGGATTTAATTAAATATTATATCATTTTTCTCTTTCACAAACAGATAATCGTCCTGAGTTCCATTTGTCACAATGAAAGATATTAAACAGTGCTACAAACTAGACATCCAAATTTCTTTTATTCGAGCATTCAAATTTCAAAACTCAAATTCATTAGTATTTCACGCGTTAAAACCCCAAAATTTATCAAAAGATCTCATTTTCAACAAAACTCTACAAATCAAAATCTCAAAGCAACCTAGTACATGGTACAGCGTCCCCGATAATAGAACAATAGCGTGTTTTCAGGGATCAATGTAGGCCAATGAACTTTGATCGAGGAGGCAAATGATCTTGCTGGTGCGCGTCCTGCGGATCGCGGAACGCGCGCGTTTATCCTCGACGAAATGAGAGGACGGATCGTCGGATCTCTGTTGCGGCGATTGCCCCGTCATTCGGTGACATTTTCCGTCCATCGCGGTCGTCGCATCGTACAAGAATATTGTGGATACCCGGCAGCGATATTATCATACGTCCGAGTCAGCCAGGGCACGTCGCGTGCAACTATTCTCTTCCTCGGAGGCCGTCCTCCGTGATAACGATCGAGGCCGAGCGAGAAATTTTTAAACCGTGATCCCGCGGTGTCGATGTTCAATTTCACGACGATCACGAACTGGGACGAGCGGTGATTTCATTTGTGTGATTTTGTTTGAATGATAATGAATGTGCCGAAAATGCAGATTGTGGAATATTTATGGAATATTTGGAAAATTTGGAATAATTGTGATATTTAAAGAACGCGCGAGAAATACTATTTATTTATTGCCATTCTGTGATTCGTATGTCATTTGATGGGTAAAAGACGGTATTATAATATATTGTAATTTAATTGAAAAGACAAATAATTTGTTATGTGCAAGAACATATTATGCAACTTCGAAACACTGGTAATAAATCCAAGAAGTTTTGTGTAGAACCTACAGAGTAACTAACTAGTGTGATGATCAATATTCTTGAAATGTAACAATAAAGTGACAACCACGTACGTATATTTAATACCAAAATCGTGTCAGAACGAAGAAATTGACAATAAAATTGACATTGAATTGGAAAATATCACTTATCACGTTCATCTCTCGCGATCTTTGTATATGTATATCTTGTGAAAACATTTTTGTCACAATTGAGGCACAATAAATAAACTATCCATGGCTGGATTATCCATATATAAATCATATCTCTTTTCTTAATTACATATTCTAAAAATTATAATATATTCTGGAATGTAGAAGCAAGTCCTGAATAAAAAGAATGATAGAACTTACATATGGAATTCAAATGATTATCAGAAGTTAAAAATTAAAATTACAGCTCGGAACGGACTGATAAGCGGGAAATTTTTTACATACATTGTCGAGTAAGTTGCATCGAGATGTTGGTACACCGATCCTTGCGAATCGATTATTATTGATCGCTGTCAAGCACTAACCTGATCGGACTGGTTCAATGAGATTGCACACGTCAGATGCGTACAGTAATTAAGATTCGTCGAATAATAATCTCATCATTGACAACGCGTATATGACGATAATAAATTGACAGGAAGTCTACGATGGTTTAAACACGACGGATCTTACAATTTGCTGTTGCGACCATTATTAGTAATTTACGAATAAATAAATAGTGAGATGCTTCTCTGTACAACGTTGACAGAGAAATATGATGCGATAGTTTATGCAGGTTAATAATTCGCTGTGATTGATCGAATGTCGATCGTTCGGGGTTGGTTGGCACTTGCACTAAGGTGTGCCGACTGATAAAAACAACTAACTCGAAGGACCACACACTACTGCGGGAAATAACTAGTGATACGACTAGGTATTAAATAATCTTTAATGAATTATGATCTTAGTGCTACTTATCTTGAACACTGACTTATTGTTGAAGTAATTATATCAAGAAAAACTTTACACCTTTTCTTTTGTATATCCGTGACCTAGAGACCGCTGTTACAAAGAGGATAGAATTTAGTTAAAAAAATTGAAAATAAGGAAATGTTCATATTATTGTACCCTTGAATATAAACTGTTTTGAGTTAAAAGGTCTAGAAACAAAAGAGCTATAAGTAGATTTCTATAGCTATTTTTTGTAGCCTTCAGCTAGAACTACACACCAAGATTAACTTTGTGGTAATGTCCTTTACTATTAAATATATCAACGTGCTCCCTATCACACCTTCTTCCTATTGTATTGTAACACTGTAAGAGGATCTGGATCAACATACACTATACCTGTACTTATACTTATATCTATACTTATTTCAATATATTTTTCTATTACAAATTCAACCACTGGTTCCTCTATCAGTCAACCTCAACACTTATGATACTTTGCTGGCAAGAAAACGAGCAATAACCGATCTTTAACAGACGAATTTTCCCTAAGTGGCGCGTGTGGGCTGTGGGTCAGCTTGCAAATTTGCCAAATACCGAAATAAAAATACACGATACTTAGTTGCAACGCACAAAGTCACCCTACTTCATAAAAAATTTTGTTTTTTTACATGCTTTTCAAAGTAATCTCCTTATGTTCTGCGTAGAAAATAGACAAATTGTTAAAGTAACGAGTAAACGAATATTTAGGCGAAGTAAGATAGAATTCATCTTTTATACGTTACAAATGATTTTTTTACAATTACCTATTCTTTACAATTACGATAGCATCATTGGATATAATTAGCTCGCAGATATTCACGCAGATTCATATTCTTCTGAATGCAACTACGGAAATGAAACTTCAACAGAGATTTCTGTCATTTAATGAAGATCATGAGTACTCTATTTTGAATATCTCGTGTCTTTGTATCGTCGAATCTTCCATAAATGGATAAAAATCCGCAGTCTGCACATCAGGAGCTTAAGAATGAGAAATTTCCATTGCCTCGATTCAAGGCTACTGAATCTAACGTCTTCGTTTGAAAGGATTCTGTGGGAATATTTAAATTTGTAAAATAGTTTCATACATTCCAACAATAACGAATATGCCTGACTATTCTCACAAAGAAACGCTTTTACACAGTTCGAAAATTTCTCAACGAACTTACATTTTCCTGCAATGTCTTCATCTGGACATTAAGTACAACGTAGAATGTCTCCCTTGAGATAAGAAAATCGTAGCAGGTTCGCTCGGATACGAGCATAAGGAAGCGTGAAAGAAAACATCACAATATGTACTACGCAATTTCAGTCGGCCAGTTTACAAATTCTCTGTCTCTCACTACCGTTTTCTCTATTCGCTTGTACCTTTCGTTGTCGTGGTTTCTTCTAGTCGTTGCAAAACGCCTTCAACAGAAATTTAGCTTCGGATTACGCTTCTATTACAGACAACTGGCGATATTGGATCTCATTGAGTTTAATTTTCTTTCTACGAGCAATATTTACAATCGTTTACAGTCTGATCACTGTTCAATTTATATAGATATATACCTCTTCAATTCATTGATATTGGTATTTGTTGCGTAATACAATAAACGAAAGGTGACCTGTTTTCTCTTTTTGACAATTTTAGTTTAGTGTAATATTAATAAGTAACTCACAGCGAAACGAAAAGAAAAGTGTCGGATCTATCGAGACAAATTATTTATTCTGTTTTATTGTTGTATTCTTTTGTAGATACGCGTCAATCGTAAATTGATTTCAGAATGTGTACTTCTACGCATAAATCATAAAGTAGAATCTTTCTTACGATTGATTATGCTACTCTAAAACGAGATTAAGTGACATCGTACAAATAGATAGCAACTTATTTCGGTATTTTAATACAGTGCTCACAATATAATAGTTATGACAAAATTTGTAGGGATATCAATATTTATTTAATTTATACTTAACTTGTATTAATTTCAATTGTGTTTAATTTCTATAGAATTGAAGCTTAAAGTCTGTAGAAATTCGAATATTTCAGAATTTCAGAATTTCATGATATAAATCAGTTTCTTTAATTTATTATCGATATCTGTTACATATTATTCCAGTTTTTTCTCAGCACACTTTCACACATACCGGACTGGCTTCGTTATAAAAATCAAACAAAGAATTTTAAAATGCAATTTATAACGGCACGTTGGTTGTAGAGTATGTTAAGGTGATTAGTGGAGAACTTCGCTTAGTTATTCTAATTGATTGCTAAAGAATTCTTGTAAGAGGGAACAGGTCCTGAATTCTTAGAATTGTAGGTGGTGCATTCCAGGAATTGACGGCGACTGTTATTCAAATACTATTCGAGGGTGGCAGTTTATCATGGTGTCTGTTAGAGTTCAAAACAATGTGTCTTGAACTGCTGTCTTAACTATTCGTGTACCGTTTTTCGAATACCTTGGCCGATTACGGAATGGTCAAAAGGCAAAAAGATATATAACCGCTTTGTGAATTGCGAAACAAGGTACTATTTGATACCTACTGTGTCAAGTATGTAATCTGTCATTCGTTTAGATAAACAACTGAAGGCAAGTGAAAGAATATAACATAACTCTACACCTAATACAACTTGACAGCTGCTTGATAGACGAATACATGCAGATATATATATATATATATATATATATATGAGTATATATGTGGAAAATATCTAATATTTATTTATATAACTAAACTAAACTATAGTGTTTTATTTTTGAAGATAAACTTCACACTTCTTCGATTCATTTTTCTCTGGAAATCTTTCGTTTCTTTTTTTACGTTCGTTAAATATTTAGCTCTATAAATAACGGTGACGTGCCGGAAGAATTTTCAAAACATGCAATATCTGACTGTTCGGTCAAAAGCACTCATCACGTTTCCCTTAGATAGCCAAATAAAAATAAAAACATTCTTTGGTACGCCGCAGAATTTTAGCGATTGATTTATGCATGCTATAAGATGAAAAAGATTGAAAATAGCTGGCTTAAGTTCGTTACAGGCTCACAGTCGAGAACGTCTTATAACAGCGAAACTAATAAGATTCGAATCCATTAATATTACTTTATTTAATTATTTATTTATATTTATTAACGCTATCTTGCTTGTTCTCATGAGTACTATAAATCACTGAAGTTTTGCATCAAAATTCCAAAATAGCCTGTATATCGTATAAACTGTTCAATGAGCAACTGTAAAGCAAAGAGCAACATTTCACACGAATTGAATAAATTAATACCATCCTCCATCAATCTTTCGGTCTAAAAATCTTTATTCAAGCATCTTCTCGAACTCATTCCCAATGCTGAGAACTCGCGTGCCGGAAAACTCATTGGCTAAGATCGATAAGCGTTAGAACGCGTGGCGATCGCTTACGTCTTACGTATCCGCTGGCGCGCGAGAATTCAAGTGGTACAGCGACGCGAGGCGTTCGCGAGCAGGCAATTTCCTCATTCCACGAGGCCGGTGGAATCCCGCGCGCCGACCGATCCAATATTTCATCGCATCGGAAAATAAAGGCGGCGCGACCGCTCTCTCGCATGCCAACAGCGCATTACGAACGCGCTATTAATTGCTTCGTATGGTCCTCGCCGTGGACAGGATCCTTGATTTACGCGGATCGACCAGAATAAGACGCGCTGTTGCGACCGCTAAATCATCTGCCTCCATTCCGTGGTTCTGCGCGCACCATTCTTTTTCCAACGTTTCTTATCGTTTATACTTTGCATTTCAATGAAAATCGCGCGAATCGCGACTTCGCTATTTATGGACTTTAGGCAATCAAGGTGTAGCATCGAGACGCGACGCAATGCATTTCCATTCAAGACAATTTTCTTAGTTTAGGTACGCGGTGAGACCCAATGAATTAAATTGGTCTGTGAACCACCTAGGGATCATGCGATCTTCTCAGAAGACAAATCGATTAACTCCACTTTCTGTAAATTTTTCAACTTTATTATCAGATACGAGATTAATGTTTTAACTTCTCTGAAAATGGACGGGTTAATAATAATCGTAAATTTAAAATAATGGTAAAAAATATTTGTAACATGATTACATTTCTCTATTTTTCATTTCGTGGGGCAGATTAGTACAACCCTGAGCTATTTATAGCGAGTGAGGATTCGTTTCGGAAAATGCATATGTAAATTGGAATACATGAGGTGCATCGTCCAGGTAGTTTATAAAATTGTTCGTTGAATGATAAGAAAGATCGAAATGAAAGATTTTTTGTAATTCGATGAATGTCTTCTTATATCTCAGAAAGGTTTAATTGACAGCAATTTTCTCAAAAACATAGAAATCAGTTGCTTTTAGAGCTATATAAGAATTTCTCCTTATATATAAGAACTCTTCTCTTAGAGTCTTTAGAAGTACAGTTTTATGTTCTGCTAAACGCGATATTGTTTTTAATTTTTTTCAAATAATTCTTTTATTATCTCTTTTAATATCTACATTGTGTGGAGACCGGTTTTTGAAATCTTAAAATTTTCATCTAAAAATAATTTATTCTTACAAAGCTTGTTGCCTAGAGAATTTTTATCCAAATTTTCTTGCATATGCTGCTATTCGTTAATACTTCTTTTTTTTTTTTTTGCTTGCATAACAAACGTAGTTAATATCATAATAGGTTTGAATTTCAAACGTAAGATCGATTCAAAAATGTCAAATTAAAATACTCACTATTATTCTCATACTAACTTTTCTAATTTGGTAATAATTGTAGTCAATCGTCGGTTTTATGCGCCTGATTATGAAAACTGAATTTTAAAGACGATTCTGGCTAACAAAACAATACAGGTAATATCGGAACAAAAGCGATTTCATCGTTTTTCAAAGAAACCGGTCTTGAAGAAGCCTACGGCCGCGTAATTCTGCGTTCGCGGTTGTGCGCCTGCAACGTGTAAATTCTCGACAACATTTCTGCAATATTGTTCCGTCCATTGCAGGTATCAGCACTGGCAGCCGCAACGCCTGATTCCAATATCGGAATACAGAAATCGGTTAACAAGAGGCGGTCACGCCTTTTCATATTTTTGACCAGTATGAACTACAGACTGATACATGTATAGTTAGTCACGAAGCTATTCAACCGCCTGAATATTTCACATTCAGTTTTTTTCATTTATTTTTCATCACTTTGTGTTCTTCGTCAAACATTTTCCAATCTTCTTCTGGTATAAATGCAATACAAGTGTTGCACGAGAAAATTAATAATATTATTATAATTGACAGTTATATCTTCAAAAATCTCTATATAGGGCACTTATAATATCAATCTATGTTTGAAAGAACCCATGAACTGTCTACCATTAATCAAACAACAAGAATCTTTCTTATTATTTTAGATTATAGGTCATATGCTTCTTTAAATGTTATTAGTGACCACTTTATGTTGTTACTGTACAATTTTCTTAATATAATGTACATGCACAGTACATGAAACATGGAATAATACGGTAACCAAGAAGGTTTGTGCCGTTTTATCCGATGGTAAACGGATGATAAAGTCCGATACGCTTCAACAGAAATGATAAAATCTTCTTACAGTTTTCTCGTTGTAAAATATCTAATAAATTAGTCACATACATATTTGGAACAACTTACGAGAATATATTTGATAGAACTTTTAATGTTACACATGTCAAAGGTGGTTAGCTTTTCCTTGGCGATAAGAAAAAAATTAATTAGATTTCTGTAGCTTGTTCTTAATCCGTTTAAAATTACTCGATCTTTTCGATCCATAGATATTGGTGCACTGATATCAAAGACTTTTTTTTTAACTTTATTTATATTGGCAAGTATCGAATTTCTTGTACGAATTTTCGTACACGATTAGAAGCAGGAAACTATACCATTTCAAACGCTTCTTATTTCATCTTGATACGGTGTTTCACTGTTGAAATATCATCTTGCAAAGAGGTCCGCAATTTCGAGCACTCCGTTATGTTTATCTCTTTCGTACTCTCGCACCTCTCACTCGCACACTCTCGTGACCTACCCTACGATCGACGGGTGTACGGTGATCAGTGACAGACAACGCGTCAGCATTTTTTTTACTAGTGTTGCTGCTGCTACTACTACTATTGCTACTACTATTACCAATACTACTACTAGCGACGTACACGTTTCCAAGAAAAAAAGTAGGTCACACCGATTTCTGGAATTTTGGCCACCATTCAAGAAACCGTGCAACGTGAGTATCTTGTGCTTGAAAGAGTCGGATGGAATATCTAATCAAAACAAAAGTTATTTTTCAAGGCATGCATTTTAGTATTTACTGAATGTGTTTGTATTAAAAATTATGCGAAAATTCATGACTTTATTTTACGTCAAATGACTCGTTGATATGAATATTTTGTCGACTTAATCGTGTAATTTATGTGGAAATTTGATATGTTTGAGCGTAGTGAGGGTATTACTTGATGAATTAAGAGATTAATGCCTAGTATAATCTGTGTTCACGTATTTGTGTAAAATATTAGTAGAATGATCTATTACTCCAACTGTTATATAAGATGTATAGGATATTTTAAGTTTGCAAACTTAATTTGTCTGCTTTAGTGCGTTTTATTATTTTAATATGTTTTACAGTTGCGCAGAATTACGCCGTGAATTATAATTACAAAGCAGTTCAATTACATCGGATTCAATTACATTGTAATTCGTAATGCAGATTTCTCATTTGATTAAATTACAGTACGGTCTATAATTGCAATTGAAGCATAATTACAAAGTACAATTGAATAATATAATTGAAAAACATAAACATAAGATTGAGTCACGTATGAACGGTAAATGGAAGATACGGCGTATGACCATGACAAGAATGTAGACGTGAAAGGTAAATATAAACATTTATCTCGCTTCTTCAGAGTTCTGGCCTCTAATTCAGTTACATTATATTTCAAGTACAATGTAATTAAACGACATCATAATTCAATTTAGCTCAACTATGAGCTATGATGGTACATATATTATATAAATATCAAAATGGTATAAAACAATATAGTATGAACCAACAATAATATTTACTAAAATCAATTAAAATAATCTTACTGTCTAGTTTTGAAACAATAAAAACAAAAATTGAATACAAGAATGTAGCAATGTCTTTCAGTTTCTACTTTCGTTTTCTAATTATTTCTACACAGGGGCTTATCAATGTTGTAGTACTCAAACTTCTACTGTACGTTTATTCATATATTTAAAAAAAGAGAAGCTGAAAATCCTCAGAAACACGATACAAGTTATTATATTACCTTCGAACTCTCTGAGATCACGAATAGTATTCGTTGGCGGCAAAAGTAGAAAATAATTCATACTACGTATAACTGTTTCTCGGTCTCTCGAGGCTTCGTAAATTGCGTTAATGGAACGGAGGTGTACCGCGAGCTCTCGATCGCGATAAGCGGGAATTACGTACCATTAATTAAATTCCAATTGAGACAACGTATTTATTACAGGTGTTCCCGGTTAAGAAAAAAGTCCCGTGCATCGACGAACCGCTGACACGGTTCAACGCTGTTCCACTTGCGAAACTTGCGTCCAAGGATTTAGTCATTCGCTCCGCACCGCAGCGTGGACTCTAATTTGCGCCTTACCGCGCCATTCCGCGAGAAGATAAAGCTTTGCCAATGTTACGAAAGCATGGTACTGGTAGCTGGCCGCTAATTGATACCTTAAAGCGGCTAGTTTCTTTGTCTGCATTTTATTTTGTAGAAATAAAGATAGGTTTTACTCGACTGGGATATTCTATTCGGCTCGAAGTCGTTTGATCTTTCCCATGCACAGATGTAAAGTGTTTCATTTATTCCTAATGTTGGGAGAAATTTACGACACCTGAAGGATTCACTTTGCTATAAAAAAAATTAAAGGATTCAAGAGAGAAACAATACTTGTTTATGTTTTAGTTTCTCGAAAGAGCAGAATTCTTTTTAATATTTTTAATTTTTGTTTAATATATTTTAAGACTTTTTTAAACAAAATATTCAGCATATTACACGACTCATTATATTATTCATTGTATCATATTATTTATTATTATTCGCACATTGATTGCATTATTGTGGATATACCTGTAATTACATGGCACAGCTGTATCTAATTAAATCGTGCACTTATGGAATCCTGACGAAAGCTGTTTCTGTAGTCACGACATAAATCATTTTTATAATATTGATTCCATCATGTAGTAAATTTCAACTCCGTCTATCGTACGCTCTATTATGAAGTTAAAAGATTTGAAAAATGGTTTTATTACGAGCTCGTCGATTGTTCTGATTAATGGATTTCTCGTGTTAGTTACGGTGATAAGTTGAAAAGCTCTTGAAACGTATAATTATAGTAGATACGATATATGTAGTTGTACAATGTTTATTAGTTTCGTGCACATAGTTGAATCTAAGGAGTGGAAGAATAGAACGGACTTTAAATAACGTGCGAAATGTGGAATTAAAATTTCACTAATTTATTCTAAAAAATAATTATGATAGTATATAGCGAATTAATATCTATCAACTAGATAAGCAATTTATGTAATCAAATTATTCATATATTTTGCAAGGAGTATTGATATAAATAATGGAGCAATAATGTCGAATTATTAAACATTTACATTATTATGCTCTAATATCAACTCAAATACTATCTCTACTGTCTGCTCAAAATCTACTCTAATATCTGCTCAAAATCTACAAAAAGTTCCTATGCATAATTCATCTCAACTTCAAAGTTTTTAAATGTTCGATTCTTCCATTCTATATATTCTTCCTCTAACACTTTCTTTTACTTCCCCGTTCAATTCTCAAACTTTTGTCGAGACATTCGAATCATTTGCCTGCCAATATTGAATAAAATCAGATTTTTATGAACATATGTAAAATGAGATTAGAGATTCATCCACTCACTGAACATTTTAACAAATATTTTATTTTTGCATATTTTTACATATTAGATATTTTTGCACACTTCTGGCATCTTTACATATCCCACAAATGCATAAAAATCCACAGTCTACCAACAAAATAATCAGTATAACTTCGAAACCTCCCCACTAACGTGTCTTGATACAGAGGAATTGAAACTTCCATTACTATACCCCTACAACCTACTACAATGTAAAATGTTTCATCTGCTATACAAAACACAACTACCCCATATCACAGATATGAACTATACCTACAGAACTACCAACCTGTGCGACTCATTTTCCCATAAATCCATAAAAATCACGTGTTGATGGCGTGTGACCGATCTTTCAAATCATTTTTATGTTCAAAATAAAAACAGAATTACCCCAACCCCAGTTATACATCCCACATAACGATCCATCGACTTGCAATAAAATTTTCCCACAAACGCATAAGCATCTACACTACACAATTAATTAACAATTAATTGGAATCTTTCAAATTACTCTCAATCTACAAAACGATACAATTACCGTGAATTATACCATATCGGTATTTACCCTCTAGAAATTCGCCACCTTCGTTTCTGCGAGTTCCTTCCTTCTAATTCATTGTTCCTTTCTCTGCGTGGGTCCAGGTTAACGCGTTTATCAGCCCCGGTAATCGATTCGAACGACGCGTCACCTTTCACATAAATCAAAACTGGCGCGTATATAGTAGGTGATGTCCAGTTTCTCTGCAGAGAATGAGAAAAGGGCAGGGAAGGCAGAAGGTCGTGGCGGAGAGAGTTCGTAGCACGGTTCGTGCGAGGGTGTACGGATCGTGTCAACGATACCGTGGATTTACGACGGTCACCGAGCGAATCCATTTGTTTCATCTGCATCTGCTTAGCACGCTAATGCTGCCTTCCCGTGTACTACTGCCCGTTGTTCCGTGCCGTTCGACTCGGCCAGACCTCCAAGATTAAGGTGGACCGTCTGTCGTAGCGGAGAAAGAGTTCCTCCGTTAACGGAAGAGACCACTGCATAATTTCGTAGTCGCGGTTAGTTTCCTTTAGCGAGTCGACTCCGCTCTGGGACACGAGCAACGACGATACACGACAGTTTGAATGAAACGTCGTCGGAGCTATGAGTTTCGTGATTTGAAAGGTTGGATTATTTTAGGTGTGGCTGTTTGAGAATAAATCTTGAGAGTATATTTATGTGATATTATATGACATACAATATATGTATATAATATTATATTGATATTTATATCAATCAATTATAATTCATCGACATTTGAGATTGTTAATTTCATCGTTGAAGGAAAATGGATATTTGAAGAAATATTGTTTCAATAATACTACTCTGTAGATTTTCATTTTACAGGATAGACTTTAGAATATAATGTTCCGAGTTGATACAAAAATAATGTATCCTTGGAATAAAGTTGTATATCGTTGAAAATGTTGTAAATTGAGAGTGAAATTAAAAGAGAGTAAAATAAAAAATCCGAGAAGTATCTCCACTAGCATCCACTAGTTGTAAGTGTTAATGATATACCTTAATGAAAGAGTTAGAAATTTAAAAAAATATCGTAGAATTCAACATTTTTCGCAACTACAAAATGTTATTTCTATATATAACACAAAATTTAAAAGAATAATTTCTAATAGTCCCATAATATGGCACTTAATATTTGACACTTATTTTCTGAAATGTATCTTTCTATACTAACTTTATCTACCTTACACCTATCTTAATGTTTCATCATACCTATACGGAATTTTTAACATTTTTCCTTTTATCTCCCGAAGTAGAAAATCAGGTTTCCGTGCCATTTCCGTTATATTTTTATGAATTTTAATAAATTACAGTTCATAACGTGCCAAACGAGATCACATATGATTAGACTGTACCTCCGTAAAAATACTTTATGACCCTAATTAAGGTGTCGATTAGATCGTTTTATATCCGTTTCTACAATGCAATACATATGAGAATATTCAATTTGAGCAAGGAACATCTATCATTGCTTATTTAAATCATACCTTTGATTAAAGTTTTTGTTATCGGTTCAGATTAAATAAGTGCATAAGCGTCTTTAATAAAATGACTGAAAATTCATTTAAGTGAGCAATTAAGCAAGAGGAGAAAATTCAAGAGTAGAGACTCAAATAATTGGTTGCACAGACTAATAACACACCGTTGCAATTTTACTTACAAATGTACTTATAAACGCACGTTGCAGTGATCTTTCAGTCGTATTTATACCTTTTTTAAGTGAAAGGTGGTGCCCATCGATTTATTACTTCTGTTATTTTTAATCACAGCAATATTTGTGAAGAAATAATTTAATTTTTAAATATTAATTACAAGCTAAATATCCAAATTACTCAATTATATTGATCTACCATTAAATTGTCAAATTATCGAATTATTAAATTGTTGAATTACACATTATTGAATTATAAAATTGCTCTTCTACGAAGGACGACAAATATGATTTATCATGTCCATCACCTGTAGCCTTTACGCATATATTTCTGCCTATCGTGTATTATACACATTTTTGTACCTTCAAGTATTTTGGATATTGTACGTATTTATTCGTATGATGTTCACATTTTTTTCTTTACCTTTTGCATTCTTAAATCCCCAACAAGTACATAAACATTCTACTCATCGCAAAAGGTTTCCAAATATTACATGTCATTCGATCTTCTAACCTACATTCCTCGCTTCATCGAAATAGCTACCACGTAGCCCTAAGTCATTGACCAATTAGTTATCCAAATGATCTCTCCCCCCTCTCTCTCTCTCTTTCTTTCTCTCTCTATTCCATCGGTGTTCCATTGGAATTCGATAAAGCACCGCGTGACCGATCGGATATCTAACGACGTGGGGGGGAAACGGAAAGAAATGATTACGAGATGGCCGCTGGCAGGTAGAAGAGGATCCGGCCAGGATCGGGCCTGGTTAATATACCTCCGTGGCCGCGGGTAATGAACGCGTGTTAACCAGTTCGTTATCGACGAAACGGTGCCCACCTTCTTCTCGCATGCGAGTTCGAACGGATACGATGCCTGGGGAAACCACGACGATCGCCAAGAGGGAGAAGGAGAGTCGAGAAGAGAAAATAGAAGAAAAATAGTAGCAGCAAAGAAGCGAAGAGGGAAGAATCGAACCAAGTGGAAGAAACGAGAAGATCGTAGACGTAGAAGGTTCAAGGGGCAGGAGGGGTGAAAGGGAAAGGCGAGTAAACCAGGATGGGCTCGGTTTTATCGCGCAATGCTCGGGTAATCGTCACCCCGTAAGAAGTTATGATTACAACGTTTCCAGTTATCGGTGCTTTTCTGCGCAACTTACACCGTTCGCCGCGGTGACTAAGGACGCTTTTCGTCCATGGGGATCGTTGTCAGAAGCGCGGAATGACCGCCTGGAATTTATCCCGCGTGTATAAGCCAACGAGCGACGTGTTCCATCCTTGTGAGATTCAACGCGATCCCGCGAGAGATTGCGTTGATGAGAACTTGTGTGTTGGGCTATTGACGATCCACATTTTTTGCTTTTTTCGCTGGTAGATTCTTTTTTTTTTTTTTTTGGTCGCTTTAATGGCAGAGTCAGAGGGAAAACGAGAAGTCTACGTTTAGAGAGAAGGCTTGACGAGCGTGATATATAGAGCCGAGAGACGAAACGTATTTTCTTTCATACAAAATGTTGCGTTTCTCGTTACACAGCTGCTCTTGGTATTCTTTCGATGTAACGTTAGTTATTAATTGAAGACTTTGTGATTAATTGTCTATTCACTATTTATTTATTAGAAATTTAACCCGAGTATTATAATATTTATTCGTATTTGACAATTAGACTGCGAATGATTATTTATGATTGGAAAGATAGAATTTGAGTAATAAATTGTATTATCTGGTAAATATTGTTACTCGCGCGCCAGTGGTCTTGCTGCATAATTATCTATTTATGGTAATGTATTTTACAAAGTACAATTTACAAAACGTTATATTTGAACGATAATACGGATATCATTGAAGTTCGATCATCTTAAGTTTCTGCCGCAGTACACGCAGGCCTTAACGTTTCGAACTATAACTGTTAAATACTCGCAACAGTATCATAGATATTAACAAATTTTAACATAGCCACGTAAAGTCCTTATACATTCTTGTATACAATTAATTCAAGTTCTCAGTTCCACACGCTTTAACATATTGAATCTGTCCAATTACTTAAAATCCGCGAAAGCACATTCCGAACTCTTTAATACATAATTTCATCGAACCAAAAAATAGATAGAACACCAGTATAAGGTGACTGTAGGTTCATATTTTCCAGTATCAAACCTAATGATCGGAAATCTAGTGCAATAAACATTTCGTAGGAAAAACACGAAAAGATAATCGTATCGATATGCAAGCGTTCGATTATTCCTATTCAATGTAATTTAAAACAGCCGTGGAACGTTTTAAACGTCTCGGTACACGATCTACATGAATATACGTACATAGAAACGTTTGTTGCGAGCGGAATGAGCCTCCTTTGCCTCCGGTTTCGCCGGGTTTCACCGCGCGTAAAAAGTCTAACGAGCGAGCGACGTACGGCAAAATTACGACGAGCATTTATTGTTAGAGTGTTACTGCCACTATTTTTCCTCGTTGTTACCGCGTCATTCTCTCGTTAACACTCTCCCTATCGTTAACACTTTCTCTTGTTAACGTAACCGTCGTAGCTACGTATATAACTATGTACGTGCCTAATGCAATGCAAATTCAACAAGCGTCATTGAGATATCATATCGGGATCGGGGAACGTAGAGCATGAGGCTAACGCCCGACCTGAACGCCAGGCCTGAACGCGACCGAGAATTAACAGTGCTGTTTATCGCCGCAATAATATACGAATAAACGTGCAATCGCATTATTCTCCCGTCCTTATAGTCTAGCAGGATGTTCTTCCTAGTTCCCCTCGGCATCACTTTGTTCAACAGGACTCCACCTTAACCTGGCATGTTTCTTGCATGTGGTTAAGGTCGTTGTTTTATTGAATTGATTAAATTACTATTTCCGAATGATTTTATTAATTAAGTTGTTGATACGATTGTTTTGAAGAAGACATTTGTGATTTTTTTTTTTTTTTTTAATAATATCGTTTAGCGTTATTCGACATTCGTTGGTTACATTTTATGTTCTTGATGTTCTATTATTCTACGCCGTATTATATTGCATTTATGTTGCAGAGATTCTTCTCGAAATGGCACGGTGACAGGATAAATTTGGTAAAACGAAGTTAAATATGTCTTTACATATTATTTTATTTATTTATGTCGTTACTTGAAATAAAAATTTGTTTATATAATGTATTACGATAGTTTTCTTATATATTGTATTAATATTATTTTATTTTATGTAGACCATTTATTAGATTTATTAAATTAGTTACCATCAATTAGAGGAATATGGCTAGGTTGTTGTACTATTTTATTGTACAATATAAGTATTAAAATATTTATGTTCCTTTGAAATATCTTACTATGTCATTATATTTTTAATGAATATTTTTTCAATGAATGTTAATTTCCTGTCAGCGTAATCGCCTGTTACATAGTACACCATATGAAAAAGAATTTCAGTAAATGTTTTTCTTTCTTGCGAAGTGATATAACAATTTTTCTATCTTCTGCTCACAGCTTCCTAAATTTAGTTACTTGTCATTATATTATAATAATCTTATTATTGTTTGATTAATTCGATGCCCCATTAAAACTAATATTCGTACGAAATGTAGCATCGAATCGTTCCACGCTCATCCTCTCAAGTATTGTTCGTGTTTTGAAAGTCTCGTCGCTGTTTGTAAATAGAGTCTGAGTGTACATAAAATTGTACGGACAACTTCGAATTGTTGGTTATTTAGTATGTATAACATAGTGCGATAATTTGCAGAAAGATTGTCATCTTAAACTTTTGTCCTCTACTGGATATAGCCAGACACAAAATAATTAATTATTATGAAAAAATCCTCTACTTATCCAAAATAATTAATTATTATGAATAAATCTTCTATTTATTTATTTACATGTATCAAAACTATTTACAACTATCAAAAACATTCATATAAAATTTCTTTAATTTCGCGATTAGAAGCTTTACGAACTTAATAACAATATATTATTACGCTGAAATCAATCAGATCTGTCCTACTTTTTCTATTCATGGAAACATATTTTCTAGACATGTATTGTTCGTTCATGTTTGGCACAATGTCAAAATATCGATCGAGAACTGTTTATTATTTTATATACTGTATTACTTCTACGTTTTGCCCTTGAATGTACATTTATTGTGGTATGTATAGCGTACATACATAATTTAAACCTATCCTTTACGAAAAAATGCCAAAATACGGAAGAAGCGGAGAACTGAATTCCTGATTTCATCTTCTTCAAAGAAAAATCATTTCATCGTCATAAAATGTAGCTTCTATCCCATATAATGAATTAATAAACACATAAATTAATGGAACGTAAAGAAACAATGACATAAATGAAGGAAGTTATTTTGGTTACTTAACATCATGTCAGTTACTAAGAAGCAATAAAGTTTTCGATTTACAAACGGCTATCATTTAATATATTTTAACAACGTTCCAACGCTGTTGCTTCGCTAAAAGAAACATTGAGAATTAAAAATATAGAACCACAAGAAATTCTGTCGGTGATTATGGTAGATAAAAATAAGCGTATCCCTTCCGGAAATTATTTAACGCTCGGTCAGCGATTTTGCATAAACTAACTATAATCGCTTTCACTGACGTATTAAATTGCTCCGCATTCCATCCACAACGAACGTGTTCAATCGCCATCGAAAATTGCGATTGAAATGTTAGTAAACGCGAGAACTTTGATAATTGAGGCGTTGAAATAAACGACGTAAATAAAAAAAAAAAGAAGATAAATAGAAATTGATCTTTTTACTGAGAAAGGAGATATGTTTGATATGGAATGCGGTGGAAAAACGTAATAAATATTGAAATAATTTATTATTTCAGCCCTTAAACCTATCTCGAGATAGAAGTATAATAATAAGTGCTAACTAGACTGTGGTTGAAAAACATGAGGGTATAATACTTATCACATTTATTTTCCTTTTTTTTTTTTTTTAACCGACTGGACCGCAGTATAATATTCGTTTATTTTCTTTGTTTCCTCTACCGTTTATCAACTTCATTCTCACATATGTTCGATATTTTCAGATTACTTTTAGAAACCATTCAGCAACCATTTTGATGAAAATTTATTGTGATCGATCAATCGTATCACCTGTGAAATTTTGAATATCTCATAACGTAACATTTTTATCGTGTTATATTTTTTTATTACCGGAAAGCATATAATAAATACAAGAATAGGACGAATTTATGTTACAACTCAACACAAAGGTGGTCAATTTTGAAAACCCATAGCATTCACACGACAAAAGATGTAAATGTCAAAATTGGTGAAGAAATATTTTTTGATTTTACTAGAAATATTTATTTCTGGTATTTATATATATCGTTTATCGTCTCAACTTTTCAGTTGTAATATAAAGTTCTTTTATTATAAGTATGAGTCAAGAATTTGGTGTACGATGAAGGCAAAAAAGATTTTTCAAGAATTCTATTTCTTCATTTTTTTTCTTTTCTTTTTGTTTATGTATTTTTATCTTTCATAAAGTTTTGTAATAATATCTTACAGATATCACCTCTTCTGTTGGGTGTAACTAATGTAAATAAATAAAAATTTTTCATCAATTCCTTAACTAACCGAATCAAAGATATCGAACACAAATTCTGTACTAAAATAAATCAAGCTACCAACATTTGTCTTTTTTTTTTTTATAAACCTGTTTTGTGTGAAATTTCCTATTCTTTCGTGTTATTCTCCCGACATTGCCGTCATAATTCGTGTAAATTATTTTATGCATGGTATTTTATTATTGAAGAAAATATCATTCAATATTTTTATATTTTAAGACTTTACTATAAGATAGGAATGCAATTCGGGAATCTCATTAATAAACAAATATGCTTATTGATGTCAAATAAATTATTTCACCATGAATGTGTTCTTTATACACGCAATTTTAATATGTATAATATAGTCTCATATAACAAAAAATTGTATGAAATACTATTTCAAAGAATAAATTTGATACTGATATCTCTGTAATCAGGAATCTCATAAAAAATTAAAGTGCATATATTATAAAATTGCATCCTGTTAAATCAAATAATTTTTCTTATGCGTTCAAGCTGCTATTATTAGTACAAGCACTGCAAAAGTTGTGTGGCTGTCCTTTGAAATAAAAATACTAATTGGTCGTTTATCTCCTTCAACAACATTATTTAAGAAGCAATTATTTAGCTATTACAGATTTCTTATTTTATTCACCAATTTTATTTCACAATCTTTGCTTCGGTTCTCAAAGGAATATTATAAAATTCTATAGCAAACAGGATAATTACGTAGATACGATACGATGAAACGGGTTGTACAGCGTCATAGATTATGTGATTATAATTTCTGTACATAGGTCGTAATCGTTGAATGTTCGTCAAATTAAAATGTGAATGCATCGAAGATGCTGTCAAGCAAGATTAGAAAAGAATGTACTTGCGATAATTTCAAAGAAAGATATTCTGTTCCTATTAATCTTATTTCTTTCTCGATAGAGTATTGTTACGTAATTTTCCTCTGTGTTGAGGAATATTTACTATCATGATATCTATTAACATTTATTGAATTATATATTATATTCGTTATAATATTTATTCTGGTCATTAAATTATATTATATTCATATCTGTTGAAGTGGTCACCACTTCTAAGAAAACTCTACATCTGGTCTTTTTAGTTTTCTTAAGCACTGAAGTCATCGACAGCGTATAGACAAAAGACTGGGACGAAGGCAGACCACAAACAGTAGACAGGCGACGATGGCTTCAGGGTTTTCAGTCATAGGGATCTGGACCAGCTAAAATTATATTCCTACTTGTATTTACACTTCTGTATTAAAATATATTTTCTACTTTACAATTTATCCACGCGTTCCTTTGTTCACACATCTAATAACCTCAACGATATCTTTTGTCGTACATATCTTTCTTCCTCCTTCTGAATAAATAAATAGTGATAGAAAATAATTTTATTCGTCTGTTCTCTAGTTTCACATAAAAATATCTCTTTATATTGAATTAAAATGCAGAAAAAGAATGTTTAATTAATTCAATTGAATACATCAGTTTATTTTCTTGAAGCAATAATTATACCTGTTTCTATTGAACATCCAGTAAAAGCTTGAAAATACTAAATAGCTTTAAATTATTCAAAATATATGTATATTAAGCTTTACTGATACCTAAATTGGTAGCTTTAATCGTAAGCAACTGATACTCGAAATAGGAATCTCTCTCACTATTACAAAAGCATTTCGATTGCACCTTTAAGCGCAAGAAACAAACAAGATAATTTGAATCGTACAATTATCTATTATCACCTCGAAAATATACCAGAGCGTAAATTCCGGCTCAATAGTAAACCAAACTAACTTAAATCGCGATATAAATGTTACCTTTGGTACGTAAAAAGGTTTTATCTGCATTACTGTATTTAACAAATAGATAGGATATTTAACCGACGAACAACCATTCATTATCACCTGGAAATCACAGAAGAATGCTAAATCCAGATAACCAATAATTTAAACCAACGTTGAATTCCAATATAAAAGTCACCTTTTCTACTCAAGAATGTTTCAATTGCAGTTCTGTATTTAGAAAACAGACAAGACGATTTAACCTAGATGGCCACTCATTATGACGTTGAAATCACACAAGAATGCAAAGCCTAGATTACCTAGGACCTTAGCTAACTTTAGTAGGTGTTACAATAAAAATCACCATTCCTACACGAAAACTTTCGATTGCATTTTTAAATTAATCGATAATCATGTAACTTATACAACCATTCATTATCACTTGGAAATCACGCGAGAATGCAAAGCATCTATGTTATTTATGATCCCAAGCAATTTAACACTAGTACCAATGGCGAATAAAAATAAGGCACGTAGAAAAGAATTCAGAATGAAAGATATAAGAGGAAATATAAACCGCGATGAAAGAGCTAGGTTTTAAGTATAAAAATATATATACACAATAGTTCCAAAAATTTAGAATACCATACAATGTCTCAAAAAATTTACGAATTGGTCGTTTTCACTACTTTTGGTTTTGATATTAAATCCAAATATAAAATTGCTTTACGTAAATGTGTTTTAATTGCACCTATACATTTAACAAGACGAAATCGTTTAGTCTGCAGGATCATATATTGTACACAATCTTGATATTATGCAGGAAAGCAAACACGTGCAAAAGCAATAACTTAAAGACGAATAAAGAATTATCTTTTCTACAAAAAAATCATTTTAATTGTATTTTTACATTTAACAATACAAGACAATGTAATTCGTGCAATCGTATATGTATTATCACAAGAAATTGCACAAGAACGAGAGTTCGAAATTAAATCCTAATACAAAAATCACTCTTATCCTAGATGATAACATTTTAATTCCTATAATCATTTATTACCACCCCGAAATTATACAATAAAGAAAAGTCTGCGTTATCCGATAATTCAAGTCAACTAAAATTCCAACATAAGTCGCCTTTCGTACACGAAAACGTTTTAATTCCAGTTTTCTTCCTTTTTTTACGCTTAGCTAGACAGAACGATTTAATTCATATAATCATATATTACCATTTTAAAATTACATAAGACCGTAAGGTTTAAGCTTCGATTTAAAAATTCTCCTTCCTATATAAAATTATGTCAATTACACTTTCGAGTTTAACAAACACGCGATCTGATTCGATTCACTTAGTCGTTCACTGTCAGCCGAACGTTGGGCAAGAGCAAACAAAATCACAACCCCTGTGACAGGGTCAGCGTGTAACACGCGTTCGTTGAGACGGTTGCAAAACATAGAAGAATTTACTGGCGCGATATCCTAATTGCGAGATACGAGCCAGCGAGCCGATAAGCCGCAGGAATATGATTCGACACCGCTGACCCGCCCTCGAACGTCTTAATAACAATAATTAGTTCTCACCCCGGATCTATTTCGCCTTGTGCGCTTTCTGTACGCTGCTTAACAGCTCCCACGAAAGGTAATAGCGTCGAAAATGCTTACACGTTGTCGTAGTTCGAGGTACGCGGTTAACGTGGAAAAGTGTTTTTCCTTCGCTCGAGCTGCGTTACGCGAGATTTTCAAACGTGCCTCGTTCGCGTCGTAGTGGTGTGCTACTTGTCGAACGTTTGTACAAGATATTTTATGCGTCGATCAGCAGGCTTTTGGCTTTCCTGTTTTGGATTTATGAGTACGCGATGTTGATTCTTTATTTTCGTTTCTTAAAAGTAATATGGAATTTTGTACGAGAAGACAAAAATTGATGAAGAATTTTTATTTTTATGAGGAATTATGGTTTTCGTGTAGTTAAATTCATTTTATGATCGAACTTGGTTGATCGAGGCTTGTCATTCTTTTTTCGATGTACGAGTGCTTAATGTTGATTTTTATTTTCATCTTCCAAACGACTTGGATAGTGTGGTAAATATTATATACGAATTTTAAGCGTCGTCAAAAAATGTCTTGCGTGTGCAGGAAAATAAACACACGAAAGAGATGGAGATATATCTTTTTATTTTCATGTAGAATTGTGTTAGATATAATTAATACACATTAAATGTTATATTAGATTTTAGTGAGAGCACAATGTTATCTGTTATTGAAGATTCAACTAAGTACAGAAGGGAGCATTATATAATATAATGCAAACACCAATAAAATTTTTTTTAGAATAATATAGAATAATTATAAACAGTTCTCACAGAGAGGTGTGTTTAAATACTGACAAGTATTGATTATATAGGTAAAAAATATGATAGGTGCAGTCTACATTTTGTAACTCTCGATAGAACAGTAGAACTAAGATAACAAATTGTAGCTTTCCAATCGGATAAATGTAGCCTTATAATCAGATAAATGATCAAGAACTCTTATTGCGATGTATCATGCCCAGCCGACACCAAACTAATTAGTATCGACAGAAAAATTTTGCAACATAGCCCAGAAACATTGTAAAAATTATATTAGTAAGATAAGGAATTGTAGTACTGTAACACTGAATCGATGTTCTAATTACGATTTAATTATAAAGTAATTAAGAAGTCGTTTGAATATCGTGCCATTATGGTTCTCTATTTTTATATATCTCTATCTTTTTTAGAAAATCATTTCGCATTTAATATCTTCATCAACTAATCTTCTTGTCATATGTTGTGAGAAAATTAATCATGTAGTCGCTTTAATTGAAGCTATAAATAAAACCAACACTGTTGCCGCAATTGGATATGTCTTGTGAAATATATGGCTGTAACATAATTTCAATTGAATTTTTATTATGTATCATTTAATGGATTTTCTTTATAACGTTCATCGAAATTGAAAATATTTTACCGTACAGTTATCTTAATAAATATGGAATTCATTGCTTCATCTATTGAAACGTGTTAAAATATATTAATGTGTAAATGTAGCCTCACATATGTAGATTTTATATTCCACATTTTTATATGGAATAATAGATCCATTCTGTGTTCATTGTTCATGTATTTATTTTCCTATGACTTGTCTTTTAAAAAAAAAAAAAAAAAGAAATTTCTTTATTTGTAAGACATTAAAATTACCTATCTATGCAGATACCAATGCAATCTTTAAAAAAAACCTTTCTTTTTTCATATATTCTACATGTTCACACAATTCATTTTAGCATACACATTTTAACACATTTATCATAAGAAATTTTTTCATGAACATTGTGTGTGTATATAAAATATTTTGGAATTCCACGAGCACTCTAATGTGACACGACTGACACGATTATATTGGTACCATTTGAAATCAATCTGGAAAAGTATCTAAAAGTTAGAAGATTTTTATTGTAAATATATATCAAATAGTATAAATCCTTGGTATGCAACATTAATAGCCATCTAAAGTACATAATATACTAACTGTTAAATACCTTGTACATAGTAAAAGAAATATTGAGGTTTCAAATATTTCTGTGATTTCCATCAAGTATACAATATTTACTAAATACCCTTCAATTCCTAATTTTTTTCTGATTTATTTCAAACTTGACCAGCATAATTACGATAGTCGAATCCCGTAACCGTGCTAATGAAAATTCAAAATGTTTTATATAACACGCATAATACATTCATCAAAAGGTACCCAGAAGTGTTCGAATACTTTCAACCTACGTATCACCTGAAGAATATTCACGTAGTGCGATATACGACCTGCTCAATAGCCATATTGTTTATTGTTGAATGCTATAATCGTTTAAGAATTTCTTTGGAATTTACAATTATTTCCTGAGAGTGGAAAGAATTTCTGCTAAATAACAAAAGTGGACTGGGATTGCTATTTCAAAATTGGATACTAAATGTAACAATTATGAAGAAAAATCTGTGATTAAACAGCACAAAGGCTGCTGTTATCCAATGACACAATGCTGAAGATTATTTATTGGTGAAGAATAGACAAGAAATATCGTACCATAGCTGAAATGTTCAATTACATCTATCCCATTCACCACAGACATATATCATCATCAGGCTATCATTTATTTTGATCTTTACGAGATTCTTATTGTAACAGGGAACTCAATACTTCAGAAACCTATGGAAGTTACTCCAAATAATCTATCCTTGTAAATAACAAATTTTAATGACATATTTTTAAGTATCTATTTTCTAAATTATCTTCAGTAATATATAAGACGCGTAATAAATACACATTTCTCTGCGAGTTCGAATATTTTCGAATATTTTTATAATTATGTATATTATATACAACAACTTACAATCCGCTTGCTATTCAACAATGCATAATAGAATCGTACGAAGAAATAATTTGACCATAAACAGCTAACGATGTTTCGGCAATTATCTCGAACGAGTCTATCAATCCGCGTGTCTAACTGTAAATCACGGCGGCTCCGAATCACTGACTCGCGGTTCTGAAAACCGGTTTCACGGTTCCTAACCCTGACTTAACCTAAGCCTAACCCAGACACCTAAACCCTTTCGTCTTTCATCGTCCGTAAACTCGAACGCTTAACCTGGTCTAGACGAGCATGAAAGATGCAGTGTGCACGGCGACCCGGCTATAATTCACCGAACTTCACAAGCCACGTCTCACAAATCTTGCGCCGCAATTAGAACATCGCTGCAACAGTTTAACCGTATTTTCAGATCGATTGAATTTTGTTAGAAGTTACATTTTAAAAATGATCGATGGTGATGAATCTTAATCTTGATTTCGTAACTTTTCGTAGATCTCACAGCAACGAAGCAAATTGCATCGTTTTCTAGCGTTCATAAGGAAAGTATTTTTTTGGAAAAACTTAGTTTTATGTTGTTTTTAAATTGCGTTACTTGTTACGAATATAGATTCATTGATACTTTAGGACAAAATAATTCTGCAGATGATAAACTTTAAGTTTAATACTTTTGAGTTCGTGCAGATATTTGGTGGGTTAATTCCGTTATAGGAAAATCAGTAATTCGACTGAATAAGAATAAATAAAATAATAATATCTATAAGAATATGTTCTAGCCAATAAATCATTTATGTTTGTACCATTACATTTTATAATCTTTTGGTAAATTTTGAAGTCCTCTAAATATATTCGATAAATGTTCTTTTAAATATTTGTCTCTCGTTCATTAAGATTTCTCTTCAAAGCAATTTATAAATCGTTAATTTTTTAAATTCCCTTATAGTAGAACATGGCAGAACTCACTATACATGATTAGTAATAATTCATGAAACGTCTTTACGTTACTGTTGCAACTTCATTCCGTAAAATCTTTAAGTATTCCGTAACCTCTCGCAAAAGGAAAAATTTATACAGCACATAAATATAAATTATGTATGGATTATATCTTTTAGACGTTTACGTGTCCCAATTAATGATAAATAAGGAGGCATACGCAGACACAGGCGGATCAACGCTTGTCACGAAAGTCGTGTTCATTAATTTTCCACCCACTGAGATCTTAGAACGCGATCGATCTGTTAAAGACGATATAATTTACATTTACAAGTTCAATGGTGGCCAATCTTTTCATTTCTTAATGTCATGCGAAGAAATGGTCAAGAAGATGAAGAGACTTTTTTTAAAAATTGGCGTTTTTAGACTAGACGATAATTTTCCTATTTGTTCCACTCAGACACGTCTTAGCGGCTGTGCATGTGACTTGGTAAGACATCATTTTCCATTTTATTCGTCATTTTTGCGAAAACATGAACAGACTGTGGTTCTACTATTAAAAGTTTAGACATAATTACTTGTGAATGCATTTATGCATTGATACAAATAATTTATGTATACATTAACTAATAAGTGTATATATACATATATTTATTGAATTAATACATTCAGCATTATATAAGATGGCATAAATATCGCTGCTTGTAGCCAAATATTTAGAATTTCTGCTTCATAGGGCAAAGTATGCGTGGAGGACCCAACACCGTTTGTATTTAGTGGCCCATTCGAATTAGTCGACTCTGGTAACAGTTTTGCTGGCTACTTAGATCTGGATGTTACAGTTATAAATTTAGGAAGGTACGGTGCAAATTTTATTTACTTTTTACGATGAACTGAAGTTTGTGAATTTAACCAAAAAATTATCTTTGAAATTTAATATTTATATTTACATACAGAAAGAATTCTTTCGCGTTGTATAGTCTGTCATCCTCTATTGACAATGTTTCCAATTTCTTAAAAGAAATTATTAACAGTAACAGGATTAAAAATAAATTTATTAATAAATAATCTTTATTAAATCTGATCAATTTTTCAATTTAAAGAAATGACACCTAAATTCACATGAAGTACTTTGCTTCGAATATTTTATACATTTTTGTATATTGTGTGCACATTTCTGCACATTTCTTCTGTAAATGCATAAATATTCATAGTCTGTAACTAGACCGTGAATTTTGATACACTTATGGGAGATTTAAAGGTGTAGAAATGTTCACGATACATGTAATTCGCAAAAATATAAAAAATATTCAAAATGGAGTACTTGTTATAAAATAAATCTTTATGTAGGTTCCATTTCTTTAATTATATTAAATACAGATATGAAGCTGCAGTGCAAATAAAAATTTCCAGTCTTCTTATGACAAAATAACTAAAAATTCATGAAGTATAACGACGACTCATACATGCGACTTGACAAATTCTATAGAAATCTTATTCCATCGTTATTTAACTGTATCATAATTATAATATTATTTAGAAGTCTCGTAACTCCATACGCCCTCGCACCCAATTGCTTTGTCTTCAAAAGCCACCCCCAGGGACCAGAATATAAGTGCAACGCTAAGGAATTATCGAAGCTATCTAAAGGAATGAGCATACCGGTCGGAGATAATTTAGCGACCATGGGAAATCTCATGATGGATAATCTATTGGATACCGCTCCACCGGGCAACCTAATGAAAGATATCGTTGGAATTTCTCCGGTAGCTGATTACCTTGCTCTAGGAAGTCCGCCTCCTAAATTACCGCGCCCACCTTTAGTAGATCCAACATTGACTACGCGTAAGAAAAAAGGCAAAAAAAATAAAGGGAAGAAATAGAAAAAAGAAACAGAAGTGAATGCTAAATGTTATAGATATGAAATTGTGATTTATAGAATTGAAATTTTTTAGACGAAGTTTTTATCAATACTTATAGCTTGTTTGATATAACAAAGCATAATCAATAGATTGCCAATATGTTTATGTAAATTCAAATGTTCATTTTCTTGGTACAATTAACGAAATAGAGCTTAATCGATGATAAACGATGTTACAAATATCATACATCTATGAATATATATTTTAATTTATATATTTTATGTATTTAACATGTTGTGCCTATTTTGAATATTTTTTCATATTTAAATTTCCCACAAAAGTCTGTAAGAGCTTGTAATTTAATAATAACAATACGTGGTGAGAAAATAAAATTTAGGGGATACATAATTATATTTCCGGTAAAGTTAGAACAATGTAGACAATTATATCCCTCAAAATTATATTTCTAAAAGATTAACAATATTTTCCACTACAATTATCTTATTTATATTTCGAGTTACTGTTACATACAGTAATTAATTTTTAATAAAATATTATCCATTCGTAATACATATCATTATATGCAATAATTAATTTTTATTATACGTTGTTATTATAAACTAATATGAATTATGTAACATGTCCTATAACTAATTTCCATCGTTAGTTGAACTTTAACAGTTTATGTAATTATCAAATCACTTTTAATTTCTTTATATTATCTCTCGAACAGGCGAGCCAAAGATAAAATACTATAAATCAACAATACGATTGGTATTCTCTTAATTTCGAATGTAAACTCCAGGAAACTATTATTAATGACCGATACACGTTTAATGAAAACACTTCTTTTGTGATAGCATTGCCTTGAGCGACAGTTGAACTGTTTTACTCGAGTTCGATCGTCAGAATGCGTTTCGGAAATCGTTCCACGAGCCGCCTTCCAAGCAGGCAGGCATATCCTAGAGTTAAGAACATTACGTTCTCATAAATCAGGTTCGATTCGATTCGGCATAAATCATAATCGTGTCGTCGGGCATATGCAGACATCTCTGCCCTATAGCGAAGAGCTCCGTGAGAAAGATCCTCCACGACGCTGAATCGCTCTCTCTTCTCATGATATGCCGTTAACTGCTTTTCATCCTAAGCCGACGCGTTTCTTTCGATCGGTTTCTCGGTCCCGTCTTCGAACTTAGATCCCACAAATAACCTCCGTAAAATTATTTCATTTTGAAACAAATAACAGATTCAAAAGCTTGTACAGTATTGTTAAATACTTACTTTGGAGCTACTTTTTTAAGTTTCGTTTTAAGTTTCATTTTTCAACATTTTTCAAGATTTGAATAAGAATTTTTCGTCAAGTTTTAACCAATTTTGGAGAATTTTTGCGAAATTGTGCTGAATTTTGTTTATACTCGAAAAAAAAAAAAGAAATATATGAACTTCAAAGTATATAATAATCAATAACGAATGGAAGCTTTCAGCACTTACCGTGGCAAGCTTCCTCATAAATTCAGTGAATTATATTGTAAAAAGTTTTATTTCTATTTTTTCCATAAGATCTAAATACCTTGCTTTGACTTAGAAGCTTATAAAGCACACAGATTTTTATTCCGCGTAAAGATTACAAACTAAATTAACTGGAATCTGTTATAAGACCTTCCCTTAATATTTTCTTTCATTCTCAGATATATTAAGTTCGAGAAACAATATTTCGTACGCACCAACCTGATAAACTATAGAACCTGATAATCTTCATATAATTCTGCCTTCGCAAATCAGGTAGCTAATTGGAACGCGAGTGAAAAACGAGCAACGGAAAAGTGCATTCTACGTTTGTCACGAACTCGAACATCTCGGCTAAAATAACTTTGGTATCGTCCCACGGGCAACTGCCGGCTACTCGCGCGTTATTATTTATTTTCCGCAGTGGGAGGAGCGAGCGAGTTTCGAAAGCGCCTCGCGTGCATCGATTTGACTTAGCCTCACGGTTACCGGTATCCCGTAACGACTTCCTGTCGTAGTTGCTTGTAGCTGCAACCACCCGTATACAGGGTGTGTCTGCAGTGCATGGCAATATGTATTTTATAAATTCTTTCATTTTTTAATCGAAAAATCACGATGTTTGATAAAAAATATTATTTATTCGCTTCGTGTACCGGACACATTTGGAAAAAGAAATTTTAATGAAAAAGAAAAATAATGCGAAGAGAACGTTTGATGGTCGCACGTGTGTTTCTTGAATTTTACCAGATGTCGTAGTCAAATTTGTTTCCAGGGAGGTTAATCGATTACTCGCGTAATACGTGAAATACGCACGATATGCGGAAATGAATTATTAATGCGACACGTGACCGCGACACGCGAGCGCTCTGCACGAGGGAGGCGGAAGTCTGCATATATAAATTAATGGGAGAATTGTGATGATAGTGACATCCTTTCGACTGTAATTTGCTTTAGAAATAATATTTTTATATCGTTTTATAGTTGTTATCGTAGTTTGATATCGTTTAATGAATGATTTGATTCTATATAGATATTAATATTTCTCATATTGTTAGGGTACTTTACAGATAACGTGTTGCTTATATTATACGTTAATTTTATAAATTATTTGTGCAAATATATGAAACTCTTAAGAAAATACATTAAAACGGAAGTAAATTATAAGAAAATAAAATTTCGCTTACAAAGTGGAGAATAGTGCAAATATACAGCACTTTTCACATAAACCGATCATAATGGAAGTAATTGTAGTCGTAGCATTTACATAACAATCACAGAATATTAAAATTAAGATTAAATTACGATTCTAGTATACATTGCACGAGGAATACAAAACATAATCTTGTAACATAATGAACTGAATTTCAAATTCAATTTTCAAGCTCAACATTTCTTCATTTGGATATATAGTCACAAATAAATTATAAATTGTAAATCCTATATCATGAATTGCTAAATTGAATTTCCATTTTAATTTCCAATATTTCCAATTTTCCATTCAACATGTTTTCATTCGAATATTGTTAAACATCGCTTGAAAGCTTTAACCTAAATCACAGGGGGCAATGAAAATCTAATTTCCCAATTTCAAATAAAATTTCTCTTGCCAAATTATAAATTAATATCTGACCACTATTCAATAAATATATTCTCTGTTGCAGATACACTGTGTATATCCGATCGGGAGCGTGCTGCTTGTTCGAAGTTCACGCGAACGTTGGCTATTATCCCGCCGCGGACAGTTTCTGTTCGTCGAAGGATCACAATAATTTTCCACCGTACAACTTTGAGAACATTTAAATCGGCCGAACCCTCCGGAACACGTACGTGTATCCGTAGCACTTACATATATTTACATCGAATTAACCTCGGTCAACCTGGCTGGAAACAGGTTGCTTCCCCGTAATAATTATTACACCACTCGAATTATAATTATTAATTCCGTACACTGATTCAATCGCTCGTCTAATTAATTCCGTGCATTAATTGACCGCCATGCTGACACGGAGACGCGTTCACAGAGATCGATTACGTTCAAGCCAAAAAGGATTACGAGAAGTGTCTTTAAATTGCTCTTAGTCGTATCATTCGAATTGAATTAAATATACGTCTTGGAACTTTTTCACTCGTCTTTTTACCCTAAGAATCTTTCTGATTAATGTAGATATCAATTAGGCGCGTGAATTGAGCCCCGAGATTGTAAATTGTTAAATTAGCTACTGGTTTTGTGTGGCCTGATGCGAATAAATTAATTAATCTTATAACTGTTACCGTAATTAATAATAGTTTCAAAATAATTTCGTTTCGCTGGTTGACGAGATAAAATATGTTTCCTGCATGATTACGATAATAATTTATCAAGCGAAATACGGTTTGCATCTATGTATAGCCGCTTGTTTCGTTTTGTAATATAAATGTAGCACAAGTACAAGTATACTTACTACGTGCTTTATGAGGTATATCGATATCGTTAGTAGTTGTTAGATTGTGTAGGTTAAGTTAAGTTAACGTATTAAGTTGACGTTTTATAGTTCCACAATGAATTTTGGAGATAATTATAATTAACGTGTAGTTAGTATTTCAATTTCAAAGTAAAATTATATGTAGATATATATGTACCTACGTACGTAGATGTACGTGCAGACGTATGTATATAAAATTTTATAAAAATAAAATTACTTTCTCTTTATTGAATAGAAAATTATTAAAAATTCTGCGCTGCATCGCATAAAGATAGATGGTTAATAAATTCAGGGGCAAAATAGATAAAATTACCATCCTTCCAGTTGCAACGTGAACAGTATTCTATGCTTTATATTTTGGAATAAGTTTTTTAACATTATTAAATAGTAACAATCACGAATTAAAACGATCGAACTATTTCGTATATTTTAATAACATATACCTTATATGACTAATCAAACAAACATATATTTCACTCACTCGTATCCTGCGCTGACTCTCCGAATTCTCTCGAACAACTCTGCACTACACCTTCAGTCTGCCCTTTTTTAAGGGATCTGTTCCTTTTATACCAACGCACTCCTAAATTTACTACTACCACAATTTCATCGTGTTATACATGCTAATCTCAGAATTCTTATCCTGAAATTGTACTTCTAAAAATTCTTTCCCTCCCACAGTGCGGGATGATCCTTCAAGCTTCGTTCAGAAAAAGAACACTTGTTCAATTTCTATTTTTATTCAATTTTAAGTACTAGCGACGACTTCCATTCTAAAAATTCCCTTTCTCCTGCAGTGCCAGAACTCTTCGAACTTTAGTAATCAGTATGCGTATGCAGTTTCTATTTTTAGCGAAATACTATATTAATAAAATTAGTTACGGACTTATTTTTGACTGTAAGTCCCAAAATATGTAAATATCATGGATATCGTTATAAGAATATTATTATTTTTAAAATTCCTTTTTTAAATTAAAAAAAAATTGTAATAGAATATAACGCAAAATAAAATACGTACCGGTGCATCGTTTTTTAAAGTGAATTTTCGATATTGTCCTTTCTTTTTCATAATCTTTACTCACGTTGTTATCTCACATTATTTTCTACAGATTTATATTATAAGTTGACAGCTCTGTTGAATCTACAGTTCATTATCAATCACTTTCTATCAATTATACCTGTATGTTTCACATTTTTCATGCTTCACATTCTCCTATTTACTTTGTATTTCTTTCTCCATTCGTTTCTTTTCATTTTTCCATTTATGTTCTACATTTCTATATCCATTTTCTATTTTTCCATTTGCGTTCTACGTTCCTATATCAATTTCCGCCCCTTATTTTTCCATTTTTCTATCTCTCTATTTCTATATCGACTTCTCTTTTTCAACCATTTCAATATCCATTTCCATTCTCCTATATTTCTACCTCCATTCCAACATTACAAACACAAAGATGACGACCACCACCATGGAATACGAACACCGGCGGGCACGCACTCGTGTGGGACATCCTGTGAAAAAGAACTCACCCGCCGTGAACGCGACTTGACGCGTAGGCGAGGTCGTATGCTAATTATGGCAAATCGCAGCGGGCGATGATTTGTTCGTCGACGAGCGTGTAAACGGAACTTTTCCAGAAGGAAAGCGGGGCTAGGAAGCCGATACGAAGCGGACCAGGTTGTGACAACGGTCCAGCGAGTAACGGCGCTCCGACACGCGAGACTCGGCCAGTACACGAATTCATCCCGCGCGAACACGCGTGCCTACACGTGTACACAGGTCTCTCGAGTATGCGTGAGCCATACTTTTTGTTCTCTAGATTTCTTACCTTGCAATTTACGATGATATTTCTTGAATTTATTGTTATCTATTGTGGAAATATTACGAGTGATAAATAAGAATTTATTATGAATGTTGATGACAAACGGCGGTAGAACGTATAATGATTATAATAAATTAATATACCACTCGACACGACCGAAACGTTTTGACAACTCTTTCCTCAGATACGATATTCAAACGGCTCTCAACTCACTCCAACGATACTCAATATATATATAATCAGTCACGAAAGTCTGCACATATCGAATTCTGTATATTTGCCTTACCGAAGCAACTGAAATTATTTATGCTTAAATAACGATGTTATGATTATCAATGTATTCCTAAATTGAATTAGGAAGATTAGAGTATTTAAATCATAGATATCTTGGGATCAAATTACGGACACTTTGTTACCAGAAATTACGAACACTTTACATAATTTTCTCAACGCCGAGGAAATAGCTATACTTTGATAAACACTTACATAGGGAAGAGAGAGGGAATCTAAAAGATATGAATAGATATAACAATAAGCCTACCATTTTTATGAATTCACGTAAATGTAACAAGTGTATGTAATTTTTGTATCATTATATGTTATATTTTTTCTTAACTAACTTAAACAACTATTTTTTCTTTCTTGATACCCGTTTCCTGCTTCTTCTCTTCTTAATAAATGTGAAAACGATTAAATTATGATACATTTTAAGAGTACGCATCTTAATGCGTCAAAAAATTTGTAGAATTTCCATATTTAATTCCATATTTAAGGAGTATATGTACCCATCCTTTTATCTACATAAAGATATCTGTTTTAAGATTCAGTAGAGTATTATCTATCGAACGTAGGAAATGTCGTACGTTACAACTTAATAAAGCTTAATCGCCACTTAATTACTCCCCAAAGTCCAATATACGTGGAAAAATAACTTTCGAAGAACTACCCCCTTTCATCCGGCCGCGCCGCTCGAACTCAACATATGCCTTTTTACGTGAGATGGAAGAAACTAAAACTCCTGGTCGCTTGAACAGCCGTAGCAACCATACCAGCTATTAAACAAGTTGGCAAAACATTATATTATACCGAGAAAAAGAAGCGGGAATAATACAAGGCAAGATAGATAATCGAAAGGGAAGAAAGAAGAATATGAAAAAAAGAATTGGAAAAATTCACAAGCTTGGTAGAAAGAGATTACTCGGTACTCGGTTGGTGTACAATGTACGAGTGGCGCGAAAAAACGGGCATAGGATTCGCGCGGCCGATCCTGTACCCTGGTTTACGGCCTCCTCGACGAGCAGCCATAGCAACGTATGGCCTATGAAACGGCCATACCGCGGTACTAAATACACCATAAACCAAAGGGAATTGCCTGTGAACCTTTAATGCCACGCGCTTACACACCGCCCCGCGTACCATTCGATACGTGAGACGCAAAGATAAGTGTAAGCAACGTTGCACCGATCGCGATCTAACAGCTCAAAAACTGCAATTGCCGCGTACAAATGTACTTATTTTGCGACAATGCACGTTCTTCTTTCTTTTTTTAATGATTCTAAATGGTGATCTCTTGGAGACGCTCGACTGGAACGTTTATCGATCGGAAGAACGAACGAATCGTCGACGTGTTTCGAAAGGCTACGGTCTTATTAGACGTTTACGTCCCTTTGTTCGAGTTTGCTGAAGAATTTTACGAGTACTTTTAGTTGGATAGTTCTGTAAAATAAAAGCTGCCGGCGTAAAGAAATATTCTATTTTCGCGGGAAAAATGTGCGAATGTTGGGAAAGAAAATCGTTGGTTGTAAGAAACAAGGGTAGTTTCAAGGATATATGTATACTTAAGCGGTAGAGGCTGTGATGTATATATATGTAACAATTTATTTTTTTAATGAAAAAACATTTCATGCAGTGTTAAAGTTGGTACAAAGCTATAAACAAAATGAAATTTGAGATTGTTTTATTAGAATTTTATTAAGGGTGAAGACTATAGTTATAAAATCACACGAAACATATTACAAATAATAAATAACAGGTACGTGAAAATTTATCATAAATCGTAATTATAAAATAAAATATTATAATTGCTTATAATTATACATGCAATTTATGATATTTGGTAATTTAGAAGATTCTAGAAACACGTATTATAGGTAGAAATCTCCAAAATTTTCTTATGTAATGTAAAGCTCTAAGTACCTTGCATTAAAAGGCACGTTCATTAAATGACTTCCGATATAAATCAAACCGTGTTATCTCGTGGAATTTCCATCAGTAAAGCTAATAAATTACTAATAAAACATATGAAATTTATTAAATGATGCAATCGGCGTCATCAACACGAGATTAAGCGCACCATAAAATATGAGATATGTTTCCTCGGAATCTTGTTATCTGTTATCATTATTCTTCTATACACCTAACACACATATATGTACGTGCGAGCAACATAATTTCGATATACATATGTGTAGTAATAATTGTTAATCCAGTTTCGCTTCCGATAGAATATTTTTGTTACCGAATGCTACAGATCACTTTGAAACTTATAATCTTATCATCGATAATAAATTAGAGGGATAAAAACATATTAAATTTTCATTTACATGTAATAAGCAAGTATTGAAAACAAAAGAGAGCAATCAATGAGAAACAATCAGAAAAAAAGAATAACTATATCTTTTAATTCTTTAGACTGAATATTTTTATTTATTTTTTGATTTTACAGTCAATAAATACCAAACGTTTAAAGTATCAAAATAATGTCGATAAAAGAACGAAATAAATTGTGAGATAATCACGAAACCTTTAAAGTAAGATCCATTCAAACTGCTCTTATGAAACCTCGTTCAGTCAGTAATTACAAGCAGCAGTTGTGTTACCTTTGCATTTTACATTCTCTACCAGTTACTATACTATATTACGCGTAGGATTGTGCGATATTAAATACATATTGTTCCAGAGCAACTCGAAATGTTTTTCAATTAAATTTCCCGCGTATAGGTCATTGCAAAACGGCAGCCATAAATCAAGCACACACTGAACGCGAACATTAGCACGAAACAACAAATCAAATGCAATGAAGACTTCTTACGACTGCTATACAAAAGCATTTATTATCCAATTTCCAGGGCCCCGTTATGTCGTAAAACCATCCAGGTTGCAGATAATCCACGAGAGATAATCGAACGATTTAATCAGCCCTACCTTGTCATAAAGTAACACTAAAACACGCCGTAAACTACGAAACATCCCTTGTAAACCCTTTAATGTCACACGTGGAGCAACCATTATTGATGTTCACTTATTAAATATAGATCAATTTGGATAACTCGAATCTTTATATATATTATGTATACTTTACACATGTATATTCAGTTTTATTGATTTCATTCCGATTCGCAGTTAAAATGTCTATCATTCGAAGTATAAATTTACTTTGTCTCAAATTATTATTGACTATGTGTTTAGGTATATTATTTTATCTGTGTAACTATGTAATTCAGAAAGAAATGCTCAATATTTGCAAGTTGAAGTTTACTTCTATAAGTCGAAATTTGATCACTGCTGCCTCTACAGTTTGATAAGAGGTGCGTATATGAATCATTATAATTCTGCAATGAAAAATTGTAAACCTATACTGGTTCAATAAAGATATTTGAACATTTACCATAGAAATGTTTTATGTCCATATTACATATAATTGTACGAATTAAAACAAAAATGAACCAATCTAGAAATATATATACAGACCACAAAATATGTATTATGCGAACGTATATATATTTAGTGAAATATTGATATGTGGCATGAATAGTTATCTTAAACAGTCATCTTAATTAATGTATAGTAATGTTGCTATTGAATTGTAAGATCTGTTAATATAACGAAAGATACAAAAATTACATTTCACAGAAGAATTTGGTGAAAAATCTATATATTACAAACGCAGGCAAAACTTTATAGGAAAATCTGATCTGTGTCAATAGTATAATATTTTCAGGAAATCAAATTGCTTTGCTTGTACATATACTTACCACCGTACTATTATCAGCTAATATCTAAACCTTCCGTTTATATATTTTACGACTATATTACGTCGTATGAAATATCCCAAGAAAATTGCTTTCCATGAAATATTTATTCACCGAGATAATCTTAAACGATTATTATACATTTGGAACAAGTGTAATTGGCTACATGGGAACAATCCGTCCAGGTGATGACGCATACTTGAGAAAGAGAACTTTCAACCAGGAACCGCTCTCCATGGTGGACGAACCGTAGGAGTCCGATTACACGGTCAGATATTGGCTAAACGAATAGTGCGATAAATAAGCTTCATTAGAAATAATCAGCAGTCGTAAGACACAATGCTATCTAAATGATCCCTTCAATTCATTACAAACACTTCCGCGTTTAGGTTGGGTTCTGTATGAAAAGCATTGTTTTTACCGGACTATGGAGAAACCACGATCAAAACTAATCAGTCGGTCAAGCTTGTCGGATTCTACGCACACGCAAAGATTCTGGATAAGGTTTAGTATTATTATTTTATTTATTTATTTTTAGTACATTACCTTTCGGCTTTGGACGACCTCCGGTTTTACATCTCTAATATTTACATATATGCTACAATTACATACATTACATATATACCAATTTCTCTTATTTTAACTATTGCACCTTGTTCTAACTTATAACTAACATTAACTGCACCTTTCGTCTTTGGCTCATTTCTTTGGTCTGTTCCCTTTCTGTCATTCCTCCCCTTCTTCCCTTACTCTTCTCCTCTCTATTATTGCTTTCAAGTCTGCCAGCCCTTCTCCAGTCTCGCTTAGTGTCTCTATCATGTTCCTTACTCCTCCTGTTATCTCGCATTCCTCTAATATGTGTGATAAGGTTTAGTATGTTTGCCCAATATTGGCGATGATTAGAGTGAACGTTTTGAATTTTTAATTACTTTTCTTCTTTTTTTTTTTATTATCAAATTGTTTAGGCATCGCGTACATATGATGAACAGATTAGGAGTTTCTTTTTTGGTAAAAATAAATTTGATAAGTAGTTTTGGAATTAATAACAATTATATTTCTCACATAAAGGTTGAAAGCTATATTTTACAATCCTATTTCTTGTAAATTCATACAGTTTCTAACAAGATGAGCTAATTTTGTTCAACACTGTAGTAATGAAGAAAGAACTTCATTCAAAGAATATTATATCACTTTTATTTCTGTAATATCACATAATATCTTCTAAGAATTAGGAATACGACGACCGAAAAGTAATGAAAGGTGAAGCTTTCGCGGAATCGATAGACTGTGAACGTTAGTATTATGTGGTGTTGTAATTGCAGAGGACTTTTTTAACTTCGAAGAAACAAGGGTACTTTGTAGATAATTTACTGTGATTTATCACATTATCATTTCGCTCCCTTCAATTTCATAGTCATCAATCTCTCGTTAAGTCTTCCGGGACAGGTGAGACTCTGGCGTCGCAGAATTAGCAAGTACTATTTTCCGCAGAATATAATGTACCATAAATAAGATCAGCTTAACTTGAATCTTTCATATAGTGTTTAACGATGTATGTTTAAAGCATGTATTGAACAAATCGATAAAACAATTAAAAAATAAGGAATAGAAATTTAAGTAATAAAAATTTGAAATAATTTAATTAAGGAATAAAAATTAAAAATTTAACAAATACGAATTCTATGTTAATCCTAATTTTTTCTTCAAATGTTCCACAAAAGTTCACAAACTTTCATACAAGGAACATTGGAAGATTCACAGAGGAATTTAGAGAAATTTTATATCCGAACTTTTGGTGGCAAATAACAATTTTAAACGTGAAGTTCTACTATATCATTAAGTTCTACAATTACGAGATAGCTTTTGAAATAACAAAGAAATTTTAATACCCAAATGAGATGTTTTTAAGAGTATTTGGGTTATGTACTCAATAACGAAAAAGGATCTTACCCAAAACTAGAAATCTTTTTTTCCATTAAATCTTGCATATATAATAATTTAAAAGCGATGAAAAATATTCAATGAAACTCGAAAAATACACATTTATAACTTCCTCTATATTGTCAAATTTTCTTCACGACGTATTTTATAAATAATATAATCTTAAAAAATATAATTACCTTTACAAAATGAATAGCTCCATCAAGAATCTTTTATCAAAATGCATGTGTCTATTGTGAAACGTAACGTTTCTTGGTATTTACCAATGTCTCTCGATAGATGACATTTCCCTGGACAGAAAAAGTAGCGCGACTACTATACCATTTCATATTCTTGAAAAGATTATAAATGGGAGGAAGTGTGGCTGATCGCAGGAACAACGAGGCATATCCGGACTTAAAGGCTACAATCATTAATGTATCAACCATCTACACATATGTAGGGTTCCCTGTATTTCTACGGTAGCGTGCACTCAGATATTCATAAGTGTCGCAAAGAAACATTTTAAGATACGATATCTCGTGTCGATCTGTCTATAACGTAACATTATGCAAATAACCGTCGTCGAAATAACTGATACCTGGTGAGAAATTGCTGCCTATTTCTTCCCTGATCTTATTACGACGTGACATTTTTATTTTCTCCATACTGTTGCAAAGATACAAGTTGAAAAATTGTAGTTTGTTAATCTCCACGAATTATCGTCCGTGTGATCTTAACAGTGTATGTATACAGTGTCAAGAGCAGGTAACTATAATTCTCACGGAATAAGATATTTTTTAGATCGACCAAAATGTGAAGATAAGGAAGAAAATGTTATATCAAGGACGTGCATCTGCGATATATTCTCTGACCAAGTTCTCTTAGTAGCTTCATAGAAGATATCTTCTTTTCTTCTGTGTTTCTTTAGATACATTAACTGGTTTTCGTTGAAATAAGAAATTAATAAAATATTCTAGAATTCTTCCAATCACATTGTGTACGAATTATCAAAGAATATTCATTGACGATCGATAATTTTAAAAATATTCTGTAAAATATATAAAATGTGGCTTGTCACGTTCCTCCTCTACAGTCTTCACATTTACTTAGCACGTACTAATTGTAAATAGCTATTGTTTCAAAAAACTCAAATTTGATAAAATCAAGTGTATATACACATATATGCACGAGAACGCATTAATTAATTTAAGTTAATAACAGCAACTTTCCTATCATATCTAAATAACTTTTGATTTTAGCACATAAAGAATATATTCTTTATACATATTTTATCACAAAGCTACTTAATAAACTTTGATTAGCTTACAAAGCAAGATCACATATACACTCCAATTGATTTTCTTTATAGACAAATATAATCCATTATAATATGCCTTTAACAGTGAACATTTATTTAAATTTCGATTCATCGCTGGTTCATAACTAGTGAAAATTTATTGCAATAAAATTTTACCGTTTTAAACATCACTATCTTTAAAACAGCACAAATGACACGTCCAAAGACAGACGACGTTAATTGTCGTCCGAAGCACTTGTCCATGTATCACCGAAGACTCCTGTTCAATGATCCTGACGCGGTACAGGCGCGAATGATACTGGTCATTAATAATCATTCCGAACAAGGATCCGATCGTGCTACCATTTAAACGACCATGGATGATGGGTACGCGCCGTGAAGCATCAATCAACCGTGAATCACGCTTGGTAAAAGGCTGACAAATTATTATCCGATGCATACGTCGTTGCCTTCGAATTTATAGCACTGAGTTCTTCAAACGGTGACGTCGTTGACTCGTAAGCCAGCACCGGAATTAGAGTATCTGATTGAAATTAAACGACGACACGGAGGATTAATCCTGGCGTGATAAAATAAACGACAGTTTCAGGCGTTAATTCGACTTTTAGCGTAATGATGTTCAGAATAAATGATGATTTATTTATTTGCGTATTCGATTCAATCTTTAAAATAAATAAAAACCGCTACCTAGTTTAAATAATTTTGGAAAAACGTAAAGAAATATTTGATGGCACGACGTCAAGTGATATTTCTGATATTTGATTAGTTTAATTTGATTACGTAGAAATTTGACGATTTCTTAGAAACATATAGAATAGTGAAAATAACACTGAGTAAAGATAATAAACGTTCTTGTAGAATTATTGTTTTATTGTTGAGATATGTGTAATTTTATATGCTAAATTGACTGCGTAGTATGTGAGTATGGGTATGTGTGTGCGCGGCGTCTCGAAAACAAAAGAATGTAAACTGTTCCGTCGTCAGTCGTGTGTGAAAGGGCATCTGGTATGGAAGGTAGTGTGAGAAGGAAGTGCTGAGCACGTGCAAGATTGTATCGTTTAATATTGTTGGAATCGTTCACTAAATAAATGCATAATTATTTTATTGTGAATATTAAATGAATATTTAGTGTTTCTATACCTTTATTTCGGCGGTAAAGATTCATAATCATTAACATTTATTTTATTTTTACTTTTATTCAAACATATGATTTAATTAATTTAATTGTGTGGGAATCCGGTGATTTCTCGAAGAGATACGTTTTCATAAAATAAGTAAAAAACACATACGTTCGTCGACAGTCACAATTTTATACAAACCTGATGAATCACTGCGAGATAACACAATTAAAATTCTTGTTGGACCATTGCATATAACATTCCTTTAGCTAAATAGGAAATCATTGCCGAGTACTCTTTTATCACTCTTATCTTCACGTAGTTAGAAATTCTATGCGGAGTACAGAAAACTAGAAACAAGTTGAAACAATATTTAACTTCTAAAATAAGTTGTCATAGCAACAAAAATTATAACTGAACTAGTGAACGATTTCATTAAAATTCCCAAGTAATTATTTTTTATAAAAGTGGTGACATGAGATATAATCGACATTAATAGCTCCCATATTTCTATCAAGCTACAAGACTATTTTATTTAAAATAGTTTAATTGCCATGATCGTTGAATTAAATGTAACACGAACTTTCTTACCGAACCTGTTCTACTTGTTATTACAAAAATTTCTTATAACCACAGCACTGAGGTAAACAAAATTTTCCATCCAGAAAACCAATCAAGGACGAATACGGATTAAAATAACAAAATTTCACCAGATAAGATCGATCCAGTAAAGACAGCTTGTTCCATCTCGAAAACGCTTTAATAAATATTTGTGTTTATCCACGTAATTTGCTAGTCTCTGTAATTAACTAAAGATGACCTTGCAGCGCGACATCGTCGTTTCTATGAAACCAGAATGAATTTACTTTAATTGTCGTGTACTGATTGATTAAGAAATGTCAAATCGCAAAACTGCTCCGTGCTGGAGTCTCGCGAATTACATTGAAATCAAACACCGTGGCTGTGCCGATAAATTCACGTCCCACGTTCCAATGGATATCATAATTAACTGTAACAAATTAGCGGTAAATTATTGATTAAAACGCGCCTCGCGTTATTACCCCATCGTTCATGTTTAATGAGATAGGAATCGCTGGCGTGCTTTTTCAACTATGTTTTCCCTAAATGGGATCCAAGATACGTGTAGTTTGCAAGAATTTATATCGTAGTTTATCCTTGTTTCTTCTTTCCAGAATAATCAAAAGTATTTATGGCTAGTCATGAAAGTATTCGAAACGTTCCAATTAAAATTTTATATTCGTTCTTTTCAGATATACTTATATGTACGGCTGTGTATTTGTTCTCGTAGTAAAAATATTTCATTTATGCTTGCTTACAAATTTTTCTATATTTCATTTCGTTATTATATGTTTAAGTTCTATCAAAAATCGTCTATATAGGTTCTATTCAAAATTGCTTGAATTCCATTTGAAATCACTTGCATTTAGTTAAAAGTTGTTATCCGTTCCTATTACTTTATTAGTCGAATGATATTTCTTTATGTTTTTCCATATCTTATGAGTAATATCTAACGATAGGAACAATATTCAGAAACTCCAAACACGTAAAAAATTTTACTTGAAAATCGCGGCCTAATATTTTTTTATATAACAATTTATCGACTATTAATACTAACGAATCGGCAAGTTGCAAAATCTACAAGCTTCCATTATAGTTTCACAAATTACAAACTAAGTTACCAATATTATTCAAATATTTCACGTGTTCGTTGCATAACAATTACAATTTTATAGATATTTACTTATAAAAATTCCTTTTAAAAATTTTGAGAAACTAACGATTTTTATTACAAGTTGAGGGTGTTTTTTCATTATAAATATTGACGATTTTTCTCGATTATATTGATTTATAAGTATGCTTGTAGAACTTTGCTTATTTTTTTATCAAACCGGATACTGTTACGCAAAGGAACCAATTAGCTTCGTTTACTTCTGATTTATCACTGAAAAATTTCACTAATAATATAATATTTACTGAACTCTCCAAACGTAGCCAGGCATATTTACGCCGCTATAATTACAAAATTCGGCCGAAAGTTTCACAATATGGCGATGCAAACACCGCGATTTCGATCGCATGCGTTCGAGCACTTACGCCACTATCAATTTATTATACATATAGTTCGAATATCGTCGCGCTCGTAAAGCATTCAAGGCACGCACGTCCCTCGATTTTTCGCAAGCTTTAGCCCTGACAAACGACTCGCCTTTATAATATTTAACATTTAATAATTACAATACCGTCCGGAACGTTCGTTGTGCAAACGTCCTCGTACTTTCTACAATACTTTTGCCCTGTGACGCGACTCCAGCACGATATAATTGCGCGTAAACGAGCTTCATAAACTGTCTCGTATGACGTTGGTCTGCTTTCACCGTAAAATAATCCTTTCTTCGCTTTTTCATTTCTTTTTATTTTTATTCTTTTTTTTTTTTAATTTTAAGTGACGAAACAGCTCGTTCGGAGGTTCGTTCGCGAAACCACAGCACCTGTTGCAAACAGCGGTCTATTTGAACCGAGGGATAGTTTCTTCGCATAGTTTTGCGATAACGTAATGCTCCGTATTCATATACTTTAAACATTCTATTTATATTCTATGGTCGGTGTATATATCGAAATTCCTCTACGAGAAATTTTAATGAATCGTTAATTTCGCTGAGAGACGTGATTTAGTAGGATTTAACACTTCGAGTTTCTAATGGCAATTCAGAGTAGAGAAACGATTACCGTTTGTCGTGGCCGAACGAAAGCGACACGCCTTAAATGTTAAATTAGCGTCAGTTCAGTGTTGTGTTTAAAATATTACCAAGTTATGCGTTGATTTAACGACTTAAAGGTCGCTTTACACATTTTTTCAAGGAAGTTTGCTACATGATAACGATCCAAAATAGTGAAAGAGAAAGTTAATCAAACTTTTATATTATTATTGTAAGTTTTATATTAGTATTGGTATTAGAAGCATATGAACTTGTTAGTTTCTGTTAATTCGTTATATTCATATCGACAGTGAATTTCATAGGAAGATTGTATTATTTTAGTTGTGATGAGATCATTACTTTTCCTATTTTTGCATAAACTTTTGTATCTTTTCAATACACGTCTCATTTATAATTTATGTATTATTTTATACCCAGATTTGTTATACTTATTGTAAGTAGCACACATGGCTTGATTTCTCTGTGTATGAAACATTCAAACATTCTCATGCATATTTAATAAATTGCATAATTACGTACAATAATAATATGATGAATGTTGATCACGCGAAATAATTTACATATTTCATATATCATCCTGATGTACAAATATAACTAGAGCATAAACTAAAATTAAAGCGTCGCTGAATATACCAATTTTCTATTTGAACGAGAATTTCTGGCACCTGACTATTAAATATCGATTGAATAAGTTTCGCAGTTATCGCATGGTAACGGAAAATTATTTATATAATTTGCAAGTCATGAATTATATATCATGATATATGATGCACCATGATACATGTATAAACATAAGTAGACAATAAATCATAATTGGGACATCAAGAGTATTCATGACGATTTTCTATGGAAAAACTTACTGGCGTACTAGATTATTATTACCGATTAATAATTCGGAGTGAAGTTATCGCATAGCAATGAACAACGATTTCCATAATTCATAAATCACGTGTAATATAAAAATTGATAAAACATGCAGACAGATAATAAATTACACCTACATTATACTGTTTATAATTGCTGAATGCGACAAAGGGGAACTCTGGTTCCATTGACTACTTTCTAGTGTACGAAAAATATTATCTTGTACGAATGTACAATATTTTATTCTTCCTGATTTTGGCTATGAATACGTTTCTTTGGCTGCGCGTAATATTTGATTATAACTTTACAATAAATCATTTATAGGAACTTAGATACAGTGTTTCCTTTTCCTATTTTCTCTTCTACATTACACTTCTACAGTTTAACGAGAAGAAATAAACGAACAATATACAGAATATGTTAAAGCTATATTTATAATTATAAGTGGGAAAAATGAGTTATATTATATTCGTGGTGATATTTATTACTTTTTATCATTTCCTATTTTATGTTGATAACAATATACAATAAATTGAACAAGATCTTAGGTAGATAACGTATCACATAAGATATATGTTTATTAATGTTGACTACATATGGTTTTCACTCAAATATTAATATCATTTTAACACATTTTGTACTGCACAACATGAGTTCTTATTAGCACTTTTAATTCTAACACAAGGAGAAAGTGCAGTATAATTCCTGACAACCTCGTACGCGAAATAAATAGCTGAGAATAAACGGTTAATCAGCGAAGAGTTTGATGAACAATTGGCCTTGCGTTCTAACCAATTATCGAGAAAAGTGAGAAATGCAACGTTCTGACAGAAAAAATGAAAAACATACGAAGGAGATTAAGCTCAGCTCATCGATTTGAACGCATCATACCAATTGAGCATGTAAACGGGGGACGACGTTACTTTATGATAAATAGAAACTAAATCAGTAATCTATGTATTGCGAAGAACCGAACCGCCATATATCGCATTGCTACTAAATTTTCAGTAAAAGGAAAAATAAGAAGGAAAAGAAGAGAAGAGGAAGAAATTCACTGTCGCTTCTAACAACTGCTACCAATTAAAGAACGCTCGCAGCAGTGGCGCGATTGCGATAGATGAGCTGTGCAATTTCAAACTTACATAAGATCGGCGTATACACGCTTCTAATTAAAACTGTAATAGAACGAAGATTAACGCAGACATCTGGTCTGCTGGGTCGGGAACAATATTAACTCAACGGAATGTGAAAAGGAACAAAACGAAGATGGTTGCTTGTCCAGCGATTTCTTTATACCCCTTCGGATAAGCTGAAGGATTTCGTCGGTTCGGCGTATATAGCGGGGACCCAGAAATCGATTAGAAACCTGATTTCTGCTTTCTCGACTGGCTTGTACGCGCGTTCGAGCGACCGTGATTCAATTACGCGGAACATGTTCGCAAGAAGCCACCGGTTATGCGTGCGCCAAACAGACCAAAGAAAGATAGAAAAGGACAGAGAGGACGCGAAAAATGATGATGAATGATCGCCTCTAGATTACCCGTCCCGTATTTTAATGAATCGGCCAATGCATTTAAATGGTCTTGGAAAACAGCCGCTCGATATTTATGCGACCATCAGCTAAACCTCGTATGTAACCCCGCTGATAACTACCAGTCGGCGTTCCTTCCTGTCTATTACAGATTTCGCAAGATGTCTACTCTCCTTGATACGATTCGATCATATTAATGTTTGATTGAAAAGTAACCGGTCTCTTTCACGAATTCTGCCGCTTTAATTTATGTTATTATTTATGCTACAGTTATCAATCGTCGGTGTATACCCCAATATGTTGTTTGTAAAAATGATTGCAATTAAAGTGACTCGACGAAAATAAATAAATATATATTCAGTCGTTTTTCTATCTTACTTGAAGTTAATGTTAATTTTGTCAGAAGAATTTTGTTTACGTTTAGCATGTAATTTGTAAGAAAACAAAACTTGAAATCTTATGTTTTGATTAGCGTGGTAGTTCCAATTTTCTTTATATATATTATTATTAAGAATCTACTATATGTAGAATGTGGATTTAAAAAAAGAAATTTTCAGGTAGAAACACTGTATCTAAAAAAAAATCCACTTTTTCGGCAGCCGTTATTATTCGTAAATTTTGGATCGCTCGAATGTGACAGGAAAATGTATTGAACGTAGAGTAATTCTTTAATTCCCTCGTTTGAGTAATTGTCTTTGTAGTTGTAAACATTTTAGTATAATATACGAGTTTCGCATTTAACGAAGATGTAGAATATCGGGTGTATAATAATTTTTATAATTCTTCTTTGAGTAACTCTCCTCCTACTTGATTAAAATTGTTACTGTGATGTGTATAATTTGATAATTGCCGAAGATATTGAGGTATTAATTATAGGGTAATATTTCATGCGTTTCGCTTGGGCAACTCCTTTGAGTGAGTTTGATATTATAAGTTTTTACAAATTTGAGTTCTTAATTACATGAAAATTTTTAACATTAATCAATAACATTTTGCAATATTTAAATAAAAAAATATCCATCTTATTAAGAAGTTAAATACATCTAATTACGAAATCTGAGTTCATGAAGTTAACAATTTCCATATCAACGATCTTCATAAAATAATGAAAAGAGTTAAATTGTAATAATCAAGTCGATTCTACCTAATCACAAAATAGAACTTCCCTTACTCAAAATCATTAAAGAGATTGGTCTGTAACTGAATTTCGAGAAATCGTAACACCTTAACAACATTCTATCACCTGTCTATTCTTAACTACGATTAAATCCAATACAACAAAATCAGTACAATTATCCTCTACCAGATTCCACATAAGTACCAAACACATACCAATCTACTTAGAAATACACTTCTCTAGATCCCCGGACAGTATAACAAATCTGCCACATACGAAACGTAGCGATCATCTATCACAGTGTGCAAAACCTCATTGAGAAAAAGTTCGGTGTTCCTAACGAGGCCAAACGTTCGCGCCAGTGGAACGTTTAGCCACCTCGAATCCATCAACGGCGTGCTTGCATAAGAATAAAAACCTTAACGACCAACGTTAAAACATCGTCTCAATGGCCAGTGTGTGTCTTCCGTTGACGGCCATTAGCCACCAACGGCGGAACCGATTCCAAATCGAATCTCCCCGCTCTTCGTAATCGATATAGATCGCCGTTGTCGTGGTCATTTTCACAGGCCTTGCCTTCTTAACGACTTCATTCGCCGTCACATGAAATTGACTGCTTCATGATCGAATCACGTCGCGTACACGAATAAACACTCGACAGATTAACATTATCTGTCATTCAAGCATTCGAATTATTATATTCTACGTACGTACATACTCAGCAAAGTATTTCGAACTTTTATAGACACTTTTTATGAAAATATTATGGTACGTGAAACACTTTGAAATTTCATTAACATTGTAATAAGACAGGATCGTCACAATTATGTTTTATATTTAAAATAAAATTTGGAACATGGTAAATTTTGGAAGAAGGGAAAATTTCTGATGACTGAAAGTACGTATGGAAAATTACAATATATTTCATACAAGTATATATTTTACAGATCATAAAAGTATCTTAAGTGTCAATTGTTATTTATATCAACGAGCCTCGATATTCAGCGGATTTTTAACGCTTACATGCTTAAGATCGTGTTGTATAGTAATTTTCTACGAAATATATGTTTGCCAAATATATGTTTTTCCAACTCCCATATATATTTTCAGATTGCTTTCCAATTTTACCGATATAATTGTGGCAGTTGTATCTCATAATAGCGTTAGTGAAATTTCAAAATATTTTATGTAAAACACACATAGAAGATTTTTAAGGTAAGTGTTCAAATACTTTCACGTGCTACTGTACGCATATGTAGAATTATTCTATTTCTACAATTAGTGGTTGTATTACGGATTATGAGTTTATGGGGAATTCGTTATTAAATATCACAAGTCCCATACATCGTGTATTTTATATATTTTCGCATATTCTGCATTTCTGAACCACCAAATTTATCATAAATGCATAAAAATTCCCAATCTAATTATAATTTTTTGACCATCAGCCGCTCAAAACTAAAATAAGGCGTACCATGAATCATGTATTGGAAACACTTCGTAAAACGTCTCATAAGCGACAAAGTGGTTTCGGAAGCCGATTATTATCGATGATTCCGATCGGTGCAGATCTCTAATTTATCGTTGAACGCCGCGCCGTGGCGGCTAGCTAATTAATGTCCACGATGCGACGCGGTATCCTCCCTTTTTCTTGTCTTCGAGCCTGCTTCGAGTGAGACTAGTTAGCGCTAAATACAGGCCCATTGTAAGAGCAATTAATGAGTGACTACGTGGCATTAATTGCAATCACAAAATCCGACTAGACGATCGAGACAGCTAGTCCTTCCAGGCTTTCGTCGCTGTTTGCGCGTTGTTGCGTGATACGAAGAGAGTTTAAGAGAATCGCGTGCACGGGTGATTATCACGCGTGATTTTTAACATGGCCAGTGCTATTTGTTAAGACTTGCGTTCCATTAATGACGAGCGGCTCGTAAAGTTTAAGCAGCTTGTGAGCAGGTCACAGGCAACGACAAACGCTTTGTTACTAATTGTGAAAAATTATAGACTGCTATGAAATACGCGGCGTTGCTTGCAGTTATTCAAGCAGTACTGCGTAAACATGAAATAGAATCTATAAATTGATGTTTATCTCGCGAGTTGGATGGTGATTTTTAATAAACGACCAATCCTTTTATTTTTATTGAATTCAATCTTGAACCATTTGAAGATTAACGATATGTTCGTGAATTATTCTTTACAGCTTTCTGACGTTAATTTTTCCTTGTTGTTAATTCTTTCCAACAGAACGTTGAAATTTATAATATTTTATTATTATTTTATGTTTATTGGTTTACATATATTTATATATGTTGATATTTTTTATTGTTTATTGGTGTACATATATTTGCAGCTGTGTGATATATTAAATGAATTATTGATCTTTTATCGAAATGGGAAACTGTATTTGATTATACGAGATTGTTGTACGAGAAAAACAGAAATTTGAATTTTTTAATGTTATATACAATTACTTTCCTATAGTTTCACCGAAGTTAAATCCAAACTATAATTGTTGCGACGAAAGTAAATAGATATTATATAGGATTAATAGAACCAGAACGATACTTGTCTTTTCAAACGATTTAATTAAAATCATTCAATCATCCATTCTTATTCTTCCTATTCGTCATGCGTTTATTTACTTATTATTTAAAAAATATTCAAGTTTATTTTTTGGCGTCCTGAAATCGCGTTGAAATAGAAGATTTAGAAGTTAAAATACATGATCAAACTTGAATTATTGAAAAATCTCAGTTTATAACACTACAATTTCGAAAATAAATATCTTCGATTTCGCAATCGATTGCACGTGAAATTTAATTTACACGAATTCCCTCGACAACGAGAAGCTAGTTTACGAACCTCATCAAAGAAACTAACCGACACATTTAATCTAAGATATCGGTACTAATTGTCAGCTTATCACTTTACACGATAATAAACCGTACACTAAATCGTATATGCATAACGTATATATGCCTATTCACAAGTTAATAGATATTTATTAAGACATTTATTGATTCCATACGAAAGGTAACAATTAATCTAAAGTACCAAGAAAACGATTAGTCGATCAGAATTCTATATTCGCGCAAAGTTATCATCGAACAAGTGAAAAGCAGAGAGTTAAACCTACTCGAAGGAACTCGAAGTTATAAAAATTATATTGACACTCTGAAGCCTTCCTAATTTGAATGCTATTGAGAAGATTTAACATAAATTAGATAGTAATTAGATAGTTCCAGGAACCTCTAATCAAAATCTAGATTTCTATTGTAAATTTGACAAGAAATACAGTTACATTATGAATGTCAAAATTGATCGAACGTCGCGACAGATATGCGCAAACGAGAAGAAAATTCATTTTATATCAAATTGACGAAATTATTGCTATACATTTACGGAGAGTTCGAAGATGCTAAAATGCGTAGAATACGCTTAAAGCATGCAAAAGAAAAAAATCCAAATTGTAATATCATTTAATAACGTCTAGTAGGTAAAACAATTTCTCACCCCAATTTCTTAATTTATTTTAATATCTAATTACTCGAAGATATCCGCAGTCTAATTATTCTAATATTGAATATATAAATCCCTTATAGTTTAACGTGTTGAAATAACCGTTCTTAAAGACTCTAATAATTCCCTAATGACTTTTCAAGTTTACCAACAATTTTTCACAAGTTTCACAATGCTTCTGAACATTGATTCATAAATAACGTTCTTTGATACCAACATAAGCGAGTTCCGAAGACATCATCGATTTCGTCTGGCTCCTCCATCTCCGTCAAAAAGTGCAAAACCCTTCTACCGCCGCCTATTTGCAAAGCATGCTCGCAAACATACCGATCCACGGCAAACAACATCGAAAGCGTGGGCGGAACGAGCCGGACCGCTCACTTTCCCGCGTGCATCGCGCTGGTTGCGCGTGCAAAAAACAGGTCGGCAGCTTTTTCACGTGCCAACAAGATCGTTATCGTTATCACGATCTCAATCACGGCAGCCAATGTATTCGTTGTTCACCCTGTTTCTTGTGTATTTTACAGCGTCCTCGAGTACTATGATCGGTCTCTGATCGATCATTCAAACTCTTCGTGTTCTTCCGGCAATTTGCGACGCGGACACGCGACTTTGTTCGATCGCGTTCTACTCGTTCTTTAAGACGTTTAATGTTAAAAACTCGGATAGCAACAGCTGTTTAACATCTGTATATAATCACTTACATACATCCCAGCTTAATTTTGGTTTATTTATATATGTTGGATTATCATTAAGATTAGGGTTACGGGCGTATAATGAATCTTGACAGGAATTATTCATCGTTGTCACACAATCGAGGTAACGTTTATTAACACAAGTATGGATGTTACAAGATTGGCAAGTGATTGCGGTAATTAGACACTAATGGCAATAGCCTTAGGTTCGATAACGAATCCGCGGTCAACGGGATAACAGATGTACTTTGCTCCAAAGTCTAAATCGGACTCGACTTACTTTTCCGCAGTACAAGGATTACTTGACTAACTCTTTATCGAAACGTGGAATATTCACCGATCGTAAAGACACTTCTCGCTACTTGTAACCAACGTTTTCGATAAACCACAAAACATCGACCACTGACGTCAAGTATTACACAACTCTATCAACTTGACAACACTATAGAAATATTATTATAGCCTCTGTGACATCGAGTAAAAAGATTCGCAAAATGTCGACACCTAATAACTTTCGTCACTAGAAACGTGAATTCATACGCTACGCTGTAACCAGCATCGACTGCACTCATTTCAGCAACGCAGAGCAAGGTTGCGCTGCTATTAATCGAGTCATCCAAGCATCCAGTGGTATCCACAAGCTTCTTGCTATCGTAACTTCGGATCTACACGAAAAATTCCTTCCGTGGATCTGATCGATCGAGCCAAGCGTCGCTTCGTCGCCGTGAATCGATCAGTCGATCGATCGATCGATGAAAAACGTTCACGTATTCGGTGTGCTTCGCTGGTTCGCCTCATCGCGCTGCACCGCTTCGTTGCCTCCCTGCCCTGTCTCTCATCAAATGCACGCAATCATTATCCTCCATATAATTACACTTGTCCGTGGCATGACCGGTTACTTTTATTGACGAATGATCTTGTTTATCCGGTCGTTTCGCGGGACACGACGTTTTAATTGATTTTTCCGCACTCGGCTATTGTTAAAAAATGATCTGTCACGCAGGATGAAGAGGAACGAGCAGCATAAGAGACGTGTTTTCGTTTTACTATGTAAACCGGTCGCTGACTTTTTTGATAATACGATTATATATATTGTCAGGCTTAATTGGTATTGGCTATGAATAACAAGGTGAACTTTAATCCTCTAGAAGCTTTAATCGATTACTGGACGTAATAAGCTGCGGATAAGAAGTGGGAAGTTCTCGCAGAGATCTCGCCAGAAGATGTGGTTCTAAATTGGTACAAGGACTTTCTACAATTTAACCGAAATTATTGTTTGTTTCTACGTTTCAGATTGATAAACTGCTGTATGTCGTTTAATTATTATAGTTTCACGAATATCTAATTCCATAGCATAATAATGTTAATTTAAAAGTAAATAGTATTTCAGGTAAGTTAGGTAAATAAAATGTTCCCATTTCTGTGCCAGCCATTTTATCCCATTATTGCCATTTCATGACGAATGGTAGATAGAGAGATGGTTGATAGAGAGTGGCGTTTGTATCGAGAAGGAGATGAATGTATGGTAAAGTGAAATTTGTATGGACTTTTATTCCAGTATTTATTCTCGAATTTTATCTGTCGGCTTGTTATTACTTTCCGAAAATCGTAAAGTTATTTATGTAATACACATAAAAACTAACAAAGTAGGCGAATGTGTCTTAAGATATTGAATAGCAAAGCTTCCCGTAAAATCCCTATAATTATTATATATATTCTTTCGTTTAATTAAATTTCATATATAATTTAAAAAACTGTGAAATAGTGAAGCGCCACAAGTTCTTAAGTAAATAGACGAATATTGAAGTGATGATTATTTAAATATGAGATACTGAGTACGAAAACTTACAGAAGTTTTACAACTATGAGAACGAAAGTTTCGCTTAATTAAGTTCGATATATAGCGAGAATTAGATCAAGATATCGTTGAAAAATTGAAAAATACTAAAACACATGAAATCGTTAACGAAGTCGACGAACGCCCTAAACTATCGAATATTAAATATTCTAGTGGAATTTTTTAACTTGCAGAAAGAGACATTCCACTTAACTACATTGTTTCGCTCTTTCATCCAACATATATTTCAGTTACACACACACAAAAATGAAAAAAGAGATATACATCAGAATAATTTAAGTAAGAGCACTCTAGATATATCAAAGGAGGAACTTGATATTAAAACAACCAGACAGATCTCGATCAAAGGAGAAAAAAATAGAAAAAACTCTCGGACAAATTAACTCCATAGATACATACAAATATATAACTACTGTGACATACCATTACTACCACCATCTTCCTGGATGTCTGCAAAATGAAAAAACTATCAAACTACGAATACATTAATCGTATCACCAACGTATTCATCAGAATAAATTGTTGACGTCACCGTTTGACTTTATTCGAACGAACAAAAATGGCCCGAGATTAACGTTACACCCGATTACGTCTCCCTTGAAATTCTTCTCTCAGAAGAGATTCACGATAATCGAGCATGTTGCTTTACGAATCGCAAGAATCGCCCTCCGGCACCAGCCTTACGTCCGATTACTTTCTCTGCCTCCTCATAATTACGGCAATTTTCACTATTTATAGGCCGTTCGACGAATAAAAGTAAAGAAACCGCGCGGCCATATCAGCGAGAGAAGGTAGCCAACCCGTCGACTTCGAATGCTCGGAAAATCAGGCCCTCGGGTAGATCAGCGGCAGCGTCGGTCACAATTACGTTTATCGATGCTTTGTATCGGTGCCATTACCGCGTTCCGGATCGATAGTAGTTGGCACGATGTGTCGTTTAAGCGCAGATTACTTTCGAAACAGATTTTATCCCTGTAATTTTTTCTTATTGACAACTAGAGAGAAATCCGTGGAAATATATTACCGTTCAAAAGTACCCGGATAATCGTTTATTTTTGACAAAATGAATTTTAATTAAAAAGTTACGTATAATAACATACGAAGATCAAACGGAGAAAAATACGATAATACGATGTTATTGGCTTTTTGATTTTTATTTCTCCTGGTAGGTGAAAAGAAGTACTTTTTCATGTGAAATAGTCGAGGAAAGGTATAATCCATTGTTTTGATGTTTTGGTGTGGAGTTGGTTGACAATGTATCACGTTTTAGAATCGCTCTTCTATAAAAAAACAACAAATGTGACTATGTTCTCCACCTGTGGCCTTCATATTATTTTCGAACGCCAATATGCAATATCGAAAGCAACGTATTACTTAACAATCTCTGCATCTTCAGCATCTTTCATTTTTTAATTATAAAATGAATTAGGACAGATAAGACGAATGAAATCAATGTAACTAGAAAGATAGGAAGGCGATCTCGATATATATTACATTCGTATTTAATTATAACTTTAATATACGCATAGTTTGATGCAAAATTTCAATCACTGAATACTACACCTATCAATTTGCTATCGATCTTGCAAGTCAATTATAACATCAATCAATACCGAACATTCTACACAGAACCTCGAGTTACCATGTAAAAGCTGCTAATTTCAATTTGCAAAATAATCACGGAAGGGACTGCAAACCTTTAAATGCATGTATTATAGGCGTATCTAAAATTTACAAGCATGATGAAACTAAACATGAACCAAAAGAAATAATTAACAGTTTCCGTAGCAGTAATTTCATGAAAGGAACAAAGTATATATTTCCTTCTTAAACGCGATCCACGTTGATTATGCAATTATCCGTGTTTGCTATAATGTTAAAGCAATGCGAGAACACGATTGTCCCTTTTAAATATTAAACGATCCCTTTTGTAAAATCCACGAGGATGGTATTTGGAAAATGAACGGTTGTTAAAAAATGTTTCCGATCGATGCGTTTGGCATTGCCAGGAAAAGGAACAAGCATCAATTGCCCCAGGCTATTTTTGTATGTCGAGATACCTAAAAGCGACGCGTCTTTAAATCGCGAGATACGAAAACCTATGATCAACTCTTCAATCTATCTGATTGTAGAATGGTTGTTGCGTGATGTATGCGTGGAGGAAAATTTCATAAGAAATGGTTTCCTTGCGTTCAGTTTCAACATGTCTGACATTTGGTGTATATGATAGTAGCTGTCCGATACTTGGCAAGGTGGAAATTATGTTGATATCTGAATACATTTATTGGATCTGATGCTGTCATTAATTTAGAAAAATTTCTGAGTGATTTAATGGATTAATTATACTAACCGATAAATATTACATGATAATTTGTATTTTTCGTAACCGTGCACTTTTTTTATTTGTTATCGTATATTATCGACGAACGTAGCCTTTATTTATTAGGTTATTGTTATCGTTAACTTGTAAGAATTGGTACCAATATTTTGATCTATCTTTGATTTTCTTAATTACGAGCAGACTTACAAATTGACTATTCAGAGACGTAATACATTTTGGTTGTCGTATTATTGGCCTGAATGGTCCATTAAGAGTTCTTTCCTACATCTTCGATAATTATTTGCTATGCCAAAACTCTACATTTTTATCATCTATTTGCAATGATATTCTATCATCTACATATTTGGAAATGAATGGTTAAGAATCTTTTCTAAACTCGAGCAGATATTAAAATTTGATAAACAAAACGATACATGCATGTAAATCACTCGAATGATAATTAAATGTAATAGTTTCATCGGAAAAGATCAAGTGATAGTACGATACGTATGTGAAGTTTTGTACGATAAAGAAAGACGAAAGTAATAATTGACGATTTTCTAAAACGACGCGCTTGTCGTTTAGGCGCCGTTTATTCGTTTATCTATCATGCTAATCAAGTTACAATATTTTGCAATATATTCTATTCTTCTTTCTTCCCTCGAAATAACTCATAAGAGCTGACGTTCAATCGCTTCCGATTAAATGAGAAATACAGACAATTTAACTCGAACAGAATCTACAGTCTGTCACACAAGAGCGTGTCTGCGATATTTCTGTAAATATTTATATATTTGTAAAAAAATTTATATGAATTGAATCTACATCTAAAACACTAATACGCTATTACTTAGTAGGGTGTCCAATCTCCTCCATTAGCGATTATAGCTTGACATCGTTTCGGCATACTCTCGACTAATTTTTGAGCGTAGGATTCTGGTAACGACCTCCATATCTTTCGAATGTGATGTACAAGTGTTCTTATTTTTGTAGTATCGTAGGTTGATGTTGTGTTTGTTGTTAGTTTCTAGAGCAAGGACAAGGAATGATGGTTATTGAGCGTTAAGTTCGTTTATTCGTATGAGCAATGCTCAACATATAGCTGACTATGATCGTCGTGCGTCATCTACTCGGCTTCCAGCTTCAACTTCACGTCTTTACGTCTTCACGTCTTCTCTGCAACTCCACGTCTTCACGTCTTCACATCTCCTCTGCAACTCTCCAACTCCAACTGCCCACTGCAACTCTCCAACTCCAACTCCCAACTGCAACTCCACGTCTTCACGTCTTCACATCTCCTCTGCAACCCTCCAACTCCAACTGCCCACTGCCACTGCCCAACTGCAACTGCTAACTGTAACTCCTTTTACCCCCAGATGTGCCTGACTCATTTTCAGGTAGATCCCCTATAATTACAACGATGTTGTAAAGGGCCTCAGGTATGGCCCATTGTCAAGTAGATCCCCTTTAATTACCCCGATGTTGTAATGGGCCCCAGGTATGGCCCATTGTCAGGCACGTCCCTTTTCCCGATACTACACTCGGCCATCCTGCAATAACATCTGCCCTCAGATGTTGTCTTCAGTTCCGCTGTCGTCGGATGCGTCATGTTCGGTGTTTATGACCCAAAGCTTCATAAACTCGGCAGTCGTCGATGTTTGTTTAGGCCCTTTATGCTCACCTACTTTCTTCACCATGTAGCGGTCGTTCCGCATTACCCTCACTATCCGGTACGGACCCAAAAACCTTTCTCTGAGTTTTAATCCTGGGCCAAAGAGTGTTAGTTTTATGGCCACTAAATCCCCGCTTTGGAATTGTTTAAGGCCTTTTCTTCCCTTGTTATAGCGCCTTCGATTTTCCTCTTGGGTGGCAGCCATCTTCTTCCTCGCGTCCTCACGCAGCTCGCGCCGTTGCTCTTCGTATTCCACTGCCCTCTCTTCGTTGGTCAATTTTCGAACATGTGGATCTTCTTTAGTCCGAATCTCGACCCCGACGAGTAGCTGGAAAGGAGTTTTTCCCGTACTCCTGTTTATTGTGGAATTTAGGTATCGCTGGACCCGATCAACATGTTTGTACCCCGTGAGTCCCAAGAAACTCTGACCCTTTGTAACCGATGTTGGCCAGGGGAAATTAGCAACGGCCTTAGTTTTATGGGCAGACGGCTTCATGATATTTTTTGAAACTACGTGCGACGGGTCTACTTCGTCCTTCTGTTCCACTGATTCGATTCTGAATACGTTCGGCGTGTCCTTGTCAGTCTGCAGTTGTAATTCTTCTTGTTTTCGAAGTTCTTCTTTTTTCCTATCTTCCTGTAATCGAAGATTTTGTTCTTCCAATATCTGCTGTTCAGTCTTTATTTCTTTAGTATGCAGATCCCATAATGATGTAGGTAATTGGCCTGGAGGTACTGCTGGTATCGGTGCAATTTCGTCGCACTTGAAACACTTGGCTCCTTTTTCTTTCTCCGGACACCTAGCGCTTAAATGCTCGTCACTACCGCAGTTAAAACATCGTTTGGCATTGCCCGTTTGCTTCGACAGACTTCGTGCTCCCGATTGTCTTCCTTTGTCGTCCTTGCGTCCCTCAAATTTTGTTTTTATTTTGAGGTCTCGTTTCATCGCTTCGTACTGCATGTCCCGCTTCATCGCTTCGTATTGCTTGAAACGTTCCTTAAACTCCTGTATGTTCCTGGCTCCGTATAACATCGCCTTATTGGTGACCTCATCGGGAATACCCTGAATAATGTAGTCGATTAACGATTGCATATCAACTCTTCCTTGTCCCGCAATTTCGCGCATACTATACAAGTATTGCTGCAGACTCTCATCTGCTTTCTTCTTCCTATGCGCTAACGCCTGATGTATCTGTCGGTCACTCACCACGTTCTGGAATTCGTTCTTCAGCGACGTTTTCAACTTCGCCCAGGACTTCATGCATCGTTCTTGTCGCACAAAAGCTTGAGCTGAGCCTGTGAGCAGTTTCTTGGCGAATACTACCATTTGAATGTCTGTCCAGCCGCACACGTCTGCCATTTCCTCAAAGTCTTCAATCCACCTATTTATGCTCAGCAGATCATCGCCGCTGAACTTCTCTAGCGCGTCTTCTACGTCCGTGAGCGTTAACATTGTGCGCTTAGGCTCGTCTTGCCTTTTGAGATCGCGGTTTCTGGGAACGTTGACGTCTACACGGTCCCCCATCACGCAAATCTCGTCATCATCGTCGTCTTCTGAATTTGCGTAATCATCGTCATCAGAATCGTCTTCCCGCGCACCGTGTTCCCGCTCAAAGCGTAACGCAGCCAGCAATCGCGCTATCAGCTCGCGCTTTCTGCCCGTTAATCTCAGCTGTCGTCTTCTCAGCTCGTCTTTTAGCTCAGGTATTTTCATCTGAGCCACCTGCTCGTCAGTCAAACCTGCTTCTCCTGCATTGTTGTCAGCCATTGTTAAGATATCACTCTCACGAACAAACTATCACTTACACTCTTCACTTGTCACTTGACGCTCTAGATCCCGGACGAGCCCCCAAAATTATATGTAGTATCGTAGGTTGATGTTGTGTTTGTTGTTAGTTTCTAGAGCAAGGACAAGGAATGATGGTTATTGAGCGTTAAGTTCGTTTATTCGTATGAGCAATGCTCAACATATAGCTGACTATGATCGTCGTGCGTCATCTACTCGGCTTCCAGCTTCAACTTCACGTCTTTACGTCTTCACGTCTTCTCTGCAACTCCACGTCTTCACGTCTTCACATCTCCTCTGCAACTCTCCAACTCCAACTGCCCACTGCAACTCTCCAACTCCAACTCCCAACTGCAACTCCACGTCTTCACGTCTTCACATCTCCTCTGCAACCCTCCAACTCCAACTGCCCACTGCCACTGCCCAACTGCAACTGCTAACTGTAACTCCTTTTACCCCCAGATGTGCCTGACTCATTTTCAGGTAGATCCCCTATAATTACAACGATGTTGTAAAGGGCCTCAGGTATGGCCCATTGTCAAGTAGATCCCCTTTAATTACCCCGATGTTGTAATGGGCCCCAGGTATGGCCCATTGTCAGGCACGTCCCTTTTCCCGATACTACATTTTTGTGATACGTCTTCCTCTCAGCTTGCATTTCATTAGGGACCACACATTTTCGATAGGGTTTGCATCAGGGGACTGCGATGGCCAAGGAAGTACTGTGATGGCGTTTTTCGCTTTCCATTGGGTGCAAATGCGACTTCGATGTTTAGGGTCGTTGTCTTCTTGCAATATCCATTGGTCCTCGGTTTGGTTGAACCAACGTTTCACGGATGTGAGAAGTCCCCTTTGGTACAATTTCACCATCTTTTGTGCATTCAGATTGTCTGTAAAGACGCACAAAGTCCCAAAACCGCGTGCGTTAAAGCAACCCCAAACATGCACTTTTATAGGGTGTTTTACACTTCTTTGAATCATCCTTCTTCCATGGATAGTCCAAGCACGCCTAATAGGACACCATGCCCAAAACGAAGATTCATCAGTGAATATTATATTACTCCAATCACGATCTCTGTTTTCATTCGCCCATGCCAGACGATTTTCGACGTTTCGCGTACGCGGCACTCATATTAAAAAGCTCTGTTCCTTTCACTGTTTCAAATGAAACTGAAAGGTATTCAGCAACGCGTATTAGAGAAGTTTTCGTTTGTTTACATTCTTTTTATCTCATTCTGATTAGGTGTCAGGTTTCGCAGATATCGCAGACACGCTCTTGTGTGACAGACTGTACTTTCACCAGGGCCATATACTGACGCAGCTATTAACAGCGTACACCCCTTTTCCATTTGCTCACAGATGCCAGTCCACTGAATAACTATACCCCATGTACGATTCATGGAACAAGAACCTCAATAATCATCTCAACAATTTCAATCATTCTACGTTGAGCAATTAAAACCTGTTCTCCTTCTACTCTCGTTGCCCGGTAAAACGGCCACGACCGTTTTAGTTCGCTTTAAACATACCCCGGCACGCGATCCAATATTTATCAAGGGACGGAACGAAAGTGGCGGACACTGTTATACGTCTGAATATAAAATTGCATAAGGTGGCTGCAAACGAGACGACCAAAATGGCTGGAATGTGGATACCATCTGTTCGTTCGTTCGTCCTTTAAGCTTCTTTATCCCGCGTATATTACGCGCCACCGTACTGCAACTAATCTTTCTGTCGACCGACAACCACTGGCAATGAGCTTCGAGATTAGAAATCGAGTTAGCCGCGTCGACGAGAAGCGGATTCTCTCTCAATGTGAATTGTTGTTTATTTTAAGTAGCCTGCAATCCTAATTGATTGCTGATAAATTGGCAAATATGTGCATCCTGGACGTCCTGGGTGATTTGGTGAAAATCGCTTTAATTTCTCTGTGGAGAGTATTTTGTTGGCAGACTACGGATGTTTATAGGAAATTTATAGGAAGATGAAAAAGTCCATAAAATGCATGTAACAAGCAAGGATACGTAGAGTATCAAAGATAGAATACTTTATGTAATAATATCTGGCGGATGAAGCGAATTTCCATTTGGATTCCAAGTACTTACTTTTATGTTTACAAAGGTATAAAAATGTATAAAAATATATAGTATACTTGTTGGTATAATTGGAGCTATCGTTGGTCGATTTATTTTCCATATCGATAGCGAACATGTTCTTAAGCAAATCTCTGTACCTCAGAATGTACAGGAATTTAAGTGAAACATCGAAAAGGAATGAATATTTAAATAGTCAAGCAGTTTGAGCTGGTAATACGAAGTTTTAATTTTGCGATTAATCTTCCACCTAAAAATTCTTTGCGTCATTGTTAGCTTAAAAAATGTATTTGAGTATATATTTTGCTTCAATATGGAAAATAAACAATCCATGCATCGATTCAGTTTAATTTTATCCAGATTAATTTACTATCAATGTAGATGAAAAAAAAAAAAATGTAAGAAATAACAGGAATTCCGGATATGCTGTGATAAAAGGAATTCCGATTTGCAAAAGTGGATTCGAAATCTCTCTGACTTATTTGAAATTCATGTGTCGTGCGAAAGGAATTCTCAGGTTATTCTTTAAGCGCGTATTGCTGTTCTGTTAATGAATAATATTTAATATATTCAGAATGAAAACAGTCACGACCACATTCCTCTGTGATCGATCTGATATGGCGTTTATGCTCTACTGAATCCCGGATTACGCGGACGACCTCTTTCGATTGTAAAGGCTAGAAAACCTATGACAAAACGATCGCAATGTAATCATTGAATCATGGCTTCGTCGTGTCTATTATATTAAACTTACTGAAAATAAATGCTCACCATTATTATATGTATAATTACGTACAATTCATGGTGAGAGGAATAAAAGTTAAAGAAATTTTATTGCTTAAAGGATTATTAGGGATATTTTAATAATTAGAGAGCTTTGAGAAATCCTTTACACCTTATAATATTTTTTCACTTTTCGTACTCAAATTATTCACAAATTATTAACAAAACTTCTTGTACCTCAAAAATGTCCAAATTTTCTACTGAAACTTTCTAACATTGATGATAATTTTTTAAACAATTCAACCATTTTCCCACTCTCTACATTTACAAGTCACTGTTGATAAAATAAAGTATTTACTTTTAGCAATTTTAACGTTTTTTAAGGAATACAAATATCTATGGGAGGAAATCTTAATTAAAATCTATTATTCACTAAGTAGTCAATTACTTCAAGAAAGAATAATGAATTTCATTCTCGTTAAATATTATGATTATATTATAAAGAAGATCGTAACATAGATCCTTAAAAATTACATATTATTCGCGATAAAAAAAAAATTAATTTCAGGAATATTTTAATACTAAAATAATGCATTAAAGACCTGTCGATATTTGTAGACCAAATATATATTGTTCAATTAAGTCAAACATCTTTTTGTATTCGATAATAGAAATTTCTATTAGTAAATAGAAGTGTAGTATATTTTATTGTATACGTAAAAATCGTAATATTCAGAGCAGGCTTCTAAAATGCACGTTAGCTCCACATCGCGTTTCTAAATCTTATTTGAACTTATGATAGATACACCTAACGCCAGTGCAACATATAATTATCTTATTGCTCCGCAAACAAGAATCGATCCAATACGTCTTACAAACCTTGTGGATACTAATCGGTCACTGTCTAAGATTATAAGTCTCGATGGTTTTTTTTATTAAACAAAACCTGTAAATACGTATAATGGATATGTATAATAAATAAAATAAATTGTAACTGTAAGTTTGCTTGCAATGGCAAAAATAATCTTTACTTTTTCTCCGGTACAATTCTCTAACTAACGAACAATTTAGCTATATTGTGCAAACTGCTACCGACGCGATGTTGCAGCAGAAAATGATCAATCACTTCGATTATATCGGTAGAATTCTGATACATATTTATGAACTGGCTTGTCTATCCAAATGACGATCATGTATCTCGATACAAACTGAAAATTTAAACTGAAGATAAATAATGCTATTGTTAATTATAACTGTAACAATATTTGCAAATGAATGGAAACTTACTAGATATTAAATCGTTGCAAATATCGTTAGGTAAATCCATAGTATAATATTTTTAATGACGCACTATTCTAACAAAGAAGCTAACAAAATTAATCCTTTCACAATGTAGCATGAGACAGACTTCTACTATTTACGTGTAAAATATAGTATGTAAATTTGATATTTTAAATATCATTTCACGTTCCTAGTTATTAGTATCTACTTATTCTATCAATTTTCTCAAAAGGTTGAAAAACTGTATTTTATATTGTATTTGATATCAAAAACGCAGGAAATTATTTTCTAAATCGTACATTTTCAATTCTTTATTGCTTTATTATATTATCAAAAGGTTCAAACTACAAGTCACGGGATATTTACTACATTTACAATAAGCATAAATGGATATTCTAATTGCAAAATGATGCTGATACTTATTAACTGTATATGTATAAAGACAAGAGAAAGCATCACAAACGCATGATTTTCTGATCTCAGTGTCATTCCATAACTAGAGAATAATACTCTAACGTAGCATAGTTGAAAATAAAAACAATTCAGAGATTTTTTTTAACTAATTATAAATTTTGTAAAAAAAGAAAAAAAAGAAAAACACAGATACAGGTATGAAGGAAAGCAGTATATTTTTTACTTTGAAGAGGAGGGAGGAATATATGATAAATTCCAAAACTAAATAAAAACACAAGATTGACTCACAACACACCGAATATTGAAACTGCTTTTTCATAAAAAGTAAAGAGCGTGTCCTATCACACTTTCACCCTGTAATTTTTATACTTGTTGAAGTAACTACTTCGAAAAAAAACTCTACGTCTTTACTTATGTATATCCGTAACCTGGAGACTGCTATTACGCAGAAATATTCTAAATAAGGAGCGGTGCATATTATTGTACCCTTAAATATATATTATGTTTTAGGTTGCAAGGTTTAGAAACAAAGGAACTACTAAACAGATTTCTATTTATGTTGCCTGTAGCCTCTAGCTCAAGCTACAAGATTAACTTTTTTGGTAATGTTCTTTTACTATAAATATATGAACATGCTCCCTATCATTCCATTGTCTAGTAACACTAAGAGGGTAAGGATCTGAATTAGCATAAACTTATACATTATACTTGTACTTATACCTTTCATTATTTCAATATACATTTCTATTTCTAATTACTATTCATTCTATTTTTTCTATTTCTAATTCATTTTATTTTTTTCTATTACAAATTCATCCACTCGTTCTTCAATCAGTCAACTTCAATCTCAAAAATACTTTAAAGAAAAACTGTGTTATGTTATGTTTTGAAGATTTTAATACAGATCAATTTCATTAATGTTTATATTTAAAATTAACAACTGTGTGCTAACTTATACACGAGGACGTATTCATCTACTCCATCGCAAATTCTGCCACCACTCTACTCTTTATCACGAAATTAAATTCGAAGCGATGATTCCAAGTAAAACACCTAAACATCGAGAAACGATCTGTCTTCAAAATAATTCATTAGCATCGCATCGAAAATGCGAAAAAGTACCCATCAGGCAACCACCGCCTCATTTCTAATCGTACTAATTAAGTGTATCCAACATCAACGCAATCCGATAATAACGAAGTAGCTCGGCTCAGGAAGCGATAATTTTTTTGTACGGTTCATACGAACTAGTAATTTCACGTACGGCTTAATTAAGAATTCAATATTTTCCATCCGCTCGGAGGATTTCAAGCTGATCAACGTCCAACGGAGCATGAACGACGCGACATTTGCCCATTGCCATGGAATGTGGTCAGCAAACATTTTTACCAAGCCCTAAAGTCTATTAAATATTATCCATCTACGAAGTTGCTCTCGAGATATCTCGTCCCCTTCGATCAAATATCGAAGCTGTCATCGGAAACTTCAAACAGCCTATTGAAATTTAGAGGTATGCGAAAAAAGTTAACAGAACAGGATTTGCAGAGTAGAAATAAAACGAAAAATTTGTATGTATCGCTGACGCAATCACTTTACACCGAACACATTTTATTTGCAACTCATTGCAACGTCGTTTGCCGAAACGTTGAGTCACTTATAATCTGTGATAAACAATGTCGAGTCGATCCATATCAATTAATGTAAACGATCCCAACGAAAGCAAATGATAGAATGTGCGGCAAGAAACTTGAAAATGATCTAAGATACGGCTTCGAACGTTCGAATCGTATCAGTTGGAGAGTTGTCGCTCAGCCGTCATTGCGGTAAGTCTTTCCTTTCTATCATTTACCTGATTTATCTATGCGATTGGTTAATAATAAATGAATAATAATAAATTTAAAATAGAAGACAAATTATCCTTTGTCACAAACAAAGGACACTACTCCGATCATGTTACAGTTCTATTGATCTATGTGTATAATTTTCTGAAATGAAGTCGTATAATGCAGCGTTAGAATTAGAATGCAACGAAAGAATTAAATAGATAAGAAGATTAAGATAAAAAGAGAAATGTAGGCATTTTCTTCTCGCAAATGATAATAGTTTAGAATTTTTCACCTCATCACATATACACAGGTATACCATATGATGATGAAACTCCATGCATTGGCTAAAACAGCAATTATAGAGAAAATTGGTAACCGTATTTTTATTCCATCTACAGATTTTCGTGAATCATTTGTACAGATGTAATCTGAGTACGAAAAAATTTATAGAAATTCGTTTCAAAGACAATAACAAAAATATCTTTCATATGATTTCATCGTTAATATTAATCGCTGTAGTTCAGGATTATCTGCATCTCTTTCTAGATATGTCTCTGTTGTGTGTTGGAATATAAATGACACAAAATGTAGTCAAGGAACAGTAAATCTATAAATGTAAGATCTTTATGTAAAAATTTATACAAGAGCGAAAGTAATGTAAAAACTAATGCAATCATGATTTCACGTAAATTGCTATATTTACTTATCGTAAAGATGAGAGTAATATAAAGATAACTCGTTATGAAGAGGATTTTGAGGGGCTTAATAAAGAAAGAAAGAAAAAAATCATATTGATTATTATTTATGCGTCTTTCGACATGATCTACGATCGGTTGTATTTTCTACAGTTAGCAGTCTGTTAATGTCGTCAATGATGAAAATTTATTGTCGTTAAGTTGATAATCCATCCTGTTCGCTTTCGTTATCTTTGATAAATGATGGATATTGATCTCGTGGTTGATACTACGAGGATGGAAGAATATTCAAAGATGACAGATGAATTTGCATAAATTTGCATGATAAAGGGAATTTTCAACTGGGTGCAGTTGCAAAGTGATTGTGGAAAAATTGTAAGAAAATTAACAGATAAAATATATATTCTTAGGAGATATTATTTTGAGAGACATGATACAGAAAATTTCTGACGAATGAGATTAAAGTAAGATTAAATGAATTGACAAAATTATCTCTGTTATCCATGATTTTGTGTTCTTATTAATAGAATCTCGCGTTCAAATAATTGAGTGAAATAAAAAAATCTCGTTTTAATAAATGAGATACCTTTGTATTTGATATTTTACTTATTTATTTAAAGTCGCATGCACTGTCTGTTGCTCTGTATTTGAACCAGTTCATACGAGATCAAGATACTTTCTGTATGTAATTTGTACCTGAAACGATTCCGTATTTCAATTGTTGCTTTTTATCTTTATTTCAAACTTGCAATCAAGTCTATCGATCCTAAATAATCCAGCAAGGTGCTACCAACATTTGCAGCACCGTTTGCAATAACATCGCTCTATTAAATTATCCATGCAAGCAACGATGACAGGTTTCTTAAATTTACAACCATCCTATTCCTCCTTCTTCTAGCCGATCTGCAAATTGATCAAATGTAGAATCTATTAAATTTTATGTTTGCGGTAGATTAAAATTGTTGCATAATTTTTGGAAAAATTTAGAGATCTACGTTTTATACTGTTATACTGCTATATAATTATATATATACTAACTTTATATATAACTATTTTTACTGTAAATAATAAGATTTTGCAATGTAATGTGAAATTTAGTAAATTTCATTCCCATAGTTAGTAATGGTGTTATGATTAAAGTTAAATAATTCTTAGTATGCATTTATATAAATAATATACATATAGGTAACAAAGTTCACTAACTCTGCTGAACGATACTAAATTACTTCAACGTAACATGGACTATATTGAATTTTATTTTTAATTATAAACAATATCCTGTATAAAAAAATTTCTCTTACCCCTGGAGAAATTCCTTGAACGAGAACAATCGGCAAATCGGTAAACTTAGTAGCGGTATAATTAAAAAAAAAAAAATTAATTAGACGGTAAGGACCATGTTGGAGCGGAGCTGAGTCGCAAGATATCCTCGTGGTGGTCACGAATTCGATAGTAACGGTATACACGACGGCGTAGGTGGACGTCCTTGATCTTGCGATAGTAATCAGGACCTCGCCACCGGTTGTTGTTTTGTTGTTCGCCGATATACCCTAAGTGCCGTGGCCTGATTGGGTCGAGACAGAACTGGATTACAGGACCGGTCCCGAGTCACGTGTCGATGACTTCAGCAGGAATCGATGACCGAAGAAGTCAGTAGCCTACCACCGATTATGTACATATTAAGGGAGGAACGCGTGTTGGCCGTGCGTTTTTCACGCCTTTCGATTAACTTGCTTCGATGGACGCCGAGTTCGTTTGGAATTTTGCTTGTCTTCTTCTATAGAAAATATTTCTCTATAACTCTTCCGCTGAATAACCTCTTATGGCGCCAAGTTTACGATCGTATCTCTGTTAACTCTGATTAACATTTTTTGCTTCTAATTCAGATAGCGGGGTATCGATTAAATGGTTTATTTCTCGTTTCTCGATAAATTAAACTGCACGGTGGGGCGGTTTGTGATGTTAATTGCGTTTCAGTTTGTAGTAATTTCTATAAAATTCAAGGAGTGTATGAAAATGCTTGAATATTTTACGCAAATTGTTTTCGAATTCGGTAAAAAAAATGGAAGGGAAAAAATACTGGAAACCAGAAAATCGTGTTTGGAATACGTCTGTTATAAAATAAATGTATTAAACAAATCAGGTATAGCAAAGTTTGTATTTTGATTATCAACGTACTGATACTAATAAAATATTAATAAAAAAAATTGTACTTTTATTATTGTATAACAGCGCAACAATAAATACCTCAATAATACACTGAATAAAAATGTAATAACAATGTTATCTCAGTCTGACTAAAGTATTGATCAAACTTATTATCGATCAGTGTGCTTTTACGCCTATGTGCACTACTACGAATAATTCTGATTATCACTCCTGACAGAATAAATACAAAATGAATTCACGATAGATTCCAATAATAAATTGCTAATTTTTATAAAATAATGTTCTGCCTTTATTGTTATAAAAAATTCACTATATTTTTTCATGCCGTGATTTTCATATCTTCCATATCTTGAGTTAAATTATGAAACTAAAGGGATGATACATGTAACAGCTTATATACGTGATAAAATTAAAACTGTCAAAATTTTGACTTACACTACCATGATATTCAGCCCTTCAATTGATAAACTTGTTGTATAATATCTACTTCCACGCTTGTTATCCGTATCAAAGTATCCAATAGTGATTAATCTACAACAACTCGTGCAACCACTGAAAAATTCCAAAATGTAAAAAACCAAGCTACGCAACGACCATAATCCTACACCTTGTGTAGTTATCATCGTTGCTATTAATATACATCTCGAACTTACACATCATTGCACGCTGATCGATCCAAGGAAATACATACCTAATCATATTCTACACGATCATGCAAAATATCGTTCGCGACTAACATCCGGCGACGCATCGAGTTTATTTCTTCGCTCATACACTCAGGGTGTCCCGCGTCGAAGTCGCGCCCAAGGCGGTTTCTCATTACTGCTAGAAAGATATCGCATGTGCCTCCACGATTGCGGTGAAACTTTATTTCAGCCCGAAGCGACGACGGAGGACCGCGATAAATTCTTGGATTAATCGTGGCGAACGGAATATCCGCTTTGCATCGTGACATCGCGTCGTCGTGTTTCTTTCCCGATGGAACCGCGCTGTTCTCCGCGTGCTTGTTCATATATGTCATTTATTTCGTCGTATTTAAACAGTATTCTAGAGAATTTGTCATTTCGTTCTCGGAAATTTATGTGACACGAAGATTACAGGGGAAAAAACACGAAAAATCATATTTTCTATTTTTCACAGAGGAAGAGCTTCAAAATTCGATACATTTTTCATGTTTTAAAAAAAATTGTAAAATCATTAAATACATTAAAAGATATTATCGAAGATATAATCGAAGTGATTAAAATATTGCTTGCTTTAATTATAACTTCAGTTTTCAGAAAACTTCTTCAACTTATCATTTACCTTTGAAAGGTGGATTCAAGATGTTGTTTTTGTTTTTAGCTATGCTATTAAAATTTCTCTGTTTAATCGTAAGATTGGAATAAAATTCGAAAATAGAGAGAAATCGAGGATATTTATCTTTGAAGAATTTCTTTTACAAAGAACGGAAGATTTTATTAAGAATATATTAATTATTCGTAAGAATAATATTATTAATTTAATTGAGCAGTATTATGAAACGGTGAAATACCTTATTCATAGATCAGTCTAGCTAGCTATCTAATCTTATGTTAACTCATATTCTGATCAATTTTCGTTAAGATCAATATATCACGTAACGAATAATTTATTTATATTTTCTGTAACACTTATTTGACACCACATGATTTATTTGATTTCGTCCTCATCTATGAAAAAAATATAAATAAATTTGTAGACGTTTATAATCTTCTCCTTTTGGAACTTTTGATTTCAAAAAGTTTCACTATAGTAGTATTAGAATTCTTGATAGATCATATCATAAATATCGTCGAATTACAAAGAATGTATTAATCATAAATTAACTATTATCAATCTCGCTTAACTTCATAATCCATTAAAAATTTCATTACACTAAAATAACTCGATTTACTCCCCGACAATTCAAGAATGAAACATAAAATATACTACTTAACCGCGTTTCCCTTTCGCAGCGTGTTCACTATGGGTAATAACATAGTTTACCATAAAATCTGTTTCCCTAGGAGCGCATACAGGGGTAAAAAAGCAAGTACGCATTACGAGTCGTTTCGTGGATATTTTTCCACGCGCGTAGGCGTCGCGTAGCCCGAAGGGCGCGACAGTACGCGGCGATGGAACGAGCGGAGAACGCGAGGGCGCGACGCAACCTATGTGTATGGGCCCTATACTATGGAGCGATCCGTTACCCAAGGCGTCTCAATAGAGCTCGCAAGAGTGAAAGGGAAAAATCGCGAAAAAGTAGCTAGATCCGATCAATGATTTACACGCGCCGTCCGTTTAAACGTCTTTCTGTACGTCTCGGGCGATCTACGAGCTGATTTAGGGCGATTGTCGACGCTCGAAATCCACGTGCCTTCTAAGTAAAAGACTACTGGTAATACGAGCGCGTCTCGCGGTATACGTAGATTTTAGAATCTATTTTGCAACTGATTTTTTAACCTTCAAGAAAATTAGATGATCTTGAACTTCAACGACGCTGAGGCGATTGAAAGCAACTGCCCCTTCTGGAAGAGACAAATTATTTACTTTCATAAGTTTCTTATTATGTCTGCAAGAAGATGACATAAATAAGCGTAAATTTCAAAGAAATTATTAAATAACTGTAATATTTAAAATATTTCTTTTAATTGTTTAACTTATGGAATTAATTACTATTGTTACTCAGAAACTTATATACCACGCTACATCAGATATTCCCTAGGAGGCAGACAGGTTCGCGAAATTATTCCAAAATTTGTAGACAACTTTTATAAATATATTATCTGTACCACACGAAACATTTTGAAATTTCAGTAGCATTATTATGAGACTCGGCTATTGCAATTATATTGATCACGTTTGAAGCAAATGTGGAAATTAGATATTTGGCAGATAGTTAAGATAAATATTCAACAGAACCATAGTTAACACTTATTATATGCTTAAAATGACTATTCATCGTGTATACTAATTTTTTAAACATACATTTCCAATGGATATCCTATAACGTGATGACCTGCCTATGACAATGGGATATTGTTACAGAGCTAATGAAATTTCAATATGTTTCATATAACCCATACAATATGAACATAAACATCTTCCTATAACATAACAAATATTAAGAAACTTCCGTGACCAAGATTATACACTTTTATCGAAAGGCTATATAAATTATGATATATGAGAATTATTGAAACTCAAGAAATTTTCCTCACTCTTATTCTCGTTTTTTATTACGCCACTCTACTTATCTGCTATGTACAACGACCGAACAGAATGTGCCGATCGACGCCAATGCGAATGTCGAATCCCAGCGACAATTCCGGTACGCTCGTTAACTTCAAAATCACGGGACAATTCAAAGAAGTTTTGCCTTCTCGTTTCCTCGTTCGCTCTGGTTTTTCACGATGTCAGCCGGCCGCGAGCATCGACTTCCTGGAGGACATTCCTCTGTACCTATATGGGGTCCTATATCCTGCTCTTGTCCCCGTGGCCAGAGGTGGATGGTGGCAATGGTTGGCCGTTGGTACATTGGCGCAGGTGTGGCGGCACGAGTTCCACAAAGAAGGCCCCGTGGATAGTACAACCTCTGCTCTCTCTCGGTCCACGCGGCGAGGCGCGGACTTTTTAAGCTGGTTCTCGGACTGCCAGGTCGCCGGAAGAGCCGCAAGTCGGTCCAGGCCACCTGGGAGCCCTTAAGAAACCTCGGTACGCTCGCTTGTGTGCCGCCCGGAAGAATTAATTATGCTAGCGGCCGGTCCGTTAACTCTCCGCCATTGGGAAAAAATCCAACCGATGGAATGCGATTCGATCCGGCGAAATGTCCGGCCTCGGTGCTCTCAATGCTCGCCGATTCGCCGCTTTCTAAGGACCGCCACACGCGCCGTAGCAAACAGCCGCGTTGCACGCGCGTCACTTCGAGTTTGCGGTTGTGTAGAGGAGTGTCGTGGAATTAGAGCCTTGTCGGGAGTTGTGCGCAGTATCTTTGTTGCATTTGTTGGACCGACATAACGGAGTGGCATAGGTGAATCGCAAGGAATGAAACGGTGACTCTCATACGCGATGATTGATGATGAGATCTAACATTAGAAGTACCCGAGACTAAAGCGTGAAATTTGTATGAAAGAAATGAAAACGAAAGGTACGTGGAAAAATATAACCATATGTGATATTAGAGAAAGAACAAACGCTTAGATCTGTATATTTTATTAAAGATTATTCAAATTTCTAAAAACGTATCGTTGTTAATTTATAGAATTCCTATGGAAATTTTCGAATTGATCATTTCGATCGATTTGTTAAATATATCGTTGAGTGTGCTTGTTAATAGTATTGGGGAATTTCTTTATGTTTAGATAATCCAGAAATACATTTAGTAAAATAAAAATGATGTTTAGCAAGTTGGTATACATTTATTTGTTTTATTAATAAATATATTTTTCAATATTTACAACCTAACTCTTTCGTAACATAAATTTTGATAGTATAACCGATTTCTGGACAACAAGAAAAGCCATAGAAACTAGTAAAAATAATAAACTCGAACGCATCATTAAAGATGCAATAAACGATACTACTTCCAATTTTCAATTACCGAGAATTTGCAAAATCCTACTAATGAATGACGTCTGTTATAATTTCCTGCACCCACTGAATCTCCAACTTTTCATAAGAAAAGAGAAGAGAACTAAAAATTGGCGTCAGTGTCTGTACCTAAATCCATAAAACACAAAGTCACTATTATTCATCGAACAACTCATCAGCAATTAACTATTCGTAAAGTGGCGTTAACATTCATACCGAACTCAGTTTCACCAACGTCCTAACTTGTAATTTAATATTTATGAAACACCTACGTATCTACTACCTCTATCGAGCAACAATGTCGTGGCGGAGTTCGTAAGAATAGAATGAAAAACAGATCGCTCATCGACACCGGTGGATCGAAGCGGAGGCTCGAGTACTCTCGGCTCGTGGCGAGTTTATGCAACGCGGCGCGAGCTACGCGAGCAAGCCAGGAGAGAATAGCCGAACCGAAAGATCGCGATCTTCGCCTGCCGCGTATCTCACACCGGTTAGAAGTCTATTCTTCAGCAGAATGCGAGGAAGATCTTTAGATAGCTTTGTGCCGGCCAAGTGCGTAGCCCCTTGACTTGAGTTACAACTGGCTGAAGTTTCAGATGGCGGAGTATAAAAGTGTACGACCACCTGCGAAATCTTGCCGACTTTCCGTATTATTAAATCTAATCGTGTTTTTCTCTTCGCTGTCACGTTTGCCGCCGCACGATTTGATGGAACAGGAAGCATCCTTCTGACTGTGTTAAACTCATACATTTTTTTGTTTCTTCTAACAGTTTTTGGAAGTATGTGGTTCTTTGGAATATTTGCATGTTGGATTAATCGAAAATCCGGTATCGTATGTATTGACAGAATTTTTTTTATTAGTACGTACCAGCGTTCAAAAATACCGAGATATTTGCTTATTTTTGATAAGACGTAATTTGTAACTAAGATGTTATGGATGAGAATAATTGCAATGATTTTATTTTTTATCATTGAAGCTATAGGCAATAATTAAAATATCGATATAAGTGATTGTTAGCGATTCTGGAGACCTTTCTTTGTCTTCAGGTTGCTTCATTTCTAAACCATTCGATCAAAAATGTGTAGGAAGTATAGTTAACCTTCTTACAATAGGAATTGATATCGAGGAATCGAAAATTTTTGTTTCAAGGAATAAGAAAAAGGGATCATATTTACAGGATTATTAACAATCTTAGAAATGAATAAAAAATATAACTCTACTCCTTCTGTAATGTTTCAATTAAAAGTAAGAATGAAAATAAAATGATATGAAATAATAGTACTACAAATCCCCAAAAAGTTTACACAAATGTTAGTTTACCAACCTTCATCTTTACTACCTTTAAATTAGCTAGTGAGAGAACTATCCTATATAATTTTGAAATACAATACAAAGTGAAACTTCAATGTGTATACGACATGCATATACCTACTATACATAATAATGCACATACATGTGGGATCCTCTATTCTCCTGAAATCCTTCGAATTTCTATCTTCTATTCGCCCTTCAATTGAAATATTTTTCATTTAAAAGACAATATTACCTAAAATTTTATTTATTCGTCCATTTAAGACACAATATTATTTACTCTGTTACCTAATTTTTTCATTTTTTCTTAATTAGAATGTTTGAACTCTCTATAGATAACTTGCATTTTTCCATACTAACCACTAGACGTATCGACGAGTTAATGAGTTACTGACAACGCAAATATTCCTTATTCATTCGCTTAAAGTTCTATTTTGTACAAGAATTCTCCAATCTTAAGACCATATTCTATCGAAATCACTTTCTACAGACAGCGTAATATAAGTAGAATGCTTCATCCATCGTCAGACCGTATTATACGAAAAACGTGTTGGCAAAGTACGGAACTGGAAAGAAATCTCATGGCACGAAACAGAGCCAGAGGTACTGCTGCCTATCACCACCGCGTGTTGCCATATTGTTTTATTTGTATATATGACATTTTCGGACTGTATGTTTTCTGTATGTTTGTGTCGAGACTATCAGAGGACTACTTTCCAGCTTCCGTCTATAAAGTAAAACTCCACTTATCTGAACTTGTCGGGAGATATACAGTTTATACGATTAGAGTTTGTATCACAAGAGGTAGACAGAAGAATAGGAGCTCACGTTCAGACAAATGAATGCAAGCAGCAAAATTGTTAATTCAGTTAATTGGGCATTAACTAAAATTTTGTTCAGGTAAATGGAGTTCTACTGTACGTGCTATAAGAGACATACCTATAGCACAAACCTATTCCAACAAACCCTAACTTCTCAAGATCTAAATCATCTTTCCATCCATCAATGGAAAATCTGACGACTCGCGAGAGCACGAAACATCAACGAACGTTTATCTCCACTTATATCGCGGAGAGGTAGGTATCAGTGCATCCAATTTAGCTGATCTTCTCGGATAAAGTTTCGTGTCGAGATCGTAGGCGTGCACACGCGTGGTCGTGTGTATATACGGACGGTACGTGAAACGTACGAGCGCACGCAGGAAGCGTGTTGTTCGACTTAATACACGAACTAGAGTTTCGTGGTGGGTTTCTAAGCGACACACGCAGGCAAACACGCAAGCACGCGGCCGCGGCCGCGCTATAAATTCAAGTAATGACCGTTTATAGAAAATAATGGCGAAGCCGGCACGCATTTATCAGCCGCGTGCGTCCCCGGAATCTATTCGTTCATTCATGCGCCGCAGGATCGAGAAATAATTGAGTGGATCGCTCCTTCTTTCTCTCCGCGCCGCTTTCTGTCCGACGATTCGCTGTGTGTTTCGACCGAACGCGTTATAAAGGGTAGGCGAACGTATTATCGAACGATGAAAAAAAGAAGGACGGCCAGTCGGTTCGAACTTTCTTTCTTCGTTCACGTTTTATGGAGTAAATTAATAGTTTTAATGAACTATAAATTATACGGGATACACACGGTGCTATAACCGAGAATGGAATGATCATTGTGGGAAAAATGAAATTGATACTGCTCCGCGAGAGATTCTGTAACTTGCGCTTTCGCTCGTGGAGAAGGAGGTTTTTGACAAGAATTATCGGTGATTAAAGATTAAAATTTGTGTTAAAGAAATTATAATGAAAAGTATATAAGAAAATATATAGTGTAAGGAGAAGAACTAACTCTTAGCTGTATATTTTACATACGATTATTTAAATTCTCAAAAAATGCATTGTCGTTGATTTGTAAATTTTTCTGAGAGTTTCTTAGAGACAAGAGTTGCTAGGAGTTTTCTACAACGTTAATATTCACGCTTATCAAGAATGAATTACATATAACTTTTGGATAACCTAGGAAACCATTTATTACGTGAAACAAGAATAATGTAACCAACGAAAATAAAATAAACTCATTGTTAAGACTACGATTAAAAGAAGTAAGAGTACTCTAAATTACAAAAAAGAAGAAATTTATTCTAAAATATTGAAATTTCGTATATGCGAGTACATGCCATTGTTTCTGATTAAGATGACTTCCCTATTCCTTTCGTATCTTTCATTAACTATTAATGACTCATACAAATGGCGAGTTAAAGTTACAGTGGTACAAATCGAGATTTTGAGATTCAAGTCACGTACCTCGACACATAAAGCTGTCGTCCCTTTGGTTTCATAATTTCATAATTTATTTTCACGACTTGAAAAAATATATGAATTATATATATCCACGAATCATATGAAATATATAAAATATATGAACTTATATAACAATGAACATAAAACACTATCTTACAAACAATAATAGCGCATTGATTTACACCACTATAATTCCTAGTCATTTATATATTATAGTGAACATAAACTCATATTTTGCTTTTCAATCACATCCAGTAAAACTCGTTTATTAAGAGTTCAACTTACACATTCTCGACAGTCTTCATTTCTAATCTTTCCTTTCTCCTTCCTTTATTCCCCGTGCTTGTGACAAAATGCGAAAACGTGGTTCGCACAGCTGGCCCGGCGTCGTCGCCAGAGAACCGATACACACGTCATATAGAAATCGATGCGGAATCAGGTTGAATCTCCATTTACGTCTCACTCACCACACCGTCTAGCTGTATATCTGCACCGAGATTTCCGCGATTATTTATCCACGCTACGCTGTGCGCACGGACACGCGGCACACCACGAGGTTCGCCAGGGGTCTGCAACCCCACCAATTCAGCTTCCAACCGCCCACGCTCTTTCACGAACGTACACACATGCACAATTTATGCGAAGAATTCCGACCGCGCAGCTGCACGCTGTACTACGGCCGAGTGTCTGGATTCCAGCCGGCGGAAATACGAACGAGACCAACGATACGCTTTGATTCGCGACCTCTTCCGGTTCGACGTGTGTCACACTCGCGATACGGAAACGTAGACGATCGAGGTCGAAAAATTTGGCTGATGCAAATAGGGTGGGGATGAATGTGATTGAGGTTGCTCTTGAACGTTCTCGCTATGGTTTCTTGGAAATTGTCAATGAACAGATTCGTAGCTTATGGATTACAGTTACTCACGAAACTATTCGAACAAGTGCAGGGATTTTACATAAATAGATATACTATGTGTCTTGTTATGAAATTCTATTAGTACCGTTATGGGATTCGATCATCATGATTTATATTGATAAAGTTTAGAACAGATCTGAAAACGTACATAGAAACTAGAAGATATTTTGTACAGATGTACTTATAGTTCGCAAAGATCGTAAAAATATTTAGATAATCAAATATTCTTGTCAACCACTGTGAGATTCACTGATCTTGTGTAATAGGAAATTAGATTGATGCTGAAATTGAAATGTGCGCTGTTTGCTTTTTATATATTCAGGTATACTTTTAACGTGACCCTGTAAATTATGTGTGTAAGTATGCTATTTAATTTATATAATATTTACTTTTTTAAACACTTCAACTTGCATAAATCGACGAAGATTAAACTAAGAAAACTTGTCGTTCTAGAAAACAGCTTCTCGTAAATTTCCATGGGACAGTCGATTAGTATTCACCCGTTCGATTAGTATTCATCCGGTCGATTGGATGAAACATAAAACACTCGAGCAAATTGCTACCATGCTCGGGTTAGTCAATTTTTCAGCTGTTTCTGTTCCACCTCGAAAAATCTTAAATTGCTCGTTGCCGTTAATCAGTCTGGCGGCTACTTCCCCACGAGACTAACCTTTTTAAGCTTTACACGCTCGTGCAAGCGTGTATCAATACATCGCTGTGAACATATAGTGAACTCTATTATGAATGACGTTGATTGAATAATCGTATGTAATTATTCTAATCAGACTTCTCTACTCATGGCGCTATTCTTCCTCGCCTCTTCGGGCTACGATGATTGTGATCAGGAGCTTCAACAAATGAACGCGAACTAAGCTGAATGGACGAAGAACGGCGAGTGGAATTTCGGAACGAGTTCAGAACGAGCTCATCAGAGATGTGGCTCAGGTGTGTTAAGACAGGCAAGAATATTGAAAGGCTAATTGGATCATTTTCGGCCATTAACGATTTGGTATAATAAATTAGTACTTTTACTGGTATGTGTAATTATTCGCAATATCTTGATTATTAGAGGAAGATAGGCAAATGAAGAGGAAGCTTTCCATTTCTGAAGGAAGATTTCGAAGGAAGATGAATGTATATATTATTTAAAGTAGCAGCGGGTTTTTACTCAACAAAAGTATAACAAAAGTTTCTTTAAAATTTCGTTGCAATATTCCTGTATTAAATATATAACGTAAAAGTACGTAATAAAAATGTGAAACCATCGTACCAATTAAAATACGAATAAGGCATGTATTTTACATAAATAAAATCACAATTTTCAACACGTTTAACCTCCTTATCTACTTCGTAAAAAGTCCTCCTCGATCTTTCTCACGTGACACCCGTATCCATTGTAATACACAGCCATATATACGCAATTATATCCTATGACAAATTCCAAATAACAATCGTCGTCTATTACCCAAGCCATATACCAAATTACCAAGAACGATTTCTCATAGTATTTGACACGTTGCAAATCGGCCAGCACAAGAATCACGCAACCAAGTATTATCGGTTATAACGTAGCTGAAAACTCGCGAAGGAACGATGTGAAATGGCATAGAACGATGTTGGGCTAGTCGATCGTCCAATAAATCCGCCTTAAACGCTTTGTTCAAGAACTATTCGCTGAAGTCACTTCCAGATGCATTGTGTCCTCGCGAAACGGCGTGTTGCGCAAAACGCAGCTGCGAATCGCGCAATTGAAAGCTCGCGGCTCGTTAGAGCGTTCGTTCTCTCGGCTAGTCCAACCCGCGCATAGTGCACTCTTTAGTTTTGTCATGGTGTTCCCTCCAAATCAGATCCACCCACAATTCATGTCCTTTAGCGACATGATATACGGCGCTTTTAACGGCTACCAAGCAACGAGACGTGATTCAGCGGCGCATATGCAAAGTACATATACCGGTGCCCGAGCAACGCCTCTTTAGGGCCGACTTGCACATTCGCTTTTCCCTGCGCCATGTTAATCCGCGAATGATTTACACGAGAAAACGTGTTACCGTCTAAGGCTACGGTTATAGCGGATGCGTAGTCGGACGAACTGCCGTTCTGACGAATGTAATATCTGAAGACTAGAACGCGTAAAAAAATTAGAAAAATTTACATGTATACATTTTTCATTAGAGTAACATATGAAGTTTATGCGAATATCAATCCGGCCGAAAAAAGAATTCATTGTAATTGTAGCGTAAAGGAGCGTTAGACGATCAATAGTATTATCAATTTTTGTATTTAATATTTTTTATTAAAATAGTAAAAATTAAGATGTAATAAATTCCAAAAGACGTATCCCTTGTTGTTTTCTGATATTCGCTGCTAAATAATGCAAAGTAAGTTCTTATTAATACAAGAGAAGAAGGATACAAGAAAGCATAAAATGTTACGATTCGATAATAATGAACGTAAGTCACTAACGACTTGTAATTGAAAGTGTCGTAATCGTTTCTTGCGTTACAGAGTTATATTCGCTGAATCGTGCAATTCAAAGATAATCAGTACGCTGCAGCGAGTTGTACGTGATATACAAACTGAAATTCTTTTCTTTCGACCTGATTTGAACATCGTTAACGATTCGTATTATTTTGTACGCATTAGTCACGTGAAATTTCATCACGTTTCAGTAAAGTAAAGATAAATGAAGATACGTAAAACTAATTATCAATCTCTACACTTACTTTTCATATAAATACTCATTCTTTTATTGAAAATTGACGAATAAAAAGTAATTAAACGTTAGGCGCAAATAAAAATTTTCCAGTTTTAATTTTAACTTTTTTTCAAATTCAATCATCTCGTTTAGCATCCGAATGTGATATTATAACTCAATAAAAATGATCGTAAATACAACGACTGCCGATAAAGGGCATACTCAACGTTTTATCCTTCTTACGTTTTAGTTTAATAAAAATGTTACTGAATTTACTGGAAACATTTGTTCTATTCAAAAGAAATTTTGACTCTGATTCGATAAATCATTGGCAGATGACATAATTCAAATTATATGCATGTATTGCTCACAAGATCACGTAAAATAATCTAAAGACTTAATATTTGCGCTTTATAAATACAGCTTCGACAAAAAGTGGCATGGTACTTGTGTTACGTTATACCTGCATTACGTTATGAGGTATTAAATGAGCATGAAAATAAAAATATTTGAAAGCCACGAGTATCTTTATTACGCAAAGAATCTTTATTGCGATCGTTAAATAGTTCAAATAATTCTTGATCGTCGTAATTTTATCCCATAGACCAATACTGTTGATGTTCGGATCGTGCATACTAATTAACGATTACTATTCCGATGATCGTTAATCGGTACGTTGAAGATTAGTAGCGAAGATTATTAGTAGTAGCGCGAATCGCTAACAAAACAGCGAATGGTAATTTGAACCGATCATCTATACATGGCCGACTTTATAATTGCATGAAGACGTCAAGGTGGTCGATACTGATAAACCGTTCTTGTAAACCACCTTTCTTTCGATCCAGCCAGAAGCTGCCACGAGGAAATGATCGCAAAAGGAAGACGCTTAAACCAGGAAAAATAAGGATAAGCGGAGCCATTGAGATTTAGAGTCGATCGCGAATAAATCTTTTCCTCCTCATCTTTATCTTATATTTTTCTTATTTTCTGATTTTCCTTCCTACGTATCACCCGCCCTTCTGTTTCTTCCTCTCTGCCTCTCTTCGTTTCCTTTACGGTTATCCTCGTCTGATTCGAGGAGAAGCCACAACATCCACGGTTATTAAGATGTTCGAACTGAAATATGGCGTCCAAAGGAAATAATTGCTCCTTTTCTCCCTCTATCGCCGCGCTCAGATAGCCAGCTACTAATTTATGGCCTAGCTATTTCGAATTGCGAGTAGTACGTGCACTACGTGCTCTTCCCCTTCGTAATCGAGACCCCTGCCGCGGTAGCTCTTGCCTTGGATCTCTTCTACTCCTTTTTCCTCTGCTTTTCGACGTTCCAACGTTTCTTTCCACTGGCTAGTTCACTCGGTACCAGGGAGAAAATTGTAGATCACCGGAGGAAGATTGAAGGCAGAAAATAAAATGGTACAGGGCATCTTATAAGTTAGATGCTGTGGAAAGGAAGTGATTTAGGTAATTAAGCGGTATGCACTGAAATTGACGTAACGATATGTCTCTGAAATTGTAGGAAGTAGAAAGTATAGTTAGCTTTTTGCGAGGTACATTAGAAGTATTTTGTGTTTGCGGTGCGTTGTAATTGACATTGATTGAACGATACGTTTTGTGGAGATATAGATTTGAGAACAGTTTGTGAAATTTGTAGAGAAAGTTTTAGAAAAATTTACTATTAAACAGTAATTATATTAAAATGGAATTAATTCAGATGGTAAATGGTATAGTATTATCAAATTTTGATTGCAAAATTTATTTAATTAAAGTAATTTTCATTACCTTTTACTTTGAGTGAATTATACATTCAGTAGATCCTATAAATTTGATATTCCAAATTAATTTGGAACATTATAGTTTATTATACATACATACGTACAGATTGTTATATTACTCTAAACATACAGTATCTTCTTCGTGATAAAATGTAATTTATTTTTCGAAATAATTGAAAAACAAAATATGATCTTAATTATTAGTAAATTTTCTTCTATAAATATCGTTATCATTATCTAAAGAAAGAGAGAAAGAGAACCTTTAGAATTATCTCTAAGTACCATAAAATGCATTAAAAACTATGATTTTTATAGAGCCACTCTATTTATCAGTGACACTCTATTTTAAAATACAGGCCATCCATGGTACAGCAGAAATATTTCCCTACGCCATTTCTTCCACAAGCAGCAATAATTCTTCGGTAAACGGAAATAATAAAAAATAACGCATAGGAAGGGTTAGGCATTATCTTTCTTCTGAATCGCCAGATAAACCGCGAAGACGCTATTACATGTCCACATGTATCCGTTTAAATGTTCTTTGCCTATGGCTCGAATCGATATATTTATCTGTACTACTCGAAACGTTGTCGTTCTCAAGAAGATAGATCGCTTCTCAAGTAGGAGATTATTAAGTAACATTACTCGAGACTGTTTCGTCTGCCATACGTTTTATCTACATGAGACAGACATTGTGTCCTTTGTCACAGAGCAAAAAAAACTCTCGCTTTCGAAGAAAACGAGTGACTCGCCTTTTTCCCAACATTTCGCTCTCTTTTTCTAACTGTTTTCCTTAATGTTCGACCGTCTCATTAATTCTGTGACAGAGGAGAAGAACCAAGGACTGGTGTAACTGTCCGCATGATAAATGCACACAGATAGTGCACCCTGGCTACCGTGCTACCATGCGTCTTACTTCTGTCTGAAGACCGAGTCATGAAACACGAGGTTTCACGCATCTGGAACGAAACGAATGTGGCCTTGACGTTACGCCGAGATTCCACCCGACAAATTATTGGGCAGTTGGGGAAGTTCGTACGAAATTTAGGAAAAATTTAAAAGATCGTAATTTAAAGTTAAAGCTTTTCTAAAGTTAAAGTATGAGCTTTGATGCTTTAATGTTATATTGTGCGAATGTCTTGTTGAAAAATGACACCTCTCGAATCAAGAACAGTAGCTGTTTGAAAGATCCGGATAAATAATCCTCCTACAGTGTTGATAAGTACGACATAGGTAGATGCATTCTGTTCATTGTCATAATTCTTTGGATTTTTTCGATTCATCTGAGGCAGCAGATGAACATTTCTGAATAAGAATGTTCGGATACTGCTTGATTCAAACTATAGCTAACATGTGGAAGTTTTACTATTTATTTTCTTCTTCCTTTGCTGTAAATTTCACTTCTATTTTCGACTCATAAAATATTTTAAATTAAAAAGGAGTGTTACTAAAAAATTGTAAGAAAGTAGAAATTCTACGAGAATTTATGAATTAAAAAATTCCTTCGTTACTTCATATCTTCCGTGTTCCCTAAATCATAATTTTGAGTTTCTCTTATGCTTCTCTTTAACTTAATTTTAAGTTCAATTTTAAGCTTAATTTTAAGTTTCTCTTATAACTTGTAAATAATCAAGGAAATCGAAACTTACGATTTGAATAACCTGGTTTACGTTGAAAAAAGAAAATTCTGAACTCATCCAAAATACAGTATCTTCTATTTTCCTCGTATTTTACTAATTTCTCAAATATCATGTTAGCATAATTCAAAATGTAATTACGAAAGAGAATTAGTAAGTCAATACTTTCTCATTAAATATTCCACAATAATCAATTGTCGATGTCAATTCGACCGATGGTTTAGTGTACATATCTATGCGCAGGATCAATCAGCACTTCGAACTCGCAATCTCTACGACCGCATCTGACCCTTCAAATCTCCGAAGAGATCGCAAAAGTCATCGGGTACAAAGATTTATTCGCCATGATACACATTCTAAAACTCAGATTCAAACTTGATAATCTGTTTTATTCATCTGTAGATCTTCGAATACTTTCTGAGTAGACACACTGCGAAAAATGTTAACCATAAATTAACCAGTATAACCAATAAATTCATAAATAATTACACGATATTGTTTCACCAAATGAACGTAAATTCAAATTGTATTAAATAATCTTTCTTCCGCTGACTGAATAAAAAGAATACAGCTAATTGTCTGTACAAATTTACTTTTTTACCTTCCAATACTTCTTCCACAAAAAAACAAGTTGAGAGAAGATTACTTAGTAATTTCTTTACAAGTTCGACGATATCGTAGCAAGAGAAAATTGAAAGTGCAGGCTCACCGAGCAACGATAACGTCCCAGTGTTCGATTTCAGCAATGGCAATACGGTTACATTATTAGAATAATCTCCTTAAAACTCATGACCGTTGTAATCCCAATCGAAGACGAGCAACGATGCACTGTTATTACGCGGGCTATTGAGGAAGATGTAAATCAGCCGGCTGTTCATTGCAGTTCAATATCCGATTACAAGATCGAAGGACCTATTACGATGGATTCCGAGCATCAAGACGTAAAAGCAACAGGAAACAAAACGAAAGGGAAGGGAGTAGAACGTAAAAGAATACTCAAAGTGGTTGACATCCGCCGCGAACCGCTTCTCGTTTTGAGCCACGGAGAAAACGACGAAGAAAAGTGGCGAATCGAACCAGAATCTGCTATCGTACGGTTATGGTAATAAATATCGTTCTAGAAGGCTGGTATCGGTGGATCTAAGCGTGATTGTATGTAATGATAATCAGCAACCGTTTTACGATGACTGCCCAACCATAAACACTGCATCCAGCCGGCCAATTAACGGTTTCGACTAACTAAGAAATGAGCGTACACTCGAATACAGAGCGAAATCGAATTTTTGTCGTTTCTGTTGTCGAACAAGCATGATTCAATCTGGTTTGAATCACATTCGATATGGAACGGTCGTACGAGGGTCAGAATATGGGGTGACTGTTCGTGACTGAATTTTCAATTTAGTGAAATTTGGTTTAGTTTCGGGTCTGATGAGCTGATTGAATTTTCTGCTGGATCACCTTTGTGATAAAAAAAGAAGTGAATTAACTTCACTGTGACAGAGATTGTATAGTATCGGTGTACTCTGGTAGGATGTGTGATAGGAATTTCAGCATTAACGAAGATAATTCATTTTCACGTAAATGCGTAAAAATCCGTAATTCCCTAATCACGAGACGCATCATAAAACTTGACGTAAGTTAACATTACAAATTTGCCCGCAGATCACAGCGATCGTCCTCGTAAGTTTGAACTATCGTTGAATCAGAGATACGGATAATTGCAAGCGTGGAGGGGCCAAATTACGCGAGCGATAATTCAAGCGTCTGCCTCTGATTTCCGTCATCGATTAACTTATCGTTTGATTGGACACGATTGAGCGCGGCTCGAGCGGAACGTTAAAGCTCCTTCGCTCTGCGGCGGCTAACTGGTTTGGTCGCGCGGTTTTTCATCGGTCCCGCTCGCTTGTTATTAGCGAGCAGCGTGGCATTAGCGCGAGCTTCGTAATGCCGCGTCTGTTCTAGTTACTTTATGTTAAGCGAGGGGGCCGAGGCGAGGACGGTAATTTGAGACCATTAACCGCGTCCTTGCTGGGCCGTTTAATCCCAACGAAATCCCGATTTCCATAAGTGGACGACGTAACGAACAAAAAGACACCGCGCTGGACATGCGATCTGTGAAAGTAGAATTCAATAGTCGTTGGAGATTGCCGTTGGGTGCAACGCAATGGGTGACGATGGACGTGTGGAAATTGTTCATTTAAGAAGAGTAAGTTGTAAAAGATGATGAACATTTAGCTTGATCGACGAAAATTGGTGGAAGTTGTTACAGAGCGAAGGATGGTGGATACCATAGGTTTTGTTTAGAGGTTGGTGACTGCTATCGCGACGCTAGAATATGGAAAATAATAAGAATAGATAAGTTACAAATAAGTAGAGTTTGTAACTAATTGTATGTAAATTAATTAAATGTAAAGCGCTTTTTACCACACATTATTCAAAAATTTAGCAAGTCCTTACAGGGTTAACGGGAAATTTAATATCCGAAATTGTAAGACTGTTAAACTTAAGCTTAAAACTTTCAAATACTAGGTACATAACTTTGTGCAATTGAGGAATAGTAATTGAAATCGTATTTGGAGTCTATTTGTAGTGTTGTTAATTTTCTAAAAAAAATTATAGAAATAAGAAAAATATACTGTTCTGAATTTTTAGAAAATAAGAAGTCTGATGCAGAGAATTATAAAGTACTTATTTATTTGGCGATGGAAACAGCTTTTTCCTTCTGTTATTTAGCTAATAAATTGAAGATTTATAGTCAATTGTTATGTCCTTAGTATTAAAAAGAGGGGTAAAGCAGCCGTTTTTTATCGCAGCGTTGCCCTAGCAAAATAGCATAATAAATATAATTAAACAGTATAATTTGCAAAAGAACAACTACAACGACTTATATAAAAATATTTTTCGCAGCCATCAGGCTGCAAAATAGCCATAATTTTATTTAATCTTTTAAATGTGTAGTTTCTTCTTGTCAAATCTTGTATCCATTCAGACCCGAACTACCAATTCTGATTCTTGAAATTTATCGTTGCATACATTTGTAGTCGACGGAGATTTATTATAATTGATAGCAAATCTCAATAAATCAAATTTTATTCAGCCACGAATGCATTGCAATAATTGCCTTTCACCTTCCCATTTCCTTATCTTTGGTTAAAACACCAAGTAAAAGAAAAGTTATTTTATAACGTTAATCGTAAAATAATTCTATGAGAAGAAGCTTCTGAGATCGAAACTATAGTACTTGAGCCTTCTGGAAAATATTCGACTTATTATACATAAATTTTCTCCTATAACACGATCGTGTAAATTCTTTACTGTACTTCTTTTAGGGCATGAAGTTGGAATTAGGAGACAATATTTAATTGAAAAAAACTACCAAACTATACAAAACCATAATTACGCGGCATTTGCCAGAGTGGTTGCTCGCAAAATGGCCAACATACCCTTCCCTTTTCTTGTGTAAGTAGTAGCCGAAAGATAATCGTGTAATTTAGACAGGAATTGCCAAAGGTGGCGAAACGTGAAAATCTATTTGATGATAGTCCAGACGGTCGTTAACAGTTCTAGCACGAGATTGTGCCGGCTTATCTTCCGGTCGATCGATAAACCTGCTGCTCAATGGGCCCGGAAAAATTTAAATTGCGCGTGATTCGATCATAATCGTCCTTAATCGTTGGCACGCTATAATCGTTTTGTGAAACGACTTTCGCATGATTTTTATTCTTTCCTTCCTTTTTCATCGGTTCTCTCGATCGCGACGTTGGAAATGATTCGACGTTATGACGAGACGTGTAGCTCGTGATACGATAGGAAGATGATATGGGATCTTTGTGTGTGAAGCTGTGAAGATAGAGATACGGTCAAGCGATCGATGTATTTGAAAGGAACAGTATGTTATACAATGTTAGTAACATGAAAAAGATTCTTTTAAACAAAATTATAACATGCTTGAGTGGTTCGGATAGGTAATTGTAAGAAGGGTATCTAATTACCTTAGTTGTTCGCTGTTTTTGAAACTTAATTGATGAAATTAATTTAAAGTGGCCTGTACTTGTACTTTGCAACTACCGTACTTGTTCTTTCTATCTAGATAGTGTTTAGCTATGCGTTTCGATTTTATAGATGGAAATTTTATAGGAAACTAAATTTTTGTAATTGCTGTAAGTATAGTTTTGCAGTTAAGTACGTATCTTTGGAGTTAGTGTTTATATTTTTTTAGTATTTTGCTTTTTCAATTGTTTTGTAGGTAAACATAAAGAGATTGTTAGAAATAAACTTATGAAATTTTAATAGAATATATATATTTTTTCTTCTGATCAACAAAGAAAAGTAAGTCATATAATTACAACATAAGTTACATAATTCCATAACACTGCATATGCTTAGGAAAGCACGATTTCAATTCATTTAATTTACATTTTCAAATAATTGGATTATGCTCAACATAGGTTGATTACATTAATTATGTATAAAACTAAATGTCGAGAGATACAAATAATTATATAAAATAAAAATGTTTGATTCAAGACATAATATGTTACTGTTACTAATTTTTGGTATGCAGTAGGTCCGATGTATCCAAATAATGAATTTTATCGCACATAATCACATAAATCACGAATTCAATATAATATGAAACTTTATAAATTTCATTTTAAGAAAGAGCCTTTGATTTAGAATATAACGTGCATCCAGTGCTCCAAACATTACAACAAACACTAAAAATCAGTGCATCTTTTCCTTTATTTTTAACTAGAATTACTAACTTTTAATATCTATTTTTAAATATATTATATAATAATTACAATTAAAATCATGTAATCGCAGCAATAAATAGAACATTCATAGACTGATGTTAAAAAAATTTGATTGTAGCAATAATTCGAGATTTGGTAACATTTTACAATACGTTCAAAAATGATAGTCTATAATTGTTAAAAAACGAAATACATGATATTTGTATATTAAAATAAAAGGTGGTAAGGTTGGACAAAAGACCGAATTATATGAAGTATATTAAAAGCTAGTAGTCACGGCTATTAGTTAAGTTTTAGCTTACTTATAAGTAAGTTTTTTAAATATTTCTAATAATTTTTTATGAATATTAAAAAATTTCTTGAATGCGTCGGTTCTACCGTATATTATAATATTCAAATTCTTTAAAATTCGTAGATCTTGTATCGCTTTGTATATGTTTGCGTTGTATCTTACATCTTTGATATTGGCGATCGTTACCGAAAAAATTCCATATCATTAAAGAATCGTCAGACTGAATAGCTAAAAAAAATATGTAGAATTATTAATTTACGTAAGAATGGAGGTACGATAATTTCACAAAGTTTACAAACTACATAGCAGTACTACGAACAAAAACATACAAATTACAGAATATTAAATTGTTAGATTCCTTCTTACCATTATCCAAAAACACGTTTTCGAAATTTTGATAGCTTCCTAGCTGTTAACATTTTTCAACGAATTTCTTAAATCTTTTTGTAAAGAAATATGTATCAATATTCGACAGAAACAACTGCATTCTTAAAACCACAAAATAACCTGACTAAACAAACAGTATAAAAACCAGTAATTTACCGCTCAAACTAAGAACTCTCCATATCGCTGCTTTATACGCCGTTGATAATGTCACAACTCAAGAAACATGAAAGCTTCAGACGAGAGGCGTCTCAAAATTTATAGTTTTGAAAATACTAAATGCAGACCTTATTACTTTAACGTAACTGTTCTCTCACGGAAAACTGATTATAAATATTCATGATAAAATAACCGTGTTACATGATAAAAATAGAAACATAACATAGACCTTGTATGCAATAAAAACAAATTAAAAATTTTGTCAGTTTTGTAGCTATCATTGCCAAGCAGTGATATGATCATACTTCCCACTCGAAATCTATCTACCAGAGTAGATACAGAAAAACATATTTCAAATTCAACATAGGGACATCATATAACATCAAAGGACATAGTACTAGCATGGTACTCACAGCGAGCATTCTACGGAACCCATAATCGATCACGATCGATCACAGTTACAGAAATAACATCAGGTGCAGATATTATGGAACTTAACGAATTTGTATATTTTAATATTACGTTTAACAATCTTCTTCTCGTCTTATAAATCACTAGATGCTTCGAATCCGAAACCCTTATTCCGTTTAATACACGTGACACTTCACAGATCCAATTACGATTTCACAGTTTCATCGAATAATAAAATAAACGAGAGGATTCTTACGTACCTAATTGCGTTTGATCAGAGTTCCACATAATGGTGTTGATTCGCATATCCTTATCCAAAGGTACCTCGTCCACAATGCGATCGAGGCTCGCGAGAACCGGTATCGCAGTGCATGTGTCATTATGCTGCTCCGCGTACGACCAGTGAACGACAAGCTCACCACTGTGCTTATTCCATATCATATTCTTCACGATACCTTGGAACCGGACGTCGCGATAAATCGGTGTACTTAACCTGTTCATGTCCCAAAGGGTCAGCGAAGCGTCACCCAGGCCACCGCCTATGCATAATAAACCATTTTCGTACGGGTGCCAAGCTATAGCCTGAATATAATACATTATTCATTTTAAACAGTGTCCAACTTTGCAGACGATAAAAGTGTTCGTGTGTAATGAAAGATATCGACTTACTAAAATAGGCTCGTAGTAAAGAATGTCAATGTGCACGACCAAACTTGGCCACTGAAAAATCCGAACTTTCCCTTCTATCGCCGAAGTTGCGAGATATTGATAATTCGATGAGAATGCGATCGTTAAAATAGTTGAAGAAAACGCGGGGAACGAATTAACGACCTTGCCATTCTGAGCTAAATATATCGTGATCATACTTCGGTCAGCACTGCACAATATTAAAGAAATTTACATATAATTTATATCCACTTTCTAGCTAATTATAAACGAAATATAAATGAAAGCAAACATCCTACCGACAGCACTCTGAATTTTGTTAACTTATTGATATACCTACTAAACCGGCCATTAAATTCTAATAATAATTGAAGAGTGAGTAGATTTATAAGTAGATATATGCAAATTTATATCTTTATGAACACAGGTAGAAATATAAGACCTAGGGAAAGATTCGACTCACTTATTAGATTTTATAACGAACATAAACTGTAATGTTAACGACAAAGTAATAGAATAATTAAAAAGTGGCTTACGGCGAAGCGACAAGTATATAATTGTGGTAAGTAAATCAATTACATTTATCAAGCCAGATCAGATCGTAATATAACGTCGTTAATAGGTTGAAATGATATTCAATGATGAATGGTCATTCGTGTTTATCTTATATTTATGCCACAACCACAAATCTCTGTATAGATAGACACTACTTACGTGACGGCATGTTGGTCATTCTTAGACCAGCAGACGCAAGTCACGTCACTATCGCACGTGGCTGTCGTCCAAATTATCTTCTGCCTATCTGTGCAGTACAGTTTCACGAACGACGGAGTGCATATCAACAGTTTATTACCTGGACAGAAATGTAACATTTTCTTGTAAGATATTGCCAATATTAATTGCAACAGTGAGAAAACTACATATTTACATAAGTAATTGATAATTGAAATTAGAATTATTTTAATGTAGACACGATTCGTTCCCCGCGTTTGTTTATGGATTGACGAATTTAAAAATTAATATTAACTTCCCATTTAAGTATTTTGTTATAGCGTTATAACTTACAACTTGCAAGCCCATGGATATTTGAATAATGGATTTCGGATATGGTATATCATATTTGAGATACTATAGAGAATTTTCCAAATTTACTGGAATTTTCAATCTATATTGTTTCTAAATATCAATTAGTAGAAAAAGAATGCAGAATTTCGTAAGTCGATAAGTTTTTTAGCCAGAAAATCCCAAACACGTTTATTTTTAAGATTTGCAATCGATATAATAAATTAGATGCGGTATTAGATTGAGATTATTTATTTTAAAATAATGAAAAATTTAATTTTGTCCGGATACTCAATAATAAAGTAAATAAAAAAATATGTATCTAACGATGTCGGGAAAACGTAACGAAATACGTTAATTTTATATTTTGTAGCTAAGTTCATTGTAGGCAGCTTCAGCTTTCAATTTTTAATAGATTTAATATGCGTAATAAACTCTTTAATATTTAATTATATATTTTGCGTAGCGTTACCTACCAGCGTTATTCCATTTTAATGAATCAACATTATGTACTTTCAGACATATCGAGTCTGTAATATCAGATTTGTATATATTGTAAAATTTCACCATATCATCAGTTGCTACTGCGATTGCATTTGTCGAACTCCAATCAATTCGTCGTTTCTGGTACTCTTAAAAACAAAGAATAAACATAATTTCAATATATTTTCTCAAACATATTCCGTGCATTGTATACTACAGTGTAATCTAACATAATAATATAATATTATAGTATAGAGTACCATAAACATCTCGAAAACTTACAAACTAGAGAGTACATAGCTTAATCAAGATCTTTAATAAACAGACAGACATATTATTAAACAAATCAATAACGAAAACATTAGTATCAAAGCAGGTTCATAAATTTTCGAAATAAAAAGACAAATATGAGAGGTATAGTAATGCGGTTAATTTAAGTATACAATTCATAAATCATAATTAAATATATATTAATACAAATGCAAATATCGAAAGATTAAAATGCAACTTTCCATATAAATGAAGGAAGCTAGTGGTTCGCGATGGCGTACCATATTTTTATACATCATGGGGAACGTTCTAACTACGCCATGGAATTCTTACCTGATAACGTGGAGAACTCATGCGTATTTAATATGGAATACATAATGCCTATTAAAGGCCTTTTTCGTGGCTTCGATTTCCACATTCCATCTTTGAAGTATTCCTCGTCCCACAGGTCTTTAGGCAGGCCTACTAAGCTTCCAGGCACCTTGTTTTCCGAGGATAAGTGGCTGCGGCGCAGCACTTGTTTCTGCCTCAGCCCTGGTATTACGTTTTCTTTCGCCATTAATTGGTGCATAAATTTCTTTCGCCAATTATCCGACAGAGATTCCAGCTGTGCCGATTGTCAGGGTTTAGTGACTTAAGCGACACTTGACAGCGAAAAATTTGCACTGTGTTCCTGTGAATTTCTACATTTTCTCCTTCGTTTCCCTTCTTTTTGGTAAATCGGATGTGAATTTTTTAAACGTCTCCATATCTCGTGGTTTGAACACGAGCATTTTCAATCGGAATAAGATAAAATACGAACTTTGGTAAATTGAATGCGAATTTTACAACGTTTTTGTAATTCTTACTTTGAGTACAACTTTAGATTATAAATGAAGCTCCAGCTTGGATTGATCAAGATAAAGCAAATATATGTACAATAAATTAGTATATAATAACTAGACTGTGGGTGTTTAGGCAAATCCGATTTTTATAAACACAATTAAATAAACATAAAGATTCTTCTCACTCACTAAATACATGTTGCAATGAGAATGAGATTTCGCATATTTCATATGTACTCTATATTTAATATATCCCTATATTTTGTATATTTCATACAATTTTTCTCACAAATGTATAAACATTGAAAATGTAATAATAACGATATTACATTAATTTACAGTAAATAAATTATAATAAACTAGAATTTACAAAATTTCTTAATATTCTCAACTATTCAGCTGACCTTAATCAACAAATTGAGTACATGATCTATTGAGAGACACGTATAATATTATAGCGATAATTTGAGATTGAAATCACCATTTCATAATTAGGTTTCACGTTAGCTTGAAAAATATTATCATAGAATTTCGAAAATGGTCGACACTAAAATAATGTACTATGATCAGAATTCAGTACGTATAGAATACGTGTATAATAGTTGATTCCCCATTTTCCTGAGGCGTCAGGATCTTAATTAGAAATAGATTTATCGCTCGTGAGGTAATTACGATCGATCGATTAGGTCTTTAAACACGAACAATCGGAGTCGCTAACGATCGATCCGACATCGTAGTTCGTGGCGGCGTTCGTTTATAACACATTCATCGATTATGAGGATTTAATGACATGATAATGATCTTGTTTCGTACTATCGGACCTGAACTGTGTATAATGCGATAATGAAACGATACACGTTTGAGCTAGTTCAGTCTCCATTTAAACATTTACATTTAACATTACTTAAGATTGTCATTTGTTTGATCACATATTTGATCTCTAAAATACTTCAGTGATATAGTTCGTGAAATATGGTAAATTTCGATTTAGTATCCTTAGAGCTGCATGATATTATAACGTTTCTGAAATAATATTCACGAATTACTTCTTAAACAAAACTTTCCACTGTCACAAATGTACATTAATTACTAAGAAATGATTTTTCTATACTTCGAGAAATTTCTCTAACTGAGGTATTTCATTCATTTTAAAGTTTAGAGGCTGTTAGATTCAAATAGTTAGATCTTATAAATTCATAAATCGTAGATCTGAATCTGACATTTAGAAACTTATTGTTAGTTAATATCGGAACTGGAAACTTACGTTGCATTAAAGTAAACTAAACGATGAAATCAAGATGGAATTTACATTTAAAACTGTAGTTAAGTAATTATCAATAAATCATGTCTTTATTAGAGTATCTTCAGAAATCTCTTTGACAAAAATATTTACATTGAACGCTATAAAATCTATAGTATTCCAAACTCCTTAAGATCAAACCTACAGGATTTCCTCTCAAGAAGAGAAATTCTTCTCATATTCCATTTCCTTTATCATCTACTTAAAAACTTTTTAACCTGCTAACCTGCTAAGGTCATCTTTTAAGCAGAAATTTCTATAATCCTGTAAAAACGTTACAAGTTAATAAAACCAAATTAATCTCTGATAGATGATTTTAATTCTTCCATATATCATATACGATACATCCAATTTATTTTCAGTATAAACGAGGTAATACATAAAAAAGTAGGGGATTCATAAATAATGAAATTATTATCTTCGCGAGATTAGGGAAACCGAGTAACGAGTTAACCTGTTTTTCCTACTTAACGGATTATCATTTTTTCATAACGTATTCAGAAAATGATCAAATAAAAATCTCATAGCCATTATCTACATCTGAATCTTCTAAATAATCTGCTATTGCACACAATCTCCCTATTCCCTAGGGTAAAGATTTCCAACCTTCCTCTCTCTCTCTCTCTTTCTTTCTCTCTTTCTCTCTCTCTCTCTTTCTCTCTAACAATAATAATAATAATCTCAATAACTTCTCTCTTCATCTTTAGAACGAGACGAAAATAAGCCGCAGCGTGCGATTATCGCCCTAAATCGCCTCGTGAAACGGTGTGCATCAATGAAGCTATATTCATAGATAAAGATCCATTATACGAAAATAAGGATAAAGTGAAGTGTGCACTGGTCAAATATCAAGCAGGGAGAGCAAACGGACAGGGTAGGAGAAGAAAACAGGTAGAAGGGAGAAGAGGATGGGAGATAGAAAATCGGCAGAGGAAACTATGCTACCATGTTGCTGTCTGTTATTACAGTAATGATATCGAAGTTGCGTTACACACAGGAAATTACATTCCTGGAACTTCTTCAGCCAACAACTTTGAGATTTCCGTTTAATTAGAATTTTCCGATCAATTTTATAACTTCATATTTCCATTCTACTTTTCTTGTATATTAATCATCCAATAAGTGTTCAGTAGGTTCATGCCATTTATTTCCCTGCTGACTAGGTTAAATCCAAAAGGTCTGAAATTCTTTATTAATAATTATTGAAATTCTTTGTTATAATTTCTAATATTATATTTCTGGTAAAAAAAACTTCTAGATTCCATTTTTATAATTTCTTTTAGATCGTTTCATAAGTTCTCGTATTCTTCCATTGCTGCTATTCGATGAAATATCGTTGCCCGCCCTACGTAAAAATTATATCATTACTTTTCGATTTTTCTCTTTATTATAAAATCTTTAATAAAGGAAAATTTCAAGGGAACTAGCAGAGTGATGGAAGAATGACAATCAGAACCATAGTATTTATGAATTTCGTAAGAATAGGCAAACGAATAATAAGAACTGAGAATAATAATTTAATTTGTCCGAAAGCTCTGCATGTAGAAACATAACAAATATCGTTTCAAAGTTCCAAGAGGGAAACTTCGTCCAAATTCTAAACCACAGATTTTTTTGAAGCGAGATAGAAAAGCGGGAAGAATACACTGACGATTGAACTCGTGTGTAATATTTTCCTATACTTCTATACCAAATTTTTCACAAGATAAGGTAACAAAATGAAACAACTTACGAAAAGACTTATATACTACATTGTATACGTGTGTATTACATTTTACAGCAATTTTCCAATAAAGCATCGTGGACATCTTAGACCGGTTTTACGCGAAGATGCATGTATGATAGATACTGAATATTCATGTACACCAATGGAAACATTCACACGACGATTCTCGTTAAACGCAGTATCGTGATACTCATTTCGTGTATCCATCGTGTATCTTGACAACCATGTTTTTTTCCTATGAAGAAGTCAGGCGAAACATTGAAACAAATGGCGACATTCACACGGTACGCATTTCGCGATATGTGTATCGCTACAGGCGTGTAAAACCGGCCTAAACATCATTGAACCTTTATGATACTTTCGCAAGATCAATCCTCGTTAGTATTATCAAATCCTATTGTCGGATTATGTGGTACGACCTAATAAATATTCATTCTCAAAATGATCTGTTGGAAGTTCTTACATACCATAAGGGACAACACAATATATTCAGAATTATAAGAAGATAAGGACAAAGTTCTTTGTTTTTCCGTTTATGTTCTTTTTTATTCCCGTGAAACTTCAACTATTTTCTCGGCGTCTAAGAACAGTAATTTCCGTGTAGTGAGCCTCTTCCCCGCCGTGATTTCGATCTTATCTCTATCAATTATCAAAGATTATATACCCTTACGTCGATAAACATGAACAAGACAACTTACGCTTACATCCGGACAGCCTTTATGCTAATTCAATGTTTGATGTTGCAACAACTACCGTTCAAGAATTTTTCTAACGTTCGGATCCATTAAAATCGCGTAATACATACAACCGTTTCGGACGACGCTGTAAACAAGCTTTAAAACCGGTACGTATTTTAAGTCATTTATTTTGGGAATTAAAGATATTCAACATAGAGATCCGCCCGTGTTAAATAGTTTATGCATAAGTACATTTAATGGTCCGGTCTGGGCATCATCATTCTACTTCAGCGGAGCTTATACTTTAATAACATTCTTCATGCAAAAATTAGTACAATACTGTACTTTATAAGATAAGGTATATACTACTTATGCGACTGACTAATTTTTTATTCTGAAATTTTACAGTTCAACGATATAATAATATTACATTTTGTCCGAAAAATTTTGATAACTGTCGCGTTCGTTGTAACTGTGTTCGTTGTATTTAATTCCTTGGAATAGAAAATATTTGCGGGTTGTATAATACGTAGATTTTTAAATTTTAAGAGCTTAAAATTTTAAGATTTTAAGAACGCTTAAGAAAAATTTAATTGTATAATTGATAAAAGGGCGAATCTAATATTTTTGTATCTTCTGTGAAAAAGAAAGTGAAAACTATTATAGAGAAAATGTAGAATTCTTATAATATATGAAGTTATCAAAGTACATGCTCTATTGTATTTGAAAATTATTTAACTTCGTATAAATCAGGTTAAAAAAATTTGTCAAGTATAAAATTTATTATTTCTGTTAAATTATTGAATTAATGTAACTAAATTTAGCTTACCTGCTTAAACACATCGATTTCATTTTGCTTCGACATATTATTGGGTATTTTTGTCAGAAGATAATTTGCAGCTTCCTTGTTGTATTTTATATTTATAAATCTATCGACCGCATGACCCTGACTTGGAAACTTAAATGGATACTTTCTAGCAGCTTGCGAAGTAGATTTTGCAGCACAGGGTTGACAGTTCGAGGCGATTGATCTCGGAACATTTTTCTGAAAAAAAAAATACGTAAGATGGTACGTATTAATATCGAATAAATTAAAACTAATAAATTGTTTAAACTATATCAAATTAAAAAACTTCTTTTTTAACTGATCTATATGATATACGATATTTTATGTTATCTATTGAAACTGGAAGTAATATAATTTAAACGATAAATTAACTTTAATTACTTTACAATGTACCTTATACTTCTGATTAATAACAATAAAATTGTAAAGTGAGGAATATTCATAAAAACAATTAATGACTAAAATATAGATATTTGAGAATATAATAGAAAATTCTAAATAATATTATAAATGAGATACATCCGTAGAATATAATATAATTCAATTCATATTTTCAATCTTTTCTTAATGTCTTATTATTAGAACAAAAAATACAATGCGAAACTATAAAATAGAATCTTTTAAAATAAACCTTAAACGCTCTTTGAAAATATTATTTAAATATTCAAATTTATCGATCGTTATATTGTTGTTGAATCCCTTATTCTATATCTTTTCACAGATTCTTCAAATAAGAAGAGAACAAATTAAGTCACACGTAAAATTCAACATTTTACTTAACATTGTACGAGGATAAAGGACTTTTGGCAAAATAATTTGAGCTACTAACATTATGTACGTTTACTGGAGTGAAGTACGAAGGGCTAATATTTATATTGAGCAGGCCTTATACCCCCAGCGAACATCTGGTTTCGAACGAATGACAAATAGAACTGGGTCTTGAACCTGATCTTGTCTACTGGATTTTCAGCCACGTACGAACAGGTTTGAATTTCTTATTCTTCTAATCGATTTCTTAATGTTTGCGTTGGACTTCGATTTTTCCTCGTTGATCAGTGTGAAATATAAAATCTAAACTTCTTTTCTTCAATCGCCTTCATCGTTCATTAGAATTTATTAAAATTCGTTAAAAACAGCTCGCCCGGGCGCAATCGCAGATCCAATATTTTTGCCAAGAGGAGAATTTTGAAATTTATGCGTTCGGGGCTGAAAATCGCGATATACCAAACATCATTACGTGACAAAAATCACGACAAAGGTTAATGAAATATGAAGACCATAACTTATGCACAAAGTTATATTTCCAAAGGATTGAGTGTGTGTTTGTTAGGCTCTGTGCATGATGTTCTGGACTTATCGCGAGAAATTCCTATAAATATACTGGCTCCTCTTCTGTTGCACAAACGGCCACAAGCAACGCGCTTCTGCCTTGGATTTCCGGGACGATACTTTAAACGGGAAAGCAGAAAGGTGGCATCCTAATTCCGAGTTACGATGGCGTTCCCTCGAGGCCGTTCTCTCGGCCGTAACGGTGAACGATCGTCCATTTAAATCGTCTGCATCGCGATTTATTGCTCCTCGCTTCTGGTTCTACGTCATGCGGTTTTCTTTCGAGGATGTTACTGTAATTGGTTATACGCTGGCATTTCTTCGCTTTCCTTCCTGTCACCCTTTCTTTCTCTTTGTTGGCAAGTCTGCGAAATTGATTCGAGGAGTTGGAACGATCAAAGACGCGAGTGTCGAAGAAAGAAGAAAGGTAACATATATGTGCCATGTGAGATACGGTGGAAAGAGTCGTAAGTGCTAGAATGATATATTTTGGCTTTTAAAAGCATCGCGAGGTAAAGATATGCTCGTATCCATAAGTATCGAGACACTTGCAGAAAGTGAAATTATCCTCGAGAATGATTAAGAAACTATTTGTACAGTATTATCTGGTTTGAAATTTAATGTAAAAATAGGCAGAGATGGCTGAATTTTAAACGAAGAATCCATATGTTTAGAATTATAATAGAAAAGTTTTATCTTTATACATATATTATAATAATATTAAATTTCTTCATATTTATGTAATCTATGTCTCTCGACGGCTGCTTTAATTAATTCTGGCAATTGTGTTGATTTCGCTACTCGGAGTTCGTTTGTATAAAATTTAGATTAGGGGAATATGAGGATGTACACGTAAAGATTTTGAATACATTATGTTTCTCTTATAAAGAGTTCTTATAAATCCAAGCAAAAGGTGTTCCAGTACTTATGAACGGAAGTGTATGATCATAAGTGATTGAGAAAAATGAAAGTTTTCAATCGAAGTAAATAAATTTAGCTAATACAATACATTTTTGTACCATTTATTCTCATTAAGTCTGCAAAGACTGGAGGTCTACAGTGTTCAGGTGATAAACTATATTATACAAGTGATATAAAGTTTTTGCTTTTATTAGAAAGCTTTGCTTCTGACACTTACATTGTTTATCATTTAAATTACTCGATATTGTGAGGTCAAAAATGTTCATAATAAATATTAGCAACAATTTGCTATGAAAGAAAAACCTTCTGGAATTTCGGTATTGCTTATTTCGTATAATAAATTTATTCCTCAAATGTTTTATAACGCGCGATAACATTTATAATTTTTACAATTTGCAACATATACAAATTTTAGAAACGTATTTGAATGCACATAGTATAGCTGGAGGCAATACGAAAGAAAGCTTGTAGTCTCTATTTCTATGGTCAGATATCAAAGCTAACAGAGAATCGAGTTTTACTAAACTGGTTTAAGGCTATACCCCATTTATAATATATGAACAGGCTTCGCGTAATTTTTGAACTCAAAGGGGGAGTTGGCCCGACACAATTCACATTTCTAAAGATTATTACGACAAGGAAACTACATCGTTCCTGTAATAAATTCTACATCAATTGCTTTTTGTCTTTGACAATGCAAGAAATTTTTCTATCTTAAAACTAGAAAAGGATAAAAAATTGTAGAAATTATTAACACCAGTTAGAGTTTTGGTTTCGAAACTATTGAAATGGCTAATTTATAGTAGCATATAACTTAATGGGTATTACATCGTCAAATTGAAGCTTCAGTAAAACGACATTACGTAAGCACCAACCAAATAGTAATAACTAAATCAACTGCTATTGAAACCAATCAAAACTAATATTTTCCTAATTCATCTTATTGTTTCTTAACGAGTCCACACGCAGGTCTTTACAACCAACCATTCCATGAAATCAAACCGTGAATTACTATAAAGCGCCAAAAATCATGTACACATGTAGGTATGAGGTTGTTCCCAAAGTTCCTTTCGTTTTATTAGCAAGATTCACAACATTTTTTGTTTTATATTATTTTGTTGAATTATATATGATCCATTTTGTTTCAATGGAACAAATAATGGATTAAATATGAAACACGATATAGCATTGCAATAGTATTTAGCCATAGCATACAAGGTGTCCAGTAACTGATGACATCATCGAGTAAGCAATGGATGATTTCTCATAAAGTTATCATACATGAGACTTTGTTTTCAAGAGAAACGATTTTGAAAATCTACTAGGTATGTATATGCGTATGTGTGTGACTAAATGCAAGTTCTGATTCTGCACTTTTGGATTCTGAACTTCTGTTTCTGTTCATATTTGAATTAATAAACAAGGGCAATATCAATACTTTCATCCTACATTCTGTCGATTTGTACTACTAGTCTCTTTTATTGAATTCGATTCAAACAATTTCATTGATGATAAGATAAAGTATCGCTTCTTAAAATTAATTTCATCAATGTAGAAACTGTTCAAAATGTCAAGCATAATATTCCACACGCAGTTATGCCCTTTAAACTAAATAATTATTACACAGTCCTCTTAATTGATCGAAAACAAGACTATTGATTAATTTCAATTCTCCGACATTCTACTACTAAAATATTAATGTATCTGTTAGTGTAAATTAGTTTTTCCATCTAAAATACACTGTTGACTTAGCAAATAACATAAAGAGAAATTTATCAAGTTGAAATTTAGAATTAATAGCAGATGATAGAAATCGTTCTTCTTGAAACCGAAGCCTCATGTACAGAAACTTTACTCTACATTTTCATCATACCTCTGCGCAAGTAATCATATCCTGGTCGGCAGTAACGCCGTTTATGGTTACCGGACACCTTGTATATTCGTTCTTATCGACGTCGGGGCAGGCTGAATAAAATAAAGTTGTCGTCGCTGAGTGTATTTTCCGCTCGTGAGTGCCCCGCGGCGCTAAACACGCGATATGGCGTTAAGGTAGCAAAGGGACCTGGCCCCGGCATAGGCACCGGCCCATTAAATGTTGTACGCCCGGTAATTTATGGGGTGCGAGAGAAGAAACGTAACCACCATCTCTCTGTCTGGATGGTGTACAGTGTACATAATGCGAACCGGCGCGTCGCATAGGAGACGTCCTCGTGTCCCTCCCTGCAACCCCGTCACCGAGTCTCGCGCATTTGCATAAAGCTGGACGGGACCACGATGACCGGGAGGTAAGGCCGCTCGGAGATTAAACGTTCGAGATTTCGTCGGTCGTGTTTCTTGCACGCTACTCACGCGGAAAATCCGCCGGGATTCCAGCTTATCCGTTTAAGACGAGACTCCGTCGCGTGGAAACTGTGGATCGAATTTTATGGACCAAGGTGATGATTACCAATGATACCCGTGGGAGCAAATTCAAAAAATGCATGGGCTGAAATCACTGTAGGCAGGTGGAGGATTTTTGTAGGTTAGAAGGGTGGGAATTTTAGTTAGTTTAATGTATTTTGTTAATGTATTATGAATTATGTATAGCGTACTATGTTAGAGTATAGTAGAACTCTGTTTATGTGAACTCTGTTTAAACGAATTCTTATTGATCGAAATTACTTATCTGAATTATTATATGAACCTAATATATTACCAGGGACTGAGGAAAATCAATGAACTCGTATTACATGAACTTCAATTACATAAACTGTTCGTCTCCTGTCAGATTCATATACGATATAGTCTATTGGAAATTATATAGGGGCACTTGATTAATTTTAATAAGATGTGGGGGCACGCCTCTACAAAGATATATTTTTATTACGAAAATGATGATTGATCTTTGTAAGCATCATATGGATGTATGCGTAATAAAATTTTATGATGGGATTGAATTGAATTTTAAAAAGCGATAAGCAATAATACGGTTAGTAGGAATACACATAAACAACATATTATTAGAAACGCTACAAATTCAAAGATTATTACGTAAATCGTGAAAGAAACATTTTTTTATTGCTAAATAATATTCTATTAATATTATACAAAGTGTCAACGTGAATATACAATAAAATTTAAAAATCAATGAAAATTAATACACGATTAACGAAGATATTTCACGGTTTTATCTTAGAACTTTATTCATTTTTGCAATACTTGCTTCTCTCTTTGCCTGTTTTAATTATATTCCAATCGAAAAATTGTTCATATCAGCTCAACGTGCATTCTCATATACGTACACCAGAATCCTCGGTTCATTCTCACGAAGGCTAGAAAAAAATCAAACAGGAAAGCTTTGAGGAAAAGATCGTCAAGGAACCAAGTCCCACGGGGGACCAGAGGCGTATCACGATTTTCTCGCCGCTGTCTTTGATGACGTGACATTCGAAGCCAATAAATTCAGCGGTCTAGCGTCTGATTTGCATGAAGCTAAACCTTAAAAACTTCAAACAGCTGTCTTGACGTTGCGTAGTAGGAAATCGCGGAAGATTTTCCCATAGGCTCCGAAGATGTAGAGGACCCCCAGCGAAGAGCAGCGAGCACCGTCGAAATGTTGTCCAGCTGCTGCGAACCTGTCTGACCAATATTTTCTAGACGGATCTCTTGTTGTAAGGTGCTGAAGGGTTGTGCAGAGGGTACAGGGGAGGTTAAGATCGTCCCGAATATTTCTGGATTTCAACAATGTTTCCTTTTAACTTATTGCTTTCAGTCACATTGGCCGCCACAATAGGTTTATTAGTAGGTCGATTAAAATTACAGATAGACTTTTATCGTTTGTGGAACACACTAGTCTTGTTTATGCAAAGGAATATAGTTAAAGAAAAGATGTGGGCATCCTAATAATTGTCGTATCTAATGAATGGATTGCGGAAGTTTGTGCATTCATAGGAAATAAAACGTATACATGCGCGCAGAGCGCATATAATATGGAAAAATTTTAGAGATGCTCAGAGAAGTATAAATTTGCATAAACTTCGTTTGCAGCTTAATAATAAATGGATGAAAAATTAAATAAATATATTCGGTTGCCAGATAGAGATATTATGTTTCAGTGAACTACATCATCCACTGGAGATTGTTTCGTATATCGTAATTTTCCATGGACAGAATAATTTATAATATGATGATCGTAAAGACGTGAATAAATTGAACAGTAATTACATAAAGTTCAACTATAATTCGAAATGCCAAGAAACGATATAAAGAACAAGATCAAATATTCCTTCCTAAACATCCACCGAAACACAGCCATTCAAATTTTGACTCGGAACACTGACCCAGAGACTTGCAAGAAGAAGGTAAAGGATCTTCGAAACTCGGTCAACGTAGCTAAAGGAGCTCCTCTTGCAAATCTAACTCTATCTCATAGCCATAGAAATTACTGTCCAATATTTCTTCGCATTTTTCTACGTCCATTTCAGACGATACTTTGTCCTCTTCAACAGCTCCTTCTTCCCACGGTGGCGCGTTTCTATCAGCTCAAACCGGTCAGCAGATGACATCGTACACGCATACCGCGTCGCGACGCGTATGCGTCGCGTATACGCACGTACCCAGGCGCCTTGCCATCTCCGAGAAGCTGCGCCACAACACCTGCAGCTCGATATTTACCGGTGGATCAACTTCGCAGGGGGTCCTCCTTGAGAACGGAGTTGCAACACGACAACGAGGAACAATGACAGAACAAGGAATTAAGGGATAGGAAGAGCGACTCTTACAGAAGAGCTCGTGTGCCTCGTGAAATGTATGCGTGGCGGAGAAATGAGCATCACGCGAGACTGTTTGTTCTTCAGATTCATCCTTTCTTTGCTTCGTGCGTTGAGTCTTTTGAGCGTGGAAAAGAGTTGATATTCTCCTTATTTTAATCGTTTCACTTTCGATGTGCGTATTAAAAATGTTGAGTTTATAATTGGTTATATATAGGAAGAACAAATGAAAGGTAAGTTATATATTTTTTGTTTTATAGGAGAGAAATTTTCAAATGTGAGATACTGCGACGGTCGTTCCTATTTAAACAAAATTCTAATTGCTTTTTGGATTAGATATTAATTCTACCACAACCTTGAATATTTCGAAACTATAAACTGTCATAGTGTTAATTATTTTTTACAACCCTTTGTAGATGTATTTTTAGAAAATTTATAATATATAATACATCTACGTATTTCAACGGGAAACGTTGTACTTTGAAAATTAATTATATTAAAAAGCTCTTAAAAAAAGATACCTACGGATCGAATTATACTAATTATAGTTGAAACGAAATAATAAAAAAAGCATAATATATTTTTGCAAATGCTTAACAAATATTCTGAAAAATATGCTACCTACGTACTATTTTATCGAGATGCTATTTAATTTCTTCCGCATCTTTCATTACTTGCAGCTTCTGCGTTAATGTAACATCAGCAACAGACTAGACACTTCCGTGAAGCGCATACAATGTAACAAAAGTATTAATTGAACCGTGATACGTTATTATATCATCGATATCTTTTTAAGGCGTTCCTAGAAATCGTTTATTATGTAGCGTTTTCTCTATCGCAAATGTAAATCTTTTTGCATCTTGCAAAAAACAGCAGCTTCGCCTTTATGCTCTCAAGATTCAAGTATCTGAATAGCCGAGAAAGAATCGAGAATTCCGAGAAAATTCTTTCCACGGTTCCGCAAATCGGCCGAATGCGATCCGTTTAATGTCAGCTTTGATCTGGTTGTCAGAAAGTGGCCTGTTGAATACTTATGAATAATTCAACCGCGGGCGGTATCGGCGTACGCACGGGAAACAAATTAATGGCATGAACATGTAGCATCGTGCACGTTGTACTCTTCATTCCGTAACGTCAAACGTTCTGCATATGCATCGACGTTACGAAGCGCAGGTGCAATTGCACACGCGAGCCAGAAATCTCTGATCTGAATATCAAAGATGCCGACGCATCGTAATCTTCAACCTCCCATGAACGCTTTTATTCGGATTACGAAAAAAAAAAAAAAAAAAAAGAAAAGAAAAAGATTCAACCAGGTATGTAAGTGTACATCTCTACACTGTCAACGTGTATGTCAATGATTTTCTTCTTTTGTTTTTCGTTTGGTAATCGCGATGTCCTTTTTAACGATGTTTTCATTGGAAATCTTCTCTAGTAATTAACCGCTTATCAAAAGTAAAAGATGTCGAATAGGTCCATGTTCTGTTCTATTTTTCATGTAGCTTCTATACGCTTGGTTAAATAGTTCTTTTTCTATTTTGTTACTGGAAGCTTGAAGCGTAATTATCCAACGATGAGTTTTCAGTTTTCGTGATTGAATGGGGACAGGGCAATTGGAAAGTATTTTCTTGCTTGTGATAATGTAATTTAATTTTAAGTTTCTTTTATTCTGTCTCTATAATTTATAATTATAACAAGTTGTATATTTAATTTTATACTATATAAAATGAATAGAAAATGAATTTAAATTTCCATTTGATGAAGAATAGTATCTTGAATGCATGGTTGTTTACGCTGTGTAATGTTGCCTTATGTTTCTATTAAATATATTTCCATTATTTATATTAAATATACGTTTACAGTAAACATCTCCTAACGACAGATATCTTTAATCTTTGAGAAACAACCAATTAATCCGCAATTGGACAATCTCATAGAGGCATGAAATATTACCGAAAATTTGATTAATGAATGCAGAATCGAAAACTGTCGTGGCTACATCGTCGACGTCGAAACAAGGACAAGTAGATGTTTACAGAGGCGCCATTAATCGCAGAATACGTGCGCGGGAAATCAGTAGAAAAATCCACGTACACAAAGCCGTACGCATTAGCAACGTGTTCGCGGGAACAGGTTGTTCCGCTGGCGATTCAGAATCTCGCGGCGTAATACAGATATTGAGTTCACGCGTAGCGGGTGCGGATAGAAAAAACGGATAGAAAGAAACGCTGGCTAATGAATTAGTGCTGTCGGTATCGCAACGGGTCGTGCCTACGTGCGACAAATTATGCTGATCGTATCGTAAAATTCTATGGAAACAGCTAAATGCTTATTAGAGCCACATACGCGGCCGTAGATACAATATATCACCAAGTGAACCGTGACGACATTTATGTTTTCATACTTCTAGCGATCAAAGTCATCATTTTTACGGTTTTACGTTGGCATTCTTGTGGCAATTGGGTCAACGGACAGTGAAACAAAGTGTCGCCTACTTTGTGGCTCCGCTGTATAGCCGAGCACGTGGATCAATTAACGTGTCCATGCTAATTACACGGTCAACGATTTTAACGAGATCCAGTCTTGTTGAATTGCCGATCGAAGATAATACAGCGAACGATCAAACGTTGCAGGATATAAAATTGAGGTGGTCCTGTGATTCGTGATATAAGATATTTACGAATGAGAGTTATTTAGATTTATTAATCGATGAAGATCGATTTGGTACGGTTCGACGAATCGTTGGTTCTCTGATTGGTATTGATTCGAAGTATTCGAGTATTAAATTAAATTCTTAAAAATTTGATGTATCGAAAGGTTAGTTGAATAATAATTTCAAAGTTTCTAAGTGAATCAGTATTTTTATATGGGTTCAGCACCTACATATTGTTATACTCGATGTGCTATATTATGTTTTACTCTATTGACGCTATGCTCATATACTCGATACTGCTGTTTTATGCTAAATGTAAATTGTATTAAACGACTATCTTATTGAAATTACATTTTTACATGTAAGCATAGTGTATGAGGGATTTAATTAAATTTCCGTGTACAGACTAGTATCCTCACTTATCCATACAATGTGTCCGACTTGTCGAAGTAATCAATTTAATACATCAATTCCCTTGCTCAAATATGTTTCTTCTTTTTCCTAACATTTTTGTTTATTTCCCTATGAAACAAAGCATAAAATATAACAAAAGAATTTCTTATTTACTTACAACCATCTCTAACTTCCTGCCAGCAGGCCAACACCTGTTGAACCTTACCCAAAACACCAACACACCTATTATACCAACATACTTAAACCCCTATTTCTAATATTTACAGTGCTATTTCAAATCCATCAGGAAATCATGTAAAATCCTCGACAATTCCCCCAAGAAGTCGATCACGAAACTCTCGTAACAAGTATTTTCTGGGTTTTAATCTTTCACGGTCGTTGAACGATATATTAGTGATCCTTGAAGTGATATATAGGGCAGGCGAGAAACGAGATTTCTTGTTCAAATTTGCCCCGATGTTTAGATGATATATTTGTGAGTTTTCAGGCTCCTATCGTGTTTTTATCAGTACGTTAGTAGGGCAAACTAACGGCAGATGAGAAACGCGACTTCTTTTTAAAGTCTGCCCGCAGAAAGTGAACTGGAATGCTCGCGAAACCTTGAAACGAAACACAAATAAAGTTAATGGTGGTAATTAATTAAAATAAAACTACTAGCAATAAAAACGCGATTGAAACCCGAAGAATCAGAAATATGTCAAGTATTTTCTACTCGATGCTCGATCCCTGTAACAATCCAGTCTGTCGGGCGTAGAACATAGTATGTGCGTGCGATGCAATACAAGCAACAGGATCGATCTCCCTCCACTTTCGACACCCGTTACAACCGAGACATTAGATCGTACGTTAGACACGGCGATTGGCTCCCGTCGGACGCGAAGAGGTTGGGCCCAGGTGGGCCATCAGGTTCGCAGGGGGGATCCAGGATGCGATTGGCAGCAGGAAAAGCAACGGAAGAAGGGGGCAAGCTATCTTGGCAGGCTTACTACGATCGTCGTACTGCATCGGCTGGTTCAACGAAAGAGGAGGATTGCTACTACGCCGTGCAACATGTTCGAACGGGGAGAGATCTCGCGTACAGATAAAGTGGAACAGTAGGCAACGCGAGAACTCGCGATATTCCAGTCACCGCTGCACCGGCTGCAAGTTTGTCAAATTCGAATCGATCCGCGAGAGATTCAACGAAGATAGGAGGATGACTTTCGAGTGACCGGGCGGCAGCAGTACTAGCTGTAGATTAATGTTTTACAAACGAAGATCTGCGAGACTGATACGTCAGAAAGACGAAGGGTCAGGATTCTGTAGAGGCTGATAAAACGAAAATGCGATGATTGCAAATCGCGGTAAGCTCGTACCGGCTGATTATCTATATAAGACACGTCAAATGTAGCGTACATAAAAGCGGCAAGACAGGTATCGATAAGAAAGAAGGATACGTTGCAACTAAAATCTCCGTTCAAGACTCGTTACAGGCGTCAATGCACTAGAACATAAAATGATTGAAACCCATGAGAAGCGTACGGTAACTCGACTATATTGAATTTAAAAGTTTCTGTAAACTCTTCGATCAGTTATCGCGTCTTGCTAGATCATTTAACACACAGACAATCTATACATCACCGGCTACATTTGAGACAAATATAGATGATAGGCGTGATTGTAATTACAAAGTAGAGTTGATAAATATACCAATATTTTACAGGTACATTGTAATAGAAAGAAAAACTAAATTATACTATGCTTTGATCATAAATCTATTTCGTATATAGATGAGAATATACATTAGCGATCGAAGGGACTGCAAAAATAAGGAAGTAGCTCCACTTTCCAGTAATTCTAGTAAATCAAGAAACCAGCTCCAAATCGGTCAAAATCAAATTGGGATCAAAATCGTTCATTCGTCGTATCCTCCTTGAGTCATAGCAAACCTTCGTATTTTTAAAGAAACATTATATCCAATTAACGCGAAATACCACTGACGAGATTGTAGAAGAGAAACACGCACAAGGAAAAGCGAGTTCGATCTCTGAGTCACCCCCGCAGGCACCTAAAAGCTTCGATGGTTCGATTCCGGCGCGTTCGGTCCCCTGACCACAGCCAACTCGAGGTTCTCGCGAAAGAAGAGATTCGTCAGCGAGCACAAGGGGGCAACGCGTTCGAAAGGGGGGCGATCTCGACGAGTGACGTGGGGAGGGGGTTGCGAGAGTAGCAGCCAGCGAGCAAGGAGGCTGGTGAAGGCAGAGGAGGGAGCCAGAGGAGGGGATCGAGGGGCAACGCGAGGAGTGAGCAACCACGCACGGCATCCTTCCTTCGGAGCCAAGTGAAGCGGCCGAACTGGTCCTGAAACACGGTGCAGTGCTCGAGCGGATCGTGGCGTGTCGGGTCCCCAGTTCCGGGGCCCGGCGTCTGCAGCCCTCAGTCGTTCGCCGATGCCCCGACGAGGAGGAGCACCGAGTTGTCCTAGGGCAAGGTCATCCCCTGGATGAGCCACCCTGTGAATCTCCGACCGATTCGAACCTCCCAGTTAGCGCGTGCCACCCGCGACCCTCCTTATCTCGTGCTTCTCGACGTTCGTGTAACATTTTCACGGATGTTCGCGTCGCGTTCGTCGGGGTCGTGTTTCAGGCTCGTCGAACCTCGAGTTTGAAATCTCGTTTCGATCGAAGGATTTCCTCGCGAACGACGTTCCAACGTGACTATCGTTTCTCTGTTGCCATGGACTCGAATTTTATGAGAAATCGACTGGGTAATCGAGAGTACCGGCATTTCCGACGATTACCGGCGAAGTCTATGATCACGCGGATCGATAGGGGATCGATGGAGGAAAAAGGAGCTCGGAGAAGATGGGATACCTTACGGCGCGGTGGCCAGACCAGGGATACAGTGAACGAGCTTTATGTACGGGACAACGTGACGTTCCATCCAGTGAACCACGGACCGTTCTAAGATCGTTCGTTTGAAAGAAAACATATTTTCGTATACGTCGATGATACTAGGAGAATGTTAACAGAGGGAGCTACGGAGAAATGATTTTATTAACAGGTGTCGAAGCTCGTTTGGACTATTTCCTCGTGAGAAGATACTCGGAGTGCGAGATCGTCCACTGACTGACAAGTTCGATTCGCAGCGGTCGTGCCTTGTGACGCGTGACGAGGATAAATCGCGTTTTCACCGTATCGGCAAAGTGGACGATTAGGCTTGGTACGCGCGCGATCGAGGGAGGAGGTGCAACGGGGGCAGTGAGACGAAGAAAGGACGTGGAACTGCACGGGCACGGCGAAAGAGCGTAGAAGAAAGAACAGGCGAAAAAAGAGCGAACGATAGAGAAGCACGAGGCGAACGAGGCCGAGGGAACCGGAGGAACAGAGACGGAACGAAAAAAGGAGGATTTGCCAACTTCCTGCGAGCCGAGAACGTGAGAGAAAGGCCGCCTCGAAGCATGTATAGCTCGATCGATAAACAAACCTTCGTCGAAGCGTAATATCGAGGTGTGGACTTTCGTGTACCCTGGTCAATTGGAATGTCTTGGTTTTACAGAAAGATGCCACCTTATCGATTCTCAAATTTGAAATTTTTCAGTTCCATCGAGAGCAAAACATCGATGAAAATACTACGATTTCGTAATCCGAATGAAAACTCTGTTGAAAGTCAAAGCACGTCGCGGTTAACGGAGGCCCACGCGCAACAGTCTGACAGGTGTTGCGCTTCCGGTTCCAGATCGGAGTCCATCGAGCCAGCTCCGCTACCCAAGGAGCATATAATGCGGTTTTAATGCCAAAGGTGTCGGGTTTCATAAACGAACCGGTACGAGCTCCGTATGCGAGTTTGTCACGGGTCATTCGCGTCGCGGGTTACGAAAAACGAGCGGTTGAAACGAGCACATGGCACGTGGGCGTCCGACGGGGAGCCGTTTCCTTTTCGCGCGAAAATGATACCAGGCAAACAAAGAAAAGGACAGGGATACGTTGGGAGAGCGAGAAAAAGGATGAAATCGTTGAACCGTTCCTCTAGGTGTGAAGCTAAGTGTAATAATTTAATTGTATCGAATATCCTCGAAGTATGAAATTGAAATGGTCATTCTCGTGAAATGATTGTGATCCGGAACTTTGCAACGAACGGAGTTAGATCATTAAAATGGAATATTTTTAGCGAACACTCGTTACGATACAGATAACACGTATGATTGGATAGAGAAAGAGGGACTTTGATTCGATGAATAATAATAGGACAGAAGATCGGAAAGAAAATTTCAGGTGCGTATGTACGTCGTCGAGCAGTGGTAACTTCGTCGTTGGAAGATCGAGGCCCCGGGGACTTCGATGCGTGCACAGACGATGGATTTCCGGCGCCACTGGTAAGTTTCCATAACTCGTATGAACTCGCAAACCAAATGTAGTCAGACACGCAGAGATACATGTACTCGGAATAGAAAGAAATTTATAAAAATCCACGTATCCAGGGATTCTTTATCGATATTCTTCGATTTGATCTAAGTAAAGGAATGCATAAACCAAGTCGGGCAGAAACTTTAAGATCGAACATTTACCGTGTTACGTATAAGAGATAGCGGGTTCATAAGCAATTACAATGATGTACGAGCGTCGCGAAAGACAGTCACGTAAGTGAGTTCTTGAAACCTAATAAAGCGCGATAGCCCATCGAAATCCGCGCTCGGATCGTTCTTGCGTGTGTGTACTCTTCCTGCTCAATAAATACGCGTTCGATAACATCTCGATAAAAATGGCATCCCGTGCTTCGAGATACCACTGTCGACGGTAGTAACAAGTCATCTTTGTTGATCGATCGCTAACCGGTATGATACAGCATTCCGTGCATCCTTTCCTAGGCTATTTTCAATATGATACGCTCGGAACAGCTGAATCTTCGTCATCAAGATCGTCGGATTAACAAAAACTATAGCCTCCTTCCTTTATCCTGGTTCTTTGCGTCGTCCGATCGACCATGATCGAAATTAACGCGTGGAACTTTCGAATATCTGATCTTTCTCAGATGCAGCAGGAAATCGAAGTTTATCCTTAGTATTCCCTCAGACTATTAAATATTTTTCATGCAGTGTTCATAGATCGTTTTATTATTACCGAGCGTTCGATCAAGGCAAGACGAGGGTTTCTTCACCTAACTAAGATCCGAGCACCTAACTATACGTACTCACTGATCGTTCGACTTTTTTTTTGTAATAATATATATTCTAATGGAGCTGTTTTTTGCAGCTGTATTATGATACTCTCCAGTCCTGTTCCGAGAAGTTAATGATCATTCGGTCGCGACCAAGCGATTCGAGAAGATATTGCAATGATATCCTGTGTTTCGATGATACTCGTGCGTTAAAAAGAATTTTTATTCGTTGCCATAGGATAATTGTGTTCCGGTGATTAGAGAGAATTTTTCGACAGCGAAAATAAAGTACTGAATGGTGTCATGTTTTCAGAGATCGATATAGAAATGAATTTGAATTAGAAAGGAAAATTGAAATGACCATCTCCCGTTTCAATAGAAGCCTGTAATCCTTTTGACACCCGTCAGGTATTAGCCAGTCGTGTTAAAAGCTTCATTCGATTACATGATGTACATTCAGAGCTGTCAATGAGATATTGCGTACAATAGATTCAGAATCGTATTGCGTTTAAACAGAACAGATTTTTGTTTTAGATGCGAGTCACGTATGTCCATCTGAAGTTCGTAACTACTGTTTTGTCAGACAGTTGATTCTACTGAATCGATACGCACAAACCACGGACACACTACAATGCAGTTAATTAGAAAATTAGACGCAGACAACAGTTACATTTGCTTAGAGGTATTGGTTGTTATCTTTTTATGATTAGACAAAAATATATTACTTATTAAAATACAAGGTTCTTCGTAATTTAAAATCCAAAGAAATTTTATTTCGTTGCATTAAGTGTGAACACAGTACGTTTCGTATATGCATGTTCCTTCATAATTCACTTGTGATTTGGTATTGTATTTACACCTAAAGAATAAGGAGAAGAAAGAGGAAGTATGCGGTTTCAGTAATTTCTTAATTAGAGTATACGCTTCATATTGTAAGTAATATAATTCATTTCATTGATCTTCTTCTTAATAGCGACGTTCCTTAATTCTTTCTCACTATTCTTCGGTTAGAATTTGCAATTACATAACTACGTATATTACAGGGAAAAAATGAAATTATATTGCACTTTGAAGTTTATTTCAATAAATATTATGTTTAAGATTATCGAAGACCCAATAATTTACAAACCAAACTATAATATCATGAAAAGTGAAATTTTTGGAAAACTAACAAAACAGTTGATCGAACATGCCAATTATCAGCGACACGCCTACACAATATTCAAACGCGAACACAAACACTTCCATCCATTACTTGCCAAGTGACTTTAGAGATCGAGCATATCAGCCTCTCAAAATTCCTTCCGCGATTGCACGCGCCTACGTCTGGCGGATCAATGAAAAACGAGCACACCGTCCAAACGGTCTCGCGTAGATATCATAATAATACATTGTGATGATCGGCCAGTCAGGGGGCCTAGAGCAATGGTAACTATCAATTCCAATCAGCTGCAATCACCGTTGCTCGGCAGCGCTAATAAATTCCGCTCGTTCCACGAATATCGCCCGACTCTCTCGTGACTCCCCGCCTGTTCCGGCTCCGTTGCCCTCTTAATCCGCCATCAGAGAAGTCACAATCGAAACTCGGGTAAACGAAAGTCCAAAGAAGCAGGAACGAATCACGAGCGATACAGTAGAGCCCCATTTATATGAATCTGTCGGGAAACTAGCTATTGCTATGAATTTGGTCAATAGAAGTTCGCATTCATATAGGAGGATTCTTTCAAACATAATTGTGTTACGAACTTTAGAAATTTAGGAATTTTGCGAGCAAAGTAGCTGCGTATCGGTTCATGAATAAATACTCTGTTTATATTATGATCGCAATTTTTAACTCGTATGCCGCAAGAACATTTAAAACACGCAATATCTGACTATTTATCCAGGATCGCTGAACCCTTTTCCCTTCGATCGTCGAGTAAACAAAACAATAATCGGTGCGAATTCACTGTCTTGAATCAAATATAACATTTCTTATAATATATTTTTTTATATTTGGTATGCTATTTTAGCAATTGGTTTACGTGTGGCGTCAGATGAAAAGGCTTGAAAATCGTTGTCTTATACCAAAAACATACTACACATACATTTACCGGACAATGAATTCATGCAGCATAATACGATGCATTAATATGAAATAAATCGGATGTTTTATGGAGAATGGAACGACAAATGATTTACGTCGTCAAATAAATCAATCTTAACGTAAAATATGCGTTTAGAGTAATAAGTAGTAGAGATAAATGTGAATAATGAACGTTTAGAGAAAAATCAATGCTCTGCTGCATGTTTACGTTCTATTTGAATGGAATTGGAGCGATGCCTTGTATTAGTTGTTCAAATAATAACAGCTCAATTAGACCTCGATTAATTAAACAAATAACGAGTAAAGTTTCGTTTATATAAGTGGAGTACGTATAAATTGGCTTCTATAGTAAGTTCGAGCCACGACTACAGGAGGATAGCTGAGTGTCAACTGACCTGGCTACGTTTATTTCATCGTCGATAGATCCAGTTGCTTTCGTAAGGCATCTATTTACAGATAGCCATGAGTGAAAAACAATTACCTGGTTGTTTCTTCGTGTCCATGCAATGACAGTATCCTATACAGAGTATACACCTTCTGGTAACGAGACTCCAACTTGAAACGATCACCATATTGTCCTACGCAGATCTGTTCGAAACTTCCTCCGCGCCCAGCGATACAGTTTCCAATCTCTTTGCTCTCACCTACCTTTCCTCCCACAATCCAGCTGCCTGAGCTCTTCTGTTTCGCGCTGAATATCGCGCGTCCTCGCTAGCTATCCTTTATGGACTTAGTCGTCGCAATAACTTGCTCGATTCAGTCGCATCCTGTCTCGAGAACGTCCGTGATTTTGTCGCGTTCCACGAGACTTCGGTTTATCTGGTGCTGTATGAAGATTGGAGGGTATTTCTTTTTAACAGAAATCTGGTCCTTGTTACAGGCTTGGTGTTATTTGAAGAAAATATTTGGAGGATGATTGTTTAAGTGATATACGATGTTGTTTGGTTAGATGTTACTTTGAAATATTTATGCATTAATTTATTTATTAATTACGCATCGAATTGTCTTTGACTTTTTTATGGTGTCCGATTTACAAATTTTTATTATATTTATCGTATCTTGTGATATTGACGATTGACAAATTGAAATCCTACAGATTAAGAAAATAATAAATTGTTGCATTAATATGTTAAATATTCATATTCAATATTTCTTCGTTATTTCAATGTTTCCTCTGTATTCTAATGTATTAAATCTCTTATTCCAGATTTTTGTGCAAATACGAAACGCTAGATGTGTTAATTATTCCTTTCGGATAACATGTTTCACATGTGTGTATTTCTATGTATGATAATGTTATGTTTTTCTACATATGTATGAAGAATCAATGATACTCTCCACAGATTATATTATGTTAATCTAGTCTACGAAGAAAGAGTAATTACTTGCAGGTATAATCCTAATCTGATCTTGGAGGAACTAATGATGAACTTTGTAGATAATTTGCGTAGTATGTTAGTTAGTACGTTAAGAAGCAGAGATTAGTTGCCAGATGTGAATTATCCATGAACATTACTTAAATACCGAGCTATAAAAATTAAATTATTATTTAAACATTTGTAGATGTTGTCTTACTTAATTTTCTGGCCACGTTGAATCGTTTAATCATTCTCGCATCATATTAAAATGTTTGAATTATTAAATGTATACTAATTTATTATGTTAGGAAAAACATAGGTAATTATATTTGTTAGTATGTCTTTATACGTAACATAGATAAAAAGTTCAAAGATACTGATTACCATGCAGCTGCTAACGTATCTCAGGCATATTAAACATTGAAAATTTTTGCTTTCAAATTTTTAAGTATCTTCATAGATATCTTTTATATCTTTCTTTCTGGTATGTTATTAACTTATTTACATAAATATATGGGTTATTTGAAAAGTTCTTCAAGCGTGGTAGAAATTCCTATTTTATTAGAAATTTGCACTTATCTATGAGTAATTATAGCACGTTAAATTATTCTATCACGCGCTAAATTACCCAGTTCAGCAAAAACTGAGAAAAAGTCAGTGAATTAAAATACAATTTATTGACACACCTTATGCTAGTTTATAATTATGTACTTCGAACGAAAAGTTTAAAATCCTGAACGTCGTATGTAATACATACAAATGTATTCCATAATGAAAGGATTATTAATTGAAGGATTATAAACTGAGGAATAATAAATTAGGAATTAAGAAAAAATAAAAGTAATTTGAAAATGTCATGCTGCCCATTCCATTCCGACATTCCCGAGAGTTTAAAAACATGTTGATAAACCAAAAGTGAAACAAAAAGCGCACCGAAGGAATAAAAAGAACAAACCAAAATTCGTAATAAATACAACGAAACAAAATTCAACTATTCTCAACTACCAAACTACAATCTCCTCGATCTTCCCTGACCCTATAAATTCAAAAATCCTCGACTATTCTACATATAATAAACCGTTTGCCTAAAGAAACTCATCCTCCTTTTATAAACCCCTATCACTCCGACAAAAGAGATCCAATTCGAGTCGAGCGCATAGGCGAAGCGCTGCAAGTATGTGTACACGAACAAGAGGACAAAGAACGAAGGGGTGTCGATGAAGCCTCGCGAGCAGGAAAGCAAACCCAGCAAGAGGTTGACCAACGATACAAAGAGACGAAAAAGCGGAGGAGGGTGGAATACGCGTTGCAGCGGTAAGGGAGGTCGGTTATCAGCGAGGCGCAGTCGCCAGAAAATTGCTATCGCGAGGTGAAATTATTGGTCGCTGAAGTGGATAAGCTACGGTCGAAATCGGTGCATTCGAATAGCTTTGACTAACGGATGCTGGGCCTGCACCATCGAAACGGAGCCGAGTAGAACGTGACAAGAGAGATGGAGCTCGTGAAGGTGCCGATGGAGCAAGAGAGGGAGCCAGACTTCTCGCGAACCAAGCTACTCCAATCGAGGAGCAGCTCGTGAGGTGGAGGAGGAGCAGAGGTAGGAGGTGACGTTACGGAGAAAGAGTTGTGAAACGAGTAAATGCGCCTTGCCTATCCACGTAGGATGTTGCTACGACTCGTTTACTCTCGTTAGCTGCTATGTGGAAAACCCACCGTGGCACGGAACGATTCTTTTTGCCTTTGCAATGACTAAACAGTCTTTCGTGGACGAAGTGAGGTAGCGTGTGTAGGTCTTGGGAAGATTTGTTCAGGTCTAAGGGAGGAGTAGAAACGAACTTCGCGTTATCTCTTTGAGAATATTCATTGGATGGCGGGAAAAAATCTTTGTTAATATTTATTGATAGTGGAAAAGTGTTCCATTAATGTTCCTGTAGGAATTTTTTATCGAGAATATACAACACCGAGCGCGAAATAATCGACCGAGTTGCTCAGAAGCTATAACAGATTGATCGATAGTTATAAATTGAAAAATAGAGAAAAGCGATGATGGTGCGGTATTATATTATTTTTGTTAACTTGTCTTTGAATTTACCACTTTGTATGCTCTTTCCTTGCAAAGAGGAAACTTGTAGGAATATGTTCTTTTTTCTTCAGAATTGGACGGTAATCAACTGTCTGAGAAATTGAGAACGGTGCTAAAAGTGGAATTAATCAGTTTGGCTTCTGTAAGGTTTAACAGTGAATGAAATATTCGTAGATGTCGAGAATACGTTGTTGATTATTTTGAAAAAGTCAATGATGATGCAGTTTCTTGTAAATTCATAATTTTGGAAAACTGTGTATATATCCATGACAAAGCTCTCATTACATTGACGAGTACCATTACTACTCCTTATGGCAGAAAATATGTATCATAGTATATGGAAATAATATTATTTTACTTTTTACTTAAAGAAAATTTATGTTCTGGTACCATTATTGTTATAAAAAGAAATATTACACAGAACATCTGAATTAAAGATTGTCTAGTACGAAAGAGCTCATAAAACTGATAAATTTCTAAATAGATTAGAAATTTAAACTAATTAAATTGATGAATTTCTAAATAGAAGATTTCTAGAGAGCTGATGCGATTTTGAAAATTGTAATTTAGTTGAGTACAATTAATAATGAAGACTTTAAATTATAGCTACAAAACAATGCTTTATTCCAAGTCAGAAGAATTTTACCTTGTGCAAGTAAATGATCATCCGTATTGTGCAAGTTTCTGCAGCCCCCATACATAACTGCCAACTAACGACGCTTGAAAGGACTCGAAAACCATCTACTTACAAAGATCTCGCGCCACAAATCCTATTAAAGAAACCGGGAAAATCCTGGCGTGGTTCAGTCGCCATAAATAAAGACAATCGACTAATTGAAACTTCACGGGACGGTGAATCTTCGTGTGAAATCTCAAACTTCTATATAATTGAGCAATAACTTAAATAAGGACTGATTCAGAAATAAAGACGAGAAGTAAACAGGAAATTTACTTTAGAAAAAGGACACCGTGCTAACTTTTACACTTATTAAGTGAATAATAATTTAAAGAGATCAGGAATGATTTAAGGTCAAAGTCAAGAAATTAGAATATTTTAATATCTATCGATTGAATAATAAATTTAAATAAACTAGAATTAATTTCAAAGTGAAGCTGATAAATCAATGATGAATTTATTTTAAAGAAGGCACTGAATCAGTTTCTACGTTCGTCGCTTGAATAATAATTTACATAAACTAACGCCGATTTAGAATCAAAGCAAACCAAAATCAAATTATAAATAAATGGTAAATCTGTCTAAAAAGAAGATAGCAAACAATATATTACAAATCCGGATAATCGCGATAATACAGTGCGTAAGAACAATGGCGCAACTGGTGAAATTCGACGGTTCAACCGATAGCACGAGGAAGGATCGATATGAACTCGTGCAGAGATAACGCGGCATCCAGTAAGCCATTTATATTTCCAGAAGGCAACGTGGAGATGGATGACAGTTCAGCGTCGACACGGGGGCGGAGGATACGGTACGTCAAGGGCCGGAAAACAAGAGAAGAGAAACTAACGCGTTCCTCTTTGTATCCATTGCATTCCGTTGAGCGGACACTCGAGCATATCTCTGTATTCGGTGATCGATCATCGTGACGTATCGTCGATCACGTGACGAACGATCCTCGAAAGTTATCCGACGTCGAAGCGTGGCTACACCTGATTCGATTCGACGCTAAATCGATTTCGTAGCCAGCCGGAAACCATGTGATCAATCCCACTCGTACGCTCCACTCACGAAATCTAGCGAGCTATGGGATATACCTACGTGTTTCGAGAACAAATGTGTGAAATTTTAAGGATTTCGATAGGACTGACCTCTGTGTTAATAGAGAATACTTTGAAGTTTGAAATTTTGGTGATTGACGGTGTCGATGAAATTAAATTGTGAAGCTTTCTGGATCTAGTTCTTGTTAAAATAGTACGAAAATATTGTTCTGTGTATGACAAATTTGTGTTAAATGAAAAGTATGGTTACTTGATATGAAACAATGAATGACCTAGATGATATATCAAAAGAAATGAAATTCCAACCAATTTTGCAGTAATTTATACTTATATTCATATGAGAAGTATTAACGAAGAGTTAAAGAGTAAGGCTCGTTTCAAGTTGAAATTTCCTCGATTTTTTAAATTTCAAGACCTGGATGTAATAAAGCAAGAGGGAGAAAAAAGGAGAAAAATGCAAAGAGAATCAACTTTTACATGCAAGTTTAAATATAAAATTCTATAAAAAGCGGGACATTGAAGAAGACAAGCTCAAATGAACAGTGATTTCGTTTTTTAATATTGAAAACGCATAAGGAAACAAGTAGTCGATAGAATGAAATTTTAAAAACTAACAACGATAGTATACCATTCTATCAAAGAAAAATTAAAAGACATGTACACATATGTACGATACATTAAACATTATAAATATAAGCTAATACAGATTCTTAGGATTTGATTTTGCAAGCGTAATCAGCTCAAACTTCCGATAGTTCAAACTACCTCTGATTCGATAAAGTACATCAAACATTTCAAAACGTCGAATCTACGAATTTTTATCGAATCTACTTCTTTCTCCAGTTGAAACTGATATTCGCGACTCCACCACGACACCGCGTAAACGAGTTCGTTACATCGACTTGGTATTTCGTAACGATGGTTCGGTTAATTTCCCTGTTTTAATTTCCGTCAGTTACCCTTGGTGAGCGCGTAAAATTATAAAGGCACCACGCCAACACCGTTGTATCTTCTTCTCTTTCTCCCTAGCCTAGTTCTCTTTCACGTGAGATACGTTCGTTCGGGAATCCAGTTCGGTCGATGGCTTCTCCGACAATGGGTTCCAAGGCCGCTTCTTTGTCTCTCCCTAAAAATGACCTGGGCGTGTCCGAAATAGAAACGCGATAATTAACCGGTTACCATCAGGCATATCGCTGGTTCGTTTGCTATCGTCGAGACATTATTAGAGGGCTGTTTCACCGGTGTCATCATGCGAAAATCCCTTACGCTCCCTCGTCAATTACGTTGGTTCGTAAAGAGAGACACGGTTTACGTGGGCAGAGAAATTGCAGAGGTGCAAATAGAAGTGCGATTAGTTTCATCGAAATGGTTGTAGTAAGGAAAAAGAGGCCGATAATATGGCATTCTTTATCTTTCGTCAGATAAATCATATTAGCAGACTAATCGCCCATTTTTTATTTAATTCACCTCTTTCCATTATCGAATTCTGTTTCCTAACACTGACATTGAAAGGGAATTGTAAGGGTTTGTTTAGTAATTCTTTCTTCGCAATTTCTTTCACGTAGATTCTATAATTCTGTGAAATTTGATGAAATTGCATTGTTTATATTAAACGATAAACTATTGTTAGGTCTTTAATGGGTTTATCAATCAAAGTTTTTTTATTGAGTTACGACAGTTGATTTTAGAAGATGGAGAGATTTATGAACGGTTTCTTTAAATTGCATTGCTCAAGATAAGAACGTAGGGATGCTTAGTCAGAATCGGTAGCTCATTCCTAAACGAACAGTTCTCGCAGGATCACACAAGAATACCATTATAAGCCCATAATTTATAATTTTCTGACTTTTGTGTTATATGGATAAGTGAATATGAAATAGTTGAAAAATAGGTGGTAAATCCACGGTGTTTCGCAAGAAACAAGTGACACTAGTTAGTTTTGAGGTGGTTATGGGTGCAATAATAAATTAATCGGTTTCAACTCAACAAAGTTTATTCTATCTAAAGTCGCGCGTACAAATTGTTCGTTGGACTGTTCGGTGTGACGGTCGGAGACATTCTGTTTCGTATACGATTGTCGAAGACGTCTCGGTGGACCGCCCGCTAATCGTTGGGTTCGGTCTCTTGTCTCGAGTGTTTTGTTTATACTTTCCGTCGCCTAGCTGTTACCCGAGACGACGGTTTTACAATGTATCTATCGCCACAGTTTAATTTAATTAATATCAATCTGCATTGTATATCGAACGTTGTTAGTATCTTTCAAATATTCAAGAAATTAATAAAAACACACATTTAATCCCAGAATGAAATGAAAAGATAATTTTGATATGGAATTGGTTGACAATATATATTGAATTTCAAAATTGCTCTTTCACGAAAGACGAAAGATGTAATTTTGACGCGTTTGTCACTTATAGTTTTCGTATAAAAGTGAAATGAATCGTCGTCGGGTACTGTATGTTCATAGTTCACCGTAGAATCGGGGTTGCAATTTACTTTAAAAGGTTGCGCGTACTGGATCCTGACAACCAAGAATTACGGTTGACTACGTAGCTGATTTTAGCGTCGGTATTAACATTACCCGCGAGTTTTAGCAGCGTCACGAACGATTGCGTAGGGACGTGAATATCAAACGCCCCCGAGGAAACTCGCCGTATTCCGAAAGAAAACTCCCTTCCCACCGAGGCTAGCGACTAAAGCAAATAACAGGTATTAGAAGATATTACGTTAATAGTCTCACAATTAGCAGGTAATTGAAAAATTAATAATACGCCACTAGCCCAGAGCTTTCGCATGTACCTACTTACCGATCATTTCTTGCATAGTCGAATAAAATATTAAATATGAACATAAAAGGTCTTTGGTTGTACTTTATTTGAGAACTGGCCTGAATTTATATTACTTTTAGTGTGTTCAATTTGAATTGCTTTTAAGATGTATCATAATTCTTAATCCTAATTATTGGTCGGTTCTAATTTATCACTCGCGTGTATATCACTTTTATATTGTAAATGTATGAAAATTTTATAGGCTGAATACTATTAGTTTAAAAGATTAAATGGAACTATTACAGTTCATGTTATGACTGTTTCATATTGATTTATTTAACTGACTTAGCGTATGCCTGAGATTATTTATTACAAATTGGAAACGATCAGAAGATTTTTCATCGAGATACCACTTGGGTATTTTATATTTTATATATAATATTTTATCAATTAATTGATATTCCCAGGCATTATTCTTATCAACTCTTTAATTAAAAATACTTATAAGAGACTAGCAAAATAAAAATACAAGCTGAAATTAGAGCTTTATATTGAAATAACAACTTTCTACAAAATAATTAAGAGTTTCATATCAGTTTCGTTCAAGAAGAAAATAAATTAAGTTAACGAGTATTGAATAATACCTATTAGATTAACTGGTAAGTTTCGATACTTTTTTTCTATGAAACGAAAGGACAAGACAAATTCTTCCTCCTAAAAATCAATTGTTTTAACGTTTGGCAATAGAACCTTCCAAGATCGATGCGGTAGAAACAAAAGTTAAAATTTCTTCAAAATTACTTCCAAAGTAAGTTTAAAAATCCCGAATGATCAATGCGGACAAAATTCACAATTTCCAACATCATCGTATAAAACATACATATGTATATGAATCTCAGATATTCAACATGCTCATTCCAACGAAAGATTTAATCGGCCCACTGATCATTTACGCTTCCAAAGACTTCATTAGCAATGCCCATATCACGTTCCGAACAAATTCTTCTCCGTAACGAAGCAGAAAGCTCCGTGTACGGGACATTTCGAGCGAACAGGGTCGCGAGGCGTGACGAGGCCGACCGAGACACGAGCCTCGAATAGCGTAGAATAGCGGGTGTGGAAGAACGAGAGATGCCATGTGGCGGATTAGATCCGCGATCAGGCATTGCTCTGTAGAACGAGGAAGAAATGCCGGCGTAGAGTGAAAAGGACGGTAAAAAGCGATTCTTGGAATGGAGTTAACACCTACATAACAGGCTTGACACGCAACGAGCCGGCGCGTTTCCATTGTGGCCAGTCAACCCACCGGATCTGTCACTCGCGAAGCTCCTGGAAACTGATGAACCGCTTCGGTCCGACGAAGAAGAAGTTTTCTCACGGCCAATAGCGTTTCCACGTAGGTATACAGGCTGATTGATCGGTTAAATATATTTATCTGTCCGGTTTCGTGGTCGAGAATAACACGTGTTATTACGCGGAAAGTGGATAATTGATAAGGTGAACGAAACGCGGGGCTAATTAAACGGGGCTGCGTGAACCGGGAAGCTACGAGCGGTCCAACGGCCGACTACGTTTTCTTCTTCCTCCAGCTGGGTAATTAAAACGGCCCGGCTATTTATCGAGTGGTCGTTTTACGCGGTAGAATCGAACGATTCTTGAATAATGGTCTCGTTAAGATCGCGCGTGTCGATGGGATGCGAAACACCGTTCTTCGTTTACACTCCCTGAATTTCTGCAGGCTACTTTCATCTCCGTAATTGCGGTTTTACGGTTCCAGGTGTATTTTCGATGCAGTGTGGATTGTACAGGTTCTGCTGGAATTTCATGTTTCGTTCAAGTCGAGTTTGTGTTTGTTAGAATCGTCGAATTGTGCTGAGTGTGTATTTTAGGGAAAGATATAAGAAAATGTAAGATATAAGAAAGAAGTAAACATGTACTTTTAAGCGATGATTTTTAGTAAACGTTATATTCTAGATAAGATACCAATATTCCTTTTTCGTATACACATACATACATGCGTGTTGTGCATCGTTGAAGTCTTCTGAATAATATCTCTCACATCATATTACAAAAATTGTAATGGTTTATTTAAAATATTCAAAATTTTATCACGATGCAGAAATCATGGTAAGAAAAAGTTTATTCAAGACAGCTTATTGCATGTAGAAAGTAACGAATCTATGTATCTTTTTCTATTTCTTTCCATATATGAACTATCCAGAAGGAAAACATTAGATACGAGTAGCGATATATAGAGTTAATTGTTATTACATTATAAAAGATCATTTGTACTAGAGACTCTTTATGCTGTTTAAAATTTTCAATACATAATATGTTAAAAATTGCATTTTATAAGACAACATTAACGTTCAAGCAATTCTCAAGTTTTAATACGAACTTCACACTCTACGCTTACACCTTTGATATTTGAATCGACTTGCACTTTCAATTGACTCCTCCTATCAACTTTCCATTTAAATATACGCGTATCCCTGTTCTTCTGAAACGTATTAGCAGCCGAGCAAAAGCTACAAATTGATTTCTGCCGCGACGACCAAATTCAACATTCCACCATCGGTTCCCATAGAGCTGTGATCTCTAGAGCTGTTCAAGCAGCGTTTCACTAGTTCCAGGTTTCGCACTTAACTTCATCGTTTCGCATATATTTCATCAAGACTTTCTACTCCCACATCCTATTAACTTCGCCTTTGTCGACTTCGTAGTCTTCTCTTGTTTAAAGCGTCGTCAAATTTCCATGCTGTTTCGACACTGGTCGTTGAATTTACTGGTTGGAAGCAGGCTGATACACCGGTCTCACATCGATCAGCCGATTTCTCCAGGGTACTACACCTGGCTACCACGCCACGTTCCAATTTCCGTGCTCTGTCGCACCTGAGCGACTCGAATTTTTGCCCCGGAAGCGCGCGCTCCTCGAAACAGGCCGCACACGCCCACGCCTCGACCCGGTAAGACGACAACGATCTCGTTCGTTCCGTTGCGCAAGCAACCCCGGCCTACGAGCGTCGCGTCGTCACGCGACGATCCCGTGAAACGAGAGTCGTTCGTGAAAATTTTTTCAACCGAACCATGCTGCTTCCCCACGTGCGATCCACTCGAGTCTCGCGCTCTGTTCACCCGGCAGTTTACGCGTGTTGGCACGCGAGCCCTTTTACCCGAGTTCACGCACGATTAACCGCGGATTCGTTCTTCATCGGGAAGAAGCGAGCTTCAGGAAAATGGCGATTTGCAATCAACATTTTTCTTTTTCCGTGAATTTCCTTTCTCTCATACTCCATCGTGCAACTCCGTTTATTTGAACTTTGAACTTGTCGAGGAATAGCGGTTTATACGTACGTTGTAATAGAAGTTCATGTAATAGAAGTTTACTCATTTTCCACAGTATTTATTTTCTGGTCACATAATAGGAGCTCGCGTTTAGATAACTAGGTTCGATCGACAATAGTTCAGTTAATTGGCCATTGACTATTTCGTTCCAATAAATGAAATTTTACTGTGCGTGTTATTCTAATTCTTTTCTTTGAATCGAAACACGGCAAAAGTCAAAGATAACAAAAGTGCGTTGGAAGTTTCATTTTCGAACAAATCAAGTTTTAGAAACTTGTCAAGTGTACGTGAATTTGCCTAATCTCAATCAGACAATCGATAGGAAATTATTTTATGCGTGTACCAGGCTAATTCTTGGCCAAGCATGGTCAAACCCTTTCTTTCACAAAGAGGTTTTAAATTAAACAATTTCTCGTGTGCAAAATAATTTATAAGGATTTTATGTTAAAAGAAGAGGCTTCTATTCTGCATGTATATTAGCAATGATTAAGTGGCAGTGATTTTTATGCATTTACGTATATAAATTTTCCTAATTTACAGTATTAGTAGATCAGTATATTACAAGATTTCTTTTATTCGATCACTATTGATAATGATATTAGTTTTAAACATATATGAACGCTTTTTTATGAAGATGCATTAATGCTTTTAACAAATGCATTGATGGAAATCGTGTGATGCAAAAAAAGTCATCTAACCGCATTTTTCATCAGCTGATCACTCGTTGTTTTAATATAGATACATATATAGCCGTACTTGTTTTTGCGTACACCATCATTATAAAATCACAATGACGGACCACACAACGAGGAATTATCATTTTTTCATTGGAAACCTGATTGTATAATGTCGCTTAATATCCGTATTCGATACGTTATTACGTGATTCCACAGTGATTGGCATACCGTATTTACGCCAACGGCGTACAAGATCGAGTTTCACACGGTTTGTTTTTAAAATGTTTGGATAATTGTTCAATTTTTGTGCTCTTTCATTCGTATGTAGTATAAATTAAGTATTATAAAAATTAATTATAATTCGTACTTAATGTTTTAATGCATATTATTTGATCTTGTATATCATTAAAAAATTTTACAATCATCCAATTATAAAGATTTCTGCTATTAGATATTGCAATTAATTGTTGGTTATCAAGGAAATTGTTACTGTAACATTCTTCTTGATTCAAGTTAGTTAAAACTTAAAAAGCTTAAAAGTACTGAAATAACCCTGAACATATCTTGTTTAGATTTTTAAAGAAATACATTCACGTTATCGTTGCTGTGACTCACACGAAGAGACGAATATTTATTTTCTAAATTGGATTTTCCATTCTTTTTATCTTCATTGGGACTAATTTTATCATTACCTACTGTTAGAACTAATTTTAACTTAAACCTATATTTATATTTTTTAAATATTTCTATAATACCTATTATTCGTGTTTATTTCATAGTGTATAATAGGATCATATTCCATGACACAATCTGAAAAATAAATATCATCTATATACTATAGATAGAATTTCAAATTTATCTATTATTTATTTCGAATAATTTTATTTATAACAGCAAGAGATCTAATTCTACAAAAATACATCATCTCTAAATTGCTTTTAAATTTCGCTACTAACTTTTCCAACGATCCCATACTTTTTACTCTATTTATTTTCAACTTTATCATTTCCATGAAATCTACACAATTTGTTTCTTCTACCTTTATCACGGTTTGCCCTTTCCTATTCTTATTTCTATAAAGAAGTAACCAAGCTAGAAGCAACCGTTCTGATTGGATACGCTCGATTTATCATACGACACCCGGTCGAATGAGAAATTGAAAAGTAACGAGACGAGATGTATCCGGGTAATGTCAGTCGCGGAATCACCGACGGACACTTAATTTACGATCAGAATGATCGATTATTATTCTTATCAATAACACAACATGATAATTATATAATATAGAACGTTATCCGCGTAACACGCAGATAAGTATCGTGCCGCGAGTGATTTTAAACGATTACTAGACATTCGAATTGATTGAAACAGATTGCATTTGCGCGAACCGAGCAGATGAAAATGCACCAAATGAATATAAGCATAAATAAAGTTGATACATCATGTTCAGGATAATTTTCGAACAGCCCGTATTTCATTTGCCAGCTAGTTCCTGTTAAACGGCGCGATAAATGTTTATATGTATAAACTGAAAGGATTTATTGATGATCTAAAAGATGTAACGCGTGAATACCCTATAATGTTTGAGCAATTTGAAGCTTCGACGATAAATTGCGTACAATGATCTGAAAATAATAACATGTATATGTAACTACCTCACAGTGGAAGATATATGCTGCAACGTCTTGTAATATCAATCTGACCTTGTTAATAATAACGTTTAAAAGGTGATTTCATCGTTAGGTGTGATAAATGTTTTTATCAACACGTTGCAAATAAATAAAATTATATTTTTTATTTGTTATTCTTGTGCAAAAACAGGAAAATAGAATATTAAGTGAAAGGCTTTAGGCAAACGATCTTTAACATAAAATTAATTTTGTTTTCTTTCATCCTACGTGTGCAGCAAATTATCACATAATTTTCTATCATTTGTGAAACATACAAATCTTTCATCGACCATCGTTAAAACTTCTTTACGATAGCAAATGGATTATGTATAAAATAGAATAAAGTATATAAAAGAGAATATAAAATATAATCGAACGAGAGATATATGAATGTTTTTTATTAGTAAAAAAAATCAACATTTTCATTATGGAAAAGGATGATTTAAAATTGCATCGCGGTCGATCTAATATAGAAAGGTTCGTTGGATCGTGCAGCTTGCAAAATCCTCGTTGCTTGTTCGTGGCGAGGCTAATGGTCAAGTCGTGGAAACCTCGCGTGAGTAGATTGATAGAAGTTCATTGGATCATTACGCGTGAAACCGTACATTAAGTAGTTTGCACTGTGCAACTGTTAAACATCCTTTCGGATCACATAGTCGTTTAATTGTTTCTTTTTAAGGTGCTTCTATTTGATAATTTATCTTGCCCACTTCTTTTCAAATTTCATCGTAATTTGCTTTCTCCTCTTATGGTAGAATCACTGTTTCTCAAAAATACGGTATATTTTATTTTCGATCAAAATTATTAATAAAATTAGAAATAGAACTGCGTATTTAAGTATACCGTGACATGGACACGATTTAAATTGTATATTACAATCATCCACTTGGACGTTACATTTCAAGGCTTAATTATAAATAAAATAACGTTGAAAGTTTCATTTCTGTTACAATCTGGTGATTGTATAATAATTATCTAGAATACATTTACATTTACGACACAGATACCCTTTTTCTTAGTCCTTTCCCTTTTCATCTGCTGCAATAAAATATATACATACTCGATGAAATTCAGCACAATCACCTCATTCTCATCGATCGATCAATGATTTCCATCGCACTCGGTCATAAATCAATTTTCGACACTTTAATATGCCTAAAAAATCTCATCATCGATGTTTGACGTATTATACAAGCTCTACAAATTCATCAAACAAGTAGAAACAAAAATCTGTACAACATTCGACGCGACTTGTAATTTATGCACCACATACCACTATAGCAGGCAAAGAAAAGCAAGAAGCGCGATGAACGAAGGATTTTAACGAAATATCGATGCGAACCACAGACGAAGCTTGACGTGTTCTGACCAACTGCAGTTCAGAAATTTATTGGCGTTCGAATTATCACGAGACGCGGTTTTATTTAACATAGAAAGTCTCATTCGATTTCGTCGTAAAGCCATGCTCATGTTCAGATGAGAAGTCACGTAAGACATGTCAAAGGATGTCGTTTATAATGAATTTACTGCCGGACTTCTGCTATCTTTGCAGGTGCATCCAGAAACTTAATGCGCCCTTGTCACGCGTAATAACACAAGGATTCTCTTTTTACCTTTCACCTTTCTGCGCTGTGATTTCTTGCGGTTCTCGAAGGAAGAACCACGAATATAAAGTCGTAAATGATAAGCAGATACGCAGAAAAAGTTTGGTAGCTTTGGAAAGTTATCCGGCTAGTTTCATATTCATCATATCTTTCGCTGTAACGTGTCGTCGATATCTTAATTAAATTTATGGCTCGATAATGATCGGCATAATTTTAAACTAGGCCATATGAAACGTTATGCTCGTCTAAGGAGGTGATCAATGCGATAAACGAATTGGCCACAAGACAGATTAATTCTCATCTCACGCATTCTACGATAGAGTCAATATCCTATTCCGAATCTTAAGGATCTAATTATAGTTTCCTATTAATATTTGATGAATTGCTTAAATCAGAACTTATTGTTTAGTACATGCATTTTCTATCGAGAAATAGAAAAACTTATAAGAAATATAAATAAAAATATAAAAATAGAATATTAGCTTCTATTCTGCGAAGATTTCAATGCTGTCTAATAAATACTTATTATAAGGCAGAACATCGCTAGGCCATATGACATATTATGAGCGTTTAAAAAGTTGATCAATGCCATAAACGAATCGGCCACAAAATAGTTTAATTCCAATCGTACGGATTCTACGGTAGAGTCAATATCCTATTCCAAATCTTAAGGATGTTATTAATATCTTAGTTTTATGTATTAGTTTTCCATTAATATTTTATGAGTTGCTTAAATCAAGATTTACTGCTTAGTACATGGATTTTCTATCTAGAAGTAGAAGAACTTACAAGAAATATAGATAAAGATATAAAAATAGAATAGTAGCTTCTATTCAGCGAAGATTTAAATGTTGTCTAATAAATATTAATTATAAGACAAAACATTAGTAGAACCTAAAATTTATTAAATAAATCCTTAGAAATATAGAACATAAAAATTTATTAATTCTTCTAAAAGGTAGCTTCGAATTCTAAGTCTTTATAATTCAACTCTAAAGTTATTTCATTATTTTCCGTTCTTTAGGAAATCTCTAAAATTAAAATTTTGGAAAACTTAATTATAAATTGTTTCATCTTCACTTGCAACAAAGTATTTTTAATCATAGGATTTCAAGATTATCTCGCGGCAATTTATAAACAAGGAACCAAGAAGAATAATATTTCATCGGTGTCAAATCTGTTCGTTCATCGTTGATTCGATTATCAATCATGATAAACGAGATCGATCGACGAAGATGATTCACGTGGCGGAATTTCTTCTTAATAGATTAATATTTTTGCAAACGTATCCGCGTTTGCATTGTTCGACTAGCGATAAACGAAACGTCAAATAATAAAGATGATAAAATCTTGTGCACTGGTATCGTGCGCTTAATGGATCTTCTCATAGATCCAACGAACTTACAATCTGTCTTGCGGCTTTATGACAGGATAATAATTACGAACGGGCTACCGATCTTGACGAACAGGTAAATAAAGCAGCAGAGAGGAAAGAGATCGCGAGCAAAGTAAATTGATAGAAGTTCATTACGTCATTACGCGTGAAACTGTTTACCTCAGAAAGCTAACCAAGCGTTGTACAGAGGCGCACTAATAATACGATATGTAGTTACCATTGGTACGCTCGATCGATGGTGTTTCTAATTGATTTCGACTGAAAGACGACGAATAACGATAGAACAACTTTTCTACGGTACAGTTAAATAATATTCTATATATTAATTATGAGAAAATATTTGAACGTTCAACGTAAAAAGATCATCAATGATACAGTAATATTTATAGTCCTCTTTCAGTTCTAATGGAATTTTTATTCTTGAGAAAGATATATGAAAATTATTACTAATACGGATTTTGTTTATTTTACCATGTACAATGGGTACAGAAAGCATTTACACACCATTGTATTTATTACAACATTCAAATACTAATTAATTAAGTTCAAATATATAAAATTTTGTATCAGTAAGTAGTATTTTGGTCTGTCTACAAAAATTTGATACTATGAAAATGAAATGCAAAGACTGATGAAAAATGCTTATTCGAAAAATAAGGATACGTACAAACACCTTTTGTAACCACCGCATTCTTAAAAACTCTTTTCCAAGACTAAATTATCTGAAATCTTTTCTCTGCACAGAATGGCAAGAAAGATATGATACCTATATGTATTAGCTCTTCAGAAATATTATATTTAATCGGTCAAAACGGAATGAAACAAATTTATAAAAACTTCCAATCTCGTTATAGTTTCTAATATATAGTTTTCACTAAACAAATTCTATAAGAAACAATTACAATATATCGTGTATAGTAATGAACGGTTTAAATAATTGTTAATTTAATAATGATTAACGATTAAGCGGAAATATTAATATATAAGAAAGTTAAATAGATTCAGGAAATATCACGAAAACTGTTACAGTTCAAAGGGGTAGGAATAAATCTTTCTCGTCTTGAAATAAAACTTTTGATTCGAAAGTAGCTGGAACAATTCGTCTGGAGAGCGGTACGCCGTCCCTTCTTCGTCCAGTTCGATCCTCTAACTGTTGCCTCTATCAGGATTGGGTAGTTAACCCCTTTGTCCAACCCCTTTCAGCCGCCCTTAACGACAAGCAGGGGTTACCGAGGGTGTATCCTAGTGCCAACCCATGGGGAACATTCAAGTTCGTTCCTATACAAAGCTAAAATGGAGAATCTATAGGGTGTGGCATCAAGTTGTACAATTTAATATAAAAACGAAACAAATAAATTATAAAATAAAATACGATATAACATATGGTACGGTATAAAATAAAATTGTCAATGGAATAAAACATTTAGAGGTGTGCAATTATTAAATTAGTAATGAAATATTATTTTGATATTCGATTAATTCATTTCTTAATACGTAAAACAATTTTGTAAGGTTTACAATTTGCAACACTCATGTAAGTACAGAAAAATGTAATGCAAACGATATCAAGTGAAATAATAGTAATAAACAAATAAATTGAGTAAAAATTGAAGTAGCATTACTAAAAATTGAATTCAATTTAGAGCATTTTAAGAAACACGAATAGAAACAGATAAGAACGAAATATATGTATACGTGCTGTTAATCAAATGTAACATTTAACGAAGGATATAATCTGAATCTACAGAGAACCACGCGGCCACTCATTCCAATATGCCGAAATTAAAAAGCTGATTTTGTTTTTTTTTATTAAATTCATTAAATTCAGTAAGAGATTTTTCCAACTCTCTGCATAAAATCGTTGTCACTTTTATTTATCATTTATATTGCTAATATATAAACGATAATTTTAAGAAGGCAGATACAAATTCTACTGATACAAAATATGATGCAACAATTCGATTCGTGGATGTGATTTTCATATGATTAGAAAATTAATTATTCCTTGAGCTTTCATCAATAAAGGTACAGGGAACGTCAAAACGTACAAATTTCATTTAAAATCTAGATCTAAAATCGACCCTGAAGATACATTGAAACAGCACAACATCTCAATAAGCAGAATAAAAAAGCTGCTACATCACAACCTACTCTATATCAATCACGAACGAATTAAAAAACACATGGTACGCTTGCATAAAATATCGAGATCCATTAAAAGAAGGAAGAACGATAATTTGCACGTAAAAGTAGGGCAGGAATGCAGGCAGGTTGTAAGTCGAGCAGCGAAGAGGAAGTCCGAGGGCCGTACGCAAATTGATAGAGAAGTCTAATTATATCATTAGCCGTGAAGCTGTTTACATCGAAGCGGAGCGCATCAGGACGCAATAATGCGGTTGCAGCGGAATGACGGGATGGCAGGAGGGACAGAGGGAAAGCTACGGGCGTAGATATCCGCCAGGACGTCGGTATGCCGTGGATCAACGGCCAATTTGAACGTGTCGAAACGTTTCGACGTCGTTCATTAAGGTGGTACGTGATGCAGCGGGCAAAATCGTCCGAGAGAACAGCAGATCCCATGGTGATGGTTGGGCTGCGCGTCCAGGAATCGCCGTTTACCGAGATTCCATCAATAATCGCAGGTTGCACCGCGATCAGGCGGAGCCCGGAACGAACGACTCGCCGAGCGCGAGCGGTGGCCCGACCGACGGCTCTTCGCGCGATAGACAGCGCAAGAATTCTTAGTACTCTTTTGCGAAATCCTCTGGGAAGTGTAGTAACGAAATTAAAGTAGTTTGGAAATAGAGAGCTCCTTTGAGACCTAAAATTTGAAATTTGATGAATAGACATGCAACATTTATGGGAAATATGAAGCTGCATAGAATACATAGAATGTGCAAAATATGAAAAAGTATATAAAATATGCAATGCATAGTATTCGTTATAATATTTCATGGGTAAAACAATTCTCAACTCGGTCTTCTTTTTTTTTTCTATAATTATATTCATAAGAATATGAATTTGCATAAATATCCGAGATTTATCGACGAGTATAGGAATGGAAAATGTTGGAGAATTATACGAGAGCTTCGTAAAAGAGAAATAACGAGACTAAAAATGTCTGAAAGTAAAAAGTATTTCTTTCTTGATAATTTTTAACTTTTTGAATATTAAGAAGCTTGAAGAGATAGTAATGCGATAGTATATTGATTCTTATCTTTGTAACTCGTAAACAATACGAAGCATATTATCACTAAAAATATCCTACCACAAAAATGATTTATCATATTCCCCCACAACCTGCATAACAAAATACATAACATACATTGTTAGGAAAATACGCTTTACACCGTAGCATCTTTCTGTTGCAAGAACTGAAACATTCCTCCGTCCGCCCGTGAAATTTTCGATTTCACAACGAGAGCAAAAATCTCGACGATATCACAATTTACCGTAATAACAATTCCCTGGTCGGTTACCACAAAAATCGGCCACAAGCCCGGCGTTCGTATTCAAATGTCGCGCGTATTTTAGCCTGCATTCATGTAAATTTCCACGAGGCCTAAAGGATTCACTCTCGACTCGCGGTAGTTACGGTCGATTTCAATCGAACGGCTTCGCGCGGAAAATCTACCGTGGCTGGCAAATTTTCTCCAACTGGCAAGGAGAGGAAGAGTAACGCGGCTGCACACGGTGTTTTATATTGCCTCAAATTGTCGAACGATCTCGTAAAAACACGGCAAACGATTCTCTTTATACCTGTTACACGCTTCGCTGCGGCCGGCGACGTCAAGAAAGAATATAATATAGCGATAAACATTGCTAGGAGAATTTATCCTGAGGTTGGCGTCTACTAAAACCGCTGCTATCTCGTTCAACTATGGTATGGAGCTTGTTGGTATTTTTATTTCTTCGTTTTCTTCTTTATTTTTAATAAAAACGAATCAGCGAAGCGATCTTAGAGAGGTAAAGAGGAAGATATGCTTGTTTGAATTACCGTATTGTATGTTGAATAACCGCCAAATTCGGTTATAAGCGATTTTTAAGCAACTGAGTTTAAAAACAGATAATTTAACATGTTCGACGGTCATAGTTTTCTACGAAAACGCGATGCCTTCTCATCAAAAGAAAAATAGTTCGTTCGGCTAAAGTTAATTAATTCAGTAATGTACGTATCTTATATTTCTGCAAGTTATTTTCTAGCTTATTTTATTACTTATTATATTAAACATGTCTACGTTCTACTCAATCTTTGTCATACGATTATTTGAATCATGTGTGTTTTTTTAGATTTTAAATTTTTGTTATTTTTCTTGCTACACATAAAGTACACGATATCTCCTCATTCTTTCGTCATTGTATTAAAAGCTAAGGATATCTCGTAATGTATAACAGGTTTAACTAATGTGTGCAAAGTTCAAGATTGAATGTTAAGATGTTGAAGTTTAGCTGACTCAGATAACTTCTATATTGTAATATTCAGTGATCTAATTCACTGGGAAAGAATCGAATACTTTCGTTCTAAGTCTCGAGTATTCCTTGAGACCGAATACCTGGCTATCGTATGATCGAAACTCAAAGCACGTCATATCTTCGCGAATATCTCCATCTCATGTAGTTGGCAACGTTCAATCACAGCTTATACGCTGTAACCAATGATCTGGACAGACGCAAAGGTATTAAAGTGGGAAAAAATAGTACTCTGTCATTTGCATACAACATTATGCAACCAAGTGGTCGTAATCGTAATCCTCGAGTGGAACAAATTGTTTCGATCTTGTAACAATTATTCACGGAGAAGAATAAGCAAGATGGTGGTTAAAAATCGAACCAATATAGATACTTGAGTCAGCTTTCGCTACGAAGGCGTTTAAATTATTGTTGATCCTGGTATGTTTTAGATTCGATCTAACGTTGACATACCTATCATAAGTAATAGACAGATGCAAATGGTATTAAATAACAGTAATATAAAGTATAAATTGATGATAATTGAAATAATAAAGATAACAAAAGGCAGTTTAACGAAAGTTATTGAAAAAGTAACCTTAGAAATGTCAACAAAATGTAACAAAATTAAATTAATTTTTTAATTTGTGAAACCGTGGTTTTTGTGAAATATGTATCTTTATTCTGAATACCATTTTACAAATTTTGTCACATTCAAGTTACATATACTATCTTTATTGTTTCAAACCAATATTTACGTGATTTTTAGTAAAGTAAATATAAATTTTTATTTGATCGTTACGAAGAGAATACTGAAAAGGTTTTTGGAACATTATGCAGGAGATAGTTTTCGTATACATAGACAAATTTCATATTCTTATATTGCGATTCAGGTACAGCTGTGCTAGACTGTAAGATCTGTATTTATAATTCAAGAACAAGTTATATGTTCATACATACGCAGTACGTGCATAATGTATGCAGAAAAATTCCAGAACTAGACAGCTGTGAATTCAACTATGACACAAATATCATACACGTAGTGTACCGATTTATTAATATGACGGAGAATATAAATTTCAATTCTTTCATCGGTTAATCAAATAATTAAACATTCAGCACTTCAACCAATTTTTCTGTGCTTTTGTTCAAATACACATGCACACCTTTTACTCATTCTTCAATAATTCTAATTATTTAATTCAATTTAAGTGCAAAAATTCTACCTTGAAAATCTTATATAACGAAAGATTAAACGTTTGAAGAATCTATCTTTGACTCAATTTTTACAGTGAAATTTTTTAGTATTATATCCAATATTAAGCATATTGGAAACGAACAAAATTTAATATACGGTATCTCGATGATAAATGGCGCAATCTTTCAAAGAAACGCTGCAATCTCTCAGAAACAACTTTTACTTAAACCACAACCTTGAATTTATCTCAAGCAAAGTCCGTTTAATAACTTCATTTTTCAAACTTCATTGGATATCAATTTTCTCGCCTTGTCCTTAAAAGTTCATTTCGATTAAAATACGTAATCATTTTAATCACGCATGCAGCCTTGAAAATCTCTAACCATGGCGATATCAGAACAATTCTTTTATCACAATACCCAATATCCGCTATCAAATCTTATCATTCAATTAACATCTTCGTCTTTCAAGCTTCACACACATCAATCTCCTAAATCTATTTTCAAAATTAAATTATCCAATCACTCTGATCATACATACACACATTCTCAACCATCTCGAACCTTTTAATCCAGCAAAATTCAAACAATGCTGCTATCAAAAAATCACACATCAAGTTCCCCAGTTAACAAATAAATAATTTCTTCGAGTAATCTTCGAAAGTTCGCTGGATGTCGATATTCCCAATTCCTCAGGAATTCCTTCCGATCGATCTATCCAATCGCTATAATCGCACGTGCGTGTAATCTCAATTCTCCGACCAGTTCTTTTACCGAACAATTCAACATGCAGATCTGCGACACCAAATTTATGAAATCTACCAAACCTAGCGCAAACCACCCACGAACTCGAGAGAAAGATCTTCAACAACAAGGAATCGACGAAGCAAATGATCTATCGAGCGAAACTTTCGACTGGGCCGGCCAACCTCGGCCCCTCAACCTTACGATCGCTCCCGAATGGGTTCGATTAATCGCGTCAAGCGACAACGATCGATAATTGGCGTTGCCTAATCGCGACACGACGAGGCAGCGGTCAGCCGAAGGAACGATTATGAGACGACCTAACCCCTGTTAGGCGGACCAGGCCACGATCGTTGGGCCTCATGCTGGGCCCACTCCTTATTTACCTCGGCCGCAGCCGCAGTGAGGCAACAACGCACCACTCGGAAACCAATGGGCTTATCTCCATCAATAAGTACCTGTCGGGTGCACGAGCGACCGCGTAGTGCGCCTTCGTGAACGTATACCGCGCACGGCCTGCTATTTCATCTCCATTCATAGGGTGATCTGAATAACCGGCGAGACCTGTGCACGATCGGCCGGCATTCTGGCGGGATCGAACGCCGTTTGCGAAACGGACACCTCTGTGGAAACGTGTTTTCGGTAGCGTTGCCGCTTGTTCGCGATCTACTCACGAGACTGGATCCTTCTTCGAGTCGTTATAAGACTCGTTACAAAGAGGGTCAACACGTGCCGCTTGCCGTTCTTTCGCTTGGTTCGTGATGTGATTTTTTTAGAACTGCTAGACAATGTTGAAATAAATTTGCAACAACTGTGGGCGATCGAGGAGAGAAGCGGGCGTTTGATTGATGCAGACTTAAGAATGTGTGTATGAAATAGGATTATCGTGATGTTTGCTCCTTTTTATTTCTTAACGCTAGAACGACGGATCAGTGAAGTACGAGTATCATAATGAAATTTAATAATTGTATACGTGGTTTCGCCAGGAGCTTTGATCCAGACTTTTAGATCTGTTTGAATAAATTGTCCGTTTCTTGAGCCGTCTTTTATCACGTTTCATGATTTCTTCAATATGATATCTAGATTTGCACTCGCTTGTCATATAGATACTTGTGTATATATGCACAATATGAAATTTTTCATTGCAAAAATTTTTCGGCGAAATTATATATCGAATTATTTGGGCAAGGTAATCAGCGAAAAATCATGTATCACAGATAATTTAGTTTCATTAATTTTTTGAGGGCATACAACTAGGTAATTAAATAGTGTTGTTAGCACGATAGATTTGTTATATCGAACACTGATAAATTGTACTACGTACATGTACATAGAAATACACACGAAACTATTAAATTAAAAATACATATCCTGTCTCGTGAAAATATTTGAACATCTACCACAGAAAATTTTTATATCTATATCGTATATATTAAACAAATCATTTTGAGATTTTTACCAACTCTGTAATCAGACATAACTATCATGAATGTAATGATAAAAAAAAAATTGGAACCAATGAAATAAATATAGTTAATGTTACAAATAATACAATTTACAGAAGAAATCTACAAGTGTTCTCCAAAGAAAGATTTTCTATCGAATTACCGAAAAAATAAAGTCCTTCGCAATTTCTTTCTTAATAAACGAAACTGGCATTATTGATGGAAAATCATACTTTTTTCCATGCAAAACGTCTATCCTTCCAATTTAATCCTACCAACAGCACGTTATCTTTATTATGTATTTATTATCTATACGGTAAAACGTTATGTTAAACGCAAAGTATTATAAATATCTTTTATATCTATAAAAAACCGATATTCTTCAGACGATATCCAGCCTCTCTCAATCATCACCACCTACTAATCCATCGACTCGTCTATAAACTAATTAGTTTAGTTAGTTTGTTTTAATTAGTTTGTTTTTTAAATAACGTGAAAACGAACGTAGCCGATAAATGGACCAGGTGTTAATTTACCGTGGGACATTTTTTCGACTGAACGCTTCCTCGGTTACAAATTAAAAGTCGCGAAATTATAGCGTTTTCCTATGCAAGGGATCGATAATTACACGAGCAGCGGCAAAGTCAGTCGACGCGTCAATCGTTGCCCGATCGCTTAACGCTGTCGTTACTTTAACGAGCAGTCGTTTCAGCAACAATATTGTTTTGCAAAGCGTAAAATTGGCTGCCAGTTCAACAAGGGATATCCAATACATGGACACACGATTGAGCCCTTTTTTTCTTCCTTGAGGAAGGCTGGCCAGGACAGAACGCTGATAGAAAGCGTGCACGGCTGAAACCTGTGGTAATCTCGACGATTAAAGTCCGCTTACCGTAATGGAAGAGGCAATATCCGACCGAACGGTGAACGTACGGTCCGCTCTGTTGCATTGTGCTTTGTAATTGTTGTAAATTGAACGACTCGACAGGACCTCAACACTAGTCAGCCGCCGATAAATATCTCGTTTTTCCTACCGTGCGTTCACGTCTCCTTTGCAACGAGCGCGATGACGCGCGGTTCTATGAGACGCGTTTTAATTTCCAGTCAACCTGATCCCCTCGAGCTTTTCCTCTCGTTTCTATGCAGCAATTCTTGTTGAAGGGATACAAGGTTTCTAAGGTTGAGACACAGGAAACTAAAGTTAATTTGATATTGTTAATTACATGCCAACAAGTTTCGAAATTTTATTTGCTCGTCTTAGAAGTTTTTTCCTGTTTTCCTATTTCTGTTTTCAATGTAGCACTGTTCTTTATTTGTCGAAAATATATAGTTTATTAGTTGTCTGTTTTCATAGCGAATATTGAATCTCTGATAGATGTACATTTGAAGAAGATTCAGGGAATGGTGAAAAAGTGACGATCGAAAGTCTAAATGAAAAGAGTTTTATAAATATCTTTTACTATCACTTACTATTATTATGATCTAACTATGGGATATTTTATACAAAGAAACATAGTAACAATTATAAATCACATTCTAAACTGAATTACTAGCAATTTTTATGGAAAATAGCAGCGAACTTCTAGACATGTTTAGTGTTTACTGTCAACCACACATACTTAAACACTACAAAAAGATCAATCGCATTGTTTTAATGCACTAAGAAATCCGTGAAAACTATTATTTTCACTAACATTTATAAGCATTCACAAGTTTTTATCTTTAAAGGAAGGCAAATATCTTTCTCATGTTTTATCTAAAATAACAGCTGATCATTTTCCAGCGACCGTTTTTAAAATACAAGAATATTTATGCTTAAAGGAATTAAAAATACGTAGGGAGATATAAGGAAAATATCTACAAGAAGAAAAATTAAGAATATATTAAAGAAAAGAAACCTTTGGTATTTTAAGTGTTAGGCAGTCACACGAAATGGATTATCACGCGAAAAAGAAGTCGTGCAAAAGAACGGTAATTAATATCGAAGAAAATTAAATCGCAAGACTACGGGATGTCCCTTGCTCCGTAATGGCTACATTAATAAAAACGCGAGCGTGACAATTCTGCTTTAACAACTTCCCGGGAACAGAGAATGACCTTCTAAGAATACCATTCAATACACGATGACTCTACTACTAGTGCAACCAGAACTAAATCGCGATTTTACGCTGAAACCTGGGAAAGAATAGCCAAAACGCGACAAAACCCGGATATACTTCACCAGGCAATTTCCATCGCGTGAAATCGACGATTGAAAAACGTCCATGGCAAGAAACGGTTTACCCGTTTTTTTCAACGATCGCGGAAAAATGATCACGTTCACACGAGCGGTCAGCTTCATCGAAGATGTAATCGACCGATCTTGCACGCCCTTTTAATGGAAAACCATAGCAACCATAGGTTTTTTTCCTTTTTATTATTAACGTCACGCTGTACTTGCGATTTGACAGTCATACTCGTCGTTGGAACCGTTACTGTGATGTTTTTGTTGGTATTTAAATTAGTTGTTTACGTAGTAACAAGTAATTGTAAAAGTTATAAAAAGAAAGTGGCGAATTTATGAGAAAATTCCTACGTTGTTTATTTAAGTGAAATTTTGCAAAGCGGTGTGTTCACGTTGAAATTTGGCTATCAATTGTTTTTGCTTGGTTTAGGTTTATTATATTTAGATATTTCGTATGGAAGTATTTTTTTATTTTTTAATTAGATTCTTAAAGTCACGTCGACCATTGTAATAGGCAATTAACAACTCGCAGGTTGAGTTTTGTAATTTTTCCAGAAGATTGGCTTGTCTTAAAAATTTTAACGGTTTTAATGTTTGATGTGATTTATATTTTAAAGAAGAGACATTGACATTAGAATGTGACGTAGGTGAGCTAGTTGATAGTAATTCTTGCGTTACGTAATTTTGTTAATAATCTGATTTGCTCATAGTCAACGATTCTACTATTTATATATTTTCGTTTTTACCATAATATAAATGAAGAGTATATTTTTACAATCAGAAAATTGTAAAAGTTGTTGTTTCAAAAGAGACAAATCGTAGAAGGTTGAAGGAAGGTAAAAGTATTATCTCAAATACTTTAATAAACTTCTATTTGGAATCCTAAAAGATTTTGGAAAAGCAAATTCCTATACAACGTTCCCGAGCTTTGTATTTATCTTCCTTGACAATTACGCATTTGCATTGCTAATTGGATTGTAATTACATGCAAAAAGCAAGCTGCCTGTACAATCGATCGATCTTGATCGTCACTTGAATGAAATAGTAAATCGTCCATTGCGACATAGTAGAGTAGAAACTCGTAGTAAATCCTTTTTCGTCGACACCCATTAATATTATTGTCGACTTATAGGTCATAATCATTGAAACTTTAATTACGTAGAAGAAAAACATCCCTCAACCACTAGAAAACCTCATTTTGTAACAGGAAACATTTTATAAAACACTATAAAGTCATATAAAACCTAATAATTTAATAACTTACATATTTCACTCAAAATTCCTATTTTACTTCAGGTTATTGGAAATTTTAATCCGAACTATGTACTTAAAGTTCTAAAATTTTAATGAAGTATAAAAGTACCATTTAAGACAAGAGTTTCAGAAGTTTCGAAGTTTCAACGAAACGTAAAAACATTCTTCTTTTTAGGATTTCAGAATTTATGGTATTATTATTCGGTATTAATATCCATAATTGCAGCCAATTACCATTATGAACAATTTTATTATATATAAAATAATAATGTAATGATATGATGGTAAAATAATGTTATGATGGTAAAATGGTGAGTAAAATGGTATCTAACATCGCCGTCCGTATCCTAAACGCTATTGAGACTCCTTGAAAGGTCGAAACCAGCTGACAGTGCACGAGCTATTTCTGTATAGAGACACACCTTCCATCGGTGAACCGTTATAGATCGGGATCGATGCAATTATTTTCGTAATTAAAGACAATTATCGTTATTGGCCGATCGTTCTCGATCTTCGAGGGGGGCCAAGAATGCGCTTCAAGCAAATTAGAGTCACGAAATTATATTTTCATCGTTCTAGCTTAGAAAATATACTTATGAAAAGATTTCTAATCCTCTCACAGCAGTCGTGAACTTAAATTCAATCTAACATTTTTATTTTCATTAAATATTTTTAACTTTCACGTCCTTTGAAATATTATGCTTTGTTGCATGGAATGTTGAGATAAACACATAATGAAGAAATTAATAGTAATACTTAAACTTATCGAAAGAATAACGAATATTTCTATAACATAGAACGAAAAAACATTCTTAAACTAAATCGTGTTTCTTATAAACAGAGTAACATTAAAAGATAACATTTATGATCATTTTATCCTTAACAAATAAAATTGTTCATGGTAAGAACTCATTTTCTGTGGAAAATCTATTTTCTCTAGAATACTAACAACACAGGTTTTTAAAAAACTATAACACAATAATTTAAAAAAATAACGTATCATAATTGCAACTATAATTTTCTTCATATCTTATAATGTATCCTACAAAATAATTTCTTCATGGAGAATCCGAGTAGCTCGATAAAAAGTATGGACATTTCAGTTTCGAATATCGAAAGCCAACGTCAAATTAAAGAATTAATGCTTGAAAATTCGTCAAGCGTCTGCTATGTCCAAAAAAAGCACCTCCGATATAAAAATCCTCGATTGCAGTTCACAGTATACTTTGCGAAGAGGCTCATTTAGCCGACAATAACGTTACCTCGTATTCCGAAGGAACGAACAGAAGAACGAACGAGACACGAGTTTTCCGAACTCCATGTCCGTTCGGTTCGAAACACTATTTTACCTCGGTTGGTGTCGGCCAGCCCGTTTACCATATTTCATCCCATAAATATTTCCAACGTCGGTGTATCCTCGTTTCGCGATCGTTGAAAAAGCTTTCTTGCATAATTCCACGGCCTCTTGCCACAGCCACAGATCCACTTCCATCCCTGCCGGCCGCCTCCTCTCAGCATCCTTCTATTCGTCTATCGTTTTCTCTTTGGCCGTCGCATATCGAGCTCTCTGCAGCAGCATGGATCCTGGCATACAGCCAGGAATATTTATGGTATTACTTGGCGAAGCTTGAATAGCAAAGCCGCGGTATGTCCTACAAGTTATCGGAGAGTTTGCTTCTTGGGTGGCTTCTCGGCTCCCCAGGGGGTGCCTCGATCCTTTTTTCTCTCCTTGCCTCCCTCTACTGCGCCCATCTTCTCTCCATTCGTGTGCACGGTTCCTTCTTCTCTCCCGGCAGAAACATGCTTTCTCTCTCTCTCTCTCTCTCTTTATTTCTTTGCTCTTTCTTTATCAGTTCTTCTAAACGTCTGCGTTCTTCTTCGTTTCATCTAGACACTGTAACGTATTCTAATGGAATTACCTGCCTATTACCACGTACTGTGCCCATGTATTTCTCATCGTTGCGGACGCCTTTCTAGAACCGCTTCCGACGAAACGTTACCGATCCGGCGCTTGCTTTTATCGCGAGCCGGTTCCAGCGCTATCAGAACTTGGTTAGCATGCATCTCTCTAGCCGGGATCGTACGCGGTTTGCAGATGCGTTAAGTAGTGAGTGAAAGGTAGTATTTGTTGGAAGGATGATTGGAAATTTGCGAACAGCAGAGACAGCACCGAATTGGAGCTATGGATTCTTATGGAATTTCATACGTTTATAAACAGTAGCAAAGAAGTAGAAACAATGCAGAAATTTCTTTCATCTACTAAGAATTTTTTTTTTTTTTTTTTTTTTTTTTTTTTTATACGTGGGGAAATCCTCATGGACACCCGGCCGCCCTCTGGGAGGCGGCGGCGGGTAGTGTCGGACTCTTACCGACTAAAACCCCACGATGGTCGCCGTGACGGTTCTCGGGAGCGTCCCGTTTCCTGTCTCGAAGCTCTCGGTCCAGGGCGCTCCCTCGTCGCTCCCCCGCGAGATTTTTCGCAGGGGACATCCTCTTCTTTCTCTTCTTGGCAGCCGGGGGGTGACCACCGGCCCCCGCGGCGCCGGCGTTCCGTGGGGCCGTCGTGCAATTCCGGGCAGGGACCCAGACCCTCCCCGGCTTGACGGCCTGTTTTTTCCCCTTCGGACGAACGCGCGCGCGCGCTCTTCTACGACGGCGGCGTCGGTGGTGGCGCCGCGGTCGCGCGGCGTCGCGTCGTCGACGTTGCTCCTCCTCGCGCTCCTCTTCGTCCGCGCACGACCCGGCAGGGGTCGCGGTTCTTCACCCTGCTCCGCTCCGCCCGCTCCTTCGCCAGCATGACCTGCTCGCAGAAGGTGCGGACGGCCGCGTACTCCTGTGGACTCCTCAGCGTCGCCTCCACGAGCGCCTCGGGGGCCAACCCGTCGCCTATGGCGAGACGTAGCACGCGGCGCGGCACCTCCCACGCCGGACAACGCTCCAGCGTGTGCTGCGCCGTGTCCTCTTCCTCCTGGCAGTGGTGACAGATTGACGTCACCTCACGCTGGATTCTTCTCAGGAACTCACCGAACACACCGTGGCCGGTGAGCACCTGCGTCATCCTGTACGTCAGAGGGACCCCGCCGCGGTCCCGCCACGCCTCCCAGTTGGGGAGGACGGCGCGCACGGCCCGGTGTGGCCGTGACATGTCCTCCTCGGTTAGTTGGGCGCGCCATCTCTCCCAGACCCTGTGCCGCGTCTCCCTCCACACGTCCTGGAACGGACGTTCGCCGCCTCCACCGCCACCGTCCGAGCCCAGGGCCCTACGGTGGTTGTACAACCGTTGGAGCGCAAGGGCCTGCAGCTCGAACGGTGGGGACGCGGCCAGCACGGACGCCGACGCGTGCGACACCGTTCGGTATGCACGCGCGATCCTGATGGCGGTCGTCCTGTGCAGCCTCCGTAGCAGGGTCAGGCTGCGACGGCTGGCCAGCAGTTCTTCGGCCCATACGGGGGCCCCGTAGAGGACCCTCGATCTCACCACTCCCTCGCAGAGGCGGCGCACTCTCGTTCCCGCTCCACCGATGTTGGGCAGCAAGCCGCACAGGGCGTTGGCTGCGGCTGCCACCTTCGGAACCAGTTCCTCGAAGTGGGGCTCGAACGTCCATCCGCTGTCGATGGTGAGGCCCAGGTACCTCATCTGGGCTCTCACCGGTACGTCCTCGCCGTCGCACCTGACGCACAGTCCGGACGGTGGGGCTCCTCTGCGACGACGGTCGAAGAACCCCACGGCCTCCGTCTTGGCCGGCGACACGTTCAGCCCCAGTCTTCCTATCGCCCTCACCGCGCGCGCCACCGCCAAGTCCGCGATCGCCTGCGCCTCGTACCATCCCCCGCCGCCGGCCATGACCAAGGTGTCGTCGGCGTAGCACACCAAGGCCGTGCCCGGCGGCATGGGGCAACGGAGGACCGAGTCGTACGCGGTGATCCACAGTATGGGTCCCAGGACCGACCCCTGCGGGACACCGCGCTCCACCGGCCTCCTCTCCTCCGCGCCGTTTCGGCCCGCGTACCCGATCCAACGGTCGCTGAGGTACGACCGTATCAGGCGAACAAGGTACGCGGGCACCTCCAGCCTCTCCAGCGCCTCCACGATCCTGGCCCAGGGGATCGTGTTGAACGCGTTGGTCACGTCCAATGAGACCGCAATGGCCACTCCTCCCCGCGCTACCATGTCGTCGGCGGTCGTCCGCACCATCCTCACGGCGTCCACGGTGGATCTTCCTTTTCTGAATCCGAACTGGCTATCGTGCCAGCCGGATCCACGCTCCGTGATATGCGCCTCCAGACGGGCGGCGATTATCCTTTCCAGGAGCTTGCCAGCCTCGTCCAGAAGGCATATCGGTCTGTACGCGGACGGCGAGTCCGGCGGGCGGCCCTCCTTGCGCAGCAGCACCAGCCTCGCCGTCCTCCACGCCCGTGGGTACGCGCCTTCCCTCATGCACCGCGTGAAGACGTGCTGCAGACGGGGAGCCAGGGTCTCCATCGACTCTGCCCAGACACGGCCCGGTATTCCGTCCGGACCGGGTGCCACGTCGCCGCGGGACGCCATCCTCTTCGTTGCCGCGAGTAACTCTTCCTTCGTCACTCGCAGCTCTTCCCTCCACTCCGCGACGGTGTTGTTGGAGCGGAGCGGCGGCGTCCTCCTCCTCGTCGCGTCGACGTTGTCCGTGCTGTCCTGTTGCTGTCGCGGGAACAGAGCGCTCAGAACCGTGTCGAGCAACCCCGGCTCCATACTCGCGGTCAATGGGGGTGCCGGTGGTCGTAGCCTCCTCGTGACCAACCGGTAGGGCCTCCCCCATGGATCGGCCTCGACCGATTCGACGAGCTCGTCCCAGGCCCGGGCTTTCGCCGTCCGGATCTCCCACTGGAGTATCCTCCTCTTCTCCCTGTACGCGTCGTAACAGCGGGAGATCCTCTCCTCATCGCGCGTTCGCCTGCGCCGGGCCCTCTGCAGCGCTGTACGTGCCAGTGCGCATCCTCTTCTGAGGGCGGCTATCTCCTCCGTCCACCAGTAGACGCCCGGGGCTCGCGCTCCGTGGCAGGTACTGGAGCGCGGCATTGAGGCGTCGCAGGCCGCGGCCATGTCTCTCCGCAGATCCTCCGCCTCCTCGTCTATGCTGCTGCCGCCGTCGTCCCGCGTTGTCCGCGCGTCCCAACTCCATGCGGACACGGAGACAGCGGCTTGCAGAAGATCCCGGTTCCTGTCTTTCGCCCGCCATCTTCTTCTCGGTGTTGGCGGATGGCGGGAACGGTTCGGCCCTCCGGTGTCGTTGCTGCCGACGGCCCGTCCGGTGGACGTGGTTTCCGGGGCGAGCTCCATCATCACGTAGAGATGGTCGGACAGAGTCTCGACCCCGTCCAGCACCCTCCAGTCGCGCACTCTCCGGTGTAGGTTGGCGGTGGCCCAGGTCAGGTCGATGACGGAGGACCCCCTCCAGGCCTGGCACGTGCTCGTCGATCCTCTGTTGGACAGCAGCAGTCCAAGTCCCGCGGCCCAGTCGGCCACCATTCTTCCCCTTGTGGTGGTTCGCGTGTCGTTCCACTGCGTGGAGCGGGCGTTGAAGTCCCCGAGCACGAGTAGCTGTCGGGGACGGCATATCCTCCTGATGCAGTCGCCCACTCCGTCGAGGAACGCTCCGAACGCGACCAGGCCGCTGTTGGGAGATACGTATACCCCCACCACAGCAATCCCTGCCCACTCGACCGCGACGTAGCCGTTGCCGCGTTCCAGCAGGACGCCGGGAGTGCCGGGCGTCGTTGTCGTTGTCGCTGTCATCCATCCGACTGCCGCTGTCCCGTCCAAGTCCCCGACCCAGTTGGGAGAGTCGGGAACGCGATGCGGTTCCGCCACCACAGCGAGGGCGACTCTGCTCTCCCGGATGGTCTGGAAGAGCAGGTCTTGAGCTCGCCTCGATCTACCTACGTTACACTGGAGGATTCGTTGGAATCTATTGGCCCAACTCCATGGCCTCCTCCAGGCCATCCACCGCCGCCGCCGCCGCCGCCGTCGTAGTCGTCGTCGTTGTTGTCGCCGCTGCTGCTGCCAATTCTTTGGCGGCGACGGCGGCGGCGACGGCGGCGGCGGCGGCGTCGGTGCTTCCAGGTGTCCCTCCGGCGGTGGCTAGTCCGCGGGTGGGTCCACTCCTCCTGCTGGTTGTTGTTGTCTTCGGCGGCGTGCATGCCACCCCTCCCATCCTGTGATTGGCCGGGACCCCGAGCGAATCGCACAGGGGGCATTTGGGCACGGAGGCGGGACAGCCTCTCGCGCGATGTCCGCTTCCGCCGCACCTGTAACAGATCTGCCCGCGATCCACGGCGGACACGCAAGTGGCTCTCACGTGTCCGAGTTCCAGGCACCTGTAGCACTGCAAGGGCCGTCTTGGTATGGCGACGACCCTCGCAGTGGACCAACCCAGGGCGATACTCCCAGCCCGGGCTATCTTACGGGCCCCGGCCACCGGGCACTTGACGTACACCGAGCCAAGACCGTCCCTGGATGCTCCAATCTCGCCGACCTGCACCTCCGGGACCGCGCAGCCCGCCGCCAAAGCCAGCGCCTGCCGCAGCTCTTCCCTCTGTAGCGAGATGTCGATCCCGACGACCCGCAGCTCCGCCGTCTTCACTGGAGCCGCCACCCTGACGGTTGCCGGATCCAGCACCCTGGTCAGATGTGACGCCAGCCGGGACGCTTTCTCCCTTTCTTTGTCGCCGGGCACCTTGATTATGATGGCGCCCGACATCGCCTTCTTCATCCCGACCGACTGTACTCCGATATCAGTCAGCGGGATGCTCCTCCTGGCCGTGGCGATGACCTCGGCGTACGTCATCTTCGCTCCCTCGTTGAGCGTCAATGTCACCGCGGATGTTCGCGGTGCGCGAGGGAGCGAGGCCGTTCTCGCCGTCGCCGTCGTTGGCTTCTTGGACGTGGAGACGCCCGGTTTGGGCGCCCGCGCCGTTCTTCCCTGGGGCTGCTGCTGCTGCCGTTGCCGCAGCAGCCTTTCCGCCGGCAGCGGTGCCGCTGCCCTCGTCGGGGGTGCGGCCCTTCCTCCTGTTGCTCTCGCCGTCTCCTCGGCGGCGAAAGCCACTCCCCTCCTCCTCCTGCGCCTCCTGCGCGCTGTTTTGGAGACCACTGGTCTCCATTCGTCCTCCTCCCGCGCCTTCGCTGGAGGCTTCGGGATGCTCCCGGTGGTGATGGCGGCAGTGGGGGCGGCGACGGAGGGAGCCGTGATACCGCGCTCGGTGGCTCCCTTCCGCGTTTCGGCGCCGCTTGCGCGGCCCCTCTCGAAACGCTCGTCGATCCGCCGCATTATCGACGCCGCAATCTCTTCCATCCTCTTCTCCATCCTCTTCTCCACGGCAGCGAGGCTCCCGCTCTCGTCGTTGTTCTCGCGAGGAGAATCGCTGGGACCAGAGGTGATACGTCCCTGCGCGTTGGCGTCCCTTCTCGCCAGTTCGTTGCTAAGGGACGCAACTTGGCTACGAAGGAACGCGATCTCTTCCTCCAGCAGGGCGTTTCTCGCGTCAGCCAGCCTTGCGGCCCCAGACCCGCTGCCGGGCTCCAGTCCGTACCTCCTCATCATCTCAAGCGCCCACGCGGCGGTGAGGTAGTTCACTGACTCCCTCAGCAGCTTGACGTATGTCCCCTTCAAATTCGACGACCTCGCCGCCACCATGCTGACGTTTCCCAGACACCTCACCACCTCGGCGCAAACGTCTTCCGGCGAGGTCCTCCTCACCACCTGCATCATCTCATCGGGCACCTCCGGTATCATGCAGGCAAGCTTCCGTTTCTTGCCCCTGCACGTCGACGAGGCGGCCGACGAATGTGACGTGTACGAGGCGACCGACTCTTCGTCGTCGGACCTCGCTGGCGTCCTTGATCCTCCTGGTGCCACTGGCGGTGTGGCGTCGCCTACTGGGGCCGGGACGGCAAAGACGCTCCCCGTCCCTCCTGAAGCTCTCCTAAGGGAGCTCCTACTCCTGGTAAGTGGTGGCCCGTTGTCCTCCTGGGTCACCTCCATCCTTCCTTCTTCACTACCTTTGCCAGTCGCAGTAACACAAACGAGGGCCTGGCTATCCACCCCCGAGCGGCCGTGGTCGTTAGATGACGACGCAGTGGGGCCCACTTGACCACCCACGCCTGCGCCGGTACTGGGGTATCCCTCCCCTGCACCGTAAACCTTTTCACTCCTTATTTTGTCCATCATATTTTGTTTAATTTTTGCCGTAGTTGTCAACGGTATTCCATCCTGGCGCCACTCACTCTTTCGCACCCTGCATCGGTCAAAGCCGATGCAGGGTGACGGGGAGCCCCACGAGAAGGTGAGGTGAGTGGTCTTGGCAGATATGGGCCCACCAACTTCTCCGAAATTCCCCGCACCGGATCAGCAAACTGGCCAGTCCCGAAGGACCCACCAGCCGCCACCCGACTATAGGAGAATATCAGATCCATCGGGGTTTCCCAGGGCGTGGTACTACGCCCTAAGAACCCATACCCACCTCGTGCTCCCCCATCTACTAAGAACTGGATATCTTTTATATTCGTGTATGTTATACAGGTTTCGTGCGTTTTTGCACCTTTTGTATTACAAATGAATCAATATCCGCAGTCTACTCGTCAATTATAGTTGGGAAAAAGTCGTCATTTTGAGATATTAGACTAATGTTATTATGTTAGCGGCACAGAAGTAGTTTTTGCTAAGATGTTGGTAATTTTATGCTAGACTTTGCAACCATCCACAACGAGGGAATCGATATCGTATCTGTCGCATGAACGAAAGTACGAAATAAATGTCTCGTTATAAAGATCTGTGGAAAAACAACATCGTAGGCAAATTAATCAGTTTTCAACGTGCAATTAAAATTCGACGTGTATCTCTTCTAGAAAAAGCTTCATACTTGAAAAACGTTCGATACATATGAAAAAACCTCGCCGGTTAGTATTTACAGTCTGTCACACAAGAGCGTGTCTGCGATATCTGCGAAACCTGACACCTAATCAGAATGAGATAAAAAGAATGTAAACAAACGAAAACATCTCTAATACGCGTTGCTGAATACCTTTCAGTTTCATTTGAAACAGTGAAAGGAACAGAGCTTTTTAATATGAATGCCGCGTACGCGAAACGTCGAAAATTGTCTGGCATGGGCGAATGAAAACAGAGATCGTGATTGGAGTAATATAATATTCACTGATGAATCTTCGTTTTGGGCATGGTGTCCTATTAGGCAAGCTGAGAGGAAGACGTATCACAAAAATAAGAACACTTGTACATCACATTCGAAAGATATGGAGGTCGTTACCAGAATCCTACGCTCAAAAATTAGTCGAGAGTATGCCGAAACGATGTCAAGCTATAATCGCTAATGGAGGAGATTGGACACCCTACTGTAATAGCGTATTAGTGTTTTAGATGTAGATTCAATTCATATAAATTTTTTTACAAATATATAAATATTTACAGAAATATCGCAGACACGCTCTTGTGTGACAGACTGTAACAGCTTTCCCGTTTCACCCACAGAACGCAATCTTTCTAATTTCACAACTTCGATTAGAAGCGCAACAAATTCCAAATAATCAGTAGAACGCTCTATCGTAATGTTTTCATAAAAAGTAGCAATCTCAGACAAAATAGGAAACAGTAAAAAGATGCGGAGGATCGTAACACTAAGGGCCTTTTCTTCAGACTTTTAGCTTCTAATCCACGAACAGCGCGGATATTATAAAACTTCAATCATCTATCGTTATGGGAAAAGTACATACGCCGGTTATCCCAGTGCAGAAAATAATCTTAAACGCAAGTCGGCCCTTTTTCTCTCGGAACTCGTATAATCAAAGCGCGATTCATAATTTCAAACATCCTGCCGTTGGTGGCTCCGCCGGGCTAATTAAATGCGCCGTTCTCCTCTCGTCTGAGGAGGCTAGGCCTAGAGAGGCAATATATCGACGAGATCCACGACATGATGAACAGGTTTCCGTGGAACGTCGGCGACGAGAAAAAAATTACTGTTGTGTTGTCCGCGTGGCCGTCAGCCTCGCGATGACGGATACCCGCCAAAGACACCATTTTGTTCCACGCTCGCTCCAAGCTAGTGATTTCAACGCATCACCAGTTTGAAAATACGCCCCTGGTCCAGGAATACCGATCTTCTACAGGATTATTTGTAATTATTAAGGAACTCGAATGCAGCTTTGCCGTTTGAAATTGGTAATATTATAGTTGGTTTAACTTGGAAATAATAGTTTCGAGTAAGGTAAGCTCGGGAGAGATGTTATTATACAATGTCAGTAACTCAAAGTAAGAGTAGAAGATATAATTGACAGCTTCGTTTCTTTAACTTCAATAATCATAGGATAAGAGAATATTTGATAGATTTGTTGGTGTAGTGGAAAGTGAAATATAATAATTCTAATATAATATTTAACTAAATGTTGGGTAATATTTGTTAGCACTTGGATGATTTTATGACAAGATGAATGTGCTAATAAGAAATAACAATATTGTAGCGATATGCTTATTAACCTTACCCCATGCTATTTCGCAGAAACTCGTTCCTTCGTAGAACAGTCCAACTTGTTTAGAAAACCGAACACTAAATTATACCCACTCTGCTCATTCGTGGAAACTATTCGATAGCGTGAGAAACGCAAACACTCCCGATGCAATGGAACGTTGTATCGAACTGGCGAATATTTCATTGGTTCGCAGAAATCGTCGATCCGGATTATATCTCACTCAATAAAAGCGAACATTGTACCATCTGTCTATACAACAAATCGATAAGAAGAAAAAGGAGACAACGTACAACGCCAACAGTCGACAAACGAAAATTAATATCCTGCAGTATCGTGGTAGCAAGATTGTCAAAGGAGTCCATTTAAAAAGTAATTGAACGCATGCAGAGTACCGTGTCTCGTCTTCGATTAAGATACCAGGTATCACTGTCACGGTCGGTGGAATTGTAATTAAATTTTTCCTGCACATTTAAGGAAGATTATGAAACGCGGTGTGTTCCGTGTCAATAATCGATGCTCTTCTAATCCTTTCGGAGAGACGCACGGTCGTGTCGAGCAGTGACACAGGTCCCCGAGGGCATTCGATTTAATCTTGCCAAGGTGAAAAAAAGGGTTACACAGCCTCGGCCGAACGCATTTGCCTCTGATAAATCCAATCAGATCGGCTGTCGACACAGAGATCCTTCCTTCCTTCTTCTACGCTCGAATCCAGCTCTTTCTTCTTTCGCCTTCTTCTTTCCAGCCACAAGCTCTCTCCCGGTTCGTTCTCCGTTCTCTCGGTGTAAACTAGTTTTGTGAGAGGGATAAAAAGAACCAGTGCATCCTCGAGTGATCACATAATCGTGCGTTCACCCCGAGAGACCAGGCCTACGCGATCTTCCCTCCCCTTTCTTCTCCACCGCATCACTTCGCCGCTGACTTCTACATCGTCCTTTTCTTCCCTTAGATTTCTTCCTTGTCTTCCTCCTCGTTCGTGCATCTATTCGCCTGGCTGCCTGTGTTCTCTTTCGTCTTCGTCTTCTTCCGAGACTTCTTCTTCATCGTCTTCTTTCTTCTTGTCCTTGATTCTTCCTTTCCCCTTTTTTCCATCGGTTTATTTTGGGACGTCACTTCATGCTGCGTCCCATTCATCGTTTCGTGCTCTGAACTTCGTTGCAGCTTCCATAATATACCTCTTACGACGTTCAATTTGCTAAATTGCTCGTGGGTCTTCATCCCCCGTGTCCTTGGTATTAACGGTACAGCTTGTCGAGGAACGAGTTTCATAGGGCGAGCGAACCTCAGAGGCGGTCCTTTTGAGAGCTGTTTTTCTGCTGGAGTGGGGATAGGGACGAAGGTCCCTTCCAATGAAGTTATACGCCTTTTTAAATGTCGTAGAAATTAATTCGTTTAAATTTGATTTTTATAGATTTGGTCTGAAGTTTTTACATTGATTATAATTATTTGCGATTGTATATTTAATTATAGAGATATACCCTTCCGCCACTAATTCGTTATATTTTTGCTTGATCTGTTTGCATGAATATTATAGTATTATGAATTATGCTTTATTACATACGAGCGATACAATTTTCATAGATTTACGTATATATATAATTGTTACTCAAGATCTAATTACATTTGCTATTCATCATATTTTTCGTTGTATTTATTTGCTTTATGTTTTAATGGATGTTTGTTCTTGAGATTCAAATTCTACTTGGTAATTCAATATTTACGTCGTTTATCTCTTCTAACCTTCCTATCCTATCTTCTTCTTCAGATCTTTTATTTCATTCTGTACTTCACGATGTGTTTCGCCTTCGCTGCCCCTGAAACTTTCGTTATCTTAACTTCAATCGTACTTCTCACTTTATTCTTCCTCGCCCTTTCGTTTTGTTCGTTTCTCACTTTTTTACTTAGCCTCTTTCTTTAAGCCCTCTTGAATAGTGATATGTTTTTTGTAGTCTACTTCTGCTTTATTCTCTCTTGCTTCCTTTTCTCCCTTCATCCCATTTACTTAATGGTTTCAAAAAACTTGTCTAATATCATATTCTCAAGATACTACATACCATTTATTTTCTTACAGAGCGAATTTTTTCTTTCACTCTCTGAATTTTTCATCTTTTTATTATGCTACTTATGTCATCTCACCATTATTACGAAGGAATGCCACTTATACTCTTATATTCTTATAATTATTTTAAATCATCTTTTCCTATACTTTTTAAACTCTTATTATATGGACGTTTTCTTTTTTTTTTTTTTATTTTTACAACTTTTTAGTTTCAATTAAATAGCGATTCTGTTTTATATCTTTACACTGTTTTTATGTTATTTATATCATTCAACTGTAATTTATTGTTACTAAAATTGTATAGTAATATAAACGTTATAATTGCACTGTAATTATTATATTTCCATAATAATTTTGTAATAATTTTTAATAACCTTCGAGTCACATTTTTATTAACATTTATATTCCGCAGGTTCCTTATTTCACTTTTTAATTATAATTACACGGTGACCTTATTTTATGTGGCTTTCGTTTCTCTTAAATCTTGAATCGTAACTATATTTTATCATGTTCTTATTTTACCCTTTCCCTCACCTCATCTGGCTCACAGGAGTAATCACTTTTACTGCTATCTGCAGCTGGCTGATCTCTCTTACCCTGCCAATCTCTCTTCTCTATCGTGTATTTCTATCGTCGATCGAATCGTCTTTCGCGCGAATCGGGCCACGATACACCGCTGATGGAAGTTCGATTGTTATCTCGAAAGATTAAAGCATCCAGTCGAGATGTAGCAGACTACTGGCTTGAAAATTTCCTTTTCTCACGGCTCGCTGATCAAACTTTATTGGCATATGAGAAGAATGATAATCGTTGGTTTATCTGCTTCAACTTGAAAAAGAAAGGCACGCGGACATCATTGCAGTACCGATATGAAAGGAAATTTGCGAACCAGCTTTCGCTGCGGACAATTTTATATCGAGTTTCGATTATTAAATGCATCGATTCGTAGCAAGCAATACTTAAAACTTTATAAATTATGGTAAAAAAACAAAGAGAACTTTATTGCGTTAATTTTTAATTATCACCAGCTTATTGGATCTATAAAGAAAATTAATGCATTTTTAGGACACTGAAATGTTTGCGCCTTTTAATCAAAAGCATTTGTCGAGCTGATCGATTTTACTTCTTACAATTTTTCCAATTTTAACGGTCGAATCCGTGTGACTAGGTAACATGTAACTTAACAAGACAAACGATCTCTCTCTATCTCTAAAATTTTATTAACTAAAAGAATGCAACATAAACAATCCTATTTCTAAATTCCAACGAAGGTTTTACAAAAGCAATGTTCGTAACATTATGAACATTTATGTACCTTTCAAGCAGTAGGAAATAATATGATACATTAAAAATAGCTAGAAATCTCAAACAAATACCAAGATCCTCTCTAACCATAAATGAGTATTTACAAGATACAATAAATAATGGAAAGGATAAAGCAAGTGAGGATTTAATATCTTCGATACCGCTGAAAGCAATACGAGCCACTACCACAGATAGTCTCAAACAAACTGGAAACGTTATTTTCCACGTTGCTCGTAATCGATGTTATTAATAATTTGAAAAAATACACTCACGTTTCTCCAACCTTCGATAAAGTCATCAAATTCGCGCCTACGCTGTGAAGTCCGACCGATCGATCGCCACGCCTCCCTAAACGTTGGTCAAGAACCACCAAGGAAATCCGAAGATATAACCACAGAAGCATCATCGAAATTTTTTCTCCATCCGGCGAAGATCCAGTTCTCCGATTCCATCTAATCGGTTCACGAGTCTATCAGCCGATCTTGAGTCTCATCGCGCTCTTATCTTCGCTGGCCAATAATTATGTTCCAGGCGGTGAGACACGATAGATCGGTGAGATCGATCGGCGAGATCGTTCGCGATTAGAGACGGTCGTGTCGCTGGAAGGGACAGGAATCTAGCGGAAAGATACGAATTCGCGAATCGAGCAGTGCGTGCACGACCAAACACGAATAAGCGATCCGATTTATCGATCGCGATCGAACCGGTCCTGGGAGCAGGCTCTTTCAGCGGATCGAAACGACAACTTCCCTCGACCAAGGCGATCCACGCGTGGGAAAAGTATGAAATATTCGGTCGATTGAAAAGTTTATTCACGGAATCAGATAGAAAGAAGTATTCGAACACTTGTAGACGTCGTCTGTGAGTATATCACGTGTGTTGCACGAAATATTCTGAAATTTCATTAGCCTTGTTATGAGGCTTGGTCATCATGATTAGTTAGAGTATTGGGTCGACAACTAAGTGATTGTGGATTTTGTTATTAGGTGGTACTGACAAAATCCACAATCACTTAGTTCCCAACTCAATAAACTAGAATTACAGTCTGTCACACAAGAGCGTGTCTGCGATATCTGCGAAACCTGACACCTAATCAGAATGAGATAAAAAGAATGTAAACAAACGAAAACTTCTCTAATACGCGTTGCTGAATACCTTTCAATTTCATTTGAAACAGTGAAAGGAACAGAGCTTTTTAATATGAGTGCCGCGTACGCGAAACGTCGAAAATCGTCTGGCATGGGCGAATGAAAACAGAGATCGTGATTGGAGTAATATAATATTCACTGATGAATCTTCGTTTTGGGCATGGTGTCCTATTAGGCGTGCTTGGACTATCCATGGAAGAAGGATGATTCAAAGAAGTGTAAAACACCCTATAAAAGTGCATGTTTGGGGTTGCTTTAACGCACGCGGTTTTGGGACTTTGTGCGTCTTTACAGACAATCTGAATGCACAAAAGATGGTGAAATTGTACCAAAGGGGACTTCTCACATCCGTGAAACGTTGGTTCAACCAAACCGAGGACCAATGGATATTGCAAGAAGACAACGACCCTAAACATCGAAGTCGCATCTGCACCCAATGGAAAGCGAAAAACGCCATCACAGTACTTCCTTGGCCATCGCAGTCCCCTGATGCAAACCCTATCGAAAATGTGTGGTCCCTAATGAAATGCAAGCTGAGAGGAAGACGTATCACAAAAATAAGAACACTTGTACATCACATTTGAAAGATATGGAGGTCGTTACCAGAATCCTACGCTCAAAAATTAGTCGAGAGTATGCCGAAACGATGTCAAGCTATAATCGCTAATGGAGGAGATTGGACACCCTACTAAGTAATAGCGTATTAGTGTTTTAGATGTAGATTCAATTCATATAAATTTTTTTACAAATATATAAATATTTACAGAAATATCGCAGACACGCTCTTGTGTGACAGACTGTAGTTAGAACGTTGAGGGAGTTAAAAACAAGTCTGAAAATGTATGTTGAAACTAGAAGCAGTCTATTTGCAAACGTAGATCGTCTATGAGTTTCTTGTAACCGAATTTGGCGAATGACGAGGTAAATTCGAGTAAAATATTCTTTTCGCTTAAATAACGTCACCGCACGTTACGATGATAGTTTTCTGAAAAACTCAAAGTAGCTTTTGCAAAATACTTGGATTATTTATTTTTCTCGTCTGATAAACATCGGATTGAACGATGGGCCAATGAATAAGAAAGACGGGGATAAAGATTATTGCTAAGATCCAACATTTTTCGTTCAACACTCCAAGATACTACGAAGTGTTCAAACAATCAGATACGATGGAACGCAAGTTAGAGCCGATACCATGGAAAACTGTGTAGCAGTTCTACCATTTCTCGTTTTTCATGCCCGCCCACACAGTAGTAATTATAGCGAGTAATTAATTCCTGCGCCGCGAAAAATGTGTGGTAATAGCGCAGTTGATAAGGAGGTGGTTGTAGATGCGAAACGCTATCTCGAGGACGATCCATCGTTGAAGAAATGGTGGTGCGTTCCGAGAGAACCGAACGTTCGATACACTGATTGTGCGAATTCTAGCTCGTTTAAATGGAGGTAGTCATGTGATAGAGTATAGATGGATGATGTTGGTTGTTGTTAGAGAAGGTGAATGAAGAAGAGAGTGGTTCTATCTAGGTACGCTATTGGAATAAATTGGTGATCGTAATTGGTGATAATGTCAGTTAGTAGTAGTAGAAGAAGAAGAATTGGAAAAAACAAATATTACAGACGATTGTGCTAGGCATGAATTTTGTTGGAAATACATGTACGTATAGGCAATGAATGCTTACGTTTATCACGTAATTTTAATGAGAATCGTTGATTATTTTTCGTAATTTGTATAACTTGGAGAAGATTAGATTGAATTTACATCTGTAACTAAATTTCTGAGTTGATATATAATATATGATAATATTTTTAATATAAACAATAGTTTCTATCCTTGTATATCAATAGACGTAATTTTATTGGAAAATGTTATTGGACTGAAATATGAGATTCTGTATATGCTATTTTCCTATAAATAATCTTTAGAAATGGGAAAGATTTGTTAGGAAAAATGAAATCTTATGCGAGAAAGATATGCAAATCCATTATGTATAATATATTGTACGCAAATACAGTTTACGATCGTAATTAGTGGAACAAAACAATTTAGACGTAATTAACATTCTTCTTTCCATCGTTCTATGAAAGTAGGTACAGTTTAATATTAAAAACTTTTTAACTATTAACGGTATATTTAATTAATATTCGCTCTTCTTTCATTTTATGAAGCCACTTAACGTCACACATTAAATACCTTCTGACATTATTAACGGTACAGAAACTAATTAAGCTACAATTATTTGTTACAAATTTAATCCACGAATATGTTAAAAAGATGCACAACAAATACAAAGTATAAAAATTAAAATTGGAAATAATGATAATTAAAAATTAATTAATAATCCTCGCTTTTATTTCCGTTCGAACAGCTTTCATTGTCGATAAAATTCAACTACAACAGAGGCTGGTCTGCACGAATATACTAACCAAAAACTATTCAAATACAATCGCGATAGTAGTCGTATATTATGATACTAACGAATCTACACAAAATTTTGTCTAATATGCACAATATATTTATAAAAGTATTTCTATAATTCCTCGTATACTTTTATGAATTACTGTATTTTTTCTCAAACAAATCCACCAAAAAACGTCGTTCGATCAAAAAACCTGTAAACCTGTTTCGAAGCTAACCGTGGATGGAAGATCTGTGAGTAGCGAATGATTTTATTTAAATTAGTATTAAAGGCTGGCCGATCGGAAATGTCATTACGAAGGTATAAAACTAATTGCGATTAATTCGCTGTCAGTTACGGATACTCACTATATGTCGTGAAAATATCGGCCGGATGAAGTATAAACGACGCAGAATGCTAATGCACGTGGCCATTAATCTCGATTGGAAATTTATTCGTCGAACGGTTTTATCTCGATCGCGTTAATATCGTCGCTCGATCGCGTTAATATCGTCGCTTGATCATTGTGGTTAACACCGTAAATCAAATCGGTTTCGCGCTATCTAACAAGCAAACGAACAATTTTGTTGTTTACGTGTAAATTTTCGCGAAACTAAACAGTTTAACCAGATCTAAGAATCGCGTATATTTCTGTGTTATCGTGTACCATATACTCTACTAACGAGCCTGTAATTAAGATTCTTACGGCTACGTTATCGTACAGAAAATGGCAGAAACATTTCAACGAGATATAGAATCTAACAATGAGAATAAGAGTACATCGAATTGAATGTGATTATCTTGTTCGTTGAAAAACAGACAGTCGGCTGTAACATTGAATTAGAAAGAGGTAAAGTCGAACTTGGCCAACGAGCTCGAGTTTATGCGATAACGTTAAGGTTTATGGTGTAATAAATGACATTATAAGAAGGGATTTGCGAGTAGTTAGAGTCGAAGAAGAAATTGCGACGAATGTTAATAAATATTTACAAGAGTTAATGAATTATCTTAATATGCAGTAGAAAAAGCTATTAGAAAAATATAATGGCACACGAGAACTCGAACGATTTATATCATTAGATACAGAAGGTAGATTAGAAGATCATGCAGATCTTCGATATAATTGATGGGACATTTGAACACAGATCACGCTAGCCGGTTAGAAATATATTCATCTTTTAATTATTTTATGTATTATGCTTGTATCAATTATGGTTTATCGTGAAGATACAACAGATTGTACATAAATTTGTAAAATATCTGTTACAAATATAATATACAATGGAAGGCGTAAAAAGGAATCTGATTAGATTTGAGATTGAAAGTTCCAAAGGGAAGAAAAACATAAAATCTTCTCTGTGGAATCTTTCCTCGAGAATTTTAAACTTGCGTGCTTATAAGAAAAAAAAATGAAAAATATATATCTCATCGACTCTGGCCTAATATATCCAAATTTTGTCGTGATATTTTTCTTTACGAGTCTAAGCTTTAAATTAAAGATTACATTATTTTATTACAGTTCGTCAGATCTTTCAAAAGATAGCAATGTTGTTAAAAGAATACCGGAAAGTGCTAAGAAATTATAAAATAAAATTAAGTACATCTATAAAAGTAAATCATGTATTTATTTACTCAATTTTTCTCCTACAATTAGAACTGTACAACAGATTCCATAATTACATAGGGACTTCCTTTCAGAAATTTCTATATGTTTAAACATAATACATTACTCTTACCTACTGGACGGCGATTTCAACAAGGTTCTAATTACACGAGAAATAAAATCTGGCTATGAAACTAACATGGAAAAAGATCATTTCAATTTACGTTTTGCTTTCTCTTAACTGCACGAACACATTACTAAATTAAAAAAATCTACCATCACGGGTGCATCATCATTTAAAGAGGGTAAACTCAGCAGAAGTTACAACGGAATACAAATTGCGCCGGGATGCAATATCTCAGAGCGGAGCATTCCTTCGTGTAAACACACAAAGAACGCAACTCCCTAACATAAATCCAGCTAAACCCTTAAACGAGCAAAACCTCGAGCAGGACTCCGCCAAACTAGGCATCAACAACATCTTCTGCTAAGCTGTCAGCGATCCAACAGTTGCAAACGCCGCGTTCCAGGTACTTTATCGCGAGAGTAATCCCCCGCACCACGTGAAACACGGCGTTTCCTTAACATAAATTTAACGTCAATCAGAGACACTAGTCGATTTCTCTGTGATTTCGTGTGCGCGTTGCGGGGGTGCCAAGGGCGTGCGTGTATCAAACGCAATCGAACATAAAAGCGAGATCGCGCACGAGCCGCAGAGATGGAAAAAATGCGCGGAGGCTCGTGTAGGCGTCGAGTTAATAACCTTACGCCTCGTCGTATTAACGTCTTCTTACGGGAAATTACGAGCTATGTGAGATTCGCGTGGTGCCACGAGGCCGCCTCTCGAACCGCCATAGGATCGATAATTATCGGTTTCACGAGACGCGCCGCGAGAATACTACGCCTAATTGCGATCTACAGGGTGGTTTCAGTGGACGAACACGTTGATCTCCGTTTTCGATGGCTAAGACTGTTTAGAGTTTAAAGCGAATGTTCGTCTCGTTCGAATTTCTACCGTTTCGCTTATTCTATTTATCTGCGGGTATCGTTATAAAATTCCTGCTTACATTGATAGTTATTTAATTTTAATTTAATTGAATTACTCTCCTCGTTTGAAGTTCTTATATTAAAATATAGCACTTTTGTTGAGGAAAATTTCTAAATAGTATATTAAAATATATTGATACGTCGTTTAAAATAAATTATTTTGCGCTAAGGGTGATGTAATAATTTTGTTTGCATTTTCATTGGTTTAATAAATTAAACTCACGATATTTGCTGGTGTGTGCTATTAATCGTAATTAAGATGATAATGTTACGATAAGTTAAAATAAATTGTATTGTATACTGTGAAGTATAAAGTAGAGAAAATATGAAATATGAAATGTAGTATAATATAAAAGAAAGACGAGAGATTTATCGTAGAAATAAAAAGTTAAGAGTGAAAAAATCGAGGCTATGGTAGCTGTAAATCAGAGAAATATCCTTCAACTTCTGCTCTTTCTCATGAGACAATAAAATTCCTAGACTTGTTATATCACTTAAAAGAACCTTTTATTTAACTTTAAACGTTGCATACGCTTATAAATTTGACGAGGTTACTTTGGAATAACCCTATACATCAGTGTGAGTTTCACGAGACGAGTTGACCTTTTCTCTAGTATTCTTCGTTTGACATTGTTCCACGCTTTCACTTTTCAATTTTATATTAATTTTTTAATAATCATCCATAAATCCGATACAGTGCCTATAACATATGCGATGGTAATGCGGTTCTGATGTTATTTAAAGGTAACCTACATTCTTAAACTTACAACTCATAGGTGACAGATTAGTTGAAGCATTCATCATTATGTAGCGACATACACGATTCTAAAATATATATAAATGAGATATTATCAATTTGTTCCAGCATGAATTATTAATTACAATCTTAATCCTGGCGTCAGATGCCTATACGAAATACGAAAAATTGAGCCAGATATATAATTAACGCTAGAAAGATCAGTCACATTTATCTATCAAAAAAATTAGCAACAATTAGATATTATTTTCTCTAATATGTAATTATCTACAAGTTTTAACTTGAAAGAAAGGCAAGTTTTAAAGATAAGAAAGAACGATAGTTCTTAAGATATGGAAAGAATACTTATACTTAAAAGGATTACCAGTGAAGAAGAACTTTGGTATTTCTAGTATTAAATAGTTAGAAATTTTCACTTCTATTCATATTGTAAATGATATACTATTAAAACATCACACGATTGCGATCATAAAATCTATTTAATTATGTCCCTCTTCACTCAATTCTGAATATCATATTCCAGCTTAGAATTTCAAAAATTACGTCATCAAACTCTCAATGTAACCAAACTCCTCTGTTCACCGCCAATGATACCTAAATTATTCCTCTTATAAACCCTGACTTCCACAGTAAGCTGGAAGAAGTATAAGGCAACAAATTTCAAACAAACCTTCACTCGATTCTGGATATCATTTTTCAGTTTTCAATTAAAAAAATCACGCCATCAAAGTCTCAACGTCGCTAAACTTTTACGGCTATTCACCGCCATCGACGCCTAAATAATTCCACTCGTAAAACTTCGCTACCATAGTAGGTTTCGACGAACATAAACCAACAAATTTCAAATAAACCTTCTTCGAAACTCAAGGAACCATACCTGTGCATCACCATTCCATTCCATTCTTCACGGTCTCCAATTTGACATATTCACTGCCATGGCGATCACTGAGCTTTTAATCTTCGTGTTGTTTCCCAGATAAATATTTCAAAGTGCGTATAAGCGCTTGAACATCCTAAGATTATTCTTATTTTTGAACATTTTATTTTATTTGTAATACTTTATTTTAAAAGAAAGAGTAATAAACGAACTGCATTGGTGGTAGATAAAAACGTAGTATTTTTATTCCTGAAAATTTTCAAAATGATTTCATGAGTACATTAGACCGTATTGAAGCACGGCAAGGAATATTAAAGTAATTGCCAGCACAATCTCCACAGAATGTTGTCATTTTCACGTACGAGTTTCTGCAAATTATCGACCTTCGCGTTCTGTCTTCACAGCATCTTTCGCATTATTGCTTGCTTTAGCGCGTGTTCCCATTTTTACTTTATATTTCGTATTATAAGCGTATAAGAGCCGGGGACCCAAGAGACGTGAACGGAAAGTCCGTGAAAATACGGTGTGCGTTAACGAGAAATTCCAGGCTGGACGAGGTTCCCAAGTATCGTAACGTTTACGCACGTCGACGAGCTACCGTGGCGCGACGCATAAAGACGAAATAATAATAATAAAAAGAGGAGTGGCGTGGCAGGGAGCCGATCGGGAATGGCACGGACGTGCAGCTGGTTAGCGCACACTTGCACACATTTACCCTATGAAAGATAGGATGATGGCGCACGTAGGACGCCACATTCAAACGACTTCATTACCGTCAAGACAGAGTGCTAATTACCGCGGCTCGTTAAGCGTCGCTAAATTGTTGACAGTATCCACGCTGTGAGCTGCGCGTTTACCAACCGCGTAACGACTGAATTCTTGGCCTACAAAGTGATCGTAAATGATTCCGACTATCGAGCACATAAGCCGATATGCGTCTCCTCGTTGAATAACGGACCGAGTCGTGCAAGAACGAGCCCTCGAAACCGTCCAACAGATCGTACACCGTTGATGATTCCTGGTAATGGTGATCGAGCCGCGCAAATTACGTCTCCGCCGCTATACGGGTTCAAGAAGCTGTTCGCGAACGAAGATGACACTTTAACTGACCACGTTTTGCTGAGAATTTATTGGCACCGTGTAGCTCAGCCGATTGGTTTAGGGGCGTCTCGTAGCCTTCTAATGGTATGCGAGAAACAGAAACAAGCGTTTAAGGTGTTATGTATGAAACGAAGTTGCCTTTTTTTTCTCGTTACGCGATCCTGCAGAAATGGGTTGTTTGTCAACGTCAATTGGGCACCAGGCAGACCTATTTTATATTTTTACGCTGTTTTGAAATTGCCAAGGGAAGGTTCTTTGGATGAGTTACATATATGAAGTTTGCTGGTAGTACCTAAAAGGGATCGAGAGATGTTGCATTGTTAACTATTCTGCTAGCAAGATAATGTTAATAGGCTAAACAATTGATGGAATCTTTGTGGAATATTACGTATTAAGATTATTATGGTATATTCATATTTTGTAAGTCAACCTTTTCAGACACACTAGTACACTTTTATGTACACTTTCTTTTAATTCAAATTTATACGTATGTACGTGTTTCCAAAAGATACAATGTATATTATTCTGAATAGATATTTCCTGAGTATATAAAATTCTTTGATAAATAGTTCATCATTTAATATGTACGTGTATCGTTTTTCTTGGAAAATATAGAAAGTAATTCCTGTTAGTCTTTAGAAGTTCGTATCTGAAGAAGTCAGCAATATATTTCTCTTTTAATAATTTCTCTTTTTTTTTCAACCACATATTTAACACACTCATAAAATATTAAGAAATCTCTTTGACAGTACTTACGTATATCTCAAACACATATGAATTATAACTAAGTAAGGTATAGGTAATTATAACTAATAAAGTCATATATATTTAACTTAAACTCCTATCATTCCATGTAAATTCAGAATCGTTTGTTCCACTGCATTTAGCTGCCAGATCTACAGATCTAAGTGGCAAATTTTTTAAACAATGATTTCTAAAACAGATATCAACCCCATGAAGTCTTCAATTATCTATCTCTTGAGCAAGCTAACCTGCTCGTTACCCTATCTACACGTAAATCTATAAATATCGAAAAACTTTTAAAATACTTTCAAATCTAACATTATGCCAGAGAAAAGAACGATACGGTCGAGCACTGGATAACATGATAACTCCGGGGAGATTTGATCTCCACCTGTGCCAGGTCGAATTCCGATCTTATTCTCGGCTGGCTCTAAGAAACGAATGCAGATCGACGTTCGATAAAGAGACGGGACAAGCGGGTAATTTAGCGTGGAGCACGAGGCTGGAATGTTTACATAGAGAGTAATGACAGGCATCGGGCAACGCGAAGCCACGATGTTCGACCGCAAATCGATTTCACCGACTATCGTCCGATCACTGGCTGCCATATTCCAGAGACACATTCGTCTACTGCAAGACTCATTTCAGTTGCATCATTCCACCAAACAAATTTTCAACGAACGAGTTATTATTTTTATTATTTCTCTGAAAATAATGCCGATTGCTTCGTCTGCTGTATCAATTCGGCGTTCGAAGATGTTAAAATGTGATTTTTGATAACGATTTCTTGGATATACAAAACGATATAGTGATAAAACCGGTTGGAAATTATGCGTTAGAAGTACGTTGGAGTAGGAAATGTTGGAGTAGTGAAGGTTACGTTGTAAATTCGTTTAAAGTGAACTATGGTGCAGTAACAAATGAGTTTATCCGTTTTTTAGAGCAGTGAAATAATCTATGGGAAAATATTGGATTGCAGTAAGAAACTGACGTATTCATTTAAAGTCTGTTCATACCTACTGCTGAGAATGAATCATTCCGAGAAGTTTAATATTCTTATCTATATTTGGCTATTTGTCATAGTCATTATCTTTCATGGTGTAAATGAAGCAAATAGTTAGAAATTATAGATCATGATAAAATCATGAATTACAGTTTCTGAAATATTAATTCTTCGAACTATATCTGCAAGACGTAAGTAAGGTTCTGCGTTCGTACTCGCAGAATATTCGTCTTCTACACTGTAACATTTAAATACGTAGCACATGGTTGTTCTATCACGGTAGACGATGAAATTTCACAACTCATTATACGCGCACATATAATCAATAAAAGTATGTTCCACGCATCTAAAACACTACACTGATTGCCGATACGCATTATAAAAACTAGATCCAATTAAACTTCATCATTTTGTTAATCCTTTCGTTCAATTACTTCCACGACCTTACAATCAACCGAGGCCCATCACCGTCTCGATCGTGAGCTCGACAGACCCGACAGTATGATGCGTAAAGAAGTCAGTCTAATAGCGGACGATAATCGAATTCCGCTAATTGAATCACCCATGAACGTCTGCGTGTCCCTAATGAATAATTCTAACCGGACTTTTCGCGCGTCACGTTGCATCTATCGTGTCCAAAGTCTGCGTACCTCGTCGGCATTTGGAAGCGAGTTTTCTTTTTACCAAACGAAACGATTCACGAAGCGATGGCAAAGCGAATGCAGAAAACAGCAAGAAGGACAGATTCGTTCAAAGGAAATGACGTGTAATCCCTTTAATCGTCGATGGATAAAGTAACCGATAAGCATAATTAGCTGCAGCCGGACGATAGCCAGATTAAACGACGCAAAGGAGTAGAATAATTAGATTACCGGTTTGTACTTGGCGCGCCTCGCGTTCGAAAAAAGAGACGAAGACGATCTTCGATTTACGCGTGCTTGCGCATTCGTGCCTCTCTTCCAAGGCTGAGACTGTAGAAAAAAAGCTGAATGGAAGGGCGTCTCCGTCTCTTTTCAATTGGATTCCACTTCTGCTGGTCGAAGCCGCGAACGAACGAAGAGAAAATGCAATCGAGATAAATCAATCCGCGGCTGGTGGACGCGGTTCTTCGCTACCATTCTCCCTTCTTTCCTTCCTTCCATTCCGCGGACATCGTGTGGACCGAGGATTGGAAGATTGCCAATCAGGATTACAAACGGACTCGCTGCGGATTCAGAATCGCCGGCCGATTTTTATCCCGGCGGCTCTCTCTGATTGACCGGATGCGTGCGCGATTTTTACCACGAAATTAGATACAACCAGCTCGCTGTTGGATCGAATCGACCCATCGGCTGTGTTAATGTCCGAGCTCTTTAACATTGGAAACGACGAGCCTCGGTCGGACTTCGATTTTCAATCGGCAGAAGATGTACCGAGAGGTCTGCTCGTTCGACGAAAAAGTGGAAAGATTTGGAAAGCAGCGAATCCGGGATGGAATGACGCAGGTGTTTGAAAAAGCTCGTTTGTTGCAGCTGGTGGTTTGGCGTACGGGATTTTGTGACAGATTCTGTGTACGGGATCTCATTTTGACGAAATTCAGCGGTTTTTAGCGTGCATGTTACTATGGAAACGATTGCATGTTCCTTTCAAATGAGATAAATGATCTTTCTGGAATTTATTTCTTTTTATTGTTTAGTTGGATGTATGGTATGGACAATTATAGCTGCAATTCGTTATTTATGTATATAGACCCTTCTTATAATGTTATTTCCTAAAAAAAATAGTTTGAATAAGCAATATATCTTTTTCTATAAATTTCATGTATATCTACTCATATAACAATTGAAAAATAATTCGTACAACATTTGATTTATAGCAAAATTAATATAACGTTATTTATAACTGATAAGAATGTTCGCGTTATAGAATCATTTTTAATATAGGACTATGTATAATCATATACCCTTGATATCTTTTCCAAACACGATATGTAGCGTTATATATTTCATAATTCTCACATTGTAACAGCCTTAAAAATTCTTACTATTTTACGATATTAAAAAAACACGTAACAAATTTCAATGTACCATATATTGATTCAATAAAACACTGTAAAACAACATAGCCAATCAAGAAGAAAAGAAATAAATAAATGATTAAAATTATTAATAAATTACCGATACACGTGTATTTTATCAACACTACAAACCAATAAAAATCCACACAAGTAGAAACTTATTTCACCCCCAGATATTATGAGAGATACTCTACGTTGAATATTTCGTATATTTAACATGTAATGTGCATTCTGTGCGCTTTATACATTTAAACATGCCAAAAACGCCTAACTGTCCACGATATAGAATAATTAACCTGTTTCATCTGTGAGAGGAATTATCTTCGCAGCACGCAAAGCGTTTTACGGTTCCGTAGAAGGATTTTGTTCTGAGAAAGAAATCAGCAAGCATAAGAAAGAGAAGGCCTAGACAGAATCGGTGGTAGAGGAACTTTCGGGAGCATTAAAAGGACGAGCCGACGTCGGTTGGACGTGAAAGCACGGCCTTTCGCGCGATAAACGTCGCGGTGCACGAACGTATCGATATAATCGCGCTGGATCGCCGTTCGAGCCTCGGAGAAGGAGGGATTTATAGATCGACCGGGGCCATTAGATCGGATGTTTATTCAATGGACCGCTTTTAAATTGAAACGTCTCTCTCCGTCGACAATGTCGTTCCCCCCTACAAGCTGACACACGAAGCCGCTTCTGTTGCATACGAAACTGGCTGCGCATCGTACGCCACTAGACTCGCAAAGGAATACGATCGATAGCGAACCGCGAGCAAAGAGCCTTTCAGATCCGATCACCTCAAGAGGTTACCCCTTTGCCGAAGGGCGAGCCTTGCCCTCAGCTCCTAGTACAGCTAGTACGCAGGTATGCTGCATATCTAATTGTATTTTTATGGAAATTGTGCATAGTTTCTTTCTAAACACGTTTGAGACAGGGACAAAGTAGATTTATAATTTATATGGGAACCTCGAGTAAGGATCGGTGGTGTATTTTGGTAAAGGTTGAATTAACAGTAAAGAATAGCTGTACAATTTTTCTTTGGTGCGAATAGTTTGCAAATATTTTGTCGTTTGTTTGCAAATACGTTGACGCAGGTTTACGTGTTTATGACAAAATTGAATATGTAAAAAAGCATGCAAATCGATTGAACGGAATGAGAATGATAATCGAATATTTGCTTCTTAAAGGATTGTTATAAATGTGTGACTGATTGTCAGACGATATACAATTAATAGGCGTATTGGTAACGTTTTTTGTATTCGAATTCATCATAACCAACGAAGGATATTAAATTGTATCTATTAAAAATATAATTACATTCCCACATTTTTCCTCTAAGAGATTAGTTTCATTTACCATTAGAATTTGTGACTTAAGAGATTATCATATTGTAATTTCTGTAAGCAACTTAACTTTTTCATGCAATATATTTAAATATATTTCAATATATCCAGACGGTAAGATTAATTTCAAATCAACTACTTTTTCCAAAAGGATAACATTCTTTTCCTAACAGAGATATAAAAAAGCTTCTGAACTTTCTGATCAAATTAATCGAAACCAACTGTATTTACACGTTTATTAAACAATATCTCGCTCAACTTCTCCGAAACCTTGAAAACATTCCTCTACATAATAGCGTTTCATTTTCCCCGAAACGATACAGGCCATGAACAATCTCCCATTATCCGTCTCGATTGCCAACTTTAATTCCTCGATCCATTCTCGCGGTGAAGAGTACTCGCGCGATCGTTTAACCCGCCATTACTCAAGGGTTAATCTGGCGATGATCTCTTGCCGATATTCGAACGAGCCCCGTACTATGGACACGTCCAGGCGATTTGCAAGCGATCGGTGGCATCCATCGCGGAGAATCTGGACGTGATGAACGACACCAGGCTCTGTGTGTCACGCAGCAAAAACGAGACGCGCTGTGGCGCATCCTCTCGTAATGTATCGACAACGTTTCGCGTCGCTCCTCGTATACAGCGGGTAATGTAATACGAAGAGTAGAAAGCTTATATGGCGCGACTTGATCACAGTGCCACGAAATATTGCCGACGAATTGACGGTGCATGGAACAAAGAAAACGAACGTTACATAGTGTATACATAATTCGACGCGTGTGTTTTTCATTCTTACGAAGTCAACGATGGAAACCGGTAACGTAATATTCCGCGTGGCGTTCGTTTTTCACGCGAATCGACGCTGAACGATATCGAGACCGACTGGTTCGTTTCGATGAAAGGTAGAAATCCTCTCGATGGTACCAGTTGATGGGATGGCTTTTCTCCCCTTCTTCCTTTTTTTTTTCCCATTTTGTTTTTCGTTTCTTCAGTTTCCATTTGAAGTGGAAGAGGTTCCACGGTGTCGTGGAAAAACTGGAATGGATTATGTATTTTTTCTTCTTTCCTCGAGAAGGCAGATGGAGGGAATTTGAGGAGGAAAAAGTTTAATGAGACGTAATGTCTGCTATTTTCTTACGTATTTTCTTATATGTATACATATATCTTGTATACGCGCTGCTTTCTTATAACATTGAACTTTACGTTGAATGTAATACAGGGTTGCGTTTCGTGTTTGAAGGGTATTATGCAGCTTCTGCTTGGGAAATTGATTCTTTTTTATTAGATCGGAGAAAAAGCGGTATAACACGGGCCCGTTGAAGAATAGATTACGAGGGCAGAGACCATGCATTTCAGAAGAATGAACTGTCAAGCTTTATGTTCGAGTTATACGTTTCATTTCATCCTATGCGTTTAAATCGTATCTGTTGTATTTAATCATAATTTTATTATGACGTGATTTTAATGCACGAGTTGAAAAAGCGAATCAAAGCACGTTTACTGTAAAGAAAATGATATCTCAAACGTAATATTATCTCGTTCGTATCTATAGTTTTCGTCGTAGGCAGCTATCAGTGAACTGTAGCTACGTTTTTTGAATAAAGTCTACTGCATTAAATCATTCTGCAATATCATAGAAGCTTTCAAGATTCATGTTAAGATATTTTTCCGCACGATAACATATTTGATACTAATACTTTGCTCTTGAGTTCGTAAATGATTACGCAATATGTAATAAAATATAAATTATGAAATACGTAATAGTAACAATAACAGTAATGGTAGCGAAACTAAAGAAAAATTGTACAAAAGAGAAGGATAAATAATATTTAGCAGAAGACTGTTTTCTAATAATAATAAAACCAACACCACCGCTCACAATCCCCTTATAACATATTAACATATATATTTCATACTAATTACACGAATCAGTGTCCCTAAACGATCAAGCAAAATCCTTGCTCTTGCAATAAATTATATTTCTTCACGTTCTGCCATCACGTACGATTACCATATCGAACAGAGATGAACGGTTTCACAGAATTCCAACAAATTCTTCGCAGATGTCCAGCAGAAAACGTCCTTAACGAGTACTCAACGTCCACCATGGACATTTGTACACGTGACTTTTGCGTGTCGCGGGCAAAAGCATCAGCCTTTACAGGATGAAACGATCGTGCATCTGCCATCGTCGTCCAGTTTCTTCAGCATAGAACCGATAATCCTTTACGGCCTGTTTGACTGCTAGCATCTACTATTCGTTCTTCGACATTTTGCTCGTTTTAGGCGTTACTTCATTAAAAGATCGCATGTCCACGCGAGTATGCGTTTCTTTTGCCTCGTTGTAAGTTAAGCCGGTTATAAATGTCCGTTGGACCGGCGAAAACTAGCTACCGGCTCATCGAAACGCTGCCTGATCGATTTATATGGCTTACTAATCAATCGCGCTTACGGCGTTAAGAGATTTCTCGGTGCGAACCTCTTACAATGTCATTTACAGTAGAAACATGACGCTTTTCTTTGCCACGGCGAATGAACGGGTCAAGTGTTACGCGAAGAAACGAGTGAACATCGATTATCCTGATAAATAAATGCTATTAATCTTCTAGTTGCCGTGAGATGAATGGTGTTTGCTTGGAACGAAGTAAATGGGCGACGAACGGTTCGTTCGTATTGATGAGTAATTGAATTCGGTGAGAGCCTATTGCACAAGGGATGTTCCTTCCCTTTATCCTCTCCGTATTGAATTGTAACGTTTCCTCGTTAGAAATTGAGGAAAAAACGCTATGAGGATTTGTACTTTAATACGATTTAAAATTAAGATTGCTTGTGTAGACCTTGTGTATAACTCGATATAAAAATAATAAGCTTCGTTCTATTGATACTGGAATCTTGGATACAGTTATTGTGACCATTCTTGCTCTTTCTTATTCGATTTTAACACTTTGGTGCTCGATGATTTCTCGTATTTTTGTTAAAATATTGTGCACACAAATTTTGTGCTTTTATCTGTGATTTTTGATAAATTATCACACAAGTGTCCGCGAATAGAAATACGAATAGAAATGAATGAGAAATGAAAATATATACCCCGTTAGAAAACACTTAATTGATTATAAGACTGAACACAAAAATTATTAAATTATTAAAAATTATTGTTGTTAATATAAAAACGAAATGATCACTAACGGTTAAATGAAATTAAGTTTTTAAGGTTCTTAAGTCGAAATTATTAAATTCGCTACATAAACTACCTAATCTCTAATATTTTCTTCAGTTATATAATCATAGTCATAGTCCAATCGACGCGTAATACTGCCAGATCGCATGACCGCAAAATACATATTTCACGCTTTATCCGCAACCAGTTCGATAGGTCTTTGATTGCACAACGACCATAATCTACATTATTAGAATAAAATCGATCTGCCTTCCTCGTAATGTGAAAATTAAAATATCAACGCCGCAGTGTTCTCTTCCCATTTGGTTGTGCAATTTACAACATTGCAATTTATATATTGATTATATTTTTAACGCGAATTCAATCGAATTTGTGCAGCAGCCGGCTCAATGACAACATCAATGATTTTTCCACGACTTTTATGCTACATTTATCCACAGGGTGTAACCAGTGCACCATATAAGCTGTAATATCACGTCTAGTGGCAGCCTGATTTGTGGAATGCGCAATCCTAATACATTTTGATACTAACTTGAAGCGCTCAAGTTGTGAAATTTAAAATTTATTATTTGATACATTCGAATAATAATGATTCATAATTTATTTTTTTAATACTTTATTTCTTGATTATTTTATTTTTAAAATTTCTCATGAATATGTTAATTTTTTGTTGGATCGTTCGGATGAAGTTGTTTTATTCTTAATTCTAGAAACATTTAGAATTATTATTTCGTCCCGTAATTTATAAAACAAATTTGAATAGATTCTGTAGACTAACATCTGTTTTAAAACCTTCTTTTTTTCTAATTTTGAGAAAGTTAAGTAAACAAAGCTAGAGATAGCTTTCCTTTCATGCAAAATTTGTAAGATATTCTTAAAATAAATTAGCCATGCAAATGCATACAAGACTGGGAAAATAAATCGTGAATAATGTATAAATTAGCGTTAGGTTTTATCTATCCTTTAATTTAATTAGAATTTCTAATATATACAGAGTTGGAATAGGAAAGAAATTCATATTTTCAACTCTAAAAATAGTAAATATAGTTACGTTCATGTCATAAATCTAATTTATATAGTGCACTTTAACGGAGTAAGAAAATCACATTAGCATGTATAATATGGAATTATTACATAAAAAAGTTACACGTTATTCATTCTTTATTTAAACAAAAATATGTCTAAAGTAATAAAAACAAGAAACACTTGGTAGGATATATCTACTTTGTATCGCATTAGCTGCGTAGGATGTCTGACTCTGACTGCTAGTTTCCACTTACACTTTATTCGCGTCATTCAATCGGAACAAAATTATTATTGCAGAACAAAATTATTAAGAGCAAGATTTCATACATTATTATCGCGAATATCGTCTAAAGCTCTTAACACGTTACATTTACAAAGAGTACAAAAATTATTTATACATAATGTTATTTATTTTTCAAAGTAACGTTTTACAAGTTTCGCGTTTCATCTTCATATTAAATTCTTGCAATCATATGGCACTGTTACTAAATATCACTATAAATAATATGCTTGGGCCTAATTCACTATTACGTAAATGCTATAATAAATCGAATAACATACTTGTAATAAATACTTTTTCTAGTAAATATTTCTGGTCGCTATTATACACGCGTAGGATTATTAAGAATCTTAAATTTCCTTTCAATATTCCACGATCAACTTTCGCAATACAAGTTCTATTTTGAATAGCCTTCCAGGAATAATGAATAAGGCAATTAATAAATAATAGATAATATTCTTACTATGATTAACAAAGCTGCTAATGAAAATACATAAAATACTGTTCTAACAATTAAATCTTTGATTCTTGACCGTACCACGGGCCATAAAATTATTATTATAAATGAGATTTTAAACACCCTTTCCTTCCAGTAATACACATTAAATTAATGCACAATAAAATTTACATTCTTCTCACGGATATTCCTTGCAGTGAAGTTAATAAAATCTCGCAGGTGAGAAACGTTACACGTGACGAAGCGAAACTTAAACTACTTTGCCGAAGGGAAACGGACGCTACGATAAATTTTCACGAAACCATAAATGCAGGCATCCGAAACATCCCCTTGGAAAGTTATTTACAAAACCCACGTGTTCACGGCGATAGCGCAACCAGCGTGCACGTTGGTCACGCGTTCTATAAGTTCCGCGCGGTAGCAAAAACGTTAATTAACGTGACAGGCAAGTGGTAATATTAAGCTGGATGAACATTAAATCACAAACGAGTATGGGGCATAAATATTACAGCAATAATTGCTTGACCTGCCCATTTCCGCAATCGTAAAAACACGTAATTTACTTTGTCGACGGCAGGCACATAAGGAGAATATAACGGCAATCCATTACTAACGATGCCATTGTATAATTTATTGTAATTGAATAAATAGCGAGCTACTTCGTAGGAAAGATTACGCGGATTTTGTACAAAAAAATGTTGAAGAAAAAAAGAAATTCATCGATCTTTCGAATACAAATTGAAATCGATTTTTCACTGTGAAACTGGAACGATTTTAGATGAACACGACAAGAAAGTACTCAAAGTGGAAGACAAAAGTATTCATATAGTTAGCCTACTATGGAAATAAATACAAAAATAAAAGTTTCCATCAAAGTTTGTAAGTAGCTAATTAAAAAATTTAACTTCCTATCGCAAGCTACTAACCAGAATAACTAACGTCTAAATAAAGAAATGATTAAATACATATATTACTTAAAATTGTGAAGCAAGCACATATACAGATTTGAAATTTGTTCGTTTTAACTTCTATGCCGTTATGTTTAAACTGCACGTAATTAGCTTACCATAAAAGAAATGAAACTTGAAACATTTTTACTTTGTGATTTCATATTATCAACATAGTTTTATATTTCCATCTCTTTCCGCGTATTTTTATTATAAACGATAAACACGTAAAGAAGAACGATCGGACGTTACTGAATTCTTTTTCTTCTTTCGCGATTTCCGAAGAAACATATAAAATTATCATTTTACGAGAGTTGAAGCTATCGTACCGGAATTACTTTTTCCGTCGTGTTCCCTCCTTAATCATCCCTTAGAGTTCCTGCCGGACGACGTAGTTTGCATAATCTCGGCGAAGAGTAAAGAAGGATCGCCTACAGTCGTTCGTAAATCTCCCGAGATCCGTTATCGAAGACGTACGAACAACTTTCGCGTTCGCAACGTCTGATCAGTGTTGCTAGATACTACTAATGGAAGGAAACTCGATGATCCGGCGTTAAAATTTCAATTCCAACCTGATATCTTCCAAAACTGCTTTCCCGAGTACGCGCTTACGCATACACGTTGGCCGCGCGAATGGCAAAATTGATTACACGCTACATCCTCATTCCTAGAATCAATTTCTTCATTCCTACTTTTCTATCTAATCCAATTTATTTGTCCGCTAATTTTCCTAGCTGAACATCTATATCATTACCGCGTATCAACGGCGTTAAATACGCTCGTGATCAATCTTCCCGTTGAATACGCTCGACTTTCTCAATTATTAAGATTAATTTCCCGTTGAATCGCCACCGTAATGGCCTCCGTAGAACTACCGAACGGAACTCTTTAATTTATTGAACGAATAGGAAAGAAATCTTATTCATTCCGACGATATTTCATTAGAAAACCGTTACGTGATCTATAGTCGTAGCTTTATACGAATAATGCTGCGCAACTTTCGGATATAATACGCACAATTATCTCGCCATTCAGACGAGTATAATGCGCGTCGTATATCGTCTGTTTGATATTTGCGAATGTGTTCGATATTTGTAAGATTCGTGACAAGCAATCGTAGACTGGCTGGCTTTTAATAGGAAACGCACTTCGACGATCGTATAAATATGAAGTATATGTACATACATACGATTGATGTAACGCGAGAGAAGCGGAGAACACGCGTTGCCGTACGTCGCGTATCACAGAAGTTAACTCGTATCTCGCGTGTTCAGCCGCGATACGTTTCGCTTGAATAATTGCGCCACAAGGGCGGAAGCTTTAACGCGCTGCCCGCGTTTTTATGCGCCGACGAGAAAATTTAGATCGGTCGATAAATCGAGCCTCGGCTCAATTCGCTATGAGTAAGAACGTACTTTTCGTCCGGCCAACTGAAATTCGTTTTGCTTTCGACTTTAAAGCAGTGAAAAATACGGTATATGTGAGTCGAGGTATAAACTTGAAACAGTCGCGAAGCTTTTCCTGCTTCCTTTTGTTAAACAAACTGAAGGTTGTTTCTCGAAATTTTTAAAGAAATTGAGCGTATTCTTGGAATATTATAGTAATCTGTGTGTATGATGTGAAACTAGCGTTCATTCGATATTATCATTTGCGTTTGTAGAGTACGTAGAAGAAAGAGTGACTATCGTAGTAAATTAAATAGAGAAATTTGGAAAATTATTTGAAATAATGGATTTTACTAGAATAATCTAATTTAACTCTGAAAATATAATTGTAATTTTTAAAAATCAGTAAATAAAGTAGTAAAGCTTCTTTATAAAAGTAGAAGTGACATAAGAAAGGTTCATGCTTTTAAAGAATAGAAATTCAATTTTTTTATGCAGCTGATAAATTTGTAAATTTGAGCTGGAATTGTAAAATAGTTGAAAATAAGAAGGTTTATTGTTTATTTAAAATGATTTCAGATTAATGAATTATGATTTAGGTGGACAATTTGAATTTAAAATGCGAGATAAAATTAGAAGGGGTTAGAATGAGGCATGAAATTTGTCACTGCATAAATTCGAGGATGGAAAGAGCTACACCTAATATGTTGTAAGATTAATCTATCACAATTTAATTTAAATAAATATATCCCGAGACGAAATAAATGTGCGAGAAGACAAGATCTTAACTGGTTCTGCAACTTGGTAATCATGACATGTTACATGTTATATCTCGTGGATATTTTCAGTTAACGATGTCTGTTCGATGATCGTTTTCCGGTTTACGAACCTATTGATTGTACAACTCCTCAATTTGTTTTGTTATTCCAACTCGAATCTTTCTAGAAATAATTTAAGAAACAAAAAAGTTACGACGTTGCCCGACTACGTCGAGTGAATGAACCAAAGAGATAAGAAATCAAAGATTTCGGTAAAGAGGTTCCAAAGTGACCAAATCTTCCAGATAAAAAAAAAAGCTATGAACGTACTAGAAATTTGCAGCAGTACGTAGATCGATATTTAAATTAAGAAATATCTAACTTGAATATATTTATAATAATTCAGACCTAATAAATCTATAACAAAACTCAGGAGGTAGATATCTTGCTTTAATATTTTTATGTAATAAATCTGTCTAGATATTATTACTTAACATCATGAATCATTGAGATAATTAAAACTCGTAGAAGCTACTGAAATCCCACATTTAGCATTTGAAGAAAATTATATGAATAGTACGATAGTCCAACGTTGATTGATGATCTTTCATTGGAGAATCAGTAGGAAGGACGGAGGATGTCGTCAACTATAATTTTTTAAAAGATATTATCAAACATAATCTGTGACAAACAAGGAGTAAGATACAATTTGAATAGTTGATGTTAATAGACAAAAATAAACAAGATGGACATTAAAAGATGAATGACTAAACGCCAACGTACCCTCGAAATTACTATATTCAAGATGCCCTATTCGAATGCAAGATCGCCGGGGAAAATCCTGATAAATAACAATTACATCTTTCACAGAAAATTTATTGTGAAATTTACTAATCGTAATATTATTCCTGTACTTGATTTTAGGATCAAGCACGTATTTTTGTCAGTCTCTTGGACATTTCAAAAATATCAAACGTTACAAAATTAAGTTTACAATGTTCTTTCATAAAGTTCCTTGAATTTTAGAATTAATTCTTCCCATTACGACAATTTCGCATTGAGATATATCCTTTTAGTAGGCGAATAATATAAAATCAGAAACCCAAGGAAAATAGATATGTCATATTTTTCCCAGTAGTCTTCAATCGTAACGCATCGATCAACGAATCAAACGCTTTCCACGGCAAGATCGAGGAACGAAGACAGTGGAGTGCAAAAAAAGGGCGATTGGAAGAGGCGTGCGAGAACCGTCTTCATGCCGGAGAACGAGTTCGAAACGTCTCGAGGCCATCGCTAATCGCGATTCGATGCAACCAAAGACTAATGCCATGAGTAAAATTTTATAGCGCCCCCGAGGGAGCGTAACGGTTGTCATACACCCGTAATCTCATGCTCCACACTCGCTCACGAAACGATCGGACGTTCCGCGAAGGGAAGCACTTAAAGCGACCGTGATATCTCGCGGATCGTACTTCGTCCAGGACCTCGTCGTGTTTCCATCCAGCGCAGCTGACTCTATCACGCCGCCAGTATTTCCTGCGATCGGCTCTTACTCTCTTCTCGAAGCTCGTCGATTTCTCACGGTAGCTGTCACACCTGTCGGCCTTAAAGACGAGTTCGTCTCCGCTGTCGCTACCAATCTCCCATTTTCAATCTCTTTCTCTCTTTCTTTCGTTCTACGAGTCGATGCCTTAGGTTCGTGTTTAGGTGCGTGTGCCTATGCTTGAAAGAAACTAGATGGACTTATTACCGCGGCAGAGCGAGGCGTACGTTCTTAATTAATCGTTCGGTCGACAAGCAGCCCCGAGTTATGGCCGAGTAATTAACCGTCGAGTAATTAACAACGGTCCAACGAGACATTGGTTTTTAAACGGCGAGCGGATTCTATCGTAGGAAATGGTAGCGGGCGGTAGAGGAGAACACCGTCGTTGTCCTAACGAGTTTCTAACCGACGTTGGTCGTACGACTCGATGGACCACATTATAGTGCTTTGCTCTGTAATGCTACGATGATGTATGATAGATATGATTGAATAGTTATGTAGTTTAATCCCGCGGCGATCCTCGAATTCTTGATTTTAATCTCGCCTTCATTTTGGTCGAGCAAAAGGACTTATGACGCCTTAAGAACGTTTTTAGCATAGCAATGATGTTACATGAATAATGATTCCTTATTATTTTCCTCAAACTTGAGAAATTTTTTCAGGGCAGAGAAATGCAATTACAAAAAAGTACATTAATACGCTATATTAATATATTATATTAATATATCATATGTATTATGTATACAGTGGATGTATATATAATATATATAGCATATACATTATCGAATAATTGGTAGGGTCGTTTTTCGTACGGTAGATAAAAATAATTGTTTATCTTTTTCTATCAAATTTTTTATTCCAATTTTATAGAATTTCCATGATAACGAGTTCCACAATTTTAAATTCAGTTCTCAGAGCAACCTCATTACTTATGGGATGTTCCTGGGACGATGATAAATGTATACTACATTATTTATAACAAATGTAGGTAATGGATGTGCAAATGCAAATGTATATTTGTTCTCGGATCTCGTGGCAAATTCTCTATATTGTATAATATGAAGTATAATAAGAAGTATGGAATCTAAATTGTATTTCGCAACTTTATCGTATACTCCATAATATTTCAAATAATGCAGATGTTTCTATATATGATTTTATAATTTGTATTAATGAATTTCGAGTTATAACATGATCCCATGGCCTGTAGTTTGCAAATGTCAACTGTTAGATTTATCGTTGTAACAATGTGATCGACACGAGTTGTAAATTTACAATCTGTGGATATCTCGTCCATTAAAATTCCCATAAAAAGGTAAAAAATGAAAATCTAATAATATCTCGATTGAGATTCCTCGTAAGGGAACATAGATATTCAATCAAATTCCGACGTATCTATTGAGTTGATATTAATTAGTCCCGCGGATTAATTAGACATCAAAAGTGGCGTTAATTAGAGAAAACTCACATGGGCGAAACTAGAGAATTTTACATAAGACTTTAGAAAGACTACTGACCGCTTTAACTGAAAAAGAAAATGTTGCTTAATCCTATGTAATACGTAGAACGTCTGTGACAAATACACATAATTTGTTGCTACCGTGTTCGTTAAATTATGGCCTAATAAAATTACAAGCGATTGCTATTATTTGGAGATAATTAATTGTTTCCAATATCTTTCACCGTCAGCTAATTGATTTAGTGCATACAGGTTTTACCGATATAACCATGATAATCGAATCTCGTAACAACTTTAGTGAAATTTCAAAATGTTTCGTATAACGCACATAATATATTCATAACTGGTGTCTACAACTGTTGGAGCACTGTCAGGAGCCTGTGTAAGTACCTCTCTGCATAATCTCAAAATTAACGCACGCACAGGCCCGTTAGCCGTGCCAGCAGACACAGCCCTAAAAGACAAGAAGAAACGGCAGTGGCGAGTTTCACACAGACGCTATTACTGTCGTGGTTTCGATTTCTCTAAAAATGCTTCATGGAAAACGCGGTAACAGATGATTTCCGACACCATCCATAACTCTTTAGGATCGCGCGCGAGCGATAATTTGTACGCGTTCGCTTAATGATGCGCGCATTAACCAGAGGTTCTCCCTTTACCAGCGATCAGTCATAACGCGATAAGCGGGCGATAAGGTGGGAAATATCACCGACACAATGAACGCCGCGTATTTCATAAAGATGGACGCGCTCCTTCCACATTGAACGCCGATCGTTGACTTTTAATTGCTATATGCGAAACCCGAGACGTTGCTGGTAATCGTCCACGTTGATTTTCCACGCCGATTATTCCGCTTCCACGAAGACATTACACCTGCCCGAGAATCCGGACAGGTAAGCCGTGTGTATCTTCGTACGTAAGCGTCGTGATTGTGTGTGAAAACGCAGGCAGATAAATGTACAGGGTGTGTGTCGAGAATTGACTCTCAGATTGAGAGAATAATGAAGGCAATGAATAAGTATATATACACTTCACGCAGTTCGTCAATGTACAACCTATACAATTTTGCATTCTTAAATTGAATTTTCCCATTCTAAGATGAATCTAAACACGAATAATCGTAATTGTGGCTAAGTGCCTATTAAGAAATACAGTGCACGTCCGTACGCGGGATCTACGTATCGCTCTGTACGGACTTGTTGTACAGACAACGCGTGTAAAAATATTTGCATAAATAAAAAGTTGGGACCGAAATGCTGAATTTATCTAACACATGATACATGAGGTGTTTATCGCATTCTATATATGAGTACTGATCGCAATCTTTTTGTTCCGTTATACCTAAGGGTCTTTATTACATGCAACAACATCGCTTTTATTTCTATCCTTCAATGTATGAACTTAACCAGTAGACACGGCTTCTGAATGATTCGTATAATCCGTATAAGATCCACATCCGCAGCCTACGACATATGTATCCAACATGTTTCCTGAGAAACACCACAATGCAACATTCGAAACACCCCATAGGAAATAGAAACGCATGAATACCGCGGTAAATTAGCGAGGTAGGTTCGGTGTAACGCGATCTGCCGACACGGCTGCTAGGATCACGCCAGATACGCAGGAATATTAAGGCAAGTCGCGGGACTTTGAACGTTATAAAGCATTTAATACCTGCCACCGCCTTCGATATTCTTTTCGAATTCGCTACATAGTTGCGATCTTACCGCGTAACTCATCGAATTCGAGTCTCCAGTATTCCAACGAAAAATAAAACGATTTGCGCACGACCCTCAACGATTTTTCATCACGTCCTCTCTGCGTGCTCGTTCCACCGACGATTATCGCGGGATAGCTCGAACCCTTTGCCCGTTTCGCATGAACCGTTACAGTCCAGCCGGCTGCCTAGTTACTGTCCGCGGAACGAATTATGCCCGAACGTATTAAGGTGGTAAATCACGTTCGCCGCGGCGCGCGACCATTTTTCCGCAGTCCGATTTACAATGGCGGGCTTGACCCGACCGCCTTGTACCTTTTTTTCCAATTCCACGCGGAAACGCTCGAATTTAGACGCGCCACAGGGGAATTGACACGTACGACGCGTAAGATTTATACTGGCTGCTGGAATTGGAATTGTTTCAGTCGACAGAGGCGTTTATAGGTATTGGAACGTTTATTGGTGGGTGCGTATGTGAATGATAGAGGCACTGTTTCGCAATTCGAGAGAGACAGTCGTGGTTATTGATTGATGGGCTGGTTTGGTTGTATATTTTATCGAAGAATTTTGTTATGGTTATGGGATGTTGTAATACTTTGTTCCTTGGGAGAGAGTTCCTTTTATATATAGTGGCGTACAAAAGGTACTTGCACACCACTGAATTTATTATAATATTTACGTGCTAATTAATTACATGCAAATATATCAAACTTCGTATAATTTCGCAGTATCTTCACATGACTATAACTATTTAATACTACGAAGACGAAATGTGAAACCTGATTGGAAAATGCTAATTGTAGCCGGTTAAGATATTGGACCCAATAAGAATTGTCATTTCCATCGTATTTGCGATATCTTTAGAAAAATAGAATATTGGACCACTAGCGAACTGCAGTTGTTCATACAAATTTGTTATAAAAAAGTATATAAAAATGTATATAAAAATGTAATAACCAGTACTCTGTTTTCGATATATTGAATATTGTTGCAGAGTACATACATACACCCTGTATATCTTTGCACATTTAGGTTTTCCAGAAATGTATAAACATATACAGTCTAATTATGAGTATTAAATCTATAATAATTTGACATAAAATAAAAATGAAAGGCAATTAATACTCTAATAGAGAAGACAATATTAAATTTCCTACTAATCGGTAGAGAGCTACAAAGGAGAGAAGAGATCGTTCGCACGATATATAAATATACAAGACGCTCCTTCAATACTTATCGCGTCAAACATCATTTTAAATAAGATATATGTTTTAAATAATGTAACATTATATCTAAAAGATTCATTTCCTATTTGGAAACCATAAACACCGTACCGTAACTTTCTACTCCGTCTACTGTTCTAATACCGAAGACACAAGAACAGACGGAAAATTCATAAAACCAGTGATATAGTCAACATTGCATTGAATTTTCTGGAACGATTCGATACTTGACAAAAGGCGATATAAAATGAAAATTAAAACAGAATTGAAACGGATAAACCATTGAAATATCTACAATCGATAGACGCACATTTTCCAACAAATGACCACCTGTGTACTATCATGGAGAATGGAGACAACCAGGAAAGCATGAACACGTTGCTAAAATCTGACAACCTGGTACTCTCTGGGCAAAGGTAGGATGAAAGCGGTGAACGTCGGTATACACGCGTAAGCGAATACGTGCGTGCGGAGATCACAAGGAGATGCAAGAACGATCTGGTAACGAGTCGGCGGCATCGCAAAGCGAACACGATCTCCGATCTCTGCGATCTTGGATCTTGCTGGTCGCGGCTCGCTAAGCGTGCACAAGCTCTGGCCGCTCTGCTTGAAAACGACGCGTCGTCAACGATGACGAGAATGACGGGGAAAATGACGACGACGACGCGCCGTGACTCGCTTCGATCGCGATCTTTTGCGATCGTTCCGCCTTGCTGATGAGCCGTACTAGCTACATAGCTGATGGAATCTGACGTTTTTCAGCGACGGAGATCTTTCAGCTGTGTCTTTGCGCGGTTCATGGAGATCGAATTATTTTCCAAGATACGTATCACCTGGTTGTTTCGATAATCTTCTATCGACGTAATTTTTGACCGGAATTTTTATGGTACAATATGCGAAAAGAATATTATCAAACAAACTAAGCCACGGATTTTTATGCAAATTCATATTTTTTTAAACCTGATTAAACAAATGCAACTTAAGTAGTTTATTTCATCCACGATCCATAAATATTATAAGAAGTACTGTACTTTGCGTATTTTCTATGTTTCTGCATATTGTACTTTGTTGATTTTCGTAATTTCCATGAAAATCAGCAGTCTAGAAATATCATATGATTTGCATCGTGCGTGAAATATTTCAAATTTAGCAATGGAACTGTTTATTTGATTGGAATAATTCCAGCTAAATAGTGAGATTTGACCCTGGAAAATTGCGGTCTTGATAAAATAGATCTCAAATTTGTAATGTGCAAGGATTAATTTTATATGATTTTATTTTATTCGACGGCATGTCAGTTCCAATAATTCGTGACTATACTTTTCAGAATATTTTTCATACATTACGCTTCTCTCTAAAAATAATGAGTTTCTACAAAATATTTAAAAAATTGAACTTTGTGTCAGAAAATGTAATTATGGATAAATAACAATTATACTGAGTTTCTAACGTTGCCAGTTCTGTTTGTATTTGATAATTTGCTCAGAGAATGTAAAGATTGGTATTATGTTACATTTCTCATTCTATAATGTGTATCTTTTACAGATGTACTTAGAAAAACTAAAGGTTCCGTAATTACGCGAAAGCAATCTTTTCAATTCACATCAATAACAGATCATGTTATATCTTAATTAAATATCTTATTCTACTATGATCTATGAGTTCCAAACATGTTATTCTGTATTCACTTGCAAATGATGATTCATTTATCCCCTATGAATAAATCTTGCTCAATACAGGCCAGACATTTGCAAAAAGATGCGATTTCCTATCATGAGTAATATTAATTCCTACATACTTATGTGAATATTCATCAGACAGATGGAGAGGTAATGAATTGCACAAGTTGTGCAATGTTTTTCCAATGAAAATGGATAAAAAAGTCAAGGTAGAACTAACTGATTATAAAAAGAAATAAATGACTTTCGAATATTTTATACTTGTACCATTGATCGAAGCTGTAATTCTATGTTCATGTAATTTCTAACATTCTTCCTTGACTCTAAGTATTTTCTATGTGATCAGGCGTTTTTATATAGTCGTATGAAAAATCATGTTGGTTCATTCAGTAGGTATTACATAAATAGTGATTCAGAAGTGTATGACATTATTTACTCGACTTATTATATTTTTACCTATATTCAATATTCGAAGTGTAACGTAAAGTTATAATATTTATTGCAACATTCAAAGATACTACTTTAATGATTACAACCATTCTCAATCTTCCAAAGATCAGAAGTAAAAAGAAAAGAAGCTAAATGACTATTTTACCAACACTGAACTAACCGAATTATCAACTATCCTTCCCTCCCTAATTATAAGTTTTATAATTCATATACATATATAATTACAGCTTGTGTCTTTAAAAAGGAAATTGGAAATAAGCATTCCGTAAAAATATACGAGAATAAATATGAAAAGCATGCAAATTAAAGCAATTATTCATACGGTTAAATTTTTGTTCCCCTTATTATGTGTCTCTCATTCTTTATCTTTCGATTAATTAAACCTTCTGCCATAATTCCACATAATCTTGTAACTTCGAAGTGATTTTTAGCCTTATTATTCGGTTCGTTCCTATTTAACCACGCGTTAATTAGCGCGATTCGCGTATTGCGCGTAAAACATAAACGCTGGCACGCACGCGCGTAAAATCGCGATTCGGTCGATCGATCGTAGTTCCACTTCTTGCCGCCGATTTCTTCCCGCACACCGTGCGAATGCCAACGGAGATCGGTTATCTGTACGGAAATTAAGTGGCGCGAAGCAATCGTATTTTATACGAAAGGTTTTACAAAGGTGGAATAGCTGGAATTAGAAATTTCAGTGACGAGAAATATGATCTTTCTCTCTATTCTTTCTTTCTCACCATGATTTTCTGTCGATTCCTATCTTGTATCAAATAGCTTTCCAACCCCTTTCTGCGCATATAAATGGCGAAATTTCTCCAGATTCCAACATTTTATTACGGTGTAATTTAAATTTATGGTATATAAAAATCAAATAAAACATATATTATAAATTATTGTAATAATAGGTTGAAGATAGAAAGACTAACTGTTTGATACACTGGTATTTCATTTTATCTATTAAAAGCAATATTTTGTAGATATTTCATTTCTTACCAATATATCAAATATTAAAGCAAATTTTATTAGTTAACTAAAGAATAATTGGATCTGTAACTTGAATTATACGATTCTGAGCCTGTAATTGATATTTTTTTCTAAAATTAAGTAATACTGACTTCCGTTTGATTCGTTGTACATTCGTAGGAAGAAGTCCTTTTATGTCCCAAGTTCTTTCTTTCTTAGTCATCTATTAAAATTCTTCTAACGATGTACAAAAACACGCGAAAGTAAGTTAATGTACTAGAATGATATAAAATTATGATGTTTCAATAATAAAAAGCAGCTACTTTCTATAATAAAAATCCTGATTCTACACTGGCAAACACCAGTTCTCAAAAAGCTTATTAAGAAAATGTTTATTTCTTCCCATTTTGCGGCCAAGGAAATATTAGTAGTCTTGATTAAATGTTTTTTCTATGATCCAAAATTCCAATGACCAAAATTAAATTCAATGATAAAAGCAAATGGATGATCACAAAGCCAACACGATCATTTCTCAAATTCAAGAATAATTTTCTTGACCCCTTAATAGGAGAAGGCGAGTTAAATTGTTCATTTCTTACATATAATATTCTTTATTTAAAAATCACCCAGTACTTTATGTATTCTTTAATATTTCTAAAATTAAATCCTTTGTCATTTCTCTTCGAATAAATGTAGCAATATTTCAATTACATCACATTTACATTCGCAAGAACTAAAACAATCCTAACTAAAATTAATTTGCCTCTATTTTATCCGATTCCAAAAGTTCCTAGTTAACAGACGATTCCGTTAAATTGAAACTTCCTAATTATCCATTATCTAAGAAACTTTCATATTCTCAAACGAGCTCTCCACTTCTGCCATGGTATTCTTCCAAGAATCTCCTCAGCGTTCGTGAATCGCGTCTCTAGGAAAGAAAAAGAAAAGAAAAAAGAAAGAAAAGAAAAAGAGAAAGAAGAAGAGTTCCTGTGGCAGCTCGTTGTATGAAATTCAATGTCGATCGCGCTGACATCGTCTTCGCGGGTCTGCGCCGCGATTCGAGAGGAATCTCAAGATCGATCGATCGTGATTTCGAGGAGAGACGCCGCTTAAGGCGAGACTCGAGCGTTGTTCGTCGCTCCTCTGCCTCGAGTTTCTTCGGGATCGTCGGCCTTGTACGGCCGCGCCACGATGTGGCAGGTGCAACCTCGACGACCGGTGGGTCCTTTTTTTCCTCCCTGCCCCCGCCATACCAACCGTCTCATCGTCGTTTTTTGCCGGCGTCCACCGGTTTTCGTCTCGCGCCCCCGTACGCCCCTTGAAACAGCTGACCACGGGCCAACCTTGGCCGACTGATTGCACACGGAATCCCGGTATACGCCACGAAACTTATCGTTCAGAGCTCTGGTCAGAATTGCATGCATATTTCGGGCTCGATGAGATCGTTCGTAGTCCTTCGACGCTGCGGTAAAATAAGGAAGAGTTGGAAATGAATGATTTGAGCAGCTCTCACAGACGATCGATGTTATAATATTATCGATGTGATCGTCGATATGTCAGGGTTTTCAACATTGTATTGACGATATGTAACGGAGGGCGAAAGAAGGTTTGAAAGCAATACAGAAAATAGGACAATTTTAGAAGTAAGAGTTATAATTGACAAAAGAATTACATTATAGATAGATATAATGTAGATGATCGACATTAACATGCATAAAAATGTTTCAGACAATAAAGCTTAGTACAGAAAAGTGTAGTACAAAATTTTAATACAACAGAGTTGCTAGAAGGTCTCTTGCGTACGATGATGTTGAGAACATTAAATATTGATAAATACGGTAATACTGGCAATAATATTGATCGGCTGGGCAAACATTTAAAGAATAATTATTTCTTCATCAGCAAGATTTCTTGCATTTTTGGCTATCAGATATAAAACACACACATTTTCCAATATTCATAGGGAATAACGATTAATAATTGCGCTATGCATGTTGATATTTAAGATATGAAATCGATAGTGCTATTCTTGATCATTTCTACGCGTATCTTCAGTGCTACTCTGCAGGATCTCTAAAGGATTATCATGAAAACTATCCACTGGAACTAAAGTATAAAATTTGTATCAAAGAAATTAGAAAATATGTAATGCAAGGGGAAGAACGAATTTTTCCATATATTTTACAAAGGATCATACAAATTCATAAAAATGCAAGATAACAGAATAAATTGGCATAAGAGATCTATTTCATATACCAATACTAATACACCTTGCGTAGTAATAATAATTTTAGCGACAAAAGTGAGTTTTTTAAGTAGTCCTGTATAATATAGAATTGTAATGTAAAATCAAAATCTATAATCTACAACGCGTGACTCGCCAATTTCTTAATATTATTAGTCGCAAAATTATCGCGCGAGAGGACTCAGTCAGAGGTTCAATCGGATGGCCACGAGCTGACCAGTGTCGCGTTACAGAAATTCCAGCTTATTTTGCGGATAGATTTCGTGGTGCGAGCTACCAGTAGACGCGTAATTCTAACGTCGTTTCAGTGTTCTGTTGCGAGGCACCGAGGACATCGTCCTTTTAAGCGGCTTATGCCTGAGTCTCCTGATCGAGTTCACGAAGAAGCTTATGATTTCTTGCACGGGTAATCATTACAACTTCTGGTATATCGGGAACAACAAGATTGCTGTCATTCCGAACGCTGACTTCTCCGTTGAAACTGTCGAATCAACGTCCTGTCTTCGGAGCTAATGCGAATTATGCGATCCTCGTTCGCTGCTATTCAAACATCATGTGCGGGTATTATTATAATAAAATATATCGCTGGCGAACAGCGTTCCCGTAATTGCGAGTATTCGTTCCAGAACGAACGTTAATAACTCGAGTTATTCGTGTCTTCGAGGAGATTTCGAAACAGACAGACATACCGTGGTTCGAGTAATCTTGAAATATTGCAACATTTAATCTAGACATGCATTTTATGGGATTTTTTATTTTCGATTCGATTGATTTAATTTTCTGCTCATGCATAAAGTGGCAAATATAAAATACAATATAGAAGAGAAAGATAGGATCTTGAAACTGTTGCAAGTATTTTTATCTCGTGTCATTTATTTTGCTGGCTCAGAATTACTGTAACGAATACTAAAATGCAAGTGTCAAATAGCTAATAAACGTTCAATGTTGTTTCACAAATAATAAAAAAATATGTCACGCGCGCGCACACACACATACACACAAAAGTAACTATCCTGCGTTATGTTATAGATCGTTAAATTCAAATTAATAGCCGCGTTTTATATCTACATTTTAAGATAACGTTAAAAATATTTGAACCGCGCTTTGTGCATATAAATAAGCGCGTGGTTCTAATAAATTTAAAAATCTGATCGTATCGTAACTGAAAGTGTTTAACAAGGCAATAGAGATCGAAATTTCATGCTCAATATATAAAACTGTTAAAAGTCGGTTTCTTATGATTTTTATTATTCTTATCAGATTATCGTGCAATGTAACTGTTTGTTATGCCAATGATCCGCATCAAGCAGAACGAAACGCATTATCACGTGTTATTGATTCAAAATTCATACGATCTCGAACTAACAAAGAAATTTGTGTAAAAATTTGTGTAATGAGGGGTTCGATCACGTGCACTGTACGCGTGTACTGATTATTATGGTAGTGGTCATTATTACATCAACATAATAATTCCAACGACTTCGGAGGTACGTCAGCTCCCAATTTCAGAGCTCATAAGACGCAGTTTCCGGCATTCTGCGAGCTCGTAATGCGAAAATAATAAGCTACGTTTTATGGTTACAAAATGTACATATTATGAAGAAACTGAAGCTTGAAATTGGCTTGACTTTCTTCTTACAGTTTTTAGAACGTGCATTCGTCGATATTCATAAATTTTATATTACTAGAATAATAGGGTTTTACTGTATTTTTCGCCGTATAATTAAAAATTGACATTACAACTAATGTAGTAGTTGATAATCGATATTGACGATATCAGATTAATAGAGAAAGTTGAAATATTCATAAAGAATCTGTTTGCTTGTTTTATGGTATCGATAATAACGATGATGAAATATAAGTAACAGTTCTTTCGTTTTTACTTATCAACATTTTGTGTCTTCAGAGTACAGTATAAATTTTAGTTTAGTTGCAAAAGTAGAATAATCTTTGATTTAGCAAATCTTCTAGAAAACATTTAGTATATTGACATTAATAAACTTTGCATCTCAAAATGCTATCACTTCAAAAATAGAAAATTATACTCCGAGATTTTACTGTAAACCCAGGAATGAATATAAATATTAGCAGCCGTTTTTAAAAAATAATTAAACTGCATAAATGCTTTCAGAGAAAAACTCTTCAAGTTTTTAATTTTATGATAATTTAGCTGTTACAATTGAGTATCTCCAAAAGCGTCACTAACAAACTTTTTAATGAAATGTACTTCAGGACATTCCTTCGCTAAACAATCCAGAGATATAATCATGTTACTAACTAAACTACTTTCCACACCAACAATTAATCTATTTAATCGTATTCAATTAAATCTCGCATACAAGCTAACAATGAAATTGTACGCACATTCGTGTTCCTAAGAATCGAATGTTAAAAATCCAACGAATCATGTTCCTCGGTTCCAGCATTCGCATTTCCCAATTACTCCAGCTGATACTTGCTACGCTCGAACGTTTATCTGGAGTACGAACAAACGAGTGCGATTTGTCAATGAAATGAATTACGCGAGCAAAGACGAAGAAAACACGGCGATATTTCGGCCTTCTTCGTGAAACTCGATACCGTGCACAAGCAAGTGATTAAAATGACAAAAAAGAATCTACGAAAAACAATAATAACGCAGATAAATCGCTATGGTTGCAACAACTGCAGCTGCACTTAGAACGCAGCCGTGTGGTTCAGCGCTATTAAACAAGTATACTGAGAAGTCTTTGTTTAATGCAATACATGTGTGTTATGGTGGATAAGAATATGAGTAATTGGATCATGAATAATACGAAAGAAATTACGTAACGATTGATTAAGAATAAAAAAAAAAAAATGAAGAGTTGAACGTTGACAATATGTAATTACGTTGAACAATTATTCTACATGATTATCATAGTTGTCAAAAGATTGTAGAATAGACAAACGATAGGATACTCTATTACCTGTTATACGTACAGTCTGTCACACAAGAGCGTGTCTGCGATATTTCTGTAAATATTTATATATTTGTAAAAAAATTTATATGAATTGAATCTACATCTAAAACACTAATACGCTATTACTTAGTAGGGTGTCCAATCTCCTCCATTAGCGATTATAGCTTGACATCGTTTCGGCATACTCTCGACTAATTTTTGAGCGTAGGATTCTGGTAACGACCTCCATATCTTTCGAATGTGATGTACAAGTGTTCTTATTTTTGTGATACGTCTTCCTCTCAGCTTGCCTAATAGGACACCATGCCCAAAACGAAGATTCATCAGTGAATATTATATTACTCCAATCACGATCTCTGTTTTCATTCGCCCATGCCAGACGATTTTCGACGTTTCGCGTACGCGGCACTCATATTAAAAAGCTCTGTTCCTTTCACTGTTTCAAATGAAACTGAAAGGTATTCAGCAACGCGTATTAGAGAAGTTTTCGTTTGTTTACATTCTTTTTATCTCATTCTGATTAGGTGTCAGGTTTCGCAGATATCGCAGACACGCTCTTGTGTGACAGACTGTATTTAATGTAAGTATCTAACATACGATATATACGACTGTATTTACGTGGTAGTTTTATTATACGAATTTATTAATAAAACATAAAATTGACACGAATAACAATCTTTACTTCACTATTCCGGTTTTTCGTTGCTATTCGATCTTAGGATTTCGAATGAGAAAATTGACACTTGAAAAAGGAAATAGGATAATAGTAAGCAATAAATTCTAAAAAATAACAATGTACATGTTAAGACGAAGGAAGTATAGAAACAACTATTTCAACGCGAACGTTTTCACAAATAAATCAGTCGTAATATGATAACTTCCTGGATCGACAAAAACCAGTAACGAAACACTATTTTGATATTTCGAGGAAACAGTGCGACATGAACATGATCGTGTTACGGTCAACAACAGCTTCTGCATGCTGATTACGAGTTTCGTAAAACCAGTTGCCGTCTCTGTAATGGCGTTTAGGCGTCATTAAACAGGTGAAACAGGGATAAGTTTGCGAAGCCATTTGTAAAGTCAACTGCAATTTCTCCGGCGTTGATTACACGTCGTTAGGCCGAGTGAAATCAAGTTAACGTATCAGGCTCGTACTCGCGCTCTAGGAACCCGATATCAATTTCTCCTTGACTAAACAGAAACCCATTGGCGATGAACGCGAAACGGATACAGAACCAGATTCGGCTTTGGAAAGAAGATAATACACCGGTGAAACGGAATCGTGACGGATAAACGGGAACACTGTGAGTCGTTTGGAAAATCGTTATCCTACTCGTTAAGCGTCATTAAGCAGAAACGAGTCAAACTCGCGATCCGATTCGAACGTTGGCCACTGAATGCGATTACGATAGAATCGAGCGCGTGTGATCTACGAAAAAGATAGGAAAGAAGATGAAATAAAAGACTTATAACGCCAGGAATGTTAGTGAATGCAACGGAAAGATTCTTGCATGTGTGACTAGAATGCTCGATATCGAATCTCGATATGGGCGCCGAAGACCGAGGATACGAGTTTTCTCAGGACGAGGCCGTAATCTCTATTAATTACTGCCGGCGGCGAGTTCGCATAAATCAATCGGGAAACAGAGATAAAGCACCGGAGAAGTGGAGAAACGAAGAAAAACGGACCTGACGGGGTCGAGGAGAGAAGGGAGAGGAACGCGGAGGCAAAACTGGCCGCGTTTTCGTGAGTCATACTCTCCTCGTTAAGGCTGTCTCGATGCAACCCTTCTGCATCGATCCTTCTTCTCGTTCGATTATCGTGAAAAATCTCGAGGAATGAAAAAACACGCGTTGCTTTAGACAGCAGAACATACCGGGAAGCGTGGCTTGTACACGATTTGTCATTTTCAGTCGATCAAATTCTTTGCGGTTTTGTTTCCCGTTGTATGTTTCTCAACTGTATGATCTTCCTTGTGTATAAAGAAAATGATTAACGAGAGTTTAGTTGGAGGGGAAAAATTAACCACCACATTGAATTCGTATTTTCATCAACATAATTAAGCCAATAGAATTTCTAATGAGCGAAATATGAATTATTAGAAAAATTGAACGAAGATCTGTTAGAAATCTACATTTTCCTCTGAATGTAAAAAGAATGGCGATGCTGGATGTATAATAAGAGGAAATTTTTAGATGCAGGTTTCTACCATACACTCGCATATAAAAATATAAATAAACACAGAAGCGTAATTATTTAAACAGTAAAATAATGATAAAACAGAGACGTCAATGAAAGATACTCGCATCTTAAATTCACTAAAAATCCCGTGGTTCACGAAATTTTCATTTAATCGTCCATTAGCGACAGCAGCATTCAAAGGGTTAAAATTGTGTTTTCTTATAAAATCTAACAAGTATGATAGGAGCTTTAGAACGTTGAAGCTCAAATGTCGCAATTATGAGCATAAAAATATTAAATATACATATAACAAGGAAAAAATATATTCATCTACTTGAGCCTTTATCAAAATCACCAATAATAACAAAAAGAAACACTTCGATTTATCCTATTGATTCAAAACGTCGTAGTCTACTTAGAGCCATCATGGTAACTGAAGAATGTACATATCAGATGGAGGTTATACCACGCGATAAAAACTAATAGGCAGCGTTTCACAGAGAAATATAAAAGTAATACGTAAAAGTGGGGAGACAACAAGCTCGTAATTCGCCAGGAACGTGATTTATCGTCTATTTTCCCTATAATCTCCAAATACAATTCAACGTTACATGCAGACTCTAATTCTCAAATATTTCTTTTTCCCTTCTTTCCAGAACGAAGACCGAGTGTCCATCAGACAGAAACCACCCCCGCATCGGATTCTCAATCTGCCCAAAGCGAGGAAGTTTCACGGGCGGTGCGGAAAAAATCCCTGATCCGTCCGGTAAGTGGAAAGTAGGCGCATAAAAGCGAACGCTCGTAAAACGATCCTCCTTGAGAGGCGATCGCGGCAAGCGTTCGTTAAACGACAAATCGGTTCGGCCATTCACAAGCCCCTTTCCAACTTCTACGGCCGCAATTTATCGCCGTAATGAAACTTGCCGGGACGAAAGTGTCCGTAGGGAAGGGGATTCTCCCCGAAGAGGGTGAAAAAGGAAGAAACGGCTACCGGTCATCTGCATGACGAGTAAATAGGTTCGCATTACTCGCGCGAACACGGCAATTTATACCGGGTGATCGCGGCAAATGAGCCGGGATACGGTTGCGCGACATCTATCGCGATTCAAGATGCGCGCTGTTCCTCGCGTGAAAATGCCTTTTCCATCTTTTACCCCGATCGATCGGGATGATCTTTTGAAATCTCATATTTTTTAAATCTCAGTCTCCATTAATCAACCGTAGACTGTAATTACGTTGGCCGTTCTATGCTCTTAGCTGTTGTAATCGTGATCGACAATGTTGCAGTCTTCTGACGGATAACGAGAGATTCGTCGTTTGTTACTTTGCCGGTTTCCCCTGAAATGTGATTTATTGTAGGGCGATTTGTTACGTTCTGATCTTCGTTCCAGTTGTAATCTTATATACCTATTTGGCAAGGTGTTGAATCAAGAAATATAATTTATTATTGGAATTTAGTAGTGAGATGAATGGAGGAGTTGGAGAATGCTTGATGGATATATGATGGGATTTAAAGCAGGTTATTTATTTTGCATTTGTGGAACATTTTTTTTTTTTTTTTTTTTTTTTTAGAGAAGAAACTTTACTTTTCGTTTTTAATGTTATTTAGGTTCAAAGGTTTGTGGATAGTTAACGATGTGAAAATTGGTTGGAGTTATAGCAATAATGCAATGTGTATACAACTTATTATAATAGGGATGCCGAGTGTAAAAAGTGTTCAAATCTTGTTAATCCCTTGTCTAATAATATTAAGTTGGTAGGAATTTAAATTAATACAAAAGAAACAAAAGTTCATTATTTGAAACACATTGTATATATATGAAACATAAATATCGCACTTGAATCGATATTTTTAATCCTGAAACTACCAAATCCGCTAAAATTACAGGTGTTAGATTACTAACAAGATACTTTTGGTAACATTAATTTTGACTTTATTGAGATAGATACATGATTGCATATGTCTATACATCTCTATTATTGTATCACTTCGATTATAATCATCTATGCACAATACAATCTAAATACATATTATAGATCGATAGTTTTAGTATGAAAAACGATATACATAGATCATAATCTATTTCATCAAAAATTACATAATTCGCAAAAGAATTTCTCAACCACTACTTGGAACAATATCTCTACTGAAAGCGGAAACCAGTGAATTTTTAAATAATTCCAGACCCATAATCGCCGCAAAAAAAAAAAAAAAAAAAATGCAACATCCATTGACGAAACGAAATCCAGCAAAACGAATTCCTCTAAAATCTGCTCCCTGGAAAAAAATCGTTAACCTCTGCAAAAATAACCCCGATAGAGGAGGGAATTACAGTAATCGTGGCCTGGGAAGAATTACGAAAGCGTTCGAACAATCTTGTGGCCTGTTGTGCAAAAATTTCGTCAGTCGATACGCCCATGTTTCGATAATTTCCAGACATTACCGGGGAAACTCATTACTCGCGCGAGGCGAATGCTTAGCCGATCGCCAGATAAGTTACCGAACGGTAGGCCACAATGAAAGTCGCATACTTGCTTCGACAAGTATCGTTGCGAACATTGAAGAGAGTAGCTGTTAAGTTTCTCTTCCTAAACCAGTATCTGTCGCGACGATGAACAGGTGCGCGTAAATACGTATCGCGGTATCGTGAAAAACGACGAAGGAAATCGACGAGACACGTGAAATTAGAGATTTGCTTTATGGTCGCTTCTACGGTTTCGATCAGGTTTATAATGGTATCTCGATACGACATGCCTCCTGAGTTTATTAGATGGAACGATGAAACGTGGATTTATTATTAGATAGAATGTAGGAAAGTCTTATGTCATAGAGTTTTATCTTAGTTATATGTTACGTAGAAGTTTTATGCTGTAGCTTGTAGTTAGAGGAGTTATTGTGGAAAAACGTGAAACGCAACCGAATCATTTGTGGTTTGAAACATTTATAACTAATCTACGAAGTATATTTTATATATTATTTATATATTATACTATGTCGATGCATATATTATTTGTATCGTAAATTTTTGAATTTCTTTCGTATTAGAATTAAAGATTAATTAATGTCACCTAAATGTGCGGAAAAATGTACTCTTTTTTAAGTATATTGTTTGCTACTAATGTTTATCAAAATGTATGCAATACTAGAAATTTCTTCTTTTCGACCAAACGTTACCAGTGTATTCTACTGGTCAAGATAAAGGAAAAATGTCGTATAAACACGTGTCATTGGAATCATTGTTAACAAGTTATAACGAAGAAAAACCAATATACGAAACGTGACGTTATAAAACGAACTTGCGGTACTACGGTATATGGTAAAGTACGAATAGATCAGGAATAGTTATATCTAGTAGTAGTCAGAAGATATCATAATATTTTTATAACTCAAACTACAACTCCATTTTAAAATGTTCAGAATTCTTGGCGATACAAGATTGGCAGCGGCAAAAAAAAAAAAAAAAGAAAAAAATTGAATTTATTACTCTTTGAAGTTCTCGTTTATTACTCGTGAAGTTGGAATCGTAAAAATGTTATAATACCTTCTGACTATTACTAGATGTAAATATTCCTGATCTATTCGTACTTTGTACCGTAGTAACGCATGTTCATTTCGTACATCGTTTTATTGTTATGACTCTATAATAATGCTTCCAATGCCATTTCTTTATACGACTATTTTTTTTTTTTTTTTTTATCATGATCTATAGAATACACCAACAACGTTTGGTCGGGAAGAACTGAGACATCTATTATATTTACAACAATATTAACTGATAATTTATAAATAATTGTACTAGTTTATTGGCGATTGTATCGATGATATAAAATCACTTCGTAATTATATTTGTTTGTAATTATTTCAATGCATTTCATTTATTTGTAGCAATTTTAATTCTATTTCAAATCTCAATATTTAAATACCGAAGGTATAGTTTCAACATATCATGGCTCGTAGCATATACATTTGAAGTTTACGAGCGTTTAAGTACTCTGAGATTCCTTTCATCTTACGAATGCCATGTTTAATACGAATACGATAAAAATTACATACTTCTTCATTTTCAAAACATGCTAACATACATTGCAGATAATAAAATCGATCTTGAACAACACCAACCACTAGGAATACCATGAAGATCTCTACATGAATCCACCAAGTCCACATTCTCACGTCCTACTTGAAGTATCCTCCATCGAAGAATCTAGCTAACATTCTCACCAAAGACCTCTATAAATATTCCCACGATTCGATAATAAAATTTTCAACAATCCCAAAAACCTCTAGAAAGATTTCTTAAAAATAATCACGCTACGAAATAATCAGATTCAACTTCAACCTTCGCAATACTTATAAGAAGACAATGAATCTTTTTTGCATTTATAGGGAGTTTAATTTACAAAAAAAAAAAAGAAAAACATACAAAATGCATATAATATTCAAAAATGTATAAAACACTCAAAATAAATTATTGTAATATTTTGAAGGTGAAATAAATCTTCATTTCGGTTTCATCTCGTCGGCACTTTCAAGAATGAATCTTTTTCGAGCTATGGGAAAAAGTTTTCTTTTTATCAATTATCGATATTAGAAAAAACGTATTCTCTGTAGTAATAACACTTAGGACTCTGTTTACTGGAAAGAAATACATTTTAATAACGCGTTAAACCGCAGTTACGTAAACCTCGCTTGTGAAGGAGTTAATTGAATTTATAAAAGAGACGAATTTGCATAAACATCCACGATCTACTTATAAATAAATCAAGGAAACAAAACGCGAGCAGGGAACCTGTAAGGACTGTCTATTCGTAACCATAGCAGCGTAGACCGAGCCTGAACAGCAACTATCGCGGAAATTGTTTCTTGGCCCAATAAGAACACGATTTACCGACGTCCACGTCGACCAGCTGGTCCGGATATTCTGGGCCGAGTTCAAGGGTTATGGAAAATATCGTGTATCCTTGTTGACCCGCGCAGACGCGGAACACACGTACGCGCGATTCCTGGCATTGATAAATAGCGTTGCAAAGTGCAGCACGGTGCAGACGGTGCGCCGTAATTGACCGACGGTGGCACGGGTCACGGAAGTAGAAACTGGACGATGGAAATTGGAAGTACGTGGCATGGCACAGTGCCTGCACCCACATGATTAGAGGAACGAGTGCTCGAGAACGACGCCCGCGGCCGGTGTGATTTAATTTCATCTTGTTCCGCAGAGATTAATAGTTGAAGTGTGTTGTTCGATGAGAATATAGGGATGCACTATGCGGGTTGCTTCGAGGCCGAAATGAATCGTGGAAGACATCCATAGAAATAATTATTGTGGAAGTGAGCCTAGTTTGGTGGACTTTTAATAATACGCGTCGAAGAATTGGGCTTCTGTTAAGTATATTTACTTTACATTATATGCTGTATTATCGCGTACAAAGTGTGTACTCTCGAGTGTTTTTTATTTTTTTTTTTTTTATTTTTTTTTCTTTTTTTTTTTCATTTTAGGAAGTTTACAGTTTTTACTCTTTTGGTATAAGAATACGTATGTACATATCGTAGGTAGTTCAATTGGTTCTATGAACATTATTCTAAGGCAATCACAGTATCGTTTTGCTTGGAAAATATCTTGCTTTTATACATAGAGTGCTATTGATAAGAAATTCTTGTTCCACGGTAATAAGGACATTAAATATAGCCAATGATGGACCTTAAAAAAAGCTTCGTCAATTTTTTTATTCTGCCGAAGATAATCATTTGTTATTTCTTCTTGATAATTTAATAGAGTGTAATTAATGATAGCGATAACAATCTGGAAAATAAAAATTGATGGTAAAAAGCAAAGCAATGTCCAATTAAAAATTTAATGACGTCAAGCGCAATACTTAGTTTAACCAAGGCAATTTATGTGAATATTATCAAGTAAAATGTACGTGTCTCTGGAAAGCCAAACTAATTAACTTCGCTTTCACTAAATTTCTCAATTTCATTGCCCAGATACGTAATTAACGTTCGACTCTTCAAGGAACAAACGACTAATAAATTTATCCATAAATTTATTTATCTTAAGAAGATAACACAAATAATCGTAAATTTTATGGACAATTTTGAATAATACTATAGGCAATTTTACTCCGTAATACCATTACTGTCACATATTTTTTAATTTATGAAGTTGATCAACGTCGCTTGTCAAGCGATTCATTACTATAAACATCTCTAATCGTAAATTCCAAGGAAAATTTCAGCAGATAATTATTACTTTCAATCGTTATTACTTTCTTGTATTTTTTAATTAATGAAATTAATCAACATAGCTTGTCAACTACGCACTGATATTACCTTGTCTCTTACATATTTTATACCAATATTTGCGTTAATAAGCAGGCGTGTAAGTACATACGTAAATATTTTTTCATTAAAATAATTTCGCTAGATCGAAATTGCAACAAAATGGCATTAAACGTGGGAAAAATTTGTTTTTTTCAATCAGCGACCTGCTAAACTGGTATCGAATAGATTAAACGATTTTACGACACTGTGAACAAGGTTTCAGCTTACTCACGTATCCTGTATGAATATGTAACCTCGAAAAATTTCAGTGGGCCGATTCTACATAGTAGCTCATATTATCAATGGCTATTACTCATGTTAACTCAACTAGCAAAATGATTAATAGCCATTCGTCACGTTACCTCTTGGATGCTTGATGGTCGACGTAGACGCATGAAAGAGCGAACGAAAACTCCTTGCAAATTCTGTTAGCTATGGTGCTTGCCCAAGGTGTTTGTGAGCTTAGCTTGTGCTGATGTAATTAAGGATAATTAACTACCACGCATCTTTTCGAGATACCTAACACACTTGTCGATCTTGCGAAATCATGATACGTGGGGTTTTATGAAATTTTTGTTCGATATATTCTTTACTTGATAACTGATGATTTATTCCAATTGGATATTATATCATATATAATAAAAAAATTATTCGTATGCTTAACAAAAAATCGTTAAAATCCTTAAAAGTGTGGTAAATCTATAAAATTGCTAGAATAAACTAAGAATTGATTATTTTAATGACCCTGTTTCACTGTCAAGTATGTATATATATAGAGAGAAAAAGAAATCTAAAAAAATACTTAAAATATTATTATTACCATTTTATAACTATATACATAATTTTAATTAATCGTTTGAATGGTTTTAATATGTTTGGAAAAGATTACGTTATTTATGTATGTGTTAAACGTAATAAAAAATTCTCCCATATTTAGTTTCAAACTGCGATCTTATTATCCTATCGATCTTGAAGAGCAGGTTATTTTATTTATAAACACCTATGTATAATAAAACCAACACTTGGGAAGTACTTACGTTACAACAACTTCTGACAAAAAATTCACAAGTAGAACATTCTACACTCGCAGTGTCTGACAATGTCTGTCACTTCTACTGTAGCTCTATCTCCCATCTAATACTAATACTAAACTTCAACGATAGAATCCTATGTCGATACAAACTTCGTAAATAAAGATTTACAAGTACAATCTTCCATGTTCTAAATGTCTGGCAATGTCTATCACTACTACTGTGTAACTTCGTCTCTTATCGTACTATACCAATAGTCAACTACTTTGATCCTAACTACACCTAATCCTTTACAAATTCAATTATTCAAATTCCAGGTAATTCCTTTCTGTAGCCATTCCCTTTGAGTAGAATCCTCGCTATATACCTCTACAGGCAACGTCGAAGTTTTACTGCTGTGCTAGGAAGAATTATTTTGCCACGTTAAAGGCGCGCGGCTAGTCGCCGAGGATCGCGAGCGACCCACGCAACGCCATTAACATCCAAAAGTAAAGCTTCTTCCCGTCTACAAATCTCCACCGGTGATGGGAACCAATTTAGCGACGTTCACCCCGCGCCCAACCCTCTCGCGTCTATCGTTAACCCCTGTCTCTCTTTCTCTTTCTTTCGTTGTCCGTGTACAGCTATCGACTCCCACTAGGAAACCGGCTGGAATAGTAAAAAGGTTGGGCGACGTCTGCCGTGGTGCATCGATACGTCGTCGTAAGAAAGTCCACGCGACCTCCACTGTGGGCGACCCTACGAGCCGGACCGCGGCTGGAAAAAGCTAAAGCGGCTGCCACCGGTCGTTAGGTTGACGTTTACGTTTCGCGCTTAACGAAGCACGGCAAAGCGATGTCGTACCTAACGATCGATAAAGTATAACGTCGTAGAAAGAAAGAAAGAACGGGGCATGCGGCTGCTAGAGATAGGAAGGATGAGGCAAGGTAAAGTGAGTGGCGAATGAACATCGAGGGTGATCGTACAGTCGAATCATTCGCGGACAGTTTAACAATTTCTACGATATCCATGTCCTGATTAGTCGATTATTCTTTCACCCCCTATCTCTGTCGTTCTCTCGGTGCTCGTATTTTTACCTGCTTCCGTGTGCAAGCGACGAACTTCGTGTTCCAAGCTAGTTGTGCACACGCTACATGGGGATGTTTTCTTTGGTGGCGATCGTGACACTGTCACTGATCACCCGCTACACATAACCGTTTGATCGTACCGGACTGTGGTCGGATATACGCGGTGAGGTGAAAGTGTTGTTCTCTGTGGGTTTTCTGTGGGAAGTGGTGTATCCTTTCCCGGTGTATTTAATTTGCAATGTGTTATAAAATTGTTTGAGAATTGTTGAACTATTGATAAACTTCTTTTATCTCGTCATGTGTCGTAAGAGGGAGCTAAATAACTTAACGTGGGATGAAACATTATTGATTGTCGAGATTATTAAAGAAAAGTTAAAGCTGTCAAGATAGTAGATGGTTTACTGCTATCGATCGTAATTTTAATTTATATACGTGGACATATCGATACTTGGAGCATAAGACAAGCCACAAGTATATGTTTCAAGAATTTTGAGTATTAGAAAGACTTTGAGATTAGATATATAATCACAAGGTAAGATTAAGTTTATGATGTGTTTAAATGAAGAAAAACTAAAGTGTTTTTATTTATACATTCCAGTATACACATACAAATATATGCTCATATTTACTCTTGCAAAAACTAGATGATCATAAATCTAACTGTACATTGAAGAGGCAGGGGAAATGTTATATTAAACTAATTCTACAGACACTTTATAATCCTAGGTTAAACGACCTATCAGTAACATTTACGACAGGATGTTTTTTTAATGTTTTTATCCTAGATAGATCCCATTAGAATTACAATTACTTTCACACCTTTTCGCATATAAATTTAAAAAATATAGTATCTTCAGTCAATCCCAAAAACCATTGTGAAACGTGAGAAATACGTAATATTACACAATACGATATCAGTTTTCCTTGAAATATTACTATGCGGTAGAAAATATCTTTATAGAAAAATAACTAGTCTATTTACGTGCCGATAACTTTTATGAAGGAGACAAATTTTGTTTTTATTATGCGGTTAAGATATTTTCTTGTAGGTAATTTCAACTCTAGTCGACCTAAAAGTAACAGCAGAGATTCTACAAGCATCCCGAAGCAGTACATTAGGAGCGCAATGAACGAAATATAAAAAAAAAACTGTTTCTAGAAACACACAATGTTCAAATACCACGGAACACTCATAATAAATAATTCGGACAAAAGATATGTTCCATAGAATTTCTGTCAAGATTATCAAGCAACGAAGAACCTATTCCAATTCCTATTTCATACTATGAATTTCCAACGAGCCTCTTCTCGATTTGAATATTGCGCAAAACACTCACAGTAGTGATAACTAAAACAGAAAATACGTATCCTATGCTAAATTTCAAAATTAAAAATTATCAAAGAACAGGAAGCCTATTCCAACGAACCTCTCCACTGTTTCCATATTCCATAAAATACTTATGATGCCGATACATATAATATTAGGTTGTCCGATAAGTTTCTTTCGTTTTGTGAGGAAATAATAGACGCACAGCGCTTTTTTGTTTTATATTATTTTGTCGAATTACGTACGATCCATTTTGTTCTGTTGAGATAAACACCGCGATATTTCACACACTTGGTTTCACGTTTGTATGAAGGTGCACTGTTATAAAAATCACGTTTGAGAAAGAAAGACACTTTTCGGACAACCTAATACTAATGGTATAATAGAAATCAAGAATACATGTACCATGAAATTTTCCACAAAAATGATTAATCAGTAAAGAAATTCGCATCAGAGGAACAAGACGCGTAGATTCTCTTTAGTACCACCCCGTATGTCGATGTGGTATCATTGTCTGGTTCTCGGACAGAATGCTTTATCGAAGGCCGAGTGAGCTTTCGACAGCGAGTAGTAGCGATGATTGTTCATTAGCGCCGAGCATCCTGAGCTTTAATGCATGTATCGGTGCCCATTCCAGAGGTAAAGTAGCTGTGTTACGCTCGACGTCCGTTCGCCAATGGCGCCCATTAGCATGGAACCCCACTTCTCTCTACAGATAGACTAATGATCATGTCACCCGGTTCCTTAATTGCTAATTGATCTTGCGCCTGTGCCTCCGCGTTCTGCGTTGTCTACGCACGTTCCGTCATTCGTCCAATGACGTGGGTTTTAATTCGTCGTTTATTTTCTGGTGCAAATCTCTTTGGATGCTTCTCGAATGATAAAGCAAGATTAAAATTCAATTAAATAATAATGATCGTGCGAGAAGTTAGGCTATTGGGTAGAGAAGAATTGTTAAAACATAGTAAGAATTCTATACATAGTAAGGTGATGTTATAAATATACTTTTAACATTTACTTGGTATTTCTTACAGAAAAATATATCTAAGGAATGATATTTACGATCAATATGTAAAATTTGTGAAATATTATTATTGATAAATCTATATATTATATGTATATATATATTGTTTTTTTTATATGTATAATAAATTTTTATGTCTTGCATTTGATTAATCCATTAACGACCAAACAATGGTTTTGCACAATATCATAAATACATTAATTTCTCTAAATTTCATAGAATTTTAAAATCTAAGTGAAAGAAGCCGCGATGGAAAATATTATTATGTTGTATTAAGCGAACCCTTGGCAAAATCTTAAAAAACAGAATTCGATCGTATAAATTAACTGATAAAAATGCAAAGTAAATTTTGCAGCAACATAACGTTGGCTTTTAATAGGTTACAAAGTGTGAAAAATATTCATGGAAAGAAATAAAATGAAATATCTACCAAATGCTGCAATCTATTGTAGCAGACTTTATATTACAGAATCATAAGACACTATTAATCTTTGACAAGGCTTTCAGACAATTCTGATACGGTAATTATTTTCATGATCTAAAAGGATAGTTACATGAAACGATATAGAGAGATATTGATTGATACTAGAAGATACGTGATATTTATAATAGATTCTATCAAGAAAGAAAATAATTAACGCCACAGCCCTGGAAACATTAAAATTATTATTTATCACCCACATTTGATATTCAAATTGAGAAGTCGTAAAGATACAATGTTTATAGTCTGTTCGTATTCATACTTTGATATGAGTGGGTTGACTTCCAATCAAATACTTTCTCACCATAATTAAAAGGAATCATCCATTCTACTATTATTACTTGATAATAGGTACCACGGAAATAAGATATAATTAAAGCCTTACTCGCTTTACCATTTATTAATTAATTTCGTGTAGTAAAATGTCAGTCAAGAAACAGAGAAGCGTCTCTTATCATATTAAGAGTATATCTTTCTTAATAAAAACTAGTATAAGAGATGCTGTAAGAAATAAGATATAGCTGAAACTTTTTATACTGCGTTATAGAACGAATCATATTTTTTATAGCCAATTGTATCTGTACATGTATTGTCATATCAGCAGTGCAATACAACACTGTATCGTCAAATGTTATTTTTGAAATAGAAAATCACCTTTAATATTCGAAATATATTTTTTAATATCCACAAATGATTAAGTTCTGATAAGTATCGCGCTTCAATGTATAACTTTTGATAGGTATCTGTTCCTGTTAGAGAATAAATAATAAAATTCCTGATGCAAAAAGAACTTATGACTTATAATACTTTAATCAGATATTTACAAATTCTACGTACCTATAATATAGTTTATGATGCAGTACATGACACAGTAATTAGGTTAATTTGTATGAAGTCTTATACCTATATCATGTGATTTTATCTTCAATTAAACCCATCATCAGCAATCGTCGAAAATACACTCACGAACAATGTCGCGAATCTTAGAATTTATCGATTATCCAGATCCGGAAAAAATTTACGCGGGTAAACGTTCGGTTTCACGCTGCGTGAGAACATTCACGTTGATTTCACACGCGGACTTTCCCCGGCTGCGTGACATTTCTTCGGGGTCCTCTCTTTTCTCAGGATGGCACGATATCCCCGGGACGATTGAACTTACGATCGAACCCGAACGATCTCTCTTTTTCCCTCTTTCGTTCCGTCCGCTCGCTCACGTTCAGTGCGCCCACGCTGCTTTTCACGGCGCGTACGCTCGATCCGCGGTGTAATTACTAATTGTAATACACACATCCAGCGAGCCCACTAAATCTATCCGCCGCGTCCCCGATAGAATATCCGACGTCGTCGAATCGCTTGCGTTACCCTTCTAACGCTTCAGCAATGCGGATGCGCTTTGTTCGCTGTGCATAATTAAACGCGCCGAGGGATTTGCGTCATGTCGCGAGGCCATTTTTCGCTGTACCAAGGCTGCACGATCGTATTAATATGTAACGATCAGATTGGTGCCGATCGAGGCAACAAAAAGTGATTCTGAATACACTTGCATAAAGATCGAGGATGTTATGATTAGATTCACAAAAGCTACTTTGAAACGTATCGTAACAGAAATGTATTTGGGAATTATAATAATTATATGTCTGTACAGTTTAACATTTCAAAGAAGATAACAATTTTCGAACGTTTTAACAATTTCCTTATGACTTTTCAGTCCTACTTAAGTTTTCACGTGTTTCTTAATATGTCTGAACGAGGCTGTACATATACGTATCGTTCTTAGGATTCAGTGAAGTGTAAATCATTAAAAATGTAACATTTCACGTGTAGCAATCTACTCGTTCATTTCGCTTGATCCTCTAAAATGCTAGTTCAATCGAGTATCATGATGTATGATTAAACCACGAGTATCCGATTAAACCACGAAGATCCACAAGTAACGCAATACTGCAACACTGTTGCCGATCGCACGAAACCACTTTCAACAAACGACCTTCGCTGCTATTGCACGCACGATAGGCGAGTAAAATACAAATGAGAACAACAAGAAGAAGCGTCGCAGCGAATAAGAGAGCAAAAAGTAGAAGCAGCACCTGTCGCTGCAAATTCTCTGACAATGCGCCATCGCAACAACCGTAAAAGGGCTGCGAAAAAATGCGAAGAACGAAAGAAAAAACTGGCGGAGAAGCAGAGGATTTACGCGAGTCTCGCTTTGATGCGCGCTTGTAACTCGATGGCATCGAACATCGGCCCAGGTACACCTTCATCTGTCGCTGATGCAGCCCGTTCCAAGCATCCTCCAACGTCTGCCTACTGTCCACGATACTATCTCGCAAGATGAATCGGTCGGTGTACCAAGTGCAAAGGGATTGCTGTGACCCGGCACCGACGAGGGCACAACACCCCGTCTCGTCGTTCTTCCACTTCTTCATGACGCGACGCACAGTGGTCTGAGAATCCGCTTATCGTGGTCAAAATTCAATTTTTCAACTTCAATATCTTCAAAAAAAAAAAAAAAAAGAAAAAAAATTTCTTTCTACAAAATGAAAACCCCTTGAAACCTCAAAATCTATGATATTATTCATTTTGGACAATGGTGTGATCGAGGGCGATGTTCTCAAGACAAACTCCTGAAATTCAAAATTACGCTTATTGTTTTACGTAGTCTTTATAGAATATCAAGTAAATTTACATTTCGGGAATTTTCCGTGTAATTATGTCGACGAATGTACGAAGAAAATATTATTCGCGACGGTTTAAGTAAGAAACAGTTCTACCTTGCGTATAATAGATCGCAGTCTGATTAAATGCCTCATTTGTCACATGATTTCAAAAATAGATACTTTTAAACACTAACCTTGCTATAGCCTATCTGTTGATCTCAGTTATGAACTAACTTACATATATTACTTGTGCTCGTAAATCAGAAATATATTCAACACCATACATGAACCACATACGTCATACAAAAGAATGCTTAATAAATCGTCGATAAAAACGCCTAGAAGTGTCAAAGCCAGAATTACCAAGTACACTCGATTAAACTCGACACCAAAGACATACATAATACCAACCGTACAACATACAAAAATGAGCGTGCATCATCAGTCGTGTTTCTAGTACCTTTTCGATCAGACAAATCCTCTTGAAGATCGATAAAACTTTGAAATATATTCAGGGAACGCGTTTTAAAGGTGGCAACTGACGTTCGCGTTACAGATCCACGATAGGCATAAAACAGTCCTTTCAATGAACTATCGTGTTCAGGCGGCCAAGGGATCAGAAATTCCTAGCTCGTGTAACGTCCGGCGATGCCCCGTGTATTACGTCCCTCGTATTATATCGCGACCGTGTAATCCACTGTCATCTATATCGAAACTCTATCAGACGAAATGACAGGCTATAAAGCGGGAGAGGTACGGGGCAGCTTGTGCTACGTCGGATTTATCGCGTGTGGATGTCTACCAGCCTATAAGCCACAGGGCGATAGCACAAGGAGCGCTAGGATAGGTCGGAGCTACCTCGATTAACCTCCGTTTCAACTGGTTAGAGGCAATCCGTGTCTCACTATGTGGCAATCACGGGGGCTTGCAACCTTGTAAATTGAAAAAAATACGCTGACGTGACGGCCGGTCACGGTGTAATAGATTGCGAAACTAAGCTTTCAGGTTAAAATCGTTGAACGTGCTCTCTTTGCCAGAGGATCCTCTTCTTTTAACAAGAGTCGAATTAACGCGTAGGATATGCTCGAAAGAGAAAAACGTTGGAGAATGTTTCGAGATTCGGTCCGTGACCGTATCGAATGATGGATGAATATGTCCGGTATTTGTAATTAATTAGTTGCCACGGGGTTGTGTCGCGACAACGCCGAGAAAGATTGATCGAACGCACCATAGGATATCCTATCTTTATTCCTGCTAATTATTTGTCGGTAGTAACGATTTGTACGCGTGTCTTTCGTATACCGTGCAGTGAAAACAGGTTGGTAAAATTTATAATTAGCAGAAATTGTACGTGCACGAATTGGAGTTTGAATATTTCTTGCGCTTAAAATGCTATCAGAAAAAATATCACAAGATACTTGTGAGAGATACGAAAATTTTCCTTCGATGTTTTTCAATGATCTATGAATCATCTTTCTCCTGGTGTTGGATTTTGAGTTATGACATTTAAAGGTGGGAAAATGAGAATTATGTCTTACATAAAGTGGAATACAATGAATATCTAAAATGTTAATTGGTTATCATCCATAATAATTTCATTGAAAACCATCGAGAGAACATATATACATATAATTAAAAATTACAGGAGAAAAATACGATAAGTACATACATATTTATTCATTTTCTGACTTTAGTACCGCCTTATAGTTGAACAGGAGAGTCTAAATATGACCGTGTTTGATCCAAAGGAACAATAGGTATAGTTATTAAGACAAATAATACTTTACTATGTTCGATACAGTAATATTATGATCATCAATACTTTTAAAATTCTCGAGGGGATGGAAACACGCGTTTATCTCCAAAAACCAAATACGCAAAGAAATTTGGTAATATGAGATTGATCGAGAATGTAATGAATCTTAAAACCGTTTCCCCGTGAAAGATAAAAGATACAATTTATCGCGTTCTTCCCCTATAGTCTTCAATCACAAATTAACTCGAAATACAATATTCTGAGACTGAAGAATATTTCATCATCTTAACGTTAAAAACCTAAAACCACGAATTTGATACGCAACCCTTGATACCTTTACCAGCCATATCAATCACACGTCAGCCACCCAACAAGAGATCCGGCTCAATTAACATAAACTTTAGAAAGAGTCAGCGAACACGTTTTCCCACAAAGGAGTCGCAGAATAGTACCAGCAGTGACAAGAGTCACCAATCCTGGTCGACGATAAACAGTCCGATGCAAGCGAGTTGGAAAGTCCAGCTGTCTCTATCCCAGCCGAGATTCGTAACCCATGGGACGATTGCGAAACGGTGAATTATTCGCGTGTACGCGGTCGCATTGATCGCGAGAGAGCCAGCTCGCTCCCATGGACCAGCTGAATGCACGGAAGCACGAATCCACGAGCCGCGGACAAGCAATGAATTTTCTTAGCCGATACGCGCCAAGGTAGTCGGATGCCCTCGGTGACACCCATTAGCCCGCGCTCTTGTCTAACCATACAAATTATTAATCGATGCAATTAGCGAGCTACGGTCAGCTAACGCCGTTTAACCTTCGAGCAGCGAAGGTTGGGTCGATTCTGACTCATGCAAATATTTCATGCTTAACTCATTTTGAGTCGCACTACCGGTTATAAATATCTGGACACTTCGCTCGATTTGTAGTAACAGTACGTGAACTTTAATTCCATAAGTGCTACAAATTAATAATGAATCAGCATCTGTCGTTCTAATTACCAGATTATACGTTTAAGTTATCTGTTAAAAGAGATAACAATAATATATTTACACCTTTTACTATTTATCTAAATATCAGTGGTTATATTAATAGTAAAAATATCTGTATCAGTTCAGCAGATACTGCTTAAGCTTATTTATGGTCTAAAAATCAAAGATTTTGAAGTTTGATCATTCCAAACGAACTTTTTCTAATCAAATTAATACTACACGCCGAGTTTTATTTTTCTAACTATGATACTGTGCTATTGCCATATATTCTCAGATATTACAAGAGACTCCTGTGTGTATCTCCTTTTCTCTTTTTCGTTGGTCGCGCCACGTGCAATCTCGCGATTCCAGCGAAGCGAATTCCGAAACTATCTGCTCCAGGTGATTCAGCGATAACGGGGCTAGACGTGGCCAGCCACCTACATTTATCAGCGGAACCTCGAACCTCGCCTTAACGATCCTGAAAAGCTGAGCCGGTTTCCCAATAAAAATCATAATCGAAAGGCGTGACTAATCGTTGCGTGACGACTACAGCAGCGAAACCATCGCTAAATCTCGGCCGGCTTGCGCTAATGAATTTCAGATCGACGCGCTGCGCCGTGATCGCAGCCATGGATAACCTGATGTAACGCTCGCCCGAGGACAGTCACATATCATAGTTGCGGTGAACGCACGAATATCGACGAAAAAATGATAATCTACTTGGTTTCGACTGGATGGGTCTAAGTCTATGGCACAGTTTGGAAAAGGGAGGAGTTTAAGATACACTGTTCCATAAGTCTTAAACATCTAGCGCGTTTCTTATGTTCCACGTTACATCACCACCTGACGGAATATCTATAACTCTGTGTATTAAAACGATCGACAGAAACTATAGAACCATACTTTATTGTTAATTCTACTCTGACCAAAATGTACCATAGAGTCTCTAGAGAGTTCGAAGATTCCATACAATTCTTGCTAGATCTTTTATTTTCATATAAGGTAACGTACTTGAAGATCGACGTATGAGTACAAACATATCCTTCGATTCTTTCATTTTTCGTTCGAGTTTATTTATCGCCAATTTATCGCCACTTTTACCATCTATAGAAAACGTAGAAGCCATCACTGGATCGACAAGGCGATCCATCATTCCCACGCAACAAAGGCACGAATCCCCTTTTAAGACTTCATCAATTTTCCAGACGCGAGTCAATGTACCTCGATTATTCAATCACTCTACAAATTAACGTCATTCATAAAACACCATCGAGACACGTTAACGACGGTCACGAATCCGTGCGAAAGTTCGTTGCCTAGAGTGAAATCTCGATAAAAAGGGATCACCGTGATCAGTGATAAATTTCCAACTGATGAACACCGTGTACATAGATATCGAATGTTCGAACGTATAGGTACTGGTATAGACACGTCCACGGTCGTCAATTAGGTTTGTGCCGTGTCGTAGTTAACGTGTGGGCTGAAAATGATTCCTCGTAAAGTTTGTTTATGGGATTTGAGAGCTAGGCGTTTATCGTTTATTAATTGAAACCCGAGATGGGTCATGTACGACCAGGCTTGTTACAATGTCCATCTTTTCCATCTCGCGCAACAGCCTCGTTATTCTTAGATCGTAGCATAGCAATAAAAGGGACGTTGTCAATGAAAATATGTACGATCACTTTCATCGATAAAATCCGTACGATCTGAGAAAAGCTAGCGAGTAAGTTGTTCATCAGCGAACATGAAAATACAGATATTATATGATACGTAATCAAATTACAATCGCGTACAAATTTTTGAATTTTTGTTGGATTTTTTTATTCAGTTAAATTTTCAAACAAAATCAGGTTTTATCTTTGTAATTGTTTTGTAAGTTATGTATTCTCAAAAACTTTTAAAAACTTTTTCTTTTATTTTTAATTAAACGTTCAGAGTTTGAAATTTCGTAATTTCATTTGAAATCTTTATAATGTAGGTATCTTGTGATAGTTTAATTCTGAAATATTCACTCTTATATACCTTTTTTACTTAATTTAAAATTTGTTGCAGGTTGAAACTAAATTTTATTCCATTACAGTGAAACTCTATTTATTCGGATCGCTATTGGGACGAAATTCTTATTGTGAGTGTCTAACTCTCACTGACTAAATCTACTTATCTAAACGAAATACAATATTTCTATTCCTCCAGATAAATGGAGTTCTACCGTCATTTATAAATACTGCATTCTCCGTATTTAGCGCTGCAATGTGATACATTTTTTATTTCAACTTAGCAACGTGTCAATTAGTTTTATTATCTTTTACTTTAAATTAACATTAATCCCATGCAGGATAATCGTAGGTGTTTAAAGAATCCAGTGCGAAATTTGTTACGCGACGAATCGCCAGTTTCCTGGGAAAACCAGTTCTTTAACCCGCATATATGTAAATGCATCGAAGAACGTGCGACGATAAAATTCTACCGTGCTTGATAATCTTTCAAAGGCAACGTGGAAACCACGCTGTAACTTTCTAGACGGCAATTTATAATCAAGTGCCAGGATACCGAGTGTATTCTTACGAGAATATTTACATAGCCGGCTGCACGAGCGATCGATTCTGAGATCCTCGCGTTATTTCGTGCGAAAGATTTCAAAAATGACTGGCTTCGTCTTGATACGGTGTAATTAAAAAGATAGTTTGAAGAACAAGGTAATGAAAAGAATTCCCGGAAAGTTGACAACCAGAAATTTCACGTATTAATCACACAGGATGCTCATGATACGAGAGTAGTAAATTTCGCGGGAGATTGGAGTCAATGAGATATTTCATTTACCTGTCACCATATTACTTATAACATATGAATATTTTTAATAGCAGTCAATGTTTATGTAACACGACATCTGCACAGTATTGTGATTTAATAATAAACATAAATAGAAGTCTACAATTCCTATATATCTTCCAAACTTGGTATAAATTAGTATTTATACCTGCGTGTCTCTCTGTTTTTTTCCCCTGTTTTGTAGCATTGAATAAATCATTTTGAAACTAACTAAATTCATAGAGATACCTACATAAATTTGTACAGTGAAACACACATCTCTTACATCGGACAAGTTTCGCATTATTTATCTAAATGTATCTATCCTTAACAGTGATATCTATAAAGCAATAATTCACAAACAAAACGCCAACTTAAAAACTACACAAAGTGGCAAATAAAATTTGTATTCGAACCCTTAACCCCTCTCACCTGAAGCCTATAAAAGATTCAGGCATAAAATAAGGGCTCTAAGCCCCCAAGACAACTTTAGAACGATCTAAAATTAACCTGAAGGAGAATTATACTCTCCAAAGGATTATGTTCCAAAGAATATTTCCTAAATATTTTCAACGAACCACCATCTGGCGACAGGATTCGATGAAGACATTCTCGATATCTTTGAAAGAACGACGCTTCAATCTGCGGACAAAGGGGATGAACGAAAAGAACGAAGGAGAATAGAAACGAGGAAGCCACGTGAATATCGAAATACTGGAGCAAACGAGGTACAAAAATACCGGCTGGCAAAACGATCACGTCCAACACTGGGGTATCACTCTTCTCTGTATACGGGTATCCGCAAACCCATGAAAGGAGGAACCAAGTTTTACGATCCTGAATCGTACGAAAGCGAAACGGGGGACACGAATGGGACGAGTGAAAGAGGAAGCGGGACAAGGAATGGAGAAGGCCCGAGGTTTACGATGTTGAATCCTGTCTACGATCACTGATAGAGTCGTGTCTGTCAGTTTGCATGTTCGTGCCACGACGTTGACCGATGCCTTCTTCTCCACTACTCTGCTGACGTCATCGACAACCTATACTGGGTGGTCCAAACGCACACCGAACCATGGAACTACGAAATTATATTTTGACGGTGATACCTTTCGTAGTTTCTCATAAATGGGTAGCACGTTCAGAAAGAATGCTACGTTTTATTCTAACAGTAGAACGGAATGTTTGTTATTTAAATTTTTGGATTTTGTTATTTATCGATTTGTAAGAAACCGAATTGTCATAAGGAAGTTTTTATCGTTAATTTCATTTTTATGCGAAATAAATAATGTTTTTGGGTTGAGGTTTTAGGAAATAAGGAAACGTGATGGTTAATTTCATTTTTATATGGCTTTTCTTATATTAAATATTTAGTATCATTTAATAATTCTTTCGGGGGAAACATGTTACAGAAATGAAGGGATTTAGGATGAACTCTAGGATCTACTCTAACTTCATACTTCTGTCTTTTATAATTACGGCTACTGTTACGTTCTCAAAATAATACGATTATATTCAAGTAGTACATTGTTGATTTCTTATTGTATTATATTTCGAAAAAAGGGAACTGAAGTTTTTAAACCAGACATTTTCGTAATAAGTAGAATTTTATGCTGGGTGATCCCGAATATTCTAGGGATAGGGAAGAATAAAATTGCCGTGACAAGAAACTGAAAGAACGATTTTATGTTTCTTCGTGAACAGATTGGTAGAATGAAATATAATTTCGAGTGAGAAAATTATCATCTTGAATAATTCATATATGACTTCGACGCCGTGAAGATCATCTTCACCAGTAAATTGTTTAATTGCAGATAATTTCTCTGATAGCAATAAAAGATGCCAGTTACAACAGCTAACTAGCAATTATGGTTCAATAAATTCATCGACAATAAACGTCGACTCACCATTAATATATGTGATTTAATATTTTTTTATTATCCAATTCATGTTCAAGTTTCCTTGTAAAAAGCGCCAATTGTGTATATAACAACTTCAATAAGATGAGAAAATTTGTTACCATAAAATTGATATTATTATTATATAGTATATATTTAGCATTATTTTCTACTTTTACAATAACTATTAAAGTGCTATATATAATATTATAATAACTTCGTTTTTTATGCTCTGCTTTCTAACCATTTACTTTAGCCACTTTTTCACTATATTTACTCATTTCGACATTGAAAACCTATATTTATAAATTTGTCAATTTACATCTTTACACATTATTAATATACTCGCGTAATTGCTTCCTGCGTTATATTAAATTATTTATTGCAGATAATAGAAACATAAGTATTTCTATATATATGGTATATATATCGATATGTTGTTGTGAAACGTTCCTTCGATTGAATCGTCCGTTTTACTTTCTCGTTATAAACTATTTATGATCTCGTTAAAATGCTTTTAAATGATAAAACGTTTTATATTTACATTCAGAATCAATTAACCGTCCATTATAATATACTTCCATATATTTTTAATTTTGTGTTAATAACCCAATCACCCCATCTCGTTCTAACATAAATCTAAATTAACAATCTACCATGAAGAAGGAGAAGAAGGAGAAGAAACACGAATAAATTGAAAGCAGCGAATAAATTACCGTCAGAAGAGTACCAAACTAAACGAACACAAATCAACTCGAACAATCAAGTTCAACCCAACATGCTGACACATGAACGACCGAAACAACTCTCGATATCATTCCAGAAGCGCTACTCCGTCATTCAGTGGTTTAACTCGAATCGAGTAAATGGTTATAGAGTTTGAAATCGACGCTTTGCAATGCGCTTCGGCATAAAATTCGCTAGTAGTCGTAAAACCACTGCTGTGGATATTCTCGTGAAATGCGAATCGCGAGCATAATGTGGAAGCTAGGTGTCATGAAACGAGACCAAGATATAGCATTGTGCGGAAATAAAATAATCTCGGAAGCGTATTTTACATCTTTCACCTCGCACGAACGCTTGTGGCGTTTTCATAGAGCCGTAAAGCATAAAACAAGAACAGGGCGCGTTGACTTTTACGAGTGGCTCATGTTTGTTCGAGGAATTATCGAGTAGAGAGCAGCTTTAATTGCTGATCCTTTTGCCGCCGCCACTTTCAATGCTCTCTTTCACCCGCTCGTTTCGCGGTCGCTATAGGCGTTCAGAATAATTCAATTACCGCCAAGGTTGCACACCAAACACCTTGATGGAAATTGAATTTGATTATGGAAAGACACCCGAAGTTGAACTTTTGCAGTTAAGGAGTTATTGTCTTTTTATTTCATTGAAATATATAGATTTTTAACATTAGGGTAGGAGTAGGTTTTTCTGCACGTGAACTGTAAATGTTCAAAGATTAAAACGTGAACTATTTGTACTTAAGATTCTACAGACAGATTGGACGAACAATTAACATCTTGTTTAATTTTTGTTTCATTCTTCCAAGTCTTTGATGCTCGTTATTAGTTGCGCGATACACAAATGAAAGAAATTACGTATATATATTAGCATTATAGTAGTTTCTACAGGAATACTTTTACTCATTAAAAGAACAGCTTATTTAACTAATGTCAATATTCTCGATAATTCCTTTATCTTAATCATTCTTACACATGCAACAACTCTTTCTTGACTAAATAACTCTGCCAATAGATTGTTCGTATCATTTTCCCTTTTTTGATATTTTCTCATTGTTTCGTTATTACATCAAAGACCAACGCTGTTCCACAATATAAAACAAGTTTAATTATTCCGTACAAAATTCAAGACTGTACTTTAACTTAGGCGACTCAAATAACTCTGTCTTTTTATATGCTCCAAATTTCCATTCACAAGTTCCCATATCTCGTACCAAGACACGAGGGACTAACGAACGTCCTCTCGAGCAAGTTCCTTTCAGAAAGCGCAACGTCGCGTCGCGTCTCGTTCAACAAGCTGCGCACAAGCTCCGAAGGTCTGTACACGGGAATCGCGAGATCGATGAATAATAACGGAGAGGAACGAATTCACGTTGGCGAAGCGACGAACAAGTGCACGGCTGTTGGCAAGGATATGGAGGAAAAATGGTTGGCTCGAGTTTACGACGGATCGCCTTCGCCGTGCTGGCGTTTGTCCCGATCGAAGGTGATTTTATAAAGGAGACCGCCGTGACGGAAGATATTGTAGAACAAGTTCCCTGTGCCGGCTGGGTGGCCCGTCGTGCATACACGGCCGACCAGGACGGTTTCGCTCCCATTGACTCATACGTTATGCAACCTCTATCGCGCTGAAAAACCCGCCTTATTGAGTAAAAGCTCCGCGCAACAAACGGCCCATCGAACGGACAGAAGGAACGTTAAGAAATTGCAATACGAAATTGCGTAGTTCAGCGCGTTTTTTTCTTTTTTTTTTTTTTCTTTCGTTTTAAGAATTTATCAAGCGCGAGCGTTGCTGAGTTTTCCGTAATAGTTGTTTCGAGGTATTTGAATAACTTGCACTCGTCAGGATTGTTGGATTTAGCTGGAATGTAATAATTGACTGGCTTCGAGCAGTGATAGAGTAAGGAGTTTATTCGAGTGCAAATGATTACCGCGTCAGGCTCGTGCACGTAATTTTTAATACTTTATAGCTCGAAATGAAGTTATGAAATCTATCGGGCCTGGAAAGTGTTAGTCGTTGAAAGCTTGACTCGTGCGAATGTCTTCTGACGAAGATTTATTTACCGAGTTACGGGTTACGTGTGTTGAAACGTTCTGAGGATTTGGTGATTCATACGTAGTTTTGATCCACCGTGTTTTACTTTAAGTAGCATTAAATTATTAAAACAACGATATTTTGTAAACAATGATCGCAAATTCTATGTTACATGTTAACTTTCTGAAACAGATTTCTTATCGTATTATAATATTCTACGATGACTGTAATAGAAGATGTGATTATTCTTTTGTAGTTGCTCGACTGGTATATCGTACGATTATATCCTCATGTCTGTAAGTATGTAAAATCCTTCAATAATATCAAATTCTTTCGTAACAATACAGCTAATCAAACTTAAATATGCACAGCGTAAATAAAATTATTCGAATCTAATTTATCAAGCAGCGATAAGAATTTTATCCGATGAATATACATATATCATCCATCTTCCCAAGAAAGATTAATCGGTTCGAACGGAAGCAACAAGATATCGCGGTGCAGATTACCGGTTTCAACAAGTTGCTTCTTCGAAGGAAGGAATTTTTAAAAAGAATCATATTTCGATGAGACCGCATTTTGCTCCCTCGTTAATTTATGCACATATGCACGTACCTACTGTCGATGTTTTCCACATCGTAACAAGATCTAGCCGCCACAGAACGTTCAACGCATACTACCTACAGCAGTGTCATTCAGTCGTTGTCTGTCGTACGGGCAGCGTGTTAGGTTTGCCCGGGTGTAAACAAATCGGCAGGCAACGGTGCGTGTATTACGTACGTATGTACGTAGTAACAATCGGCTGTCTTAAAAAGGAGAATTATGCTTCGAAGAAGAATTACGTAACAGAAACCGTGGAGACACGATTTTTACAAGTTTCTGTACATTTAAAGTCAGATCTTTGCGATTCACTTGCACGATAATATTTCTTTATAATAATTAGTTTCGCAACCGAACGGTAAACACTGAATAACGCACACGCTCTTATGGTTTACGAGCCGTGTAATATCAACTCCTACCTCAAGCGTCTTTCCCCTGCTGCGTTTTAATGCATGTGACATCGCTAGTCCGCGACTATTTTGCTCTCAGCTCTGCCCTGAAGGTCTGCTGAACGGCACTAACCTGCGGTCTAAGCCCCGTCAGATCGCGGCAGATCATAATGTTAATTGCAAAAAGTAGCGTAAAATGAGAACAGGTAGGCTCGTTTCAACTACAATTTCTTCCAAGCACTCGCCTTCCAAGAAGGAAAGATTCTCTTTTAGATGATCTTCAAGCCTTGATATTATATTTTATTTCGAATAAAATAGAAATAAATTACGAACGATGATACATAGACAGGTCCTGGTAGTTCTCACACGTTACAAGAAATGTGAAGAATATTAGTTACGATCAAATACGTAGATATATGAACGATGAAGACCGAGAAATAAACGTTAGACGTTATTCCGAGATATAATATATCATTCGCAAAAGCTTTCCATTATAACATATTCTCATGTTGACTATTCATGCAGGTGATTGCTGGAGTTTATGATTTCGATGGTTAATGTAATTAAATCTAAGCTATGATTCTATGTTCTTCAATTAATCGATCGTTTGTCTAATAAGGATACGTTAATTTTTCATCTGAAGACGTATTTTCTACTTTGAGAAATTTCTTATGGTTATTTATTTATTGACGAAATTCTGCATTTTCATCGGATTGTTTAATGTTATCGTAAATAACATTAAGATATAACTACATCTGTTACACATGGGTGATACGTGATAACAAGCCCTTTATCATTTAATAACAATCGATCAAAACACAATTGTAATAACAAAAATATATGAGTTACAGGCTAATTCGCCCAACATACAGTGCTGGACAAAAGTATTGGCACAGCATGATTGTTATGATAGAAATGCTTATAACTACTAAACAAATTGATTTAAACAAAAAACTTTTTGACGTATTTATTTATTATCTATTCTAGTTTATTACATAACAAGAGCAACAATATAAATAAAATAATACGCAAAATAATAACAAAAATATATTTTTTGAACATTTTATGGGTGGACAAAACTATTGGCACAGTAGAATATTTACGCTTATAACTAATTACATAATAAACTTCTAATATTTTGTTGGCAGTCCTTTTCTTTTAAGGACTTCCTTTAATCTTCTGGGCATCGAGTAGACTAATTTTTTAGTGAATTCAGGTACAATATTGCTCCATTCCTGCAGAAGAACTTTCTTCAGTTCAGACTTGCTTGTGATATTATGTTTCCTAATTCTTTTTTCCAATTCGTTCCACACGTGCTCAATGGGATTCATATCGGGACTTTGAGGTGGTGTGTTTAATGTGTGGGCAGTATTATATATTATCCACTGACGAACAATATACGCCATATGTTTAGGATCTCGATCCTGCTGAAAATAGAAATCCCTGGGGAGGTTTAATTTTTGAGTACTTTTCAAAAGATTTTGCTTGAGTATATTTAAATATACATATTTATCCATTATCTCATCAATGAATATAAGTTCTCCTACACCCGATGATGCCATACATCCCCACACCATTAAACCACCACCCCCATGTTTCATGGTGGCTTGCAGATTCAGTTCGTCCATCTCTGTGTTGGGTTTTCGCCATACTAATATTCTGCCGTCAGATTTAAAAATATTAAACTTACTTTCATCTGAAAACATGATCTTTTCCCAAAAATCAGTATCTTTCGTAACAAACTCTTTCGCGAATTCCACTCTTTTCTTTTGGTTTATTTTACTGATGTAGGGCTTTCTTCGTGCTGCACGGGCAGAATAACCGGCATCCTTCAATACCCTACGTACAGTTTTGGTACTTACTTCTTTTTCACACTCAGCTTTTAACATCGAAGCAATTTCAGTCGAATTAGTTTTTGGATCCTTCTTTACAATATTTACGATTTTCCTTTTTTCTCGAATTGTTACCTTAGAAGGGCGACCACTCCTAATTTGATTCTCTAGATTTTCTTCACTTTTAAAGCGTTTTATGACTGAACGCACAGTAAAACGACTTCTGTTTATGATTTGTGCAATTTCGTTGTAAGATTTATTCATCTTATATAAATTTAATATTATTTTTCTTTCTTCAATTGTGGTTTCTTTCGTTTTTCTAGACATTATTACTCTTTCTTGGTTTTTTGTTGTTTAATAACTGAAGTCTCCAGTTTCACTGATCGAGTGTTATAATAAAAGACTAACGGGGGATTTCCCTTCGCTACTTCCAAATGACGATCGGAAATCGTTGAAAACGGCGACGATACATTGTTTGTTCCATGCTGTGCCAATACTTTTGTCCACCCATAAAATGTTCAAAAAATATATTTTTGTTATTATTTTGCGTATTATTTTATTTATATTGTTGCTCTTGTTATGTAATAAACTAGGATAGATAATAAATAAATACGTCAAAAAGTTTTTTGTTTAAATCAATTTGTTTAATAGTTATAAGCATTTGTATCATAACAATCTTGCTGTGCCAATACTTTTGTCCAGCACTGTATGTAGGTATCTAAATAAGTATATATGTTAATGATTTTGGATCTTAACTGCCGAAATAAAGGTATAGAAACACTAAATACCCATTTAATATCCATAATAAAATAATTATGCATTTATTTAGTGAACGATTCCAATAATATTAATCGATACAATCTTGCACGTGTCTCAGCACTTCCTTCTCTCACTACCTTCCATACCAGACGCCTTTCCACGCACGACTGACGACGAAACAGTTTACATTCTTTTGTTTTCGAGACGCCGCGCACACACATACCCATACTCACATACTACGCAGTCAATTTATCAAATAAAATTACACATATCTCAACAATATACATTCACCTTGAAGCAAGCTGCTCAAAGATACTAAATATTAAAAACACTGTTATCTACATTAAAAAAAAACTCATTTGTATCTTTACACAAAAGAGAATTAAATCAAGAAGAAACTAGATAACCGTTGGAAGATATAATGAAACGCTACTTTACTTAATACATACTCTATACAATAAATAGAATACACGCTGCGAAACTTTTACCGAGTAGAAAAAGTAATTCTCGAAATTTGCTGCGTAGACCAAAATATTACGATCTTATAATATTTGTTGAAGTGGTCATCACTTCTAAGAAAACTGTACATCTGGTCTTTTAGTTTTCTCAAGTCGACAGCGTATAGACAAAAGACTGGGTCGAAGGCAAACCACAAACAGTAGACAGGCGACGCTGGCTTCAGGGTTTTCAGTTGTCACGTCGGAGACACAAAAGATCGCGAAATTAACGGATCGCCGGTGATTTCCTCGCGTCGCGGTTCGAACGAAATGATTCTTTCACGAGTAGGATAAAGAAACTAGAATTTCGTATGCGACAATGACGTTTATTGCAGAAATCCAACTGAGTGACGGTTACAATATTGTGGTTTGGAATATCAGAACAGACTGACTCGAGGTGTTACAACGAACTGTCTTAGCGCTGGTTTTTGGAAGGTCCTTCTACCGAGGGTCTAGTCCCTTTGGAGGGGGCTTTGTTATAGTTTTAACAGATGTGGCATGCGGGGTGTTCGGTCGAGCTGGTTACTGAGCGGGTGGTCTTCTTAAGTGTGTGACACAGTCATAGGGTAACACTGCTAGCGTGCGGATCTGGACCAGCTCAATTATATTCCGATTTGTATTTACACTTCAGTATTTAAAATATATATTTTTTACCTTACAATTTATCCACGCGTTCCTTTGTTCACATACATCTAATAACCTCAACAATATTCAAACTTAATTCAAAAACGTCTGACATCTGAAAGTACAACCACGAAATACGCAAAATAATTGCTAATAGCCGTACAAAGAAGCACAGAAAGGTAACCATCGTTCCACTGTAACTTCCGATACAAAATAGCGAGCGTCCGTGCAACTTGATAGAAGGAAAAGGAGCACTGGCGAGGCAAAATGGTTCGCAGAGTATCACGGGATCGTTGTGCATAAACGAGCGTGTGGCAAAAACCACGATCGGTCACGGTCAATAGCTCGCGTTGTAGCCGTTGGCATTCGATCAGCAAGAGATAACCGTAGCCTAAGGGCCATAAAGAAGGATGCGTCCGTAGCGATTATCGGTGTTTCGCGCGGAGCACGCGAACGGATCGGATTCACTGGCCGGTCGATTCGGACCGAGACGGCATAATTCTCGCGCAATTAAGTCATTTGAATCGCGCGCACGAACCCGCCGCTTCTCTTCGATTCCCGTTGCTCGACCAGCCGCCATTGATTCATGGCCCTGTCACTGGTCCCATTGTGCCGGCAACCGATCTGCTCGCGCCTGTCCTTTTTCTGGCGTCTGCGAAAAAACCGCGAGCGGAACAAGAACAAGGAAGCGTACGGCCACGATGGAAAGAAGCCAGCGAAAGGGAGTTCACAGCGGGGCGCAGGAACCTGCAGCAGGACGCCACACTGTTTTAATTTGTCAACCGACGGTTCTGGACTTTTTGCTATGAACGGGCCACAGATATCCCACCGATAAAGACGTTCGGCTCGCGCCCTGCCGCCAACGCGCTAAGGATTCTCTATTAATCAACTTGATCGCGGACATTGCAGCCAGAAGAAAAGAGATTGCTAGTGAATTACTCACGGTTTGATGATTTTTGGATTCTCATGCACCTATAGTGTTTCTTCCTTTGTATTTATTTGATAACGTAAGCAAATTGATAGATTATTGATTTTAATGCGTTTGAAGTGGCTGCAAGAATATTCGAAGATCTGACACAGAAAACTTTGACGTGTATATCGCGTGTGTTACGTGAGACGTTTTGAGAATTTTCTGACGTTCTGAAAATGTACATAGAGATTGTGAGATATTTATTGCATGTCTGGTTGTCTGAAATGTTTCTCTCGTTTTATAAGGAAACAATAGACGTATAATATACATAATAATAGAACATAACATAAGAACAAGAACATAATAATAGAAGTAGAACGAAATAGATCACACTTAATTCAATAAAATAATATAAAACAGAAATTGTTGTTCATCTATATCATGAAACGAAAGAAACTTTTCAGATAACCTAATATATATTTTGCAAAGGTCACCAAAGTATTGTCACCAAGTATAATCATTCGCTATGTTAGAAGGCCACGATATTTAAAAATATTCTAAAAGAGAAGTTACTTATTTTGAAAATTAACTTTTAGTTAGATCTCTCTGTCTGGGTAGATTTTGAGTATGTGGATTGTAAAGTGTGCAGGAAAAAAAATGTAGTATTCCCTGTTAAGATATCCTTGATAAGATAAGGGTAACATGTTCGTTCGCACCATTAGAAGTGAGTTGCAAATTGTTAGTAGTAATTTTGTACAAAATGAATTACGAAGATGGCTATTAACAGCAATCCATGTATGTAGATATAATCAACTTTCGATGGAAATAGCTAACGTGATTTGAAATAAATTACGTGGAAAGTGACTTTACTTATAGGAAATTAATTTAACTCCCCTTTAATCTCAAATTAGATCCAACGGTGTAATAGGAATGTTCCATTGCTTAAGAAATATTTCTAAAATTATCAGTAGATTGCATCTCTTTGAAATATTTAAAATAAATTATTAATACAACACGGTGTAATAATGTTTTACCAATTTTTTTTAAATTACGCCGGTATCGTTGAATAATAAATATAATAAACAAACAAATAAAAATAAAATAACTAACAAATGATATGGATTAAATTTGAACATATATTCAAAACGCAAAAGACGTATTGTCTATAAAAGGCGATAAAGATTTCATTGTCGGTGTAGGTTCTATGATATTAAAAGAAAGTGTCGTCACGTAGCGATCGAATTTTCGGTGAACCTGCTTGTTCCCAAACGCGTTTATCTGATTCGATCTACAGGTGTACAAGAGGCGACAGCATTCTGTGTTTCACTCGCGCTATCTGTGTCATCTAGAGTGTACAGGGTGACCCAAGCACAACCTCGAAGAATTATTAGATAGAGAAATCAGCGGACCGCGGTCGAGCCTACGCACTCTCTGTGACAATAAAAGTGGACACACCTCGATGGACACGTGTCCAGAGGCGCTGCAGATAGGAATTTCAAAGACACATTCTCTACCGTAGCCACTTGCGGACAATAATGATTGCTAATCAGCTATAAGAAGCGCAGGATCAATACGTGCGAGCAAAAAAGTTGAGTAAATCTGATACTAAAACAATTACGAACACGTTCTACAAGGCAAATTGACAAATTTCGCTCGTGTATTTTGGATAGTTGCGAAACCCAACAATATTGACAGCGTATCGATCACACAAATGTTTGAACTACCATTACGAACAATGAAATTATCCTTAATTTTAACGATGTCTATATTCAATGTATTCTCACAAAATGTGAAAATCACAGAAATTGTTAATTTAATAATTAATAATCCGTTTCGCAGTTCCATTGTACATGAATCAGTAAATTTGCCTTCCCTGATCATCAGTGAAAACAAAGACATCGCGAAATGGGTCTCGTAAAAAGCGTGTGGTGCCGACGGTTAGATACGTCTTCGCGTGATTTAGGAAAACGGTCTGGACAAATTTGCATGTTGGCCTACATTGGAAAAGACCTGAAGGAACGCAGTTTCAACTTTGTACGACGTTCACCAGGTGGATGTTTATTTGTTACTAAGCGACGAGGAACTCGATAGAAGTAACTTGGAACCAGGTGTTGGCTGTACTATTCATCCGTGTTCCGTGCCTCGGTTTCATTAACGCGCAAATTACCCGTGAAGAAAGAGCTGCTTAGGCTCTTTCCAGCCTCGCTTTGATATGCTGATGAAACATATAGGTATTGGAAATTCTTGCGTGTAATTTTCGGTGAAACAGTTGGAATAATATAGGAAAATTATTTGTCTACTGTGGTTTGATAAAGTATGACGATGAACGGCGTTTGGAAGCAAAATGTTTGAATCGAAATTTTAAAACGAGAAAATTCAGGTTTCGTGACGTTTGAAGTAACTTACATTTTGAAGGTAAATTTTAAAATATTATTGTAGCGTTATTGATAGCCTGGACCAGTAACATTACCATATAATAATATTTAATAGATCAGTACATATTAATGGTTTTTCAGGATTCGATTATGGCTTTAATAGTACGTTGCAGGTGATGCCACGCGAATATTGCATAAATAAGTATACCATCCAACTGTTATCATGGAACAAATCTAAAATATTTAGTGGTTTGATAATCTAAGATACCCTCGAATGATTTAAAGGTATTTTGCATTTTTCCGTACACATTCTCCTATTTAATTTAAATTGTATTCCCAATTTTCATATTTTATATCTTCTTTCTTTTCGAACGTAATGTTTTGAATCTAATGATTGGGTTGGCAACTAAATGATTGCGAATTTTGTCAATTAGTTGCCTACCCAATACTTTGCAAATCCTATATCTGAGTTGAATGAAGAGGAAACTAACAACCTTGCGATAGTTTAAAATTTTTGCTTTAGGGTTAAAGAAAGCTAGCCAATACCCGGGAGTCAAATATTTGAATTTCATCTTTATACTTCTTTATATAATGCATCTGTAAGTTCTTGGATTGCTAGTTTCCACTTTCGAACTACGATATAACCCCTAATGGGATCAATTTACGTAATATCGCTGAAGTTAAACGAACACTAACGAAGCCACGTCCACGTTCGCCATTTCTAACGGATTTACCAGCGACATTGACGCGAATGTTTCGCCACTTTCACAAAGAGCAGGTTTTGAAATTTGTGAATGAAAAGTAGTTTGATAGGCAGCAGATACATACGTACCTGATCGCTTTCTTTAAATTTGTATCAAACTAGCGTGTAAAGATATCAATTATTTAAATTCAACAGATTATTTTCTTAAAAAGTGAGCCTATCGTCGGCAAGAAGATTTGCATATTCTACGCATGTAAATCGTGGAAATTTAATAGATTAGAACGATTAATATTTTTCACTGCTCCCAATTTAAACAGCGGAAACAAGAAAGTAAAGAAATGTCAAAATGGAAAGCTGTTGCTCGTGCACAGTTAAGATTGATGGAAAATCATTTTCTTTTTTATGTATAGTTCAATTAAAAATAAAAAAACGTGTGGTTCTATTAAACTAAATAGGAAACATATCCACGTGGTTTGTTTAACGGAGGGGAAAAAGTTCCCATTACTATGAAAACGCGAGCTAAAGTTTGCAATTTAATCAGCTCTCATTAGAAAAGCACAGGATCGTCCACTTACTATAAAAACGTAAATAGAATATAATTCTCACTTTCTAATATATACAAATGAAACTCTCATCTATAGTACATAATAAATCACAATCAATTAAACGTCACAATTAAAAAGACGCATAATATTTTTACATATATGTAAGAAATCTTTTTTTTTTTCTAATAGCAAAAATTAATCTGTTAATTCTCGAACCACTCATAAGCAACATCTTCATTCCCCAGCCAACAAAAGACATTCTCACGGATACTACCTCGCTAATATGCTCTACGAACCAGACTCGTTCTTCCATAAAAGGAAGTTGCAGTCTACAAAACGACCGCTCGTTTCACCTTCGTCACGAACGATTCCGCCAAGAGTTTTGACGCCGCGCCGCAGAGGCGAAACGATTTAATAATATATATAATTCAAATGAACGATACCTATGCATACATTCGAAAGCGATTCGCAAGTCTCGGGACAGCAGGGAGAAAAACTTAAATTGGTAATTACACGGTGTGGCATTCCGCGATTTCGAGTCGTCACGGCGAGAGAACGAGGAGGAAAGAGGAAGGGAGCAGGATATAGATAGGGGGAAGGAGAAGCGACTTAATTTATTCTGGCCAATAATCGTCAGGGAAGCTGACGGCCGACCAAAATGGATTTCAGACCAGGTAGACCGACCAATGGAATGTGACACCTGGCTGCCGCGGCTCAAGTCCTTTTTCTGCCGTGTGCTGCCGTCTGGAATCACGAAACCGGACCACTTCCGTTTTTACGCGTCGGCCGCGCGCCAAATACGCGACGCGCACGCCTACCGCGGGACTCTCCTGACTCGTCGTTTTTTCACCTCCAGGGTCTCTTTAACAAACTGAAATCGTCTACATCACCGACTCAATCCAGGGTGGAATCCTTGGACCGCGAGCTGGACACGACGCAATGGTGAGAGACGAGTCGCCGACCGGTTCCGTCGATTCCAGTCATTTATCGCGGGACCAAATTTAATTGTGGGACGTGTAACGTGATTCGGGTATTAATTGTCTTGGTCGATCGGCCTGAAATCAAAATCTGATCAGAGATTGCTCGATTTTCGTTAACGCGTACGGGATTCTGTGAATTGATCGTTTGATGGGAATGGTTGGAAATTCGATATAACGTTTAATTTTCCTCTGACGACTTTATGAACGGTGCAGATTTATTTGCATATTGCTGTATGGCGACGTTCGGACTGTAGGTTAGTCGTTATGAGAATTAGCTTTGTATAAGGCAGTGCGCTTTGAGCGAGACGGTTAATTATTATTTTCTCGGTTCGCGAAGAATTGTCGGAAAAAGAATTCAACGATTTCTTATTCGCAAGTTGTTTTTCCTGTGTAATAATAAAACGGTTAGATATAGAAGATAATTTCTATATTCTAGATACGATTAGAAATGATTATTTAAAAAAACAGGAAAATATAATTCACGATATTCTCGCGTGAGGTCTTTGTATAAAATTCATTGATTCACTAATCCATGCTATACGTGGTACAACTTTACAATACCCTTGTCCGATGCAACGTTTTATTCAATCGCAAAAAAAAAAAAAAAAAGAGAGAAAAGAAAAGAACAACAAGAGCTAATTTTATAAAACCCATCATTCACATTTTAATTACTTTTACGTAACCGTGTTCTTCCTCCTTTAAACCATTTCCTGCAATCCAATAACAATCACGAGCCACAAAACTCGTCAAATACAATGCGATGGAGAACGAAACTGGGGATTCAGGCGGCAATCTATTTCGCGCATTCCATACTCAACAAAGCCAAGAGCAACAGGAACAATCATACGATCGACGTGAAAAATTTCCCTTTAACGGTAGCCTCTCGTTCCATGGGGCCGTCCAACGTGATTGCACCAGGAGTACCGTCGGTCAGTCAATCATCCCTCGCCTCCCTTTCTCCCTCAAACGAGGATTTACGGTCTCGATCGTTTCTATTACCACGCTCGCGATCCCTCTTTGCTTCTCGTTTTATCAACGCATGAAAAACCGAACCGGGGATTTTCTTCCGGCCTGCGAGCGTTCCCATAAAGTCCAACTAAGGCGCGCAGTGCAATATGCATGCTGTGCTCTGTCGTTGACTTACGTTTCTTCTCGTTAAAAGGCCTCGTAGATCGATCGATCCCGGCATATGTACTCAAGCCTTGCTTCGTTGTTATTCCTATTCCTGTTCCTTCTCTGTCTCTCGCCATTTTACAATCAACTCTCTGCACTGCGTTTCGTCGTCCTAGCTCTAGATTCTTCTAACTTTATTTTTTAAACGAATGCGAGGGGAGCTTTGGAACGTCGAAGTTTGATTATCGCGAATAATGAGCGCAAAGAAATTTTTATACACGCATAATCGGGAAAAAATGTTTTGATTTATTTTATATCAGTTTTGACGATAGCTATACCAAGCAATCGGAAATAATAGAAACGGACAATAAGTTCATAATTCACTAAAAAAGATATCACGGTAGAACCTGTCGTATCCGAGCTAATACATGGAATTTTCTGATCACAGAATGATCCTCTTTTCCATAGACCTTTCCTTTAGTATGAAATCTAAACGAAGATTAAGAAAATTGATAATATATTTTCATATTTAAGAGCGTCATACTCGTTTGTCTGTCGAATTGCGTAACATTAAAACAGAAACTTTCGATCGTCTCACACGATTTCCGGTTAACATACTACCACAATATTAAACCGAGTTTCCTCAGTTTACAAACTAATGGAGGTAGGATAGTTAAGAACTATAGCGACAATTTGTTTTCCCGTCTTTCTCTCGTGAACCCGGCACACATTTTCTCGCGCAACGATCCCTCATTTTGCTCCAATTGTTCCAACTCGTTGCGCCTTACTTCCACGCTGATCCTGACACTTTATAGGCGGTAATCTAATCCGACTGCCGATAAACATCTATCTCGATGAAAACGAAAGCGAAGTGGTCGTGGTACGCCTTGCGAATCGCCCATTAAAAATTCCATGGATCCGAGAGCTTGCACACGTTAATAAATAAACCTGCATTTATTGTTTCCGCGTCAGTGCGATCCCCTGCGGGACTTCCTTGTGAATGCTGAGGTGTCGGGTGAGAAAACCGGGACAGGATGTTAGAGTGGAAGGTGGTGATGCTGGTCGCGGGTTTAATTTACACGATTCTGTGGATAATGGTAGCCTGTCTTTACCCTTTCTAGCGTTACGTGATTGACTTGTATATTCTTTATGCGATATGCATGACTTGGTGATGTTAACAATATTTTCATAGTTACCGTAAATACACCGTTAAAAAGAAAATACAGAGAATCTTTTTTCCGAATCGCTTTCGTGATAATCGTTTTAAAGTTAATCTTTATCGCAATATCAGAAGTACGAAGAGTTCCAATCTGTCAAACATATTAAACTTCTTTGTTTCTGCTCGCTGAACGTTATTATTTCATTAAATATCATAGGATAGAGTAGAATTGAAAGAAACAATTGGATTTCGCAATACGATTTCGTGAAAATTGCTACAGTTACAGGAAAATTATTTACGACACGCGCTTGTACATGGAATGTTGTTGAAATAATAATTTAGCTTTGCGATAAATAACGTCAAAATTATCAATGAGTCGCGAATATTTATGCAAATTCGTGTTTTTACAAACAGGATTAAAAATATGCATATCACACAGATATTGATCTCACACATTCTAAATATCATAACAAGTACTATACTTTGGATATTTTATATGCTTTTGGATGCATTTTGGATGCGTTTTTGCATTATTAAATTTTTCATAAATATACAAAGATATAATAGTAAGTGATTAAATTAAAGAGATTAATAGGCTGATATATTTGAGCCATTTTAATTTGATTCGATCTTGAAATAAAGTTTAGGAAAATTGATTTCACTTTATTTGAGAAATAAAGATAAACGTAAAATGAATTTTTACGAATAACTGAACTTTTACCAAGAGAAAATAGGAGTAAGAGGATAGAAGCTATTAACACAAACTTATGAAATACTTATGTAAACTCTATTCCACCGTACAACTTTAATATATATTATTATCCGTAAGCCTAGTAATTACTATAATGATCTCTTGTGCATTTACCACACGAAATCTTTAAAGGAAGTAGTAGTACCTACTTATCAACATTCTTTAAATCTTACAATTAGTTATGAAAGAAAGGGAGAACGAAACAAGTAAAAGAGGCTTTAAAACGAATGTGACAAAAAATATTCGCCAGATAGCAAAGTAAAATTCTTTCTTTTGTCGTAATATAATCATTTCTAAATGTTGTAATATCCGTTCCTTTCACTTTTCAAGAAGTACACGATCGAACGAAGACGCAAGAAGCGACATGAAAATTTCTTCAAACAGATTGAGGGAATATGCGACACTTCTATAATCAAGTAGCATCGATACTAAATTAATCGATATGTTAAAAGATTGTTTAAGTAAAATAGAAAATATCTTTAATGTTCCTCAAATGCCAAATTCGTGCTTCTAGAAACCTTCTTAGCGTTTTTCCAAACTTTAAATTCCCATAAAAGATCACACAAATATTCTGTTTATCCATCAAAGTCACAGACGTAAAGTTTCATATTTTTGTCATGAATCTTCTTCGCATTAAATATACACGATTTACAATAAATTTCTTGTACTTTAATATAGTTGAGAATCAACGATAAAACGAAATTTAATATAGATATTGACGCGGCAAATTCAAACTTCAAAAAAACGTTTCTTATACACCAACAATATACTAACTTAATTTAAACTTAATTTGATACTCTCTGATGTTATCGTCAATCATATTTTAATTATCGTCAGTACAATTTTTCAACCTTCTTCCTGTTTCATTCTTCGATGAAAAATCGCTATGAAATTTCCAAGTGGAAAATTATTTCGTACAGTGCGTTATACAGTCTGTCACACAAGAGCGTGTCTGCGATATCTGCGAAACCTGACACCTAATCAGAATGAGATAAAAAGAATGTAAACAAACGAAAACTTCTCTAATACGCGTTGCTGAATACCTTTCAGTTTCATTTGAAACAGTGAAAGGAACAGAGCTTTTTAATATGAGTGCCGCGTACGCGAAACGATTTGAAGCAGTATTCTTGTGTTGCCACCCAAAAGGGCCAAAATTGAGTTTCCCGAGTGCTGCTAAATATATGCACAAGTCGGTACAGTTTGTTAAGAAGTGGGTAGACCGATATAAGGAGACAAAAAATGTCGACGACTTCCAAAATCGGGGGTTAAAGAGGAAGACCGATATCCGACGAGACAAAATGATTCTCCGGCTTTTCGAGAAGAATCCGACTCTCTCATTACGGAAAGGTCAAGTATTTTTGGCTAAAAAGGGTATAAATATCAGTATAATGACACTGAAACGGCGTTTAGACGAATTTGGTGTTAAGTGGCAAAGTACATTGTTAAAACCGATGCTTTCAAAAAAGCACGTCGAAAATCGTCTGGCATGGGCGAATGAAAACAGAGATCGTGATTGGAGTAATATAATATTCACTGATGAATCTTCGTTTTGGGCATGGTGTCCTATTAGGCGTGCTTGGACTATCCATGGAAGAAGGATGATTCAAAGAAGTGTAAAACACCCTATAAAAGTGCATGTTTGGGGTTGCTTTAACGCACGCGGTTTTGGGACTTTGTGCGTCTTTACAGACAATCTGAATGCACAAAAGATGGTGAAATTGTACCAAAGGGGACTTCTCACATCCGTGAAACGTTGGTTCAACCAAACCGAGGACCAATGGATATTGCAAGAAGACAACGACCCTAAACATCGAAGTCGCATCTGCACCCAATGGAAAGCGAAAAACGCCATCACAGTACTTCCTTGGCCATCGCAGTCCCCTGATGCAAACCCTATCGAAAATGTGTGGTCCCTAATGAAATGCAAGCTGAGAGGAAGACGTATCACAAAAATAAGAACACTTGTACATCACATTCGAAAGATATGGAGGTCGTTACCAGAATCCTACGCTCAAAAATTAGTCGAGAGTATGCCGAAACGATGTCAAGCTATAATCGCTAATGGAGGAGATTGGACACCCTACTAAGTAATAGCGTATTAGTGTTTTAGATGTAGATTCAATTCATATAAATTTTTTTACAAATATATAAATATTTACAGAAATATCGCAGACACGCTCTTGTGTGACAGACGTACACAAATCTTTTTCGAGCGAAACGAGTGAAGTTAAATTGTCGCAACACCCAACACAAAGTGTCCTACATAAAACCTATCGTACAGTGTCTGCGCTACGCTATGGCCAGTATAGCACGACTTTTCACTGAACACAAATTTTCAATCATTCTCGACACGTTTCCCGATTACCCCACGTTCCAACAAGCGTGTCGATATTCGACGCGCTCGCTACTTCCTTTCTTCCTCTCTGTCCTTCCATTTGCCTGCGATCAAAACGACTGAGAATCGTTGGCTAAAATTAAAACAAGCGCACCATGAGAACGATATTTCAACGTGAGTCGACGCGGAACGATCGGCGATCCTTATTGTAGAAGGCGTGTTACAAGCCGGATAATTCGAAACAAGTGTTGCGTCTAATTTACTACTTTACACGTGGTGAATAAGTAACAGGGCGGACGCCGGTACTTTCTCTGAACGCGAATACGGCCAATCGAATTGGCGTTATGCATAATGCATTGGTCAACGGAACCGCGAAAATTTACGGACTATGCGGATACCGATGTCTCAATTATGCTCGGCTTCGGTTTAATCCGTACGGCTCGTTTGTAGACACTGGGGATTGAGATATTGATGCATGCGTCGAGAGAAAGGGGAAATGAATTAATGGTTCCTGTTGGAGTAATTCTAAATGCAAATGTGTTTTCCAGAGAAGAGAGATAGTTATTGTTGCAAGAACATTGCAGGGATCGTAGAATGTATCAGGTTGTAAGATATGAAATATCCATTTGAATGTTTCAATTTCTTCGTGTAGATTGTATTTTGATATATCAATTGCCTGCAAGAGGATCTAATTATATAACAGAGTATAAAATTCAACGTCGATTTATATTTCTTTATTTGGTGTATACTTAGTTTGAAATATAATAGTACTGGAAGATTTTCAATATACTTTTTGTATAGCTGTATGATAAATATGAATGGAAATAGAAATATGAGCCATCTTCACGAGTTTGAATTTAGTTATTAGGAAGTTAACATTGATTTTGAGGAAAGCGCTACTAACGAATCATCCAATGTTTGAAAAAGCAGTTGTATCTTCATTACAACGATTCGATACGTGCTTCGATTAGAAGATTTACTTTCATAAAAAGCGAAAGAGTATGTATCTTGATCGAAGATTAACATTATTTGATAAGTATTTATGGAGTAAATATTATCAAGAAATGTCAATATTAATTTCATATGTCTGATGTATCTTTATTTTCCAATTTAAAAGAATTTACGTTAGTAAATTGTTACCTTCAACGGGTTAATCAGTAAGTAGTCTAATAAAATTGTAAAGTGTCCGTTGCAACTAGTAGCTTGAGATTATAATCAAATAACGATACAGAGTAAATAGAACTTAAGAGATACAAAATGTTTGGTAGGAGTACTGTGTACTTTTAATCATTCATAACAACAGTATTAAACATTTTCTAATAAAATTTTATAAAGCGTAGATATTTCATCTGGTATAACGTAGGGTGTAATCAGAAGAACTTTCAAGCCGAGTTTAAATATGCTTATTATTTAAAAAAATAAAGATCTTGCGATTAAAATAGAATAATAACACAGGATAAATGCGGAATAAGAGCTAAAAAGTATTTAATATGAGTCTATAATAGTAGCGTTAAACATTCTCTAATCAAATTATATGAAACGAAGATATTTCAATTAACATATATGCTAAGTATAGCCTGCGTAAGAAGTATGAAAATTACGTACAAATATTTCTGTTATTTAAAAAATGTATACACAGTTTGAAGATTTACACATACAGTCTGTCACACAAGAGCGTGTCTGCGATATTTCTGTAAATATTTATATATTTGTAAAAAAATTTATATGAATTGAATCTACATCTAAAACACTAATACGCTATTACTTAGTAGGGTGTCCAATCTCCTCCATTAGCGATTATAGCTTGACATCGTTTCGGCATACTCTCGACTAATTTTTGAGCGTAGGATTCTGGTAACGACCTCCATATCTTTCAAATGTGATGTACAAGTGTTCTTATTTTTGTGATACGTCTTCCTCTCAGCTTGCATTTCATTAGGGACCACACATTTTCGATAGGGTTTGCATCAGGGGACTGCGATGGCCAAGGAAGTACTGTGATGGCGTTTTTCGCTTTCCATTGGGTGCAGATGCGACTTCGATGTTTAGGGTCGTTGTCTTCTTGCAATATCCATTGGTCCTCGGTTTGGTTGAACCAACGTTTCACGGATGTGAGAAGTCCCCTTTGGTACAATTTCACCATCTTTTGTGCATTCAGATTGTCTGTAAAGACGCACAAAGTCCCAAAACCGCGTGCGTTAAAGCAACCCCAAACATGCACTTTTATAGGGTGTTTTACACTTCTTTGAATCATCCTTCTTCCATGGATAGTCCAAGCACGCCTAATAGGACACCATGCCCAAAACGAAGATTCATCAGTGAATATTATATTACTCCAATCACGATCTCTGTTTTCATTCGCCCATACCAGACGATTTTCGACGTTTCGCGTACGCGGCACTCATATTAAAAAGCTCTGTTCCTTTCACTGTTTCAAATGAAACTGAAAGGTATTCAGCAACGCGTATTAGAGAAGTTTTCGTTTGTTTACATTCTTTTTATCTCAATCTGATTAGGTGTCAGGTTTCGCAGATATCGCAGACACGCTCTTGTGTGACAGACTGTATATACATGTGTCTGCGATATCTATAAGAATACAATGGTCTAATACATTTTCCTTTAATGTGTAATACAGGCTCTTTCACAAAAGAGTTATTTCTTATCGCATACATGAGATTCTATGGAATACGTGATAATTCACGAAGAATTAAATCCATCGATCGTTCCTAAATTTCCAAGTACTAAACTCAAACGAAACTTATTTACTACACGCATTAACTCTTCCAAATTTACACGAAACTAATTTATAGATGAATATCTTCTTAAAAAAAAAAAAAAAAAAAGAAGAATTATCTCTGCATACCTTGAAATTATTTAAAAGAAGAATCATTTTATAAAAATTAAAATTTATCGAACTCCTGGAAACATTCACATCGTATCGCGAGCGTCTAAATCGATCTACCAGTTAAAACGATAAACAGGCAAAATCACCATGAAAGCTTCAATTACTCCACGAAGCAACGTGCATCTCTTCGAGCGCATTGAAGTCACCTTGCGATTGTTCCGCGAGTGCGCTCGAACAGCCGGATTTTCTCGATCTCGTAAGTTTCATCGTTCTGTACGCTGATATCGTAAAGTCACTAAGCCGTCGTGCGCTGGAAACCCGAACGATTTCTCGCTCGAGCGAGCAATATCGCTCATCATCGGCATACCATTGTCGATCGTCAGCGCCAAGAATCTACGAGCACCAGGCGAGAAAGCAGGACCGAGAGACGCGATATGAAAATGCAGAAATCGTTCGTGCCCTTCCACGCGTGTCTGCTCCGTTGCAATGGATGTAATTTGAATTTTCTGATTCGATTCAACAGCCTCTCGAGCGTCTCGCTTCGCTCAACTCGATCATAAATATCTGTCCATGGAACAGCGTCCAGCTACGAGACAAATTCTGAACGCGATTTCGTTTCAGTGACCGCGACGGAAAAATTGAATATAACATTTCTACCTAACGGTGTAACACTCTCGACGGATGATTAACCTTTGTTAACCCTTTCACTTAGCCGTCGATCTCGACTCGTTCGATTTTATGCGCACAGCATCTGCCGTTGAATAGATCGACTCAGCAGACGTTCGAGTTTGTTTCCTCGAGATCGAGCGAGAAATCGAAGTCGAATTTTTTAAACGACCAAATTGTTTCAAGGCATATTGGAAAGTTATAAGGGTTTTTATATTTTGAGGGATGTTCAAGTCTCTTGCAATATACCACGTGTCTTCTACTTCTGTATCAACGAGTAGAATATGTCATGTATGCACGTATTATATCAGGCAAATTGGTAAATTGTTCTTGGTTCTTCAAATGATTAATAAATACGTATATCATCAAGCATATGCAGCAGTTACAAAAGTTGTTCGATTCGTTTAATTTACTGCTGCAGCATGTCAGTCCTGATCGTTGTATTGTTCTATCCGAAGGCAAAATTTCAGATTGTTTATCAAAGCGACGAGAACATAAAAGCAACGCACACGGAAAACGCTGAAAGAAATACGAGCTGCAAGACGAAGACAAAGGAAGAAAATATAAATTATCATTTACGTGCACACCATTTGAACATATAAATAGGTTACTAAACCTTGTTACTAAAGTTCTCTCGTGTCTCTCGGTTTTACCAAACGGATGAAAAACATAGAAAATTTTCACGACGTTTCCAACCACCGTCAAACAGCAATAAACAAACTATTGCAAATAACCCCGAAACGCTACCTATCAAATAGAAGTCTACTTTCTTCGCAGCAACTTAGACCGTGCAGATAGGTGTAAGCGTAGCATCGGGAGTTAATAAGGGGAATAACATTAAAATTCATGCATCTACCGTAGAGAGCCGTATCTGCGTCGTCGGTTCTTGATTGTAATACCGTGAGGCTAGCCGATTAAAATCGCCGATACATACGTACTCTTGCGAGAGTAATAAAATACGAGCAAGGAAGGCGGAGGGAAGAAAAGAGCGCATGTGCTGCACGGAGAGATGGTCGTGCCGAGGCTGGACACAGGGGAGAACGCATTATGGACATCGGCTGCTCTAGCGGTCAGCTCTCCGTGGCCGAGCGTGGGCGTTCACGTATGATTGCTATGAGTTTATGCTCCTACACGTTGAACGCTGCGCCTCGTGCGTGATACGTTGCTGTTGCGTATTACGTATCCGAGAGAACGATTTTTCAGATCGGACGATGCCATTATTAGGATTTTGCCGCCGTTCAACGCTTCGAGGAAGCTGGCGAGAATAAAGTGTCTGGATGGTTGGTTTGGCTCGTTTAAGAGATGCTGTTTTCAAAATGGTTATTCTACGGCGTTAGTGGCTTCAGCGATGTTGAACAATGTCGCAGTTTCGTCTCGTAACATGGGTATAGTAAAGCGTTTAACGATGTATTTATATGTATTTATATGTTTATGCTCGTATGGCTATTCGCAGGAAGTTGATTATCTGACGGTCGAGGTACTTGAAATTAGTTTCGTTCGTAAGCTGATTTGTAGGATGTTAGGACGATGGAAAGCAGATTTTAGTACCAATTAGACGCTACATTGTCTGATTTATGGATAAGTTTTCTACTTGGGGTTATTTAAAGGACGAGTTATTAGCAATTTTCTACGAGGAGCCGATTTATCGAAAAATTGAATTCTCATATTTCCGTTACTCTTCTGATATATCGATATATATATAGTTCATCTCCTTCTTCTCCGTTTTGTATTCAATATTAGATAGTAGTTTAGATAATTAGAGAAATATTATAAAGAATTATATTAAATAATTAGAGGAAACAAGGGAAGTGTATTTTGGGGGGAATTTTATAGAGAAACGAATGTAGAATTAATGGAGTAATTAAGTAATGAAACTGAAACAAGAATGAAGCAAGTAATCAGGTAACAGACAATAGTTAATGATTAATAGTCGATGCAGTAGAAGATTGCATGATTACGAACGCTCAATTTTGTAGGAAATTGGAAAGATAACGAGAAATAGGAATAAGAAAAACATAAATTAGGAATTGAATGTACAACGGCAATAATGCGACAATAAAAATATCAACAATATCAGCGATATCGTGTACCTAAACTGTGTAGCGTAGAAATAAAAATAAAATACCATTCGAACGATTCCTTGAGACTTCCTCGCGTATTTAAATGTCAACGATCGGAGCTAATTGCACCTTACGCTGGACCGTACGTAGTCTCAAGTGACGCGTTATCCTTGCACCGTTGACAGTAGTCGGCAGTCGTTGACATTCGTTCTGTTTTTGTTTCAGATACGTGAAATTGGCCTGGCGGGCAGCAGAATCGGCGGGCATAATCGAGGTGAGTCAGTGGACGGTGCAGGCCTTAAACCGCTGTCGCCGGTGAAAAATTATGGAGCGATTATGGGATTTTTTCTGCGATTTGTCCTTGTCTTTTTTCGCGAGACTGAGAGGCGGAGATAGGCCATCACATGGGTAACGCGAGTATGGCTAGCCCGTGTCGAGCAAAAAGTACTCAAACGAGCCCCGATAATAGCTGAGATTATCATAGGAATTATAGTTAAATGTTCGAAGCCATTGGCTACCTGAAGCGTGCATATTCTATACAGGGTGATCCGAAAGAGTATAAGCCAGAGCTGAGAGTATTCTCAGAAAACGATGTACACAATTCTACTTTTTCGAGTATTATCAATTTTAGGCGCAACAACATTTTATAATTTTTCAGAATTATGAAATTTAATAATTGTATACGCTATTGAACAAAAATCTGGATATTCCTGTGTTTCATAAAATATACAAGTTAAAAGAAATATAGCGATTTAGACTTCTGTTATCTTAAGAAACTTCATCGTCAACAATTTATTGAAGCGAAGCAAATGATACCCGCATCATCTATTTTCAGCCAATAATAGGATTAGTGAAAGAAAATACAGTCTGTCACACAAGAGCGTGTCTGCGATATTTCTGTAAATATTTATATATTTGTAAAAAAATTTATATGAATTGAATCTACATCTAAAACACTAATACGCTATTACTTAGTAGGGTGTCCAATCTCCTCCATTAGCGATTATAGCTTGACATCGTTTCGGCATACTCTCGACTAATTTTTGAGCGTAGGATTCTGGTAACGACCTCCATATCTTTCGAATGTGATGTACAAGTGTTCTTATTTTTGTGATACGTCTTCCTCTCAGCTTGCATTTCATTAGGGACCACACATTTTCGATAGGGTTTGCATCAGGGGACTGCGATGGCCAAGGAAGTACTGTGATGGCGTTTTTCGCTTTCCATTGGGTGCAGATGCGACTTCGATGTTTAGGGTCGTTGTCTTCTTGCAATATCCATTGGTCCTCGGTTTGGTTGAACCAACGTTTCACGGATGTGAGAAGTTCCCTTTGGTACAATTTCACCATCTTTTGTGCATTCAGATTGTCTGTAAAGACGCACAAAGTCCCAAAACCGCGTGCGTTAAAGCAACCCCAAACATGCACTTTTATAGGGTGTTTTACACTTCTTTGAATCATCCTTCCTCCATGGATAGTCCAAGCACGCCTAATAGGACACCATGCCCAAAACGAAGATTCATCAGTGAATATTATATTACTCCAATCACGATCTCTGTTTTCATTCGCCCATGCCAGACGATTTTCGACGTTTCGCGTACGCGGCACTCATATTAAAAAGCTCTGTTCCTTTCACTGTTTCAAATGAAACTGAAAGGTATTCAGCAACGCGTATTAGAGAAGTTTTCGTTTGTTTACATTCTTTTTATCTCATTCTGATTAGGTGTCAGGTTTCGCAGATATCGCAGACACGCTCTTGTGTGACAGACTGTACAGGCGAAACATTGATTAAGTGCTCATAACGTTTTGCGTTTTTCATAACTTGTAACATTTAATCGGTATGACGCTTTGTATTAAAAATTTGTAAGATTGAAACTAGAATGGAAGCTACATTTTCTTCAAAACACAGATCCATTAACAGAAGAACTAACTGATAAAGCGGCGTATCGCAAAAATAAAACTAAACCACAAAATACAGTATTTGGTTTAAGGATTAACACTAGATATGACTTCCTAACATTTTTCCTTTCCATTTAGTACCTCATTTTTATAAAAGAATAATGTTTTCCAAAAACCGAGAACAACGAAGCAATTCTAGTGATCGGGCCGAGAATTTCAACAAAGATCACCCAGTAGATATCGCGGATTAAGATTCGTATTGCACGGTGTTATCAACGTTTTCTTCTACTTTCTAAGGAAGTCGGTAATCCACCGACTGACACGGATGCTCCGTCTAAACGGTCTCGCTTCGGTTTTAATCGCTAGGCTAGTGATTCATTCGTGCGCCGTTCATACGTGAACCGGCAATTTAAAATTTAACCCGCCATGTTATCGCGGTAGAATTAATGGCTACTTTCTTGCACACCCTGTATTTGAAATCGATACACAGAAGTACATGCTAATCTACGCGGCGCAAACAGCACGGAACTGTTTGCAATTAATTTCAGAAAGCCGGTATGTAGAACTATCGAAGAATATCTCGGAATATCGGCACCGCGGAAGTTCACTGGATCCGGCATAGCAGCGTATATTAAAATGTATCCAGCCCGTAGTAAGACTAAACTCCGTAATGTACACAACTGTTATTTATCTAGCTGCACTATGAATATTACCACTTCGTCCTGTCTCGACTGTAAAATCTCGACCGTATCGCGAACAGTCCGTGGGATGTCCGGGATCGATTAATCAAACGTTTTACGATAGCATCGGTACTTAATTTTTCAGGTCCTCGATTACGTTATCACGGTTTTTCTATCGCAATTCTTATTCTGAACACTTAAATATTGAACAAATAGTACGTACAAATATATTAAGTAGAAATATCTTTCGCGATCGATGAAATATAAATGCGTATAACGGTACCGATGTATAACGATAAGCGACAATTATTATTCTAAAAAACCAAATGGAATTCGTTTGATTCACATCGTTTTTGTTTCCGTCATCGATTCATTCGTACGTATAAAACACAGCTTATGAATGGCTTCGTAAGCGCGACTATTAGTCAATTAGCAATTAGTCTAAGAAGGCGAAATGAACAGCCATCATATACATACGATGAAACTTTATTTCTGTGTAATTACATTGTTTTCGAATGTTAACATCATCTTGTAATACCTGAGATTCCATTTCAACGTGAATGATACCAAAGCATCAAAGTATAAAATCCATGAAAATCTATTCATTCTAATGTTGGAAATTTGATTCTCATTGAGAAAATAGCGAATTCTTTAAAATATAAATCTATCCGAATTCTAATAAAATGTTGTTTAAAAATCGAAGGATGACTTCTAGTCTATACAAAAATATAGTTACGAATCTCAAACGATTTATAACCATGTCTGTATCTTTTTCTAACTAACTAATCTCTAAAACAGCCAACATTACAAGCACGAAAAACACTGACATCGATAATAATTCTTTGTCGAAAGAAAAACCAAACGAGCTTAATAGACACCATATCTTTCAAGTACAGCGAACTTTTTACGCTCGAAGTTATGGCAACCAGTTTAAAGAAAACCACGTCCCTGAGTACTCATTTAACGTTAGCGAGTCTAGCTGTCTTCATCACGAAGTTTCAATCGCGACTTCGCTCTTAAAGGAAAGCGTTCGATCTACGAGATCAATTTACGACTACGATTTCTTCCCTTTTTTTGATCAGACGAAAGAAAATAGTCGATCGACGCATTCCAAGCCTATTCAAACATCATCAGCGAAATCCGAAGAAACAGCATGCAGGCGAAGGCAGAAGAAAAAGGAGAGAACGGGGCGAGTAACGTTACGTGCACGGTCTAAGCGGCACTGATGTCTTTCATTTAAATACATCTTCGATTAATCAGCCGGCTAACAAAAGGAGGAACCCGAAGAAATCACGGATCGATGATTTTACCGCTTTGACGACACACATACGTCTTCTGTCGGCTCGAACGAGCAGATGTCTGGCATCGGTGCTTGTCTTCGACAATTCAATAAAGCATTTCTTCCGACTAGTGCCGTGTTCCGGCGAGCTCTCAGCCTCGTTCGCGTCTCATCTAGGCGGAGCGCGGCTATGTTCTAGTGAGAACATCATCGATCATCATTAGCTGCTGCTCCACGAGCGCTGTATTCACCTCTAGTACCAACATGCTAGCCGGAAATTATTTAAGCGGCTGTCGTACCAAAAATCGAGCCGCGTTCCTTCGATCATCCTATCTTTCTTCTCTTTTCTTTTTTTCTACCATTATCTGGCCACCAGGTTTGCTCGTTTCAATGGATAATTAATAACACGTTCGATCGAAAAACGATTTTATGACGGATCGTTCAACGATTCTTTCTTGAACCATTTTGATGAGTGATGATGCGTGACTCGGCGTTTAATTGCCGAGCGAATCGAGAAACTTGTTCGGTGAAGTTGTTTGCGTTAGGATCGTTGAAGGATCGTTGATAGCTCTTAAAACATTTTCTTAGAATTCTCACACGTTACTTAACTAATCGTGTTTGGTTATCAAATGTTGCGAAGTTTGTATTACGGAAGTAGCAATCTGCCGAGGAAAATTAATTGCACGAATTGATCGCACTTCCGTGAATATTTGGCGAATCTTTCTCAATCTCAAAAATATATTTTACTAAAAATCTAGTCCAATCATCGTGAGTTATGAAACCCAAGTTTTCATAAACTGAAACTTATACAATAAATATAGGAAATTAACATTCTGATAGTATTACCACGAAAATTTATATAAGCAATTAATCTTCCACAAGATTTTTAGCTCGTACGAGTTTACGCGCATTAACTTATCTTGACAACATTAGCCATCTTTCATCTTGATATGTAACGCAATTAAATAAATCTATGTCGAAACGAAATAGCCCGAGTCCACCTATAGATCAACCTAACAATTCAGCCCGTCAATTACTATCAATAAACCAAAAACGATTCCATTAGAACGTTATACGAAACACTTGTAAATACCTTTCTCTTCGGCGATCGCGATATTTAAACGAGAAGGCAGATCGTCGTTCATCGAATCAGCGTTTAGTTTCGAGGAGACTGTTGGATCGTCGTTTCCGACCGTTTCAGGCCACGATCGAGCTCCTCGTTAGGGAGAAATTTATGATAATACAAAGCAACGTCTGTTTATGACGGAAGAAGGCGGAACGACATTGGAGGGCGAAAGGGATACTAATGCAAACGATTGGACAGAACCGGGTATGAAGCTTAGATAATGCACCGTGCTCGGGTTAAGCAGAGAAAAATCTCGTTTCTTTACTCACTGGAATAATTCGATTCTCCCTGCTCATGATTCTAGTCGTTCTTGTTCGAGATTATGCTGGTTCCTTGCCACAAATACGCTATTCAGTAGTTACGTGGCGCGTTTACATTTCTCTGATTTACTTTGCGTAACTGGACTGAATAAGATATTTCCAACTTACTGGCGGAAGTATCTATATTTTAGTTAAATTTCGGCTTTCAAGCCCTGTGTTTTAAATAAATGCATAACACGCGATGAAGATAATATATTATATTACGTTGCAACGTAGTCAAAAATAAGGAAAACTGTTTATACGTTATGCGTGATTGTATAAATATTCTAAGAAAGGCTGGAACGATATGAACATTTATGTTACGGAAATATTTTAATACTTAAAAGATTTGAAACTACGCCAAGTAAAGTTTCCACTTCATGACTGATGAAAGGTAAAATTTCAACAAAATAATTCCTCATTTTGAAAACAAACCTGGAAGAAACCCGCTATTCGTCCATCAAAAATTCATTACCGTAAACTCTGCACATCCAATTCGCGATACAAGACCTCGTCTACCATAACAGATAATCTAGCGTTATCGAAAACGCAAGACAAATCTGTGTCCAGTGAAATTAACACACGTTCGTATATCTTTTGGTTATCTGTAAGCAGGCGTGCGCCCAAGCTGGGAAAACACACGTCCGCGTATAAAATACGCGTGTACGTACAGTGATACGTATCCTGATAGCCAACAGTCAACCAGCACGATAAAGCATAAGTTAGGAAAAGAGGCGCACGTGTTTATGCGTGATGGTGTGCAGTCGAGGCCCACGCAGCCTGGCAACTAAGCGAAGTGGAGGACGCAAGAACGCCGTCACGATCTATCGATCAGCCGCGACGATCCGGGGAAGGTACGCGCGTAAATCTTCCACTCGATCGGTACCTGGGAACGAGACTGTCGTCGCTAGCAGATATCGCCCCTCTCCTCCTTTTTCCGCTTGTCCGATCTCTTATTCTACTTGTTATCGAAACGACAGATTTTCACCTAGCGCACGATCCTCGAGGAAATGCATCATAGTTCTACGTAATTGGATACGAGACTGATAACATATCGAGAAAAAATTGTTTCATTAGGAAATTTTTCGTCTCATAAGATAATGAAAGTTGACAGTGCGAATAACATGGAATGTATAATTATTTGATGAAATTTTTGATTCTGTGAAACGGGATATATAGCTCTAATATAAAATAAATTTGAATTTAAAGAAAATTGGTTAATTACGAGAATTTTTATATACTACGATAGAGAAAGTCGATAGCGCTTACTTAAGGGAACTTTTTGCTTTCCTTACCTGGGGAAATTTTTAATTTTACGGAACTACATGAATCGCTGTTAATTTATCGAGAAAAATCGAGCAAATTGCAATGTGATAAGATTATAGAAGCTAATAACGAAACTTTGTGGAATGTCGCGTGCAATATACAAGTTTCGCATATTTGTTAAAATGTTGCATTTCTCAGAACTGAACGGGAGATTGATAATCTATCGAAAAAGATTGACTGGACAAGAGAATGCCGATATGACGAGTTAATAGCAACAATTATATAGAAAATTGTGACAAATATCACTGAGTCTTATTGATTAATATGTCACGTGAAAAATTATTTAGGTAACTAAATAAAAGGCCTATATTCTATTTATATGTATTTTATATTTCTATTCACTATTTGTGATAATCTTGTACGCATTCGTGTATTTATTTATTTCAGAAATTTAAACATTTGTATACCACTCGTAGAATCATTCAAAATTAATATAATTTCTTACAAACTGGATCACCTGACTTATTTTAATCTGACACAGGTATGTAAGTCGCATTGCATCGATGAATTAATTCGTCGATCAGTATCATCGTTCAATGCATAGCTTTATAATTCTGAATTTCAAAATACGTGAACCTTCTGGCTATTTGATGTTTCAGCAACCACTTTGCCTATTTCACGCTCAATCATTACGATATTCGAGACTCCCAACACGTATTACTTCCGCATAATTCAGCCTCCAAAGACAACATACTTCAACGCAGGCTTTGAAAACAACAATTCTCTCTGCTAAGAAATCAGACATTCGATCCAGGGTCTTCAGCAACGAATAACTCCTCCGCCCCCGTATGTTTCCCACTTTTTCTCTACATCCGCATGCACGTGTACTATTCCACGATGTATCCGCTTCGAGCATTCGCCGGTGGAATCGACACTCGATACCTAAGCGTAGGGTGGTACGCGATTCCCGAGTGTCGCCATGCGTGTAACGGTCCATTAATTACGCGATTAATTACCTCCTAATTACCAGTATTTCCTCTTTGGCCTGTTTCGTTCCGTGGCGAGCGAGTGTATTCTCGAGTTCCATCCGGACTCCTACGAGACGGCTTCGCGGCGTGACACGCGAGCTTCTCGTCCAACGAAAAAGAACCTTAAATCTGCCTACCTGTCAGCTCGACTGTCTCGCTGTCTTCCCGCGACTGCGCGTCTTCCAAATGGTACGCGTGTCCGTGGTAGGATCGTGCGGCGTAAAGATGGCAGGTGAAATACATGCGTGCGCTCCTTTGCTTCCCTGGCGAGCATTCGCATTTCAAATTGAAAGGAATATTCGCTTAATACAGACATAGCGATCCTGACAGTTGGTAATTACCAGACTGTCGGCTTTCATGCGAATTCATATTTTTGAGAATATGATTAAACGAGTAGAACCTCGGTTATTATAGAAAACACTATATTTTAGGATATTTGTACATTTTTGTATATCACGCGTATTCTCTGCAATTTTTCACTTTTAAATTTCCTGCAAACAAACAAAAATACGGAACGTACTAATTACGATTTATCGTCACTGACGATTTCATTCGTTTAAGTCGCAACGCTACTTAGTTAGTTATCTATATTGTTGTTAGAGTTTGTTGAAACGTCTGTTAGATTTTCGTAACGATTAATCACAAGTGTTTCATCTTGTTGTTTCTTATTTTACTGACGAGATTGACAGAAAGTAGAAAAGTGGTTAAATTTGTTGTTACGACGGCCGACTCTGTACCTAGACCAGGCCACACGCCGCGGGCAAGCTGGCAGCCAGATGTCTTCACATCCTTACCGCGTACCCTCAATAATCTCAAGTACCCTCCATAAACCTCAGGAATTTCTAGCTAAAGATCCTTCATACCGAACAAACATTCTTTCATTGAGTTATATTTCCAAAGCTTATTGTGCACCACGGGTTGACACGAGAAAGTTGGTTCTTCTCACGTATGCGGCCTCCCACTAGCAACTTCGTCTCGAGGGCGGCTAGTACCCTTCCTCACCTACCAACCCAGCAAATAACCAATTGACACCGAAGCCTATTTCCCTCTCTCATAACGAAACCTTGTTCTTAACGAATCAGCTCATCTCATGTCCTTGGACCCACCCATCGCTAGCTTTCCTCCGCCACCGCATCATTGCCAAACGCCACTGATTTTCCATCTTTCGAACGGTCAACACCTTTGACCGAGTTTCTACCATTAGATCAGTCACATACTCAACTTGTACATACGCAACAGCGTAACTATTCATTACAAGGTTGTTGGAATAAACTGTTAATTATATAGTGTTATATCCGTGTCACACTCATTTTAATTACCCCTGTTATCCTAAACGAAATAGGGGATCGATCATTTCGCGGCGTCGATTATCCAATCGTAACGGGAATTTACGACTCCCGTTGACGTGCTTCTTCGCGATCGCGTCTCTCCGCGAGTGAACGAAACATTTGTATTAATTATTGGGTAAACTTCTGAAAATGTTTATTCTGTATTCCATGCATGTATTTTAGTCGATGACTTAACATTAGAAGGACATTTGAATTAATAGAGATATTAGGAGAATATGCGAGAATATTTGAACATGAGGTTTGCAAACGCGGAGATTACGCGGAACGTGTCGGTGGTTACATTTGTATTTGTATAAATAATTCAGTAGCGAATTATTCGAGATATATACATCTTGATAATTTATGTTTCGCGTACCCTAACTGCGTTAAAGAGTCACATATTAATTTTTGATTTACGTTCTTTTGAACGTAAACATTGTTTAATTACAGACTAAAAATTAAAGCGCAAATGTATTTGAAATACATATATGTATCGTAATAAAGATAATTTAACTTATATTCTCCGATATAAGTTTGCAGAAGAATTTATGGTATACGAATGAACATAATTCATATATTCCATATCGATAAATAATAGACAATCTTAATCGTAATAGTTAAAATTAGATTATTGCCGGTGAAACTATTGCAAAACTTCGATTCAGAAAAGTACTCTTGACGATCGCCAACTAAGCTTAATTGATTAACTTTCTCAGGTTTAGCTTGGAAGTTGTTTAATCCTGAAACAGCTGGATCAGCGAAGTTTGCCATAATTTTATGTATCTCTCCTCGGTGATCCGGTCGGATAATGATTTAAAACGGCCCGATAGTAATGGGAATTATAAGAAATATTATCGAGTCAAATGCTAATGATGATGTCGCCTTTCAGTAATATATCAATCGTCTGGCGTGTACACTTTTGCAAGATGGATTTCGGGAGATATTATCGCGAATCAATTTAAAATGTACACTTAAAATGAATATGTAACACGCGTGTGTCAATAATATTAAGCATGTTACGAAAATTTTTAAATATCTGGAAAATACATGAAACATGACCGCCGTTATCTTAGGAACAAGTTTACGAAAAGATATTTCTGTCCTTTTGATATATTGTGTTTCTACGTTCTTGTTGAAAGAAATACTTATAAACGCGCTGCTGGTAAACACAACAATATTTTTCAATCTAGTTACTTCGCGTTACTACGAAATAGTGAAATTATTCAGAAGATCAGACAAGAATACAAATTATATCTATAGCTTTACAATTTTTCCTAGAACCTTAAAAAACGGCTTAAGAATAAATTTTTGTATATTCAGCCGAGATTAGCATATAATACATAAATTGCTCCCTTAAGATAGTAACGCTATTTTACAACATACATTGTATAAATAAGTAGTAATTCTTAAACGGTTGAAATTATTTGAAACGTAAAGTACTTACATTCTTCAATAAGTATAATTCTATATTTCCAATCAATCCATAATTCCTAAGTACATATACTCGGTCCTAACATTTACCGCCTAAGCACTAAACCATTAAACATGAAAGTTTTATAAATGAATGTTAAATGTAAATCTCAAATAAGTGACCGATATTCCCAGCAACCGATCGAAACCACCCAGTCGATCTTGCGTTCCACCGAAGAGAACGCCTCTTTCTCTCGCGACTAACCGCGACTTGACACGAAATGCCGGTACATTCTCTGCGTTTCTTCCGCGCGAATTACTTTAAATCATCGTTGTAATGGTTGACCGCGCCTATTCCTACACGACGGTTACGCGATGTTAATGAGTGCACGCGAATCGTTCGCGCCCAGTATGCAGTCGTAATTATATCGCGACTACTGGAAATCTTTCCGCGATCTACGATAACTGCACGTCACCTGGCGAGGTTGCCTAGCCACGAACACGCGATTCCCGGCCGATTTCCAGCAACCAGCAAGCTCCAAGGCACGAACGACCTGCAACACGCTTCGTCTCACTCGCCAGCCACTTCCAGTCTCTTCTACCATTTCGAATTCCACGAAAGAGAAAACTATGAAGGCCAATAACAAGCAAATATTTCTACCTAACCCTAACACGCAAGCTGAGCGGACTTCTGGCAGTGTTCGACTATTGCATTCTCAACGGACCTTCCTTGTGTTTGGAGGTTAATAATTCGATAATTTCGACCGACGATTAAAACATATTTATAGTTACGTATAGTTCCTTCTATCATTTCGAATCGCACGAAAGAGAAAGCTGTAAAGGCTAATAACGAGTAAATATCTCTAGCTATCCCTGACACACAAGCCGAATGAACTTCTGCCAATATTCGACTATTACATTGCCAACCAACCTCTCTTTCGCTATTTCGAATTCTACGAAAGAGAAAAATGTGAAAGCAAATATCCCCAACTAACTTTAACACGCAACCTGAATGGTCTTCTGGCAATATCAGCTCATCGTATTTTCAACGAACGTTCCCTTTCATTTGATGGTTAAAAATTCGACAATTTTCATCGACGATTGGAAGGCACTCGATTTCTGTCAGTCAACGACGATACTTTCTCCGTATCGTATTTTGATGCTGAGAGATTCGAGAACTTGGCCAGCTGGTTCTCCGAGCAGGGCCAAGATTCTTCGAGTCTTGATACAACATCACGAGCCAGCGTTTCCTGCACTTTTACGTACTTACTCACAGGCGGCTTAAGTGGCCCCGCTCCTTGTCGAGTGCACGTGCGACTACACGAGCGCGTACTTAATGGGCCGCGTGGCCCACGGTACCTGTCTGGTATTCAACGCCGGTACCCACAGGTATTACGACCATCGGTTCCTATTAAACCGGGAGCATCCCGCGATTTACTCCAATCCAGAATCCCGTTTATGTAAGCCATGTGCGTGTGGTAAAACGGCTGTCGTGAAAATCTTATCTTTTTCTGTTTCTACCATTGCGTGATGCTCCTCGTTCGAATTGCTTGCATCGTTCCAACCTTCCTTACTTCTTCTCCTTCCTTTTTCATTTACGATTTTTTCTTTTTTCTTTCTTTTCTATTAAATGAGAAGAGAACGATAAATCTTGCGTTTTTCCAAAAGGTGAAAAGGAAATTATAATCTTGGACGATTTTCCATTTCGAAATTTATTTGATTCACGTCACGTTGGAATTTTTCTTTTTCTTTCTTGTTCTTTTTTTTTTTTTTTGTTAAATGGGAAGGGAAAGACACGCAAATAGAGCGTTTTATTAAAAATCGTAATGGGAATTATAATCTCGAGGGATTTTCGTGCTCGAAGTGATTTATTTGCTACGCACCAGGTCGGATTATAATGTTGATGGCTTTCCAGTCTGGATCCGCGTTACTGCAAAGGAAGTTCAACGCCAATAAGAAGATAACCTGCTCGCTTCGGTGAAGTTTAATTTAATTATCCCGCCTCGTGTTCTCGTGTGTTCGCGTTCTCTTTCTTCTCCGAACGAGTCTATGCGTCGCTTCTTATCAAGATTGCGATCTTTCTGCGCCACGATGCTTCTCGCACTTGCATTCTCATTTCTGTTCAGGTAGTAAAAAATTGAGATTAACCCAAGTTCTTCACTATCGTAGATGACTTTTTTTGTTAAACATGCTCTAAGATAGATTAAGATTTGCTCGTCTTCATTTAAAATGGGGTTTGTGAAAAAGATTTAAGCTATGTCGTTAACACAAAGATAAAAAGTTTGCTTTTTAGGCGAGTTTTATTTCTTTCTAGATGTCGACAATTTTCGACTCTAGTATTTTTGTTAAAAAAAAAAAGGCGCGGTACGTATAGCTGGAAGCCTTTTAATTTAATTTGAAGGTTCTATTTCACGACATATACGAAATATTTAGGAGAATATGACATTACTGGTAATGGTGATTGTAAAAGTTTTTAAGTATTTCGATGAAACAGCAACCGGAATTTTTTCCACGACATTGAGAATACGTTCATACATTGCTTACGGTTATGAAAATAGAAAACTTAAGTAAGTTATAACTACACAACATTCCTGCATATCATTATATATGCAGAAAAATAAAACTCCTGATAGGCGAATCGCTTTTCAATATATCGAATAGATTATGTATATTACGTTGTCCAAAAAGTATCTTTCTTTCGCAAACGTGTTTTTTACAACAGTGCACCTTTATACGAACGTGTCTGTGAAATGTCGCGGTGTTTATTTCAACAGAACAAAATGGATCGTACGTAATTCGACAAAATAATATAAAACAAAAAAGGGTTGTGCGTCTATTATTTCCTCATAAAACGAAGGAAACTTTTCGGACAACCTAATACATTTTCCTAAGCGTGACTGTATTAACAGCGTTACCTCACGCCATAAGACCACGTGTATCTTTATTTTACATAAACGTACGTACGACAGAATTTAAGTATCTTTTATCAATTACGAAATTTTCTATAAACGACTCGTCGCAACGGAAGGTATTAATTTGTAGAGCCTTCGAAGGCCTGAAATGAAATAAAATTATCATACAGCCTACAGGAGCACGATAAACTGTCTCAACTAAATGCATAATTTTAAATCTACACCCCAAGGGATGGGACGTTCGCATTCTTCGCGGAATTCTTCAAAAAGACAACCTCGTCGAGCAACTAACAACGCACTTTGTTCCTTCCCCGCGTCTCCTTTGTATCCAAACATGCTCTTCTCCCTGTACAAGTGTACCTACAATTTACCGATAAATATTCATTCCGCAGCATGTTTCAATGCTCCGGCCCATAATACTACGTTCGCTGGAAGACCAGTTTGCTGCGCAACTTTCGACCGATATAATAACCCGGCCGTTATCGTTATCGCTCATCCTGTATTGCCGCTTACAGATTTTTCTAGGCTATATTATTCCCACGTAACGATTGCAATAAATTCAGGCGACCGTGCGTACGGAACATCGAGCGAGCTCGATGCCATCGAGAAGCTTACACGTTCCGTACCGGTTCCGTCGCGCATTAAGACTATCGAGTTCAATTAAATGGACGCGGCGCTCCCCCAATTTATTCCTGCAAAATCTTCGAGAATCGTCGATTAAATAAACCCTCCGTGCTTAGTCTCGTAAACAGCGAGTCGGTTAAGATAGCGACCATTTCTATCTACTTTTCTTTTTCCTGAGGACCAACGCGCACGCGTATACGATATTCTAGATGGATGGACAATATATCGATCCATTTAATTAGCTTATACTACAATTTCGTACGTAGAGGCCATTTTGTCGAGCTCGAACTTGAACCTTTACGTTGCTGAGAAACGACGAACCTGTTTCGGTATAGTGGATAGCGGCGTTGGCTTTGCTTTCGAGATCCAGTTTCTTGGTTTAAGATTATGGTTAGACTGATCGGAGGGTAAGGTAATGGGGAAGAAGATTGTCTACAGGATTTGAAGAACGAATGCAAGAATGAAAATGGCTGACTGATGGAGCTGGAGTATGAGGGTTACATCAAAGGAAATTCTTGAGATTTATCTGAGAAAATTAAGAATAATCCTGAGAATTCTACGAAGGATAACATGGTTGGAATATATAAACTAGATTAGTCTCTTATTTCTTTCTTTGCGATTAAACTATTAATTTAGATTTCAAAATTGATTGTTCACTTGGTGCGTGCATTTATCTCTTCGATTTCTAATTAAGTTTACATCTGTGTAATATTCACTATAAGAATAATAATTCCTCCTTATGTACAATTAAATCGTCACGTTCAAATCGCTTCTCACTTGCAACTACCGTGTGCGCGAATAAAAATATATCTCGAATCTTCTAATTTAGCGCATTCACACTTACTAAAATATGCCTACCCGTTAGTTACACCTCTTCTCATCAGAAAGATATTTATTCTAAATAATAATGTCTATTTTAACACGCTATTTACTACTTTACTTGTGTCTGTATATCAGTCTATCGAAACACGCGAACTCAAAATCTCAACACACGGTATTTAGCGCTACTATTTAGAAATCGTGTGCAATAATTGAATGGACGCATAGTATGCATCAGTAGCAACAAATAACACGTTAAACTCTCAAGCCTTAATAACTCTAATCCTTAGAGCGTGAAGCTTGGAAGCACGACTGTAGCTTTAAAAATGCAAACTCCTAGCTTACTTTAATACCACTAATTCCAATCACGGAACAATAAAACCGTGGTTTATCCTGAGCGTCCTGCTGGTTTCCTCGCATGTAAATCCGCTCCTGTTCCCGCGGCGATGCGCATGGTTTTCTTTACGATTTCTTCGGCCAGAATACCGATGCTGGCCCGTGCCAATTAAAGAGGAACGAATTATTATATCGCATTGTGCGACGGAAAAGGGATCGCCCGGCGGGACCATCTAATTAGCTTCGCCCTCATTTAGCACGGCTAGAGGCGTGCTTCCGTACGCGTGAACCCACACGTACGTAGCACGCGCGTGCACCTAAGCACTCTGCACACGTGTGCCATCGCATTATGCGACGCCGGGCTACGAGTCGGCGTTTTTTCCTCTTCCGGCCAGCCGGAATGGTCGGTGGTAGTATGCTTCTCCGGCCATAGTTCTCGTGGCTAGTTCGAGGCTCTCTGGCGATAGCCAGCACTCGCGAACCAAAGCGAGTCGAACGTTTCCGATCGCGCGCAGCTTCCTTTTGTGCGGATAACGACGATCGGCGTGGCAGATAAGCCACCGCTCCGTGTGGTATTTCGCGTCCTACTAAGAGCACCATTTTTCTTTGGTTTCTTAAAGAGTTCAACGCACACATTCTATATGGACAATGGAAGTTCCGGTGGTGGCGGTATCGCATCGAGATTGCGATTATTTCTCGCTATTTCTGAATGCAACAAGTTCGATAAGGCTGTTTTCTATAGAGCCACTTGGTTGGAATTACAATTCTAGCGCCCGGTAGCCAGTATCATTAAAAGGATTTCGATTTCGCTTCAAGTAACCGAGATCGGTACGGCTAAAACGTGATGTTTATTTTGGTTTCTGGTATTGCTATCAAGACTCTTGCTTTTGTATCTCTTCGAATGCCGCTTTTATTCGATGCAACGGCGCGCTATGCTCTTTCTTGTGGGATCAATAGCGTGCGTGAAAAAAAAAAAAAAAAAAAAAATACGAGAGAGAACGTTGATTTTTTCTCAAACGATACAAGCAATACATATTTTATTGTTATCTATAAAGGAGTACGAAGGCGGTAGAATTTCTATCGGTTTGCTAATGTGATTTGTCGATAATTTATTTGTTTATAAGAGAGTATTGTCTAACGAGATATGTTAAGTATTGGATACAATCTTCGATGGGTTTAAATCGTATGTAAATCAGATGTATATGCTAATGGAAAATACTAGTTAATCAGCAGATATTTGATAGAAGATATATAGTGGGTAAAGGAGTTATATCTTAAGTATTAGGACAAGTTATTTGAAACATTTTAGACAACCTAGATTTATTAGTGTTTTTAACAAATGCAGATTAATTTTTATTAATCCAATGGTTTAACACAGAAGCGACATGTATTTAATACCAAACATATTTAATAAAATACAGTTCTAATGATAGATTTTTGCAGCGTGGGATTCAAAGGACTGTATACAACTGTTGATAGATCTACATCGATAAATAACTCTACTTAAAGCTTCGATTTACAACCTTACCACGATATATTGGTTCTATCGACTATACAGACTGAGATTGATAACGTCACATTATATGTAGCAGTAAACTGCTCAATGTTCGCAGGCTACGAATACCAACAATAAAACAATTTCCACATTCTTCGTTATATAGCTTCCATAACCCGCTGTGTTTATGTCACAGCACAACGGTTTAAAGGTTCCCTTTTAACAATGTGAAGAATTTTCTTCACTCTGGTAACAAGCTCGTATCACACGTAACGTTAACAGCGTATACGGGGACCATAAAACTGAAGAAATTTTATCTCCTTATAGCACATCCATGTTTATTAAAGCCTAGTTGCTAGAATAAATCGAGGATAGGTCCATTTCGTCGCGAGCACGATACGAAAGCGAGCGCAGGTTGACAAAGGAAGAAGTTGACTCGTAAACTGCGCTCGAAATGCTCGCCTATTCATAGTCCGACGATCTTTATTCCTTCATGCAACTCCCTCGTGTAGGTCCGCATTGAAAAGGTCGGACGCAATAAACCAGTCGCCGGCAATTTACTTCTTGTGTACGTTTCCCTCCGTAATTCCGATAAAGCTACGGCTTATCAGCTCGTACGGTTCCTGTGGAATTCACGCGTGCCACTGGCGCCACGGCCTCGACTAAGTATCCGCTCGGTGCTCGCCTCTTTTACACGCATTATGCCGCGCTATGATAATGAAACGCATAACTCCGACTGGAGACCACGCCGAATCGAATTCCCCGTGGAAAGCTTCAACACATGGCAGCCTACGTAAACGCGAATTGAAATTCTAAACGATGATACACGTCTTAGCGAGTCTTAGTAACGTGTCTGCGTTGTCTGCTGAGTTATCTGGTGGGTATAAGAGCGAACGAACAATCTGAGAGTTAATGGTGTTTATGGTACATTGATCGTTCCAGGATCTTAAGCTTCTTTTCACTCAGTTTTCTAACTCACAAGTTATTGTAAGACTATGGACGTTTGTACAAACTCGCCAGTTTACGAACGCAGAAGCGAAGAAACAGAATTCAAGCAGAACTCAAGAGGTTTGTTTCATCTATTAAATATTACAGAGTGGCTATAAAAGTATGCCAGTATATTTATTGTAGTATTTACATACTAATTAATTAAGTCCAAGTATATTAAATTTCATATTATCCGGTACTTTTATGCGACTACAAAGATACAGTACAGGTGAAAATGCCAAATCCAGCGAAAAGGACTTCATTGGTTGATAACAGTATGTACCATTGGTCTACTTCTTGCAGCCACTGTAACTAGACTGCGAATTTCTATAAAAATTCTTATTCTTGCAAATACTGGCAGAGAAATGAAGTTTGAATAAGAGCGTGATTTATCTTTTAAATATTGTAAAACGTTTTAATTATTCTTGACGTTTTATTTATTTTCTATATTCTTGTCTTTGCACCAATTATTGAAGATCTTTAATTGTTTTAATTGTAATAAATCCTATAATTCGGATATTGTATAGCCTAGTACGGTTTAAAATTATTTGAAAGTTGGAAAATATTTTATTATCAGGCGTGGAGAAAATTTGTAAATATGAATTCATAGCAATTTGATAGCGGTAAAAGACGTGGAAATTTTTTTCATAATTTCTGCTAGTGACTTCCGCTCGTATTGAAAGTGCATATTTTCTATCCATATCGACTTGTAAATGTAAGGAATCGGAAATTATTATCATTATTGAAAAATGCAATTACTGTGCCGTTGTTCCTTTATGACACATACGGAACTATATGCGACATGGCAATTAAACGTGGCCAACTTCCTTTTCAGATAATAATTAAGTTTCATTACGAATCAACGTTGCACTAGCGTAATTCTTCAACTGGTTGTCACAATTACTTATTTCAACATAGGGACGCATGTTATTGAAAATAATTAATAATAAGATAGTTGGTCGTTTACCTCTTCATACTTGAACGTAGTTTGCAGATGTTTGAGAGTTTAAAAACATTGTTATTTCTTTCGTCTCCTCGATTACTATTTAAAAGAATTTTGGTGGCCGACGTAAGTATTCTCGCGTGATAAAATGATTGAAACTCTTTATGGATCGCAAAGGACTTCGTTCCAGTCGTTTAAATACCTAGAATGAATATACGAACTGCATACAGTCCATAACTTTAAAAATGTTTCAATATTTCCTCAGCGTTAGAAGCCTGAAAGTTAAATAATAAATATTACGTAATAAAATTTGTATTGAAAGAACTACACGTACTATTTCACTTGGAAATTCTTTTCTCTATTATCAACACGAAGTCATCGATCTATATGTCCAATTTAAATAATGAAAAAGTAATACACATTATAGTAATACGACATTTAAAAAATAAATATCATTATTCCTCCATTTCTTACGATTTTGTCCCTTCCATCAAAGTCTGATATCACTGAAATTTCATAATATATTGTTAGGAAACGGGATTTTATGAAATTTTTTCTAAACACACGCGACAAGTAAAATTCCGTTCCTTTGCCGGCAAGCATCGATTAGGCACGCATAATCGCCACGATATTAGCAAAGGGCAAAGCATTAGCTAGGAAACGATGCCGGTATTAAGCATCAGCAGCGACTTCCTCGTGAATTGAATCGAATTCCCGTTCCTCCGGTGCCGGTTAAATAGAGAAACAAATAAATAACCAGGTGTATAAGCAGAAGCACGTTCGTCTGATTGTAGCCCCGTAGTAGGTAGCATTTCATAATAATTATCTCGAGAGGGACTCTCGAGAGGAGAGGCCTGCAACAGCCACGAACATCGTTTCTCCTCTCTAAGGTCGCCTTATTAAGGAAGCTATCATTAAGCCTCCACTATCTCACCTATTACCGTTTACTGGCCCATGCCATTGGCTCGGTTCCGTACCGATGATCAGGATTTTCATCTATTCGCTCACCCAATTACATCACGTACCCACCGATGCACCTGGCCACGTTTGTTCGTGCAACGTTTTATTCGTTTGCTCGATGCATTTGTCTTCGACTTGTTGTCGGCCACCACAAATCTCTGCGCATAGTCCAACATGATGCGCTTGCATTCTCTTGCAACAAAATAATATACAGGATGTTTCCTCTTTTTTCGGCTAAACGATAGGAGCATAATTTACGAGTGAAAGTAAGGAAGAAATCGAATTCAGCCTCGATAGATTACATTATTTCTATATATAAGTAACATAACTATACTATAGCTACTTTACTTCATTTTCAGTACTGCATGCTATAAGCAACCACAACTGCTTAGGTGGTTAAACTCTGATCGCGTAGCATGTTGTCATGGTACGTTGCTACAACGTCGACATCGATGTAGCATGGAATTCGTTACGTTACGAATTTCTTGAGAATTTGATTAAATATCAGTAATTACAGTCTGTCACACAAGAGCGTGTCTGCGATATTTCTGTAAATATTTATATATTTGTAAAAAAATTTATATGAATTGAATCTACATCTAAAACACTAATACGCTATTACTTAGTAGGGTGTCCAATCTCCTCCATTAGCGATTATAGCTTGACATCGTTTCGGCATACTCTCGACTAATTTTTGAGCGTAGGATTCTGGTAACGACCTCCATATCTTTCGAATGTGATGTACAAGTGTTCTTATTTTTGTGATACGTCTTCCTCTCAGCTTGCATTTCATTAGGGACCACACATTTTCGATAGGGTTTGCATCAGGGGACTGCGATGGCCAAGGAAGTACAATCACGATCTCTGTTTTCATTCGCCCATGTCAGACGATTTTCGACGTGCTTTTTTGAAAGCATCGGTTTTAACAATGTACTTTGCCACTTAACACCAAATTCGTCTAAATGCCGTTTCAGTGTCATTATACTGATATTTATACCCTTTTTAGCCAAAAATACTTGACCTTTCCGTAATGAGAGAGTCGGATTCTTCTCGAAAAGCCGGAGAATCATTTTGTCTCGTCGGATATCGGTCTTCCTCTTTAACCCCCGATTTTGGATGTCGTCGACATTTTTTGTCTCCTTATATCGGTCTACCCACTTCTTAACAAACTGTACCGACTTGTGCATATATTTAGCAGCACTCGGGAAACTCAATTTTGGCCCTTTTGGGTGGCAACACAAGAATACTGCTTCAAATCGTTTCGCGTACGCGGCACTCATATTAAAAAGCTCTGTTCCTTTCACTGTTTCAAATGAAACTGAAAGGTATTCAGCAACGCGTATTAGAGAAGTTTTCGTTTGTTTACATTCTTTTTATCTCATTCTGATTAGGTGTCAGGTTTCGCAGATATCGCAGACACGCTCTTGTGTGACAGACTGTAGGTTATCAATTCGTTGTATTAATTCTTTCCGAGTAGTAGTTACTTTTATATTCTATCTACTACGATTTTCTATATTCCGTAACAGTGAATTTATCCTTATGGACATAAATCACTGCGTTCAATACCAGTTTATTTACTTTGTAACAAAGCGTTTATTACAACAAAGTTCCGTGTGAAAATTTTCCCTTATTTTCGCTTGTAGATTATATTTCTACGGGTTGATCGAAAAAGTAGGAGACACCCTGTATATCAGCCTGCTCGTAGAGACTGTAAAATATCGACACGTTGCTCTTCTTTTTGTTTCCAGTGGAGATGATGATTGATAAAATCGTGATTTCAGGGTCTTTAGATCATCGCGTTGCCTGCACCTTGATCGAACTCCTCTCCTCAGTTTCTACCGTGAGTTCTTCTCTTTTCGCGTCGAAAGAGAAATGTTTTGCTGCTGATATTAATAGTACGGGGTGATTGATATGTTTGAAGGTAGAGATGGGTCGAAGAATTATAGTTTTTGGGTCTTCATTTAGCTACTTGTGTTTATGATCGTACGTGTGAATTGTTTTGGACTGGCGATGAGGTTCAATGGATATCTTTGCAGTCGTTTTGTTGGAGTTGCTAATGACGTAGGTAATTGTTCAATTTGAGAATGGCAGATATTTTTTAGTTGATGTGCTATTATATTACATATTTTATGTTGCTGTATTATATTTAGTCGAGTATAAAATAAATAACTGCCGACTAATTATTACAAAGAAATTAGCTTGTTTTGCTTTAATCCAAGAATTACGACAAGGATCCATCGTGCATCCCCGATTCATAAAAGACCTAATAGAAAATTGACGCAAGATCAAGTGGAAGAAAACACCAGCTCGACTAACTTCAAAAAGTACTTCGATTTCGATTTATTTACCGATTGCCCGCAAAAATCAACGACAGCTTTCAATCTTCTTCGTGTACTCTACTCTAGATCTATCTATATATCTGTAGCGCCTGTTTCGTTCTTAGATAGGTAAGTTAATAATCACGTTCCATGGTGTTAAAAGAACCAATCTAGGCGAATACAATCAATCAACAACTTTGTGACAATCATGGCTGCTGAATCAATCGTTCGTATAATCGTCTAAAATGTGTTTACCTTTCTTTTTGTTCAAAGCTGCAAGAAACAAGCCTTGATTTTAACGCTAGAGAAACACGCAGAAAGAAGAATCAAACGCAACTTCCATTCCTTTCAGAAAGACAAATATCGTCGTTTGCCTCAAACCTGAACGAACAATCGTAAAGCGAAGCTGTTGGCGAAAGATCAATCGCGTGTCCCGTTCATTTCCGCTTCGCGGTGAAAAGTGATCGATCGCGCGCGAGTCGTAAAGAGATCCTTCGGCCGTGGTATCGATCCAGTTGCATACTCGCGCCTACCTGCTACAGATTTTATGTAACAGTGTGAAATACGCGCGTGGAATGGCGTTTCAGAGGCTGGTCTCGTTCCACCGTAAAATACCGCCATCTTCTTTATCGGGCGATAAATTTTAAGGCGCCCTTTCAAAGGCGACGTCAAGTCCCGGCGATTTATGTCCGATATAGAGCAGGACGGAACAGAATACCTGTCGTAACTGGGCCCGAACACCTGTACGACCTCCGTTTGCATCTTCTACCGTAGGATTTGTAGAGATTTGTCGAAACCGTATCACACGCTTCTTCGTTCCTTTTACGTTTACGATTTCGAATGGAATTCTATTCTATCTGCGGACTTCCTGGTTCGACTTTACATTTTTACGAAGCGCTCTACCACAAAAGTTCGGTTTCTTGTGAAAATCGTCGATTGCATACGACGGTTCTGTTAATCGTTCAATTGCAGCAGCAGATACTTTTCGATCGAGTATTGTGACTCGTTCGAGGGAGAATTTGCAATGGCTGAAAATTAACGAAATAGTAGCATCCCTATTTTATGAAATTGTGTTTTATACGAGGAATTGGAAACGTACATTTTCTATTCTGAATTTTCTTCGAATTTCGTTACGCGTTTGGGAAACACGGTGGATTGTAAGTGATCGTAGAATGTGGAAATAATCTGTGAGTTGTCTGATAAAAGAAGTCTGACACAAGGATGGAACAGATATAAATTCGACAAAGAACGTACAGAAATTTATCGATATGAACGACACTTTAATTAAAGATTTTCCAGAAAGCTAACTAACTTTCCATTTTAAAATAACTCTTTTTCTTATTGTGCCAGGAAATAACTTTATGCGATTATTAACATAAAAATGAGGCAAGATAACGAGCAAGTAATAAAGAAAATAACGAGAAGAAGATCTTAAAGTTTTTCATTCATATTTAGCCTGATAATTCACCTTATTAATCTTCACGATAGTACAGACTTAAGTACGATCTTTCCACGATGAATTACGCCAAAGAACTATGTTCAAGTTTTTACAACGCGGTTATGCCATCGGCTAATGCAATATTACTCATGGCAAAGGGCATAAACAGTCGCCGCGGAGGAGATAAGAATAGAATGTATGAAAGTTTTAAAGCGCAGCTTCGTACAAAGTCTTCATTTCCACGATAATGCCGACATTAATTCTCGACTTAGCACATGGACAAGTACGTGCTGCTCATAAACGACCAGATTGCCATCTTGCGATCATACACATTCCAAGGGAAGCTTCAATTAGCCAGCAATAAGAATGCAATAAAACTTTAACGATTCGTAGACAGTCGTCAGCGAGAATTGACCTCGGCGTAACTGCAAATCATCCATAATGCATCGGATTTCTTTCCTTAATTGGATCAGAGACAAATCGATGTTTCGTCGATTCTACGAATTCTATCGGTCTTTCTTGCTCTTCCTCTTTTTGTCATTGAAAATTTAATTATCGAAGATTTGCTTAAACATGATACTTTGTGCTTTCATCTTCTGTAATAAGTATAGCAGACGGAGCACTCGTTAATGACTGATTCCATGATGATTGTAATCAACGGAGATGCTATTTCGATGGGAGAGACGCTATGGATTATTAATAAGAAAGATGGCGAAAGGTTATAAAAGAAACTTGATATTCCATTGAATATTTACTAGTATAAAAATAGTTAATGTGGAGTAATCTGAAACCTTATGTATTCCTTCATCATTTCCAGATTTTCTGTTTTTTTTTTATTTTGTCCGAATACTTCCTTAAAAAAGAGACACTAATTTTTATGTAGAGAGAAATTCTCTAGGAACGAAGCCTGAATATTTTGTAATGCTGAGATTCTCGAAACTTAATTAAACGATTTAACTACTCATTCAACAGCTATGATCTCTCGTAAGCAAATATTTTTATTTATCCTTCCTTGTATTACCTTAAAATATCATCCCTTCCGAAATCCTTCAATTTCTCCTACAACATCTCATTTCATGCATTTCAAATTTAACGAATCTTCCCTATGAAAGCGAGAAACAAAGTGCTTATATATCTAAGCAACCGTTTCGTATCTTCGTGAAAATTGCGTACAAAGAGTAAAAGCAAATTGAATTAAAAATTAAAGTTAATCTCTAATTGCAGACCATTTGTCGAGAAATCTGAATTCTAACTAATATTCATATTATCATAGATCTTTACATTTTTTGCTCAAGTATTTAAAATCCTCTCACAATCGTCGTTTTAACGCATTTAAATTCTATCTCAACGTATTTATTAAATTCTATTAATTCCCAAACAACCGAAGCATCCATTTGATCACACAGCTACAAGCCCAGTTCGTGTAACGATGTTACTCAGCTTCTAGCAAGAGATCGCGGTGTCCACTCGTTCCTTGGCCTCGCCTAGCGGTGGGAAAAGCTCAGAAGAAGGAAGGATCGCCATATTTCAGAATCAGCGACGGGACACGGGCAACCGGGCCGAACGCGAGAAGCAAAGGTCGCGAGTCTTAAAAAAGTCAACCAGCCAAGCCGTACGTACGTATGGTGAACCTTAATCCGTTTAACCGTGGCACGCCGCACTGGTACAGCTGACAGACAGTATCTTGGGCTGATAAGCGAGACGGAGTTTGTCATAATTATTGGTTACAATGTCAGCGAGCGGCTCGCTTCATCGCTTGCGAATTCTTGCGGCTTTCTAAGCGAGGCGGCTAGGTCCGTGAATAAATTCGAGGACATGCAAAAATGCGCGCTGATTAACGACGATTCAGCCGAGGACGGTGACTGCTGTTCGCGTAAATTAACGCAAGAAACTTCAACCACGAACAGCTAGCGGCTGCGTGGTTTGCGCGTTTTTTCATGCGGGCACGTGAGAATGAAAACGAAACGCGCTTGGAAATATCTAAATTCTGTGAAAAGCAGTTTTATGAGAAAGATGCTATTTTCTACGATATTAAGAAGAGGAAAGAAGATTGTTGGTGAAGATAAGTCCTGATATATTTGACAAGTGTCGAGTAATGTTATGGGTAGAATAAATTCTTTTAGGGCAAATATCACCTTTGGTTCTTTAACAAAGATTTCATCTATTCTATCGTATTTATATTGAATTTAATTTATTTGAGTGACAATAATAGTGCAAGGTGTTCTATGGTACTTGCAATACCTACGCTTGTAAAAATTGTCTACTATAAAGTTTTTAAAACGGTAAAAATCTTTTAATATATGCAGTTTCCTTCCTACACTTATTCTAATCGATATACAACAGAAACGAGAATGTTCTTCTCCATTTTATTTGAATAATATTATACAAATATTCTGTGAAATATCTTAAACGTTTGTAATTTTGATGCACAGATTAAATTGGTTATTTAGATTCACAATAAAAATTCACAATAGAAATTAATCTAACTAAAAGATGAAGGATATTTATTAATATTTTTCGAAGGTCTTGCTAATCCCTAACTTTCCTACGTATCGCACGTCTCTAATATTCTTAGCTCTTCGATCTAAATACCGTAGATGTGATTATTAGAAAATTACAAGTAAGAAACGATAGTAGCTTCAAAAACAGTTCCACGATGTTTTATATTTCCACCATAAATGATGGACATGATAGTCGCACTATTTAGACACGTATTCAGCAATTCGACAATTCGATCACACTGTCTTAAATTCCAAATTAATTTCACAACACGATAATTCCCATCGATGTGCATGATTCAACCAAAGTAATCGATTATGAAGCAGAAAAATATTCTTTACTCTTAGACACTATAAACACCTTCTCGATAAACAATTCAAACCTGTAATACAAGAGTCTCTGAAACATAAATTCCCATCTCAAATTCAACACGATAGAGAACTACCCCAACGATAATCCTAACTTTATTCGAAAAAGCCTCACTCGTCTCCTTATTCCTTGCCATTTTACGCGTTGCTCTGGAAACATGTTTCTGTCTTTATCGCGGAAACCGAACCAACGCCCATCGCCCATCCAACTTTCATTTCTACGCTTTACCGGGCAATTGCAGCGACGGTGGATGGCAAACTCCGCCTGAACAGTCCCCAAACGCGACGTGAATGGCAAGTACACCTTTTTGCGAGACGCATCAACCACCGATACGAAAGCCTGTCTCTCTCTCTCTCTCTCTCTTGTCTGGCTCTATCAAGGGAGATTGGTACGGACGAACCATTTCCCTGTAGTCGTGGCACGAGAAGACGGTCGTGTGACGCGATAAGCACAGAGGATCGTTGAATTTACGAGCGGCCAATGCCAGGAATCAATCCGGCCACATAGTTTAGCGAGATTACACGTTGCTCGTTACCTTCGGGGGGAGAACAAGAGGCATACACCGACGTCGTACAGAACTATGGCTATGTTCTGCCGCCATCTTGTCAGGCGTTCCTGCGCAGAAACACCCCAGGGCTGCGTTTCGATCATCCACCGACTGTTCTACAACCATAAAACAGCGCAGCTCCGCTGAAACCCCCTGTATAAATACGCATGGTCCGGTTCTACCGGTCTCGAACCGTTCGCGTAATACGCGATACATCTTTTTCAGTCTTTGTGATACGCGACACGCTGCCACGGCTGTGTAACCTCTGGTCGATTCGAGGGATAACGCGCGCAACGAAGCTACCCGGCGATAAATTAACGATCAGTGAGTTCACGTTTTGGTCCGTTGATAAGAAGCACCATCATGGCGAACCGGTATCAGTGGGTGGTCGCATGTTTAATCGGTCGAATGGTGATCCGTTTATCGAGCTTGTTAAATGTTACAAGGTATGGAGGTGAACGTTTTACGGTTTCGTTCACTACAGGAGTTCACTGTGAGTAAATTCGCTTCGGTAATCAGTGATATATTGGAATAAGAGCGAAGAGATTTTCAGGAATTTTATGATTTATCAACGAGAGATTCAGTTTGCAAAAGATTGGAAAATTGTCTGTTAGACGATGATTACGATGTTATTTGCGAGATGTATGGATTAAAATTATTCTCGTTAGGCGTAAGCCGTCGCTTTGTTTCGATATGTTGCAAACTTCGACTTTTATCTTGGCTACATATTCAAAAACTGCATTCTGTGAATATTATCGGATATGCAGCAACATGGTAAAGTTTCACGAATTAAAAATGCGTATAATATCCAGCATAGCTTTCGAGAAACTGAACTTGAAGAATTTTAAAACGTTTGGAAAAAATGTAAGAATTTCAAGAACATAAGGAAATTCCCCACGACATTCTACGTGTCTTGATATCGTTCGCAACTTCCTATAGACATCTTGGAAGAAGAAACTGCGCTTTCAGAAAAATCGGATAAGTCTACATAAATATATCGGATAAATGGTGATGTTAAAATTTTAATCCTGCTGCACGCTTTGGATCGTTTTCTTCCCGATCGTATCCTGTCATTGTTAAACATTTTCTTCATTTGAAGGATAGAATTGAAAAATCGTTACTCGTACGTATAATTTCACGTAGCAATTTTATGCATAAGTTCTTTTGTTCATTGAAACAAGTTTGAGATTGAGATACAAAAATTAGGAAAACGCGACGGGGTTTCTTACCACGAAACTCGATCTCAAATTCTCAGAAATACCCAATTTAAATTTTAATTAGGTTCCTATTAAAATCAAAATCTAAATTAAAAATCTATCCAAAAAAATCCCTCCCCCCCCAAAAAGAAAAGAATAGAAACGAGTAACGAAAATTGTACAAAAGATAAATATTCACTGCAGCTTGGCTATCGGTCGCAACTGACAAAATCACGAATATCGCGGAATTGGTCGTGCGACGAATGAAAAGTCTACTTCTAAACGAACACGAGGAATGCTCCGGTTTTTTGCAATCTCGTGGGGGATTCCAGGATACGCAGCGTAAAAAATGAAAACGTGCGGAACAAGGTAATTTCCTGAAATGGTCATGCGAGGAGACGATCGTTCGAGGAGCGTCCACGTGCCAGATACGACACGCGAGATTCCAACGATACCATATACCGTAGACCGGGGGTAATCGGCAAGTTGTTTTCCATAGTTGCCCACAGCGGCTTATATCCGCAAAAAAATCCTATTACACGGTTCTTCGCGATTTCGCTTCGGCTTCGATTCAACTGACAGTTTTTTCTTCACGCGTCGATCGCGATTGCCGCTAATTAATTTTCGCGCGAGATTCGACGCGAGTGTAATTCACTTTGAATTCGTCTCGTACGCGGCGAAAGTAGGCGACATTATATTTTGAATTTAAACAAATCAATAAGGAATTATCGTTGTGAATAATTTAATTTATAACTAAAACACGCAAGTGAAACGATTCGTTCAAAGAAACAAATACAGTTGGAGGATTTAATTGTATCTATGGGATTTAGAGCGTAGAGATTTGAATTGTATTGGAGAATCTCGTGTACGATATTTAATTCAGAACTTGTGAAAAGTTGAATGGCATGTAAAGTGGCATTTCGTAATCTAGGGCAAAATCCAGTGGAAACGATGAAATGAAAGAAATTGAAATAGATTCGAGATGTAAAAACGGAAGTACATAATTTCTCGTCCTGAAAATTGATTTATTATCACGATAGAGGATTCGTAGAAACTTACGAACGACTATAGAAACAATGTTTTTTAACTTTATACTTTGGTTCTCAGAACATATGCTATACAAAACTTGCGGATGTTTAGTTCGTGACATTGTTTACTCGTCAGAGTTAACAATAAATCCTAGAATCTACTTATTAAAATTCTGCTATAGAAAAACAAGCAGAGTAAAAAGAATAAAAGTAATAACTAAGCACAATATCAGAATACTATTAACGTTAAAGGAACTCGAGAAAAATATAGCCTACCGTGCAACATAAAAAACGATTGAAACAATAGATACTGCAGTATCGTTTTATAGAACACCGACACGCTAATCCTGCTATTATTCCAACATTCTAAAAAAACAATATCAACATCAGGGAAAGTAAAGTTTCGAGCCCTTTGAAGGACCAAAAATCTCAAAAATCCTACATCCTCGTTCTTCATCTTGTACTCTGCGGTCATTTCAATCCGTCGTTTAACAATGAAACAGCATTACTCCGAATGAAATGCATCCGTCCGATCGGTGGATCGATCGATGCTCCACACGACGACGGATAATGCGGCTTAATTTAAGAGCGAAGCAACATCAACAGCAGCAGCTCTTCTGTTCCGCGCGCATGTCACATTTTTGCCGGCGGACATGTAGAAATCTCAGGGCGGTGTAATTAATGATTCCTTGTTGCCGCTTATGCACGTCAGCCCATTAAATTCAAATCAGCCCGGGTCCGCTGGAACAGCTGCAACGCACAATAGACAATGTGATTGATTAAAAAAAAACGTGGGAGCGAGCGTGGACGCGGAGCGTGTGCGCTGCTCGAGATACGGATGCGTTCGGAGCAGAGAGAACTGTAGCTGTGCCGCAAGAAGCGTCGGGATGCAGCAACGGCAGCAGCCAGCCCCGTCTATTCGACGAGAAAGCAACTGCGGCGTATGCGCCCAATTAGAAGGAATCCAGGAGGCAAAAGGGACTGGGACGCCTGGACTCTCACGCTGCCGGGGATTCGTATGCGAGTCGCGTGTCCGATGTCCTGGCGTTGTTCTCTACCGTTAAGCTTCGCTCACAATGCTCGAAACTTTCAAGTGGATGGAAAAATTCACGACGGAATACGGTGGATGTAAAAAGTATTCACACAGTATCTTTCTTTCTTAATGAAGCATTTTCTTATCCCATTACTTTATGCGGTATTATATTCGTAATATGAAAGCTTTGTAGTCGTAAAAAGATACTACCGAATGATATAAAATGTAATATACTTGGATCTAATTAATAAATAAATGTAATGAATACAATGGTGTGCAAATACTTTTCGTAGCCACTGTATAGTTGCTCTTTCGTAATTTGAATAATTGTTTAACGCTAGATTTAGGGATTGCTAAAGTATAGAAATTGTACCCAGAGAAATCAAAGCGAAAGATATGCAAGAAAATATGTAATACAAAGAGAAAACCAAGCTCTTGTCGATATATTTGACGAAGAATTATCGAAATCCTCAGAAATGCAACCTTGTAAATTTATAAAATTTCAATGAAACATCAAGAAGATGTTAAGGTGCTTTGGTTATTGTTTTTTGTCACGGTGACTTTGGGACAAAATCGTTGATTTACTTCTAAGAAAATTGATATTTAAACGATAGTTTTATGTTTGAATTATTTACAAGTTCCTCGAAGGTTCTGATCTAGCTCGGAGATTAACAAGAAATGGACCATTTTTCTGAACTAAATAACGCTTGTTAATGTATTTCATTTATTTAACGATGGATTTAGTGACATTGTTAACTTTCCCGTAGAAATGCGATCTGACAAAAGCATTTTTTCCTTCAATAAGTAATGGATTTTTGCATATATTATTAATTAAACAAAAAATTATTGAACCTTGGTTTCTTCGTAAAAGTATAATATGATACAGAGCAGTAATATAACCATAAATATTTAGTACATATCTATACTTTGCATAGGAATAATTAAGTTGATTAAAAAATCGCAATTACGTTTCTATGTACTTCAAACTTTAATGCTTCAAACCCTCCGAATAGTAGATAATTTCACTCTGAAAATAATGTAAATCGATGAAAAAATCGGTAACCTAAGTTTCACCACCTAATGTAATACCTTCAAACCATGTTAAGCGGCGCTCACAGGGTGTCCACGAAATTACATTAAGTCGATTCCGTGGAATCGAAGAAACCCAATCTCTGTTCAACATCTCAAAAACGCTGTCCCTCCTCAGCGACGCTCAAACTTCTTAGCATAAAGACAAAACTTCTGGGTTTAAAGATGAAACCCACCGTTGAAAGATCGAGAGCAGGATTATCAAAGGTATGAAACGCATCTCAGCTTTGAGTTATTGCCTGTGCTCCTAGTTCCAGAAGGTAATTGGCCGTGCTCCGGGGACATGTCTGACAATCTTTCACAGAAACGGCGATTTATTGCAACGTTGCATTCGCCGGTCGAACGGGCGGCGATCCCCGGCGGACAATCGTGAAGCGTTGCGATTTAAATTCGCGTTAGGACGCGAAGGCGAGGACTTTTTGCGGGACCGGCCAGTTCGTTACGTACGGTGTATGACGGAGCCACGGCAGGCGCACGGCATCATTAGATGAGTGCCGATTTTTTCTTCTATCAAGCAAGTTTTTACGCGGCCGGTCTACCCCGCGGTATAACGTGCAGCGGCATAACCAGCGTCACCAGATCGGGAGAGAGATCTCGATGCTTCGTTTCCACGGCGAGATTTCTTTTCCGATTTGCTCGCTGCCTCGAATCCGGTCCGCCGCTTCATCGACCATGTCCCCTCGGAATACCATGCTAAACGCTTCTTCTTTAAATCGTCTTTTACAACTGTTTCGACCATTCGCTTATGAAATTGGAATACACCGATATATCGATAGAACGCGACTCATTAAAGATAAGGATGATCCTGATACGAGGATGATACGCGGACAATTCAGTTCAACCGAAAAGTCAATGAGCGTAGCATAGCGTAGAAAGCACATATTCACGTTAAAGTTATAGAGTTTCTAGCTAGTAGCCAGTATCTTACAGAGGATTATTCATAAATGCATGTCGATACTTGCACTCCGACAGGGTGTGAATCCACGCATTATAATAGATAAAAAAATATCGTATGCACATAATAATATCTCCTGTGCGCGTTCAAGTTATCGACAATTAAAGAAAATGTTGGAAATGTCTGCCTGTTTCCTCCAACACATGCTTCTGCTTACAGTTTACAAATTTCACCACGATATATGAAATTTGCCACCATACATACTATTTCGTTATAACATATAAAAAGTCAGTTTTATTTAATGTCTACATTTCATTCGCAATAGACTAATATCTCGATTTCGAATTCTCTGATCTAGACTGTAAACCAAATAACAGCAACTAAACGACAATTTGTTGTATACAGAAGAAGACACGATTGAACGTTAACATGATCTTGGTAGAAGGAAAAAGTAATAAATATACGTACGGAGGTAGTCCACGCGCAACTAATATAGAAAATCCCGAAGAAAGGAAAGAAAAGGTGGTTGGTTACATTATAACGTTTTCAAAAATTCCTGCTTCGGGCTGTTTTACTGGTTCAGCTCGCCTATATAGTCAAACACGCGTCTTCGTAAGCGGTCCGTGCGCGGCCAATTTATCTCGTCACGGTTCCGAGAACACGGTTCTTCGTGACACAAATCAGCCCTCGTACGGCCATGGATATTGTTCGTTTTGCCGCGTCTCTGGCGCGACCACTCGCGCATACCGACTCGCCTATCTCCCGTCTCCAGTCAGATATATCCGCAGGTACGAGCCTCGCATCGCTTCCACTCGTTCCCCGCGTTGCAATCCGCGCTTTATCGATGCGATCGACTAATATCGAGCGCGCCGCGGTCTTACCATAAAAGACGACCTATTCGAACGATACCGTCCCGCCGACCACAGCCACGGTTATCTGCCGGAATTCCGCGTAGCTCCCGACAAAAACCGATCGCGTCTCAAGTGCGGCAGGAATCTTAACGAAACGGTGAACCGAATATTTCGTCGCAGTCCCGGCATACGTGAGTCGCGGAGTCGACGATCGGAACGACCAGGTGTGCATTCATAAACGATGCTTCCGCCTAATACCCAATTCCAGTGGTGTGCTCCTACGTTCCTTCGATTTGCAGTTTTCACCGTCTGATTGGTATTACGCTGTAGCGAACGAGCAGCAATTCTCGCCTTAGACGGTATTTCAGTTTTCGAGTTGTAAGGAACTTTTTGCGGTCTGTTCTTGCTGCTGTTCTTGGTGTTTTGGTTGGAGAAAAAATAATAGGTATATATATAGATTAAAATAGAAGAACAAGAGGAATTGGATATTTTATGAACCGTTGGTGGTATCTGATCTACGAGGCGACTTTGTTTTATTACGAAAAATTAATTTGATAATATTTTATGTGATTATATAAAATATATATTCGACCAGTTTGTTTGTATAATAAATGTAGAAACAGGATTTTTAATAAAATCCAATATATGATTTTGAACTACTGAAACTCTTTGATTGTCCTTTAAAAGATTCACATCGATGAAGATCCGATAATAATTCAGTGACTCGTAAGAAAGACATCGTAAATATTTTTAGATATCTACGTTTCTAAGGAAATCGATTCTCGTCTCACTTTGTTGAATTATAAACAACGAAATAGAAAAATAAAAATATACGAAGAATACACGGTATCATTTTATTTCGTTGTCCAAAGTTTCTCGAACATATGTTTCATCTTCGTCAGCTAATGGCAAACAATCTTTCCAAAGAATCTCCAATTTTTCTGATAAAGCCACGACTTTGATTACCCTGTCTCTTCAATCTCACATTTCACACAGATGAAATGATTTTACTTTATTCGTCTAATATACGTAGTCCTATAGGCACATTTACGTAATGAGTTATAAAATTCAGGCTATCTAAATATAATTATGCGTTACATTCCAAAATTTTGGCTAATCTCAAATGAATACGTTGCAAGATTTTACCTAATCTCAAGTGGTTATACATTCCAAAAAACAAAGAATCTGCATTTGCTATCTTGAGAACCACTGTCGAATAAGAGGCCTCCGTAAGGGTCCAGGTAGCGTCTCCGCTTTCTACGTCAAGGTCTTTAAATCATATCGGTCGATATACTCCCTAAACAATAGCTACGCGGGCGATATGGTCGTTTTTGGTGTTCTCGACTCGCGCCGGCAGAAAAATACTCGTACGGTAAGGCACGTCGGAGACAATGGAAGCCCGCGGATTATTCCTTCCTTCGAGAGACCCTCCACCCTCCTCCGAACCAACCCTTTACGCTAAGGTGCAGTCCTTTAGTTTACAGAATAGTTGCTGCAGCGCCCTCACGTCGCTCTGTGCGGGTGGCCCAGCAACGTGTTCATTACTTTGCCGGACTCTGTTCATAAAGAAGGGAAAATAAGAGAAGGTACAACCGAAAAAATCGATAAGTCCAACGCGAAGGTGGTGGTAGTAGACGACGTGGTTAATGAGTTTGGAGAGAACAAGAGATCTTGTTTATGCGAGTAAATTAAACGTTGTTCGATGGATTAGTTATTAGATGAATGATCGAGAGATAGGTATTATGGGGGTTGATGGTACTGGTGGAATGGTAGGTAGGTAAAAATGGCTGTCGCCTAATGGCCGCCATGGCAGATACAGCGTGGGGGTAAAAATTCAAATTTATTCTTTAAAGATCTTTTGGAAATTTTGCTACAAACATTAAATTGTTCGAATATTTGCATATTAAACAAATTTTTACGTTAAATTTTCTTTGCTAGAAGAAAGGCGAAGACCGTGTTTTAATTTAGGATCGTCCTATTATTTTCAGATATTTCCATACATCGAACGTATCGTACAGAATATATAAAAAAAAGTTTCCGAGAATGACAAATATTTCATTTTTAATCTCCAACTACTTGCGAATTCATATCTGGGAGAGAGAAGAAGTTTTATTTAACAATAAGCATAGAATTTCTTAAATAACGACGAAGGACAGGTTCTATAGAAATTTCTTGCCATATTCTCTCTTTCCCCGTCTAACTTGAATAGAGAAAGAAAAGACAGCAAAATGATAATATCAGCTCGATTTCAAGTCGATGGAACTTAAAGAACGAATCTTACAAAGGGTGGTATTCCGAGAAACCAGTTCTTATTATTATTTCCCACGATAAATATTTAAAACAGACAAAAATGTTGCTTAATGCCCTGCAAAATTCATTCACCCTAGGTACGTTGCGAATCCTCGAAAGTATTAGACCGAGAAAGATGGCCGGGGAGACGTTTGTTAACTGTCTCTAGTAAAACAAGTTCATGCATCCATAATAGCAACGCCCCTAAAAACGAGTAAGAAAAAGAAGCCCCCAAACAATACGGTGCCATCATATGGTGGCAGTGCCATTGTTCGTCCTTTAAACTGTACTTTAAATATGCAGGATACTCCTTTTGCTGTGCTGCAGGCTCCTTTAAGTGTAGATGAGGTTACGGCTACGAGGAGCTTAGAAACGATATTCTGCACGCTCGTCCGTCTTTAATGATGGAGCCATCTTTGAAATCTAGTTGTCTGTCCAGTTGAAGTCAACACAACCCATTGATCGATGTTTCTAAAGATTCTTCCATTCTTTAGTAACCGTACGGTAACAAGAATAACGTGTTTCTCATTTTAATTATTTTTACCGTTGCTCTGAAATTTTGGGGTTAATCCCTACGTCGGAAACGAGAGATCGAAGGTTTGATTTGAAGAAATTGTTCCAAAAGATGTAAGGAATTTCACTAATTACGGTTAATGTACCAGAGAACGATAACAAATTTTCATACGATGTAATAAAATAAATTTGTTATTTACGCGGTGGGCAGAAAATCACTGTGACATAAGTCAGCTTTGTTCGAATATAAATTATCCCTATTTCACAACCCTCCGAAGGATTACTCTTTTAATTAAGCTAAATCGTAATTTTATTCTGCGTTGCGACACGTTTTTCTTAATTTTAAAAAAGATACGCGTTGTATCTCCTCATAACGGTAAAAACGAAACAGCGTTTTATGGAAAATAGCAATGACATAGGTACGTCACTGTGATTTTCAACCATTATTATACTTCCTATTTATCATTATTACTGCTCGCGATATATCAATTATTTATTTTAATATAATAAGTTACATAGAATTCCAAAGGCATTAATGTCGCCATCTTCAAACTTTTTACTTCCGGCATGTATGTTGCTACTCCACGATAAAACTTGAAACACTACTTACCAACTGTAATCCTTTCATATTCATCCTCTTCTGCAACATTCATCTTTCTTCGTCTACATCGGTAACCTTCCAGGGTAATGCTGTTCTTTTTCCAATCAGATTACGATAAAATCTTCCAAATGCGAACCTGGAGACGTTGTAGGTGCCATCTGTACCGGTCATGGCTGTCCATCATCCTACCACCATCTGAATTCTGATCCACTAGCGAAGAGTTCCGGCAAAAAGCGACACTGCCTGTTTCAAAACAAACTTGTCGTACGTATCGTGCGGCAATAATTTTGCATTATGAATTAGCCGACGGGACATCGATCATCTATGGCGACATACGATTCTCCTTCGGCCATTCTTTTTATCTAAAATGGCCAACGACTTTTCTTCTCTCTTATCTCTCAGTAAGAAACTCTTCCGCGAGCGTGACTTTCGTCCGATCTAGCAGTGTCATCGAAGCTCGTCTTGATCATTCATCATCGCTGGCTAACTTCGATATTAAACCAAAGATAGTCTCTTCCTGCTTCTGGCGAAATATTATTCGTTCGTGATTTAATGCCTCTGCAACTTCTTGCCATTTCTCCTTTCAATGATTGTATTTTCCTCCAACGTTAGTCGTGTCATCGATACCAAAGATCTTTGATTCGAATAGATTTAGCAAGATACGATTTTATGTTGTTAAGATCGGTGATAAGTATCGATTGCAACGTATCGTATTATCATGTCGTTATATCTTTATCATTGTTAGAAAAAAGTCCTATATAGATTTCCCAATAAAAATTCTATGGAAGACATCTACGTTGATCATAACTGATTTATTGCCTGTTACATTTCTGTTTAATTAGTGTGTAACGGATTTGAAATTCTGAGATCTGGTTCTTGAAATACGAACGCTATGCGAATGTTAGGAAAGTGTTAAAGTAATTGTTAAACAGAGTTAGACAGGTTCCTTCGTAAATATTTTAAACCAAAACGAGTGCAGATTCGTTTGATTAAGTCACTCTGCATTTTATGTCGAAAGCTCCTATAACACGGGAGAAGATAATAATAATAAATGATTGAAAGGCATTATGGCTCAACGAATTCATCCCCTAATGGACCACAGATCCAATAGAACAAAAATATATTGAAAACACTAAAAATCGTCTTTATCAAAAATAGCACCAAGTTTGAAATGTAATATATTATTATATAATTATAGTATTATAAATTCCGTACAAGTTTTCTAAAAACCAACTCTATGAAATAGATTCCTACATTGATAAACCCTTTATCTTCCATTGATTAATAGAAAAGACGCTTTTCAACGAAACAACTTTGGACATCGTGTGGGCATTAACGATGAGCGTATTAAAAAAGATTCGACCTTAGCGGAAATGTTATTAATCTTAATAACAAGAAACAGAATAACATACAATTCTACAAAAACCACTTGAATCAAACGCTTTCTAAAAGGGAGGAAAAGTTCTTTGGAAAATCATCAATCTACCCGGTAAATAACGGAAGGTCGTCATAAAAGAAACCAGATGCATCGATTATTTAACGAAAATCCTAGTTCGATAAAAGCGATATAACCTGGAAAATTTTTTATAAATACAAGAATACCGTGACGCGTAAATTAATGAAATACCGCGTCGATAAAGGTTACGTGACTTTCTAACCAGCCGAATATTTCCACAGAAATAAAGCAAATCTAACGCAAACAATGGCGAGCGAGCAGCTGGTCGTTTTGCATTTAATCTTCGGCACGGTTGAGGCTCGTGGCGGGATCTCTGGTCGGTTCCACTTTCCTGCGATTATTCCACGTCGGCATCCGGAGACCAGATCATCGATCATCGGCCGCGGTTCCCGATTCGATCTCTCTGTCACAGGCGGGAAAATACGATCGGCTCGTACGTTATTTGCGGTGTCCCGATAGCGCGACTCGGAAGAGAAGTTAATGCCATGGCCACTTTATCAAGCTGCAATAAGAACGGGGTGCCACGGGATCCGAGAATGCAAGAACCTTCGTTCCTGAGTAATTGCTTCGAGCGGAGGATGTTCGTGAGAGACGAGGAGAGAGCCAGGGAGTCAGCGGGATCGAGGAAGACGCTGAAGGAAGACGGATAACTCGCGGGACGAAACAAGAGGACAAGCCACAGGCTGGTTCCCGACCGGCTTCCAGAACCAGAACAACCTGGAATCTTCGCGATCTTAAGTGTGCTTAATTAAAGCATCAACTCGCTTTAGTCGGGGGGCCGGTTTTCATTAGGGCGGCATTCATTCGGCCGATAAGGTGGCAACTCTCGACGACTGGTGAAAATATTACGAGCGACCAGTTTCCGTTCCCTCCTTCTTCGATACACCGTCTTAGGTGAAATTTAATTTTGTCCCAGTTCGATGTCGCGCGATCCAACGATTACCTGCTGTCACTTTGCAGACAAGTGATCTTTAAATGAAAGAGTGTTAACCGTGTTCCGATGTCTATGTCCGATGGATATATCCGCTTGATTTAAATAATAAGCGCTTGTCATGGGAAATGAAATTCGTGAATGCAAGTAGGTATGTAGCGATCGTTTATTACGATCAGTAGAGAAATAATAAGTTTAACGACGAGTTCAAATCTATTATTCTTCTTATGGTGACTTGCTTTCCATTTGCGAAATAATTTCTTACATATGATATAAAGATATGGAAATATAGAATCATCTTATGATTAATATACCATATTCGCTATGCTTCTGTGTCAAGCGCGCCACGATAATATTCCAACTATAATATTTATCAGTAATAAGTTATTACCACAATTCCAGTCGAAATAAATATCTCAACCATAATTCTCTAATCATCGGACGACTCACTCGACAACTTTGCCTCAGCTTTATGCTGTTACTTCCATAAAAGTCAAACTACATCAAAGATCGCACTAAAACCTCATCCGCTACTTCTGCCAACAGATCGTCCGTGATATTACGAGCATTATAAATGTTCGCGTGTAAACGATGCGGCTCCGCCATGGGACGTTCTGTGTTGACGCCTCGGAATAATTTGCCTGATTTACGGGGGAAAAATCAATTTCAGAGACGATAATGACCAGGTTCGCGAACCTCCGTTCCTTTTACCCTCGTGCAGGCTGCACGATATCGGTGAAACGTTGTGTCTGTGTTCCCCGTTCCGTGAGATCGGTGAACGATGAGCGTTTAAGAACGATTATGTCAATTATTGGATGGCGGCCCGTAAAGAAAACGACACGCCGCCGTTTGCGAGAGAAGGGGCCGCGATTAGAAGGTGTCAGCCAACGCGTAAATAATCATTGGCCGCGCGATAAAATATTTACGAGCCCATGGGACGTGTCTCCGACATTTACAAATCGCCGCTGATTCAGAACCGCACAGGCTTTCTTGTTTTGCAACAAGCAAGAACGCGACCGCGGGTTTCCGTTACCAGCTTTCGCGTAATTCAGCGCCCGCGACTTTTTTCCTCTTACGCGCATTCCCGCGCGGAATTACGACCGCCGGTCCAACGCGAAGAACGTGGCTAACAATGTGGAATTACGTAAAGGGCGTTCGTGAATTATGGATATGAAACCTCGCAAACTGAGTGACTCATTGGAGAAAATAAAAGGTGTCGGTAAAGAGATATACACGGTGGGACAGGGTTATTTCAGTTATCTAAGCTTCAACATTTTTCAATTGCATCTTATACTCTGCATAGAATAGTCAAGCTTGTATATCACGAGGCACTGTTAGCCTTTAACGCAACGACAAAATAATGAAAAAATATCGTGTGCTTTAGGTTCGGCAAGAGAAAATGATTTGAATAACCATGTGGTAAGATCGCTTGAGTCGGCGAAGAGGTATCGCGTTATACATTTTCAAACAAACGTGGAGCGCATAAAAATGGTCCATAACCGAATTACAAGGAAAATTACTTAAGATAAGAATTAAGATAAGAATTTCGTGGATAAGAAGGATCGATACTCTTTCGATACTTTTCTACGTTATAACGGAAGAATGTTTTTTCATTTGTTGCCGTAATTGGGATCAATTGCTCTGCCAAAAGACTGAAACAAAGAATACGGCGTAACGTAAGTTTCATGCTTATTTATTTAATGAATAAGTGAAATTTCATAAAATCTACATAGTTTTCTAGAACGTGAGTAAAAACATATTTCAATCGCTTTATGATCCCAATATCGAACAAAAGCGATTAAACGTCACTTAACCGTAGTGTCTTTGCAAGATCAATTTTCTTCGAGTATTATCCTTTTATTTATAGTAATTCATATTAACTATTATTTCCGTGAATCTCTATTAACCGTATAAGATTGTCTGAGTTAAAACTACAGACTAGAATTAGATTAAAGAGTTTCACCCGAAGTACAGAATATTGTACATCTATTTGCAATAATTCGAAAGCGTTCAAATACTTCTACACGGTACTGTATCTATTGAATGTAACTTGGAAATGGCAGGTGTAAATTGTTCGATTTTATGTTCCTCGTTCGTTATTGCAAATTTCAATCGTAAAGAGAGGTATTAGGATCTTTGTGAGATTTACCGAGGAAACATATTATGTTGCGTGTAGGCGTAATAGATGGATAATGATTGATTCACAAACTAGAAAACTGAACATTTTTGAGATCTATATCGCCGGTAAGTCGAAACCTGTTTACCATTCTCATGTTGTGCTACTTCTTATTTAACTTTATTGCCGATGTAAATCTGAATCTGATTTCAAACGGAAAGATCAAGGCTTCGACGCACAATAGAATCGTAGATGTTATGCCCTAAGTTCTCAAGAAATTATTCAATTTTCATTCCAACTAACATTCTGTATCGTAATAAATCCAATCGTGTAACATTGTCTGGTCTTTCAAATAAATCACCTTTGCGTTAGCATATAACTAGAGTTATGTTTCTTCAATTCTCCTCAGGTTTCCAAAACCCTAGCCAGTTTCGCTCGCATGGTAATTAATTTCTCCGTGCGAATGACACTCCCTTTACTTCTTCCGAAACTCTAATTCTTCCAAAGAAATTGTACCTGCCTCAACTTACTTAAAAACTTGTACAGACATCTATTTCTAATACTTAAATCTTTGCCAGTTGTCCTCGAGTTTCTAAAAAGTTAAGCCATATGATCTTACTCGTTTTCAAATTAATCTCTCTACGTAAATAACGTTGTCTTTACTCCCTCCGAAAATCCAATTCTTCAAAAGAAATTACAGCAGCGTTCAGTTAAAATCGTACTTACTTCAAACGTCCGAAATTTTCCCTATTCTTTCCACGATCCTAAAAATTCGAGCCAGTTTCTAACTCGGTTTCAAATTAATCTTCTATTTTTGAACGTTTAATTTTTCCAGAAAAATTACGCTTACGTTACTCTAGAATCGTGTCTATTTAAAATATCCGAAGCCTCTTTGATCGCCGTGAAATTTCCAAAACTAGAGCCCTTCAAATTAATCCCATACAAACGACACTGCCTTTTCTCGGCGAGAAATTTCAATCTGTAATTCCGTATCCGGTTGATGCGCGTGCCGTCCGCTCGGCAGCTCGTCCGCCATTCGTTTCCCGGCTTTTTACCGGGCGGAGCTCGAGAGAAAATGAAAGACGACGCGAACGCATCGGCGCTCGGCCGATCCATTAGAAATCGCGGCAAGACACGGTCGCGAGTCAGATCGCCGACCGAGTGTTTCGCCAAGATGGACGATACGCGAAATCCGCGAACTTTCACGGTGGAAGAACTGACAGAGTCAGGTAGACTTGGCGGAGGGCTGAACGGGTTGCCCGGTTAGCTTCCTCCCGCGGTGCCCAGCTGGACGCATTTGTCCTGTCAGAGTCCGAAGATATTACGCGGAAACGAGCACGTGGGCGAGGATAATGGGTTAGGGGTGTGATCGCAGCTAGATTTCTAAGCCGGAAGACGAGTCCTCGGTCGGGCGCAATCATTTTCCTTCGTTTGGTCAGGCCACTCGAGAAGTGTCAGGACGGATGAAATAGTGGCGCTCGTGCCACCATGACAGCGCCCATCTGGTCAGCCTTCAGATTCAATTTACAATGCGTTATACCTTCTCTCTCGCTCTCTTCTGTTGGCTTCTTCCCTCGCCCTTCCTCCTCGCCCTTTTATGCCTCCTTCTTCCTCGCGATCCCCTTTATTCCAACTCGCCACCTCTCTCTAGCCTCTCCGCCTTTATTCCACGGCTTTTCCGTCCCTCACCGCGGGACCCCGCCTCCTACACTTGTCTTGTAAAGCACGACTTAGAACATTGCAAAAATCCCGACACCGAGTGACCCAAGATACACCGCGCGCAGCCTGTACGGCCGCCTTCCAATGGAATTCAGGAAACCGCCGACTCCACTCTTCCTGCTTCTTTCTCGTGCTCTTCTTGCCCTCGACTTCTTGTCTTCGACTTCTTGCCTTCGCTTGCTTCGCGCTTTCTTGCCAGTGTATTCCAGACTTCGTGATATTCCCAGTTTCTGACTGCAGCGTACAACATATCGGGATCGTGACGCGTGTACGACTATTTAATCAGAATTCGTAGGCTGCGAGATAGAATTATCGTTGGACAGCGATGTAAATCTTTGATCGAGATTTGTTCGTCGTTACAGGAGAAAAGCTAAGCGTTAATTATCGTTAGGTATATTGAAATATTCATAAGAGGATATCAAGTTGATTAAAATTCGTTTAGAAGTAATATCCGTGGTAGGTTATTAAATTGATAAAAATTGGTTAGTAATTAATGGCCGTGACAGGATATTGAACTGATTAGTTGGTGTAATGGCAAACGTAGTGTTTTCGGTATTTTTACAAATTTAACCATTTTCTGGATATTTTTTTTTTTAATATGGTATTACAGCTTGCAATTCTTTTTCTACGCAGCATATTATATCTGTGGTGGACTAACTAGCTGAAAAATTGTCTACGGAAATTACGAGGTGTACATATTTGTACGACAGTGTTCAGCCTTCGATTTTACGTAAAACGTAAAGTTTCTCGGTATATAATCAGCGAGGAATTTCCTTGTAGAAAGAAATGAAACTTAAATGGTTTTCCATAATAAAACGTAAGTAGATTTAATGCAACCTGACAACGAACGGGTTTATTACAAAACGCAATAGCCATTTTGCAAAATGCAGAAAATATCGTTAAAATGTACAAAAGATATATTTGGTAAAAAATTAATATACAGCATGAATAGCCACTTTAAATATGTAATAAATATTTTTAACGATTCCACCGACTATCGAGGTTTATTAATATAATGGATAATCGAATAACTTAAATACTGCTTACTTAAATATCTTTACGATCTCTGGAAAATATATATTTGCGCTAAATATATCGTAGCTCCTATGTATATTCTCTGATTTGTTTCAAACTTTTCCAATATAATCATCGCCGTCGAGTCTCATTATCACTGTTACGTCGCGTGAGACGGTCCGTGCGACGTCCCTCATGGTCTGGCCGCCGAGGTCCACACACCGTTACACTGACCCTCGATAAACCTAAGGAACCACCATAAACCGAATCTTCTTAGTTTAATTTCTATTCACATAAGTATGTTCGGTTTATGGATGGTCCTTAAAACAGTCCTTAGGTTTATTGCACGCTCTTATAACTTACGGAGAAAGCGATTGTTTGTCTATTAAAAATAGCAGGTATTTCCCATTAAAAAGGACACCCATACCGAGCTTTCCTCCGCAATTGTACGAGACGGGTCATCACTGTTCGACTAAACGTCGTGCAGTCAACACGACTGTTCCTATAAGCTTCGCGTAGTCAACTTAAAACATAGTCCTCACTTCGATCAAACTGATATTATCTTAATCTATTCTTTATTACTACTACTCATCTACAAGTGTATTATTTTTCATCACCTGTATCAATTATCTCTTCCGCCACGACGGAACCTCAAGTGTAACAAGTTGTTAAAAATATAAATATTATAAGACTGTAGACTACAGTTTTATTCCCCAACAAATACTCCTATTATCCCACAAGAAATAAGGGGATCGACCTGTTCGTGGTGTCGATTGTTATAATCGTAACGGGAATTTACGACTCCCGTTGACGCGCTTCAACGCGATCGCGTCTCCTCGCGACTGGACGAAAGAACAATCACGCTAGCAAAATTTCAAATTCAGTCTCGTCTAACACGCATAGTACATTCATAAAAAATGTCTACAAGTACTCGAATACCTTCGTGAACTATCGTAGCTATTTTCAAACACACTCGAACTCCTATTAAATTCGCAGCACACAAAATTTAAATTTAGCGCGGAACACGTCGACCAGCCGATTTCCTTCAAGCTTGAATTATGTATGTATCAGGAAAGAGCACCTTCCGACACTTCTTTCGGATTCCAATCCTTCTTTGACGCTTTCTGTTCACCTGTTCGCCCTCATCTTGCTGTTCCCTTTCTTGTTGTACGCTGTTGTCGAGACATCGCATCTCTCGTGAGCCCTCCTCGACTACTGTTTCACGGTGTTTTCCCTCGTCCAGAAGAAGTCTGACCGATCACGCGCGATTTTAACGACTTACACGGCCGGAATATATTTCCACATCATGCATCGACGTAAACGATCGTCACAAACTTCTCCCGCATTCAATATCATGACCATCTTAATATCCCATTTCTGTTTCCACGCTCGGAGAATTTTCTTCCGTCTTTTTGGATAGAGCAAAAGAAGGAAACGAACGTAACGGGAAGTACTTCGTGTTTCCTTCATGGGCGTGGATACTTTTATCGTACCATTGTCACTTCTTCGTCAATGTATATGTACCTTTTATACGTAAGTTCATCAAGTATAAGAAAAGAATGCTCTGAACGTATAACACGTACGAATACTTTCTAGCTAATCTCTTTACTTTCGTTTTAATATATTTTGTTGTTGCAGAGAAATTCGACGATATCTGTGATACTTAAGACACATACGTGTGACATATATGGACCTAGATCTTTTTTTTAATATAATCGATTATTTTAGCCACTGGAATTTTTTAATCTAAGAGCAACGTTATATTATACGTAATTATATTATACACCCAATTTCCTTATTAATGTTCTTTTATTCGAAACAATATCATTTTCGTTGATAAACCAAGTAAAAGATTGCGATAAAGAGTTAAAGGTCGTGATGTGAAAGATGTGGAAAATTATAAAGCATACAGTTTCCCACAGAACATTAGGGATAAAATACAAGACGTAGTCTGAATTTATTCTCAAAATGAATTGGAAAAGTCGAAGGAAGAATCGAAGAAAGTACGTAAGCGACGTACCTCCGATATTTAAATACAATTATTTTACGATCCATCCAGTACGACTACGACTATCATCTGCATGTTGATCAGATTGCGGCTTTACGAATAATATAAGAGATCGTGTGGGTTTGATGGATGTACTGTAAGTGGATGCACTTTGCATTTTCAAACTTGTATTGCTTGTCCCGAGTATCATCTTGCAAGCAGTGTCTGACGACGACAGTGAAATAACGTCGTTATTTACGGCACTAATAATTAAAATAGAAAGTACGTATTTACTGTTTTAATTATCAACTACTCTCGGATCAGAGATTATTTTCCAACGTAACTATAGATCTCGTATAAAACTTCGGGAAGGCGTGGTATAACAAGATACTACGAGTCTTGTCGTAAAGAAGATATTGAATATTCATATTTAACATATTTATCGAACACTAACTCGTCACTTTCTCGAAATCCTAATCTCTTAGATAGAATAATTTTTTTATTTAAGATTTTTCTAGCGTGTAACGCGTTGCCTCGTTTCTACCGCAAAATAAATTATTTAATATTATTTTAATTAACTTTTAATATCACACTTGTATCAGATTTTACCACACGAAATGTCCCATTCCTATTTAGTTATATTCTTCTCTATACTTTGGATCGTTTATACATAGATAGTTTTGCAATCAAGAATTTTCTCTTTTCTACATGACTCGAATTCCTCAACTATTACGTACAACGTATATAAACGCATCGTCTTAAATGTTTGGCGAAGTATAACTCATTTCTAACTTGATATAAAATTCCCAGTTAAAGGAGGTGTCGATTAACATCTAACGTAGACACCAACCAATTACCATAGAGATCTTTCTTGTTAGCTGCTACTACAAAAAATGCCTAATGTATAAATTTGTCAAAACTATCGAAAATATCGAAGCTCGCAGATCCAACGAAACGATCCAATACGTACACCAAGAACGAAACATGTGCCGTGATTATTAAATGGCAGAATTCTCCCACAGCTACCAGAAGAAATTTCCGTAAAATCCAAAAGTTACAACCGCGCCTTTAACCCCTGCGGTTCGGTGTACGTGTGGATTCGAAGCGAGCGTCCATCGTCGGTATGCGTTATACATGTTATAATTCACCCGGAGAAGCCATAACTCACAACACGACTCTCGGCTTCTTCGGTAGACAGTCGACCATGGGCGGAGTTCGCAATGCTCTCTTCCTCCTATTTATTACGTTCGATGCACCGTGCGCGCTGCACACCGCCACTTCTTACGTGATCCGCCGCGTTTCTAACCGTAGCCACATGCTGCCGCGAATTTACTTGGAATTTACACGAAACACACGCGTTGCGCCCGAGAGCACGAATAGGAAGCACGAACTCGATATTTATCAAAGAACGCGACGCTCTCCACGCTGGAACGCGATCGCGAGTTCCTGGCCTCGTTCAACAAAGTGAGGCAAAGAGACACGTGCTTCGTTTGCTTTTCCCTCAGGTACGGCTGGTGCTTGCAGCAACGTCTTCGGAGATTAATTTCTTCTTCAACGGGCAGATTGAGAGATCGCGCCGTGGAAATAGTTCTATTTGTCAAGTTTTTTCCTTATGAAGCTCGGAACAAAAAATTCATAGAGCGTTTATATGGTTTTACGTTAACGTAAAAATAAAGTTCCTACATTATAAATTTACTATTTCCCGAGGTACACAGGGTTTCAAACTCCGACAAAATTGTACAAATTTAAATATAGAAATCACGTTTTTTCAGAAAATTAGTATACAGAACAGACAGACATATTAAACGTATAATATGTGTTAAAGGCAGACCTTGTGAATATTGAGGTTTATTAATCTAACGGATAATTTTCTGCGTAATTTGTAACTGCTGGTAAGTATGTTTCCATATTTGTTTCAACCTTTACCAATAATAATAATCGGATTTAATAAATGATAATCGGATTTCCTAGCAGCTGTAATGAGATTTCAAGATATTTCATACAAAACATGCGATATATTCGTCAAAATTCTGTAAATATTCGAGTAATTTCGCGAACCACTATATGTAGAACGGATAATACGTTGACTAATATGTAGAAAATAGTATGTTTATGCAATTACGTGAAATTTAAAGATGCAAAATTACACGATAAGTACATAATACATAAAAATGCAAAAAATATCCGAAGCACAGTATTCGTTGTAATATTCAACAAGATTATATAAATCTTCTCTTTAGTTACCTTTATGAAAGAATAAATTTGCATAAACGTCCACAGTCTAATAATATAATCTGATTGATGGAACAGCAAATCGTTTTTAGCGAATGAAATACGAATGAAAGCGAGTAGCTTGTGAAACACGAAATATATGTACTGGTAGTAGGCTATACGAATAAAGGGATAAATATATCACATTCAAAGACGCAAAGAAACGTTATAAAAGCGTTTGAACATATTGGGTCGCCATTAGTTACTACCGAACCGTACGAATATAAGTATAATATGAGAAAAGCTGCTATCAGTTTGTTATTCAGATTGCACATATTTCTATACCAGAATCGTTCCAACCTAATTGTTTCACATTGCAAAATCTTTAGACTTTCAAACCTAATTTTACTTGCTACGCAAAAGGCCAATACTATCTGTGTGAAAAAATACGAAAATTGTAGATAATTTTCCAAATACCAGACCTGTTGACTGCTTCAGATCTTACAAACAGTATCTTATTATATATGTATATTCGAGTATCTTTATATTGTAACATTTAATAAGTTTCAATCAAACGCATCGACACTTTTCTCTGAACGAATCTTTCCTATTCACTGTATCCAAACGAGCAACGATAAATCTAACAACACGAAACACGAATATCGGCACTCTTATTTTCGCAATCGCCTTGCAATCTCTCTCGTTCCTCAAATAATCCCAAACAAACAACATCAGCTTCACATTTTATATTCAAATTTACGCGATAGACCTAACGACAGGACGGTTACTATCGGTGGTATCGACACTCTTATTCCCACAATCAGCCGGCAATCGCTCCCATTCCCCGGATAGTCTCGAACAACCGACCATCACTGTTCTCGAAATGATGCCTGGCTGGTAACGAACAGTCACTTTCAGATTCTCGGCTTATATCGGCTGGAAGATGATCTAGCGGTTAACCATCGGGAACCGGGTAGAAAAAAAGGTGCATAAAGCTGAAACGAGCGTTGGTCTCGGAGTGAGAGCGTGCGGAACGGGTATCTGCGGTGAGGCTGGAATAGCGGCGAGTCGTATCGATCAATTACAGGCACCGTCCTTATAAGGCAATTATTAAATCACGCGAACACGTCGTCTTACACACGCGTGTATCGGTAACAAGCGATCTCCGTGTCACTCAAACGGAGATTCGCCATGGATCGCGATATATCCCGGTCTCCACGACGTCCAGGATGCGTCGGTAGGAATATCGGACCCGAAGATCTCGAGATCGAATTCTCTCGAGCCGCGAATAAAAGAGACCCCTCGAGAGACGGCGCCAGGTTACAGACGAGTCCGAAGCAACCTCGTGCAGCCGATCGTAGAGAGAAACAAGGAGAGAGAGGAACACGTGGTCGAGCATAATGGATGCGCGCCACGCTGTAGATTAGGCAGATTAGCCATTATGCGCGTAGCTCGGTATGCGGCTATCAGCGAAATACGATGGATTATATGGTAATTACCAGAGCGTTTTTCCACGCGGATTGCTTCATCTTCGGACGCTGATACCATTGTCTTACCAGGTCCACGAGCGTAATTTACGAGCTCGAAAAAGTGGAGCGAACAATGCGGCGACATTGTTTCGCACGAGTCGTACGCGATATCTGATGCTCGAATTATTTGTAACCAGAATTTGCTGCACCGACGTTACTGAGTTATTGGTACTGATTGTTTAGTCCTTTAGTGACTATTTTTCTGCAATAAAGTGACAAGAGAGTTGAACATGAGTGTTAGTCGGTGTTACTCTTCGTACTATTTTTTCCTATTCTTTCTCTTTAAGCAATTTATATCTTCGCGTAAAGATTATTGTATTACAGCGTACATTGTTTATTGTAATAAACGTTGGTAGCGAATTTTGGAAGATAAATCAACTAAAATCGCGAACAAAAACAATATCAAAGATGAACAACTTAATTGAAAATTTTGCAAAACTTTCTAGTTAATTAATATTCGTAAGAACATGCATTCTTCTAATATACCGTATACAGAATCATTGTTTAGACTAAACAAACGATCGAATCCGAAATCTTAATTCCTGAAGGAAATACACGATAGTTCGATCAATCTAACAACAATGTAATTGGAAAACATTCGATAGAAGATTAGGCACGAAATTCGGATTATTTATGCAAATCCCTAAAATCAATTTAGAATCTCTAAATAATCTGACATAATACAAATATAATTCACGATTTATCGTTTAGTACACGCAAACGGTAGCTGCTAGCCCGATAATTAATTAAATGGGTTTCGAAATTGATGCGGCTGGTTAATAAATAAACTTCGTAAAACGTGCTCGGAGAAGCACGTGATCGACTATAATGAATGCGTGATTCACCGCAGATTAGGTGGATTAGCCATTATGCGCATAATCTACGCGGCTACCAGAGAAATACGACGGATTATATGGTAATTATGCGATTTTTCCACGTGGATTACTTAATCCTCAAAGCGAATTCCGTTGTTGCTTTTAAACGTAGCCGATGCATTAAAATCGAGGGTGGTAATACTGAAATATCGTTCACTGAAATTTTATGCAAATTAAATACCAGAATATTTCATTGGAAACGTAATGCGTTGTGTCGGAGGAGAAAATTGCGCGCATTTCGTTATTCTTGCTGGCAAGCACATTTATATAACGTCAGATTGCTACAACTAATCATATCTGTGTTGATGTCAACTGTAAAGAAACCTGTTATATTTCAATACATCAATCTTTCGGTGTAATGGAGTTGTTTAAAAAAGTCGACTTTGTACGCGTACTCGATGTTCTATGTGAAAATCTGTTTTAATGAGCGTAATTTGCAAAATGCCTCCGACAAGAAACATTTTAAAATTTCGGCACTCCGATTCTATGTAAGTGATAAACATTTGCATAACGAGCTGGTGCTATTAAGAGTTCGGTATAATATTCTAAGCGAAATATTTTACTGACATATTATATTGTGTTACGTTCTAAAGTAAATGTGTCTCATTTAATGCATTGCTTATCTGAATGGAACGGATCATTCTAATATTTTAAGAGCATAAAATTAAGAAACAAAGTGATTGATCGAACAAATATAGGGGTGTTTCTCAATATGCATACGCTCCATCACGTGTGAAACTATCACTTATCAGCTTTTATTAAACGATACTATACGATTATTATTACTAGATTGGGATTAGGTTGGGTTAGTTATTATTAGACTGCCAATGTTTATGCATGTATGAATTATTTAAATGCGAACATAGGCGAGCAGAATATATACGATATAAGAAAAAGTCGAACTAATATATCGGATATGCAAAGTATTCGTAATATTACGTGTTAAAAGTTGGTACTTTATTAATTAAATGAAAATTAAATTAAAATTAAAGTATTCGGTGTATTATTTCGTAAACGAAACTTTCTATTTAGATTCCATTTTCTTCGTCAGTTATCTTCGCATTTACGCACGATTTTAAAGACGAAACTCTCCACTCGTCAGCCTAACGCGAAATTTAATTTCACAAGAAACGACGAATGATCCAGTATTCGTATCTCCATAAATAACGAACCGTGAAATTTAAATAAACTGGAACAGTCCATATGCAGTCAGTACCAGAGTATCAAAGAGAAACGAGACCGGAATAGGAGAAAATACCTACCCTGCATCGAAAGCTACAACTACATCCGGTGTCACAAATAGGACTCGAAGCTGCTTCTCTTGGCAGATATACCTTACCAGGAACAACTATACACTGCGTGCATAATGCACAAGTATACCGTTTCACGCACCCACACAGCTTAGAAACGGATACGGGCAGCGTTGAGATTTCGCGCCATTAGTCCCCGAGAAACGGTGGCGTTGTCTCTTTCATGTCTATGGAGCAGCTTGTATTTGAAATTACAATTCTAGTCGTAGCCTACAGTTTCTTAGAGTTTAGTTCGATACGAACATTGTGACTGTTGCGTGGTGGTAAGTCCACGTTCTTATACATTTACAGTCATTCTTTCAGATATTGTTCAATCGATATATCCCAAATGGAGCACGCGAAGAATTTAAACTTGCCCAAAGCTATTTTTAACATATTCGTTAAACGATATTAGATATTTAACTAAATCACACGTTTGAATACAATGCTTTCTGACGTTTCGGTTTATTACATACTATGGCTCGTGTTAACGCCAGTTATATGGGATTTGAAAGAAACACGATGTTCGACTTTATATTCCGAATATTTAGAAATAAAATATAAACGACTGTTTACATACAATAATATCGAATAAAGAAATAATATTGCGAAATAGATTTTTATCGTTAAAACATTGCTAGACGTTATAAGGTACAAGAAAATGTATTACAAATACACATCAAAAATTCTATTGATTTATGAATATATGTACATACACTGCTTGGTACATAGACTGCTTGGTTGTACGATTCCATGCTTGGCTGTTAATTTGCAAATTGGAAATTGTGCGAGATATTCATTTGAATTAAATCGATTGGTGTAATGGAGCATTTGGTCTAGTCAAAGTGTCTGATCATAAAAATTCATTCTTCTTAGCCATCAGCAAAATTATTCGTATCTTTTCTCTAAAGAAATATCTTTAAAGAATACTTTATTTATTACCTTTTTCTCACAAATGTAATTGGAAATTGTGCGGGATATTCATTTGAATTAAATCGATTGGTGTAATGGAGTATTCGGTCTAGTCAAAGTGTCTGATTATAAAAATTCATTCTTCTTAGCCATCAGCAAAATTATTCGTATCTTTTCTCTAAAGAAATATCTTTAAAGAATACTTTATTTATTACCTTTTTCTCACAAATGTAATTGGAAATTGTGCGGGATATTCATTTGAATTAAATCGATTGGTGTAATGGAGCATTTGGTCTAGTCAAAGTGTCTGATCATAAAAATTCATTCTTCTTAGCCATCAGCAAAATTATTCGTATCTTTCCTCTAAAGAAATATCTTTAAAGAATACTTTATTTATTACCTTTTTCTCACAAATGTAATTGGAAATTGTGCGGGATATTCATTTGAATTAAATCGATTGGTGTAATGGAGTATTCGGTCTAGTCAAAGTGTCTGATTATAAAAATTCATTCTTCTTAGCCATCAGCAAAATTATTCGTATCTTTCCTCTAAAGAAATATCTTTAAAGAATACTTTATTTATTACCTTTTTCTCACAAATGTAATTGGAAATTGTGCGGGATATTCATTTGAATTAAATCGATTGGTGTAATGGAGCAGTTGGTCTAGTCAAAGTGTCTGATCATAAAAATTCATTCTTCTTAGCCATCAGCAAAATTATTCGTATCTTTTCTCTAAAGAAATATCTTTAAAGAATACTTTATTTATTACCTTTTTCTCACAAATGTAATTGGAAATTGTGCGGGATATTCATTTGAATTAAATCGATTGGTGTAATGGAGCATTTGGTCTAGTCAAAGTGGCTGATCATAAAAATTCATTCTTCTTAGCCATCAGCAAAGTTATTCGTATCTTTTCTCTAAAGAAATATCTTTAAAGAATACTTTATTTATTACCTTCTTCTCACAAATAGAAATCCATGAAACAAGAGTCAATTGTTGCATTCTATGGAACTGAAGTGTTCTAAACGTTCTTCGTGGGATTGCGTCGTTTGAGCGTGAACGTTAGCGATTCTAGTCGCAGATTCTCATACGTGGCGATTCAAAGAATAGAGTACCGATTATGTTCTCAATGTCCTGCGGCAGTCTCGGGACAAATTCATCGGCTTCTACCGAAGGCGACCGATCGGTGATCTTTAATTCATCGGCCCCCGCGATCGTCTCACGATCGGCGTGCCCGTGTTCCCCGCCAACGATCCAGGATGATCCAGGGCAAGAATCTACATATGCTGGGAACTACCAATAATCAGCACTCTTATCGTTAAATCTTCCTGTGGCATTCTTCGTCGATCAAGTAGCTCAGTTAATATCAATTGATCGAATCGTTCCTTGGTCATAGAACTTTCGATAGACATTGCTAACACTCCCACATTGTACGTGGTTATAATTATAATTATTATAATTATATAATTGATAAATAAATTGAAAACTTATTTGCAAGTTTGGAAGTTTGTGAATTTGTGAAAATTAAATTCGCAAAAATTCCAAATATATCTTAGAAGTTCAAAGATGCAAACGTTCTAAAATCCGAGAGTAATCCTCAAATTTTGAAAAGCCTCTGTTGCCAGATCCTTTTATAGACATTCTTAAATCAACGAATTGTCCGATTAAAAGTTTTCTATTGGGAAAATGTATTGTAATTTGGAAAATAGTGATGTTTAAAGTAGGGTAAAAATTAGGTTAAATATTTTCGTCTATATCATAAACATCAGGAAGCTTTGTTCTAAACAATCGTGCACTTAAGATAATTCTACGCTACTTGTCTTATTATCTGGAAATCGAATGGTAATTTTCTGCTAATTCTATAGGGCATTGATTTTATAATATTCTTCGTTAATGAAGAAGCGCAGTTAATATCGATCGTGGTTGAACTATTCCTTAACCGGATATTTAAATAATCGTTAAAAATAATTCTAGGCTATTTACCTTGTTATATGAAAATCTGAACCTGTATCATTTTATGCTAATTGAAACAAGTTGCCTTTACCAGCCACAGAACAACAACGATAATGGGATCACATTCCAGTACTATTTCGATCAGCAACAAACGTACGCCTCCTCAGAGAGGCATAGAGAGGTATGCAAAAAGATGAACGCGGTTAATTGCGCGGCTTTTTCAGATTGTACCCAACTATGCTAAGCAATTCCTAATTAATGGCCGACGACCGAACTCTCGGCATATATGGAGAACAAGAATGGAAAATAAGATAAGGAAAAATCGAGATAAAATCTGGCAATAAAGTATGTACCATTACGGATCGGTTCTCTCCATAGTTGGTTTCATTATTTTCAGCTTAACACCTAACTGTATTCAAATAGGTTTCACTTGCAACTTTCTAGGTTCTCCTGCATAATGATTTACTAATTAAACAACATTGGTAGATTGAGAAATGATACGTCGTAAGTTATAGATTTCTAGAATTACACGATTTTACTATTTTATATCGAACAGAACAATTAGTTTGTCTATAATTAAGAGACTCGTCAAAACGACTCGTGTTAAATCTGTTGACCTTTTTATGATCTACATCTTGACTTATTCCTGATTTTATAAAATGTTCGCACGATGATCGCAACATAAGAGATTAAAATGCATTCGGCAGAAACTAACGATGTTAAAATATAATTAAAATATAATATTTTCGTGGAAAAAGACAAGCACGAACAAACGTGGTTTTCATTACCAGCTGACTAATTTGTAATATCAACGCGTAGAATTTTACCCGTTTTATTTCGAAACGTGGTGTTATTACATATATGAAAGAATTTGTACCTTGTGGTAACTTGTCAAATTTTGCTCATAATATTAGCTTAACTACGCAAGACAATTCTATTCGCCTAAAGCATCCATACACCTCTTTGGTAGAGATACTTGAACACACGATTCGGTATCGAATAAAAAGACACGAGTAATGAATTTCCTAAGTTGGCGAGGATCGTGACAAGAAGAGAAGATGAATCTCGTAACGCAACTTCCGTTTGATAGGCATCGGTCTTCTGTTCGATAGCAGGCGCTCCCCTGTTTAATTTAAAGCTTCGAGAAGCAGCGTTGACGATGCCCAGATTAAACAGCTTGTAAATGAAAAGGTGTGAGAAAGTCCAAGCTGCGTCTTGCCTAATCGGGTTGGAATCAATTTAAAAACTCGTTTCAGTTCGCCTGGCGCCAATTACCCGCCATTTTGCATAATCTTCGCCGGTCGTGGAACGTGACAAATAATGTTCTGCCCGCGTACGGAGAAAACACATGATCCCCACCCGTCGGCGTAACTGGCACGTTAATTAGTCTTGATTGCTTTTCGCTGAGACACATCGGTATCTCCGATATTCCATTTGTAATATTTCATTTTCCTTCTTTTTTTAATTCCATTTCCTTTTCATGTATCACTTTAATGCATATGTACATATAGAGAGAATAGGTCGTCGAACTCGGCTCGACTTTTTGCTTTACATTCCATCAAGCGGTCGATCATACTACTTCAACCCTCTGTGCAACGCCTGTAATATCGGTAGTTCGATCTATCGAGCCGTCTCGATCGAATTTCTAAGCCGCTAAACGATGCAATTAGAAAGGACAACACCGCGAGATACTTCAAAAGGATACCCGTTATGAAACGTTAATGTACTGTCTCGACTTTGGTACTTCGAAAGATAATTAGGTAATTGATTCGTTAACACGCTGCCTAAGAAGAATGCTGCTTCGAATTATGGTTAGTTCGTCGCGCTTGATAGGCTCAATGGTGAAATATCAATTAGACGGTATTGTAATACGGTGCTTTTAAAAGGAACAGATACAGCATTGTATCATTCGGCGATAATAATTATTTGAACGTTATACGGAAAATTGTATTTAAATATTAATCCCATGCAATTTACATATCTTGAGTTATCTTCTCACAATATATTCGTGAAACTGTAAATGCGAAGCTATACAAACGTAAGACGTCTTAATATTGCTATTTCATTGAAATTCATCTTAAAATGATTAAGTGGAAGTGTTAAGACGACGAGGAAGTACAACTTGTTTTCGAAACCAATTTCTATAAAATCTGCTTTAATATTGCCTCTTCCTAAAGAAATCTATTCCAACTATATCTTAAAATGATTAAAAGAAAGAAGTATCTTTGTATATTAAGAAGAAGAAAGACAGTCTGATTTCCTTGTTAATTTCTATAAAATCTTTCTTGATATTGCTACTTCATAAAAGAATCTATTTGAACCCTACCTTAATATCATTAGGACGAAGAATCCTCTGGATTTTATAGTAGGTATATTGCTACGGTTGATACAATATTTAAAGCGTACGAGCTTAGTATAATAAAACGTCTAATATGAGATTTACTCATTCAATTGCACGCGGTTCGGCCACCAACAATGTTAAGAGCCAAGCACTGGCGCCATTAAGTCGCTATAGAGAAAAAGAGGGGAAAAATAAAACACCTAGAAACGCATTGCACTCTTGAAATTCCGTTGAATTTCTAAGAAAAAACGATTGGATACGCGCGTCAACGTTTAATTCACGCTCGTGCGTAACCGTGTGCAACTGCACAGAATCAGAAGCAGCGCACGGCTGCAGTGACTGTCAATCACTTATCAAGGTAGACGTGGAATTAACAGTAGTGGACATGAAACGAGCACCGTTAGAGGTACACAGTCAACTGTCGATCTCTATGAAATGAATGGACATACGTATCTCTGTATTAAAACAGCAGAAAGTACCAAGTTGATTATTGAAAAAGCACGTTTGTATAAAATCGCTACACTTGTAATTACATTGTACTGATTGAGATATTTCAATGCGATTATTCCCAATCATCTAGAAAACTTTGAAAATCTATTCTTTAAAGACACTTTGAATTTCTGGATTTTTGGAAGTTTTAAAATAATAAATCTCATAAATTTTCATATCGAATTAAATGCGACAAAGATGAATTTCCTTCTTGTAAAAATATTAGTCTATTTGTTGAAAAAATTCATTAATGATCTTGCATTTGAGAAGTATCTTTTTTTCTAATAAAAAATACGATTTAATATTACTATAAATAAGATAGAATCTCTCTTCTTAAAAACAGAAAATAAATATAACATATTGATACCGTTTTAAAAAGGAAGAAAGTTAAAATGAGCTGAAAAACATATTTCAGATATCTACCACGTATTATCACCGTTTCAGAGGGAGCCATTATATCGCGACATGTGAATTTTTTCGCCATCATCTTATTACAAACGCATTATCATACCGCTCAAAACCGTGAATTAGTGTTCGTCAAGGGGAAAAATTGATTTCGTTGTACTTTGGGATTATGTTTTCGGTATATAATCAACTAATTGAAATCGATCGCTGCTCTTCTCGTGTGATAAACCAAACAGGAAGCAACCACGTAAGCAGACTTTAGACCCGGCGCCAGGCGCGTCCTCTTCTTTCCTTTCAATCAGAAGCATCTTATTATTTTTCGATCGTTACCCCTTTACGACCGGTTTTCGCAAGGGAAAAATAACATGTCCCGATGTCGAAATCATGCTTCGTATGTGATATACGTACTACGAAACGAGAAATCAATTTTCGAAGGGTGAATTTTACACGTCCTGAGATTATGGTGATTAAGTTTTACACGCTGGCAATGTGAAAAAAAAAATTATAACTTAACACGTACTTTACGCGTTCTTTACGTATACTTTGCGTGTACTTCAGATGTACGTCACGTGCAGTTCATGTATATTAAAGAAACAAGCTGCTATAAATTATTCTGAGAAAAATATAACTGAAATTAAGGAAATATAATATTAACGGGATCGGCAATTTCGCTCATATGTATCGAATCACATACCGACTTAAAAATTTTTCTAAATAAAGAATTCATTTTGTATAAGTATACTTTTGTATCTTATTGAACCATCTAGACTAATATTTCATGTAATATTACATATTATCACACGTTATTCCCGACCTATATTAACTTTGAAACTCAAAGATACGAACATTAACATTAATTTGAAAAATGCTGACAAGAAAAATATTAAATTTATCTTCCGCATTTGCAATCATAACTTGAAATACTCATTAGAAATATTCCCGTATTATTTTTCAAAATTACTCTCTATTAATTATTTTATTCTATAAGAATCATTCAAATTTTATGATCATAAAAATACAGAAGCTGCCCGATCTCCGAGTTATCTTGCAATTACTACACAGTCAAAACACATCAAGTCCTACTGCACAATTTCTCTCGAATATGAAGTGAAAATGTTTTTCTTCGGAATCGTGCATACAAACTACCAACAAACCGATATATACCATCTACGTAATTTACAAATATCGTAAGAAATATTAAATACTAGCATCCTCGAACAATAGACACTTAGCAAACGAAACACTTCAATTCTGAGCAACTTTATTACTCGCTTTTCATTTTGCTTTCATCAGCAACACGAACTTTATCAATAATCGCCGAGCAAGATGATTATCGTGTTGCTCATTTTCTCGCATAAATTCCATTTTCACGATGGCGTCAGCGCATGAAACGACTCGTAACTCGGAATACATCGACGGATAATAGAACCGAAACGTCTCTCCTCGGAAAGTACAAGCGGGAACGCGACATAGAAAGAAGGAAAAATGTGACGAGACATTGCGTAGGCCATTGTGGGCCGAGGACAAGAATTCCTCCAGTCGATCCTCTCGCGTAAAAATCCGTTTCAATGGCAACGAAAGCGATAAGCTATTGGCGATCACACCTCCGGGAAGTACTTTTCAGATTGTTCCTCGAACGTCTTTCTTCAGTTGGTACGATAATCACAGTGTCTCGGCTCCGAGACATTACCAAACGAGTTGCATAAAACGTTCGTTTATTTAACGTTGGATTCCTATTACTTGAACTGGTAGAGCCTTTTAACGAATAATATGGCTTCTAACTATCACGTCTGTTTATAATGTGATACTTGGTGATAATTGCAATTTCTCTATTCTCTTCTAGGTATACGTTACTGTTTGATAGGTTGCTTAGAATGTACGTGAAATGTTTCTCAATTATTCGAATTCTTTGTATTTCTGAATTAATTTAGAATTAAATTTATTTAAGTTTTTGTATTGCAATATTATTATTTCTAAACGTTACTTTTATCAAATTCTTGAATAATACTTATCCGTATAATATGTATCGTCATAAATTATACTAATATCTTCTTTCACTAAATATTTCTTTGTAAAAATTTCTAATGTACTTTATTATTCTCAATTTTTCTTATTTTCTTACAGTAGCTTCATTTTATCTTCATAATATCATTTTTCATAAATTCATTTTATCTTCGTATCTTCTCCTAACTAAAGTTTCAAATGAAACTTGGTCCATTTTCAGTAATAGAATGTTCCTAACGATATTTAGGAGAAAAATCCACGCTAAGAAGTGATAACTATGTTTAAGCGAAACGATGCCGTAGACAATGCTTCGATAACATCTGACTTCAAGCACAGGCCGAGTTGTAAGATTCGATATCGGAGGGAGTCGACTGAAACATAAGCAGGAAAGGACGAGAAAACATATTCCCTGATGGGAACAATACCGCAGAGATAGAAGACAGGCCGCGTTGTGTAGCTTAGTTTATTGCATGGACAACGTTCCAACTTGGATTTGAAAGCCCCGGGAAATTTAAAATAGAGCGAAGCACGCGAACAATAGCGTCCCGAGGATTTCTATAATTCCAATGGTACGCATCAAACTGCTTTGTATCATATGGTTCGTGGAAAATTGCGAAGAAATATAATATGGCGTGAAAGTAGATTGAAATGTTAGATGCAGGAGTTTATACGCAAGAATTGTTTACTCAATGGTATTTCAGATTTCCAAAGAGAATAGAAATATCCTTGCATTCGAGGTGAGATGAGAATTATTGTAATAAATATTCGAAGTCGAAATAGTTCAAACCGATTGATACATTTACGGAATTTCGAAGTAATCTTTCTTCCTGTTCTAGCCAAATATGGTAAATTTTTAACAGTGTCACGCGAAAAAGTGATTCGTTATTCTCAATTGCAATTATTTTTAATATCAAGTGAATTTACTATGGAGGATTATAATCGTTATAAAGTTCAAAGAAGTAATATCTTCTGAACTATGTCTTGTATCTTATTCTTGGACATTGTAATAACGAAAGCTTAAGGAACATAAGAAATTCTCTGCTCGTAACCAGGTCCATAAACCAATATCCACTACGATGTTTGTCAAATTCTAAAATTATATCGATTTTCATACCTCTCCTTGAACCATTTATTTCCTAGTCATTTCTCTCTAACAAGATCGCTACCAAACGAAAATCAATCAGATTTCTCATCCCAAACAAATCTAAGTGAAACCCAACACGAGCAAATTATGTTTGAGGTAAAGATAAAAAGTCATGATTTGAAATATCTATACTTCAACTGTTACTACTTCTACTGTAGCGTTTGTAGGAGACACTGCGAAGAAATTTATACTTTTGACGTAATTTTTGTAAGAACCAGAAGCTATTTGTAGAAAACGTTCCAAGAAACATTTATACAAATAGTAAAAAGCAAATAAGATAAGAGATTGTTTCATGCAATAGCTAAATAATCCGAAGAAAAATCGTTCGCTTGATCAGGTAAATTAACGCATAATTATTTCTACATAACATTCACAGTCAAATAGGATGATGTATCATTCAAGCAACTATTTTTCACCAACGTGTGATCTTATTCAAATAATTGGCAAGCCGAGTGAAACTTGATTCATAGCTGAGTGAAAGGTATATCACCAGATTCGTTATCTTAGCAGACACTCGAAAATCGTATGACGACATGATGGAAAAATATTCGCGAAAACGTAGCAAGGTGGGGTGAAAACAATGCGGCCAAGAGATAGGGGGCAGGCTAGGGCCGCTTGGTTTATTGCGTGTATTTGTATTCAATATTAGCATCCACGTGGGCAGAGACACAATAGCCGTGGTCTTATCCAGTCGTGTCTCATAGCGTGTTTCCCTTCCGTAGTCTTCCTGGCTCGGTTGCACCGTGTCCCAGATCGTTCGTCCGGGGACAAGAGAAGCTCGAAATGGTATCACAGGAAATTACGCACTGCATGGCCGCGTAAAACTGACCCTCGTCTCCTTATCTATCGTGGAAACGTTGAAACGTGGGCGCGAGACTCTTCCTGCACCTAACCCAGCAGAAGACGAAGCGAACCCAAGTGGACAGGAGATCTCGAAGAAGAATGCTACCGTTTTATACCGTTTGCGCCCACCACGGCCTGCCATTGATCGAACAAGCGTAACTGTATCGCTGACATTCCGAGTATAGCGTGGATTGGCTAACAGGGCACCGTTACCTTTTAATTTCTCCGACAGACAATGCAATTCCCTCCTATCTTGTGCGATTTATTACCTTCACGGTGATTCATTGTACTTCGTTGTTTTCGCTTGTAAAACGTTAGATAGGAAAAAAAGAAGTATCGTTCCTTCGTGGATGTTCCTTTTGCGGTAAAACTGTATATATTGGACTTAAATCGGTGCAGAAATGTATTGATAGATGGATAGGATTGATGAGGAAGATTTGGAAAGCTTATTTAGAGTAGCACAATATAGAAATTGGAGAGACAACGTATCTGAACGATAGACACGTTATAATCGTATAATTCATAAGAAGCAAATATCGACTCATCTTGTGACCAAATTTTCATTGTCAGACTCGAAGGAAGTTACTGTCGGGTTTAAGTTTCTTTGGCTATTTAGATTTCCAATCACCGTCTCCATTACGTTACCACTAATTTATAACACTGTTTTCGTTTCTAATTAATTACTAGAAATATTTAATAGGACAGATCAAGCAGAATCGTCAAAAGAGTCAAACCGATTCATCTCTATTTTTAATTCTGACCAGTCGTCTAAAGAAAAATAAACGGCTGAAAATTCATATAACATATTTGGATAACGAATTCTTAGGATTAAGCTTCAGAAAGAAAAGTAATTAATGTCTAAAAACAATTTACCACAAGTGCAATACAATTTCTGCATAATTGTGGAATATCATAAAATAATTAGATATATTGTTGAAGTGGTCGTCACTTCTAAGAAAACTCTACATCTGGTCTTTTAGTTTTCTCAGGCACTGAAGCCATCGACAGCGTATAGACAAAAGACTGGGTCGAAGGCAAACCATAAACAGTAGATATGCGACGTTGGCTTCAGGGTTTTCAGTCATACGGTAACACTGCTAGCTTGCGGATCTGGATCAGCTTAATTATATTCCGACTTGTATTTACACTTCAGTATTTAAAATATATATTTTTTACCTTACAATTTATCCACGCGTTGCTTTGTATTTACATACATCTAATAACCTCAACATATATAAACTTGGGATAAATCTTTCAGTTGAATGTAAATATATGTCGAATTATTATACATGCGTAATATTCTTTAATAATATTTCAAATGGCGGTAACAAGTGAGGTTAACTGGAGCACGTAATATTTTAACGACGATGCTATCGTAAATATTTGTAATTTCCACTACATCAAGTTATATCTGTAAAAGCGGTACAAACTTTTTTCGCTTAATAGATATGTTAACATAGTTTTTGCATCAAGTAATAACGTAAAATATTTGATCTCTTCATTAAGGATGCTTCACAACTTTAACGAACAAAAAGTTTAGATTCCAAATAAAACGGTAGGTTTTAATGTTGCAAACATTACGAATCCTTTCCCAGCGGAAATAGCAGTCGCCGAGTACATTGAACGATAGTCCTTAGAAATCTGACGATTCCACAACTTCGTGTATAAAATGTAATTGCTCATTACCGTGTTTACATGTGTATAACTGAATAACAAGTGCCGTGTTCAAGATCCGATAATGAAATCCAATAATCAAGTAGTCTACATAATTATCAGCTTTCTTTCCACTTTATTTCTCCATCCTTATTACCTGGAAGTTGTAAATTATCGAGTTATCACGTATACACTTCTTCTATTCATTACTAGGCTGCAGAGTTTTATACAAATTTATATTTTTTTTAACAAATTAAGAAAATTAAAGATTCGAACAAAGATTCGGTGTATTTATTAAAAATTATAACGGATAATTTTTCTGTATTTTAGGCATATATTTTTGTATATTAAGTTATTTAATTAATCTGTTCGTCTTTCGGTGTTTGATAAATTTTACAAAATTTTGAGGAGCAGTAGAAGACTTGCTATTATATCAATTGCACATAAGTAATATGGATAAATGTTGCTTGTAAGTGGATTTATAACAATTGACAGCAATTGATAGCAAACAAACATTATGACCATTAAGTAAAAGAATACGGCAAAAATTGTCACAGTTTCGTTCGATCCTTGAGATCATCGCAATATTTACGATACTAATGATAATGGAATGTTAATTACTTCGATCTTCCATTCGGAAAACCTTTTTTAATAATCGTTAAATAATTTAGCAAATACAAAAATGCACATGTGTAGAAATTTTTCTATAGAAGAACAAGAACATTGAAGTGATCAGATAAATAAATTACGTAGTCCATTCGCAAAATAATAATAAAACAAAATTATCCTTTAGAATAAAATAAAACAAAGTTATACAACCTAATATGAACTCTACGCGTCTCTTCATCTTCAAATTTCGGATCGACGCGTCAAAACCTACCGCTGATTCATTACGAATATCAAGCAATAGCGCAAAAACAGCAAGAAGAACAACTACTTCGTGATACCGAAACCTTTCACGACAAAATTATTCCATGACATATAAGGTAGGTATGTATATATTGCAGAGAATTAAAAATTCCATGGTGTAGAATGGGCCAGTGTACGACCAAATTTAGGCTTTCCAAGTTCTTGTACATTCGAAATTTCTTGTGAAATCCCGGTATAATCAAGCCCTCGATTCTCGTGTACCAGTTAACGATCGTATTCCGGACCACCATCGAGTTCCCATCGTTCGAGTTCTTTTTCGCAAATACGGTAGTCCATGGGGGTTTCTCTGTTGAGAAATTAGCCACAGCTAATTAGGAATTAACGAGCTCTTCAGTCTCGCTGTGCACGGTATAGAAAAGGAAGCAAAACGACGAATTACAGAGGATAATAGAGAATGAAGTACGAATTGAAGTGGGTTATCAGCTGCGTACATGTGTACAATGAACCTATGCCGATTATAAGCACTTCCGTTAGCTCATGCCATATTTGTTTACGTCGATTCTACCAGAGATCGCTATCCCTGCAGCAAAAGAAGCTACGTAGTCGGTATTAAAATTCCATCCTAAGTAGTCGTGCTCTGGAAAAGTTTCAGAAAAAGTCTGTATAAATGCGCTGCTCGAATCTTGATTAGCGGTTCAAAGCAAAAAAAAGCAACGCTTTTTATACCACTAACTGTTCAATTAACGACGCAATGCTGTCTGGTAACTTGTCAAATGCAGTTATCGAAACGATGAGTCCAAGTACCAACGACGGGACCATCCGATTCGTTGAACAAAGAAAGCAAGTAAAAAATGACACGAAGAAAAGATTGCCGCTGACGTTTAATATCGGAGTAACCAGCTGGTATTCCAAGTATTTCTTACGTTCTTCGTTGTCCTATCACTGCGTGTCCATTTGTCCTGTATCCTCGTATCGTATCATCGTTGCGTATCACTGTCGTACATCATCGTTGCGTATCATCGTATGTTGCGTGCATGCGTATCATTTCCTTGATGTGACGACAAAAAACCGACAATGAGTTTTCGGATCCATTACGTATGCGTATCCTGTATAATTTGTAAACGTATAAAACGTATCGTATCGCTGTTACACATCAACGCGGATGGGCAAGCGTTGCACCGTTTTTTCTTTTTTTTTTTTTTTTTTTTGTTGTTAGCAAAATGTGATCCAAAAATACAGACCGAACCGATCGGTTACTTGTCGCTTTCTCCTTTTTCGTCACCACGTCAAAAACCGCACACATATAGAAAAGCGATGTTGTAAAGCGGAAAAGAGACAGAACAAACGGACCGTTCTTCTGCGTGTTCACGGCCGAAGGTTTTTTTTATATTTTTTTTTTATTTAGTAGATTATTTACAATCAATTCTCATACAGAATTTTAAGTAAATTATTTTAGCGTGGTACTGTAACTTGGATTATAAAAGTTTATAGTATGTTTGATTCTAGTTGAATCTAATGCTTCAATCTAAGGGGTATTTCCTTTTCAGTCTGCGGATCTGATCCGTCGTGTCAAGTAATTGGGTAACTAATGGGTTTTGATGGTTGTTAACTCTTATATTATTATTATATCTGTTTTTTGACTGTGGGTACGGCCGAAGGTTGACGTGATATTCGTTTGAGCCAATTTCGACCGAGTAGTGTTGTACGCGTTCGTTTGCTGCCGAAAAGAAATCACTTCGACGCTATTTATTTGTACGTTTATACGCGATCAGCGCAGTGAAAGCAAGCAAGGAGGAAACTATCGCATTGATAGATACGTATCGTAAGTGGCTGGCATTCTTGGAACTTGAAACACAAGTAACGTAAATTATTAATGATAGAATATGGAAAGAAGATGCATGGCAGGAAATGGCAAAGAAAGCAAAAGGAACTACCGAACAGTGCAAAAAATAATGAGATATTTCAAACGGTACTGAGAAGAGGAGATGAAGATAAAGGAAAGTACTGGAATGGGAGAAGGTAAGTCATTTCGATTAAGTACGATAATTTTAGGTTAATTCCTGCTTTTACTTCTACGGACAGATGAGATATATAGAAGTTCCTGATTCGCCTTTAAAAGCCTACGATTTCTATCATACAACAATAATCTACAAAAAATACATTGAGTAGAGTAAGTTAAAAAATAAGAATGATACTTAAGTAAAGTTACACTTCTTGTTGGCTACATTATATAATCATTGCAATTTGTTTTCGTTATACATAGCTGTGTTGTATGTTTGTTACAGATATATTTGCTATACGATTTTCTATAGATAGTTACCTTGCCATTCTAGTTTTCCTTCCCTCGAAAAATAGTCGGCCAGTTCTTCTCTTATATTTAACAATGTAGATCTTGTTCGACATGTAATTCTTCTTAAGGGAAATAGCGAACCTATTTATTCGTTATTTGTCCCTCTTCAACTCTCATTTGTTACAACACCTGCTTCTTCAGAATCAAATCTCCCTTGTGATGCGTACAGTGCGGTCGAATTGGATCTTCGTCGCAAGAAATTGTGTGACAGAGCAACCGTTAGTCGATAATTCATGTTTTTTCTAGCCGAATAACAGAGATATTCTCAGCACGCGGAAGGTCGACGAGGCTCTGCCGAAAATATTTTCAACTACTCTTCAAGCTCTACAAAATCCTCAGATAAAAATCCTTTGCGTGGACCTCTCAGTACGGGAATCTGGAGAGAGTTTCATAAGATTTTCAAACAAGGAAATTGCAATTCCTTTTCTCTTCCACTTAAAGCAATAGACGGATGTAGATTCCAGCGGTTCTCTTTCATTACTGTATGCAACTCGGTATTTGCAAATATCTTTCTTCCTTGAGAGAAACTCTTCCTTGACAACTCACGTCCAAAAACATGAAGGCGTAATTAGCATCAACTCTAGAAAAAAGCACAACGATAAAGGACCCTTTGTACTTTATGCACTCGCTGCCACTTCTCACGGAACGCCGCGGAGTACCGCGTTTACCACCACAAGCACCGATATACAGTGGAAAGTTCCATCTAGCGTCACAATCTCTAGCTACTTTTAGCCATTTTTCTGCTTCTCATGTTTTAATTAGAGTTTTATGTCGCAGTAACTACAAGCTTATTAGCGACAACTTAAGATTAACTATGTGAGTATTATAATAATCTGTCGATTGATTTGGATTCTTTTATGAACTTCCGGTCTCGAATTTTCTCATTTTCCAGATTGTCACGTTTTTTGGATTTTTAACAATACATACGGAGAAGTCGACAAATGAAAAAGTTGAAAGGCCATCGAGGCTACGATAGAAAATGCAGAGAAAAATTTCCCCAAATTTATCAACGTTAACGTTAACGTTGTCACGTAAAAAATAACTCTCGCGATGATATAATAGAAAAACTTTATTTCTCAGGAGTCCTTGAGTACCAATATTACAATGCTCCAGTAGCGGCTCGCAATTCAGATTAACTTGACTGTCGTTATTCGGAGTCTAAATACTAGGTGAGAACAACGGTAATGATGGAGGGAATATTATTCTTGGAAGTTCCTTATCAGGGTGGGAAGGTGTCATCCACTGTCCGGTGGATATCTTAGAGGTGGTCGGCTAAGGTGACGTCAGGGTAAAAGAATTTGGGGTTACAACGTCAACGTCAGTGACGAAAGAGAGAAAAACGACGGATAATCAACGCTTCGATAGAACTTTTGAAATATCGATAAATTCCGGCAACATCATGCAAGATGAGAGTTTTCATTTTGGAAATTTAGTAACATGAAAATAGCGTATGTACGATGACCACGTACGCTGTGCTATTCGGAATGACATTTCAAACTTATTTTTAAGAACGATCAGAGGCTACTACAGAAACATCAATTATACATTCCACCCTAGTCCAGGCTACCATCCAACCGAACTTTTCTCCTGAATATTTCACCTGTCAAAGCCATCGCGCTTACGCATCAGAAACTCTTTCACCCTAAATACAACTTTCCAATGGACAGATCTTTGAAGATTATAATATTCACAATTTGTCCTAAATGTTTCTCTCAAAATATATATATGTATATATAATTATAAAATATATCAACATATAGTAATTAGTTAAAGATTTTCATTAGGTTATGATGTTAAATGTTAAATCAAAATAAAATATATTGTATTTACAGTCTGTCACACAAGAGCGTGTCTGCGATATCTGCGAAACCTGACACCTAATCAGAATGAGATAAAAAGAATGTAAACAAACGAAAACTTCTCTAATACGCGTTGCTGAATACCTTTCAGTTTTATTTGAAACAGTGAAAGGAACAGAGCTTTTTAATATGAGTGCCGCGTACGCGAAACGTCGAAAATCGTCTGGCATGGGCGAATGAAAACAGAGATCGTGATTGGAGTAATATAATATTCACTGATGAATCTTCGTTTTGGGCATGGTGTCCTATTAGGCAAGCTGAGAGGAAGACGTATCACAAAAATAAGAACACTTGTACATCACATTCGAAAGATATGGAGGTCGTTACCAGAATCCTACGCTCAAAAATTAGTCGAGAGTATGCCGAAACGATGTCAAGCTATAATCGCTAATGGAGGAGATTGGACACCCTACTGTAATAGCGTATTAGTGTTTTAGATGTAGATTCAATTCATATAAATTTTTTTACAAATATATAAATATTTACAGAAATATCGCAGACACGCTCTTGTGTGACAGACTGTACTTGAATATGACTCTTCTTCGATACTTCTCACACAATGGCATCACACACTTCTGAGACAACTTTGTATATCGACTTTTTGAAAATTTAAAAAAAATATTGAAGGTTGATATATGAATCTCTGGTAATCAAGAAACGTAACGCCACTTTTTGTCAATGTTTCCTGAATGAGTATTCCGTTTCGTAGTACCTTTCTTTTTAATATTTTCGTACCAATTAACTATAACGAAGACTCGAGATCACTAGGATGCACTCAGTTCAGTCAATAAACTAAATCCATTATATATGTAGTAACGTAGGTAATGTGTGCTTGTTGTTAATTTCTAGAGCAAGGACAAGGAATGATGGTTATTGAGAGTTAAGTTCGTTTATTCGTATGAGCAATGCTCAGCATATAGCTGACTATGATCGTCGTGCGTCATCTACTCGGCTTCCAGCTTCAACTTCACGTCTTCACGTCTTCACGTCTTCCCATCGACTCCCAACTCCAACTTCACGTCTTCACGTCTTCACGTCTTCTCTGCAACTCCACGTCTTCACGTCTTCACATATTCTCTGCAACTCCCCAACTCCTTAATGTACTCTCCTTTTACCCCCAGATGTGCCTGACCCATTTTCAGGTAGATCCCCTTTAATTACCCCGATGTTGTAATGGGCCCCAGGTATGGCCCATTGTCAGGCACGTCCCTTTTCCCGATACTACATATATATCTCTACTTTTATGTATTAGGTTGTCCGAAAAGTTTCTTTCGTCTCATAAGGTGATAACAGATGAACAATAATTTCTGTTTTATATTATTTCATTGAATTAGGTTTGATCCATTTCGTTCTATTTCTATTATTATGTTCGTGCATAATTCAATAAACTAATATGAAACAAAAAACATTGTGCGTCTATTATTTCCTTATAAAACGAAAGAAACATTTCGGGCAACCTAATATTTGAAACATTCACCAACAAGACGACTTCCTCTTCTTTTTCTTTTTCTTCGAGGGGAGTGTTCAGAGTGCGATGTATAAGAACGTACAAGGCTGTTGCTGACTCAAGAGGTGAAGTCATTGCAGTCAGGGGAGAAACCCTATTTCTGCAGCCCTATTTCTCATGACAGATCGTATCCTCAGGTTTTATACGAAATACGGATACACATGCAACGATGAGACGCAACGATGACACGTTACTATGACACGCCACGATAACACGTCACGATGACACGCTACAAGGACACGCAACGGTGATACGATACGTGAATACGCACCTTACCAGGGTGCACGATATCCGCAGCATGTAATCAAATACCGGATGAGCTCTTAAGAAAGGGTAACCGCATGTCGCGTCGGATCGTTGAAACGTCGCACAGCGTCGATCGACTGCAGTCGGCCGACGAATCTGATGAATTGCAGCACGACCAACCGTTTCGTTCTCGCTCTTTCCCATTTGAAAGATTCTTCCTGTCTCTGTGTCGCTCAACGTGACACAGTTCGGCTTACAGGTTGCCAAACTGACAGGTGACAAGCTCCTGCGGTCGTCGTCTTCGGTTCCAAATCGACTGGACGCTAGTTTCGTGGAATTTTTCAACGTTATCACAGAAAACAGGACGACATGATCTTTTGAACGTCTTTATACCAAGAATAAGTAACGTATCAATCGTGAATGTTAACACTTTCGATATTTGTTCCGAGATTATGGAATCTCGTTATTGGATATTGATTTTATTAGAATTAGAATTATCATTTATAATTTCTGACGCTCTTTCTATCATTGGTGTTGCTATCTTCTATTGGTTCCTTAAATTTCAATAACGGTAACAGAGATGTCTTTTTTATTTCTGTTATCTACTAGTAGTTTAGTTCTGTTATCTATCGTCAGTGTGAAGATACTCGATTCATTCATACATAATCGTGTACTTTCTATCGTTCATCTTATATATTTTTTTAGGCATATTTTTATTATTGAACAAAATATTTACAGATGTAGGAAAGCAAGATTGCATACTTATATGTAATAATATATATCTTTAATAATCGCCTGATTTCAGTTTATGAAGTTTCAAAGAACGAAGGATCATATCTAATGTATGAGATGTATTATGTAACAGTATTAGTATTAATATAACAGTATAAGTATTATCATAAACGATGTATACAAGTTTAATTAAGAAAGAAGGATGAAATAACTTATACGCGAAATAAAACTGAACCAATATCCGTGTACTTATATGTATGTTGCTAAATAGGAAAACCTTTAAGCGACGAATATTTTCTCGCATAAACACCAAAGGAAAATACATAAATACATGGCCACAAAAACTCTACATATCTACATAAAAATAGAAAGATGCGTATACCTATTTACGACAAATAAACATAACAAATTTCGTGCTTTTTCCCTATACAGCGCAAACTTATTCGAACGGTATTTGCAACACAAGGAAGTAAGCGAATCGACGCCAACTTTTCATACCGAGTTACATCGTCCAATACGTACAAGAGTCGTACGACTTGACGTGTAATTAACTAGAAATCATTCTACGACTCAGTAGCAACGAAGCAGAAACGCTCGTGACAGTGAACCGTGTCGCGGTGGCATCTAAGAGCGTAACACGCTTTGCCAGGTAATAATTAAAAATCCGACCGAACGACCTTACGGAAGCGGGGAGGAGGCGAAAAAGCAAAGAAGCGTGTCTTCTTTAACGTGTTAGGCCGGCGCAAATGATCTACCATGAAGAAAATTAATCCCAAGCCCTCGCCGGTTATTACGTTTTACGATGTATCGCGGTTTATTTAGACGTTTGATCAGCAAATTTACTACGCCGTTTCGCGGAGCCACGGTTCGCGTAACAAGCTGCTATTAACGTGGACGGCATCGGCGACTGTAAAAGCAATTCCGAGGTGCGCCACGCAGAAAGAATTCGTCTACCCGTCACGCTCGAATCGTGTCGAATCGCGACTGCCGATTACGCGATACGCGCGTAAACGCCGGATATTGAACTTGTAATTGAGAATACCGAAGAAGGAGGGATTTTATTTTCTTCTGCTTCTTTTCTTTTTTTTCTTTTTTTCTTGCTTTCCCTGCAGTTGTGTTGAGTTAGTTACACTGATCTTATTCGTGTTTTCACGGATTTGCACCTCTACGTAGATATAAATATACATAAATGGAGAGAAATTTTTGTAAACTACATAAGAGAGTCGATTTTATTGAAATAAAACGTTGCAAAAGTTCATTGTAGTGTTAATGGCTTTTATAATTCGTCAAGATCTGTTTCGTTTGATTATTTCGATATAAATGTGTTATTATATGAACTTTCATATTTAGAAACAAAGATATTCTTTCTATTCAAATTATTTTTCAAATAGTCTGAACTTCTCTTCGGTATCGCAACCTATCTTTATTCCCTATGTATTCCATGTTTATTATCAGTTTCATTATCATGATCGCGTTATCGCATAAGTGGTAACTTTGAAAATGGAACAAGAAAATAGTTACATTTGAAAATTGTAAGAAGTTATAAAACTTTGTTTTAGTTCAATATCATTTTATGTATAGTTCTTTTTAGATTTTGTTAGACGTTTTGTTAGAAATATATCACAAAATTCTAGCGTAAACACGTTTATTGAAACTTTTATAAAAACGATATATTAAATCTTCCTCTAAACAGGATTCATTAAAACTCTAAGCAGAATTGATTAAATCTTCTCTTATGAAAGTAATGATAGCTTTTAATAAAATCAACACCGTCGTTCTAGAAAGACGTATTTTAACGACCACTATAAAGGAAATGGAGCAAAAAATCTTGCACGTTTTTAATATCATTTTTACGCTCTCGACTTTTATTTACACTCGATGTAATATATCACCTGAAAAACATAGCGGAGATCCGTTTAGAGACTCGCTATAAAACACAGAAAAACAATTTGAAACGTCGGGAATTGACGTCGTGAGACTTGCACGCGTTATTATTACATGAACTTTACTGTCATAATGAATCAACAACGAGGAAAACTGGTGAATTACCGTTTGTTGCTCCACCCTCAGCCTCGAAACCTATTAAAAATATTCTCGAGGTTATCTATTGTAAGGCGATCATTAGTTACGTAAAACTACCAACAGATTTCTACAGACGGTCTCTGACTCAGGAATTGAGAGAAGTTTCCATTGAGTCACTTATGATTGTATAAATGTAGTATCGGGAAAAGGGACGTGCCTGACAATGGACCATACCTGAGGCCCATTACAACATCGGGGTAATTAAAGGGGATCTACCTGAAAATGGGTCAGGCACATCTGGGGGTAAAAGGAGAGTACATTAAGGAGTTGGGGAATTGCAGAGAATATGTGAAGACGTGAAGACGTGAAGACGTAGAGTTGGAGTTGGGAGTCGATGGGAAGACGTGAAGACGTGAAGACGTGAAGTTGAAGCTGGAAGCCGAGTAGATGACGCACGACGATCATAGTCAGCTATATGTTGAGCATTGCTCATACGAATAAACGAACTTAACTCTCAATAACCATCATTCCTTGTCCTTGCTCTAGAAAGTAACACAAACACCATCACCTAAGTTACTACATAAATATGATTTATTCCTTATTCATACTCATTTCACACTTTCCTTACACGACTATGTACAATGGCGTATGGAAAACATAGAATGAAATTGAAAAGTCACAATTACGTTTCTGGTTTACGATTACCGCTTGCAAGCTTTCAACTCGTTTTCTCATTTTATCTTGGATTAAATTGATTCGCTCGATTTTATCCGACGAATTTTGTTTTCTCTTTTCTATGTTGAAAAATGACGAGGCTGGAATGTTGAAACTTGTATCGAAATTTTTATCGTGACTATTATACGACGAGAATTATTAGAGTAATCGGTCAAGCGAAAAGTAGCCAGTAGATATTAACGTTAATATATCGACATTTCTAAAACACTTAAAACATGAAATTGGAAATGAATAAACAATCGATAATGTCGATATACAATACGCTTATACGAATTTGTCTTCTGGATCGCGGAAGTGAATCGAACTTCTTTACTTTCGTATGCCGTGTTTCTTCTCACACAGTTTAATGGCTCACGAACAACAGTTTCGCGTGTGTCGCATACTTTCGAGTGGCGAACAATGCTGCAGTAACTTCTAATTTAATGTGTCATCGTTCATTACACACCAAGTGTACCTAGCAGTTGCTTGCTTGCAAACATGTGTTACGCGATCAAGCGTGTTCACGTCGAACAAGAGGTGGCTAAATAGCCACTTTTTAAAGGATTTAGAAAAAATCGAAAACTTTCCCCAAAGCGTTCGACACCACGTTGTGTTAAAAACTAACTAATGTCTATTTCATAATCTTTGAATTCGACTAACGACAAATTACGATAAAAGAATTCTGTTATTACAATGATTATATCCGTAAAGTTGAAAAAATTCTAAAAATGTATATAGAAATTAAAAAGTAATTAGTGCAACTATATACATATTTCGTAAAAGTCACAAAATACAGTCTGTCACACAAGAGCGTGTCTGCGATATTTCTGTAAATATTTATATATTTGTAAAAAAATTTATATGAATTGAATCTACATCTAAAACACTAATACGCTATTACTTAGTAGGGTGTCCAATCTCCTCCATTAGCGATTATAGCTTGACATCGTTTCGGCATACTCTCGACTAATTTTTGAGCGTAGGATTCTGGTAACGACCTCCATATCTTTCGAATGTGATGTACAAGTGTTCTTATTTTTGTGATACGTCTTCCTCTCAGCTTGCATTTCATTAGGGACCACACATTTTCGATAGGGTTTGCATCAGGGGACTGCGATGGCCAAGGAAGTACTGTGATGGCGTTTTTCGCTTTCCATTGGGTGCAGATGCGACTTCGATGTTTAGGGTCGTTGTCTTCTTGCAATATCCATTGGTCCTCGGTTTGGTTGAACCAACGTTTCACGGATGTGAGAAGTCCCCTTTGGTACAATTTCACCATCTTTTGTGCATTCAGATTGTCTGTAAAGACGCACAAAGTCCCAAAACCGCGTGCGTTAAAGCAACCCCAAACATGCACTTTTATAGGGTGTTTTACACTTCTTTGAATCATCCTTCTTCCATGGATAGTCCAAGCACGCCTAATAGGACACCATGCCCAAAACGAAGATTCATCAGTGAATATTATATTACTCCAATCACGATCTCTGTTTTCATTCGCCCATGCCAGACGATTTTCGACGTTTCGCGTACGCGACACTCATATTAAAAAGCTCTGTTCCTTTCACTGTTTCAAATGAAACTGAAAGGTATTCAGCAACGCGTATTAGAGAAGTTTTCGTTTGTTTACATTCTTTTTATCTCATTCTGATTAGGTGTCAGGTTTCGCAGATATCGCAGACACGCTCTTGTGTGACAGACTGTATCCATTGTATTAATAAATCCGAATATTCGATGGGACAGAATTTAACAATTACACGTTTAGGATGACTATTCATGTTGTATACTAATTTTCTACTAATATACTACGTTTGCAATAAATATCTTATAATTTCAAACTTTACAAACATTATAATCGCAACAACCATATCTCATTACAGTGCCAATAAAATTTCAAAATATTTCACGTAATACGTACGATATGGAGATAAATTTTCCAGGGAAAGTGTCCATACACCTCGCAAAGTGTAAACGCAAAGAATACGCGAGAAGACTGATAGAATTAATTTTTGATGGAATCGTACGTATTCGATGGAAAATGAGCCAACGGTGAAGATTAGAAAAAAGAACCTGTTCGCGTAACAGCTAAAATAAGTTATCCCTGTTCGGTCGATATCCTTTTCCCGTCTGAAACTCGTATAACGATCTCACATTACAGAAGAAAACCCGATGGAAGACGGTTGGTTGATTTCACGCTGGCGGCGGATCCTTTCATGGGTTCCCGCGAAAAATAACTTTACTCCCAGGGGTATGAAAAGAAGACGTGCAAAGTATCGCGACGAGTATAATCAGCGCGCGACTTCTTCCTTTGATATTTATCGTGTTCCACTGGGACAACGACAGCTGGAAACGCGTTTGCACTTCTGTTTTGTAAGCGTAACTCGTTTATTAGCTGTAGCTGCAACTCGTTCGATTCTGTTCGTTTTTCTAGCAAAAAAGCGACTGCCGAACAGGCGTGAAAACGCGCGTGAAAGATACAACCTACCATTGGTATTCGATTCGTGAGACTCTAGACTTCGTTTACGTAGAATTCTTTGTATTAAGAATTTTATTCGTTTGATAAACCTACAATGAACTTTTGCAATAATGACAGAACAGTAAATGATAGAATTGATAGATTCTAGATTGATAAATAGATTGTAGTGTTGCGTTTGTCGAATATGACGTCCCAATTGACTCCAATGAATTATAAAACATGGAATAAGAAGCGATACAAAAATAAAATCGATTTGGTCGCAATTTATATAGAGTACTTAATAACATAAATTATCTGATAAACTTAATGAATAACTTCAAATTCTACACACACACATATATATCCCAAAAAGTGTTACAATATTTATCCATAATACTTCACTAAATAAAAAACTCGAAATTAATAATTAATAGTATTAAGGAAAGAAAGCAAAAATCAAATTATTATGTCACTGAGCTACGATTCGAATCAAAATTAAATATCTATTCCAACAAATACATATATTGTCATATCCAACAGTTGCCTATGATAAACGCTACAAACCTCCGTTAGTCAAGAAGTATAAAATTAAAAAAAAAAAAAAATGGATCAAAATGAAATAAATACCACAGCATTATACCATGGGACAGTCACTTAATGGAATATTAATAGTCGCAACAAGAACGAGTAGCACTTTGTACCCTTGATGAACACGTAGTCCAAATCGAGAGCTTCCTGAACCGATTAAAAGAGAATCATTTTTCAAGCTACCAAGTGGAAAAATCGCTAATGCAAGTTGGCGGTACCGCACCGTGGCAAAGCAAGTCTCACAATCAGACTACTGTCCTTATTAGACAACGTACATTCATATCGGCTGCTAACTCGCTCGTAACTCCATACCCCGCATTCAGCGTACAGATAGGCTCGCTTATCTCGCTCTCGACCAGCTGCATCTGCCTTGTTCTTTTTCTTACAGGTAGCTTCTTCAATCGGAGCAACAGTGAACATAATTTCATGATGCCAATAGTATCTCTGCTTGGGCATCTTTGAGCTTTAATTTGCAGTTCGAAACGAAAACGAGTAATCGGGAATCTACATGAATCTCAATTACACACAGTGCGTTTATCGATTGAAACCTGTGATTTCTAAGTCTAAGGTTTGGTATTGGCTTAGTCGTTCGATCAAACATTTAATCGAAGGATAAAATTATTATCCAGATGAAATGGACGAAATAATCGCACCCTTTAGGTATTCGAACATAGACAGGAAAAACATCGGAACTCTTTTGATTAATTTAACAATAGGAAGTGCTATCTTTATACTATTGTGAAATTAGGACTCTAGTGGGTTGTAGATATTAAAGGGAATTTTCTTATATTCGTACCTAAGTGTTAAGATATTAAAATTGTATATGACGAAGAGTTTTCTGAATTTTGATCCTTACGAAGGCAACCAAAATGCTACGATATTCAACAAGTGTATAAGTATGTTAATAGTTTTAATATTTGAAACTACTACATAAATTACGGTATAAAAGTACCAAAGAAAATTAAAAAATTAGTAAAAAGAATAAAGAAATCGGGAATATCCACATTACCCACGCTAAAATTAAAACGATATACGATAATACGTCTATAAAAATAGAATTATTTAGCGAAAAAAAAGTACTTAAAAAATTGACACAAGAAACTGGAATATTTCGTACGTTACAATCTAGTAATCCTAATTTACACTGCATAAAGACAACTACGTAGTACATTTTGCCATACACATATGTAATCACTGCGCAAGTCTCTCTAAGTAAACTGTGATTCCCACGACTCAACGTTACCAACATGATTCAATAGCGACGAACAACACGCCAAATTTATCGACAATACCATAGTAATTCTCGTCGAAACATATACATATATAATTCCTTATCTTCGAAGCACAATCAGCCCGGTAGTTCGTTATCGCTGTTTCGTATAACCAGAACATGTACTTTCTGAATATTAATACCAAAACCGTGTAAGCCTCGTCAAAATTATCGTGGTGCGATATGCATGCACGGCAGCCTTTTATCGGGCAGAGGCACGAAAATCTTCGTCCGAGTGGAACGTGTTGTAGGAAGAACGGGTGGTGGTATCCCTGGTAGCTGGCAAGGAGCAAAGATAAAGAGTAATGAATGCGATACCCTTGTGGTTCGTCTACCGAGAATAGAAAGAGCGCGTTTTTCTTCGTTCGTGTCGGCAGCAATCTTCTAATGCACCTTCATCCCTTCGCGCGTAAATCACGCGTAAATGTGACTTCTGTGTTGCAATTTTACGAGTCTCTTATCGACTAGGCGTTTATGTGTCATACTTTGCTCTTGCAGATAAGTACTTCGGATTACGTGTAACAATGTTTAAAAGCACCAAGGATTACATACATGTACAGTGCGGATTATTGTACATACACAGTTGAAATAAAGCTTGTTTGAAAGCCATATTTCTGATGAAATCTTCTTTACTGTTCTTTTGTTCTTTTTTTTTTTTTTTTTTTTATATGTAATTGTGTCAGCTATCTTCAATCTTCAGTCACACATATGGACAGGAGTTTACGTGGATTATCTTTTAAAGGAATTATCTTTTAAAGTATAAAATATATTGTTGAATATACTAATGTTAAGGCGGAAGGGAAAGAGATTTGTAGCAAATAATTAGAACGTGCTTTTTCTCAGACCATATTCTTTTATATTTCTCATATGTTTCAGAAAGATGGAATAAAAATTCTCTATCAATTCTGTGCAATTAAAGCAAAAAACAAAAATGGGATTCCGTTATTCTTATACATTAAGCATCCTGTTATTATATAATACTAGTACAATATATTTATGTACGTGATACCAATGCGCAAAATGAAGTGTACTGATACAAGATTGAATAGCCCCAATAAATATGTGCTTCAAAATATACTTTTATACCTATGATCAATTTCTCTTGCTTTAACAAACGCAACTCATATTCTAATCTTCCCCAACAGTTCTGAAATACTCTGTTCTCCTGCAACCATGCAACGTATATCCAATACGAAAGAAAAACTGCAGCAGCCGATAAATTATACCTTATTCACCTATCCGGCTAAAAAAAAAAACTAAATATGTACACGTGTTGGCGTTTTAATAAGATCTCAGTCAGATTACATTGAGAATTCGGTTAGATTTTAACTCGAACAAAAAGGGGCAGGGTCGTTACACGATTCATTTTGAAATCCGTGCAGCATCGAGAAATCGCATGCTACGTATCTAATACACGCGATCGTACGCGTTTGAATGCGTGCATCTGTCCTCTCCGCGTGGATGCACAAATGTTCGCATCACGCGTATGCGTTTCACGGATCTGCATCACACAAGCATATGTGCATGCACGTGGCATGCATCTGCATACGCGCGCGCCGGTTTGCTGTGTTCGTAAACATGTCCAGAAGCCAGCCAGAGCCATTGTTGCCGGCTTAAGATCCATTAGGGACCTTCGTTTATTTATTATGCGACCGGTTCAACTATCGGTACTAACCCGCCAGCCGAACGTAACATTCGCTTTTATCGGATTCTGCGAATTTTCGATATCGTACCGACTTCCAAGGAAGCGCTATGTAAGACTGGGCGAGTTACCTCTCCTAGAGAAACTTAAATTAGTGCCTTTCATTTGTGAATAGCAGATAAGCATTCGCTCACTTAAGATTTATTCGATATAGTTTTATAACGTTTAATGGAACTGAACTTGATGCTCTATGGTTTGGAGTTAGAAATTGGATCGGTAGTTTTAGGATACGTTAGAAACTGTATCGCTATTGACGTGGGATTGCGAAAAATGTCGAAGTTGATCGATTTAGTGTACTAGAAGCAGGTTAGCAACTTCGATGTTTAAAATAAAAAACGAGGGTGATGTTTTTATTCGGAAGTAAGAAATTATTAAAAGAAATATAGAAATAGGATCAAGTTATAAGAAATGTGTTCTTATAAGATTAAATATTATCCTTCGAGAATCTGTTCAATTATTATTTACAATATTCCTGTACTTGTTACCAAAACTATTTAGTCTATTTTCAATTTAATTCTACTTAATTCTAAATAATTTCATGAAATCAGTTAATCGATAAAATTGAAACTATTTGTTTGTCTTTTAAATATCAAGTTATCTTTTCATTCTATTCGAATCCCTCTAAGAGTCTCCCTATCGGACGCTTGAAACGTGTTAACAACGAACAATAAGCGAAGCTCCACACGAAAGAATTCGATATTACTCGTAACTCTCTATCGATCATCGTTTGAAAATGCAACGTTCGTCGAGTCTTTTCAAAAATGGTAACAAAGTAACAAGCCCATAAGAAACTCTCGCAACCAGCGTACAATTCATGTCTCGAACGTTTGAGCAAGCATCTACTTCGTGAGTAGCAACCATGTTCCGCGAAGCTTGAAGATCCGGACGCAATCCGAGTGTACTTCACGGTAAAGTGGCGCTCTCAAGGTTTGAGCAACAAAGAAGAAAGGAAATGGCAAGCTCGTGCTACTCAGGACGCACAAGATCCGCGCGTTGCATAGCTGCAATGCAAATGATAAACGCAACGAGGTTCCCAGCTGTGGACTTCGACACCAGCTGACTGTCGGATGAACGATCAGGACCGAAGATCAGCACGCTCGTAAATCCTGCCCGGGACGATGGTCATCGGTATTTTAATTGACCCTCGAGAGTGCTCGAGAGTTCGTCGCGATTTCGTCGCGTACGGAGAGAAACAACGACGAAAGGATGTGAAAAGGGCGGAGGAAGAGAAACGAAGAGAAAGAGAGAGAAAGAAGGAGAGAGAGAGAGAGAGAGAGGTCAGGCCCGTGGCAGGGAACACGCTGCTTCTCGAGCAGCTGCAGAAACTCGGAAGAAAATCAATTCGATGGATCACCGCTAGCTGGGGTTAGACTGGCAATTATTAGCGAACATGCGGAAGAGATAATTGGATGCTCGGGGGTTCCTTCTAAAACCTCTGTCTTCGTTGGCAATCTGCATAAAGCGAGGCGATTCCGTTCGCGAGTCGCGTTCTTTCGCTTGTGAAAATGGCCGATTCTTTCGAAAACGATGAATCGAATGCCTGATGAAGAGTGACAGTTACAATATCGCCAAGGGTAAAAATAGGCAAACAAGAATCAGAGACTCTTCGCTCGGACATGTTACCGTCAAAAATTTGCATTTCTATACGGTCTTGGGTGAAAAAGAAAAGATGAAATTATTCGATAAAGGTGGAAAGAGATTGTTGAGGCAAATGGTTCGAAAAGGAATTCTTTATGCAATTCTAAAGCGTTTCAAATGAAAGAGTATTTTTTATGTGGCACAGGATCAACGATAAATTTATCAGCCACGAGTATCGATAAACTATCGGATAAAATATTTGATCGAATCTTTTGGAATCAACGTAATATTAAAAATCCAATGTGAAATTTCCTTCGTGATACTCGCGATCATTGACACAGAATACAAAGAAACAGATACATATGCGATAAACGCAAAAGGTAATAAATCTTTAAGCAACCGTAGGAACGTATTGTTAGGAGAATCTCTGATCTACTTTAGAAACTGGTAATCATCGATGCGCACACGCGGAAGAGATAATTGGACGCTCGAGGGATACCTCGAAACCTTTCGATTCTGTTGCCACAGTGATCTGAATAAAATAAAAAGCAGTTGGTACGTACGTCGATAATATCGTCACGTGTACACCTCCGTATAATCGATGACGAAACATAAACGCGTTGCGCGAAAATATACCTAATATAATGATGTTTATCGATGAGCTGTGAAATTTCCATATGAAGTTGGATTCGTTCGGTGAAATAAACGGAAACGAATGGTCGAATGAATCAGAAAAACGAATAACTTCTGCAAGCAGCTGCAGAAACTCGGCGGCAAATAAACTCGAATGGACCATTGGTAACCAGGCCAGCTGTTATTAGCGAATATGCAGAAGAGATAATTGGACCCTCCGGGAACGCCTCGAGGAATTTTAACTTTCTTAGAAGGCTAACCTCAACGAAATCTGCGTTTACGCATCAGCAACCACTGATGCCAGGGCACCACAAACAGAAATGTTAGATAGATAAATCTTCCCATACGGTATAACATTACGGGATCGCAAACTAACGCGCTAAGGAAATTTATATCGGTGTTTCAAGAAACTAAATTCTTCGAATAAACGTTTATTTGCGTTCGTTTATTTACGTTGTTCTTGGAGTAGGCTCGAAAGAGCTGACTTATCCTGTCGAAGTTATAAATTTGCGTTGCTCAATATGTAAGACGTATTTTCAAGATGAATTCAATATCTCGGAATGTAGATGATTAATGCTTTACTAATACCGTTGTTTCAGTAAGGTTCCTTCGTGTTTCAAGAAACGAGTGTATGAATTATCGTGTTTCATGGTTTGTAATATATCTTTGAATATTAACGGTAATGAAAATAAATTAAAATTAATAATGATTAAGGATTCACTGTGATATTTCAATGTTTGATATTTTTTGTGATATTTATACAATTAAATGAAACGTGTAATTAGATAAATCGCGTGTTCTTAATAGATTTTAACGAGGACGTACAGTGACTACAGAAACTATTTGCGTATACTTTTATTTTTCCACCAAGTGTTTTCTATTTGATTCTACATTTAATTTTCATTCTATCAAATTTTTGTAAGAATATAAAAGTGTTACTAAATGACAAGAAATGTACGTAAATTCTATAATAAATTCAACGATGTACAAATAATTTTCGTAGCCATCGTAAAACTTAACACAGAAACGATATTCTCTTCTACTAATACAACTACCACGTCAACATCTCAACTCAAACTCATCTTTTCTAAATTATGATTTTTTCTCGAAAAATCAGCTAGATACTATCGAATATTACAAATATCCATATTATATCTACGTCAGAAACATAAAATCCTAGCTCTGAGACTTTCTCAACCGATCTAACATAGTAATGCAATGACGAACAACGAACAACATCGAAGTGGCGATAGCTGATGGCAGTATATGAATTGTTCGTGCTTAATATAATTATTGCTATCGTTACAGTTTATCAGACGGTATCGAAACGATGCATCGATTAGAATCGTGCCGGCTGTATCGATCGCGGCGAATAACTAAGATTATTTACTGAATATGTCGGCAATGAAGCCGGCGGTTAACGCAAACGTTCAACGAGATTCGCTCGCGCGCGCATAGATTCATTTCTCACAGTTTAGAGCCGCTATTGCGCTAACGAGAGATGCGCTTCCCGTGTTTGACGATTCTCCCGCAAGAGAATCCAAGTCGTTTTCTGGTTGCCCACTTTCTCTGTTCACCATTATTGAAATATCGCGCCGATTGAGTGACACCCGAGCAGAAGGAACGAAGCCGCACCGGTCGAATCGTCCAACTGTTTCGCCACGCTGGATATTTGTTTCAGATCTCGAATAGATGAATCATGTATGAGGATCTAAAAGATCATAGTAGTTAAATCGAGAAACTTATTACGTAACGCGAGCAATACGAACGTGATGATTCAGTTCGATAAATCGAAGGTGCAAGATCGATTGCAATTATATAGCAATGCGATCGATATGGAAAATAAGATACGAAGATGAAAATTTCCAAGTACACATATGGAGAAATATTTATTGCAACAAATAATGAATTGTTCCAAAGTACTGTATCGTTAAAACAGCGCGAGAAGCTTATTGAGACTACACTACAATTACAGTCTGTCACACAAGAGCGTGTCTGCGATATTTCTGTAAATATTTATATATTTGTAAAAAAATTTATATGAATTGAATCTACATCTAAAACACTAATACGCTATTACAGTAGGGTGTCCAATCTCCTCCATTAGCGATTATAGCTTGACATCGTTTCGGCATACTCTCGACTAATTTTTGAGCGTAGGATTCTGGTAACGACCTCCATATCTTTCGAATGTGATGTACAAGTGTTCTTATTTTTGTGATACGTCTTCCTCTCAGCTTGCCTAATAGGACACCATGCCCAAAACGAAGATTCATCAGTGAATATTATATTACTCCAATCACGATCTCTGTTTTCATTCGCCCATGCCAGACGATTTTCGACGTTTCGCGTACGCGGCACTCATATTAAAAAGCTCTGTTCCTTTCACTGTTTCAAATGAAACTGAAAGGTATTCAGCAACGCGTATTAGAGAAGTTTTCGTTTGTTCACATTCTTTTTATCTCATTCTGATTAGGTGTCAGGTTTCGCAGATATCGCAGACACGCTCTTGTGTGACAGACTGTACTGCAGTGGACAAAATGACTTGCAAAATGACGTAACTTTACATAGAAAATGTGTAAACCTAGAACAATGTATTTTTGGTGATCGTTTGTGACTTTCTGCGAAGTTTCTTTACAAGATTTATACTTCAATTGTGGATAGTTCAAATACGCTTGAGCGTCAATTTACTATTTTCTTTTAACAAATTCCTATGGCAACGAAGACGATTGATACGTTCTAAACTTGTGACAAATCCAAACAAAGTAACAATATCCTGTGATTTACCTTTACACGATAGTAAAATAAACATCAACGTAATGTTTTTAAAACTACCTTGTCATTCACACCATAGAAATTTATTTTTGCCTTATACCAAAATTTCTTAAAATATTCGAGTAAAATGGTATCTATTTATAAAATCATAACACCACACCAAGAACATTCCAATTTTCAACTTACGTTTAGAAGACAAAATAAAGCCAACTCCACACTGTTCTACTTTCCCTGGGGAATTTCAAATTTCATCCATTCTGCTAGCTTTATTGCGCGCGATTTATAATGTTCAACGGAGAATCACGAAACGACCTTGCCGCATAGCGCGCGCCACCATGCTCGACCACTCGTTACGTATCGCGGCGAATAGGATATTTTCCATCGGGCCCCCCGGTGTTTCGTCCAAACAATAAACAATAAGGCGATCTAACGGTAAACAGCAAATCCTGGAAAGTGTATTATGAACTTTTGCAGGCGCAGGTGCCGTGGTCGGCAGGTGCGAGCCTGACCTAGCCCAGCGGGGAGGCTCGAGAATCGAGTGGAAAGAGAAATGGCAAATGGAAGGAACGAGAGTCGAGAGAAGACTGCCCCGAGCGCTGGAGAACAACTATGCCCGGTAAGCAATCGTATGCTTCGAGATCGGAAGCTTTCACCCTCCAGCAGAGTCGAGCAAGACCTTCGTACAGCGATTGTAACACGGTATTTTTCTTAACCGGTTCTGTTCAACGAATTAGGGTTAATTTACTGTGAACATCCGGTCGAATGCAGAGCACGCAAATAAGATTTTGTTATAGATAGATTTATCGGAGAATTTGTATTACGGAATTGTTTAGACAAATTTTTGGATAAGTTAACTTTCTCGATTGTCTTTAAGGTCAAAGGAAGTTAAGTTAGGTTAAGTTTGAAAAATGGGAAAATTGAATACAAAACGGAGTGAAAGACAGGGCGCGGAAGTATTTTTTTTTTTTTTTTTTTTTTTTTTTATAAATGACAGTGAACAAACTATTAGGAGAAAGAAAGAAATTTGAAGAAAGCCAGAAAGCTCTATTATCTAATTGGAATTGGCAAGGGGAATAAGTAAGAAATTACAGATCATTTTATTACTGAAAACTGATCTTTTCGTAAGACTAGAAGAGTATGTTATAAAGCTACACCAAACGATAAAAGGAATATTAATATTTCCAACGTATCGCGTCATCTAATGTACAACGATATCTAACAGTGAATATTATAAACATTTTAAAAAATATTTTCGATGAATTCAATAGGAGAAAATTCATAATTTCTTAATTAAATTGAGTCAAACACAGGTTAGAATAATTGTGAAACGATAAGATAAAATGCCTATAAGAGTATATGTGTAATTAATCCAAAGATGTAACTTCAGAAGAGACGTATAACGTACAATGATTCATATTTGCAGATGCATCACTATAGCATATAACTTGTAACGATAACATAAATTTTCAAGAGATATTTTCGCGGATCTCCCAGATGTACAGTCTGTCACACAAGAGCGTGTCTGCGATATTTCTGTAAATATTTATATATTTGTAAAAAAATTTATATGAGTTGAATCTACATCTAAAACACTAATACGCTATTACTTAGTAGGGTGTCCAATCTCCTCCATTAGCGATTATAGCTTGACATCGTTTCGGCATACTCTCGACTAATTTTTGAGCGTAGGATTCTGGTAACGACCTCCATATCTTTCGAATGTGATGTACAAGTGTTCTTATTTTTGTGATACGTCTTCCTCTCAGCTTGCATTTCATTAGGGACCACACATTTTCGATAGGGTTTGCATCAGGGGACTGCGATGGCCAAGGAAGTACTGTGATGGCGTTTTTCGCTTTCCATTGGGTGCAGATGCGACTTCGATGTTTAGGGTCGTTGTCTTCTTGCAATATCCATTGGTCCTCGGTTTGGTTGAACCAACGTTTCACGGATGTGAGAAGTCCCCTTTGGTACAATTTCACCATCTTTTGTGCATTCAGATTGTCTGTAAAGACGCACAAAGTCCCAAAACCGCGTGCGTTAAAGCAACCCCAAACATGCACTTTTATAGGGTGTTTTACACTTCTTTGAATCATCCTTCTTCCATGGATAGTCCAAGCACGCCTAATAGGACACCATGCCCAAAACGAAGATTCATCAGTGAATATTATATTACTCCAATCACGATCTCTGTTTTCATTCGCCCATGCCAGACGATTTTCGACGTTTCGCGTACGCGGCACTCATATTAAAAAGCTCTGTTCCTTTCACTGTTTCAAATGAAACTGAAAGGTATTCAGCAACGCGTATTAGAGAAGTTTTCGTTTGTTTACATTCTTTTTATCTCATTCTGATTAGGTGTCAGATTTCGCAGATATCGCAGACACGCTCTTGTGTGACAGACTGTAATACGAAACTGAAACTTCCAACAAAGGTACAACGGGCTGTGCGATCATCCAATTTTATTTGCTCTTCTTGCCCGATGCGTACTATTTGCCATGATTTATTAACATTTATTACTCATACACGAGACGTTAATTAGATTCCAGTTGTCTTATTGTTAGCAAAGAAATAGCTAGCACATGAAAGGATGCTGGTTAGTACACAAAAGAACCGAGAGGTTCACGCGATTTGATGCGTACACCTTCCAATGGTCAGCACTCTAATTACAGATGAACCATTAACTTTATTACGATCCTTAAGTGCCACTTAAGCAAACGCGTGCACCAAACTAATTGAAAATTAATTATCACGCGTAAATCACTGTTACTCGCGAACGACGGGACGCGCCACAGTTGTGTCTTCAACATGCTTCCTCATTCTTTTAACGAAGTTAATCTAGAATTTTCAACTGCACCAGCAGGACAATTTCATGTCGTTTAACATTCAAAAATCTTGTATGTAATTTGATGATTAATTGGTTATACGTTATGAATTAATACTACAACAGAAGTTACGGTAACATCAGAACGTATCTAGTCAGACACGATGTAAATCTATTCTAGTCCAATACAAGTACGAATACTAAAATACTAATTTTGACCGAATTAATGTTAAAAATCGACTGTACAGAAGAATTTATTTCATGAGAAACTGGTTCGTGACGTTGTATAGATTTAATTATAACTCTTCTTGCCTGGTACAAATATTATTTTGTTTTCCTTTCTCACAATTTCAACATTCTTTGTGACTTAATATTAAATATCAATTTAAAATATAGCAGTGTGTGATTAGATAATTCAAATGAAAATTTTGCATTGCAACACATTGGATAATGTTGTAACTTTACGGTCAATTTTTGGCGAATATGGAATACAATCGGAGAAACATTGTTTGCTCGTATCGTTACAATTTCAGTTTATATCTAAACCGTTTTCTCTCCCAACGCTACTGCGTAAATCGAGATGACTCACTGCATATTCCGTACCATTCCGATATGCAGCATTTTGATATTACATAGAAACGTGCAGTACATGTGGTCAATGAGAATACAGCAATTTCGTGCATTTGTATATACAATCCATTCACCGGCCATTAGAAGAATACTGCATGACCTTTCTGAACGCTCCGAGGCAGAGTATAGTTATTGTCCGTGTTCTGCAGAAGGGTTGCTGGTAAATGTGTTTACGCAACAATTGAGATAGAAGTAAATTATCGAATGATTAAAATTTCTAATGCTATCGTTTTTAATTTATCATTTTTCATCTTTCGAACGTGTGCAATCTTCGATATTTTTCCCATGCAAAGTGGATAGATTAAATTCTCTTTAGAAGGTACAGTTGTTCTCATATTGATATTATAAGTTACGTGTTTAAGAACTTTAACGTTTAACTTTTAACGACATCTGAGATTACACGACCGCGGAAAACTATATCCTAGAAAATAAACAGCTAACAATAAGTATGATAAATGATATCTATCATAATTTCACAAACAAAAATATCTAATAAAACGCACGAGGTCAACTAAATTCCACGGAATCAAATTATAATGATCCAAATCGATTTACTCCGCGAAAAACAACAGGTAAAAGAGATTGATAAAATTATACAAGATAAGTATCGGTCAAATATTTCGACGCTAAATGGCACTAAGAAAAATGAAGTTGACCACTTGGACTCTGAATAGCTCAACTATCAAAGCAACTCACGTTCTAGAGAACTTTCATGAGATTCTTTTACTTCAGTGAAACATTCCACGATGTCAGTATCCTCTATTTCTCTTGCGAACGCATCGAAATAGAAAGCACCGGAAATGGAATCGACACGTCGTATTTCTCGCACACTGCACCATATTCCGATTATATTCCATTATATGGCGGCTCTATGAAGAAGCATGTTACCGGTACAGCCTTGCTACTGCCCTGAAATGGTTGCTGTCTTAACGTACCAACTATTTCTCGGCAAGTGTAAGGCCGTGCCACGACGACCATTGTTTCGCGGCATAATAGAGCGTCGTCTGAAGCCGATGCGCATCCTGCACGTATCCTGCGGGCTCGGTAATGAGTCCATGCGAGATACCACGTCGCTCCCGACACCGACAACCTCGTACCTTCTCGGGGACTCTTCGAGATCCTTATCACGGTGTGTCTGACATTTGACATGCGGCGTGTCGTCTTTTCGACTCACCCTTCTTTCCAGCCACCACGGACGCGTTTCATCGCCATTTTTACTTCAGCCAGTTCTCCACGAGGATACGTCCCACCTCAAAAACTTCGCTTCGTTGCATTCAACGTTTCTCGCATGCCGATTCTTACGAGGGAAACGAGTTTATCAAGCAGTTTCCGCGTTGATGAAAGACGCGCGTTTTATGTAGCCGTTTCCACGAGCAAACAAGGGAAATCATTTTTGTTCAGACGGAGCAATCACGGTTTTGATAAATTACAGTTGGCAGATTTTTGTTCGTGGGCTCAATGCGACGGTTTTAAGACTCGCGGAAGCAAGAAGTACACTCGTTGATCAAAGTACGATGATCAAACGAGTTCCACGATTGTTTTTGTCCGTCTCGATAACATGATTTTCTGCAACTGTTTCACGGTTTTGCAAAAGCGTTCAAGACTCGATGTATCTCTCTTCTCGGTGCGACCTGCGTGGAATGTGATTACGGCCTCTGATGTATTTAGTGAGCGATTACGCGCACTTCAGGCCCGCGGTTAATTTATAGCGGGCTTGTTTTACTATTAAATGCTATTTGCGCGTTTTCTGGCATCGTCGGTTGTTACGTCGTATGAAAAAAGTCCCGGCGAAATGATCTATCACTGTCATGTTCCGAGGTAAAGTTCACACTCATTACGGATAATAGAAACGTACGGATACAAACGCGCGTTCGTGCGGACACGTTAAGCGGACGAGATCGAGAAGTAAAATATAGCGTTAAGAAAGTCACAGGTTCAATCTCTGCAGATTTATCAAATTTATAGAGATTTGTACTGTCTATCTTTTAAAGGTAATTCTAGGAACAGGTGTAAATACGCTAATTGTAAGACCGATTCGATATTCTTCTCACTACTGTATCTATAACCCTTTCACGGCAGTTGCATACACACAATACTGTGCTTTAAATTATTATCTAGTGAAATGATAAATGTATTTACTTTCGATGAAACTGATTTTATTCGCATCGAAGAACGTACGTTTCTATTATTGATGATAAAGAATATTTTTCCCACGATCCAAAAAATATACGATGCTAAAAATGAATAAGCGCGATGCTTTTTATTTCTTCCTCGAAATATCAAATTGAAGGAACACATCGTAATTTCATAAAAACACGCTACGATATAAAACAATCCTTGTAGTTTGCTTGAACTGCCGTAATAAATAGATTCTCTGGAATTTCTCAAACTCTTTTCGGGATATTCGTTTAATATCTTCGATCCTTATTTTCGAACAGGCAGCACATTCTTCTAGAATTTAGAATAATAGCTAAATAATTTTCATATTCCGTCCTTCGTGAAGCATTTGTAGCAAAATATAAAAAATCGATATTAACACCGAGCGATCGTCGAATTTTCGGCAAATTAAAAATATTTCGTGAACGAGAAACATTAAGCGCAGATGCGCATAACGCGAACGTTCTAGCGAAATCTTTTGGCTAAAGCCGATACGTGCCGTACGGCAGTTGACCGGTAGGTCGAGTCAGCTCAGCCAACAATATTGCATTATTATTTATTAATTCGGAGCATACGAGATGTGTATCTCTTACGATGCGGTGCTGCACTACCCAGGATCACGACTTTCTTATCTCCTCAGGCAGCCAGCGATTCTCAATCCGAACGAGAGAGTTTCTTCCTCGTGATCGTCTATTTGCACTTTCATCGAACGAATCCACGAATCCTCTTGCCATTAATTTAATAATCAATCTTACGTAAATTTTCAATTTAAAATTTGTTAAATAATTTTATCAAAAACTAGACTTTCAGCTTTTAAAACATATTTAATAATGTCACAGAATTGGCTAAACCTCATCTTTACAGTTGAATAGAATTACTTTGTAAAGATTTCTAGTATCTATACAACAGAGTCAATGTTTGCATAAATGTAAAATTACGTTCAATTTCCATTACATAATATTCCGTTTTTCCTCGTATTCATTTTCATTCTATACGATACCTTCCTCGCGGAATACGTGAATACGAAAACTACGTTCATTATTCCACCAGCATTTCATTATCATCCTCCATAATGCGAATTATTTTACCACGTTATTTTACAGTTATTCACCGGCCAAGCTGTTAAGTTTTTCGAAACACCAAAAACCAGTTCGATCCCCTTAAGAACTTCTGTACTATCACGAAACAGCAGTTGCTCAAAGCTTCCAGTACGGAATCCACGGGCTGTAGTACACGCGTTACTCCATTTCCTAGGGAGCAATGTTCAGCTATAGAATCGGTACGAGCCATTACAGTGTAGTCGCGTTACACCACAGGATACCACTGTATACCATAGGCAGTGTCCACCTACGAGTACCTCGGAGCAGTGCAATCTGGTGGCATCGGTCTGACCTCTGAGTACCAGCGGCTACCGTTCTGTGATTACCATGATAATTCGTTGGCTCGCCCATACTCACTACCAGTACCCCCTGGCAGGCCAGATAATATGCAATACCATCCGATAGAGCAGATTCCGTATTCTTAACGACGACCCATGAGCATATCCGGGCCCATTGTTTCCCAGTCTCGACCTCGCCGAAAGCGCGTGTATATCGCGTATATCGCTTGGTGAAAAAGCGCCGACATGTATCCCGAAGAGGCTTTTCAGGCTGTTGAATACGGGAGAAAGTTGGACCCTTTACGACGTTGCTTTTCAGCAGATTACCTTGCTCGTTGATACCGTTTCGAAACGATTCGCCGGGAGTCTTCCATATGTGGCAAGGTGTGGTACACACGCGGACTAGAAGCGTGAGATTGCCTCGGTCTTGCAGCCGCTGCTTTTTAGGACGGATTGCTGTGGTAAGAATTCGAGCTGCGACGATTAGAACATGTTTGTACCGACGTAAACATTTGCAATGGTAAATTGCTGTGGTAATATGTAAAGGATGGGGAGTGGCGCGTTTCTCGTTGTTTTAGGCAATCCGCGGTTCCATTTTATTCGACGGTTTGCGCTCAAACGGAAGATAAATTTGTATATCGAAGGTAGATGAAATTTTTGTATTCTTTTTTAGTGCTATGCAATCGTGTGTTATTCTATACTTCGTTGCTTCAAATTCAGAGGAGCGTCTCACTGTCCTTCATTGCGTCTACAGTTGATTTAACATTCCGAAGATCATCATAACTACTATGCTAATCAATAAAGTGCATCTCTAATATTGCAATCGTCTTACGAAACTAAACAAACTAAAACGATTTAATGTATTCTTAGTGACAATGCCATGACATATTACGTTATAAACGATATAGATTTTTGAAAGGATAGTTGAGTTCTAAGTGAAAAAGAACGTCTTAGGGATTGGAAAGAAATTCAAGATACAGATATGCAATAAGAATTGTTTCATCTACTATAAATGGCCGAGAAATGGGAAGGAAGTATCTAACATCGATGGAAGATATGTATATTAACGACTGGGAATATTTCAACTTTTAAAAATAAAAATATGTTTTATTTACGCTTTCGCAATTACTGAAAGCTTACAAGTGTTCATCATTTCGTTGAGACAGAAACATAATTACATATGCATATTTGTCTTGGCCATATTTCTTTAAGTCTAATTAATTATTACAAGTTTCCTATACCGAAATCCAATTTTATTGTTTTATTGTTTCATCATTTTACCAAATCTTCGTAAAGGTATATTTTCTTCCTTTATTGTTCTCACGTACCTCTGTTTAATAACACACGTTTCTACCTGCAAGGCGATTATTCGTTCATCGCAAGGCAAATTAATTTATCCAAATGGCTGAAGTAAGCGTTTCTTCCCACATCGAATAATAGCTCAGGGCAAAAATGTCGACGCCAATCTCCTCTCACAGTAAATTAAGTAATAATTCGCAAAACCATATTCCAGATACGAGCACCGATCCATCCAGTTACGACATCGATGTTTCTAACATAAATAAAAGATCTCATCAGCCATCTATCTTTATCAATCCCATAGTTCCATGATAAATCCTCGAATCACGTTCACTGATTCGTACCACCACCATACTCCTTTCTCAATTTCTTTTCTACATATTCTACACGGTCGTAGTAGGAAGTATAGTTTGTCTGAATCACCTAAGCTTCAACATTTTTGTTGAGGTTATCTGATAGAGGAACGTGTGAATGGATTTGTAATAGAAATATATATTGAAGTAAGTATAAGTACAGGTATAATGTATGCTGATCCAGATCCTCATTTTGACAGTGTTACATTACAATAGAAGATGATATGGAGCACGTTGATACATTTATAGCAAAGGACATTACCAAAACATTAACCTTGGTGTGTAACTCTAGCTGAAAGTTACAAGAAACAGCAATAAAAATCTACTTACAGCACTTTTGTTTCTAGACCTTGTAACTTAAAACAACATTCATATTCAAGAGCACAATAATATGGACCTCTCCTTTTCTTAATTTTTTTGCTTCACTAAATTCTATTTTCTTCGTAACGGCGGTGTCCAGGTGACGGGTATACGAAAGAAAAGGATGTAGAGTTTTCCCAGAAGTAATGATCTCAACAATTTTAAATCTCAGTCTCGAATTATGCACAGAATAATCAAACCTGTTGTATATTAGGAGACACCGTTGTTCCTTAACATCGAGCAACGTATCAGATGCAGCTAGAGAAATGTCAAAAACGGAAAAATGATTCGAACAATTTCACGGTAGAATTAATTTGAGTCAGTGAGACGGTATTGTATAAACACCGCATAAAGAACTAAAACTAAATACCTAAACGAAAAGATAATTTTCAGAAATAAAGTAATATAGGCGCTACTGAATTACGACAATTACAACTGAGAATATTAACATCAAATCGACTATAGCCGTCAAACTAATCAATGCATATAATATATTTCACTCTTTGTCACCGCGCGAATAACGAATTAACGTGTCTAATTTTCAACGATGGATCGGTCAAAAAATTGTTTATAGTCAAACTTATCGAATTACGAGTCAACTTATTTAACTTCACTCGAATAACCTTAACTTATCCTATATATTCTTCGTTTCACCAGCAATGAAAGCAACTTGCAAAATTTCACCGAAAAGTACGAATAAACCGCGAAGTAAACGATGCACGGACGATACGATCGTTTAAATTCGGCGATTCGAAGGTAGCGGACGCGGGTGACGTCTACTTGACGGTAGCTCGACAAGCATCGCACAATAATAGACGATACGTATGTATGCGAGGAGCAGAGGATTCATAAGCGAACTGGCGAGCCGATGCTACTCTGGGGCCCATGTCAAGCCCGTTTCTCTACGCTCGTCCTTATGCAGAGCAGGGACGATTTCCTCGTGTCTGAATGGCTTGAATAATATACGTTTGAAGTTAATGGTCTCCATTCAAGGCGCCTGCCATGCCTCTATATACCTATATATGCGGCACGCTACTCGGCGTCGCGCCGGTCCCACGTCCTATACGATTCTCATGTGTCACTCAGGATCGCTGCGTACGTAACTTAAACTGGGCCCCCGAGTGCCGTGGAGCCGTGGTATGCAACCGGGAATCGCGGTGCCGCGTTTTAATCCTTCGTGTTGCAGCGTTTCCAACGTGGCGCGGTATATTCCTCGATGCGCACGATGCGATGTTCGCGCGGGGTTCCCTCGTGATCGCGGGAACGCGATTTCTTTTGCTCCGATGGACCTTGCTTTTTCTTTCCTTTACGTGATCTTGCCTCCGAATGGCAAACGAAGAAGCGATATTTTTGCCAGTGTCTTTCGTAATGGAGAGGTTTCAGGTTTTATCGTGGATCGTCGAGACGTGTTTGGTGGTATACATTGGCATTTATTAGCTCCTTCTTTCTTCCCGTTCACTCCTCTCGGCTCGATCGTTCGGTGAATCGGTGTCTGTTATTCAATGACTCGAAAAACGTGTTCAATGGCTTCAGTGAAGCGCAAACGGAGATCAGTTTGGCGTACAACTTGCAGAATTATATGTAACAGTCTCTTGCTCGAGGTACGAAGATCTTTTTGCTAAGTAGCTTTGATTTCTGACGGCTTTTTTTTTAAGGAATGTCCGACTTTTCGGCGTTTAAAGTCATCACACTGATTGCTGCTGCATTATCGGTAATACAGTCTGTCACACAAGAGCGTGTCTGCGATATTTCTGTAAATATTTATATATTTGTAAAAAAATTTATATGAATTGAATCTACATCTAAAACACTAATACGCTATTACTTAGTAGGGTGTCCAATCTCCTCCATTAGCGATTATAGCTTGACATCGTTTCGGCATACTCTCGACTAATTTTTGAGCGTAGGATTCTGGTAACGACCTCCATATCTTTCGAATGTGATGTACAAGTGTTCTTATTTTTGTGATACGTCTTCCTCTCAGCTTGCATTTCATTAGGGACCACACATTTTCGATAGGGTTTGCATCAGGGGACTGCGATGGCCAAGGAAGTACTGTGATGGTGTTTTTCGCTTTCCATTGGGTGCAGATGCGACTTCGATGTTTAGGGTCGTTGTCTTCTTGCAATATCCATTGGTCCTCGGTTTGGTTGAACCAACGTTTCACGGATGTGAGAAGTCCCCTTTGGTACAATTTCACCATCTTTTGTGCATTCAGATTGTCTGTAAAGACGCACAAAGTCCCAAAACCGCGTGCGTTAAAGCAACCCCAAACATGCACTTTTATAGGGTGTTTTACACTTCTTTGAATCATCCTTCTTCCATGGATAGTCCAAGCACGCCTAATAGGACACCATGCCCAAAACGAAGATTCATCAGTGAATATTATATTACTCCAATCACGATCTCTGTTTTCATTCGCCCATGCCAGACGATTTTCGACGTTTCGCGTACGCGGCACTCATATTAAAAAGCTCTGTTCCTTTCACTGTTTCAAATGAAACTGAAAGGTATTCAGCAACGCGTATTAGAGAAGTTTTCGTTTGTTTACATTCTTTTTATCTCATTCTGATTAGGTGTCAGGTTTCGCAGATATCGCAGACACGCTCTTGTGTGACAGACTGTATATGGATCGAATCACCAACGCGGGCATTACATCGATACAATTCGAACTCTCATTCATAGTCGATATATCTTCGTTTTCGATGATACAATTTCATTTACTTGTTTGGAAAAAAATAAAATAAATCGGAAGAAAAGATTCAAGAAACACTGATTATCGACGCTTTTGCAGATCAGAAACTAACCGTTCTAGAAGTCACTATTACAATCCAAACAAACTTCTACAAAACCTACGAACACCTCGAACTTCGTAACGACACAACTTCAGCAGATTTCTCTACCAAACGTCATAAACCTCTCATGCTGCTCATCTCCCCATAATGAGACCGAAAGGAAGAGTTACGCGACACCGTAACGACTGACTTCTCCGAATCCTCCAAGCTCGTTCCACTTAAGGCGCTAGGAATAACGACAACACACACACACACACACCAACAAGTGGCATCGCGTCGTTAATAAAATTCCCATAGTACCGGCGTGTAGTCAAAAGTGGCTACATACGGAGGGAGACTATATACCGGCTCTGCGTCACAAATAGACCCGTAACTCTGCGAGCGGTGCGATCTCGATGTCCCTTTTTATCCATCAATTTCTCGGTAAGGTCGTAAAAGCGAGGCCGAGGTGGGTTCGTTTCGCACGGCTCTTCCGCGCGTACGATCGGGAAAACCTTAAGCAGAAGTTGCGTTTGCATAATCGTGTGGCCCGACGGCCGAGCGAGCGCCGCTCCGCACTCTTTATCCGGCGATTTACCCGCGGCTAAGCCTCGGTGTAATGTCCGTGTCGCCGCACGAGTGTCGCTCCGGACGGCTTCGACTGTAACTTACTTACGCCAGGACGCTTTCGAGCGAAGCGGCGCTTTCGCGTGTGTTTAGCCGAAGGAGAGGCCGACTTAGGTGCCTACCGCCAACTTTTACGTCCGACTCGGCCAGACTTCTCTCGCGACCTCGCGATCTCGACCGTGAGAAAGGGCACGACTGTTGGCGCAGAGACACAGCGCGAACTGCTCCGCTGTTATAATTGTATCCGCGAGCCGAGGGCATTTTCGCTTCTACTCGGAAACGACGGTGTCACGTACGCGGCAATATGTGCACGCGGATGGACGCGGACCGCGCGAACAGCTGGTCTGAGAAAATAGACGAGACACGGCCAATTGTCGGGCGGTTGCTTCTTCTCGCTGGTCGTGAAAAGCACGCGAGCTCTCAACTCGTTTTAGATTATGCGTTATGCGCGTGACGAAAAGCCGAGGAAGAAAGGAAGGGAATGGCGATGCAAGAACTGACGGCAGAGATTCATCTCGCAGGAAAAATGAAACGTGCGTGATATTTCCTTGCGTTCGCTGAACAATCTTATACGGGCATTTTGTAGAAATCTAAGGTGAGAATTGATTTATCTTAACCTTTTCACGCTTGATTGCGCGTAAGCAATATTGTACTTCAAAATGTTGTTAATTAATTTAACGGTAAACGTGCTTGGTTTTGGTAAATGCGTTTCTAATTTTTAGTACGTTATAAGCTAGGAAACATTAATAGGAGGGAGAGTTCTACCTCGTTTTGTTTAAGTATATAAAGTGCATGTTAGCGCGTAAAAGACAAGAATTACCAAAGCACCCTCTTGGATGTATCTAAAGCAGAACAGATATGTACTCTATGCCATTCGATACCTTCCTCCTGAATTCTCTCAGAAAGGAATGACACAATAAGGTACTTGCCATTCAATACCTCTGCTAAAATTGTGTACGTCTTCCCTTACATATCAAGAGCAGTCTCTGCAATACGTGAGGCCACTGTTAAGCAACTAACAAGTTTTTTTTTCATTTAATTGCTAAATAACCTTCAGCACGTACCATTGGAACGCTTCAGATTCTTGCAAAGAGTTCGTAGCAGACAGAACACAATAACTATTTATCGTGTCTTGCTAAAAAGTTGCCATTATCAAAGGATGATGTAAGTACTCGGCAAATAATCGGTTTGTGACATGATGTTAAATGGTATTCATTTCCACATCTGTCGGGATGGGCAGTCGTAAAGACGCGCAAAAATCTGATGGGATGAATTGAGCACGCAGGACGACGTGTCGCAGAACGAGCAACGTTACATTAGTCAAATTGCAATGCCCCGAAGAAACGTAACAATTCATTTCGCGACGTCTGTTCCCTTGGTGCGACGCGCAAGAAAGGAGAGGAGGACTGACTCGCGGAAGAACATAAGCGCGCATTCCTTAAATTCTGAAGATTCGTTCCATCCGTATTGCGAACGCCAATAATTGAACCTCGTCCTACGTCTCGTGGAGACTCGGTGCAATTTCTGAGCCGCGCTCGCCGACAAAGGGATGTATTGATTTAATAACACGCGTCATCCATCAACGAGCAAATAAAATATCAACGTCTGTCGCCTGAACTCCTGCGTCGAATCGCGGTAAAAACCGATCGTGACCATGGTTATCCGCTGCTGCGCGATACACTACGCATTTACTCGAGAATCGTGTATTAAATCTGGTAACCGGTAACCGGACAGGCGAAATTACTCTTTCCCCGAGTAACGATACGAAATTGCCTTAGTAAAATAGGCTTACGGCGCAACAGCGGAGGGTAACCGAAGAAAAAGAAAAGACCACAAGAGAACGTAAAAAGGATTTCATTCAAGAAAAGCGAACGATTACGCGAGAACGAGAACAACGTCCATCGAAAGACTGACGGATGCCATCGTGTCTTTCGAGACGCGTTAAATCACTTGGGACATGCCGAGCCTCGTCTGCCTTCACGGATGGCCTACTATTTGCCTACCATGGCACGATAACTTTTGTAATTACCTGTTGTCCAAGTTTCCACAGATCACCGGGTAGATAGGTCTTTGGTAGCTGGACGATCGGTTTCCAGCTGCTAGGCTCCGGCCAGCCCAAAGAAGAAACTAAATTGCGCTTCGTTAAACCACCTACTTACCAATTTCGATCAGGGCGTACGTTTTTCTCGCGTGTTCCCTTTCTTATCGTCCCATTACATTGAAACATTATGTCGCCGCGAACCTTGCGCCGAGTGTTACCGAGAGACCGGGCCTGGCAAAAACCGGCTCGACCCATTCGATGCTGAATCATTTCGTCACTAACGGAGCCACCTATCAAAAAGTTGTTTTCGAAACGTTCGATCGCGACCAGAATGGCAGCGAGTGGAGCACCACGGAAAGATCAGTCAGGGTAATGTTTATATCGAGAGGCAAGGCTTGGCTTGTGTTACTCTAATGCCGTTTAGGATGCTGCACGCGTTTCTTGTTAAACTGTTCACAGCGTTTGCTTATTCAAAACGACCGAAGGTAGTCGACACGCGAGGATTTTGTGAAATTTCACCGATTAGCGTAAACGTGCGATGTAATTTTACAAGGCATCAAGTGGAAAGAGCAAAGTAGTTTGAAGAAATCGAATTAAATGAAATCTTGGGGACTGGTGAAAGTATTCCTTTGCTATATTCTGGCCAAGTGACGACAAAGAAAGAGACAATTACGAAGAAATGTTTACAGCAACGAGAGCTATTTTGAGGTGGAAAGTTTGTGAATAGAGTTATATTTCGGATATTCAAGATCGCGTCGTGCGTGTGCGTCGAAAATAAAAATCACACAGACAAGACGTAACGCAAAATCTTACGTTTCTTCTCAAATAAAATTGTACCTTACGTTTTGGGATAAAACAATTTTTAAAGTCGCATCCTTACACGAAACGTCGTACTTTCCGAATTTACATAAAAATACACATAGCGTCTACGATAAATCTCTCGTTGAAACCTTCCTCTTTCTCCGTATACACAACACAATGCATCTCTCTGTAGCATATACCAACGCCATATTGTACAACGACATATTGTGAAGCGTACAATTAAAATTCTGACACCCGAGATACCTCAAAATATAAATCATTAGAAACACCGAGCACCGTTGCAGCCGATTCATCGCCCCTCGCCATTCTCACCGGCGAATGAAATCGAAAGGGTAACGTCTGATCGAAGCAACAAACGAACAACTTCGCACCCGATAAATAGACCACCGGTCCCCCACGAAGATTCTTCTCCTAATATTTTCCCAAAGCAAAATAAAAAGGGGGTTAAGAGGATCGTGTATGACACCTGGACGGAGAACGTCCGATCCGGTCGGTCCAGTTTCAAAAGCGTACAAAGATAACACAGGGCGTCGTATTGAACACGCGCGCGCTCACGTACAGCATAGATTTTCGGTTGTGGAACAAAAATAAAGACTCCTTCGTCGATTCTCGATTCGCCTGGTTCCCCTGCCATCGTATCTGGTAGCGTGGCAACGGCAGAAATAGGGGCAGGGAATCAAAGAAGTCCGCCATGATAACCCGTGACTCACCCAAACCCAAGGGAGGGATTCGAACAAAAAAAAAAAAAAAAAGAAAGAAACAAAAAGAACGGGGTGGATAGAGGATCAGGGGAAAAGGAAGGAGAAGGCATGACGTTGTCGAAAGAGAAACTACCCTTGCCCGTATTCGCACGGAATCCATGCGAAATTTCGCGACCCCACTCCCGAGACAGAATAAACTCGACGAAGGGTGGCTTTTCTGCCCGCCTCCCTTGAAGCTCCGACCCTTCCTCGGAAGCTAGGGGTAGCGAAAGACGATGCTGACTGGCCATCGAGCCAGGCATCCTGAGCACCGACCCACTCCCGGATAGGTGGAAACTGGCCGGAGGATTTGGGAAAGGGTGTGGTCGAAGGTAGCGAAATTTATGCTAATCACCATGGCCTTTAAAGCCCTCGAAAAGCGCGCGGGTTAAAAAGAAGAAGGGTTCCCGTGCGTAGCCTCTCTCCTGCCAGCTCCATCGATTTTTCTCCCTTCTATGAACATCGCCCGCCACGTATCGGCCGTGATGTGTGAGTACCCGGTGGCGGTGTGGGTTGGGAACGAAAGAGAGGAGAAACGACCCCGTACGTACGCGCCAATACAGCCCCGTTTCGAAACCCATACAACGAATCGTTTCGAGCGTTCGTATACGCGGACGCACACACAGGCGCGTTGCGTGAAAGCGAGAGGGATGTGCGTGCGGAGCAAAAATATTGCGTGCGTGGCCCGGCAGTGTCGGAGCGACGAAAAACTCGGCCGGGCAAGCGACGAAAAACGTGACGCGCGACCGACCGTCTTCCGCGGCGACTCTTCCACTTTTCGGGCAGAAACTGCTCCCTCGGCCGTGTCTCGCAGTTCTGTTTCGTCTCACTGTGCTCTCGTCACCGCGTCCCGCGATTTCCTTCCCCTGGTGTTGGTGCATTTACGGAAGAGGACGGTGAAAGCCCTCGACGTTTTGTCGCCTTTGTCGAACAGAGATGGACAAGGATCTGGATACGCTGCGCATTCGCACCTGCGTCTTCGCCGCGACCAACGCGAACGCATGTGTCGATACGCCGGATGCACGTGCTGCACCGATGCTGATGAGGAGTGAGTAACGAAGCACGGGCACGGAACTTGTGTTACTCTACGATTTTTCGGACGTTTCATCATCCCGAAAGGCTTCGCGATAGACGAGATTGCATGTGTCTCGTTCACTGACCAGATTCCGACACATCACCCGTCGAGATATTTCTGGAAATTTCGATTCGTTTCGTTTTGTAACCACGTTGATATCCGGTGGTATCGCAGTTTCGTGTATCGTTTTATTAACGCTCAAAGGATTCCCGGTGATTGGCAGTGCGAATGAATTGGAGCTGATTGGTAACGAGTTTCCAGATATTTTCAGAAATAATTGACGAGTGTGTCGCTGCTTCGACCGGTTCGCCTTGATTAACACGTCTCTCGCTGTGTTTTATGCATGTATATTCGTGGATTGAATATAGCTGCAGCCATTTTCTTTTTTTTTTCTTTCTTTCTTTTTTTATTGGCATTTGTTATCAAAGTGCTTTTTCATCGTACTCGATCCTTTGACGTTCTACTGGAAACTATAATCTTCTAGTCCGTTGGCGCTCGATTATTTATTGTGTATTCGTTGCTTTGGAACGCAAAGTAATTGATGCAAGCTTCGTAGAAATCTGTGTAACCTTTGTTGGCTACTTAACCCTATTATTTTGATTTATATTATTATAATCATATATATAATTATATGGTAATTTATAAATATCCACAAGTGTACGTATACGCTTTCTACTTTACGTACTTTTCACGGTCATAAAAATAGAAGCGTGCTTCATCAAGCTCCACGCTCTCATTGATCATCGGAATCGTTCGCTTATTCAAAATGGCGTACACCCCCACTACGTCGTGTGAGTGATGTTCTATCGAGCACAGTGACACACTTCAAACGACAATTTCAATCGAAGCCAAATTAACAAAGAGGCTCTCTATGAATAAGAAACCTAACATACTATTCGCTATTCTACAACAGCAATCTATACCGACTAAAGGAACGACTAAATCAGATATGTAATTCACCATCTTTGTGTACAACTTTGTCACGAATTAAGAAAACCAATTAACTTTGTACCGCATAAAGCATCGTTAAGAAAGAAATTTCGAAAAATAAGACAGAAATGTAAAATGATACAACTTAAAGCGAGAGCATCAGAAACGCATAAAAATCATACGTATTGCTTAATTCACCCCTCGTTACACGCTATTAGTTGGAAAATTACTTGGAAAGAATAGATTCGAACGAGGATACAGAATGATCGAACGAATATTATTCGAGGACAAGGACGAGGTTAGCGAAGAAGATGAAGTCGAAGGCGAGGGCGAAGAGGACGGAGGTTGCCCGAGCACCGTCTACGCGTACGCGTGGGTGTATTGCACGCGTGCAAATAGTCGCACGCATAATGCAAGCCGCTTGTGTGGGCCAGCCGCCTCGGTATGCCTCGCATTTACAATTCAATTTATATATCAGCGGTAAGATGGTGGCCGCGAATAAATCCTCGCCGGGGCGAAATATTCCGACGCATTTTCCTGCGTGCGTCTCCTCGACGCGGCATGGCGTCGCTTTTCTAAAATGGCAGACGCTTTGAAAGTGACGTGCATTCGCTAAGAATCGACGCTGCACGCGATAGAAAGCGATTGTGGTATTTGTATCGTCTCTGTCTTTGCGCTCTTCTCATTTTTGTTTCGATGAAAATTAAAATTTAACAAATATTTCGTAAAAATGAAAATGATTTCTTTTCTCGTGCGATTAATTTTCATGCTTTTGATACATTCGATATATCTATTTCTCATAATAAAAAGATTAAATTTAATTAACGCGAGGATAAATAACTTTGAAAATATTGGATAGTGGAATAAGATTTATTTTTTATAATTTACTCTTACTATACCTTTTTTTACGGTTTTTAATCAAGTAAATGAAATTGTCTTTCGCGCCGTACCTTTGAAGAATGAAATACAGAAAACTTTCGTAAGCATATAAAAGAACATTCGCATGATCATAGCAGGTTTAAATAATTCCTTGAATAAAACATGAGGTGTATTCATTTTCCTGAGTCATTGCATTCATATGTTAATCCGGAGGTCATAAATAAGAAATAATTTTCTTCTAAAAATATTTTTAATCCAGAAGTTCCTCACAATATATTATTATATTTATAGAAAAAGAAAAATCATCAAAAATAAATCTTATTATACCACTCGACATATTTCCCAGTCTTCGTTCAAACAAAAATTAACTCGTTCTAATATTATAACTTATTTTGCGAAATTTATAAATTTGGATAAAAAGCATCGAAAGTTTCTAGGTTTTTGCTCAAACCACATATATTTTGAGCCACAGCGCGAACGAAGAATCAAACAATTGTATTCGCATCAGTGCCTAATATTATAAACGCTAAACATTTCAGAAATGTAAATTAATCTTATATTGTAAGTTTTTTATTCAATACCTTTGTTGTTTTGTCACAAATTAACAAAGCTTAACCTGGGGTACAACATTATTTTTTCCAGTGTTGATCAGTTCACAATTTTGATGTTAACAAACATATACAGCAACAAGGGATAAGCTAAGTCTGTAACTAGAATATTTAATTTATTCGACTGCAAAAAGCCAAGCGAGTTGCACGATATACAAGATACTTATTTACACGGAATCATGGAAAGTGTCTTAAAACATAGGCGACGTTAACGTAAGTTATGGTTACGACTTTAAAATGAGGCTCGTTTCCTTGTTACGGCTATGATTTATAATTTTCTAACTATCATTCTCTGGTTCTTCAACGATCGCAGTAAATTGTCCGTCCTCGTTACTCTAACTACATTTTTTACGTCGTTACGCTGTTATTTTTAATGTGTAAAACCGCGACAAGGTAGGCTATGAATAACATTGAACTAAAGTATCTTCACTGGCATAAAAATATCGCAAAGTAAGATATTCTACTCGAAAGGTGTCGTCAAAAGTAAAATGTAAATTATAGCGAAACATTACACTTTCGTATACTTTCTCTCTGCTAGAAATTTAAACAATTGGAGATCGAATGTAGCGAATATTAAAAGAAAGAAATTCCGAAAATAATACTTCCAACTATTTTGCACGCCACTTAATTCGTTTGTAATCATATTTCAATACAAGTATGATATTACCAACATTATGTTAACGATAAAAGTCGCGATACCTGTATCCCGAAGTATCTTAACAAGTGGCTTCCATTGGAATATCTCATATTAATAACTCGAAACTACAATTACGCCAGCGTAAGCAACCATTACCTTCGTGAAAAAATTCTCGTTAATAACGTACCGGATCTGTTGGTAGGAATTCCATTTTCTCGATTGCCGGCCGAAAGATCAGAAAACGCGTACGCGTACACCAAAGTAACTTCCAATAAATATTAATCACGCTATTAGAAGCCTGATCGATTCCGGGGAGAATCGAATCATCCGCGTTCAAGACGATCGTCAAAGCGATTCCAAAGGAACGATCGCGTCTCACCTTTCGTTTGGCGAGTATATTACCCGATGAGCGATCGATCGGATCGAGCGATCGTAGAAACGTTTCATGGATCCGTTTTCTCACGCAGATAAAATCTAGTGGCGCGATGCTCTCGGTATGGGCGATGGGTAGCCGAGCAAATGCGCACGTACACCGTGTCGCAATTATTACTTGAAATAAGTTAATTAATAATTGATTCCATGGGCTCACCTGACGGTTTCAATGATCAAAAATTAATAATAGACTGCTTAGGCAAAAGTCAGTAGCAGCAGAACTCACTGCGTGGAATTACAATCGTGTCGATCGCTCACAGAAAAGTGTACAACGATCGTTGGGTCGATTTTTATTATGTTCACTTTTCAGTCATACAGTGGTTCATGAAAGTATTCGAACGCTTATGGAAACCTTTTACGAGTATGTCATGTGCGTTATTCGAATCATTTTGAAATTTCATCTATACTTTAACGAAATTCGACTATCACGATTATGTTGGTAGAGTTTGAATCAAATGCGGAAATGCACACGGAAGTTACAAGATATTCGATGCAACTACATATTTCGCAGAGACCACAAAAGTATTTAAAGAGCCAATTAGCGTTACATCAATAAGTCTGCAATATTCAGTGAAACCATCCTTAACACTTATATGTTTAAAATGATTACCCATACTGTATGCTAATTTTTTACTAATTATATATTTGCAAGAAATATTTTGTAACTTCTGTGTAAGCTCTCAGATTGATTTCAAATTTGACCTATCATAACAGATGTGCTTCAGTGACAATAAAATTTTTTAATGTTTTATATAACACATACACACCATAGGAAGATCTTTCACTGTATATTATATAGACATGAAAAAAGTAATTTTAAAGCAGAAAGAAAATTTCGAGGAAAGGAGTTGATGTAAGAATTAAAAACATTTCAATTCTTTGCCGTATATTTTTAGTCAAAGGATGCGATAATGTTGCGAATAATCTGTATTAATAGTCTGTAAATTTCGGGTACGGGTTAAACAACCTTTTAATCTCTTGATTTGCCAATTAAGCCAAAGTATTTGCAATATTGCAGCGTGTTAAATGGTAATACTCGGTGGTTGGTCTTTATAATATGCACACCAATGTGGTACGATAATGGCGTCATATAAAAGGAGTTATAACTCGTTTACTCGCGGTATGAAGTATAATATACGACCTCTAACAAACATTATGTATTAATATCTAATATATGAAACTCCCTAGCAAGGTAAATTATTTGCCTAAAGTCATTCTTTATCACGACTAGCTATGCCAGCTGGTAAAATAAGAAATTACGTGACGTAACATATTAGTTTTCCTAAGATTTTACGAAACTTTCCTCTATCGATGTTCCCTATCTAAATGAACGCTTTCTCTTTATTTCATGTTTCGAACATATCCCACCGATCGCATTGTAACTTTAGGTTTAAGATTTAATTTTTATTGGTTTTTCCTTTTCTATATCGAAAGAATAGATATTTGAAACAAATCTTTTTTTTTTTGACATTTTAATAACTGCAAGCAATTGCTTGGTCGATTGCTATGCTTGTTATCGTTTATTACATATAACAATACGATGCTATATTCTTTATGATCTGTACTAAGTCGCATAAATAGAGATGTAAGTTTTATTTATAATGTGGGGAACTGGTATATAGGAGGTTTGATCGTGAGCTTTAATGGACGAGATTGCTCGTTGTTGAAACCGTAGAGTATATTAAAAATAATAATTTAGTATACAAACTATACTCCCTGAGTCGCTCGTACAGAGTAAAAATCGCAAAGTCGAATTGCCAATGGATACTTGAGAAAATGCTCGCTAGATACTCGTCGATGACTCGGTAGAAACTCGTATAATGACTCGTATAATAATTCCAACAATAACTCGAATAATAACTGAACTGCTCGCGATCGCGTCCGTTTACCGGTCGGGAGAAGGCCGGAAAATTCGGATTTGTCTTTGATCGACGGCTGCACGTAGCGGCAACATTGTTTTGCCCGGAGTTTATTCGTCGTTACATTTCGTGCGTCAAGGCGGTGTCAATGTCCCGAGGCAAAACAACAACATGAATCGTTCTCGATTCATCTGGTCCTATGACTCATGTGCCGCTACAATAAAAATACCTTAAGAATTTGTAAAAAGTGACAAAGGAAAAAAATAACCATACGATATAGCATTGTCGAGTTGCAGATTGCAAGTTGATATATTTCTGTTAAAAATTTCAGAGCAATTTCAATTTTATGACGATAGGTGTATAAAGTAGGAAATTTCACATTTCGGAAAGTAGAAATGCTGTCAGAGAGGACAGTGGCGAGAATATGCACAATTTCAGGTGACTCATATAGCACATAATAAAAGAATATTATAAACGTCAAATTTTGTAAAATTATTTAAATTTATAGTGATATAAGTGTATTTTTTATATAATGATTTTCTAATATAGCGATTAGTATACTGAATTCTTCGTGAATACAGTAATTCTATCAGGCAACTCTTTCTACTTATGAATCACTCAAACTCGTTGAACATACGTATAACATACGTATAGATGATCTGAAAATATTCATAATCTATACGACTTGGCACTTGTGACTAAAACAGAAAATATTATTGCGTATTGGTGATTAGAACACGTTGTTAAATTTTTCTCGCATTTAACTTGTAACGTGCACATGTATATCTATATATACGTATATGCAGAAATACATATAGTATCGCGTATGCCATTTTTCACTTCCAACGGCATCTACACGTGTACGATATAAACGTTACAATCGTAAAACGACGAAACAAATCTCGAAAAGAAACCCAAGCTCCATCTTGCTTACACCTGTACGATAAATTTGCACATCCCCACGTCGTTGCATCAATGTGTGTCCGAAACGAGGTCCGAAACAATACAGGCGCGCATGATCAAACACGTCCCACGTAATAATCACAATGTCCGTCGAGACTGTCCGATCGAAGCGAGCGGCTCTTTCTGGTTGTCCGCTCCCTTTTCGTCCCGAACGTCCAGTGGTTACCGACATTCAAATCTGTCGGAAGCATTTAACGACTGTCCGTTCAGCTTATTCAAGTAGCTGGACGCCACAAGTGTTTCAACGGAGGCACCTACTCATCCACTGCGATTTTATGTACACCACGATCTAACGAGTGTGCCGGAAGTCCGCGGACCACGGACTACGCCACTTCTTCGAAGGTGAAATACCAGTGCACGCGTATAATGCATGTGCACACACGTATACATATATACATATACATATAGATATACTTGTACATGTACGAGCAGAAGGAAAATATGGAGGAACGAAGGAAAAAGGTTGAAATCTCGACCAGCGCAACGCTGAGATTCGCACCCTTGGATCCCTAAATTACAACTGCTTCTAGCACGTGAACCGCTCATTACTATAATACATTAATTACAGTCTGTATACATTGCACCGTACTCGAATCGAGCGTTCCTTCGTTCTTCCACAGAACGTCTTCAAGCTTTTCCTGCTGCCCGATGCCATATAGCGTCATTAAGTTTTAGAGGCTGCTTCCATGGTATTTAACGCGTAATGATAGTAAGCAGCATCATAATTGTTAATTTCCGGAATGTCTGAGGGAGCGCCCCGGGCTTTCGATAAACCATCTCTGCCCATCTCTTTCTTTCCTTCTGTTTTTCCCTTTTCTTTCTGTTTCTCTTTCTCCCTGGTTCCCGGGCGTTAGCCGGTCGAGTATAATGCTCGATCCGACAGATAAAACTCAGGTGAGGAATAAGTGAGTTCCTCGCTCGGCTGGAGATTTGATTTGGATAACGGCTGGATTTATGCGAAGGCTCGAGGGACTGTCGTTCGCGGCATTTTTTAGTCAGACCGAAAGCTAAGTTGCGCTACAACCTCGCGAGCTTACGTAGCCACGATCGAGGATCGTTAACGTTAGATACATCCTTCTCGCTGAATCATTCGGATATAGTAGCAGCTTCGGCCAGAAAACAATCATAATACCAAGGTTTCTTATCGAAATGCGTACAATTTCCAATGAAAAGTCAGCTTGAAATTTATCAACTTGAAAGAAGCGAAAGATATAAAAATTTTCCAACATCAAACTGACATGTGAATATTTGAATAACGAAAGAAACGTCTGAAATTTTCGTTCACGAAGCTTGTTTCGTGAGATGTATAGAAATGATACGGTTCATTTAGGGGTAGAATTGTTAACAAAGTGCGCATTCACGAGAAAAATTTCAGCGAATTCCAGGATGAGATATCCAAGACAGAAGCAGATGAAACGGCGAAATGAATTTACCCGGAGGCCTTGGTCATTTGCCAAAGAGTAATTTCCGGTACATGCGCCACAACCTGACCGCCATTGGATTTTAACGATTCTCAATTAGTCTCGTTGCCTCGCAACTAATTACGAATGAGCCGTGACTCGACACAGTAAATGTGAATCTATTGCTCGATAAACGTGGCTAGCCTGGTAGCATGACAATCGTACAAAGCATAAAACGCCTAAGCTTGATTCATGATTGGAGTTTACAGCAGAGGTTGCGCGCGTCTTTTTCCTCTTTCCGATCTGTATCTTCTACGCGCGTACACATATCACGCGTATGCGCGTTTAATCCACGATAGTCACGTTTTGCGATTAAACTAATCACGATCAGGAATCTCCGACGTGATGAAAAATGGGAATTAAACATCGAGCAGAGATTCCATTACGAAGAAAATTGAGAATTCGTCCAGCGAAATTCGAAACAACAATCTTGTTTTACGTTCGAGCTTCGTAATCATACCTCGTGTTGCAATTTCTTCTTCTGAATGATGTTCAACGTTGCAGCAAGAAACTTTAGAGATGAAAGAAATCGAGATGAACAAGCGCAGCAAGTTCAAACAGCATTAAGAAGATCGAACGAAATGCAAAGCAAGTGTCGATGAGACTTACGGCATTAAGAAAGGGAGACTCGTAAAAGATCGTAAGTGTTCTCCGACAAAAGGCGCAAACGCTCGAGCTGTCGAAATTCCCACATAAAAGATCCTATGGTTTTTTACTAATGCGCCGTGTGCACACATCGAAATATTATTTTCTACGATTTCAGTTACTCACGCTGTCTTTTCTACCATGTTGCGACAAAGAAAGTATCGAGCCTAGCTCAAATATACCAAGGGTTGCACACGTTCAGAAACCCGATTAGAATTCAGCTGATGGTGGGGGTTACTACTTGTCTGAATCTCGTTAATAAGCTAGTCAGGATGTTTTCCCCTCGTGTAACGAGTTTGCTCTACCTTCGTGGATCCCGTTTTCGCTATGGCGTCTAGCACGGCACCTTAGCTCGCACGATGTTCATTTGCCATGTGCTTACTGTCCAACTCGACCACTTAAATCACCCCGTATTCCTACTTACTTCTCGATTGTTGCGTCCGGAGAAGGAGAAGGGTGCAAGAAAAGGTGGTTGATCCGAGGAATGTCTCGTACAACGAGCACGTTTAATACGATCTCTAGCAGCACCCTTTCTTCCTACCTGTACCTGAATCGATCTCATTCTGTACGGATTGCGTCATTTTCGCGTAAACCGAATTGTTCCCCCTCTCTGAGACGAATCTCGATTATAAGACAGACTACTAAAATAAAAGTAAAATACATAATGTAGTTTTTACGAGGAAAGCAATCCCCGGCTTGGTTACTTTTATTCTCCTTTCAGCGCGATCTATCGATACGGACGCGGTGCACCACGATCCATGACGAAAGCGAAGCAACGAAACACCAGGCGGCAATGGAATCCGAGCAATCGCGAAAGATCTAATTAACCAGCTCGATAATAGTCGCGAGATATGCGCCGATGAAGTGCACGGGTGCACGGCTCGAGACGTTCTTATCGAGCACGAGTAACAATAAATAACAGCTCGAGAGCGGTGAGATTAAACCGAGCTCTCGGATTAATTGCCCGACGAAGTGGCAATGCACGATCTAGCCGAGTAGTTGCAACAGCGAGGAAAGTGTCAATGACAGGGCACAGAGCTAGCTCTGAAAACACGTTCGAGAGAGATCGTTGCTCGACTGGTAACGAAAAGAACCGATTATTAATTCGACGATCGCTGGATCGACCGGTATATACGAGCCACGAATCCCACGAGGTGCTAAATGGTCCACGAACACAGATTGCGCAAATGGTAATTCCCAAGTCGAGATACGCTTTCAGCGTAACGAAGGAAACGCCCCCCGAAATCTACCATTATCTGTCTCTTGCACACCATATATGCACTATTCACTATTCGTAACGAATCGAATCGTACGTATCTCTGTAATCTGTTTAGAGGACAAGATCCTTCCGAGCGCTTGCACCGTGGAACACGGTGCTCGTACTTTTCGCAAAAAATTAGCCGGCACACAAAATGGGTTAGGGTGAATTATAATAGGTCCGTTCTTGCTGAACACGCGAATTTCCGTTAGCTCGTATAAATATCAGCTAGTACCTACGTGAACTCGTTTTAGACAAGTTGTCGAATCGTTGTATCTGTAAATCGTACGAACATAGACAGCACTGTGAATAACGCTTTTGCCGTGTTATAAGACAGACACGCTGGTGGTCGGTCAGTTATTACTTATAGCGTATAATGTAATAAATAATCGCGCTGGCAGCCAACTGGTGACATTATAATTACGCGGCATTTCGATGATATATACGCGCGGAAGAAAGGAATTGCTCGCGAAACTGACTCGACGTTAATTTACATTTGTTCGAATATAGGCCTGTGCTCGTACTTTCAGTCAGATTGCGGTGCATCGAGGTTAAATCGGTAGATTACACTACCGTACTCGCTAATACCGTGGGGCAGATGCAAATGGTAGAATAACGTCTGTCGGTTTGCTCTTTCGTTGTGTAATAGAATTTCGTAGCATTCGGTCGATTCCTCGTTTTATTAGAAGCACGCGATTCTTAGATTTCCTTCGTCGAAAACAACTTCAATTGGATTAACTTCTGACATTGTACGACATAATTTATTCTCTAAAATATTTGCTGACCTTTTTGAATAACTTACACTATTTCATTCCAATATTCATTTGCATCATCGTCACGGAGGATCTCAGTTGGACCATTTCCTGATGTTCTATGATATACAGTCGCTACGGAAAGTATTTGCATACTGTTATATTCGCTGGAGGATTAAAGTAGCGATCAATTAGGTCCAAATATATCAAACTTCGTATCATTTAGTTTCATACGAGTACAAAAATGAGATGCTACGAAAACGAAATATAAAGCTTGATGAGAAAACGCTTTATTGGAAAATAAGGATACGTGCCAATGCATTTTGCAATGACTGTATTTTGTGAAATGTTTCCTGCCGTTTTCAAACGATTTTTTGAATCGAAAATATTCATATACATAGGCTAAATATTAAAATGCAAAATTGAGATCGCACGTAGCTGTGATCCTGTTGTAATTGTTGACTTTGCGTGTTTGAATCGCGTTTGAATCTTCTAACATAAGAAATTTGTTAGCGACAGAAAAGTACAATAAGACCTATTGAAACGACCGAAAAGAACACATTAGGTTAAAAATGCAAACTTGAAACGACTTGTAAGAAGCGCCGACGTTCTACCATAATGGTTAAAGAACACTAACATATGTATATCGTTTACGATCTCCAACGACTACAGAGAAATTATTCACCACTAAACTGCTTAATACTTTTCGTTACAGAGGAACGCTGACAAATACAAGGAGGGTAACAATACAAATACGATGAAACGACGAGCTCCGACTCCACCAGTCCAGTTTTGGGCGTTGCGCCGTGCAAAGGGACCAGTAAAAGCTGAGGGTGATTTGGGCCTTAGTGGTCCTGTGGTGGCTGTGTATGAATCCTACTGGCCTGCTAAGTCCCAAGTAATCCTCAGCGCGCGCAGCAATAAACGAGTGCATAACCGTGCAGTTTCGACGATGAATCGTCAGCTTATTTTTACCAAATAAAGTAACATCGCGTCGTGTCGAACATAGAGTTTCGAGATCGTTAAACTAATTGCACGTGAACTCGCGCCGCGGGTGGCTTTTTATTGCCTCATCGGCGAAAACAGACAAGATTTCGTGGCAAGCACATTTTTATTCCGTTGACCCTTTTTTCTTTGTGAAACTATAACCGTCCAAGAACGTGACTCGTTAAGTTTGGTGATTTACGTCCTTTAAATCGGCCCATTAATGTTTAATGGAATACCACGAGAGAAGGACTCGCAAAGGTATGGCGTATCGATTTACATGCAAGCTTTTAACGTAGTTAATGAAAATCGATTTAAGAAAGTGTTGACCGGGAACGGAGGACGGTGCACAATGGCCTTATTCATCACGGCGAAGCTGTCAAGATCGATGCAGCGTAAAGTAGAAAAAAAAAGAAGTAATCGACGGTTGATTTAATCATCGTGATACGGCGGGCGTTTGGGATACCTAACATAGCGTCGATGCGTGTTACAGAAGCTTGGAATTTTAAGTGGCTCCCGGGAGGCGTCACGACACGACCAACGTGTGAGTAAGTTAATTACAAGTCTGTCATATTCCTTACATATTTATCGTCTTTCTAATAACATTAATATCGGCCGGTTGCTGTACCGGTAGATTATTCTAGATCGGTATCGGTTCGTAATAATTCGCAGCGAACCTTGGCTGGCGACGTTCGCGGAAAAAGCGACAGCGATCTGAACACGAACCGCCTGAAATTATTGCAATACACGGTGTTAACGATTATTAAGCGGAAAACCGAGACAGCATAAGGCGTGAAATCATCGGAGCTAGCGGTATCCGAGTATTAAATACTTCCTGACGAGCCGATGATCGTTTATTATCGCAAGCGAACATTTCCTTCGCGGAATATCTTTTGTATCCAAAAGGCAAATTGGCCTGCTCGAAAATTTATTTGACGCTGCTTACCTTTCTTCGTGTAGCATGAGATCGGTCGAGAGGATTCTTAAGTGCTCTAGTTAGTCGGTAACCACCCGCTATGCGACCGATGTTCGAGCATATGCTGTATCGCTCGAGTAAGCTGCTCTTCGCGAACCGGGTACTATTCTTGTTGCCGATCCGAACGATGCTATGCAGAAGGACTTTTTCAGGTCCCGCTGACGACCATGTAACAAGCATTGTGTTTTAACGGGCATACAAATTTAATCGTCCTCCCGCGGCCGGGATACGAAAGCCGAATACCGAGTTCGATGCAAAGCAAGCGTCGCGTCGGTTCTTCGTGTTCGACAAATTGTTACTAAAAGCCGTTCGAACGGGATGATCGTAAAACACTCGCGGAATATATTGGAGACCGGAGAGATCGAGTGGAAATGAATGCAAACGAACGTGGGATAGAGTGGCGATGAAAAGGGGTATCGGAGCTTGTTCGCGAAACGAACGAACAGGACGTGGGAAAGAAGAACTAAAATTGGCGAGGAAAAGAGTGAATTCTCGCGTGGCTTTTAAGGCTACCCGTAGGTGAAAACAGTTTGAGCTTGTTTTAATTTATTTATCAAAACTTAGTCGTGTTTCTCGAATGCATTAACACTGATACTTGTAGATTTATCTAACTTTTGAAAAATTTCCAAATGTTACAAATTCTTCTTTTATAGATGTGTGTCTTTAAATTTATCGTCACTGATTATTAACTGGTCATATTAAAATTGCATTTCAGTAAAAATGTACTGTATACTTACTGTTACAGTTTGAGATCTACATCGCGATTTCGTAAATTTGTAAATCGGTGCAGGGAATCGATCATCCAGCTTTAATATATTCATACATATTGGATGTATAATAAAAAATTTACGTTTCTTTCTAAGTACAGATTGAACTTATCGAATAGCTATCTATTCAAAGAAAATAATATTACAAACATTATAAAGATAACCGACCTTGATCAAGCGAAAACTACTGATTCTTATCAATTGATCGAGATTCTTATGCGAATTTTTTAAGAATTTTAAATAGTAATGCAAATAACGTTGCATTTCGATCCTATAAAAATACATGATTAATCATAACCAATCATAAATAACTAAAACGTAAATGTGATATGTTACATCTAAGATACTTTAGTACGTTACCAAACAAATTGTATAAATGTGACGATATTTTCAAAAAAATGCTCAACTTTAATGTTTAAATATCTTTTAACAAAAATATATGCAAATATATGCATCCTCAAGCTATTATTAAATTCACTACAAAATATGATTAACTTCAACGATTCTTCGACAGCACATTGTGATCGTAACACAAAGCTATCAAGAGATTTAACTACCTAATAAAAACAAGATTCTCGTTCTCCGTGGAATCTCAATGATCGTCTTAAATCAAATTCAGACAGGGTCAAACGGTAGAATTTCTAATCAGTGAACTAAGTAAAATTCCAACCGGATTTTACTACAAATAACGAATATTCCGTATCTGGTCGTAATACCAGAGACGTATGAAATCGAGCTATAATGATTACAATTGTTATGCTGCCTCGAGTATTCCCCTTTTCGCTTATCGAAACGCATAGCTTGCGTTATACAGCAACGAATACGAATTTATTAACATCTGGCAGAGATACGACCTTATTTAAATGCACGCGCGCATTTATGCACCGCGTAGAAATATACGAGGACGAAGATCCATTCTCGCACCTTCTTCTTCTTCTTCTTCGTTCTTCTTGTCCTCGACCTGCACCGAGTGCACACGCCCAACCGTCGACCAAGTCTCTCGACTACCGCGTAAGAAACCTAAGCTAATATGAAACTAATATCTGTAGACGCCTAAGGAGATGTAATGGGGAATTACACGAATATTACAGAGGAAAAATATGATAAGTACAATTTTGTTGAATCTCTGATATTAATATTATTCAATGGTTGGTAGGGTATAACGTAATATAGTTAAAAAAAGGAATAATCTATTAGGGTGTAAAGATATACAGTGGCTATAAAAGTATTTGTACATCGCCATTGTATTTATGATAGCATTTACATATTAATTAATTTGATCCAAGTATATTACATATCATGTAATGGGGTTTTCATGGTATCAAATAAAGATGATATCTACTATGAAAATGAAATGTAAAATCTGATAAAAAAAAAAAGACCACTGAAAAACGGGAATATGTGCAAATGCTTTTTGTGGTCACTGTAAGCCTCTTAACAACAGATGAAAAATTCATGTGAAGAAAACTAATGGCATACCCTATATCTAAAACATGATAACAGATACTTTTAAAGTCGATATGATTTCATGTGAATTGAAATCAATCAATATCCTTAAGATTTTCTATATTTACATTCGTATAGTTCAGATAGATTGCATAGGAAACGTAGTAAATAAGTGATGCTTCTAATTACTAATTGTCATCATTAATTTGCTCACCTTAGTACGATTCTTATACCGATATTACAAATCAACCAAAGCACCCGGATATTTATAGACATAGCCATGTACAAAACTTAAAAATACACGGCTGATTTACATAAAGTGGATGTGTTAAAAATTAAACGACATTAAAACGCGTAATTTACATACGCCGAAGTGTAAAGAAAAATGTTAATCACATAAATGGTGCGTCTGCGTTTTAGAGACTCGTCGACGTTAAAACGAGTAATAACGTAGCAACCTCCAAAGGGTACTAAACCAACTCCTTTCCTAGCAACGAATCGATGAAACTCCGCGTACGTATACGTAACACAATGAAAGTCAACTATTATTGCGGTGTCTACCGAAAAAATTTCCGTAACATGCCTATTATAGCAAGGACCTTAATAGCCCATGGAAGTCTGAGCGTAATTCCATAAAGGAGCCGACCTCGTAAAACTGCGAAAAATTTCTAGCTGTTAATACAGAATTATTGCCAACTCTATAATAACACGTAGCGCGGTTGGCAGGATGTGAATTTCAAACAGAGTCCACAAGAACTTCATCTGTATGCGGAGATACAGCATCTTTTTCTACGCGGTCTGCCTTTAACCAAGATATATGATACGATGGTAACGACGTTTGCAAATCATACTGCTTGTAAAATAACAACCGAGGAAATGGATAATAAAGAAACAGCTAGTACGAAAGTTTCGAGTGCTCTTCGGTGGAAAAAAGCACCTTACGAAAACTTCGAAGGTCGTTCAGAGAAATATACGTGACGAAAATGAAACACTGTAGTGGTGTCATTTAGAAGTATATATATATATATATATATATGTATATATTTCGACATCCTGCAAATTCACAATGTGTCAATGAAAAGTTACGGGGCGCCACGGCGCTTTCAACTGCTATTATACATTTTCGAGATAAGATGTTAATTTTACAGGTCGACAATACGAGAAGGTATGCCGATATCGTCCTACCGTCTGGATTATTCTCTTCGACCAAACCGCTATTGTTTAACGGAAACGTATATCTCCACTGTCACCGTCAGTCTTAGAAAGAACACTACTTCGGCGGTTTTTGCGATGAAAAACTACGAACGAAGATATGCAGGGAACAGGATCGACTGTGCGTAATAAAATTGGCTAAGGTATGAATAAAGGAACACGTGAGTGATTACAATGATTGATTTTAATTGATTTTACGAAGCGTCGTGAACGCAAATTTCGTAGTATTGTCCTGGGAAAATTTGAAGCAAAAGGTCTATGGGTTGGCAACTAAGTGATTGCGGATTTGGTCAATACCACCTAATGACAAAACCCAATATTTGTGGAAAATACTAAAGAAGAAGATGAAGTATTCAATTAGAAAAGAAATTTGTTTTATCCTAATAATGCATAATCGCAGGAAAATAATATTTGATAAATCTGCATGCTAATTGTGAATTATTGCCCTATCTGTCTCTAGATTTACTTTTATGTATCTCGAGCAATATAAAGCGTTTTAGCGCAGTAGATGTAGCTGCACATGAGTCGACGGAAGATTTGAATCGGGAGAGACTCATATTATTGTGCCTTGGAATACTAACATTGTTTTGGTTTTCTAGGTTCAAAAGTAAACGAGCTGCGGACAAAATATTATTGCCGTTATTTGTAATCGCCAACCGGAGTTACATTTGAATCTTTTATAATAACAATCGCAGTTATATATAGACGAACGTGCTGTCTAAGACAGTTCAATAGTAGAGTAATTAACGAGTAGAGGAGTTGAATTGTTTCGAGCGAGCGACGATTGCGATCAGTTTACGCTATTTCTGTACTTGTACTCACAGTGCTTTTAATATATCGACTATTACAATTTTACCACTCGTCTCTTTATTAAACGAATCGACACGGTTAATAGCCACCTCGAATTGGATTTAAAGAAACCGAATTTTAATAATATTTTATATAACCAAGTATTTTGCACAGAAATCGTACAAGTCTTCCAAGAGAAAAATTGAAAAGCTACTGAAAACTGCTAATGATATGTTATTGGCTACAAAATGTGATTAATAGACACAAAGTTCCACTTTGCAGCGCTTTAAAATTGCATATCTACATGTATAGAAGTACGAAATTACTTGTGATGGTGATTTGATATTTATCCCACGCAAGAAAACTGAAATATTAAAAATTGTTCGAACTTATCACAACTTGACTGGTTACGACAAGCCCAAGGACTCGAGAAATGAGATATATAATAAGAAAATGTTGACTTTCATCTGACATAATTAATTTTAACAATCCAAGAGCAGAACTTCACGCCTATTTACCACTTGTACATTTCAACGTTTCCCTAACAGTCAGTCATGCAAGTTATCTTTCTACGAACGATTGATTACTTGTCAGACTGATCGACAGAGCAGAATGTGACAAGTCGAAACTGTCCCACGCCGAGCGTGCAACTCCTACCCTGGTCGAAAAGAAACTCTCGTCCGGATAGAAACGGTATTACGTAGGGGAACGAAGTCGTATCATTGTACGATGCAGTGCTGCCGGGCACAGTAAATCTCATGGTCTATAGAACTCGAAGAAATCATTACAGTGCAGTGGGACGCAGTATATTGCTGTTAATATAGCGCAGCACGCTCTTTTAAGCTTCGCTCCGTGCAGAGAGATATATACAGGGTGATCTCGTAGCGAGCTTAGAACTTGGCCAATAGAAGTTGAAAGGCTTCTATACCAGAGGCCCGTGGAAATGGAAATTGAATGTGATTTGTTGAAGATATTGCTTTTGTAACGAATCGTGCGTCTGATATTGAACTTTTAATCGATTTGGTTCTAAATTAGTTTGAAACTGGTAATCGCTAAATTGTAATAATGTACAGAAATATATTCACTTAATAATAATTGATACTGCGGTAAGTAAACGATATCGTTGTGTATATTGTGATGGTTTATTATTATTTATTATTTTTGATATATTGCGTGATTTAAAAGAAGATCAAATAATTTAATTAACTTCTTACTTTAAGTTGCAAGAAGAAAATATTCTGCGTGATGATATTCAAGATAAATTAAATGATTAGTCAGTAACATATAAAAATAATAAAAATGTGAATAAATAATGCAACCAACGTAACACGACAAATTATAGTAATATGTTTATATACAAACAACTAATATATTAAAAAGCGTTGATTATGTTTCCATTAGATTTAATTTCGATTGTTCGATCTTTTCTTTATATATTTACTTTATTGCTTTATTCAACGTAAGTTTGTGAAGAATTGGGCTGATATTAGAAAATTTTTTAACACACTGTAGAAACATAAATAATATAGAAATTAATATGAAAGCTGAAAACTTCATCTCGAATATTTAATAAAAATTCGAAGGATACTGCTATAATCGTGATAATATCTAATCCAGAATTTCTTTGCAATAAAGTTACGTATCTATGATACGTGATACTTTCTGAAGCAAAAGGTGGTAGGAGAATGTCGATCGATTCAAGATACAGTCAGTATACAAAACACAAAGAAAGAAGGACTGTAAAGTGCGAAGATTCTCGCAAATGCCCGAGGTGTCGACGAAGAGAGAAGCGTAAAATCGCAATAAATCAATGTTAATGGCGCTATAGCTAGATGCTGCGAATCAGGCAACGAACAAAACATCCCGTCGTAACCGAGGATCTTCCGCGCTATCGATGCATCAATAATATTTAGTGCCGGAAGTAAATATCGCAAAGAATATCATGGAACGCCTCTATTCAGCATATCGTGTTCAATATTCGTTAAAAGTATCATGTCTCGCGAGAAGACTTTAAAGCCTCGAATATTTTATGTTGAAAAACTTTGTTTTTTAATTCTTCGCATGGGATATTTCATCGTATTTTAAGTACGATTTTCAGTGCCTTGGAACATCTACAATATTTTTAATAGACCAATGTAGTAATAAAAACTGCACAAAAATGGAATTTACTAGATTCGATGCTGTGAAGAATGTTTTATATTTATTCAATTCTAAGTAGTGTAAAGTAGGAAACTTGGAAAAGCTTGTTAACCTTGTTGTTGCCTTGTCATTTAAAAGTAGATCATTAAAAAATTAAAACCGCTAAAAGATAATATGCATGTTTTGTTATATAAATTTGTGCTAAAGTTATTTTTCAAATATTAGTCACTTATTGAAACACAATTCGAAAACATATATTTCCCAGAAGAAGCGAGAAACTACTTTTGAACGTAATCAAACCAAATTTATAAAAAAAAAAAAAAAACGGGCTCGAATACTCTTTTTCTTTCGTTTTAGTTCTCGAGTCAGAACACAAATCGTAATGACAAGACACAATTGTAGGATATCGCACAATGCCACATAAATCAGCAAAAGCGACATAACTACTGTCCTCTATCGGCCATACTATGAAGATAAATGAATAAGATCTTCATAATTGGCCGAGGAGTGCCCCTGCGACATTTTTATAACGATAATTCGAAAATAGCGTTTTTCAATTTGTGTCAGTTTCCACGAAATGGCGCGATATGTATTTCCATGGTTTTCCAAGAGCTGCTTCGACGATTTGCTGTAAACCGCTCGTCTGCACAGAGCCTAACCCGGTAGAATACTGAAAGCCACTCGTGAGATTTCACATTTGAAGTTGCAACATTTCTACATGCTTACTTGATTTGACAGTAAATCACAGATGAATGTTAGTATCGATCTTTTATCTTTTACAGCTGCTATTACGATCGGCAGTAAATATTCTATTTTATTACTCGGAAATTTTATCACCTACCAAATAAAATAAAAATTTCTGTTTCCTACAATATTCGCACTCTAATAATGCTTTGTTTTACATGCAGTATCAATTCGACGTTGTATTGTTCTTACACAGCGATACGGTATGTCTTGTGAAAATAAAAATGCAATTTGATTTCAGATGTAGAAAACTGTACGAGATCGTTTTGGATTTCGTTGAGGCAGGGTTGGGGTTTCTATGCGGCATGTGCCTTGCTTTTACAAATGCAATGCCCTTCGAAATCCCAAAAATGTCCAACGCTTGTCTACGTTACGAGAATACAATCAAAACAGCAAACTGTTACTCCACATAGCTCTAGTTCAAAGTCCAAACTTGAATATGTTCGCCGAAGGTGCAATGGATATTTAATGTGCAACAAATATTAAATATCGCGTTCTGTGTTTGAAGCAAAGAATTACGCTAATTTCATTTCCAATAAAATATATTAGTTTCAACGATTGTACAATATATAAACAAGATGTAGTTATTTTTAGTATTTTAAAAACTGGATTTTTTAAAAATTTTTAAGTCAATCAATTACAGTTTCTTTATTCACGATACTCGTTAACTTATTTATTTAATGAACGATTAAAGTGTCAAATTGGATATTATATAGAAATTCCTATTGGTTATCACATTTTAAGATTGTTAAAATGAAGAACGTAAGTAAATAAAAAAATTATCCCAATTACCTTATTTGTAAATCTATATTAAAGATTAATCGTATATTTAATAAACAGTAATCATTTATATTAAAAAATAATTATACTAATTCATAGCAAAAAATTGATCATCTATTTTATATATTTGTACATAATATAATTCACGGAGTTAATTATTTTACATTCTAAAGTTTAATGTCATTTGGATACCCTAGATCCGGTAGAAAGTAGAATTAGGATAATCTTTGCAACGACTGAATCAAACATAACAGAAAAATATCAAAGATATGACTTACCGGTTTGAAGTCTAGCAATCGTACTCGCGGGAATCTAACCCAGCTTCTGCGTCGTGGAGTCGTATCGATATTTTCATTCTCTTGATCCCGATGGTTCCGAAAGTCCAGTAACATTCTTCGCATTTTGAACGATCGCGAATCTTTGTCCATATAGATTAGTTATACGCGTACACTTTCAAAAAAAAAAAAAAAAAAAAAAAAACGTGCACGAAATGATAGAAAACACGTACGACAATCACTATGAAAATCACTATAAATTCCCGAGAAAACTGTCTTACTGTCAAATAACTATTTATCTCGTACGAAACACAATGAACGAATCTTTCAATAAACTGTGATATACAATTCGGTAAACATTCGAAGAAGCAATTTCGCGATGACAAATCGAACTGATCAAGTGGTACCAACTGAAATTAGCCACAACTGAACACAAGCAACCTTGCAAATACGTACCGATTTTACAATTATTAATATTCTATCGTTCGATAGCGAATCACTATTTAAACTTGAGATACAAAACAACGTATCGCCAAATACTTAGATAATCGTTAGAGTTAAACAGAAATCTTGCTATGTCGTAAAATTTGTTCGAAAGCATGGAGAAAAATATCGCGTACCGAACCACGCGCAGACAACGTTCGACTGAATAGAATTTGACATTCGTGGACGTTACGTGTAAGGTCGTGCGTATTTGAAAATGTAAACATATATAACGTATTCGACGATCCATAAGAAATTACGATTATTTTCGACGTCTGTTTATACCTTCGTTTTATCTCGGAGTGAAATCAAATATCTCCTATAATAATAGAGGTTAAGAAATAATTTCTATAGAAAATCTTTATTCTATTTCTATATCGTAAGAGTTTACGTATGTATTTATATGAATTGTTACAAACTGTTTTTTAATTATGTGTTTTTTTTTATAAATTATTCTATAAGTAATAATTATGTATGTATGTAACTGTTAAATGTTCGAAAATAGGACTTGTCAATTAGAAAGATTACATTGATTTAATGTATTAATAAATTAATAAAAAAAATGTTAAAATCAAATATTAAATTTATTAATAGGAACATATTTGTAATAATTAACCTATTCCTAACACTTTGTTCCATCTTTTTCCATAAACCATTAATTTCTCAAAAAATCATTGAAGACTTAACTTTTTTTATAGGGTTCTGTAATAATCGAATGAATCGATAATTTTTACGTGCTAACAATAAACTTAACTAAGAAATAAAGTGGATGGAGTAATAATTTTCAATTACACATTCTCTTTAGTTTATCTGATGCTCGTAATAAAATAAAATTCTGTTATTATTCATTACTCATTAGCATTGACTTTTCTTGTAGATATCAATTTTACAATCTTTCTAATTGCTGATTGTAAATTTTAACTGGAAACTCAAAGCGCAAAATAAGAGAAGACATTAATTACGTGTATGACCTGATAATTTGCCTCCTGTGTCTAAGTCGATATTATTCCCATATTGTAAGTCGTAAAAGTACGCATCAACTTGAATCAGGAACGTAAGCAGTGAACGTGTTAAATGGTGTTTTATTGCTTCAACAGACTCTAAGAAGTGCTCGGTTTCAAATGCATGTAAATGTAATGAAATCTTTCAAATGCAAATCATGCGTAAACCTAAACGTTTATGAGGCTTGAATCTTTAATTTCTTATTAATATCTTAAAATTCTCGAATGATTCAGAATAGTATTGTAGGAGATGCAAACACGTTAAAGAACGTTAATTGAACAGGATACACACGCGAAGTTTGTTAGAAACTACTGATTTTTTAGTTGGTTAGTAACTCTATAAAAGTTGCATTAAATAGTATTATCTTAATGAACTACCAGTGATATTTCCCGCGCAAATGGGAACTAGTATATAAATATCAATTACTTCCATTTTTTAGTACAGGTTTGCGAAAGCATCGTGCAACATATGATATGTATTTCATGATACAATAAACATAGAAACATACATATTCGAATTTTTCTCAGATAACACGATATAAGTAAAATATCAAATTTTGTAAGTTTTAAAGAAACGAATACATATACTTCTTTGCAAGTGCTTTCTCCTAAAAACAAATAATCAAACGAGAAATACATAAATATCTACGGTATGTTATGAATTAGGCAATTAAATTCCAATATATATGAAAATTGACAGCTTCTAGAGAAAAACGACTTCCTTTAGAAAAAACACCGAGCGTTTTAATATATTGTAAAAGATACAATATTTTCGACGTATTTAGAGAACCGAGAGCTTGACCACTTAATACTTGTTAAATAGCTAAATATTTCAATATTTAAATAATGTAACGAATGAGCAAACGAATAGTAATAAAAAATTATAAGTATTATTATTAATAGATAATTTATATCAGAAGTATTGAAATTATCAAAGAGAAATTATAATCACTGATTATGAGTAGCGATGCTTATGAAAATATGGGGGGCTTTTCAAGAAATAAATAGCACGACAGAATATCGATTTTTAGCAAGTGCTTTATTGTATTAATCCATTTAGTGTTACATTTGATAATAGGCTATATGTAATCTGCTGTATGTATAGAAAAAATATTTCGTCAAATCGTATATTTATTCCAAAGTGTTTAACAATATAAAGCAGTTTCGACATGAAACTAGATACATACATATCTGCGTCAGGCTATTTGGCTACATTTTACAGATCATAATACGTGTATTTGTACTAATACATTGTGTTTAGTGAAAATATTTGATCTCATACGTATAAATATAAAATTCGACCAAAAATGCTAATTTACAGAACATAATGTTAATTTTCTGTTTATGTGTTATTACGATTCACTGTTTAATTTAGCGATTAAACGAAACGAGAGGATCAATCATGTACATTTTTAATCGTAAATGTTTAATGCTTTTAAGCGCGTAAAAAAAAAAAAAAATAGTGCCATGCAAAGTTCGAGTTATTATTGATATCATTATATTGATATTATGAACAAGAAATAAGATATAATAAAATATAGTCGAAATGTTTTAGGATTTTCCAACTTATTCACCGTCTCTCCACAGGACGATATGTTATAATCTGAGACTTGGCTCTTGTGAATAATGCTATTCCCAAGAGTCAGCCTCAGGGAATTTCTGCTTCGTTTTTCGTGCATCACCTACGTCCGTACGGTCCTTCCGCTTCCGGCGTCGTTTCCCTGTGCACATAACAAAAATCGGTTTATGCGCGACGACATAACCCTTCGAGTTTATTAGTTGGTACTAATACTTCATTTTTAATCGACTACTTCATAGGTGAATTTATATATTATTTCGACACATACACACAGAAAAAAAAGAGAAATAAAACATATCACTAACGTGTTGTAAATTAGAAAATTTTCTATTTCACACAGTCATTCTTTTGAAACATTACAATATCATCATTAATATGAGACATAACGAATGTGTTATAAAATATTCGAATGATTCGTAGATAACAGATTTTGTCTCGATACTACAGTTTTAATTCTACTAATCATTTCATTACAAAAAATAGAGATTACAAGATTGTACTTATTTTAGTTGTCAATTTATGGAACTAGATATTGCTATGATACAGCTGAAATATAAAATAATTTTGTAAAATCCGACAATAAAAGTAGAATGAAGTATTTTGAGTAATTTCGTTCTATATTTTGTAATTTATGGTAAATATCACGAGTCGGTACAAATTTCAGCAAAATTGAAATTTTTGTTTGAAAGCAGCGTAGAAGTTTGAGCAATACAATTTCTCTTATCAATTAATACAACACCAATAAGTTAACAATCTAATCACAGAAATACAGTTACAAGTGATCACAATTTCATAAATTTTGCACATAACAAAATCGAAATTGTCTTTCACAATGTATTGTCTTATAGTATGAAAATCGTTAATTATAAAGAATCTTCTTATGTGAAGTGCAACAACTCTGTCTTTTCTTTCCTTAAGTAGGATGTAAAAGACTCATATATAAAAAAGAGTGTAAAAACTTTCTTAAATAAAATGTAAAAATATAAATATATAAAATTCTTAGTTTATAAAAATGCCTCAAAAACGCATTCTGATAAATAACTTTCCTAAAAAGCGTATATCCATTTTTTTAATAATTATTAATTGCAAAAGTCTTAAAGCACGTAGTTTTATAATATAAGAGCTCTAAATTGTGATAATCATTATGATGTCATTTTTCCACTTTTATGGAATCGATTCATAATATCCGCTTTCTTAGAGTGGTCATTAGTTAAATTGTATACACAATGCCCAGCTATCGTGGATAGGTAGATGGAGATTTCCTACGGCGAAGTAAAGTGTACAGGACAAACTTTTTGCATATGAGACTTCGTTTTACAATCAGTAGATGTGTATCTGGATCAAATTCCGACAATATCGTTCTCCTCGTAAACGAAGTTGCATATACAAACACCTTGTTCTGCATTTTTAACTTATCTTTACATGAGAAACCACCATTCGGTTCGCTGCCACGATAGTTGAGACATTTTGTATACATCGTCATATGTAACTTCAATTTCAGTTCCGTTGCATAATAATTGCAAATTCTATACATTTATCAAATGAAATATTTTATAAAAACAAATGTATAAAAAATTAAATACAAAAGAAAACATGATCATTAAATAATCAAAATCATATATACTAACAATATAGCATAAAACAAGGATTCCCCTCCTCGACCGTATAGTACCCAGGGCCTCTTTTAAATTAAAAAATAAATACTTTCTAAAAACATGCTTTAAAGAAACAAATTAAGTAAATTTAAGGAATTGACGATCGAGCACCAGGAACAATCAGCTATCATTGCGTTGTCAAAAACATTATTCTTCGAAACTCGAGTAAAAATCACATTTCACTTCCTTCAATCCGCCTTAATCGCAATGTAACAAAGAAAAATTATAGTAAAAATTTTTGCCAATATGATAAGCAAACATTTCCCTTTACTGAATCGTTGTTGAATCCGACTTGAATCAGGGGGATTAAACAACAATACTGAATTATTTTGTTTCTTATCATTTGAACAAAATCTTTTTTTATCAAGCGCCAAGGTATTTTTCGAGTTTCGGATTTTTTCTACCACTATCGGTTTCGTTTTCGATTGTTTTTTGGTCCGGTTTCTTAGATGAGGACTAGCTAAGGGGGACAAAGTTGTACTAGACGTCTTTTTCAAGGGAAACGAAACTTCAACTGACGCTTCATTTTCTTTATACTTTGTTGAAACGGATGACTTTCTCTCAGGCAATTTATTGCTACACAAACCAGTTTGCATTGATACAGATTGTTGACCCGTGCCTTTGTTAGAATTATATTTCTTTGTTTTTCCCAGCTTGCAGTTACGATTACTTATCAACGAATTATATCGATCGTCTTTGACCGTGTTCGACAACTTAGTTTCAGTATTTTTTGAAACTTCCCTCGTATCGTCTACCTTGCAATTGTTATCAGTTTCCGCGTTTCGTTTCGTTATCATGTATTTCAGCATCGCGTCCTTCTTTCGTTCGTTCTGGAAATCCGTAGGCAAACTAAGGCTGTTGTTTAATTTGATTTTCTGCCCGACCTTCATTTGTTCAAATAAGAGCGTCTCGACGGCCTCGTGATAACTTGCACGGGGCCTCGACGTGGCTCTCGATCGTTCATGAGGATAGGAGCAAGGGATGATGGACTCTGATGATAATTCGAGGTCATTACCTGTGGCTACTTCCCAGCCATCGTCGTCCTTAGTAGTCTTCACGCCGTTCGTTGGCACGGAGTTTTCTCCTTTCTTCGGCGAGGCAGCCCTACAATACAAAAAGTATCAAAATAGGTGCTCTTTGACATAACATTTTTTTATTATAAAAATTCTATGTATTAAAAAGTAGACGAGTAAAATTTGTTACAAGACGTAAAGAGTTATTGGGAAATTCATAAAATGCCAAAGCAGAAATTACATTAATGGTGAGTGTACAGAGACACTTGTTCACCGCTACAAGTAAATACATAGTTGTTCTATTTTTATATAAATTACCTTTTAATGTGAGATTTCTATTTTTTTCAACCATTTGCAAAACTTCAGAGTATCAACTCAACCCATAGACTTGATTCGCATATCGAATAGTTTATAGTCTACTATATACATTGAGACAGAGAATATAGGAAGCAAAGGACAAGGAGAAATTTTTCTTTCGATTATCGAGGAACATCAGTTTTAAACAGCATTACAAATATCATACATAATCCAAACGTTTACAGCAATCAAACTAAACACTACTGTAAATGCATATACGTAGATACGAAGGACCAAATGACTAGTTGACAGAACAACCGAGTCAAAGTTAGAATTGTTATTCATAAACCACGCGCGATATCGTACAACCAACGTTTCTTAGATACATCATTTTGCACTCATTTTCTTGCAACCATGTCCTGCTGTGTGTATCTGTCTAACTGTTGTAATATGTTGAGATATGTAAAATTTTCCATACGCAGGATACTGTGCTCGAACGTTCGAAACTCTCCCGTCGATCTCTCTCCCGTGTACGCATTGTACCGATTATTTTTATACCGAACGAGCACGATTATTGGCCAAAGTTTACGCAAAAAATAAATCAATTGCCTTTAGTCGTGCGCTATCGAGCATTAAAGAGTGGGAAGAATTTATTCGGTGCACGTGTTGAAGCTTGCCGCGGAAATGTTACCGCAACTGTGACCACAACTTATGAATATGCAGCATCACGTGCGTGCATGCGGTGTACATCGTCGTTAAGTATGGCTGATCAGTGCAAGAATGTCAGATATCCTGTCAACTGGGAATTTTCTTCCAATCCGTGCCTTTCGCGAACATCAACCATGTCACCAGTTGGAATGGCTGAAGTTAACGAGTCTTCGAATCGCTCTTTCTCCCCCTGCGTTAACGAACCTAACTCAGGATATATTTTGACTTTACGGTATTCACAAGACGGAACGGCTGCGTAAATTGTGCGTTTTTATGGTTGTAAATCACGTTAAAATACTTTCTCCATTCTTGAACTTTGTCGAGGCTTAAACAGGTTTCGATGAAAACGTATACAACGAAATCGAAAGGGTTTGATACGGATTGCTATGAATCTGTAATTAGAGATCTTTTGTTATTTTCGCTGAAATAAACGACGTGGATTCGAAACATGCGAAATAACGATAAATTATACTAAATACGACACTTGCTTAATAATAAAAACAATAATAACAGTGAGCAACAACGATGCAGGCCAAGCAACCAAGAGTTGAGAATTTTTCTCCAGAACGAAAATACCAGTTCTTAAAGAGATAGAAAAGAAATGGAAAGGGAAGAGACAGTTAATGTAAAAGAAAGAAAGCAAGAGTGAAGCGGGAAGACTTGGAGAAAAGATCTAGACCTGATTGATATCTTGGAGATTATGAATAGAAAGTAGGGGAAGAATTAGGAAAAGTTAAAAATGTAAAAGATTTTTAAATAGAAATAGAAATAATATCCTGGTCACCAAATTTGTACAGAAATGATTAGATTGCCGTAGGAAAAATCGTGAGATCCGTACATAAAAAATAATATTTTTAAAAAGGTGGAAAATGCCAGTATTATGCTAGTGTTGTAATTGCGGCGCATGTTCGAGTTCAAAAATAAATTAAATTAACGAATGTTTGTTCAATTCTTGATTTTATTTTCAGAAAAATAATTTTTTCTAGCAAAACATGCCGTTTACGATCTCCTAAGATACGTAACGATTCGTATACCCGTTTCATTGCATCCCTTCCAACAGTACATAGCGAATTTCAGTCTGCGCAAGTAGTACTCCATCTTATGCGTTGTTCCATTAAAACTAATCCTTTCGAAGGGATTGAAATGAATTCTGCAATAAAATATTGCAATTATACATATAACCTCTTAAACAAGTAGTCGCACACAGCAATATGTACTGTTAACGTCAAAGAAGAAGTAATTGATTAATAACGTAAAATAACCATATACGTTACAATTGAGTTATTCATTTACGTAAGCTGTTAATATAAATTTTAGATTGCGAAAGTACGAAAAGAGTTTTTATAATTTGCAGAATTTTGTTATTAAAAGGTCAACGCACCGTTAGGATGTAAGAGATTACCCTCGTGGAAAACGAGGAAGGAATGTCCTTATCCTTTGAACAAGCTTTAACGTATTTTGCTGGAGGTACGATCCCATTGTCACAATCCTGGCAGCAACCCTATGAGACAGACAGATCAGACTCGCTGGCAACACGGTATTAATAAGACGCCCACGTGCCCGACCAATTACTACGTTCATAACTCTCGTCATTTCACGGAATGGTAACTACGTTATAACTACAAACACAACGAGTGACTGTCAAGCGTTTTATTACATCCCAGAGCGAAACCTTGAACTTTGTGCAGCGGATATATATCTCGTATCTGTGTAAACTTCCGCGAAAGCATTGAATAACAAGGAATTCTATGCGAGTATGGCTCGAATTATTTCAGGACGTTCCGATTATTATTCCGAAACTAGATATTCCCATTCGCATTCACCGGTTAATGCATGCGAACGTGTCTCGAATCGAGACAACGTGTTGCGTGTAAAGGGATGCGAGTTACGGCCCCCATAGTTTTTCAAGTATTCGTGACCATACGATATTATTGTCAATGAAAGTTTACAGATTCCGAAAGACTAACGATGATTTGATAAGACGAACGAAGTGAGTTTAAATTTGTTAGATATTATCATACAAGTTTCTTTTCTGATAAGATATTCGTTTATGTTTAATACGAAACGCGAGCCTATACATAAACAGGTAGATGTCCTGGAATTTTCAATAATATTTTAAAGAGAGAATGCGATTCTATTTAAAAACTACAAGATGAATTAAATTTCGTAATAAAAGTTTTCTCAAACTTCTTTCGCTCTTTATAATTTTCTCGTTCAATTAAAATACCTGAATTGTCTTTGATATTTGAAGGATTTTATGCGGATCTTCACAACATGACTTCAAATATAAAAAGAGGTTGATAGTAAGATAGAGAAAAAATTAATTTCCCAGAATACGAAATCGACTAGGAAATAACGCTAATGAGGTAGCAGCTCAACGAGTATACATACTTTGAAGAAAAAGACAGTGAAAGAAGAAAATAAATTGCAAAAAGAAAAGAAAAATTGGAGGCATGTTAAACGCATTACAGCCGCGATCCCGAAGGCATAATACAGATACAGGGGCTGTGCTCGGATACAAGATATACTAGCTGCTCTAAAGTATTTGCATTATGCATGGAAATCTACTACCTCCTGCTAGGTGTAAGTACCTTTTTCAAACCACAAACATTATATCGACGCATGAAAATATCATCAGATATTCCCATAAAGCCAACCCATTAGACGTCAATACTGTTTCTAACAGATATAATACGTCTCACTTTTTCGTTTATTCTCTCTGTCAATCTCGTGCAACCCGATAACATGACACTTACATAAAACACGCCTCGTTCTTCATTGGGAATGTTGATATCTTACTTAGAAAATGCCGACACAATGTTATAACTTCATCAAAGATTTATGCCATACAGTTAAAATATAATGGAATTGATTCCATGGAATCAAAATGAAATATTAATAATAAACCCTTTTTAATACTTTTATTAATACTCTACTAATTGCCAATACGTTTTTCTCATTAAGTCGAAGAAAAGCGTCCTACAAAAACGTTAAAAATCATACGGTTACGATGAAATAGGTAAAACGTTACGTTGCCTCCTCAAAAGCTAAAGAAACAAAGTGATGGTTCTTGCCTACCAAAATAACACTTCTGACCGCGCGAAGATTACTTACAATTAGATTGTACCGGCATAGCACTCGACGATCAGCGATCTAACAGCGTTATTACTGGCTTTTTCCGTAATAAGCCAATTTATCCCGAACGCGGTTGAATTTTAATCTTTTTCTAATCTGCGGCACTGGAAGAGGCTACGTATTGGCCAGATCGGATCCACCGCTTCAAGGCAGGTAATTACGAGAGTGGTCGAACGCGGTAACCTGTTTCATAGTGGCAATTAATATACACACGTGGAAGAATGGGACAATTTTTTGACCGCATTAGTAATGAAACATACGAGGCATAAATGAAATTTATTAAACAGTCGGGGAACGATCGAAGTATAAATTCGTGTCCCGTGGTTCGATAACCGTGTCGACCAAGTTCGACCTGCCTAATGGCCGTTCGACGTAATAAAAATCCTCACTGTTGCTACAACGTTTGCGTCGTTCGTACCACTTGCTGCATGGTGACGAGCAGGAATTTATTGCGATCAACTCACCGGCTCGATACCAACGCAACCGAAGTAGATGTCTAATAATCTCTTTAATAAACGAATTGCCGTTGCAATAAATAACATTTAATAGGCGTGCTACGTGCGATTCCTTTCGAAGGTGGGAAGTAATCTAGCTGGGCCGAGGGTTAATGTCCCGCCGCGCCGGTTGATATTAATAGCTTAATGCACAGCCGCACAGTGATCCGCCTCGTAAATCGTCATTACTTGCCGCGAATTGCTTCGATTCGCGGGCTGTCCATTGAAATCACCAAGGTGTAGTTACGCCGCCAGATATGCAAAGTAACCAGACTCTTCGTCACCGCTGTTTCTTGCGCGCACGAAGAAAAGTTTTGATTACACGCGCGGTAATGAGATATTGCCGTCTGCTTTCATTTGCAGAGCAAATTATAATTTTAAACTGATAATACGTTGTTCGATTTGTTTTATCAACGCCCTCGGAATGCAAATACCTACTTGCTCGATAATAAAATTATTAATACGTTTTTAAAAGTATAATGTCAATAACATTTTCTTTTTGACTAACGTTATAAAGAAAAACTGACATAATACGTTTCACTGCGCTCCGTCTGATCCTATTTACACTACGTTAACGAGTAATTAACGATATATTACGAAACAAGTCGAAGAAAACTTGTTGCAGACGTTAACAGCACTTAACGATAATCGGAATGATACATTCGAATAACGTACGCTATATTTATTCAATTCGAGCATTGTAAGCTATTCAATTAATACAGCAACGTTATCTTTCTATAAACGAAAATGAATAATATAATTGAAAGTCCTTTATACTATCAATTATAAAGTAAGGGTGACACTTGTATCATTTTTCATTCATATCAAACACATCCAAACCGACGTTACGCTATAACCCATTTTCGCGATACTTCGGTAATAAAACAAACGTACAAATTTCCCTACAATCTGCACCTTCGTCCACCTTCGATCCACCTCCGCTTGCCTCAAACCACTCAACCATAGGAACGAACCAGATGTAAAACCTAGAACAAATCCTATTTCAAAAGAATAATCACACACGACCAGTCTTTCTTGGTAAAGAAGAATAAACGAGACAAGCGACAATAACAAACAGGAGTATTTAAAATTAATAAAGCACCGCGAGGGTATCGAAACTATGTCCGTGGATAGGCGCGCGCAGTCACGGCACGCGAACCAACATCGTCGATAAATTACTGGTCGCGCACGGAGTTTCCGCGTGACACGAAAGCTTCGTCCGAAGGAAAGAAGCTTCTCGTGCACACGACCGAAGGATAGCTGGGGCACTCCAGAACGCGGTACCAGATAAAAGTCGCATGCGACACAGAAGCAGTCCGCGATGGTGTTGGCGCGCGTTTGCGGAGTGATGCATTGGTACCGCCAAGTGATATATGCTTATGGGGCATGCCAGAGTACCGAACACGCACATGCACACGTACACGCGCCCGCGCACTCATGCCCAAGACTAGGTAAGAGATACACGTGCGTCCGGTTACGGCGTGTTCATTATGTACTTCGGCGAATCATAAAGCAGACGCGGAGGGGGAGTGAAAAAATGAAGGATTAAAGTCGCGGAGAATTTTCCGACCGGATCCGAGCAACCACGTCGGAGAACGCAAAGAAATCAGACGAGAGCGTATGTGTGTGTTGAGGCCACGACTTTTCCGATCGATATGATTTAAATGGCGTTTTAAGAAAGCGAGATCCACTGAGAAAGAAAAAACGGCGCACCGGTGTTCAACTCAAATTGTAATTTATACGGCTATTACCGGGCCACACGTTGACCATTATAAATTGTCGCTGTATCTGCTGGCGTTCTTATTTATAGTTGGCAAATAAATACCGCGATAATACGCCGCGGCCACGGCGTATTTGCGATTCTAATAGCCGTGCATTTAGCACGGCGCGGTACATTCGGGTAAACGCGAATGACGCATGGCGAGGGTAATTAAGCAATTACGAGAGTACAATGTTCTTGTCGCTCGGGGGAGAATAAATGTTCGCGTGCCGTCCTGGGATTGTAACGAGGAAAGTGATTTCGAATGGAATTAAATTCCTGTAACTTGCGCGCAGGGAGATGGTTTATTTTTCAGGGTGAATTTTTAAGTACTTATATAAATACTTGGGCTTAGAAATTGTAATGTTTAACGAGTTATGCTCGATGAAACGTGGATGCAGTAGAAACTAAAATTAGTAGAAATGATCTATGTTAAGTATTCATTGATAACGAGGAGTATAAAGAATTAACTAAATTTGAATTTATGAAGATATTATAAATGAATAGAATTAATTAATTAATTAACCTTGTTTATAGAATAACGATGTTTATTTAAGAAGTTTCTGATGAACCTACAGAATCCAAACTACCGTTTATCAATGAGCCGTTTGGTTTGGTAAAAGATACCTATGATCTAGGCAGGACAAGTCGAAACGAAATGTACAACGATTCAACAGAGGCAGTAATTATCGTTAGAAATTCCGTAAAATTTTCTTAACTTGGCAAATTCAGATTTTTATGGATGCAAGGAAACGAAGAATCTCTAGAGATTTGTTTCACTCCCGAAATATTAAATTATAGAGTACGCAATTTACCGTGGATAGTTTGTATATACATTTTTGCACGTTTAAATGTGCTATAAATACATGAACATCCGCAGTCTAGTTATCATTAGTAGCTGTTATGTCTTCTCCCAGAGAACATAAAATCTTTCAAATTTCTTGAATTCTTGTACCTAACTAAATACATACTTAACATTTTCTGTTGCATTAATTATGTACATAGCTGTCGAACGAATGAGTATCTTTAATCATTTCGTGCGACGTATAATAACATTGATAATTCAACAGCGTAGTAACTAAACGGTAAAATGAACAGAAGAAACTGGTACAGGATACTCACCGACGAACTAGTTCGATTGCGAGCACAGATGTAGCATTTTTTATTTCTATTTTTATTTTTTTTTTAGTAAAGAAGTGTATCCTCCGATTCCAATTTGAGAATCCATCGCAGTAGCTGTCCACGTGTCAGATGTAACTGATTCATACGCGCGCATTTGCATTGCGGTCGCGTCCTCGTCGAGCGACACGACACGTTATTCGAAGCATGTTACATTATTCTAATCAAGACCCTAATACCAGCGTGCTTTTGCTTTTATTCGCACGTGGGCAATGCGGCTCGTTTGTACTCGTAATGATCGCGATCAGGCAGGACATTATATGTCGCCGTAATTCGATTCTACGAGCGGTTTCGAGCTGTCTTTTCATTCGAACAAACTATTTTCTCTCTAAATTTTCTCAAACACATCGGTTTATATAATACAATTTAATACGAATTGGTTTTGTTCCACTGATCATTCTCAACTTGGTCACTAATAACCATAAAAGGTGTGTGTGAGACCCTAAACAAACAATAAAAAAAGAAAAATATTCTCTGTATTTCCTTTCCTTCTTTCCCACGAGGGATTTCACAAAAGCTTTGGGGAAACTAAATTAGATTTGACTTATTATTTTATAAATTATAGAGTATTATGTATCTATATATGAGTAATCAACCGTTTTGGATATTACATGAAATATGTTGACAGTATTACGTTTGAGATACAAGGTTCCTAGTTAATCCACTGAATATAAAAATTGCTTAATTTGTAGGAAAAACACGATAAAAGACTTTAATTTTTTTCAAATCTCTTCTTGCGAAAGTATCAATATTAACTATATTTTTAAATAAAAATTAATAATAAATAAGGATATTATCTTTGATTAATCGACCAAATTGTAACCATTTTCCAGCTTGTGGTATAGTAATAATTGTGTTGATTAAGAGAATTACACACACACACACACACACACACACACACACACATGTATATCTGTTTTATCTATTTAGAACTGCATAACATTAGCTAATAACCAATTTCGTTAAATATATCTTAAAATATGTAGGGTAACATGAAGGTAAAAAAAAAGACATAATTTTCTTCCACTCTGTCCAACTCCTACTACATCGTCAAAAAGTCAAAGTTAACATATAACTTTTCAGCTATATAATAACAAGTTTCCTTCTGGAATAATTTACAACGTACCCATCTAAAATACATAATTAAGAAAGTCCAAGTTACTACTTGCTAAAGTACTTGTGTCTAACATTATATGAAACAACATTAATTCCCTCTTTCGATTTCATTCGTAAATCTCGTAGGTTCATTAATCATAGCTTAGAAGTCATTTTTCAATACGCATCGATCAATTTATTGATACCCGCCAGATCGATACTCGATCGGCGCATCCGATAAGTTCCATCGGCAAGGGCGAGGAACTCTGATTTACTGGCGACTTTAGCATCATGATGATCATGAGAAGGAACGAAGTGGCAAAGGAGTGGACGAAGAAAGAAGAAGCATCGAACGAACCAAGCACAAGAGAAAGAAGAGGAGTACAGGCGGTATAGGAAGCAGGAGAAAGAGGAAGTCAAGACACGCGTGTAACAAGCGTCGCTGGCATTAATTTAAAATGAGCTCTACGACCCTATGCAAATCTTTCGTGTACAGGAAATTCTAGGAAGTCGACTATAGCTTGAAACGTTGCCTCCCTCTGCTCATCCACACCCCTTCTGTCCGCTTTGCGGCGATGCACGCTTGAAATTATTATTGTGCACACGCGCAACTCATTCCGCAGTCTCCTATAATGCGTTAACTTTCTTCTTTTAAACCATGAAACGCTACCTCTTGCCAGTGTTTAATATCCCGCATCCCGCGACATCAACAGTATCATCCTTGGCTAAGATAACTTATGACTATGATGGACTGAGCTATGTGCCGTCACTCGTTACCATCATTATGCTCATTCATCGAAGATACCGCTGTAGATGTTCGCGACAAGCAATAAAATTAGTCGACAGAAATTATGGCGATTGAGTGAAATGCATGATCAAAAAGCAATAAATCAACGAGTCAAGAGGAAAAACAATCGCAGCTACCGAGAAGCTGAGAAATTAACCAGGGAAACTTGGTAATTTTATATCGACAGGAACAACATAGTGTAACATTATATCTGCATAATGTGTTGCATTATGTGTTCAAAATTGGGGAAAAGTTTCATTCGTATAAGAATCATAGGCGGTGTAGAGGAAATACTCAACACGTTTGCCATTATAGTGAATTAAAGCAATACGTTTACCGGATACTATGTTCTGTTTTTTAAATTATTACTACAACATATACATACAATCATGTACAGACTATTCATGCTATTAATAGTTTGGCCAACATTTTTCTCAAACGGTAAACGATAAGTGCGAGGAAAGAATGAAAGAAAAAGAAGATGAATAGTTGTAAATGAAATACGTATTCACGATAATAACTTTTTCGCAAGTGGAAAAATGCATGTTCATTTTGCAGTTGCACTATTTTTTCTTTTAATGAAAGGCTTCCCTTTTGTTTGCATAAATCGAAACCTTTTGTCATTCTACGAAAAAAAGATTTTTAACTTTAATTTTGTAGAATTTATCATATGTAAGACAAAAAAAAACATAGATACAAGGGTACTCCGTTTCATCTTTCCTTATTTTTCATAAAGAGATATTGCCGTGAATATGTAGTTCATTTATAACCATACGTCTTCCTTTTTTTTCATTTTTTCCTGGTACTTATCATTTACGAGAAAAATACTAAGTACTAATAGCGGTAACAGCCTGTATATAAAACTGAAAAATAAAATCTGAATATCACACATATGCTGATAGTGTGATGCTAGTAGTGAATATGTTAAAGGTTATTCAAGGGTTGTTTAAAGTTAAGAAACCTGTGATGTAAGAATGATTCATTAAGAATAAATTGTTTGATTCCAAATTAAAAATATATATGTATTCATTGTAATTATGCTTACTCAGACGAAGATAATTTCCGTTTACGATCTCCTGCACCAACGGTCACCCCTAGAGAAGCTTGATAATCAGCATACCTTTGAATCTTATAGGTATTCGTTTTACCTAGAATTTTCATTACTGCGTTAACTTGATCTCGACGGTATAGTCCTATGTATGCAGACGTGTCATTTAACCATGATACATGCACACCTCCTGTAACAGTTATATCAATTATATTAAAATAATAACATTTATATAAATGTTGGTGGTGATTATCGAGTAAATGAAAGAATTTTGTAACTGTATACTTACCAAATGGACTAAACAATTGAGATATATCACTAAACCTCCACTCTTTCGGGAATGTTATATGTAATATATGATCTCTATTTGGATTAGCTGAAAAAGAAAACATATATTATTAACATAAGTTTCGCCTTAAAATATATGAATAAAAAGGTAAGATTTAAAATGATACTTACGATCTTCTCCGACAAGGTTTATGTACGGAATATCTTTCAATCTTGCTATGAGGAGTCTATAACAAAATAATAAATTAAACACTATAATAGACATGACAAATAATATTAAATGTAATAACACCTACTTGTTTACAAAAGGGTCGAGTAATGATGAATCCGATAAAACTATCGGCACTTCGGGGTTTTGTAAGGAACCTGAAAAAGAATATTTCTAGCGAAAAAAGTTTACAGATCATGTTCTTAGGATAAAATCATGTCAGTTACTAACCAAGATAATTAGACAATGCAATGAAACATATTCCAGTTATATATGCATCGTAACCGGCCTCGTGACATTTTTCTGTCAGCGTTGAATAACTCCTGCCATCGATAGGTTCCACTTCTGTAATTTTAAATGGTGATTTACTAACTGTTTCTAGCAATATACCTAAATTCGACGATGGTACATTTTCCTTGAATTGCTGCGAATGGCAAATTATTTTTGTATCTAAAATTCTATAAAAAAAAAATATATATAATAATCATATTTATTAAGATATAATAATAATGTTCAGAAAAAACGTGGGAAACTCCTACCTTGGAAATATACCATGAAGAAGAGACTTAAATTCCAAATATGATTCTGGCAAATATCCAAAAAATTGATGTATTATATGACAGAGATCTAGTAACATATTATGACCAACTAATAACTTTCCCTGAAATAAAAATACATATTATTATAGATTACACCTTACTTACTTGATAAATTGAACACGATTAACAAAACGCACAGAATCTGAAATTTTTCTCATGAGTATACTTAATCCAACTGCATGTTGAATTTCTGTCCTTTCTTTCTTTCTTTTTTCAATCTCTCTTTGTTCTTCTTCCTCTTTAGTTCCTAATCTTTGTACAATGAGATTACATTCAAAATTCTCCACTTTACTTTCAATCCTCAATTTATTTGGCCACCTCAGCTTTGCTTCCTGATAAATTAGTCGTCTGATAAAAGCACTACACTTATAAATCACTAGTTCTTCTTCTTTGGAAGTGATGAATTCATCTATCTTTCTACTAAAATGGTTTTCAATTACATTTCGTTTATATTAATGATGGAGAAACGTTGTTTAAAATTAAAATTATGTTTACCAAATTTCCTCAATCTGAGGCCTCTCAACATCCGAAATAGGCAAAATCTCTGATGTCTCATCCCTTATCTTTTGCTTTTCCTCCAATCGTTTGATCAATTTTTCTTCTTCGCTTGCTGTTAAATAAGGAATGCCTAATTTGAAAAGTTTATTGAAGTCGAATTTTTGACATGCCAAAAACGACATACAGGATGTCTGACACATGAATCTCAAATCCGTAGCTGTACGGTTTAGAGGACGCGGGAAAACGTAAAAATTGTATGACCGTTGATTGTATCTACAAAAAAAGAACGATTATATTAACACAAATCTGGAAATATATATAGATACGAACACCCCGTTAATAAGCAATCAGACATACAATCAGTTTATAATAGTAAATTAATATTATATTTGCCGAAATGTTGATACTTATTAACTGAATTATTAACTTAACTAAATAAAAAATTACTTTAATAAATTTTCAAATTAGCAAGAATATTTCGTACTTGAAAAACAATAGGTATTTGCTAAAATCTATTATATATGCTATGTATTTATCTATTTAGTAAAATATTAATGCATGAAATTTTAATTTTAAAACATTTTATTTAGTTAAAACTGCAAAAGTGTTTATTGAGATCAACTTCGTACTTTTGAGTTTGTGTATTGAATGTAAATACAGAAAGGCCAAGTTGTATGAGAAGAAAATCCATTGATCCTGATCTCAATTTTGCATAATATTGAGCAGGTGTGTCAAAGGCACCAGCATCAGGCCCTGAATTCAGTCCTGTAAATTCACCATCAATGGTAAGGAATGTTCCATTTTTTATAACTTCATCCAATTCCAAAAGGACTTCTTGAAAATCTGTAAAAATTTTCAAAACTTTACTTGTATCAAATATTGCATTTGATTTTAGTTACTTTATTTATATCCTACTTTATATATATTCGTGATGATTGAGAGAGGAATTTTTAGTTATTTATAGAATCATTATTAATTATTGATAACATTTATTATTACATTATAATAACTATCAATTAAGTATAACAACAAGGACTCGTCTTTTTCATTTATGATAAATTATTATATGTATATATTAAATTTAAGTATAAAACTAGAAAAATATTAATTTGAAACATAGTAGCAATTCAATTTCGCGCTGATATACGGAAGGGACATCTTCAGTGATCAGAGGTTGGTAGCATGTAGTGCTTTTAGGATTTTCAAATCTAACGCATTGGTCCGCGACACAGTGCGATAGTTATTGTTAAATTAGTGTAATAAATAAGTAATTTTTATAGTATTCTATGCAAAATAGTACTATGCATAAATAATTGTGACGAAATTCATGATGCGACGTCATAAAATGAATTCAACATTGCGTCCAGATGTAATACAGAAGCGCGGGATTTCACCGAGAAAAAAGGTAACGCAAATTTTCAAATTGTGAAATATATATATGTATAAACTATATTTTCATTTTCATACAAAGATTTTATTTGCACACGTCCACTACATATACTTAGAAAATAACATTCAACATTTAGTAAAGTAAATGCTCGAGAATTTTTTCATTTCAAATAATTCCAACTAAAGATAAAGTAATAGCAGGCTCTGATCTGACTTGATCATTCTCATTGGAAAAAATTTATAAATAATGTTAATTTGAAGAATATCGCAATTTAACTCGGAAAATAAATAAACAGTCATTCATAAATGTAACACAAAATAAATTATATGAATTATTGAAACAATTTAATGAAAAAGATAAGAATCGCATTGAAAGTAATAGCTGCATAGTTATATTAATCACTTAAATTCTTTAACGATACACTTGAAAGATATAATCTTTTCCTCTTAGCTACATATACTTAATAAACTTATATCCATGCAGTAAGACGTGTTTAAAATAAAAATATTCTTTTGCAATAATAACAATTTTTCTTGCTCAAATTTTGGAATATACAAATTGTGTAACCAACGTATCTATTTATGATTAGTTTGATATTTTGAGAATAAAGATAATTAGCAATAGCTAATGATGCATATATATGAACAAAAAATAAAACTACATACAATACAATGTCAAGATATTTTGGATAAGCATAAAATTGAAAAATATTTTATTCATAGTTACTATTTAAATTACTATTTTTAATTACTTATAACAGGAAATGGATCAGGCTATGTAGTAAAAAAAGCCATATTAATATAAAACATTAGATTTATATTTCCAGTTCCTGCAAATATATAAATTAAATTGAATCAAAAATTATAATATTCATATTTTCATTGTTTTAGCTACACTATATCAGTATGACATTCATATTATTTATAGATAATTATCTAAGTCTAACGTTATATAACTCTAACATAACTATCTTCCTTTTATATAGATGACATATAGTATATTGCCTAGTATATTAAATTCAGTTAATAGAGTTTATTATTTGCAATGATATTTTAGAAATACACAGTTATACAAAAATAGATAAACAGTATTATATTGATAGATTGATTATTAAATCTTTCATTAATATATATATATATATATATATATATATATATATATATATATATATATATATATATATATATATATCCATGAAAGATTTAACAATCTATATATAGTTTACAACATTGTTTCTGTAATATTACTATGTTATAATATCATTATGATAATGTTATCGTAATACTGTACATTTCTTTGATTTCTTTCTTGCATACTGTGATTGACGCTCACATTGCTGGATGCTGCTGAACTCTTGCGATTGCAATGTGTTTTGTTAAAAGTATAATATTTTCTACCACAAGTTCACAATAATTCCATCTCCAGCACTTTGTTTATTGCGCCAATTACATCTCAATAAACACTGCAATTTACTATATCCACTCCAAATCATACAAAACATCATAACCTAAAAAGCTGTAGATTATTTTTAAACAATCATATTAGTTATCGAGAGATATAAAAAACAATATTATATAAAACGTTTCCACCAAAAGTTTATAAGTTACATATGTAATATTGCAATTTTATAAAGTAGTTACAAAATTTTGTCAAAATGTATGCAGCAACAATAGCACGTCACGTGAGAAAGACAAATTTTGTTTTATACTCTAATTTAATCTTTTCTTGATAACTGTTCACAGTTTCACACGTTTAATTTTAAATAGACAACATGTTCCTGTATAGAATCTTCATATTACAAATTAATTATAGAGAAACTACAATATCATAAATATAATTATAAATGTAATAATTATAAATCCCACTCTCGATCATCATAAAAGCCGACAGTATAATGTTTATTTTTTACGATTACTCACTCAAAGAAGTCACTTCCATCCTTTTATAACCTTGCTCTTACTTGTCTACACTGAACTTACAACGGACATCTTCTATTTCTTTCCCGGAACTGAAACTAGACGCGAAAATTAACGGGGTCCATCGATCCTACACGATCTTCTCGTACTTGACCACATTAAGTAAGTAAATTAGAATGAGGACTCTATAGATAAAAATAACATCGTACATGGGTTGCCATCTGGAGTAGAACTGACATACTGTTTCCTCACGCTGCGTTTATTATGCTTGAAAACCTAACGTAACCTAACTACCGACGAGGTACAGAGTAGATGGTACATCACGGATCTGATACTTAATGCTTTTTTGTGTCCCACGTTTTTGAGGTCATCATTTTCATGTTACATGTGACGTTATCGACTCTGTATAGTACTAACATAGACGAGATCTCGTTTGTGATACTAGTTTAAATGAAAAGTCTTTTATGAAATTCCGTATGATATAATGAGTAAAATATAAAATAGCATATCTAATGATCGAATAATCGCAATGCAGTATAGAATTTATATTTCTACGATACTCCAAACAGCTCTACATACTATTAGAGAGGAAATTTTCTCTCTCCTACATAGTTTTTAGAAATATTTAATCCGTATGTTTAGTAATTCAAAAATTTTTACCATTAGTGTTATTACCTGCTTATTTATATTTTTCTTTTATAAAAAATAAATAAATATGCTATTAGAAATAGTACTTGATAAAAGATATTTCTATACAAATATTTTTTTACTAATAATGAAAGTTATTTACTAGTATTATTTAATAAAGTTTAGCATGTATATAATTTTTGTTAGCTTCAAACATGTTGTTAAAAGTATGATAACCAAAGGCAGATATAAAAAAATAAAAAAAAAACATTTTCGAGATATGAATGTATATACTTGAATTTCAATAAAAATAAAAAACCGAAATAGAGGATCAGAATTACGTCTACCTGCGTTTATATTCAGTCACTGTACAATCAGTCAATATATTTCTTCATTTCCCATTTCATATTTCTGTTAAAGGTATGTTTATATACCAAAGATGAATATAGGTACCACTAGCGAGAAAAGAAAATACCTATCAGGCAATCTATAGTCGAATTCTAGAACTAAAGTCACACGATATATACTTTTCACATGACCGCACTCATAAGTGGCATTCCCTTATCTACGTTATTATTGATACATTGTTGATATTATTGTAATATCACCCATAGAATTGTACTTATTGTATGTAACTAAAAAAATAATTTTCACTTTATACTAATGGGAAACTATTTTAAGATTTACTACTTATTTTCATATATTCAATAGACAGGATAGTTTGTTTTAAACAGAAATAGGCATCTAGATCATAATATGATAATGGACAATTGCATATCATGAACGTTTTATGAAACCATATAACGCATTCCTAAAATAGCGTGCAAGAAAATCTATTCGAATAAAATTTAAGATAAATTGTATCCGATCAATCCTGTAGCGAAATAACCGGATAGATTGTTCCAATGGGGCTGGAATCTTGGTACAATACTTTCACACGTATATCGTCCTGTTCACCTTAAGCTTGAAAAATTCCGCTTTCTTTCTGACGAATCATTCAACTGGTAATTCTCTGAAATAAAAAGCATTTAACGATCTTTCAAAATGATTTGTATAGATATCGCAACGCTTCTCCTTAAAATGCAATTTATTTAAAGTAAGTCTTCTGTGATCTTACATTGTAAATCACGCTTGAGATATGAACAGAACGTACTACTGTTAAGTATATAGTAACTACATTTCAATATCTTAAGCAACTTTTGCATTAAATTATAAAATATTTTGTAATCATTTAGGAACAGAAAAACTAATACATGAATTTTTTAACGATGGGAAATTACGAATAATTTCCTTCAATTTTGTGTGTTGTGAAATTGTTTTTCTAGTCTTGAAATATGGAATCTAGTTACTTAAGAACTCAAGAATTGTATTAGATATATTCTGTAGTTTGGAGTGTGTATGTACTGTATGAAGATAATGTTTGAGGATAATATTTATTTGAAAATACCCTAGTTTCTATTAATACAATGAATTTCCACAATTTGCAGCAAATAACAAAGCGGTAACGTAAATCAAATCGACCATACTTTTTCCACATTTACATTCGTTTAACTCTGTTCTCTTCATTCTTATTTTCAAACGTGGTAATAAATAATTTTCGAACATCATCAACTGCACTAACACGATCTTAATACCACTGATATCTTCCGCTGAAGTAGACAAGGACAAGACAATTCTCTTTCTTAAAAGAATTCTAGTATATGATGAAATAAGTAAGCGGAAATAGAATCCAATCATATCGGCAAACAATTTGCAGTGATAACAAGCGGAGGTTCCTCAATCCGTTACTTCCGCGCCAGAACTAATTAAAGCGAATTGAAAGGTAATTGAATTAAGCTTTCAATCGTTATCTCCTCGATGTGTTCCCGGCTCGTGGACTGCGATTCGCTTCCTTCAAATGGTTGGTCGAACGAGAAGATTGGAAGAACAATACTTCGAAATAAAAGCGAAGGACAAGATTCGTAGGATCCAATTTAGAACGGAATACGCCTATTCGAGGTTCTGCACAATACCAATTTCTTTCCTTCCCAGAGGGTTTGGCCGTTTTTGGGGCGGTTAATAGTTTCTGATCAAGTTTCCGCCTGTGTTTGTCATTCATTATTAATTATGAACCAGCTTGGCAAAGCATATTACGTTCCTGGATATCGGTGAAGATTAGTAACTTAATCAGGATATTACTTTCTTAATTAGAAAAAATTTGCTTTAATTGTGAAAATAATTAAACGAGAAGCTTATGACAAGAACGACCCTTGGTCGCGTATTTTTTCAAAAAAGCAAACGAATATTTTAGCATCTTGAATTTTTATTCTATGTAATTCAATTTCTGAAAATAAAACATTCGTCGTGTTAGATTTTGGAATTCAAATTCGATATGTTGCGAATCCAGCTTCTCGCTACTAGAACATATTATTAATCACATTGTTCGTTCGATTCTATGAAAAGAAATTAGATATTCTATAAATTGTATGACATTGTTGGATGCCAGCTTGCCTCGACAAGCTGCAATTATGTCATCGCCATGTCGCTAGCAACAAACACTCATTTCTATGTCTATGTAAACAACAACGCGTCACGACGAATGATCAAAATTCTAAACCTTAATCATTCGGAACCTTTCCCCTAGCTTCTTCCACGCCGTCTCTTTTCCCTAGTACTTTCCACATAATCTTCCCAACCATGCATTTATGTATGTACGTGTATACATATACCTGCGAACAATTGTAAAATGTTGCAACTTGTTCTATCACGCAGAATCTAACAATATACTAGAAAAAAATTAAAGATGAATATTTCTTAATATTTTGAAATTCTTCTGGTAATGATAGGGATCGTTGTTCTCTTGTCTTAGGTTTCAAATTATTTGACCGTCGTATAATTTGCTGGCTTGGCGAAACGTGATTACGATCAATAAAAGGTTTAATACCTTGTAAGAAGCTCTCGATAGCTTCGAGTATCCTACAGCCGCAGCGCGTTATTTTCATTCGAGCTGTTTGAAGATATCGGAGGTCCCTGCCACCCTAATGCCGTTACTTGAGGTTCTATCGGGTGTCCGTAATTTATATGACCACTCGAAAGAAAAGTTGCGCAAGGTCCCGTAGCCGATAAGGAGCCATTTTTCATTTTGCCTACGCAAGACCGACGAAAGCCAGTCGGTTGAAGGTACTGGCAATAAGAAAAAGAAAAAGAAAACGACCACCCTTCGAGATTTCGCACCATTGCCAGAGGGTTGAACCATTTCCTGCGACTTAATTTCATTGTACCCCCCGTCGACAGTTATTCTTATTATTTTTCTCCTTCGCTCCCTAAATCATCAATTTTCCTTATTAGCTGTATTCCTGATTAGGAAAATACCCTCCTCGACGAACTGTTTCTTGGGAGATATTTTTGCGGCAATCTAATAGCGTCATGGTACCAACCAACCGCTGTAATTCCCCACTGAAATGATGTGGAAAAATTAATGGGTTAATAAAAGTACGCGGAACCACGAAGAAAAAAATCATAAGATTCGTCGATCCGATCGAGTGGTCAGGTGTATCTGCAAGCGATTTTTTAAATTATTCGATTTCCAATTTTCTAGAAGTCATGGCTATGTGGTCTGTTTCAATAAGCAGCAGTCTATTCGTATGTAGCGTTGTGTAAAATTTAGAAATGAGTTACTTATTACCAGCTTTCATTCCATCTTTGAGAAGATATACGTACTTGTATGTAAATAAATTAATGTATCTTAGGTAAAACATTGCAATAGTTTGTTTTAATGATATATAAACTATAGTCGTCAATTCTAATGAAAATTACAAGCGACCTGTTTTATTTCCAAAATATCTTTCTATGGTAGGCACTGAATTCGTTCAAATAAATTTTATTCTATTTCTGAAGTCAATCCTTTAGAATACATACATGTGTCTTTATCTATGTTATGATTGATCGAAAATCGAGATATCATATATTTTCGAATGAAAACTAATATTAAACTTATAGAGGAAAAATTCACGCTCTATTCTTCAAGAACCATCTTCGAGTACTTTTTATCTGCAAGAGATCCTCATTCTCACAATAATGCACTCTCATTTTTCTTTAACAAAATCGATATCAATATCCGATTCTTCCATATCAAACACCTCGAGCGAATTTACGTGCAAATTATGATCGTATATTTCAAGTAAATTCATAAAAATTTTAATAAAGGGACGGTGGTGAGGTGGAAAGAATGATGTACGATTTCTCGTACCTATCGAAAACTTTTTCTAAAATACAATTGGTACGATCGCGCTTTTTTTCTTATATATCGGCGTTTCACTGGAGAGTTTAGGTTCGATTCGATATTCCAGCCGGTTGATTTATTAAGTCTATTAAGAAGCTGTGAAATTGTTTTGACCGATAGGAAATGGTTAGGGTGGGACAAATGAAAGTTCGTAACGTCGAGGGTGGCACAGTGCCTCGTGTTTTACTCGATTGCAAGGGCGGAAATCTGCGAAGGCATCAGAAGTTTCTTGTACTTCTGTTATGGTACTATAAAGCGAGGTTCCCCAACTACAAGCTACAAATTAGTCACGGTGATTTGGTTTCGCGGATATTAATCATTTCTTAGATCCTCAGGACGTTTATCCGCCCATGTATTCTAACTAATAACTCTTCTCTAACCTTGGTACTTGCACGATAAGGAAGCTTTCAAGCTGGTTAAATATTAGCACGTTCGAATGTCTACTTAAATTTTCTTTCAGTTTCCTTTTATTTATTCTGATCTAGAAACTAGAATTTATTATAGATAAAAGTAGGATTATCTCAAGTTATATATGTACATATACCGAGCAATAAAATTTACAACTTGAAAATTAAAAATAGGGTTTAGATGATCGAATAACGTCATTTTATTAACTTATTCAAACAAATTCATACTTAGATACTACTAAATATTTTTGATCTCTCCGTGTCGAAAGATTAACAACGAAGAGCTATTATTTCTTAGAAATAATTAAAACAAAATGACCTGAGATGTTGATGCTACTGTAAACCTCCGGTTAAAGAAAAAAAGAAATGGATGGAAAGTGTAATATCTCATTTTAATAATCTAGAATTAGTACAAGTTTTTAATTTCTTATTGCGATTATTTACGCACTTTTTCTTCCTATGTTCATAGAAGAAGCAACTTTCTTTTAGATTTCTCTATATGAATATCATACTCTGAAATGAAAATAACGTTAAAGATAGAATTTTCTTTTAAGTAATAGCGTACGTTAATGCCGGTTTGCTAATAGTTTTACATTCTTCCAAATGAATTAAAGTATCATGAGCGTGTGTTAGGTTGTCTTGCAGGATTACTGTAGAGCGTCGGACCACTTTCAACAGTATTGAGTAACCATCAATATTTGACGAAAAAACGTTACAGGAAATCACGGAAATCTATTATTCTCCGGTTCGATTTCGAAAGGGAAGCCGGTTTCACTACTCTGGAAATCAGATTACGAGAATTTATAGGGTCACTCACGAGCTCTCAAACCTCGGGTCGTTCCCGCGAGATCCACAGAAAACGTACACAATTAAACTGCCTTAGGGCTTCCGTTAGTACATCGTATCAGCTTTAACTGTACTACGATCATTTTCACGTTCATGAGAATTTAAACAGCAAGCTTGCTCCAGATTATTGCAACGCGATTCTCTTCAAAATCGTTTAAACAGCGTTAACGCTTTCGTAAATTTTACAACGATTTAGTTTATTCGACGATGCTGATTGTTCCAGTAATACCTTTCAGAATAATGTATGATACAACAGAGCATATATATTACCAAAGAATATAGTTATTAATATACATTATTGGATAATATATTATTAATATGTATTAACATGTACCACCATATACATAATATTTACTCCCACACGCTTTCTCAACGTCAATAAATCAACTCTTTAAATGATTCCAAAACAAGGATGTCCAAATGGCATTCGAAAAATCCAACTACGTAGGTATTTTTTCTCTCGAGTGTACTTCGGAATAGGAACAGAACGATACACGAAAAACCCGCGAACAGTATGTTTCCGCTCCTCGGGAGGGCGATAACCAAGAACCGGAGAACAGTCGCTAAAATCATCCGTCAGAAGCCGTTCGATTGATAGACTCGACGGGCATGAAATATTTAAACCGCTTAGCAAAGCTCCCGCGTCGTTTTTCGGCCGGCTTAAAACGTATTCGCCGCATCCCCGCAGAGGAGGAGAAATAATTACAAAGTTACCTCGACCGACCGAAGGAAAGTTTTCCCGATACACACATTGTAGGCTGGAATATCGTTTCCATCAGACGGATTGCTATCGTCCGTGTCGGAAGGGTCTTTCGAGTCGTAAAGCGGGTCCAAGTGCTCTTTACATGCATATTGCCTTTCGTCGAGGAGCAGCGTGCTACGTTCTGCGAACCGTTCGTCCGTTTGTTGAAGCGGCCTCGAGGATTCCGGTGCTCGATGCTCCGCGACGCGGCGGCCCAGCCGTACGAGGACTCTTCAAATTTTATGCTACATTTAACCTCTGATCGATTTTCCCCATCGAGATCGTGGAGAAAAGAAACCGCGAAGGGAGGGTTGGTTGGACGAACGAGGCCGGAAAAACGATGTTAACACGTGACGCTGCTCACGGCCGAAAATGAAGTTCCAGTTTTTGCGCGCGGTTACGAGCGACGATCATTCTTCCATCTCGGTCTTATCTTGTCCCGACTGAATATTCAAAAGGTTGCAGCCAAGATAGCCATTATCGCCCGGCTTTCGAAGTTTCACGACGACGAAATGAAGTCCTCGATGATGGCCTACGAAGGATTAGTGTCTGCCGGGAAAACTAAGATTATGGAAGTTAAAGTGGCAGATCTGTGAACTATTTCCTAAATCATTGTAATATCAAAATGGCTTTGTCAAGCTTTATAAACTTTCGTTTTTCTTAATTTAGGAAAATATATAGCTTAACGCGATAAGCTAAAGTACCGTTATTGAGTCGGAAGGATATTCGAATTAATTTGCCTTGTAATTCGCACAATTCGGTTATGAACAACTCTTAGGCGATCTACACAATTGAAATCAGATTGTTTAACTCTTCGTTATATAAAATTATTATATATATCGAAATTGGATATATTATGTACTTTCGTTAATTGCTCGACAGCGATGATTTTCTACGAGGATGCAACTTCTATTCATCAAAACATAGTTTGTTCGGCTAATTTCAATATTCTCGTTCTTGATGTCTTTTTGTGAGATCTACAGTATACGTTACTTTCTCATTTTTTCGTTCGGTATTATATCATAGATCAACGGTGCCCTATAATATACAAGTTTGATCGTTCTATGCAAAAATTCAAGAGTAAATCTTAAAATGTTGAAACTTGGATGACTGAAATAAAAAATCTAGCTCGCTATACGTATATTATATTTCTACTCGTTTATTTTCATCATTTAAATATAATACCATACAGTTGCGCGTCTCATATTTCCTGGTGATGAGAAACATTAAATATGCAGATAAAATGTTCGGAATGTAGAACGAGTTGCGGTAAAAATTACAATAACGATATGAACTGCAACGATGAGAAATAGAACGAATCACGGTATTTTTTGTTAACTGAATGTGTGATACAGCCATAAAGCCAGCTGGGTAACAAGTAGCTCGTGATTAATGTTTTTGCAGGAGCTCGTTTATGGGGATGAGCCCATAGGGAGCTTTCACTGTTTTGTACTAGCTATTTGCCACTCGGTTCCATACCGTACATTGCGACAGGCAGGGTGTCCGCATCGGAATCCGTCGCTCTGGATATCAGGCAGATTTAACTGAAGTATCTTGGGTTAAATCGTATTTTTAACAGCTATTGTAAGAGAGTCGAATTGGAATAAAAGAAAGACCCGAAATAGTCAGGATTTTAGCGTTTATCTTTCAAAGTATTAACTGCAGATTATTATCGTTTCAATCAGTTAATGTAATGTAATACCGAAGGGAATTAACGCGCGGATGGGCTGTTCAGAAGAGGATTGAATTATTTTCTATTATATCAATTTCATCTAGATTTCTTTAGAAAAGTAGTACATTACAAAATTTGCGGCGTTCGTTTACATTCTGTTTTTTTTTTTTCTTCTTTTAGTTATTTTCATAAAAATATCAATTTGCACGAATATCCGTAGTCCAGGTATAACGTAATATTACTTACATTTCTACGTGATATACTTCTTTCGTTTCATAGTCGGCAAAAGTATCTTTTTACCAGGAATATCATCGCGAAGGGAATATTTAACACGTATATTACATGAACGGGAAGCTACACTTTGCCTAGCATTCTACAAAGTTTCAGAAATGAACAATCATAATGCACGCATACGAAACCGGCGTTAAACTGTTTTATCTGTTTCGATATGCGAACATGAAACGCAACATCGGACTTGGTGTTTATTCGTAATCGTAAAGTTTCATTTGCGCTCATGGATCTACGACGTTGAAAGTTGTTGGCGATGCTAATTGGAAGTGGTTAGCTCGCCAGCCAGCCCTATTTCGCACTGTGCCACCCCCAAGTTTTCTGAGATTTATGGGTTCATGGTGAAACGGCACGAGTAAGCTTAAGTCGAGACCAGAGACAGAAGACACACAAGATTCTGAATTAAACGTCAACCACACGACAAGACACCATACTAACGCCATGTACACAAACACCAGCATCCTTGACTTTGTTGATGATTTGCACCGCCCATCTGCATAATAATTCACAGAGAAATGTTCTGTGCGTAACTTCTAAGATCGTTATATGCCTTTATCACTTTAACATCGTTCTTTACTCGACTACACAGAGTGTCGTTTTACGTGAACTTGTATTCCTACGGAAATAAACAATTTTGAATGTACGTGATACTAGGAATTATACGTTGCGAATAATTCAAAATTGTCGTCTCTTTCGAAAGATTGAATTATGTACGTTCGTGACTGCGTAAATGGAAAATAAAATATTGGTAATTGTTACTTACCTGAAATACAATACAAGAAACTAAATAGAGAAAAATACCACTGAATTTCGTTTAACGTAAAATAGAACTAATTATTTAAAAAAGTTTTACGTCCTGTATTTACTTCACCTTGGCTAGAAGTTTCATCAAATTATTGAATTTTTGGTATTTAAATTCATTTAAATAATTACAATAATTTAAATAATTATACAGAATTCTAAAAAAGAGCCCGGTGAAGTAGATTTCTAGCACGAGAATTCTCAGAAGTTGCTAAGTATAGAGAAATTCTATCGATGCTAATGGTCCCTTCTTTATTGCGATAACGGCGCATTATGTCTAAACCATAGGGGCTGTTGGGGATAAGTTGTAAGAACTGCATGAATGATCAATCACTTCATCATATTAGTCGTAATAAAGAATGATAGTCTTCTAGTAGTTGCTGGTCTTATTTTAATTGTAACAAATTCTAATTTTATGATCCTTGTATTATTAAATTGCAATTTACGAGTATATTATATTTCGTACACATAATACGTACGTTGTCAAATTTTTACATAAACTCTAACGATTATCTTCATTCCGTTGGAGTCACATAATTATTTATTCAACTGATATTACAAAATACGCGCAATAATAACAAGCTGTATTATAGTAGGAGGCCATCGACTCGCTAACCACGAATAATACGACGTTATACAGGCGAATAATCTTTTCTTCCAACCTTAACGTCGACGATGGAACCAGAATTATAATCTTTAAAATTCCGTTTCGCTAGGTTAGAATTTATACTGCCGATTACACCCATTGAAACGAAGAAAAATCAAACGTATACACGCAGAGACAGTAGATACAGAGTCGTGCCATCACGTTGTGCAGGATCTCCGAAACAATGTCATCATAAAGCGGAGAAAAGAATTCGTTAGTGGGTGGGAGTTAGATAGTAGTCGTTGGACCACCGGCGGACCATCGCCGAGCAGAAATTCACGTTTCACCGGGCCGAATCTCTGCTCGGAGACAAAACCACTCACGTTCACCGTTGGACGTCAAGACGACGACGGGGGAAAGGGCCGATAATTTCGGCACAAAAAAAGGTAACGCGGCACGGCAGTGCAGTTTTCACGTTTCTCGGTTCTCCGCGAAAAGCGACGAGACCGTTTTACAAATTCACGGCGGTGCATCGCATTTTTCGCCGGAGCTTTCACGCTCGAACGCGCTTCTAGTCCGCTGGGGTGCACATGCAAGTCCGTTGTCCCCGGGTTAAGCTGCGTCGGCCAAATATTTCGTGGAACGCGGAGGATAAAGAGAGGAGGGAAACTGGTCGGTCGGTTGGTCGGTGGATGGGTATGGGTATGGAAGAGCCTGTTAGGTTGTAACTGGTCTATTACTGGCTTTATTGAGATTGGGAATCAGCCGACGATTACCCTGGTAGAGGCAGCAGTCGGGATCGGAATCGGAATCGGCATCGGCATCGGCATCGGCGACCGAATATACACTATACACACCGAGCTATCGGTCCGGCACGATTTCCATGCTCGGAAAAACAGCCGCGAAAGAGTCGTTATTACTCTGACACGAGGGCAATGTGTACCCATTAGAGAAGCGGCGAGCAATGCGTTCGCGCGGTCGTTAACGTAATAGCTGGTAACACCGAATTTTCCCATTTCTATAGTTAATACCGGGGCGGCTAGTGTCTGAGGGAAGAACTGAAATACAGGTGCGAACTGTCCGAGATTACAGATATCGATCATCGGCTTGCGTGGCTGGATCTCATGATGAACTGACTGTTGGTCCACCTCTTTCTCCGTTCCTCGAGAGACAGGGCAAACACTGGGGGCTAGGAAAAAGAAAAAAGACGCGTAATAGCTTTGTCTGTCTGTCGTATGCTTGCTTCGCTATATTCCACGGATCTTTATCAATCGTAAAATACGACTGTTTTGTGTTGTCTTCGAAATGAATTTTTGTATAACAGCGTCGTCGGAATGGTTACGGTGTAACTATCGACTATATCAGGCTGGAAAAAAGTAGAATAGCTTCCGTTCTATCTCCTGCTGGACTATCGCCAATAGCGAAATATCGTCCCGTGTATTATTTTCCTCTATGACTTTGCTTTCCACTTTCGTTTTTGTCCAACATATTCTTCCTCCTTCCCTTCCTCACGCCGAGATATTTCAATATTTGGCCGTTAATCGGTCGGCCGTGCGTCTGCCTTGTAAACGACGCATGATCGCGTTAAAACTGATCGTTCCGTACGGACACGGTAAATACTACGTGGTCAGATAAATGTGTTCGCTGCTGTGCTACGCAACGAGATTTACTGGTACTGTTAGCCTTGCTGTTAAAACGATAACAATCCTACACGGTGTACAGTGTATCCTCACTAATGCAATGGTACTTAGCAACGCTACATTACACCTCCAACCGCTATTGCTCTGGTAATTTAGCATCGACGCCGCTGCGTTAACAAACGAAAAGACACTTCTGTAACTGGTGTATGCTTTCAAGCAACGACATCCGCCCGTAAAATTCGCCCAAGCATCTCGTTCAACTTTTTACATCGCTCCGTTTTTCGCCTTGCTCTTCTTTGCTCTCTCTCTCTCTCTCTCTCTCTCTCTCTCTTTCTCTGACTCTGAACACGAAATAAGAGCCGTGCTTGAATATTCACAGTCGTTTGAATGTTAAATGAAAATTTTAGCGTATATAGGAAGAAGTTGGGTTTTATGAGGAGCATAAAAGAGAGGATGATAGAAAACAGCCAATTTTAGGTCGTTCTGCAGATGATAAAAATTCTTTTGAGTCGTGTGTCTACTGGTTTTGAGAATTTTTAAAACTATAGTAGAGTATATTGTCGATATTTGATGAGAAGACTTAGAAGCTCTGTGACGAGGCTCTTTCCTGACAAGAATAGGTTCGACCGTGGATAGTCTCTAGGTTTCTGCACATTATGTGCATTCTGTATATTATTTTAGATTTTATATAAACGCATAAACATCCGCCGTCTAACTATTAAAAATATTAACCTTAATTGACCCAGATGTGCCTATCATTTCTTTGTTAAATAATTGCAGATATCTAATTTTATTTTGCAGGTGAAAAGCTTTGCTATAATAATACCTATGAGCCTGTAATATATGCTAGATGTATCGAGGTATCGAATATATTTTCTAGTCAAATAGTTGATTATTATGAAAGTTATGTTTATCTTAAAAGTATAGAAAGAACAAAGTATTTGAATAGCTATTATAATTATGAATACAAATATAGCTAATGTTACAAAAAAAATATAATCAAAGCGTATAATATAACGTACTCCAACATTTTTAAATCACCTATGTAATTATTCTATCAATTTACGCTTCCGATTTGATGACTTATTTATGTAGCAGGATGTTTGTGGAGTTTATTATTGGATAGTTAAATAGAAATCCTTGAACCTTTTCATTTTTATTACCGATTGGGCAGATTGATATTTAAATAATTCCGCAAACTTATAATTTCTTGTTTCAGTGGAAACGTCGATATTTCAATAATTAATTACGCCGATATTTCCTTTCGCTGCACATTTCGCTCTTTGCTTTCGTAAATTGTTTACGGCTAAATGCTAAAAAACCGTATCATGTTTTCCATTCAGTATCTTCGATTTTTGCACGTGGATTAAGTATCGTGTTTTCAGTCTTCTGGTTCACGTTGAGCAAACTGTAAAAATCCAATGAACTTTCAAGAATTTCAGATTTTTTAATAATATCTAATATATGTGTCTGTTTGTAGTATATATTTTTTTAATTTAGCATACTATTGTTCGACATTTAAAATATTATTATTGCAATGGGCTGTAATAATATCATCGCAGTCTGTAGGATTTTTATAAAAAATCTTTCTGATTGCTTACGTGTACAAAGCTTTAGATTATTAGTAGCCGTAACTTACATTTAAAGGTTAAGTGAGTGGTAATGGTGGATATATCTGTTCGTCCCTTCGTACAGATAACTTATGGTGTAAGATATATTCGCCCCTTTAGTACCATTTACTATTTCGTGGAGTGCTCTCCAATATTCGATCTCGTGAAATTGAGTATCTTGTTTCTGCTTATAGGAACATTCAAGTTTTGATTTGTTTCTTTGTATCCTGCAACAATCTAAACGTATTGTTTATCTTATTTTTATTCTTACTTTCCTGATGACAAAGTCTTTTTTAATACATTATTCTTGTGACATTAGTACTTAGACCATTCTGGTTAAATCATTAGAATTATAACATTTCAAATTAATTTAACTTAAAGATTTTAACGAAGGTGGAATATCGGTAATTCTTCAAAAAGATTCGTTAGGTGATTCAAATATTATTAACAACTATCACTTAGAGGCAAAATGTAAACTAAAGTCCTCTGATTGTTACCACCTTTATCAGTACTTGTGTCAGGTAAATTTAAAACGAGTAACGGGAAGTGTGCAGACAGTTAGCTAAAAATCTATGATCTCGTCTGAAAACTAATTTTTAACTTGCTCTTAACTGTCAGTTCCGTTATTGTAACAGTCAATAAAAAACATGCAACAACTCTATAAAAGCACTCTATTTTCCTCAACAAAAGTTCACAAAAACCTAAAAAGTATCAAAATGCTAACATTTCGTAATGCTAACGAATTGTACATCAAAAATTCTATTTCTTGAAGACCACCTTCTCGCAATTTGTAAAGCCAGAGTACGTGAAATGAGACAGAATTGAGATGGTGAAGCTCTATATTTAACTCGTAAATTTAAAGACGAATTTCCCAATTGGTCATTCGTGTTCCCTCAAATGCTCTCATTCGCGTAATACTCGTTTTCTCGGATCGCTCGAAATCGGAATTTCCCACGTGTCGACCGTGCAGAAGGTTTCACGCGTTAAATGATATATTTTTATCTGGTTCCGATAGCGTCGGAGCCGACGGTCTTTCCGATGTAATCCTGCGGCGTAACTTTTCACCCCGGACTGTTCGAACGACTGACACGCGCGCGGCACACTCTACGTGGAATACTTAATAAAACGCCCTACAGAGAGATGTTTTTCCAGGAGATTGTGTACCATAAACTGAACAGCATACGGATAAACCTCTCCGGATACATATCGTGCATATTAATACAACACACGTTTCTTCCACTTCCCTTGCACGTGTTATCTTCGATCTCGATTATTTTCCAACACATGATAAATCATCCTTTGCTGTACGTTGTCTGGCTGTTTTTCTCCCGCAAAATTCTATTTCAATTTTTGCCACACGAAAGATTTTCCAAACGATGTTAACTATCCACGAGATCAAATTTGCTGCTGATTATATTAGGTCGTACGAAAAGTTTTTTTCGTTTTATAAGGAAATAATGGATGCACAACATTTTACATTTTATATTACTTTATCGAGTTACGTATGATCCATTTCGTTCTATCAAAATAAAGATCACAACGTTCGACAGATTAGGTTTCATGTTTGTATGAAGATGCATCATTGTAAAAGACGTGTTTGTAAAGGAAAGACACCTTTCGGACAACCTAATGAACGTAGGTTTCATGTTAGGGCTGTAATTGGAGCTTAATTATGATTTCCAGCCAGCGATTTTATCAATATCGTAGAGGAAAGTTATTTAGGAATGAACCGATCGTATTAACGCGTTTTTCAAACTTGTTGAAATTTTCACCAATGGAGTGTATTTAACAAAATCTAATTAGCTATACTCATTGATGTTAATTCAAGGTTTTTTGAATTTAAACATTTAATTTTTGATCGCCGCTGTATTTTCATATATATATATATATACGGGTATATAATTTCACAGTTTAATCTTCAGATCTTAAATTTACTTTCTCGGGAAAAATGGCAAATATCTTTCTTTCTTCTTGAAATGAATATTTTCTGATGAATTGTATTACATTTTTTATAACGCCGTTCGCTACAATTGGCATTAAGCGCGACATTAAACGAAATGCTTATTGCCCTCCTAGGTAACAATTCATAATGGGCAGTTCTGCGAGTTTCTCTTCAACGGCCTTCATAAAATATTCACCCTAAGTCGCGTAGTTGATGGACACGCATATTTCACAAACTTAATACACCGTATTTATTTTATCGGATGTGTCGACTCAACAGATGGCGGAATCTCATAAAATACACAAGCCAGGATGACATTCTAAAGTCCATCCCGATTAAACGTTGTCACATATTGTTGCCTAGGGGTGACCATTTTATAATACAGGAAAGGTAGCCGTTTTAGGTTTTCTTGTTCGATGCTTTCGCGCCACCAGAGCTCCGCTAGTTGGAGAAAGATTCAGAAACCTATGGTGGAAATAAGTATATGTAGAAAAGAATAACATTCAGAAGAGATATTTGTGCCATAATGTATATCTTGTATGATAATTTCCTTTAGCCAATTGCTTACAGTCACAGCGATTACTATAATAAGTTATTAAAGACACAAGTGAAATCATAAAATTTTTATCATTTGTGGAAAAGAAAAACTTTAACGGTTGTAATGTTCGATTAACATTTTTTCCTGAAAGTTTCTTTTACAGACGAGAGTCTAATATTAAAATTTATTGCAATGCAGGATAAAGTGATCTATAATAAATTTTGTTTGATATTGTGATATTTATGACAATTTTATTCTATGCAATTTACTGATTATTCGGAATCAAATTTATTGCAACAGGCAAACCGTATTTTAAGCCGATCGTGTAGTCAATAATTCGGATATGAATCTTGGCATTAAACGTCAAATTTAATCATTGTCTTTACTATTTAACGTACTGTGACACAATCGTCTTAACATTTCACAAAATTTATTCATATGTATTACCAACTGTTGGCATTGTTTCAATTTTGTGTATCTTTTATTATATCTTTCTTTTATCTTCCACGATTTAAGTATCAATAAAATATATATTTTAATTTTTCGTATAGTTTCAATAAAATAAGAATTATATGTTCTTGTATAAAATGAAAAGTTGAATGAATCTATAAAGTAACTTTATATTCAAAGAATTTTCGTAAAAGTTATTATTTCTTTTATATACATCTTTTATTTGCGTTTTTATATAGAACCATCATCTTCGTGTTTGTATCACAATTCAGATAATGTTTTAAACAACATTCCGAATGAAAAATATTCTACCAGCAGAAATATGTACATCCAGCACGAAATTAAAAGTCGATATTCGATGCACATTCTTTAATACATTGTTAAAGCAAGTATTGGACAAGGAAATACACATAACATATGTACAATTTTTAAAGTTAAAAATAATCACTTACCAACAAAAAACAAAGAAAATAATAGCATTTTATAGCAATTTTTTTATAAAATTTTTCAACTAAAAAACATACCACATGCTTGTGACACTTTTTCTAATGTTATACATTGTATAACGAATTTTCCTAGGATTCTATCAATGAAGTTTGAAACAAATCCTATTGACATAAAACTATTTATACGGTCAATTATCTGCAATGTTAATACGTTTTAATATTTAGTAGGATCATCTTTAGTACTAATTATTATATTTGAGACAATTATTGATACTAATTCTGTGACAATACTTTAACAAGTGTATATTTACAACAAACATCTTGCAACTCTTACAGACACTTTTAGATTGGTTTCATATTCTACGAAATGAAATACGAAAATCAGAAATACGGTGAAAATGTATAAAAATGAAAATGTTCGTCCTTCGATAAAAAAAATCGTCTATTGTAAATTTTCTACAGTAAGTGTACAAAACTTTTCGTGACGCGTTGTACATATTTATATATAAACAAGTGAAAAAGAGGATCACCCTTCTCAAACTGAAATAACACTATTGTATTTGAAATTTGCTGACAAACGATATTAAACGATCAATCAGACGAGAAATAGATATCGTCCCACAATAGCAGTTAAGTGGTCGATCGAAAGGAGCTGAACGTTTAATAGAAAACACCCGTTGACGTTCTAAAACGCTGGGCGACGCGCGACGCGACATTAATCTCGGTGAGATCGAGGCGAAGGAATCGTGAATCACGAAGTTGTAGCTGGGAAACGTCGGAAGAAAGTCGTCGGGCCAATATCGAGCAGTCGATACCGCGGTGAGAGAGAGTCTGCAAAGAAAAGGGACAAGAGGGAGATTGCACGTCTAGATTTTGTCTTACAGCCGTTAGATATATCGAGGCGAGGCGCAAAAGAAGAGGGTAACGTCTCGTGCTACTATGCGCAGGATGCACGCGATCTAAATTCCAGGTTAAGTAGAAATTTATGTCTTACGCAAGACGAGAACCAAATAAATCGTCCGTATTTTAAGCTGGATACTGCAAGCGCGCAATAAATTTTGAATATATCGTAGATTCCGTAAAATTTTCGGGCCCGCGTTATCGCCCATTTTTGCACATTTCCATGTTACACATGGTTTTTATTGCATCGGGGGATGTAACCGGCTGTTTTCTTTTTCTCCGTCGTATACCACTGGGAACAGTGTTTCTTTGATTTGATAACGTGGAATTCTCTCGTTAAAAGGTCTCGAAAAAATAAAATATAAGCAAAGACAATTTTTTAAATATCGATAAGAGAACTTTATGTTTCTCATTTTCTTTTTCTATTATATTGAAAATAGAAGACTAACAGGGAAAATTTGTTAAGTTTGAAAGCTTTTTTAAACATGCTTATTAAAATAGCATGAATATAGTAATTACACTACTGCATATTAAGCAAATATTGGTTTCGCGTAACTTCAATCACGATTTTTCTTAATCAATAGCTTTAACGCATTATAGTGTGGCCTTCTTTTTCCAAGCGAAAGAAAAGAATTACAAAAATATATTAATTAATGTATCAAAGAATATATTTTAGATTTTTAGATTTTACTTTAGGAATCTTTCTACATTCAGTCACTTCAAAGTTAAAATTTCAACGTTTTTCTGTGAAACATTTTACGGACATTAGAGCTTAATATGCTCATTTATTATCAGAAAGGAAAAATTTAATTTAACAAAAATTGAAATAATGAGGTCGTGCATTATGGGTATTCATTACGTTCAGAATTGAACAGTAATGTGATCATAAAATTTTCGTTTTAATGAAACTTATGTGTCTAAAACGTTTTTAATGACTTTATAACGGTAATAAAAATACGCAACTTTCGTGCTTTATTACACAAAATATATTTGAAATTGTAATTTTGTCCTTTCCCTCTTTACTCTATTCCTACACGCCTGCATGTTATAATTTTCTAAAACGTTAAAAACTAATTCCTACATGACTAATAATAAATTCTGAAAAGACATTTTCACGACTTTGTACTAAAGTAAGGTAACAAAAGTGTAATAAAAAAAAAGCTGTTGTTCACAACTGCATTTTATTATGGTTCAATGAAAACTTTAGTTGTCACAAAATAAAACTCACGAGGAGTTGCAGTCGTATGGTCATTTATTTTCATACAGTTTCCTCTAATGGATTTAGACCAAAAATAAGCTGATCCATGTTTTACTCGTTATTTGGAAAGATATTCGATACAATCGGTCCATATTATGGAAACAATAGATTGCTATTAATTGTGAATTCATGGGACGGACGAAACAGACATTGCTTACTTTTAATAATATTTTTGCGGATGACGATAGAGAAATGCTCATGTAATTAAGAGGAATTGACCCCCTCAACAAATGCCTAACGAATGCTATTATTGCATTAAAAATGCAGGATTGTAACGCGAAGGTAGTCTTCTGCGAGTTTCACGGAAACTTTTATCGCAGTGAAAATTGACAAATGCTTCTTACCGCGTACAAGGGGTGCGACAACAACGGTCGCAAGAAATAAATGAACGTTGCCACGAACGGGATTCGATGGTGGTGGTGTTACTTTTGAAGCCTCAAGGAGCACGATGCGATTACCGAACTAATCCAAAACAATCATTAATTCTCGAGAGAACAGAGAGGTCTTTCGATAGGAGCGACTCGTGGAGGGTCGGAAATCGTCATCCCCTTGGTAAGGAGAGACCCGTCATTATACCTGACTTTGGCAGTGCCAAGGAGATTGTTCTAACTAGCAAACGTAATCTTCGGCGAGCTAATTCATCTGGCTCGTAATTCGGAGAAATCAGGCCTGTACCGCCATTTCGAGAAATTAAGACAAATGCGAAAGGGCTGTCCCAGCAGCTGTCGCTTCGGGAGACATCGGCCTTTACGGTCTCGAAAATACCTCGAAGAAGGACAGTAGAATGGATTCCATTTCCGCTAAGCGTGCACGCGTGACCTGAAACCTGAATAATTTATGTCTGATTTGATCGATGCACCGCGCCAGCCAAAGCCGACCGAGCGAAAGGGGAGGATGAATTCGTCGATGCTCGTACTCTACAGGAGAACGTCATAAATTCCATGATGTTCGTATTGTTTTAAAATGTGAATTTTTAATCGAACGTTTTAAAATCACGATCGATAACTCTGGTTACATTGTAGTTTAAATTTTCATGGCATTTCAGATCGGAATTTATGAAGATTCTGGTAACTGAGCTTTTTTTAACATACCACAGATTGGTAATTCTGCACGAGGAGCAAATTAATCGTTTAAAAAATATATAAGCTTTCGAAAGTAAAATTTTTTCACTATTTTGCTTGTTTATAAATTTATTAACAAAGTAAGAAATTTAGGATCTTCCTCGATTAGATGACTTATTAATTTATAATTGTTCCTCGTCCATCGATAACTGAGGCAATGTAAAATTCGTTCATAAAGAGTTGTTACGTTATTTCCACCGAGAAAAATGTACGCCTTTAATACCAAGTAATTTTGTTTTCCGTTTCTCTTAAATCGACAGAAATTACCGAAAAATTTCATCCTGAATCGATTAATGATAAGCTTTGGAAATTTCACTGAACCGCATGAGTCAGATATCGCAGATACATATTAAAAGTTATACCTATTACCAACATTGAAGTACGTTTTCTTGATGCGCTAAAACTTGCGGCATTCGTTCAGAATACCACGATACATTTATTAAACCGTTAACTCACAGCACTCGTAAAATGCAATGAAATCTCTTGTATCGTCGACAATTTCTCAAATGTGTAAAATCCGTGTAAAATCTTATCCCGAAACTTATGCCGCTAAAACAATACTTTCTCGTCGATACGTAATACCTCCCACGATCGGCCGCCCCCATAACCATTCGTTATAGCTGTACCACGCGAAGGTTACCTAACTGGGAGCCATATCGGCTACGTATCCGCGAATTCAAAGTTCCACGGAACGAAAAGAAGCCAGGCGGTTAGCTTTGTTCAGGCGGTTAGGACGTTGGAGCGGAATCGCGCTCGAGGCGGAACGTCTTGAAAAAAGGCCACGTAGGAAGCGTGTAGGTGGGCTGCACGCGTGTTTGCCGAGTTCCGAGTGCGAACTTGGTACGGTCTGAAAACTCCGTCGTGCGGACTGGTTTCCTTGAGCCCTGGCGCGAGAGCACGTTTGCTCACTCCGGTCACGTACGTGAAGGCGGTTGTTTTGGGGAGGCTGGTCGCGTGGTATGGGTGGCCGTAAAATCCGTTTGGAAAGGGGACGAGCGAGCAGCGAAGGTGGGGAAGAAGGAAGCGTAGACGGGACGGTTTTGGGAAAATGGCAAAATACGAGATCCGAATTATTGGAGCGGTTCGAAGCAGCGCGATTTCCAAGTGCGACACGTATGAGCGAAGGATATATCGGATAGACGAGAGAGTCTTTGCTATCCCGTCGTCGCTTCGAGGATCTTTGGTCGTTACGCGTGTCCTCGTGGTCGACCCTCCGAAACAGCTCGTCGAGAGGCGACCACGCCGCGCTGCCGGGGGGGGGGGGGATGCATGTCGAGGATGTAATCTTCGGGCTTTCCGAGGGTGGAAACTGAGACTCACGTCGAAACACGACGACGACTCGCGAAATGACGGATGCCGAGCGGAACGCACCTGCTACCCGCCGTCACCCGGAGGAAATCGAGGCGATCGAATTATTTTTCCGAACGTTCGATCGTTGAAAGATCGAGGGTCGGAGGGGATGAGGGAGCAAACGGAGGGAACGACGTCTTCACGAAGAGATTTGGGATTCTACTAGGGGCGAAAGGGCCTACGAAATAAAAGAAGAAACTCGCGTTACCCGGGAATCCCAGTTTAGGGCGCGGTATAAATCATTATGGATTTAACCTGCCCCTTTCTGCTTTCAACGAAGAATGGCGATTTCGGGAACTTGAAATTGCTAATCTTTATTCGAAACTAGTCCATACTTCTAAACAGATTGTAAGGGAAACGGATACTTTTTTATTCCTTTTGTATGACCACTGGTCGTATTCTTTTCTCTTCAAGAACACGGAATGTATTATATATTTAAATGTATAAATTCGGTTTGTAACTTCAGACCAGGAATTTCTTCCCATTCATATCTTGAAAGAAACGTGGCGCTCGAGAAAATTGCAAGACTTCTTCGAAAAGTATCGGAGAATATCAGACAATTCATGTTCAATATCATAGATAAATATAATACAAAAGTAATATCGAGACAACGATCCAAATAAGCGGTATAAGAATGGTCGTATCGACAGAATTGTTATTTAAATTATGCTCTATAAATGTGCTCGAAGTATACTTACAAATATAGTGGCTCAAGAAGGCATTTGAACAATTAGCACAGAAAATTGTGTAATAACGCGTGATTAATACAATTAACGAGCTGTAACGTATTTAGCACGGATATGAACTCGGTAAAAAATTAGTATACAAGACGAACAGTTGTTTCAAATATATATATAATTAGCACATTGCTAAATATTGTAACTTGCTAATGTAACGAATAATTCCCTGTCCAAATATTTCTATCTTTGCAAAATATATGCTTATAACGAATATCTTGTAATTTTTCTAATCACGGTTGACGATAACGTTTCAAAATGTTTCCCGCAACAAACTTAACATGTCGATAAAAGCTTTCCATTTATAAACGACTAAACATTCATTCAGGGTACGCTATATTCGGCACCATTACAAATGAAGAGTCAATATTTAAAAAATTGTACATTTCACTATATGAATAGATAAAAATCAATAAATATCTGCAAAAGAAGCATGCCAGAAAAAGACCGGTAAAACGATACGGCAATATCCTATATTAATAACTGAAAAGGAACAGGAAGCCGGCATCAATCAAAGGTAAAATTAATCGAAGCAGCGAAACCGGAATTTATTGCATCGAAAAATTCGCAAGCCTTTATATCGAAGAATCTCGTCCGGTTCGTGATGCATTTAATAAAAAACACTCGAGCCAGCGTGTTCGAAGGTGATCGATAATTTTTCCAGCCGGCTGTTTTTTTACCATGGCGTGCATTGGCAACAGCTGAAAAGTTGGCTAGGTCGTCTGTCTCTCCTATCATCGGGCCAAAAAGATCGGCTCCCCTGATCGAGGGGGTAATGCTTTTCGCGCGTAACCCAATTATCAGGCGAAACGGCGGTCCGCGCGCGGAAAGCACGCGGTTCGGGGGTGCATTCTGGTGAACGCGCGCGCGCGCTCGCGTGGGAAACGAGGGGACGGAAGCTGTCAGCGAAGATACATCATTTCACACTTTAACGATAACGTATACATGCGCGTATAAATAAACTAGGCACGGGTGGTTTGAACGAGTAACACCCGAGCCAGTAAAGTATGTCCTGCTCGACGAACCACAATGAATGACATATCCACGTTTTGTGGACGAGCGAAAATTACGATGTCGACGTCGTTACGTCGACCACCGACGAAAATTCCGCGGTTTTGTTGCATTTTATTTTAATTTATGCACCAATGCGATGCTGTTTGCTAGCCTTTGAGCAGGCAGGCGATAGATAGCCTGGTTAATCGGGATATAGACAGGATTTCGTCCGCGTGCCTCGAATATCCAACGGTTTGTTTTACGTTCAGCGAGCTTTCTGTATTAGTAAATTCTCTTAATGGTTAAACGAAATGCCTGTAAAAAGTATTGGCACGTATGCTTGTATGCCGATGAAGCGGATTTTTGTCAGATCTTACATTTCATTTTCATGGTATCAAATCTTTGACAGTCATACGAAAGTATTACCAAACGATACGGCAGATACATTTGGACCTAATTCATTATGGTATGTAAACGATATAATAAATTCAATGGTGTACCAATAATTTTTGTAGCCACTGTATATTTGAAGATCCAAGTTTGTAGTTAAATGTGATACTTTCAAGTACATGTTAAGAAAGTACATGTGCAAAATTTTATGTTTGAATTTGATAATTGAAGATGGTTAAGTAGTTTGACGAATGCGGAGCGCGTGAAAGCGTGTTTGGATCTAATTTTCTCAAAACTGTTTTCTAAATTTCATGATATTTTCATCTCATCGAGATTAACTTTAGGTTTGATGTGTAACTTCAGTTTACGTATTTCTATATCACAATTCATTCAACCATCTTCGTTTCTCATTTTTTATACGCAAAAAACACGGATAAAAAAGGATAAGAATAGTGGATAATTACACTTATAAGTATCGTCATATTTTTAATTATTATCTTTTATCTTCAACTCTGCTATCTACTATAGCCACACTTACGAAATACGTTCGAGAATTTATACTACCGTCAATTTTAATTCTTTCTCTTTAGACAAATTTATTAATATTACCGAAACGTAGAAAAATATATCTGCAAGCTATCGATGACAAAACTGTTACTATAAATTTCTTTCAGAAAAGAAACGAGACTATAGAATAATGGTTAGCATTCACGTATCATTATTCTCTCATATTTATTTATCGCATCACGTTCTAGATTCACGAGAATCGAGAACGAAAACGATTTACAAAGAATTCAGAAAGCGTACGATTAAATGTTAACAACGAAACGTTTGAAATACAGAAAGTTTAAAATTGGCGCAACATCACGACTACTTCAATTTGCCAATCGTTTCGGCCGCATTACTTTAATTAAAAGAAAGAAGCGTCCGTTCATTTGCATCAATAACATCAAAGCGACTTTTTTCAAGCTCGGAGATGCGGCGACCGTGCAAATATTTTAACGATGCAGCCAGCTTCCAATCAATCGCGTTTTGCAAATCAACCGCTGGCACGCCGTGTTTCCCGTGCAAACAGACTCGATAAAATATCCTCGATAGGTCGCGCCGCTTCTGAAATAAAATTCAACTTCACTATGAGTTGAAAGCCGATCGGTCACGGTCTCGTGGATCGACGGAGGTCGTCAGGGTCGACGGGGTGGTATTGAAAATCGGCGTTTAATCTCGGATAAATCGTGACGGGTGCCAATGATACGAGAGACCGAAGAGAATCGACCAACTCACAGTCTCGTGGATGGAAAGAAGAAGAGGAACAAAACAGAGGAGTATAAAGTATCCACTGTGTTCACCATTTCAAAAAGTCGCTGGAAGGAAGAACGATAAATTCACGGGGATGGAGCTCGACAGAATGCAAAAGCCGTGAGGCAAGTGCAATGAAAGTACCATTTGGTGCAGCACACGTGGTGCTCACCCTTAGGACTGGTGCGTGCCTCGAATATAATTTATTACTGTTAGAATTTTGTAGGGACCCGTGAACCCTCCTGGTGAGACAGAACGCGGCAACGCAACCCTTAAGTCCTGCATAGACCAACGATGTAACTTGCGCACTCTATACTCTGGTTACACGCTGTTCAACCCTTGCGTTAACACTTTACAAGCCCCTAATGGTTCGCATTTTATCGCGTTCACGTAGGCATTCGCGCCAGGACAATACGCTTTATTAGGCCTACCGATGGAATTTCATGGAAACGATGGCCGCATCGATTCGGAAGCGAATGGTGCCAGTCGATATTTTCGTTTCAACAAACGGGGGCGATGATCAATGAAATATATCGCGGATCCTTTCGGCGCCGTGAAAAGCCAGATCGTTGGAGCGTTATTTTCATTTCATTTACTTGTACGATAATATCGCGCATGTTCTCGTTTCCTCGTCGATTTTGTGTAAACACCGTTCTTCGTATTTCACCGAAATCGGCCAGATTCGTAAAAAAATAGAGCTTGTAGGAAATTTCCGAAATTTCACACGACACTGATATTTATAATTATTTGAAAGTCACGCGATGAAAAATTTGCAATTGTACTCTTCGTGAAATATGCGTTTATTGACTTTCAGTCGTTGATATTACATATTATATTTCATATTGTAAATCGAAAATAAATATCTACTTGTTGATTTGAATATAAATATTGTAAAATCAGGTAGTTGTTTTACAGAGATTTAATCAAATGTCGAATGCACGCTGATAAATTTAACCAATGGGATAGATCAAAATTTTGTTAAAAATATCATATACGTTATTTTTATTCCGCTAAATTGAACATATACAATAAGCTTGTTACCCAAAATTAGTGTATATTTATTCTAATTGGAATTTCATGACTTCGTAAGAAGCTTCGGTTCTCTATCGCTCAAATAAATAAGGTTACAAAATTACACGTTCATCTGGAACAGAATCCTAATTTATTCGTCGGATTAATTTAATAAACGAGCATCATAAAAATCACTTACGTTAAGGATCGTCGTAGAGGGTTACGTATAAAATCGTTGGCTTAACGGTTTCCTGTAATCATTATACATATATATGCACACCCTGCACAAACTCGACCCTGAAACGCCTGTCACAAATAGCCATTGTAACGTCTCCGAGGACCATGCTGGTACACCGAGGATAATCCGTATATATCGAGGGAAAAATAAATGTTTCCGAGATTCTCAGGACTGGGACACCATTACATGTCACTATTGTCGACACCACTGCGTGAGGCTGTCCTTTTATTATCGCGCAACGCTTCATAGACGACCCATTGGTCGTTGTGGTCGATTAACCCCCTGTGGCTCGCGTCATTTCAAGAAGAGCTGTACAAAGGTTCCGATAAATCACCGTTCGGGATTTTCCACGATGAACTATCGCTTTCCACGAGTCATTTCCACTCTGCTAACGAATCGATTATTTGGATCCTATTCGCTTCCTTCATCAGCGAACCATGTTGTCGAGTATCGGTAATTCGACCACATGGAATTCGTAGAAAATTGGTAAATGATATTTGAATAGGATGTCTCTGGATCGCCATTCCCGTCATCATGATTAATGTTCTTTTTATTGGACGACTATGAAGTGGCTTAAAAGAGGGGCCAAGATTGTCGGGGGTGAACGTCTATTCTTCTAGCACAATGCTCCTCGAAGGATGGTTACTAGTTTCGTGCTCAAGGCAAATCATATATCATAGGTATGTCGCCGTTAAGCCGCGAGTTTTAAGCACTCAGGGTGAAATTGAATTGTCGCGTCGGAAACTTTTTCACGTACCTGTTGCGATAAATATTTCGACCTTTCGAGAACGTGTCAATGGAACCTCCTCTTATTCCGCTCTTTTGTACTTGAAACACGGTTCTACAAAAAATGCTCGTGAATAGTGTAGCTGCGGATTTCACGTTATTCCATGATTTTTCCCCTAAAGTTATGAACGATTCCTCCCTATAAATTTTATGTTGTTTTGACTTGACATTTTGGGAACGGAATTGTTCGGTTAGAAGTATTTATGATGCCTCTGAACATCAGTCGAAAAATACAGACAGCGGTATTTCCTTGATTTATGTATTTCTATTCTTAACAAACCACCGACCATCACCGAGTTTAAAATGGGATAGATCGGTAAACTCGTGTTTTTATATCGAAGTTGAATATAGTTGTCAAATATTTCTATCGGAAAAAGTTACGTAATGTTTCGAGAGGTTTTAATTCTTGGCAATTAACAGCGCCAAAAAACATCGGCTTGTTCCGGTGAGTTCGCAATATCGTGCTCGACCAAGTTTTGCCGCAACGATTTTCACCCCCTTTCCCTCGCCTCTCTCAATTAATACCTTTTTAGTTTGTTTTCTGGCGCTCGATTTCCCGGTCGGTGCCGTTACGAATTAAACTTTCGGATCATTCCGGCTGAAAAACGAACAAAGAGATCGTTCCCTGAACGAACGGTCCCTAATCGATTCTGCTAATCGTTCCGTCATCAGGAAAGAAAAACTCTACGGTAATCACAAACGAAAATAACAAACACACTATCTGATGGTGTGTACGGGTGTATAAAAGTTTCTCGCGGTGGTAGCACCGGTATTTGTGTGCGAATCATAAAAGGGCGGCTCGAAAATGAAATGTTTCCAGTTGGAAATCGTTGTACCTTGGCCCGAGGTTGTTGCGGATCCTTTATTTTATTCGACACGCAAACGTACCACTGTAAATCGACGTCTGGTTGGCTCGCCTCGGGTCACTATTTATTGCAAGCTGCGTACCTCAATTTTATGTCGTTGAATCGCGGTATAAACCACTATGGCCCCATCTCTCTCTATCTCTCTCTCTCTCTATCTCTCTTATTCTTTTGTGGCAGTAAGGTAAATTCGCTGTTGGAGAAGCACTTACCTTATTTTAAACCGCCTTTCGCAATACGGAACATTTGAGTCGCGGTGAAGAAACGAGGTGGATTTTAATACCAGTGCCCTGGAATCTTTCGTTTACGCCGCCATTGATCGATATTGTGATTAAATTAGTCTATTAGACCTGTTTTGATGCTTCATAAGTTGCTTCACTATGCCTCATTATTATGAAAATGATTTACTTTTAGTAAATTTAGTAAGATTTACATTTAATAAAAGTGTAATAAATAATAATATATAAATTTAATAAATATAAATTTATAAAAATTTAATAAATAATAATATATACTTCTGACAATCAGATATTTAATCTCTTTCATTGTAATATTGAATTATACTTGTGACAGACTATGACCAGCCCACTACGAAGGAGAATCATGTTTCAGTTGAATCTTTGTCTCAATATCCCTTCCAGCTCCTAAGGTTGAAAATCATCGAATCAAATTAATCAAATATAAGTACTTTATATAAATAATGATCCTTGAAGAAGGAATAGTCAAGTTCAGTGAGTTTCGTTAGCTGGTAGTAATGTTATACGGATTAGCGTGATAGTATGTAATGTATACATATAAATGTGGTATAAATGAAGATTAAGTGGTTGAGAGGAATTTCCAATTTTAAAACGAATTATCCGAACAAGAAGACAAGATCCGAAATGTTATCTCATTGATCGTAATTCGAAAATTTCTGACAATGTAGCCGAGGAAATCTCGTAGATTCATGTCTGATCTTCCATAAGCAATTTGAGATATCCTGCGATGAATGAGATTGGAATTCGGTCAGCTACAACTGCTATACTGGATTATGGTATATATACACGTATGTAGTATATTTACGTTCAGTAACGATTTAATTAAATATTAGCATCTTACCGTCAATGTATAGATTTCAGTTTGTGTATTCTTGTAATTATATTTTTCTAACGCATTGACAAAGTTCGCTCGAAAAATTTAAAAATTTCCTACATATTTTATACGCACTCGGGAAGTAGTAAATAACGTTCAAAATTCCAAGTGCTTTTATTCTTTGATTTAATATTTATAGACTCTTTTAAAATCATATTTGGATCGATGGTCTTTAAATATATAAACAAGCAATCATTGTTCCGCTGGAAAATTTTTGCACAACCTCGAATGACCCTGGAACACGAATCAAAGAGGAATTTCGAAGAACTTAACTCGACATAACTAATATTTTGATTGTCATATTTGTCTTATCTTCGATCGTGCGCCACTTTAAAAAGGTACCAGAAATATCGATTTCCTTTCGACAAAAATCTGGATGTCTCTCACGAATATACAAAAAAAAATGTGTACTCCTTTTCAGCTGTAAAAATAAAAGCCACGTTATCGTTGTTACAAGAAAAATGTTTTGAACAAAACTGGGAACCGACTATTAATAGAATGAAAAATACACTGGCAGCGTTTCAACCGGTCTGACAAAATTTGTTTTCCCCCCAAAAATGTATGCTGCACGGTTCTATCCACACATATATTCGTTACACATCCATCCAGCCTTTGTGACGTCAAGCAGAGAAACTCTCGATAGAATTCCCAGTCCTAATAAAATAACGATGCTAATGAACGCATAAAGTCGACCAGAAAGCAAACATACATTCGGCTTAAGATTCCTCAGCGACGAAGACTTCGTTGAACAACGAGGGGAGACCCACTTTGTCTGGCGAGAGAGAAACGGCTGTTTTTATTTTTCAAAAACGTGGCGCAAATCACCGAGACGTTGAAGTCAGGCTCGTTGATATACTTCTGCGGACTTTCCCGTTTCCACTACGGCAACTTCGCCTCCCGAAATCGTCTTAGAACAATCCGAACTCTTATCATATGTCCGTGCTCGAAACTTTTCCTTCGCGAGCACCTCGGTGAAATAAACGCCTGACGCACAAATAAACTTCATCCCCCGATGAAACTTTGGCGACGTTTCCAGCGACGACGTTTCGTATCGCGAGCGTCCCAATTCGCGAATATCACATCGAACCAGCCAACGAAACCGTCGAACCACCCAGTGGGAAAACAATTCCCGCGTGAATAACTTTTCTGTCACCGCGTCGTCGAAAAAGTATGAACGCGAGGATTCTCAGACCGTTTTCGGTATGTTCGAGTCGCGAATGAAAATTAACGTCTCGAACGAGCCTGGTAACGTGCTGCAAGGGACAGATTAAGAATTCTAAAGGCGCGACAGCATCTTCGCTTTAACGTGTGTTCATTTTCACAGGTTCTGGTTTAGTCAGCCAACCAGAAAATGCAGCTGGCTCACCGAAGGGATCGAACCATAGCCACGGGGATCGGATCGACGATCTCGAGGAATCTCATCTGGCGTGAATGATCGTGCAGAAGGGAATCGCGTTCACGTGCAGACCGGTGAATAAAGCACAGGGTTCCTTATTAACGACGTGGACTCACCGAGTGAGTCCGAATAATCTGTGGAAACGATCTTCATGACAACCTATAGATTGTATCTTCGGTGGTATATGTGCCAGCACCTACGTTGAACACTTAGAGTCCTAATTATACGAGGAGGCACAGAATCCGGGCTTAAAAGCTTTATATATAGAGCGGCTTGATATATCGCGGGAACGTTTAGTGGCAACCGCGTTTACAAACACTGGTCGAACCGACGCGTCGCCGAAGATAATCGCACTACATTTAGCTTCGCCAAGAATTATAGAAATCTTGAAGAATAGGTGGTGCGTTTTCAAAAGGTAAGTGCGAATTTGGGCATTATTTCAGCTGAAAATTATAGATTTTTGATGATTGTTTCGTGTCAATTTTTGTTGACAATATATAAATCATATTTGAAGGAACTTCAATATTCCGAACGTTTTAAAAAGTATAAAATGATATTCTTTGGTCGAATAAGATTATTTTTTTTTTTTTCGGACATTTTTATCTGAATAATTCTAACGAGAAAAATAAAGGCACTAAGGAAATGCGTAACGTACTTTACGAAACTTAAAAAATTCACCATTAAATAACGTTATTGTCGACAAAATACTTTCTTTTGGTTCTTAGAGCATCTTCTAATAGAACGCAATCACGTTTGAAAAATAAAATCATTAAATTACATACATTTTCATGAAACACAAGTGGGTCGTATAAGATAAGATTCTTAAGAAATCAAATATTCTATTATCGATTATATGTTCAAATTAGATAGAATATATTACTTTCAATTTCAACAATGATACTAACAACAAATTAGATTATACACTAAATGCATTTATTCTTTCAATACAACTATCTTCAAAAAGATACCTGAAGGAAAAATAGTTTTAACCATTCGATAAAAATTATTTTCTTGCTTTTGAAATAGCTGTATAAATTAACACTAATGGCATCCTTAATAGTAATAGAAAATTACAGCATCTTTTAACTTGAAAAAGATACGCATACGAAAACTATGACAAATATACGTACGTAGAAGCATAACAAACAAAATTAGAGAAGTCAGGATATTTAGAAAAGCCTGTAAATAATAAGCATGTTATAAATCTTGCAATTTGGCTGTAGTTAAAATATTAGTTGAATTATGATGCTGCATAGTTTCTTGTAAGCGCTTAATTTTAGAGATATATTTATTCTCATCACTCACCCGTTCCAGCTAGTGGCATATGTTTCTATGCATCTTCGGTTTGGCATTCGTACAAAACTGCAGGGTAAGATATTAGTGGTTAGTTGTAAACCGAACGATCCATATATAACTTTGCAGTAACACGAACCTTATGCATGTAAAACATTAATTAACAGAGGATAACGAATAATCATGAAGACTGCTATGAAAATGTATACCTATACATATGGAAAAGAAGAGGTAACTCTTTATTCTATATTTACCATTTCCAGGATTTCATATTCTATTTCAGATAGAAAGATTAAGCTGTAGAAATTCAACACAATTTTTAAACCTCTAAGTTATATTAAAGCTTTTAACAACGTTACATCTTTTAAATTGTATTTAAAATTCGTAATTTAATTTCTATCCGCCTATTTTCCATTCTCTGTGAAATCACTTCATTCTAATATTAAAGTTAGTTATTTCCTCATAAATTTAAACAAGTTAGCCAACTCGCTGCCACATTTATTTGCGTAGCCTACAACATGATTTTTATACCACTAACGATGCTAAAGTTTCAGGAATATTGTTTACCAGTAGCACACAAAGTCTGATATTTTTATATGTGACCTACGTTATAAATTTATATACACGCGGACGAAAGAATATTAAAATTTAGTATTTTCTATACATATATGTGAAAGCAACATATTTATTGGATATTTTTTAGTACATCGGTAAGTGCTATCTATCGTATTTTAAATTACACGTTACACTCTATCTATTCATTGCTCTTGTCAAATATAACTTTGTTTTGTAAAATTAGATTTCGTACCACCGTATAAATAAAACAGTTTGTCCTATTGATTTTGATTTCTTAAATATTCGCGATATTTTGTCCAACGTATAATCTCCGAGAATTTGAAAAATCTGTCAGGTATATCTCTTATGATGTAATCATATTGTGTCAGTCAGAGTCAACTATCAATTACATAATATCAAGCAAGATCATCGCAATTTCACATAGCGTGTAATCCCACTCTCGTTCGTGATTCGTCCGATCCGTCTATAGCAACAAGCGTTGGAACGTAGGAAAATTTCAAGCGACATTCTCTAAACCGGCTAATTGTGAAGTCGTCGGAACAGGTGCAATGCGATAACTTCCCGCGCGGAAGGATAATCGCAAGGGGACGCGATATCGTGAGGTTTGCTTGGTCGTTCAGACTCATCCCGGGAACTGGGACTCCTATCGGACAGACGAGAGAGAAAGGGTATAACTGGATTCAAACTTGGATGAAACTTCCAGGAAAACTGCTCCTGCGGGACGCGTGAGTCGGGCTAATACACTCCAAGGATGTCACAAACGAAACTCGTGACAGGAGCAATCTCGAAAGGCGCCATTGTACTCGTTAATTCGGGCTAAACAAGCACAGTAAATTTCGGAAAAGATATCTCTCGACACGACGGAACACTCTTCCACAGACGGAGTTGTTGTATGAAATTTGTAGATCTTATCTCGTCCTGCCCCTCTCTGTCTCGACTAGGACGCTTTTCATTTCGGTTGATAGTGCAGCCAACGCACTAACACGCATCTGTAATTTTTGTTTTACCAACGCCAACGTCGCATAGAATCTTTTTGTCCAACTGCTTTATATATCTGGCTGACTCTTTTATTCGTGAAATGGGGCGGTGCAAGATTGCCACTGAAAATTAACCTGGACGGGGTAAAATGCGGTACAAGAGTGCAAATTAGGAAGATCAGGCTTGATTTGATAGTAGCTTCTTCGTCGTAATTGGATAAGTTTACACGACTCATAAGAATAGTACAAAACGAGGTGAAACTGTTCAGATGTAGTTAATCCGTAGTTTTTGATTCTACAAACATCGCAGAATTTTTAATAATTAAATTGAAAGCTTCGATTATTTAATCATAATTATTTTGTAGTACTGGAGAGACGTTAAAATAATTAAGCGGGAATATCGTTATATTATGTTACTAAAATTGTCTAAAAATTTCCAGAAATTTTATTGAAAAATAGGACAGATCGTTGACATGTTGTAAGTACAAAATACAGAATTTATTTAAAAAAAGGAATTAGGAACAAAAGGTATTTTGTTTTAACAAAAAATATTATTAGAAGCATAAAAATTATTCAAATGCCAATCTACGATATCTTATCGTATATTGCACACATCTCTGACATCAAAAGGAACTACCTCTGTCCGAGCGGTCAGATCGTAAAGGTGAGAAGATAACGCTTAATCGTGGAGAATAAGGGGAAACGAATCACTCTTAGGAGGCAGCGGAATCAATAAACGAACTTCCCTTGAATAGCAACACCAGGATGTTTTTACCGGTCGCTTATCTATTAAACGTTCAAGAGGAAAGAAATGAAGTTCCCTGTATAAGGCGTGACAGGAACATAAGGCACAATAAAACTCGGCTAATTTATAACAGCCTCGAGAAAGGTTCTGGACGTTGGCCGAGGAACATGGCTGGCTCGCTTGTCTCCGTTACAATAAGAAAGCCGGCTTAGACGGATTCCTTCGCCTTTGATCGGCGTCATAAAGAGATACACCTGATCAAAGACAGAATTCCACTAGAGATCGCGCCACGAAGAATTAATTCGATTCTTTTGACGTTTCGATCGCGGTACACGTAGCGTACGTTCGACGAACTTCGATTGCGTCTCTGAGAACATCGTCACGAACATCACGACATATGTACATTTATCCGGAACGTCGAACAGTTCAGGGAACATGCGGGGATAGAGGAGGAGGCAAGAGGAAAAAAAAACATACTACCGAAGGTAGAATGCTATCTGATTTGTAATACCCGCGGGACCGGTATTTATCACACGTCCGAGTGCGCACGTACTTTCAAAGTGGTGAAAAACAGCCGCGATAGCGGACTCGTTGACGAAGCAGATAATTTGAAACGTGGACGCGCCAACACTGGTTTTAGTCATTGAAAAATTTTCTGGATCACCTATTTTCGTCGTTACCAATCCGCTCACTTCATTCTTCAAACATTTGTTGTAGCAAGTAACGCATCTCTGAAATCCATCGGATCTACGATGACTCAAAAGATACTTCCCTTGTCTTGGGACAATACATGGGTACGCTTGTTCGTTCCTCGAGGAGAAAGAAGGGCAGACACTCGAGAAAATGATACAACCGTGGATATCTCTTGGAGGAAAGTAAATTTGATGTGGCGTAACGGTTGGACCGGGGCACGAGGTCCTTGGAAACGACGATGCTCCAGTCGATGCTATTATCTGAAAAAGTATCTATTGCGTAATTGTTCGCAAAATGGCAGGAGAAGAGGGGTAGTGGCAGTGGCGGGAAACGCACCGTACGATGAGCATGTTATCCGATTCACGGTGGGTCAAAGAACGTCTTGTTGGTCCAGACGCGGGGAGTCTGATCGAGAATACACTTAGTGCACTCGGTCAAAATAAGAAAGCTGGCTGTAGATGTTTTCCTCTGTTGCTTTGATCGGGAACGTAAAAAGAGGAGCACCTGACCAAAGAGCTGTCTCAAGGGAAGGAAAGCATCGTCGTAACGGAGTCTGCGTGTTACAACGACGACACTCAGGGAAACGGCGAGGGACGAAGAAGAGGATGGAGCCACGGCCTGGTGGGGGTAGATCAGAGGGAGAGGATGGTGGAAGCGAAATCTGGCCTCAGTCGTGCGCGACGCGCCATATGCGGTGGACCATTTGTCAAGGCGCTCACAAAGGCCAATAATCTCGCGTGACACGTGTGATTCCCCGATAAAAAGTGTCACGTGCTGGCTGCACACCCCTCTACGACCGGAGGCGAGTAAGCCCCCACCATCATCACCCCGCGAAACTTCACGGAAAAACTTTTTCCCTCGAAGCCGCTCGACAATTTCGTTCCAGTGTCGAACAGAGAGCGGTGTGTCCCGAATCTCAGCCGTATTTTTTTCTCGCGATTGAATCGTCCGTAGAAAACTAATCTTTCCTCGGAGGAAGGCGAAGAGCAAAAAAAGAAAACGGAACGAAGGGTGGAAGAGAGGTGAAATACCTTTGGTGCGGTGGAACAACGCTACACTTTTTCGGCGAGGGCCCTTTCCGAACGAACGCCGATCGAACTTTCAGAGAAAAGTTTGGACCCTTGATGCCGGACGCAATGTCGCTGCCAAACGTAAAAGCTTAGCACTCGGACAAGATTGAAAAAGTGGCACGAGACGATCGCGTAGGGCGAACAAGGGTAGGCGCCTTTTTTCCCTTCCGACATACGCGAAGTTCGATTAAACGAAAATCTGTACTGGCAGTCTATTAAGGCGAAAGTGAAACGAAGATTTACGTTCGTTATAATCGGAGCCCGTTCACGATGGAATCGGTGTGATCGAGCGTAACGCAACACATCAGGTTGACGTTTAATGCAAATCGCTCTTTTTTCCACGGTATCTACTGCTACACGTTGATCGTGTGTGTGACGCGTTCCGACGCGCGATCCCTGATGGACAATCGACGAGGGTCTCGTTAAGGACAACCGGTGGAAAGGAGCGAAGAAATTTATGGTACGACGATCAGAGAAGGTAAGCCGCAAAACACCAAATATAGTTGGTAATTTTATGCTCGAAAAACTTTATCGCGTGCTTGGTAGGCGGGCCGAGAAATTTATTCAAATTGAGTTGTCGAATTTTTCTACTCTTACGCCCGATAGGTGATGCCAATGCAATTTCAATGCTAAAAAGACAGGATCATTGATGCACTTAACTAACGCGTATTAAGAAGCACGTGCCCCGTCGACCGGGGATATCGAGTCAGAATATCGGACTTCGGTCCAACAAGTAGATTATCCGGAATCAAGGTCGGATCGTTGACGATTCGTTGTTATTGTCACGGGATCTAAATTTACGGGGGCAATTTATTCTTTGCCTCTCCTTTTTTTTTTTTCCCCTCCTTTCTATCCCGATGCCCCTTAACGAGCCCGTGTTAGGAAACAATTGAATATATTTCCCCTCCAAGAACGCGAGATACCTCGTTGCGCATAAAAGAATAATAGGGACGGAAAAATTTCGCCGGCTTTCATAAAAGTTTGGCGCTACACCATTGTGCAAGCTCTGGTATTAGCCCTCTACCCCCGACAATGTGCAAGCCACAATAGAACGCGGGCTTATTTAACCCAACATAGCCGTAACACGTGTAGCTAGGATGCACAAGAAAAATATACAAAGTGCGTTTCGAGAAATTCGCACACCTGTTGGTGCGAGTGGTAAGAAAGACGCGATTCTTCGCGAAGCACCCATAATCCGCTTCCATGTAGCGTTGTGCTCGATGCTTTTGTGTAGATACAGCCAATGATAGTGTACCGGATAAACGCGAGGAAAAAGGATAAAAGAAGCTGCTCGTTCGATTCTCCATCCGATGCGCGAAATAACATTGAAGTATAAATTTGATAAAAAAAAAGGCAAAAAAGAAAAAACAAAAGGAAAACAGAGACACGAAGGATGTAACAGAGACAACGATAGAGATAGCAGATAGAAAAGAGAGAAGAGGGCAGAATCTAATCGAAACACCGCGCGTTATTCATATTCACGCGATCCATCGATCACGCGGATTTATCATGCGGACGCTATTTCGCATGTACATACGCGTTTTATATTTAGCGCGGCTCATTGGCACGGCGCGTTATCGCGCTGCCTCGTATTAAGGCGGGGAATAATTAATTCGAGCTGTGCGATTCACAGATTACAGCTGGTATTCGTTGATATTTAGAGGAGGAAGGAATTGAATCCCGATACCCATGGACTAGGTTGTGTCTCATTAAATGGGCTTCCGGTGCAATTAACCATGACTAACATATTTGTAACACTGGATGAATGGGCCGAAAGCTCACGGGCCGTGACTATGCGACTCTGATTCTCTCTGTCAGGGTAAACATTGGTCCGCATATGCGAGCAGTTTAAACGTTCATACGTTATCATGACGACCGGGCCGAAACTGTACGGCCAGCGCTTCGTTCCTGGAATCGATAAATCGTGTTTTTCGTATCGGTTCTACCCAAACGGGCTCAATGGCCTAGAAAATGCCCAGTGTCGGTCTTTTCGTTCGCTCGCGAACCATCTCTGTCCGGGGCTCTTTTAACCGGGGTTAACGATCTGGAGAGTTTGGCCAGTGGCTCCGGACAACCGTTCGGGAAACTCGTAACACCACGGCTGACACGTCGCGCGATGAAATTGTAAATGGCCCCGTGAGACGACTCGTGAGACTCCGCACTTTAAGCACCAGCCGATATAGTTACCTACGAGGGAATGTTGCTCGTGGTCGTGCAGCGTAGATCGAGGTAAAAATACATTCTTTAAAGCGAGTACGTCTGTGTTTCGCGGTGAAATTTTACGGGGGAAGATAGTTTGAGGACTTTTTAGATGGAACGAATGAAACCGTTCATAGTGTTTGATATGAGTTTGATACCGTGTTTTAATTATAGTTGTAGCAGATTTGGCAACTTTATTGCGAAAGTAGTTGGCGAAAAATTTGGCGTTACTTACTCGATGGAAAGAGTACTTGAACTTTTTGATGGAGAAAGTATGAATAAATGTTTGAGTTTATATATACTTTAAATTAGTATATTCAACTGCAGTAAAACAGTCGGATTATGATTATTATTTAAAGTATTTTGGCGACTTCACCTTTTTTGTGAGATACTATTATTTCTTTATGTTTGCGTTTTATTTCATATAGTTAAAAATTATAAGTATTATAGATATAGCTAATTACTCTGAGAATTTATTTAAATCTATAGTGAAAAGTAATTTCAAATTGGAAACTGCTATAATTCGTTAAATCTCTCGTTCTTAATAATATACAGATTTATAAGTTGACAATATCAATGATTCCAAACTTTCGAACAACCGCGTAGATACGAATCAATAATTCTATTATATGAAGATTTATGAGAGAGGGAGAAGTTATAAACGTAGGTATATTGAAACGGTCATATGATAATGTGACAACATATGTTAAAAGTATTTTAGTATTGTTCACGTACAGTGTTTGAAAAATTATTTATATGAATCGAATGTCAGATTATCTTTTATATCACAATAGTCTTGAATATACAGTTGCGTAATGTTATGAATCTGTGCGACGAAATTATGTATGGAACAGTTTATGTCCTATACTGTTTACGTTGGAACTATAAAACTGCGTAAGTACATATATAGAATAGGATGGGAAAGTTTTATGGTCAAAATATTTTTCATTGCCATCATCTAGCTTTATATATATATCCAGAAATACTAGATGACTTTTAATTAAAAATTACGCACTTCGTTTGCCAATAAGCCTAATTTAACCAATTAAATAATATCCGGTTGATTAATTGTGAAATCTGCAAGTTTAATAGTACATCGTCGCCGATTTCATTTAAGAGAATAGACTTTGATTTGTTAAATGGATCTAATTGACCTGATCTGTAGTTTGCGAATCGTTGATTTCCACTGATTTTAAATGGAGAGCGCTACAAATAATAATTCACGAATGTTGTTGCGGTTAATATTTTTCGAAATTCGTGTAACATATAATGGAATTGGCAATCTGTATTTGTTTGCAAAATTTAATTTAATGTAATGTATGTATATTGCGATGTAGTTAACGTTACATGTCTAAAATGTATTAAAATCTTCGAAACCGTTCAATGAATGGCATTAATCTGCATGTAAAATAATGCTTCAAATACCGTTTTAATATATGCATTAATCCTCCGGCTATATTCGATTATCGATTCTGGGTATTGAAAATAATAAGTATAAATAATGTAATTTCGCCGATATGTGTGTTAATTGCATCATTTTCAACTATAGACAGATGCTTGTCAATTTTAAAGATAAAATATGTATCATTTAAACATTCAATTAAACAACTCCATCACGATGTATCGAAGAATTAAACTTGTTACAAGACGTTCAAAGTTCAAAACCAATCATATCACATTAGAATACATTAAAATGTTCCACATTACGTAATAAAGGCACGCTCGTAATGCAGTACTCAATCTGAACAGAGATATAAAGAAGTTCAATTCTGTAAGAAATCTTGTTACCAAATTTTCATAAAATTACTAAAAGTACTACCTTTAAAAATCAGTTCTTACTTATATTGTTAACTTTTACGATGGACGAAAATTCTATTGATAGAAATAATTTTTTTTAAATATTTGAGAAATTATTATGCACTTAAAATTTTGCACACGGATGGTGCGACACGATATCGAAAAGTACATCTAAAATGAAATAGTACAGATAATTAAGCGTTACGCAAGTGGATAATTTTTAATCGAATAAAAATCTTCACAAAATCTCCTGAAGCAAGCTGTTTCAGTAAACGACTTGTTGGTAGAATACGTCAAAAGCCATGGCCAACTAATTAGCCAATCAAACAGCTTATTAATTAGCGACCATACGTCCCATATGATGACTGAGTAGTTATTAGCAGAAGTTCGTGTTACTAATACCCGCGGGGAACACGAAATTCGACGTATTGCTGGGCTCGGATCGATTTTCTATGGATTGATGTACGCCGAAACAGATTACTGGATTCCCTGTCAAAATACATTAGTCAGATCGATTGAAATTAACGTTTAATACTTTTATTGTGATAAATTCATTACATGAAAAGAGAATGATGTATTATCTCGCGTGTCGGGGATTAAAATAAAGTTAAATATCGTCTGTGTCATATATCGATGTACATAGTATACCTATCGCCTGTGCGTATTATTCATAATAATAATCCATAAAATAACGCGGATAGGGTGATCGATGAAATTTTCGATAAAAGGATATAAATTAGCAAGAAAGCCGTCGAATTCTCTGCCTCGTTCGATAGTATATAGCCGTAACCAGCGTTTCACTGTGAAAAAAAGAGAGGAAAGAGAAGAAAAGTTCGCTCTTTCCATTCATTGTATCGGCGTTCTTTTCAACTTAAATGAAAATACTTTCAAGCTTTGTTGTATGCTTCTATCATTTTTTTGCTTTTTCCTTTTTATTTTTTTCATTTGTTTAAATTCAATTAATCGCAATTGAATGGCTCTTACATATTTATCGCACAGACGAGTTTCATTCGATTTAAAAAGCCATTAGCCGATGTATATTATGGAGAATAAATTCTGCTTTCTAAATTCGCAATTTAGGTCGCATTAGGTTGGAAACAGTGCTTAACACCGTGCGTCTGTTACGGTCGAACTGAAATACTTAACTTACAATTAGAAGTCTAATTACGTGCTATTAAGTAAACGAAACGTGGCTCATTTACGTAATAATGCTAATCCGATGTAGACAAAAAAGCGAAACTTCATCAATATTTTAAAGAAAGATTTAACAGAAATATTTAAAGTAAAACGAAGAACAAAATAATATTACTTTTACGTGAAAGTGACGATTACTATATTTAATGAACTCATTACGTTCAATGCTTAAAAATTATCTCGTATTTGACGCCATGATAGAATCACGACTCTCGGTATTTGAAAAATTGTATTAGAAAAATTAGTGGTTGCTTAGAAAAGTTACTATATTTGATTGAACAGTTCGAAAAGTCGCATCTATAATTTATTGAATTTATGTCAACAATCCTTCGATCTAACGAATAAAATTTAGTTTTTAGAACAAATAACAAAGAAAAATTATAGTATAGAATAAGCGTTTAACATTAAAAGTCTCGTGTTTGTATAATTACTAAAGATGTATAGATAATTTGGACGAAATCAATGTTAGCTTTTATCGAGATCAAAATACAATTATACATTACATATATAGTATTCTTGTTACGTGTTCAACGTACAATTACTTAAACGCACGTTATGTATTTAGACTCTTCCAAGATTCTACTATTTAAAAGCAGAAATTGATATACTCCACATAGTACAATTTTATACAAAAATAATATTCATTACGTATGAAACAATAAGCAACGAACTTCACTAATCTCTCGATACATCAGAAACGTATAATGACAACTATTCCTATACGAACATTCTTCTCAGTTAACCAAAATCCCTCTGATCGATCCATTCAAAACCATATCGTATCACATTGAAAAACACATCACGTAAGAGTAAACCATCGAAGACGCGACATAGCTACGTTGCACCAGTTCTTGGCCTCGTCTTCAACGAACCGTTCTATGATGGTCTAATATAAAATTCGTTCACACGAGCCAGAAACCAGCGACAAAGGCGCAAGGTCTTGGTATCTGAGATGGCTCGTCGAGGGTGTCGCGCCGGCTCGCCAAGGGTAGCTCGTCGAGAAAGACGAGAGGGGGACGAGGGGAAGAGCTGGAAAAGGGCTAGGTAGGGGTCAGAACGCGCGAAATAATCTCTCCTTTCCGCGAATAAAGTGGATGCGAAGGTGGGCCCTCGTTAGTTTCCGCTTGCCGTAACTCTTCGTGGCAAGATGCACGAGCCGGTATTATTCTTGGCCGGAATAGTGGATCGTTAGGTTTAATCGTGCGGGCGTTTTCGTCGCGACGAACGGCACAATCAGCCGCGAGTAATCCCGCGCTCGACCGAACCTTGCCCTCTCACCCTCGTTTTCTCTTTTTTACCTAGACGGTAAGAGGGGAAAAAAAGTGATCAACGCGGTGGGGATAAAAGCGAGGAAAAATGCTTCTCGCCGCCATTCACGTCTAATATACAAAGAGGCTGATACAACGGACCACTTTTCTGCAATTTCGGGGGCCAAGGAGATTGCAACCGGCTGGCACACAATACAATCTTCGCGTCTTCTTTCTACATCGTACTGCTCCACATAATTTGCCGCACTCTCTATCATGTCAAGACGAACGTTCTATCGCGAAGCGAGGGGATGATCCGGTCTGTGAACGTTGTTCGTGTCGCGTGATGGTATTGATATACAGGGCGATTCCGAAATTGAGATATCCTCGCTTAAAAGTAGATCGGAAATATAACATTGAAATCCTTTTTTGTCTGGTTTGACTATCTAATGGTATGGTAGACAATCTGGTTTGTCGTATCTACTTTTGTTCGCGCGTATAAATTTACAAAGACAGTGGACGCTCAACAGTCTGCGGTATAATTTTATGCAATGTGCGATAAGTTTCAATAGTTGATTTATGTTAACAATATTGTAACTATCGTCGTTCATTTCACAAATACGTTCTTGCTTTCGAAATTGAGGAACCGCAACCTGGTAACGAATGCTGTTTGACTTCCTCATCTTTTCGAACTTGATATTGTCTATTAATTAATAGTTATTTTTAGTGTAAACTATTTCTGTGATGTAAGAGTAACAACAAGAGTAATAAAACCGACCAACATCACAAACTAGAATTATTGAGATCATTTTCAGTATTCTGTGAATTGTTACAATAATTCAATTATTGAATTTATTGTATCGTTTAAAATCATATTAAATAGCGACATTTTTTGTAAACACAAATAGAAATATCTGTAGCTGGTCAGATCGAATGAACGAATTATTTTTAACAATAAATATTACAGGTAAACAGAAAGAAATATTCAAACTCGATTTTCTAAAAAACGAACGCACGTATAAAACAATTTTGTTCGATATTTTTAGCTCTCCTTTATGTATGAAATCAACTATTTTCTGAATATATCGCGATTTCAGAATCAGCCTGTATGAATTGGCCGTTACGTTCGCTTGCGATCGTCGTTAAAACAAGGTACACGGACGATGTGGCTCGATGATAAATCTAGAGTTTCTCGTGTTTTCATTAGACGCGATAAGTCGCGGTAAAAGTGTACTACGCCTGCAACCCTTGTGTTTATGCGGATTAACGATAATGGAACGTCGCGTTCTGCGGTTTCGTGAGAAATACACTGAAAATTGTAACTTAAACTTTTACGCGTTGTTCGTTGCTGGAGTTACAGGTCTGTGCGCCGCTTTTCCCTTTGACTGCTTCGTTTTTCCGACGTGGAAAACGTTGTAGAAATGTTGAAACAACTGACTGCTTTTCTTTCTCTTTTTTTTTTTTCCGTTTGAGACATCGTTGGGACGTGGAATCAACTGACTTTTTCTTCTATTTAATACAATAGCAAGTTACATTACAATTATTTCTCATTAATTTCGTTCAAACTTTTAAAGCTATTCAATAAATCGAACGGAAAAGTGTGTGACGTATTTATTCATGAATATTAAATACAAAATTTATTAAATAAATGAATAAATTTTACTAGATTTTCGCAAACATTTAAAATATACTTCCTCAGCGTTAAAGATCATAATACTTAACAATTAATATTATATTTATATTCAATTTCTATTACTTCAAAGTATTTTCCTCTAACAGTACTCCGAAATATTAAAATGTAAAAGAAATTGGTATTACCTTTTTCTTTTTAATATTACCACGATCATAGAAAAAGTAACAATTATAAAACAAAAATAATTGCAATTACGAAAATATCGAGAGTGGAGAATTCGTTTCTATATGAAAGATTTTATTCGATAGAATCTCCTAAGTAATGTCTGAAATTCTCCAGCGCTTGTTCTGAAACTCATGTTATGAATAATAAATATTTCGTGAAACACGAGGAGAACGGTGTTGCTCCATTTAGAATAATAGATTGCATTTGTTACGAGCAATTGTGATAGAATGTCTGTAGATTTCTTTATTAAACTTTAAAGCACCTTTAGTGGATGGAATTACACCTTTTCAACTTGCTTCCTTCGATCAAGTTTCCTTCTCGCGTAGGAAGTCTCGTAAAGTTAAAAGTTGTATAACTCGTCTTCCCTGCCTTGAATACTATTTTAAACATCATCTGAATTATTTAACATTATTTTTCTCATGTATGGATTAACCTCATTACGACGTATGGGAGAAGAACCCGTTTCTCATAAAATCCGACAAGATCGCAGTTAATTATTGACACTTCCTCTATTAAGTACTAAAAAAAAAGAAATCTCTATGAACTCATTAAACTTTTATGATCATCGGATAGAGTTACACTTTTCTAACACGATTCTTCATACAAGTTTCCTTCTTCGCATAGGAAACTTTCGTAAAGAAGTTCAACCATCTCTCTCAATAGTAATTGAACGTTATTTTTAAGCACTGCATAAATGCTAGGTTCTCTCTCTTTATTGCTAGTAATTACAGTATGCTTATCTCCTATATCCTTTTTACATATTTACATACATATACATATTACTTACATATTTGGTCGAATGATACCTCTTCAAGTTAACATCGATATCGATTTTAATCTCAGAATATTTATTACTATATAAAATTCAATCATCCATGTTTTACGTCTTAGTAAGAAATCTTTTAGAATTCGGAAATATCTCGTTTTTAATTTGTTGCAAGATGCGTCGTTTATTAAACATATCTTATACGAAACATCTACCTTATCAATACTTCGTAATCGAATTGACAATTTAATTAAATACTATTACAGTTTTTCAATTTTAATTTCTTTCAAACTTTCCTTCCATATTCTTTCTTTTATTCAATAAAAAAAAAAGCTAAAGATTCGATAATTAAATTCGATAATATGTTTCACATTAGAGAAGACAATTTTCCTGTATTTAAAGTAATGGAACGAATTGGTTACCGATATTAATATTAAAACTCACACCCTTCTATCTTCATCCTTAATTGTCTTTTAATTATTCCAATTATCCACTTTCGACATCGAAAGTTAAGTGACGCTGTTATTGTAAAATTACACCTAACGAAATTCAAAATTCTACGAAAATGATATCACGTCACATGTTGAAAGAAGAAATTTTCTTTCACTTGAAATAACAAATTACATTTTGAGTATCAAATGGAAAACTACATTTCTGCAATTTGGCCCATCGTTTGCTCGCAATCTTTTCTTTCTTCTCATGCTATTCGAAATAAAAAACAACTCGATAGTTTTCAATTGGACGATCAAATCGTGTCAGAGTTACTGGTATGCTGTTTTCAGACACTGTTCCGAATCGAGCACATCATGATACTGCACGTCCCACAGATCGGTTTTTCCTCTATCGGGGCCGACGTATTGCGGTTAAAAAATGATCTGCCTGTTATCAGCAATTGACGCGCACCCTTTGATTCGCTCGCAGACGATGAAACTATTGTTCGTTCTTTGCACTTTGTGGAGAGCAAACGTAGCACGAGATACAGAATCGTATCGCGTCCGTTCAGTCGTGTGTCCCAATTCGTGAATCGTCAAACGTATTTTGGCAGAATTTGATGGAGCCTGGCTTCGCTCGGTCAATACGTTTTCGCCGCGTAATTAAAAGTTACTCCGTTTTATAAAAGTATCCCGCTGTAGGACTGTGTAAATTAAATCGCGCGGAGATACAACATCGAGGACGAACAGACACGCGGCGCGCAACAATTTTACATTTAAATTCCGGGAACAACTCTCTTTTTTTGGTCCTCATTTCCTGGAACATCGTTGGCCAGGAACGAATTGAAAGAACGAAATTTTACAAAACGCGATCTCTTCGTTTCAGAAAGTGGAGGGTAAATTTCGTCGCGGCTGAAAATTTTTAAGCTGCCGACCGACTTTGTAAAATATACACGCGGGCTGCAATTTTTGTAATTTGAGAAACGGGGAAGGGTAATTTCGTTTGCAATTTCCTGTTGAAAATGTGGGGTACGATGTTCCTCGGCTATATAGTTTTTCGACGAAGTTGATGTTAAACATTTTGAACACGTTCGTGTTTAGCAATTTTAATATTATGCAGTAACGCTAATATTTAAACGATACTATTTGAACTTAATGAATTGATAAATATATAATTGCGTACTTGATAATTCAGGAAGGCACGAATTCATATATTCTGTATAATATTCTGTATAACAATTATAATAATATAAAAGTAACGATATGTATATAAATATAATAAAAAATGTAATAAATATTTGTTTTGATACATGTGTAAATTATTCAACAATTTCTACGTACTAACGATTTATTGATTAACAATTATACGAATGCTAGACTTTGAAACGTACACGCTCGTAAACCTGACGACAAAATCTTTACCTACGTTAAGTCAATAAAAAGAAAAATATGATGAGCCTAACAAAGTCAATGACCTCTCCCGATTGTAGTTACCGTCAAATCCCCTCCAAAAAAAGTGTAACTTCATTTAAACGATTACAATTATAATTACAATCACAATCAATAGTTTTTTCATAACATTAACAAAATTGATTTAAAAATTCGCTATTATAAACATTTTGCCCAAGTATGTATTAAAAAGTTATAATATTCTTGATATATATATGGAACATATATACAGTCTGTCACACAAGAGCGTGTCTGCGATATCTGCGAAACCTGACACCTAATCAGAATGAGATAAAAAGAATGTAAACAAACGAAAACTTCTCTAATACGCGTTGCTGAATACCTTTCAGTTTCATTTGAAACAGTGAAAGGAACAGAGCTTTTTAATATGAGTGCCGCGTACGCGAAACGATTTGAAGCAGTATTCTTGTGTTGCCACCCAAAAGGGCCAAAATTGAGTTTCCCGAGTGCTGCTAAATATATGCACAAGTCGGTACAGTTTGTTAAGAAGTGGGTAGACCGATATAAGGAGACAAAAAATGTCGACGACTTCCAAAATCGGGGGTTAAAGAGGAAGACCGATATCCGACGAGACAAAATGATTCTCCGGCTTTTCGAGAAGAATCCGACTCTCTCATTACGGAAAGGTCAAGTATTTTTGGCTAAAAAGGGTATAAATATCAGTATAATGACACTGAAACGGCGTTTAGACGAATTTGGTGTTAAGTGGCAAAGTACATTGTTAAAACCGATGCTTTCAAAAAAGCACGTCGAAAATCGTCTGGCATGGGCGAATGAAAACAGAGATCGTGATTGTACTTCCTTGGCCATCGCAGTCCCCTGATGCAAACCCTATCGAAAATGTGTGGTCCCTAATGAAATGCAAGCTGAGAGGAAGACGTATCACAAAAATAAGAACACTTGTACATCACATTCGAAAGATATGGAGGTCGTTACCAGAATCCTACGCTCAAAAATTAGTCGAGAGTATGCCGAAACGATGTCAAGCTATAATCGCTAATGGAGGAGATTGGACACCCTACTAAGTAATAGCGTATTAGTGTTTTAGATGTAGATTCAATTCATATAAATTTTTTTACAAATATATAAATATTTACAGAAATATCGCAGACACGCTCTTGTGTGACAGACTGTACGTACGTGTAATATTCATAAATAAGTATAAAATACAAAATACTTGTGTTACATGCAAATTGTTCTTCGTGTTGGAAGATTCTCGTGTTAAAAGGTAACTTTGATCAAAGTATAGATTTTACGCGTCACTAAATCCTCACGAGGCGTGCGGTTAAAAAAAAGAAAAAAAAAAAAAAACACTTTACGACTCGACTGCATTTCCGTATCTCGGCGACTCTGTCTAAAAAAGTTTCGTAACAAAATTTCTAACGGGCCAGGAAGTTTATCGTGACGAGCGTCGTCAGCGTCAGTTCATTTCGATTATCAGCCGGACCTTTTTTCTATTAAACCTTAACTTCTTATCGAGTTACGCAAGTGGACCATAACAGAATATATTAAGTCGTTATTGTAAGAAAAGGCAGGACGTCTCGGTTATTCATTTAAATATCGTACAGTTTCCCAGGGAAAGTTTAAATTGACGCGTGCCACGTTCGACGATTAACATTGTGAATTAAACGAAGAGGTTTAATAGATGAAATATTTTTAAAACGAAACCTTTAACATGGAGAAAGAAGATTCATCGTGATATTCGGCACAATGAGTTACGCAATAAATGTGCCTCGATATTTCGATAATAAACTATGTATTAGGAAAAGAGTCTATGCTTCCAGCTTTTGTATTTTTACGGGAGCGTATTTTCATTCTTAGAAATTGAAATATCCTTCACTATCATTTATAACCGAATCACGTATAACTGGATCATTTATCGGGACGTGGAAAGGAACATTAATTGGAAAATGGAACGTTGATTGTACGTATCTGGAGAATGAAATTAAAAAGTCTACGAACGGCTGAACTGCTTAATTTGTCTTTCGAGAGATGCGTATAAATAAATAAAAGAATAATAATATAATATCAGGCATTGCTTAAGATTTAAGTTATCAGTCCGTAGTTGAACTCTTGAATATAAAGAAAGCATCGTATCATCTTCAAGGAAGACTTGTCATATAGATACAGTAATCGTATAAAATAAAAGATAAGTGGAAATAGCTTTATGAGTTTAATATTAGAAAATATACAGTCTCGGGATTTACTCTTCGGCAACAAATTATCGAATTATTACAAGAAGATTCAATTAATTTCGAAAAAATCTATTACGTGATATCGAACGTATAAAGAATCATCCACAATTACAATTTAACAAAGCCACGAAAAATGAGTAACTGTTACTTTTAAGACTCAGAAAAAATGCTACGAACAAAAGTGTTTGAAGAACAAATGGAACATACGTTTCCGATCCTAAACGCATCAAGAGTTACGCAATCGTTCAAGAGTCCGTCGGTTTATCACCAGCCAACCCCAAACGTATCAACAAAACAGCCACCCAGCCCTACTCTCTTTTCTCTTCTCGCATTCATTCATCCCCGAAAGGTTTCCGCGAAGGCTATAAAACGATCGATCGAGTAGAGGCGAGACTGCGTTTATACGTGCGAGAAACAAGCCTGCCAATAAATATCCCGAAATCCAAGTTAACGACCGTTCGCGCGTGCTACAAACAGGGCAAAATTCCTGGAGGACCCGTGTCATCGTTGCCACTATCGTAGACGTTTCGTGGCAAAAACGGGGAGGAAAAGGACGACAGGGAGCAGGTTTCGCGTGGACTACAGCCGGGCCACGTCTAATTACGACCGTTGATTTATCTGCCGCGAAGTGGTCCCGAACTTGAACGTAGGGGTGAGCTGCCAAAACGCGCGATAAACGACAACGAGGAGACAAACGGGCAACGATGGCGTAAGCCGAGCAGGAGCGAGGAAGAGGGTGAGAAAAGATCCACCGGTCGGTACCGTGCAAACCGTCACTGAATCATGGGTGTTTGAGACGGGAGTGTGTAAACGCGTCTTCGTGGTAGCTGGCACGGCACTTAACAATTGCTTAAAATAACCAGAACTGCACAGACCGTTCGGTGGAAATCGTTTTGCGTCTCGTTTTCTCGAACCGTGGCCGCGGATTGTCGCCGGATCGAGAGGAAGGAAGGGAAAAGATAAAGAAAGAAGGGAAGTCCAGAATGGATGGAATCGCGTTTTAAAGGGAGGAGAAAAAAGAAAGGAGGAGGACGAGGGGCTGGAAGAGGATAAATAAACGCGAAACACGGACCGATACCGAAAGAGAAATGATCTGAGAGCTAGAGGGAAGGTTCCGAGGCGAACCAGGGTAAATGACGGAGGGAAATCGAGAGGGAAGAAAGAGGAATGGATAGGAGAGCATAGTGAGTAGTGGTGGCGCATAACGTAGGACCCGCAGCTGCGGGAGGTCTGCGCTCATTTTAGGCAGCCCCTTACGAGAAGGAAAACAGTGTTACACGATATCACGTGAATATATTATTTCGACGCCGGTCCGTGTGTCTTCTTCTCTTCGACTCTGCAGCCCATTCGGCTGTAATATATTAAAAGAAAACAGGCGTATTTAGTTTCGGGATAGTTGTAGTGGGCGAACGGCATTGTTTTGCTTTCTAACGCGTGCCGCTAAAAGCCGATGTTGCGTGCAACGACTAGAAAGTCCATCGTTTTTTTTAACGTAGCTACAAAAAAGAAAAAAGAAGAAAGAAATAACAGAGAGAGAGAGAGAGAGAGGTAGAAAGAAATTTGAGTTCGTTTTTGGAACTAGATGTATAGATATAACGTAGCATTTGTTCGTAAAGCAAATACTTAACTAAAAATAGACGAGTGTTATGAAATACCTTTGAGGTAGTAAGAGCATTGTATAAAAAAAAAAAAAAAACAAAATAAGAGAAACAGCTCGAACGACGATCTTATGGATGCTACTCTCATTCTTTGGCGACTGTATCGTGTCTGCGCTGCTCCTCTGAAATTGCATTAATTTATTTCTTCCGTCCGCTTTTTTTCTTTCGCCAACCGGTAAAATATTAGCCACACGACAACCTGACAATGCAACTTACCTGATAATATTTCTCGCCTTGCCTCACAACGAGATACCGTGTAATATCACGAAATTGCTGTGTCGAACGGACGAATCAATCACGAGAATTAATTACATTCAGTTGGTCGGTGTTGTTCGCCGTTGATTACTCCAAGGTTAATGACGCTTCCGTGTATGCGTGAGTATGCGCTCTCACGATAGGTACGCCAAGTTATTGTTGTTTGCCATAACAACTACGTCCATTTAATTATTCTAATTTAATTATCATCACTCGGTTAGGAATATTCCTTCCCCGTCACCACCCCCATCTCATCCACCTCTTCATCCTTTGAGTAGGAGGGTAGGGCAATGTCATGCGATCCTGTAGGATTACATTGCACAGAGCGGGTAGTACTGGCTTGCATTTTCATGGAAATAGGATTACAGTTGAAAGTTATTTAACTTTTCAGTAGCGACAGGAAATTTAACTTTCTTCGAAGTGCCCCCTTAATATAGTCGCTATGTTCTGGCGAGGTATAGCGACGATGATGAACCACATTTTACGAGCGAAATCAATTCGAGAAAGGAATTAAAGCGGCAAATTGGGCAAGTAAAGAGAAAAGAAATAATTTTACGACTTTCTGATTTGTGCTTATCTAGTACAAGCGCTTTTCCATCACATACTCATTCGTATACATATTTGATAGATTCATCCATCGTTTATTATATTTATTGGGTAAAAGTTTAAATATAACGACAGTTCAAAGATATGTTCGTATCGTCAAATTCCAGGAAATAAGAAATCGGGAACACGTGCAAAATTTTTTACCCTAACACTGTCGACGAATAAATTATAGAACTAGTACCAAGAAAATCAAAATGAAATATGAACGCAGTAGAAGAGAAACGTGATAAGCCACATTTATCAAATATTAAATAAAGCAGTTTCAAAATCCAATCCTATATTACTAAATATTGTTCGAAATCAAATATGTATTTTCGTCAACCTTCTAAGTATTTCAAAACATTATTTGCTACGTAATAAAATATACAGTATTTTTACAATATTTCATGTGTTCATATAACAGATTCATGTCATTTTGATTTCATACTAAAATAGTTCTCTTCAACCACCAATTGATATAGATTGATACAAATACCAATTGATATTAATAAAGATCAGAAAATCAAGAAAAATGGACTTATCTTTCCCACGTAGTTTTTATATAACGCAAAAGGGATCGAGATTTCATCTATATGTTTTACAAAAACTCACTGAAATTCTTCGAGATGTACCTCAAAAATTATCCATAAAAATAAATAATAAAAATAATCCATAAAACTGATTTAAAAAGAAAAGTACGAATTGTTCGTCGAAACCTCTCTCGAAACACGGGAATCATAATTTATCGGCAGCGATACTTTACGGTCACAGCGTAAAGTAGCTGGTAACGCGCCATAGATCGTTACGCACCTTCTCTAGCATGACTAAACTACGTTGCGTAGCCAAACTGGCAAACCTGAAGCACTATTTACGTCGGGAATGCACGAAAGTACTGTTTTCCACTGACTTCGTTTCGGATCATTATTTTTATACCGCGTTTTCGTCAGTTTCGCGCGTCGTCCTGCTTTTCTCTCTTCTTCGTCCAGTATTATGGCATCTCCACAGGGAATCGCTCGACTCGTTTCTCTTGTTCGTCGTGCATATTAAACGCCCGTTAAAGAATTGGTTACGCGACGGTATAACGAGGATTTCAGTAACCCCCGCGACTATTACTGGTTTCTTGCGGCTCTGTGGGCTTTTTAGCCGCTTTAAAGTGTCCCCCGTGAGAGGCAAAGCCGCCCTACACGATAGTACAGGATTACGCGGCACAAAAGCGAACGCCTCGCCATGCATTTTCATGAAAACAGGATTACAGGCGAACTTATTTAACTTTTCAGTAATCGCGCGCCCGCTAGCTCCGGCAACCTCTCCTTTAAGGGAGTATTCTCTTGTTTGGACGGTTAAAGAAATTGATTTGTTTTTCGCGAAGCTCTTTTTTCTACAGCTTAGCGTTAGAAGGGCATGATTTAAAATTTATACGTAGCAAGTCGGATGAAAGGAAAGAATTAAAGTTGTTTAAGAGAAAGGAAAATGTCGCTAGATGTTCCGGGATTTGGATAAGTCGGCGCCTTTCGTGTAATATATGTTTCGTATAATATATGAGAGAAGAGGAGAAAGAAAAAAACTTAACGCCTGAAATTGGAATGTTAGGTGGAAAGATTTAATATTGCGCAAAGATATTCGAGCACGTTCTTCTTGGAAACGTATCGCGCGAATTCGCTCCCCCGCTATGTCGATGTCTGCAATAATTTTTCCTAATTGCCTATAAAAGACGATGAAAAAGAAACGAAATCAGTGTATTTCTTTTACAAAAGTATACCTCATATCAGAATTTATTATTCTGTTTTTTATTTCCATATTAGTGTCAAAAAACCAGGATAGCTATTTCTGAAACAATTTATTAGTTGATAAACTACATTAGCAATCAGTTCGTTCTGATTCATCGAAATATAATCAAAGCTTCATTTTGATTTAAAAGAATGATTTTGTATTATAGATTACAGTCAAAATCAAATGTTACACATAGTAAAGATTCGATAGTGAAAGTGAAAAGTAATTTTTCCAAATTTTCTACGAACATACCGAAAACAATCTTTTCAAAACGTAACGTTAACTAAATTAACATAGACATTGTGTAGAAAATGGCATTGGAAGTAAAAGTATCGATTTTAGCAATCAAGTGCCGGAACGCCAGCTATGGAATTGCATTGCGTTTTAGTCGAAGCTACGACTATTTTTCGGCGTATTTTCAGATAAGCAGTTATCGGGACTCAGGATCGCGCGATAAACCAAAGACGCGGGCTATTTACGATGAAAGTATAATTGGAAAAAAGAGATATTTAATCTGGTTAGTGGTGGCTCATGGGGAAAGGTAATAGAGCAAGCTAATTCGGACTAATATTTTGTCAAACTCTATTGTGAACTCTATTGTTGCAGAGAGCGCGGTTTCGAGTAACTGGAGCAAACGATGTTGCTCGAGTAATGAGATTTTCTTAAGACACCTTTCTTTTTTCTTGTAATACGGACGAAGTTTAAGAAGCGTGTAATGGGTGAAAGAAAGAAAACAGAAGAGCCATGTAGATGTGTCCGTAGTTGAATCGGAGTTTCCTTGGAATTTTCTGAAAAGTAGAGCATAAAAGAGAAGAATAATATTCATTTGTTACTTTGTGGAATTTTCTCGAATGTTTTTCGTAGATAATAGTAAGGTTAAAACGAGAGATTTAAATTTACACAGTAAAAAAAAAAAAACCAGGATCTTTCACGTAAATTACACGCGTGTACCTGCCGAATATTATTTATTATTATTTCTTAAAGATATTTATCCAATAAAGAGGATTGGTACATACATGCACGCGTAGAGAAAAAACAATTTATTTATGTAAAATACAAATTTAAGTGATTTGTGTAAACTGTTTGATTATAGAGACTATAGAGAAGGATTCAGAATGTCCATTTTTAATTCAATAAATTAAATAATTTTCGTAAATCGAAATTTATCGTTGGAAAGAGAAATTAAGTATTAAAATCTATGAATTTAAATCTTTTCGCGACTTGTTTAAAAAAACATTCATTTTAGTAATTGAGGAAAACTTGACTAGCTATCCAAATTTTTCAATGTACTATAAGCATAGAAAGTTTGCTTGACGCGTAACGAAGGAAGGAAGGGAAATGCGAGGAGTAGGTTCGTCGAAAGTTTCATCAAACTCCTTCGTAACTTTTGAAGTTTGCTCGAGTGATTGAAAGAAATTCTACTTGTTAATTAATCAGTGTTTTTAAGCGGCTTTTAAAAATCACCCAGATCAACTCTACCGTTTTAAATCGATCCATTTAACAGAATTCTCGATTCTTTCGTTAAAATGAACGTAGCACATAAAACGCTCTTAATAAAACCAATCTCCATAGCAAAGAATAGTTTCTACTTTCATTTGTTACATCATAATTAGTGAAAAACTTAATCTACTATAAAGGAAATTATAAATTCTTAAACTTTCTCTCTCTCTCTCTCTCTCTTTCTTTGATCTCTTTGAACAAATCTGTACAAGTTTGTATAAACCTCACAAACCTTTAAAAAAAAAAAAAAGGAAAAATTGGCGGTAATGTTAGTGACCGGCTTAAAAATAAGAAATCATCTAATAGTTTCCATTTCGGCTATTCTACTCATCCAACACAAAAAGGCTAAATATATTCTTAATTAAAATGAGTTCGTCTAGAACAGGTAGCAGAATAAAAAAAATAAGTCAATAATTAATAATAATTTACCTTATAATTTGCTCCGCGCACTTTTAGTTAATTAAAACAATAAAAATATATATATTGAATTACTTTTGCTAAGGACTACAAAATTAAATGAAACTAGTATTTGGAGTCAATTACATTAGGATATTATAGAAACAAAGCGAAAAATGGTTTCCAAAAACGATTGTTTTGGGAAAATTTCATTCAAACGTCCTTTTTATAGTTTCGTTAATTACAGAAATTTGGACGTAGAACTTTGTGCATATTTCCATATTTTTTAATTTATATTCTTTATAAAAATACAAAGAGAAACATAGATACGCAGAAGAAAAACTATGTCTGTATACTAATATTGTACTACAATACTAGGACACTATCAATTCCAAGGATATTAATGTGAAAGAGTAACAAATTTACAAAGAAGAATTCTCTAGCGATACCACTGTCGCGAAAGATACTTGTCTACAAACGTCTGATGAATTCATAAAATATTTGTATGCAAGTCATAAATGATTTTGTGATGCTCAATGCTCATTCAGATGTTACAAGTTGCAAAAGAGTCTGCCAACGCGTATGTATGTCATAAAAGTATCTTTGTCGTCTCATTGCCATTTTTATGCTTACGAATCGTGCCAAAGTGTCGCGATAAAGCTAAAAAGTACAAATGAGATTCGCAACGTCTGGGTACATAAGAACGTTGCCTTCTTCATTGTACCGTGGCAGTAACAGCTTTCGGCGCAACGACACCGCCTCCGATGAAACCTTCTCCCTTCAATCTACAGTGACGATTTCATCTTATACTCCTTCTATTCAAGTTTTATCACGACTATGGTAGAAAAGTCATCTGCGGTAGAATCGAGTGCAAGTAGATTCTTGGGCAAATAGGATATCGTAGACATGTAACGACTAGGATCTTTCAGATCCGTGACGCGCAGTTCTGAACCTGCAAGCATAACTTGAGGAAGTTGTATAATTCAAAAAGAATTGACTGATGATGAATTTTTTGGATCGTCTATAATTTTTTCATTCTTTCATTTAACACAGGTATATTTTTTAAATAATGATGATACGAAATAGTACGTCTCAAAAATTGTAGAAATGTTTAAACTTGAAAATATACCATAAAAGCTCTTGTTCTTTCGTCCAGTCGCGGGGAGACGCGATCGCGTTGAAGCGCGTCAACGGGAGTCGTAAATTCCCGTTACGATTAGAACAATCGACACCACGAACAGGTCGATCCCCTTATTTCTTGTGGGATAATAGGGGTATTTGTTGGGGAATAAAACTGTAGTCTACAGTCTTATAATATTTATATTTTTAACAACTTGTTACACTTGGGGTTCCGTCGTGGCGGAAGAGATGATTGATACAGGTGATGAAGAATAATACACTTGATAGATGAGTAGTAGTAATAAAGAATAGATTAAGATAATATCACTTTGATCGTAGCGAGGACTATGTTTTAAGTTGACTACGCGAAGCTTATAAGAACAGTCGTGTTGACTGCACGACGTTTGGTAGAACAGTGATGACCCGTCTCGTACAATTACGGAGGAAAGCTCGGTATGGGTGTCCTTTTTAATGGGAAATACCTGCTATTTTTAATAGACAAACAACCGCTTTCTCCGTAAGTTATAAGAGCGTGCAATAAACCTAAGGACTGTTTTAAGGACCATCCATAAACCGAAAATACTTATGTGAATAGAAATGAAACTGAGAAGATTCGGTTTATGGTGGTTCCTTAGGTTTATCGATGGTCAGTGTAACGGTGTGTGGACCTCGGCAGCCAGACCATGAGGGACGTCGCACGGACCGTCTTACGCGACGTAACAGCTCTTTTACCTAGAAAACTATTATTTGGGACAGCAAAGAAAATTACAATGACGTGCAAGAGTATCTTTTAAATTTTATATCCAATTTTGATGAATTATCTAATATGGAAAAATGATATCTTTAAATCACTGCAACTATAAAGATCAGCGATTAGAAGATTGTAGTAACAACATACATAGGATGAATTACCACGAAGAAATAATTCTTCGGTTATGTAAAATTAAACGATAAACTAGATAATTGTAATACGCTTATCAATTACGTTCTCCGATGTATATATTCCACGGCACGAAAAAGAGAAAAGATCAGTGGCCCAATCATTTGAAAACATAAGCCATCAATAATACCAACGTAATTCAATTACGATCTCCTTCCCTCCATTTTCATCTCGTCGAAAAGGGAACATCAATCTTGACCGTTCAATTTTCCCTCCCATTGTCACATTAGAATCGATAATTCATTTCAAAGCTTCTGATATTCCAATGACATCACACGACCATCGTTCGCGTCGAGCGATATTAGACCGCAGGTTGACGACACTAGACGAATAAAAGAGAAAGAAACAAGGCGGAAAAGAGGAAAGCAGGAAGGGAAGAAGGAAAGCGTGCGTACATGTAAAAAGAAAGAGAAAGGTAGAGAAGAAGGAAGGGAAAGGACTCGATGATCGAAATGTTGGAGGAGAAAAGTTATTGCCGTGGCGGTAATGAAGCCAGAGGCACGGAAGACAAGCGGTCGGTGTCTGTTTGGAAAGAAAACACTTATTAGCAGGGTGGATCGTGGTTCTGGCGAGGGCTGAATTTAAATCGGTACACGTGGCACGGTGACGGTGGCAAAACGTAGAAAAGGAAACGAGCGACAGCGCGCGACAAACGTTGGAGAAAACCGGTGCGGAAACGACAGACAACGCGAATCTTGCGTTCAGCAGCGCAAATCCAAGCGGGCCCAGGGGATCTATTTTAATTATGCCCGGAGAAAATTTGCAAGAAAAATATATATCGTGGCCCCGTGTGCGTATTTGCTCCACGCGGGGAAATAAACGGATGACTCATGATGTTAATAAAGACGACGGAAGAGGGAACTTTGAAAATCGAGCCGTCTGTCTGGGCACTCGATGTACTCGCGATACTCTTCAGTCTTAGCATTTCGTTCCTTTAATGACAATCGAATTAAACGTTAACTCGATCATGTTCGTGCTGCAGAGAATCTATTTGAACTGTGCGGCACAGATAGAGAAAGAAAAAGGGGAAGAGAGAGTTCGACGGAAAATATCGTTATCCTTCTTGTTCGTGTCAGAGAGAACGTGCGACTGTTCTTTTTCGTTTTGGTTCTAGAACGATGAATTTCTGTATGCAGAACTGTCTGTTTTCTTTAAGGGGTTGTCTTGCTTTTGTCGATGTCAGTATTAGAGGTATATGCGGATGAAATTGCTAGTATAAGAAGGAAAGTTTGACGTCGATGAATACTCTTTATAACGTTACGTGTTTTATGCAAATCCGAAATGAAGATTTGCAAGCATTATTAAAAATATCTTTCAAATATATGAGGATCGAAACATGTTCGAAACATGTGTTCGAAACATGACAAGATATCAGGAACGATCTGGTAAACATTTTTTGCATATGTTTCATTGACTACAGATGTTTTAGATTGAAGTATGCAAAAGATAATAGAATTCTTAAATAATGGCAAATAAATCTTTTCCTACGCCAGAGACAAGAATAGAAATGAAACACGTTTACAAGCAATGTTATTCACAAAATCATTTGGTAAATCAAGGCATGTCGAAGAAACGAACTAGAATTATAGGTCGATCTTTAGTGAAAAATATTTCAATTTTGGGTTTAAATATCGCGTACCAGCACAATACAAATATAATTAATAAATATACAAACGTGATTGTTCGAATTCTTTATTTCTATCAATATATTCATTGGCTCTAGCTTTGATGTAATATATTTCCTTTTTATTGTTATGAACATAATTGAGATGATTGTAGTTCCTATTGTGTAAGTTTTACGTGCATACCAGGCCGATGAAATTCAATACGATGCTGAAATCAATATTATATTTGCTGTAGAACAGAATAATGTTGGCATACCGTAGTAATGACGTGCCGTGCCGATACGAATTTCAGAGCTGAAATTTTTCAGCTGTTGTAAATTCTGTTCCGGATTAAATTCCCTTCTTACCGTTAGCAAATCTTAACAAACGCGTTATAATAAAAATATTCCGTTTTAAATTGTTATGTCTGCTGACAGGTTCCAATTAACGTGAAAATAATGTTGCTTTATTCCATTCTCGTTTGTTTCTACGATCATTTCTGCTTGATTTTAAATCGACGAAATAGGAAAAGAAGCATGCTAACTTTTTAAGAAAAGGTACAATTAATCTTTTTAAATGTTGGATCGTTGTATAAGTTTAATTTAATATACCTCTGTTTAAATCTAAATTAAAAACAATATTGCTCATTTGCATAACCATTCATTCTTCATCATTACATACACTATACTTCTATATTTGTTAATATCGAATTCACTAGATATGACAAAATATAATTTCGCTATTAGAATAAAAGTCGTATTTCTTACAGAAAATTTCGTTTCTATAAGGAAAGAAAAACGATTTCTTTATAAATGTGCCAAGAGTTCGTTTCGTTGACATTTCCAACATGTACAGTCTGTCACACAAGAGCGTGTCTGCGATATTTCTGTAAATATTTATATATTTGTAAAAAAATTTATATGAATTGAATCTACATCTAAAACACTAATACGCTATTACAGTAGGGTGTCCAATCTCCTCCATTAGCGATTATAGCTTGACATCGTTTCGGCATACTCTCGACTAATTTTTGAGCGTAGGATTCTGGTAACGACCTCCATATCTTTCGAATGTGATGTACAAGTGTTCTTATTTTTGTGATACGTCTTCCTCTCAGCTTGCCTAATAGGACACCATGCCCAAAACGAAGATTCATCAGTGAATATTATATTACTCCAATCACGATCTCTGTTTTCATTCGCCCATGCCAGACGATTTTCGACGTTTCGCGTACGCGGCACTCATATTAAAAAGCTCTGTTCCTTTCACTGTTTCAAATGAAACTGAAAGGTATTCAGCAACGCGTATTAGAGAAGTTTTCGTTTGTTTACATTCTTTTTATCTCATTCTGATTAGGTGTCAGGTTTCGCAGATATCGCAGACACGCTCTTGTGTGACAGACTGTACGTATGAAAATACACACAAAGCAACTGCTACAAATTCTACAATATTCAAACAGAGCCGTGGGTTGCATGTTTAGCATAAACATGATGAATGGGAGACAAATGAATGAGAAACAAGATATCCGTTTCAGTTTGAAGGAGCAGAAAGAGTTTAGCATTATCCATTAATCAAGGGCAGATAATTAAATTGGGATAGCTTAAGATTTCAGTGGTTCTAAAGGATTCCCATAGGAACAACCAGAACTGGCTTGGAGAATTCGATAAGAGGAGCCCCCAGGATTTCGGAGAGGGTGCACAATAGTGAACGACGCTCTCGACTGTAAAATAATTAAGCTTCACGAAGCCCCAAATCGTTCCTGATCTTCTTTCGACGAGTCGATTGCCGTTCATTCGATTAATTGTGAAGAATTCAATTGTCCAGGCTGAAACTTTTCTGCTTAGGTACGGGCTATACGCGCTCATGACGCGACTAGGCTTACACAGTTTTAAGGATTCCTGATTAAAACATTTCTATTGAACCGATGGACATCAAAGTGAAATCTGCATATTATATAAATCCTCTGATTTTTGACAAAAATTTATACGCTTGATGAATAGCTACGTTACTCGAGTCTCGTTCGAGTATAAATTTCCAGAGATATTCAGTATCGTTGATATAATTGAATTATGTGATGCTGTCTGCTTCAACAGATTTGAGCAATATTTTTAATTTTTGTTCGCGCGGTTTAGATTTATAGTTTGGACGTGACTATCCGTTACTTCTGAAACGGAAAATCTGCTTTTTTGCATTTTTGTCCGTACCATCTTTGAGTTTAGTTATGTATGAACAGGAGAGCTTTAAATTACACCCAGGATTTTAGAGAATTTATGATTAAAGGTGAAAAACGGAATTTTCTCTCTTTCTATCGAGATTTATACGATATAGTAAAATATATAATGAAAAATTATAATGAAAAATATAATAAGAAAATTTATTAAAGATTGTAACGGGAAACATAAAATATAAACGTTTCTGCTATCAACGTTGAAAGTATCGATCGATATTTTTCAGTCTATCGGGAAAATTATGTTCGCAAGAAATTTATTTCCTTTGTAACAGTCCACCGTCAAACAATAACATCAATGCACAAGAGTCGTGACACTCGTAGCGCGACAGCTTTCGGTAATTAAAGTTCATTACAGGCCCTCCTGGTCGAAAGACAATCTGTCATAACGGTTAACGTGGCAAACGTCAAAAGGGAAGTTTCGATCCTCTACTCCTCCCCTTCCCCTTCTGTCTTGGCTTCGCTCGTGCAGCCCTCCATCTCCGAGAACACGTTAAGCCCGCGAACTCGAAGGTTTTTGCGAGACACTCTTCAATTTATTATTACCCAGCAGAGAGCCATGCCACCTTCTTTCCCGGCGACTACTTTCGAGATCCTCCTCGGCTTCTCCTCAGCTTCCCGGATACACTACCGACTCCCTTGTTACTTCCATTTTATCGTTATTCCCTGTTCGCAAGCTGCGCCGACCCGATGCCAGATGATGCGAGGGTGAAGAGTAATTCCTCGCGGAATCGACCGAAGGGTGATTTTTTCTACAAACTTTGCGCAAACACAGTCATGAAATAAATTTTTTAAACCGACGATCTGATGTTTTTCCATCGTCGATTTGATTTAGGAGTTTTAGGGTTAAAATAAATATTGCATGGACTTCGTAGAACGAATCCTTTTCGTTTAGGATGTCCGAGACTTACGAAACTGTTCATATATACAAAATAAAATATATGAAAGGTATTCAAAAAGCGAAGGTAATTGCACCTTTATTGTAATATTATTAGTATAGTATTATAGAATTAGTACAAAGTACTTGTGTCTGTATAATAAAAATTTATTTTGTCATATTTTAACTTGCAAACACGCTGAACGTGCAAGAACATATCGCGTCGTTACGTTGTAGGAATATAGGTGGTTGGAATAAAGTGGACTTTTACTCTATCGGCAAATACAGATAAAGATGCATGTTTTATTTCGTTGACAGCCAAAATAGAATCGAAAAGTGGGCGTTTCAATAATGAAACAATACCACATTTCGATCGAATAAAGTCATGAATACTTTCTTACTTTTGGGTAGCTAGATTTTTATAGTCATAGATTCAAAAGTAGAGATAAATCTCAGTACGAGTGAAACGTTCTACAAGAACTATAGTTTAATCCATTTCTTTTTTAAATACAAAATCTTATTCCAATGAAACGAAGGTTCGAAAATCTTCCATCAATTTGTTCCCATCCTACTTACCAAGATTCACATAACCACGACACATAGATACATTGATCTGACTGAAATTACAGTCTGTCACACAAGAGCGTGTCTGCGATATCTGCGAAACCTGACACCTAATCAGAATGAGATAAAAAGAATGTAAACAAACGAAAACTTCTCTAATACGCGTTGCTGAATACCTTTCAGTTTCATTTGAAACAGTGAAAGGAACAGAGCTTTTTAATATGAGTGCCGCGTACGCGAAACGTCGAAAATCGTCTGGCATGGGCGAATGAAAACAGAGATCGTGATTGGAGTAATATAATATTCACTGATGAATCTTCGTTTTGGGCATGGTGTCCTATTAGGCGTGCTTGGACTATCCATGGAAGAAGGATGATTCAAAGAAGTGTAAAACACCCTATAAAAGTGCATGTTTGGGGTTGCTTTAACGCACGCGGTTTTGGGACTTTGTGCGTCTTTACAGACAATCTGAATGCACAAAAGATGGTGAAATTGTACCAAAGGGGACTTCTCACATCCGTGAAACGTTGGTTCAACCAAACCGAGGACCAATGGATATTGCAAGAAGACAACGACCCTAAACATCGAAGTCGCATCTGCACCCAATGGAAAGCGAAAAACGCCATCACAGTACTTCCTTGGCCATCGCAGTCCCCTGATGCAAACCCTATCGAAAATGTGTGGTCCCTAATGAAATGCAAGCTGAGAGGAAGACGTATCACAAAAATAAGAACACTTGTACATCACATTCGAAAGATATGGAGGTCGTTACCAGAATCCTACGCTCAAAAATTAGTCGAGAGTATGCCGAAACGATGTCAAGCTATAATCGCTAATGGAGGAGATTGGACACCCTACTAAGTAATAGCGTATTAGTGTTTTAGATGTAGATTCAATTCATATAAATTTTTTTACAAATATATAAATATTTACAGAAATATCGCAGACACGCTCTTGTGTGACAGACTGTATATTTAATATTCATGATCTACAGCCAATTTATTTACATATTTTACAACGAGACTCGTTTTAATCTTCATTTCCGGCTTATCTTTGTACACGAAATAATTCATTTCTCGTTCTTACCATCGAGTCGTCTTCCATTCTATACACCTGCAGAATTTCCAGAGCTTCCGTTCTCGTTTATGTGCCACCCTTTATCCACTTTGTTCCCCAGACTGGTACGGGCACATCGTTTCCTCGTCGGTTCCCTTCAATCCGATTTCTCCTTCTTCCGTGGACAATTTTTCGGCGTGATCAAGAGAGATTCTCCACCCACTGGTTCGAAGGATCTTTTCCTGCACGAATTAGCAAAGATTCGCTGCTCGAATTCCTGGACATCCGGCCAGGCCTCTTCCGGTCCCGTTGTTGCCACATTGTTTGATCGTCCTTCTTTATGCTCTTTTGTGCCCTGGCACGATACAAAAGACCGCGTTTAGATGGTCGGAGAAGAGAGAAAAATGTCCCTCGATTCGTTTAATTGTGACGTCTAGCGAGATAAGGAACCCGATAATGGTGATTGATGCCGCGCCACGATTCTCCAAGCTCTTTTCTCTCCTTCCAACAGGAGAGAGCTTGCGAAACGCTACCGGCTCTCCAGTCACTCGTACAATTTTCTCCGTCTGTATATATTTTTTTTTCCTCCCCCACCTCAACCTTCCGTTCCTCTGCTCTTTATTCCTTTTCTCACTCGTTTTACGAAACGTCGAATCGAAATATTTTCGAACGATAGGGGTTGGAACGACCGCGCGAGAACTACCCGCCCCGACGGACGATATATTTTCTTGCGCGCCAACGTTTCTAAATAAATATACGCGAGGAGACTATGCAAATACAAATATCGGCGAAGCGATAAATTCAGCGTAAAGCTTTGGCCGGCGTTTCGACGGGGTGCCGTTCGATCCTCGCCAATCGCGAAAATATTGTCCGAGCGAATTCTCCATCGAGTTCCTTCGGAATTGGTCAGCCGAACCGTAAGAACGTAACGTTTCTATCTTTTTCCCGGGGCTTTTTCTTCCTCTGTCTATCGGCCCATTCTATTCGTCGTTTAATTGATTCCATTATTTTCGATCGGACGTCGAATGAATTTTACAAAAGCCACCACCGGCTGTATCACGTCACAATCGAAAGCAAGAGTTCTTTGGCCGTGCGTTTACCGCGATTCGATTAATTGATTTGCCCAGCCTGCGATACACTTGACTTTCAAAGCAGCCTTAATATTCATTCCTCGTTAGAATGCGGGCGAAATCCGATAACAATGGGGCCAACAAAGAATATTGTTTAATAGATTCGATTGAAAATACTTTCCCTTTCAGGGAAACGCACTTCTCGATATTTCTGCAACAATAGAGATTTGTTCGCGTAATTGGGAAGAGTCGTATGTTTCTTTCTTTTGCTTTCTTCTTATTTTTCTATCTTTTTTTTTTTTTTTTGCTTTTTCTTTTCAACGAAACTGTAATTCGTCCTTTGTCGAATCGAACGGGAAAAGAAAGGCTTCCTACTCGAGATAATTACAGATTTTTTCCGGCATAACGAGCATCGCTTTTCGCATGGTTTGCTCGCATTCATTAAAAATATTAATTATTTCGGTTATAATGCCTTCTCTAATAGGCAAAGGAAGTTCGTAGATTTATTTTTTTATAGCAAGACTGAAAATGCAAATTCTGTGGCAAATTTTGTTCTCTATTATAACGTCCGATATATGGCTCATCCTTTGCAGAATTTCCTATTTCTGCGAGTAATAAATCGTTGATACAGCTCTATTATGAATTTTCCTGAAGCTTAATCATAGTTCGGATTAGATTTAATAGCAATCTCAGCTTGTAATTTGCCGCCAGCTATCGCTAACATATAATTTAATTAATCGATAATTTCGTACATTATACAGTTATGCATGTTCTACTGCGATAAACATATAATAATAATAACGATTAATACGATGATGAAAGTTACGCTTCTGCCGTTTGCTCGGAATTATTCAACAATTTTCAGGAATATCTTACGTTAATATCAGCGAACGATATCGCTGCAAAGAAATTCGTCAATAAGTTAACAAATTCCGGGAAAGCAGACCTAGCTTTCCTGACAGGCGAATTGCCTGTACTTTCTCAAAGCGTTCTCTCCGGCCAAAGAACAGCGCGAGCAGTCACGCTACACGTGTCACGTAAAGCCAAACAAAACGCGTTCAAAATCGAGGCGCGTATTCATTCATTCCGAGAACAGAATGGAGAGAACCTCTTAGCTCGATGCTTTCATATCCATAAGTGAATGGAAATGATTCCGGTGTCGAACGGAGAACCGAAATAACAGAACTGCGCGGAAAGGAGAACCAGGTAGGGAAGTGTCGCGTCAGTAAATCGCGAGACAATATAATCGACTCTCGTTGTGTAGCACCGTTGGGAGGCTAAGAGCAACAAAAGATCCCGGACAAAGGGAGACAACGGAAAGGTGACGTCGACTCCGGAGAGGCAGAGCAAGAAGTCGGCGTGAACGTATAAAGGCAAGGAACGTTGGCGGACGACGTGAAGGAATCGCAAGGGATACGAAATTGGACAAACTGTTGGATATAAAGAGGGCCCGCATATCTGCTCGAGTCATCGAAGAATTTGGCTTGGCTACAGCCAGTTCCATGGTCGACAAACAGCCAGTTTGGCGAACGCTTTACTTGCCGTTCCGGATATTCGTTCGTTATTTACGGGATACGGTTAAATTGTCGAGCCAAGGAACTCGCGGCAATTTCCCCTTCCCGGCTCGAACAGCTCTTCGTTACGCTTGTTCTATTTCGATAAATCGTCGGAGAACGAGCTTTTCCAGCGAGCTCCGAGGGGTATCCGGGCTAATTCGAAATAACGACGGACGTCCACCGTCGCGTCCCGTGCAAGAATACGCAATCAACCGTGATTGGAGTGACGAGAAGATCTCTGGAAACGAAAACGATGCCGGTGCATCGTGGAGAGGTCGATAGGAAATCCTTGTACGTCGTTGTCGATGGGAAATTGTAATACTTGTAGGTTGCGTGGAACATGGATCAGTTGCGAGGTTACGCGATACATCGACGGTATACGAGGTCGTAAAAATGTATATTTTAACGCGGATAGTTGAGGAATCGAAGGTATTCTATAGACATAAAGCGAGGTTGGAAAGTTGGAGTTTCAATTCGACGGTATAATATAATGGATTTTCGCCCGACCAAACCGGAAATTCGCGGCACAGATTAGGTCAGATCGAACGCAATCTCGTCGCAATCAGATCAGGTGGCTCATCAGGATCAGTGGAATTCGATTCTCCGAGACGATTTAACGTTTTTCACATTAAATTGATAAATCGGCGAGACAACGAACTCGATTTTCCTTCGGTTAAATACAGCGGCAGGCGGAAAAACATTGGATTAAAACAGGTAGACCCAGGGTACCACTTTAACGAAGCGGAATTTCCGCCCGGTCATGGCTATATTAACAGAATTCTGTCGTTCATTACGCTAATGAATACAAAATCGATTGATACGTGTATATCCATAATTTACCGAAACCAACTCAATTTCGAAGTTGGTCCGTCGCGGGGACGGACTCATTCAATTATCGACAGGCCATAAATTCGCGCGGACACTATCGGTGTGTGCACACCGTAATTCTATAAATTTGATAATTACAAAGTACTGCTGATACGGCAAATCACGCGACCAGAATCGAAACAAGCAATGCCGCGTATTACGAAAACGTGAGAAGCGTGGTGGAATTGCGAAGAAGAGAAACTCGTCACTGACGGTCGAAGGCGCGAAATAAAAGAAACGAAGAAAGAGGCACATCGTGTGTTTACATGACTGATAAAGAAACTAACGAGCCTAATCCAATTTGAAGGGGACCCTCCATGACTTGGCCCCGGGTTAGATAAAAGGAAGAAAGCTCGCTTTTGGCCCCAACATTTTCTCACTGCAGTCGAATTTCATTGGTAGCTTTTCTAATTCACAGGGAACGGCCCTTGTTTTCCAGCGAGCGTGTCGTCTCTTTTACGACGTCTAAGGTCGTTTTCGTCTATTCAACTTCCAATTGGATGCGGTAATTGCCGCTAAAATTATCCTCTAGCCCGTCTCTGACCCGTTCGCCTTCGCCGTTCCTCCGGCTAGCTCCTCGAACAGATCGATCCCGCACCTGAAATCTACTTTCTCTCTCTCTCTCTCTCTCTGTTTCTCTCTCATTCTCTATATATATGTGTGTCTCTTAGTTCTCTATTTTTAATTGACTCTCACCTCTCTAGGTTAGACTATTCGAAAATGTGTATTTCAATCTCGGTTTAACAGAGAAAGTTCATCGCTTCAATAGAATTAACAGATTGAGTGCAGTGCCTTATTTCTTGTTAACCTCGTTCCAGACGAATCTAACAAGTTTCATCCAAGTTTATTAAATGAAATCGTGTTATACGAAGTTGAAATTTTGCTTTAGCGAGTTAGGAAATTGAAGATGTTTATAAAGTATTACTAAAATACTGTGTTATCATAAATGTAATTTATACTGCAAGTTTTATATCGTGCGATTTCCTTATCATAAGGAAATATTATTTAAAACTTCCGTGTTATGCATCGTTGTCAATAAATTCTTTCTATACAAAGTCCAATGTCTTGATGATATAATAAACAAGATACAATGCGACATTGAACTTTCGCTATGCGATTATACAGTGCTGGACAAAAGTATTGGCACAGCAAGATTGTTATGATACAAATGCTTATAACTATTAAACAAATTGATTTAAACAAAAAACTTTTTGACGTATTTATTTATTATCTATCCTAGTTTATTACATAACAAGAGCAACAATATAAATAAAATAATACGCAAAATAATAACAAAAATATATTTTTTGAACATTTTATGGGTGGACAAAAGTATTGGCACAGTAGAATATTTACGCTTATAACTAATTACATAATAAACTTCTAATATTTTGTTGGCAGTCCTTTTCTTTTAAGGACTTCCTTTAATCTTCTGGGCATCGAGTGGACTAATTTTTTAGTGAATTCAGGTACAATATTGCTCCATTCCTGCAGAAGAACTTTCTTCAAGAAAAACGAAAGAAACCACAATTGAAGAAAGAAAAATAATATTAAATTTATATAAGATGAATAAATCTTACAACGAAATTGCACAAATCATAAACAGAAGTCGTTTTACTGTGCGTTCAGTCATAAAACGCTTTAAAAGTGAAGAAAATCTAGAGAATCAAATTAGGAGTGGTCGCCCTTCTAAGGTAACAATTCGAGAAAAAAGGAAAATCGTAAATATTGTAAAGAAGGATCCAAAAACTAATTCGACTGAAATTGCTTCGATGTTAAAAGCTGAGTGTGAAAAAGAAGTAAGTACCAAAACTGTACGTAGGGTATTGAAGGATGCCGGTTATTCTGCCCGTGCAGCACGAAGAAAGCCCTACATCAGTAAAATAAACCAAAAGAAAAGAGTGGAATTCGCGAAAGAGTTTGTTACGAAAGATACTGATTTTTGGGAAAAGATCATGTTTTCAGATGAAAGTAAGTTTAATATTTTTAAATCTGACGGCAGAATATTAGTATGGCGAAAACCCAACACAGAGATGGACGAACTGAATCTGCAAGCCACCATGAAACATGGGGGTGGTGGTTTAATGGTGTGGGGATGTATGGCATCATCGGGTGTAGGAGAACTTATATTCATTGATGAGATAATGGATAAATATGTATATTTAAATATACTCAAGCAAAATCTTTTGAAAAGTACTCAAAAATTAAACCTCCCCAGGGATTTCTATTTTCAGCAGGATCGAGATCCTAAACATATGGCGTATATTGTTCGTCAGTGGATAATATATAATACTGCCCACACATTAAACACACCACCTCAAAGTCCCGATATGAATCCCATTGAGCACGTGTGGAACGAATTGGAAAAAAGAATTAGGAAACATAATATCACAAGCAAGTCTGAACTGAAGAAAGTTCTTCTGCAGGAATGGAGCAATATTGTACCTGAATTCACTAAAAAATTAGTCCACTCGATGCCCAGAAGATTAAAGGAAGTCCTTAAAAGAAAAGGACTGCCAACAAAATATTAGAAGTTTATTATGTAATTAGTTATAAGCGTAAATATTCTACTGTGCCAATACTTTTGTCCACCCATAAAATGTTCAAAAAATATATTTTTGTTATTATTTTGCGTATTATTTTATTTATATTGTTGCTCTTGTTATGTAATAAACTAGAATAGATAATAAATAAATACGTCAAAAAGTTTTTTGTTTAAATCAATTTGTTTAGTAGTTATAAGCATTTCTATCATAACAATCATGCTGTGCCAATACTTTTGTCCAGCACTGTATGTAGAATACAGAAACAAGATTCGTTAAACACGTAGTATCGATAACGTTTAAAATAGACATTAATATTTTCAAAAGTCAACTTTTCCTTCTCGTAGTCGATTTATTTTAACAAAAACGAGTGTCTCTATATTAACCTGTAAATACGTAATTTTCATTAAATTTGTATACTATAATACAATAGAAAGAAAAACATAACTTTTAAATTCAATAGAATCAAATGACCTGTATTTTATAAAATTTATTTACGAAATTTCCTTAATGATATTAGTTCAGTTGCGTAAGAGTATCAGGATGAATACATTCAAATATATCACATAATATTAGGTCGTCCGAAAATATAATGGATGCACAACATTTTCCGTTTTATATTATTGTATCGAATTACGTATGATCCATTTTGTTCTATCAAGATAAAGATTACAACGTTCGACAGATTAGGTTTCATGTTCGTATAAAGATGCGTCATTGTAAAAGACGTGTCTGTAAAAGAAGACATTTTCCGGACAACCTAATAATTTGTCTGTGCCGCTACAAAATACAAGTATCTTGTTCCAAATAGAATTATGATAGGCGTTTAAAACATTGAGAGATTAAAATAGCCATAACATAAATTTCATCTTTTCTTTATCATCTCTTCGATCGTGACTCGATATCTTCGCTACGATTGCTTCATCAAGTTCTCCAGGCTTCGCTAGATTTAATTCCACGTCGGAACTCAAAGTCGGCCACGGAAGAAATCAAGCGAACGAACGGTCGAACGAAGAACGAGGAAAGTTAGGCCAAGTCGATCAAACGTGGCTGCAATTAGAAGCAGCTAATTGTAAGTAAGCGACGAAAAGCAGCGTGGCCGAACGACTTCGATCCTTCCCGTTGGCCAGCAACCGTGTACACAGGCAATAAAGTAGTTAAACTAAGTAACTTGTTGGACCGAGGCCGGGAGTATCTTAAACTATCCAATTACCGTTCAAAGATTCAAATTACGCGCACTTGTACGGAAACGGAAATTTGTTCAACTGGGCGAGCTTCGTTTCGTCCCCGGCGCGGTTCGGTCAGATGGAGTGTGCTCTTCTATTTGTTAGGCCCCTATTGACTCGAAAGTATGTACACGTCGGAAAGTTCAAGGGTAGACAGGAATCCGTATACGTGTGATTGAAACAAATATCATAAGGAATATTAGGTATACGTGGTTGTTAAATATGTGGGAAATACTATAAATTAAATTAAATATATATCGAGGGTTTTTTGATATTCGCGTTAGCATCGAACATGGAAGAGTTAGAGGTTTCTGATATTTCTAATATTTTCACTAATTCCCGTACAATGTGCAGTAGATCGTGCGCTAATAAAATTGCGTCGATGGTTTAATTTTGTTATCATTGATACAGAATGGCTCTTAACATTTTATCGATGGGCTTTTACAGTAGAATCGATAGAAGAATAATCCTTTACTGAAGATATTTTCAAAAAATTGGCAAGACAGATTGATCGTTTTTTGTGAAATTGTTTCTCGAGAATCAAAGTATGCTCAGTATTTACACATGAAAGTATAGTTACGATTGAAAATACGAATTATCGTCCATTTATAAAAAATCTTTCGAATGATTAAACAACAAGAATGATTGTATAAATGAATTTTGTAAATTACAATTAATAACATTGTAACGATTGCAAGTTTACAATCTACAATTTTACACAAGAAAGTTAAATACTTTTATTTCATATACGATCTTTTGATAATCTTCGCCTTGAACGATAGATGCTTCAAAAGCTTTATTTGTACACCATCTCCAATTGTCACAAAAGACACTGCGTCGTTTATTTTTAGGGAATTAAACGTATCGTATGGAGTAATTGAAACATAAATCGGGATAGGGCTATGAAATTGTACGTAAGGTTGCAAATGTAAATCGTGAAATTCAAATTAATATCTTGGTCCATAAATTAAATTGTATTTAATGTACTAGCAGTAGATGATATAGCGGTTAATAAATATAATGAGCGCAATCAACAAACTGTCAACAGTGCATTATTAAGTGCACACGTGCGTTTAATTGTTTTTGCAGTCACGGAATTTAATAAAGAAGTAATCAGAATGAATAAACAGTCGGAACAATTTTCACCTGTAAATTGATCAAAAAGTTTCAACTAACATTTTTCGTTAATAACCTGATCAAATGAAAGCTAGATATTGGAAATGTTTCCATGTTGAATGTGTACCTAATTTCTGGTAAATCAATAATACATGATACGAGGTGACATCATCGAGATGGGCAAACCAGACCACGTTTCCAACAATCAAACATTAAATGAATCGCTCCTTCTTATAATTTGAAAACCCAACTATCGCATGAACGTATGTTTTCTCTATCTTTGCTGCTTTGTTTATTCTTTCGATTCCCTCGGTAGTTAAAAGCAACAATTCTCTTTCAATAAAAATCTTTTTATGGAGCAATTCCAATCTAACTTGTGTCTGTTGGATAAGGATATTACATAGAAAACTATGGAGAAGTCAATGTTCAGTTTTCAAGTCCATCTTTGTTACAAACATTTATCGCTTCCCATCGAATCAGACCCTCTTCCATTGATATTGTTTTCGGAGTTTATACGATTATTGGCGAGTGTGAGAGAAATCTTACCAACCAAACGGCATGAAACCGCCGGTCGTAACACTGACCGTTCCAACTTCTACCGTGCTGGGTTCGATCGCAAGTTCGATCATTACGGTTGAGGTGATCTCAAGCTCGAAGTTCGAGATCCGATCGTCATTAAGGAGTGGAACTTTCAAAGCGGCTACTTACTTAGGCTACGATAACATCGTGTATAGGTATTGGCATTGTTTCTGGATACACGCGTCGCTGGTTTCCTACTTCAGGAACATAAATTTCACGGCAGACGAAACAGCTCCTTCGGAATAGAACGGGCGAGAATATGAGGTTGTACGAAAATAACTTATGGAGGAATTCTATATCGGGTTAGATAAACTACGAATTTTTTATGAACTCTCGGATTTTTATCGTTGTGCTTTGGAATTGAAATTATCACGAGGCGAGTATTATGAAAATATTTTGATATTTATCATGAAAATGTCTAGTCGGATATTACTAATACTATATCGGACGAAATAAAAGAATATAATTGACTACTCGATTCTTTAAACTTGACATGGATAGATTTCCATCTATTCTATCGTTTTATGATGGTAATGTGCCGCTGGAAATTAAAGAGAGGTAATAGATGTCGAATTGATATAGAGAAATGTTGCGACCAAATATTTTGTTTTCGATTTTTTAACAATTTTATGGAAAAGGAATTAGGAAATTACAAATAAAAATATAGTTCCAAGAAATAATGGATAATACATTGTTTATTAATAAATACCGTAGATCTTATTTTTAGACATTTTATATCAAAATTATACATCGTCAGTTTTCTTTATCCTTTGTAGAAAACCAGCTTCCTGATCTTTTAAGAAAATCAATTTTCTGAAAAAGGTATTTTTCTTATTTTAGAAAACAATTCATGTTCAGAATTAATTTCCGCCTGTATCTCAAAATTAAAGAATATTTCATCTCTTCTAGTAAATTGGCAAAACGAGGCACAAAAGAACCAAACTAATCCACATCATTGACATTAATCGTTCATTTTTTGAAAAATTAAACACTATTAAACACTGTTTTGGTATTAAAATTGAGAAACTTTCGGAATATAAAGTTGATCAGCTTGGTTTATCAGCGACCTTCATGTATATAAACGTGATATTACCTAAGCAATGACTACTATAAGCCAAATACTACTAACTAAATACTAATATATAACTACTAAATACTAAATACTACAAGCAATGACACGTAGTACGGGAAGAAGATAAAGCGATACTATGTAGGTTAATAAATAGGAAAACTATTGAAAGTTGTAAGAGAATAGAAAGTTTTCTCTTGTAAATTGATATTTAAACACGTAGACATTCAAGAATTATAAAAAATTAAAACTTTCTGTTCTTTTATGAACGAAACTGTTCTCACTGTTATATTCAGAACACGGTCTTACGGCACGATGTCGAGAATTTGCCGAATAGTTGAACTGTTAAGGTCGCGTGCTGAATATAGGAGTGTAAAAAGCTTCTGTTAAAGGTGTGCTTACGTCCGTTAATAACGTGTCCTGAATACAAAATACCCAGTCCTTGTTCTGAGCATTTCCTTTGTGCGTGAAACTTTCCTTTAAAATCGCGAGATGTGAATACGACAATTACATTGTACGAAATTTTCATCGTTTCCACCGAGAACACGTTCTAATCGTTAAAAACCCACTAAAAAGATTAGAAAGCTAGAGATGAAAGTGAATATAATTCGAAAGAAAGGTATGCCACAAATTTTTATTATTTCTATCTCTTTATAGAGATTAAATTAGTTCCTTTCTACTAGGAATATCGTAATACATTAATATCGGCCCATATAAGATAATTCAATAACACAAGTGGAATTATTTTTGTTTAAATAAAAAATCTGCTATTCATTAGAAGCGTATAGTATACAATTATTAATATATTCAATAGTATTAATTTTTATTTTCTTCTTCTTCTTCATTTTTTTTTCTTTTCTTTTCTTTTCTTTTCTTTCTTTTTTCTTTGACACATAGACATGCAAATTTTTGTTTCGTTATTATTTTTTCATGGCTATAGTTTTCCATTTAATGAGACATATTAAATGATCGAAGTGATCTTTTTTCTGTGACATTATTTTCTCGAATAATTTTATAGTTCTCTGATACGAAAATTAATTAAACGTTTTACAAACTCTCTCAATATCGTGCAATATCACTGCGATTCTTGATGGAAGAATTTCTCGTTGCAATAACTTATCTTATCTTCATGAATGAATTAATGATGGACATTTTAGTTCAAACAGAGTCAGTAACGCATCGCTGTATATATTTCCTGCGAGTATCGAAATGTTTCGATAAAACTGAGTCATTTAACATCCACGAAGCAAAAATATGAATGATATGAATCGAGTAACGTTGTCCACTAATTAATAATAAATTATATCTTCCGTGCATAAATGCTCAGAATTAAAATGATTTTAAGGTTTTATTTTATTTTCATACCGCGAGAATGTACGATTCATTAATAGAATAGAAAAAAAAGAATCTAATTAAGTTAGCAATATATGTCTATCATAATATTTCAACTAATTGCAGGATACGATATTGAAATTAGAACATATTCGAAACATGAACATTTTGTGTATCATAGAAACTGACACCTGAATCGTAAACTAAATTTCAAATTAACAATTATGAAGGTTTCATGTAATATCACGTTTATAATCGATCATGATACCTGCCATAACTGTCAGAAACTGTAATATCAAATAACCATATACGAGTAATGAAAATTATCCAAATTATACAGTTATGCTAAATAACAGCTCGCATATTGAAAATTAGTACGAACAAAATGAACATCTTTAAAGCGTATGAAGGAAACAATTTGTGTTACAAGGCAAATAACGAAGCAAAAAGTTTCTATCACATACACACTCTAAATCAATATGGTTTATTTGAAGTATAACAACGATAACCGAGCAATTAGTAATTACCAAACCAAATAACCATCCACGACACTCAGTATATGAGAAATTGAAGTGGTTTTGATTTTAAAACGAACGCGTGGAATGAAACAAGTGGAGAAAAAATAAAAAGGACATTACTAGTGGAAAGAGATGTAGATTTTGAAAAAAGTTACAAATGGTAGATTAATCTATTTTAATTGTTAATTTATTTATTAATAATTTAAAACACAATCATCATACGTAGGAAATAAATTGTAGTTGAAAAAAATCGATACAATTAATCTCATATAATTTTTACTATTTATTCTCCGTCTAAATCTGCAAAGGCGACATACGATGAAATTACAGGACGTTTAAAACATAAATAATATAAATGGCAGAATTAACTGTAATGTCTTTTTGTTTCTACTGCAAATCTTCGCTTCTGGCATTTACATCGTTTACCATTTCAATTGTTCTATTCGCTATTATCAGTAAATACAACGTTAAAAACCACCTAGCAAACCGCTACAACTACCAAACGCCGCAAACAACAGCATACAAAGCTAAAGGGTAGCAACCGCAGGATGCATCGAAAAACCATAAGCGAGGCTCGTCACGTCGTAATCCAATTTCGTCGATGAACGAGAAGTGGTCTGTTTAAGGCGAAAGACGGATGCGTTAACGAAGACGTCTCGTGGCAGGGAGGGAGAAGAAGAGCGATACCTCTCTAGCTGTTGGGTTGCCGCAGGCCCGAAGCGAAGGCCAGGCATCGAAGGATTAACGTAGCCTAATTCGAGCAGCTTAGAAGTGGCGAAGACAGGAAAAGAAGGGTCGGAAGCCGGTAATTCCAGAGGCAGCTTCGCAACTACCCGACAGAACCCGTCCAGGGAATAAAAAGCGACCTGATTATCCTTTGTTTTATCCCGGGGGAATCCGAGCGGCATCCCAGCGCCGGATTCGCCGCAATGGAGCTAGGAAAAACTTTTTAAAGACTGCCACCGTTCCTCCACGACGGCTCTTTCGTTCCGTGACCTGTTTCACTGAGCAGGAACTTTCGGAATTTCGTTCCAACTCCTTAACCGAGACTCTATCCAGCTCTTTTCCTCTCTTTTTTTCTTTTTCTATTCGTTTCCATTTCTTTTCCCTTCCTTTTCTTTTCCCGACGACGAACACCGCCTCGCCAGATCGGCGAAGCCACCTGAAGAAGATCGAAAAGAAGTTCCATCCAGTCATCCCTTCTCGATCCACGTCGGGGATTTAGCATAAGGAGCAAGGCAAACACGAGGGCGGTCGTGCACGTAGACGCGTCGGCGAATCCCATGGATCGCGCCGCCAGGATCACGGGATCGGAATAAGTTCACCGTGGTTCGGATAAAGAGGCACTTTTATCGCTGCAAAAACGGCCCATCCGCGACTGGCCGCCGCGCCACGACGTTACGCCCGCGATGAAATTGAAGAAAGATTCTATTATACCTGTATCTTTATGGTCGTTATCGTTTAATGGATCACCGAACGATATCCTCGAGCTGAGACACACTAGGGATTCTGCTCGCTCACGGGATACTATGGGAACTCACGGATGCTTTACGATGCGGAATACCGGGTACTTTTGATTGCGCAATTCCGCACCGTGACGAATGCCTCTGTTCCGAGGGATCTTAGAAAAGTTGTTCGCGCGCGATGGTAGCAGGGATCGATCTTGTGACTTACACGAGTATTCTGACCTGTAATTAGAGAGATGTGAGATTGAAATTCAAGATCGGTGATATACGTAGAGATTGACAAGTTTTCGATTGACTTAATTAGTTTACATTTATTAAAAAGTTACGCAACGTTAAAATATTAAAAAATGAACAAAAAAGAATTAGATCAAAAAACAGCGTAAAATATTTTGAAATGACTAATTGATGTGCGGCAATATAAATATAGATAAAAATTATTTGTAGAATATAATATAAACATGGAACAAAGTAACTATTTTGAAAATATAATAAGTTGTTAATCTTGTTGGTTGTATAGCACAATTTCTAAGATACTTTATGATAAGAATATTCTGAATATTATAAATTCCATTCCTGCTTATAAAACCCTTATCATCAGGAGGTCTAACGTTTTGAATTCAGCCCTAAAAAAATTATACCGTTTACTTACGGGATGACCTAATATAAAATTCTGATGGTAGACCCATAGTACCACATATGAGAATTCTACTGATTAAGATGGACAACAGTTTTGTTACCCTTCCCACTTATCTAACTACGTCTGTAATACAAGTACCTATATTTATAAATGTGATAAAGCGTAGTATATTTTTAACCAAACACGATGATTACCTCACAAATTTTACTATAGAATTGTCTTCTTCCAAGCAGAATTAGTATTTTCAATTTTATCAGCCAACTAGGGAAGAATTTTACATATTCAATTCCATAAATATCTTTATTATACGAGATACAAAATTTATTATATAAATTTTACTATATATTCCCAATTTATTTATCAAACATAACTGAGCTTTTTGAATAAGCAGAATTGAAATAGTAAATGGCGTAAATGTCAGAAGATGGAGATTTTTAATTTTCATCATTCGTTACTTGAACGCTACACACTTTCAGGTTTTACTATCTTAACAGATTTAGGGGAAATTGTATTTGATTAGTTAAATTTATTCATTTGTACGCTATAGGTTTATCTGTCAATCACAGTTTAATTGTCACTTGTATCGTTTGTTCATTATTAATTGACATTTACATTTCAACCTTTTGATTGTACTTATAATTTTATTAACCAACTACAAAGGTTTCTGCAATGTACATATTATAGTTATTCACATTAATATTTCAAAAAAGTTCTCTCACTTGGTTGCGAAAGAGCGAATGATTTAAATATCGCGTTGTATATTTTACGAAAATATAAACCATTCATTGTAGCTTGAAGATACATAAACAATTTCTTCTTAACAATAACGTTTAATTGTACGATAGATTTCTTACACAAAATTGTCTTATTTTCACGTCATACTAACACTAGGACACTTGTTTGCGTTCCGCGATTTAAAAATTCTTAGAAACTGTCCGAATTGCGAAATAAATTTATTCTACGCAATTGTAAAGATATTCTATAATTAACGCCAGAAGAAACTGACATCAATATTTTCATAACACACAAAACAATTTAACATGCCAGGGAAAGAAAAGAATACTGGCTTTGATAAAAGACAACATGTAATTCATCATAGAGGAAAGGGTAAAAGTTATCGTGAAATTGTATGATTATTATTCGATGACACGCTGAAGAAGGCAGCATCGAAATTCGGAAACAAAGTGAGCAACCTCCTTTCTCTTAAAAATCTTTTGTTACACGTTATTGTTAGAAAGAAACGGTTCATATTATATAAACAACACGATATTTAAATCACCCCCTCTTATACAAAGCAACAAACAGATACTGTTGCGTCCGAATATTAGCATGTGTAACACATTATGTTTATTTCAAAGTTCGTGTCCAATTCGTTCTTTCCACACGTCTATAGGTTTCCTGTCTTCAGTTTTGTTCGAGCGCGAGGGTAACTTTCCCGCTCGGAATCGTAAAAAGGAAGGGACAGAGGATCCCCACGGTATGTTTCCCTTAATCCACGACACACTAAATATCTCCACTCATATTTCCCTTTTATTTTCCTCGCAAACTAATTTCACAACGCTTCATAGAGGCGGCGAGCAGGTAACCACCGCGAGCACAGCTTCCCATAGATACATCCTGGAATGAATCCGCAGAAATGAATTCCGCATGCGAGAGACAGAGACAAAGAGAGAGAGGATCCGGTTAAATCAGCCGCTTTATGCGCGGAAACCGTGGACTCGTTCGTCCGCTTTTATTTCAATTTCGCAGTACGTACGAGACTCGTTAAGGGCGCTAAAGAAAAGCTGGAGAAAAAAGCGTGGAGAACGAGAAACGGAAAAATAGAAGCGTAAAACAACTATGTATATGTATGTAGGATGCTTACACTCCAACCTATAAACTACGAGACATTTAGTAGATTTGAGATGGGGACGAGTTTATGTCATAAAAAGTCAGAATTATGAAACGAAAATTTCCTACTGTGGTGAAACGTAGATCATAGAATTCCTGAGACATTAACTTTTGGTATCATTCAATTTGTGTATTATTATATGGTTTTATTTGAATATACGAAAAAGGGGAATGATGAATATATAGTTTGATTCTCCTTATTTCTTAAGTAACCACCTTATAACATAATAATGACTACTAGTAGTTTCAACAGACTTAGGAAACTTTTCTGCAAACATAGGTATTAGGACAATTTCATGTTTGTAAAATCTGAAGAAATACTTTTCTTTCAATTATAAATGAAGTTCTTTTTATTGACTTATCGGCGTCAGATTTAAATGAACAAAATTATATCACAAGACAAATTATTACAACTGCTCGGTAAAATCATATTTCTAACTTAAAGAGAAATTTGAATGAGCCTTAGCCTCTGAGAAACAATTTATCCGAGTATATTGACGCTAGAACTACCAGAATTTTTTTATCACAAATGATCGATCGACAATTTTTCAGATATTTTATAAATTTATAATTCCAGCTATCATATGTATAAAATATTTCCTTCTACGTATTTTTCATTTTAATTTCGTTGGCACAAGCTGGCGCTTTGTTCAGTAATAATTCTAGCGTTAATAACATAGTCAGCAGGAGATCCAATAATAAATAAAATTGAGAAATATTCCAAATTTCTGGCTGGTTATATATATGTACATATAAGATAGAGGAGGAGTAGAGAACAAATTCCTCGCCACACCTTGGGATTACCAGCAGGTTAATTACACGAGAAAACGCAGCCTCTGTTTACTACAGTGGCTATTTGTTTTGCAGGTGTTATCAGCCAGGTGATAAGCACCCTTGCGCCGACTGTGAAGCCGAGCACGCTGACACGAGCGTTCTTCTCGCTCTTTTTCCACCATTTCCCCGCATCCTTGTATTTCACGGTTTGGCGTCGACTCGGAGGGTGGCCTGTGCTGTGCGGTCCTCGAACCGGAACACGGAAGCCTTCGCGGCGTGCACCGTTGGAAACGCGCCGGGGATGATAGAAGATGAGTGCGACCGGTGAAGGAGGGGCGAGAGAAGAGTGAAGGCAGCCACCGAGAAAGCTATCCGGAACAACGAAGATGAGATGGGATGCCGCGCTCTACCTACTTTCTCTGCTGCTCTTCTCCTTGGCCAATCTTTGCTGGGCTCTCGTCGAAACTCGAGGTACGTGCGAATTTTCGGACTCGATGCTTCCGTCTCACACTCCCTGACGGCTCCGAGATTAATTCATCCGATCGAGACTATACTTCATCTTACTAGACGTTGCCCGATAAAAACCTTGGCGAACATCGTCGAAACCAATTTCCACGTGAATACTGTTTTTGTGCTCTTGATATATTGCACAGTTAGAGGATATCGTAGAAGATATTGAAATGAATTTTTGGGCACGGATTTCAGAACAAATATTTCGTTATGTTCTACAGTTTTTTTTTCTTTTTTCTTTTTTAGGTATTTTTAGATAGAAAGAATACCCTTCTTTTTTGTTCCTCCCTCCATTTTTTCCTAGTTGTTTCAAGGGAAATATGGAAACCTGCGGACCGCCTAGAGGGATGAGTTTTTCATCTTTCGGTTAATGGAGAAAAGGTTTCTTTGAAACGCGGAGAATAATTATGCGAATTCGAAGAATTAGTAAAGATAGTTTAATGATTATTAAATTCCTCCGTTAGAATTATTCCACTTTTATTCGCTGAATAAATTACGCAAGAAAGTAAATTCCGAAAGATAGACTTGGCCGTTAAAATGATTTTATTTCAACAAGTATGAAGATTTATTTTAACAGAGATAGGCAGACAGACAGAAGGAGAGAATTAATAATCTAGCTAAAATTAGAATAACGTAATATTCAAATATAGAATAAATTAAATTAAACAACAGGCAAACTCGATAAACAAATATAAATAACATTTTATTCGTACCAAAAATTAAAGTAACGTATTTCTCTTTCATTTCATCTCTATTTATTTATATCCGAGAAAAAATCAAAAGCATACAATCGAATAACACGATCAATGTATAAAATTTTCTAACAAAAGCAAATGGAAAAAAGCTTCGTCTGGACAACGGAATAAAGTAGCAGTGTTAAATCAATGCAAACATGTTTCCGATCTCTACTATCTCTACAATTTCATCGCAAAAAGGAACGCTGGTATTTGCCTCGGTTTCCAGCGTTGATTCAATAACGAACGAGGAGGTAAGAGGGGGAAGTTTTTTCCCCCCCGAGGATAAAAATTCCCTAGTATTGTTTGAAATTCCGCGCGCGATACTCAGCGGGAGAGGTGTTACCCAAAATAAAGAGCGGCTGAATTAAGGATCATCCGGTTATCAGATACGTGCCGACGCATACGATTAATTATATAGAGCATTCGTGGGCGGCTCTGTCGGTTGCTTAGGAATTTTTCGCGAAGGGGTGAAACGCTATGAATATTCATACGGCATCGAGCTCGAAGTCGAACATAATCCAACGGTTCGACAACGTGACAATCATTTCTGATTTTCCCTCAATTCGACTCGCCACCACCGGTCACCGGTATTCAAATCGTGCGGGTGTAAAGCGGCGAACATTTAAATTCCACGTACTCACGACGATTCAAATTAAACAATTCGTCGGTCGCAATTATTCGAGCCGCACGCTTCACCGTAGCCCTGCTATTTTAATTAACCGGAGAAATAATAACGTCAATAATTGCGTGACTCGATTCTGCGCTCTTTTTTCCGTTTTTCTCTCTTTTTTTTTTCCTATATTAAATTGTAGTTGCACGAATGAATAAACGAGCGAATGGACGCGAATAAAAGTTGTTAAATATTTCTACTGTTTGACTGAAAAAATGTTCGGACAATAGGAAATTGATTCTTCGAATTGTTTGAATTATAGGAGATAAATTTTGTTACTGCAGATTATGCGTTGAGGAAGTTTGTAAAATTCGTAGTTCTGGCTGGCTTTTAATTAAAATAATGATTGCAAACTTTTTAATATATTTATTTATTGTTTTATATAATTTTTTAGGATTACTTGATGCATAAAGTAGTAGTAATAAATATTTGTGGATATTTTTGTCATATTTTCCGATTTATTTAATAAAATCGTTGAGATTACTAGATTTAAATACTTTCCTTTTTCAATTCAACTTTGCCTATGTTGATTTTAAAAAATCTGAAATATAGGAGTTCTTATTTAATCGTCAGGCGTGTATAACCCGTTTTTTGCATTTTGACTCTACTACACCATTCTCCACTCTACCACGAATATTTCTACTCAACAAAAAGGGAAATTTCTATCTGCTTGGAACATAATATGATATTAACAAAGCCACCTACAACTAGCATCGTAGCGAATGAAAACAAAGTTGTTCGTCCAATCTTACATCCTAATAAATACAAAAATTCCACAAAACTAGCGACAACCAAACTCACTTATTTACTTTTATTTTTACTAGATAAATAATATGAAAAACTACAAACTCGCACTTACTCTAGAATTATTGGCAACTGAAGCACGAAGCTTGTACGAAAGAAATTCAAATGAAATTCGCATGGAAAAATACGCCGTGCAAAAAGAGAACAAATAAACATTTCTCTATATATTTTATGAAAAATCAATCTGAAATCCCCGGAAGTACGCTATTTCCAACTTATAAAATTATTATGAAGAATTTTGAACTGATTACCTTTACCTCCTCTAGTAACAAACAGGTAACAATCCCTTATGTATATACAAAGTTTACTAAAAATCATTTGTATCACCAAAAATACAGCGTTGCAAATCTGTGAAATTACTACGAAAAATTATAACTTATTCATCATACAATTAGTTGTTCCAGTAACAAAGGAAAAAATAACTCCATAGTCGCATACGTACAATATACTTACGTACTTCACTAAAAACCACTCAAATCTCCATAAATGCTGCATTGTAAATCAGATATAAAACTACAATGAAAAATTATGAATCGGTCAGGTTGACTACTTTGGTAGTTTCAACGTTAAACCAGCTTAATCGATCCTCGATGCGTAAAATTTGACAGAGGTGGAGAATGGAAAAGGAAGTACACGTGGCTCCGCGCCGCACCGGAGGAACAACGCGTCCCACGTAACGTTATTCGAGCGACGTAATGGCTGTTTACCATACAAGGCAGACCGGGGGAACTTAACGATTCGACACCGGCAAAAAACTCGGCAATTATACGCAGCCGCCGACTAATTTGCAATTGACTCGCGTGCGAATCCACCAGTAATTATTAGTATCGGCCCCGCCATTATTACTGGGCTAGAGGTCCTCACGTTCGAAAGGGCTCGCACGATATTGTATATTGCCGTGGTCGTTGAATTATGGAAATTGGTCAGCTCGCTTGTCCGAAAGCTCGCTAATTAATTATTAATGCAAGCGCTACTTATTAGTCGTTACGCGGCTCCGCGTCGATGGACCGCGAATGCCTCCGATTTTTACCCGTTCAAAGGCGCCCTTATAATTGGCTCGTGACTTATGGTAGCCGAGCAGAGGATGTCTTCTGAAGAACTGACACGGTGTGCAGTCACGACTCGTTCGTTGTTCTAACTGATCGTAGCAGAATGTCTTTATTTTTAATTAATTATAAGATTTTTCCCAGTCGATTTACATCAACGAATTCTATTTTTTATCTTGACGATGAAATAGGTCCCCTTAATTTTTTTCTTTCGTTGTTATTTCTTTATGAAATTTAAAGAACTTGAAGTATTTATAACATTATGACAAACTATTGCCGAACCCTTAATGGGTTAAGTAAATTGCGAAGGTAATCGAGTATTTATTTATTGTTAGAATTTAGTATTTCTTGAAATTTCTTTGTTCATTTTATTTTATTCGATACAGGGCAAAACTGTAACCTTATAAAAAGATGTTCATTTGATTGAAAATAATTAGGAAATTTGCTGATAAAAATTAAGTGACAGAAATATTATTTTTTTGTTAGATGTTTATCATATTATTCATTTGTAATAACATTATTTTATTGTACTGATGACATCATGAGACATGCATTTGATTTTTTATAATTCACGTGTTTTCTTTTTAGAATTCATCTCAGTTGGATATTAATCTTTATTTATTCTTTATGCACAAATGAGGTAGTATTATTATTTAAAATACGAAAGCCAAATAAAAATTAACTTACAGTTCTCGAATATCGCGTTGAATATACACAGATGAAATGTTCATGAGCATAATAATTAACGATCAGAATCAACAATTAATAGCACAATTAATAACGATTTTTTCAGTAATTCCATGCAAAACGTATAAATATAACGTACAAACGTACGTGAAAATTCCAAAAATATATAATAATATCGCTTTGTTTTCCACAAACCTGTAAATCATCAATTTAAAAAAATATTTATAATTATTTATATGTAATATATAGTTTTGTATTAATTTATACATTAAAACCGTTATTATATTTTCTAAAATATACCTATATAAAATGCCTAAAGTATTATAGAAATAGGTTCGTAAAATTGTTCGAAAATTAGAGTGAAATAATCAGGGAGGAAATTACTTTGCATATTCCCTTCACTATTAATTAGTTCAGGTAAGCATACAGATTTATCTCAAATAATTATAGTTCGACTCCTAAATTTCAGAAGTTATTAATTTTTGTTCGGTCCCTCATTCATTCTCAGTGATTTAAGGGACGAACGAGAAGGGTTTCGAGATAAATGAAGACGGTGGGAAACAGGTCACGCAATTTGACCGAATTCCGTATAAAATTTTGAATTATGAAGATTGCAGGCTTCGTTCCCTAAAGCGTGCAAATTAATTACTAATAACGCCTCACTTACTACTAATTATATGGCCTAGTAATGTCGTTTGTGCTGCCGACAACAATATTCGATGCTGTTCTTCGACTTTCCGCCGAGTAGATTTTCATTAATGATCCGTCAAAGGTGTAATCATTTCTCATTCACCTTTTTTTTAACCCTCCAACAGCCGCCATTAATTATCCCTCTACAATGTCGTTACGTTATTAAACAGGAGCGCGTTGTGGGAACGTTAGCTCTAAAACTGGATCTTAGAGGGATGGGAAATGATGGCAACTTACTTTTGTTCCAATTATATTCAAATAATATTAGACGATCGTCTAATATTATTATTATTAATATCGTAATATATACGAATTGTTTAATTAAAAATCAAGTTGCGCATGACTTACAAATTTTATTTGGAGCAGTCCTAACCAAAGCAATTTAAATTTCATTTTTATCATGTTTGAGTTAAGGACGAAAATAGTTAGTTAAATAGTCGGTGATAAATGTAAGGGATCTCAAAGTTATATGAAGTTAACTACATAGGAAATTGGTTAAATTAATCAGTGCTGAAAGATTGGAATTATTATTATTCTTATTGTAAGATATTCTATTATTATACATTATACATTTGGCATGGGAAAGAAGATATATTGTGTTAAATATAAAAAAATTGATATCGAGTAAATATAAGTAGAAGGAATTATGTAGCTCGATCTTCATAAAGGTTATAGACTAGAATTTTTAAAAGCAATTTTGAATGCAACTTTCTTAGTATCAAATAAATGGGGATCAATAAATTACTCTCTGATTCTACATGCCCTGTTTGCTAAAAGAATTTAGTCATCTAAATTTTATGTCAATTTATTTCCATCGATTCTTTACATTTATTTATTATTCAACGTGATCTAAATTTCATATCTATTTCTTGTCAACCCTGTTTAAAAAAAAAACTTAACAAAGTACACCAAAGTGTATAGCAAGCTTTACACGAATATGAAGTAAAGTTTGGAGAGAAGAAAGCTGTTGATACAGGTATAATGACACGCAAATGAAACTTTTGTTTAAAACAAAACGCCTGCACACGAACTAAGCATAGATCTCGAGAACTGCCAGTTATAAATGTACATTAAAACATCAAAGAATGCACAAGGTAACCAGACACTCGAGTAACGTCCAAGTTAAACAACACAGAAAACCTCGAAAGGTAGATACCGTGAGTTAGACTAACATGTTAGTACGAAGTATGCGGTTCGAGATGCTTCTGTTATATTTGTCCCTTTTGTTTAGGCAGAAATAGATGCACTTTAACATGCATACTTCGTGCTTCTATTTCTATTTAAAATTACAACCCCGTAAAAGATAAGACACGCGTGTACTTAACTACTAGGTGATTACTAAAATAGAATAGAAAATGCTTAAACGTTCAGGATGACAAAACTATATTTTACGTCCCTTCGACATATAGAATTAAAAATATCTTCAAAACCACAACCCCAAAAACAGAAGAAAACTGTCGTATTAAAATACCACATGATTGTATCAGACAATTACTACAATAAAATAGAATATAAAATGATCATTTGAAATCATCGGCTTCTATTTTTTACTTCATATAATATATACATAAAATTGGAAATTTCTTGATTTTTATAGACAAGTCGTTGAGCCGTTTTGTGTCTTCCTCGAAATTTTGGATTTTAGCGTTCACCAGCTAGAGTATAAATAACTAGCCTTTACTCAATTCTCGGCATAAGCCTTTGAAGCTTAGTGGGCTATACTCCGACCCACTTAATGTAATAACGATAATGCATAGCGGATCAATTTTGATCCCACCTTCCCCAAAGCACTGTGTCTTTAAAGCACATGGATCCAATACCTGCTATTATCTACCAGTGATGGATGGTGCGCACAATTCATGCACGTACGTTGCGTGCTACAGGTGGACAATTTAATCGGGATTCATACTTATAATTATGCATGGATTGAAATCTCTATTCAGTTTTGATGTATTCTACAACACCATTAACAGGATTTGAAATTTTATCTCCAATCTCTAGTCTATTTCGATCTGTTGTATTGATATTATTTATCTTAAATAATCGTAAAATTGGAACGTTTATCTATTTATTAATATAACGTGAATATTCCTTGTATATATGTATAAATTGCATGACGGAGAAGATTACTTTTTCATCAAATATTTCGAAATTTCGTAGCCCTTAAATGAGATATTTTATATACTATTTTTAAATAGTATGAGAATTAACGTAAAATATTTTTCCTATTACGTATCGACTTCAACTGTTATGTTTTAGATAAAAGTAATTTTTCTTGTGCCGCAGATAAAATTATAAATGTGGAAAACGTAATATCGTAGTGCAAAATATCATGAAAATCAGAGATTGTAATAATCTCTGTAGTTCAAGTCGAAATTTCTGACTGTACTTTCTAAATTATACGAAACTCCGTCGTTTTCCTCTATCAAATTCATTTTCGGGAACAAGGGAAACAAACACAATAAGGTACGATTCACTTAAGTAGCGAAAATTCTTCGTAAATAGTTAGATTATGGTAATTGGCTGTTCCCTTCTCTGCTACGATCCAATTAATTATTACCCTCAATGTAACGTAATGGTAACAGTATCATCCGACTATATTTTTACATAATAGCAGTATTATCGTAAAAAATGCGGCATTTTATTAGGTGTTTTTTTAATTATCAATTAATGCTCGATTGTCTAGAATCCCTGATAATAAGACATATAACGCATTTCTGAAAAAATCTAATATATTTACAGAAATATTAATAGTTTCTCCTACATCTTTTTAAATAAATTTTATTTTTATTTATTATATTGATCACGCCATATATCAGTTACTCGTAACAAAATCCCTCTCAAATAATGTTTTCTCTTAATACATTTCTTACACGATATTCCAAAATTTCTGCCAACGCATAATTTTCCACTTTCTTGTTTTCTAACGAACCACTTCCGATATTCTACGGAAAACAGTTATTTTCGAGGAACGCAGCGTTGTATGCAATAGTATTTGCCGAGACCTAACAGTTTGCGCGGAAATTCATTAACTATATCAATAAACAGTTGTTGCTTAAGCACTTGCAAACTGCACCCTAATTTTCAATTATACGGCTAGCAAGCGTAAGGCTTTCATCGAAAGCAACGTGTTCTACCAGGAAACTGCTTGGTAATTGGCTATTAACGCGAGCATTTACCTTTGACTCGTATGCCCTTATTACGTATTCCTTTATGTCGTTAGTCAGTGTTTTAAACATTCATGTTTTTCTCGATTGACACAGGTTTTTCGCTTGTTCCGGTACGCTAATTGCACGCCCAACTTCCCGAACCAATTTCCTCCAAACGATGATTAAAACGAGATTCTTACAAATGGGAAAAAAAATATCTCGCTGCCGCGAGAAAGTTAAACAGATTAAAAATCTATGATATTTATAATTACGCCATACCATCTGCGCTACATTAACTTTTTATTTGAACTTTGATAAACTCGGGTAGCTCATCGTGTTATTATTAATTAAAAGTTCCGAGCACGTTTCTTGCAATTGTTTTTCTCCGGTTTTGTTTCTGTAAATTATCGGATATATATCATAAATATTTGTCTTTTTATGTGCTATCTTAATATATAAGTTAGAATTTGTAGTTTTGCTTTCTTTATCCTCTGAATTTTTATTGACGAATTTCTCATTTTGATAAACTTCTAAATTTCATACAATAGTTTCAACATCTACGTTTATTTCATTCCACGTAAAAATAGAAAAAGAAAATGGTATCTAATCAAAAATGTTAACACACTTCACGCGTGTTCTATGTGTTTCCCCTTCCACGATACTTACAAAGTTTATACCAATTAAATTCGTTACGATTTGTCTTACAGTCATTCTCAAATTACATTTCATGTTCAAAATATTAGTGTCGAGCATCTATAAATTTTAATTCATTTGAAGAATAACTTTCAATGCGCCAAACATTTCATTTGGTTTGGTGATTTATGCTTCACTGAATGTTGGAGAGGATGCGATTATATGTAGATATATGTAAATGTCAGCAAAATAGAATTTTCATCTTTAACTTTGTTGCGTTATTTTGTTTATCTTGTATCGTTCTGATATTAAAAAATATTTGAAATTTCAGCAAAATAGAAAAAAATTGTTCGTATGCATGACTTCTCGTTTGTATCAAACATTCTCATAAAACGTTACAGATCTTTTTTTTTTTTTTGGTAAAATTAATGCGATTGAAATATATAAGTTCAAAAATCACAGCACGGTTAAAGGAGATATAATAAAGTAGATGTACAACAATTCATTTACAAAGATAAAAATATTTACCGGAAGGAAAAAAATTTAAAGAATTAGTGCAACAAAATGCAATATTTCATACATTACCATTTGAACAATATATTAAGTTTGGAATTAAGGTACAAATGTACAATCTCTTGCATTTAACGCTTAGCAACATATTCCGAAGAGGACAGTATCGATTCAGGACACTTGCATAGTGTCTCACGGGGGTTGCATTTAATTTTACACGATTGCATCCTTAGAGTTTCTGAAAATTAGTTGAACTCCGACTCCCAATAGCGTCGCAACACCATCAGATTTTGTTATTATATTGTACGTATGATTTATGCAAGCTAATTTCTCGCCAGTTTATCGCGTGGCCCGATCGTATTCAAAGGCCAGGCGACGCATATGGAAATATACGGCTGTTTCATGTCGTCCGGATTCAATTCGTGATATGTTGCCATATGCTTTGGTCGGTCTACGGTGAAAATTATGCAAGGAGCTTCCAGTCATTCCGTTAACGACGTTTTACTTTAATCTAATTTGTAAGAGATTCCACGTTTCTGCATGTCTGCTCGTACAGACCCACAGATTAACAGATTAATTCAATCTGTTTGTAGCGAGTTCCTTCGTGTACAGGCTACTTAATTTCTTCCTCGAACTCGATTGTGAGTTCGCTTTTTCCTCCCGCGGTCGTTCAGTTGACGTCATAAAGTACGAGCTGAAATTTCATCAACAATTTTTGGCTTCTTTTTGATATCTAATCTTGACGCGCGTAAAATAAGGAATTTTTATGAAAATACTAGAAGCTTGTTTATTAAAATTCTCAGAGGGGATTTTTTCTTTTAATTTAAAAGATTAATCACGATATTTGAATTTGATACGCGTAAAATAAGGAATTTTTATGAAAATATCAAAATCTTATTTATAGATACTCTCAGGGAATTATCTGATTCATTAAAAGAATTAAATACATACATACCAGACATTTTTTTGAAGTCAAATAATTTCTTTTTATCAAATACAATTCAGTTAGTATTAAAGAAACAAATTTATTCAAGTGAAATCGTATATAAACTTTCATAAAATGCTATCTTAACTAAGATCTTCGTTCAAAATATGTACAAAATACATATTTTCATCCAGTACTTTCTACTAGTATTTTCTATCAGTTACTTCAAACAAAAACCCGAGTAATTTGAATTTATCGAATAATTACCTTCTCAAACACAGCTTTCATCAAGAGCGTATTTCCGTTTATCTACCACTGTTACAAATATTCCAATCCCAGACAATTCGAAGAAAATTAATGAAATACATTGTCATATTGATGAAATAAAATTTTCATCTGTTTTATTTCCATCTGGAAATTATACAACGTTCTTTCCAGCAAAACAATTTACGAGTAAGTAAATCGTTAATCCTTTTACACTTGATGTACACCCAATACGCGTATATCCGATATTGTATGACATTTTATGTTACGTTATTAATTATTAATTAACTATACATAAATATATTTTTGTTTTCAGCAAAACCGATCTCAAATTTTAACGCGCTATGTCTTCTTTACAGAATCACCCCAAAAATGTCTGTATTATTAATAATTAATACAAAACGATTCCAGGCTCATATCAAACTCTTTCACTTCAGATATTAGCCAGAATCTAGACTCATGATATAGTGATAGTAACACTATAAAAAGTGATTCATATCTTGACTTATGGAATGAAAATTCTATAAAAACCCTGGTCATGAGGCCCATAACTTCACGAGTTAATTAGATATAGCTCTTTAATGATATAAATTACAGATGCACTCATAAGAATTATGTAATATAATGATCATTTTATTTTAAAAGATTAATATATATAAGAAAAAATTAAAGATGCTATAATTAAACAGGATAAAAAATTCAATGATTGAATTGAAAGGATTAAAAGCTGTCCACTCGTCCTTATAATCAGTTCTAACTGAACCAGCCTCGTTTCACGATAACGCAGACCCAAACACTTTCGTACAATCGAACCAGTATCATTAGCGAAGCTTTACAAGTCGCAAGTTACAAATACTAAATTACTTAATAAATGCTCTTGCATTAGCAAATTTAGCGATCAACCAAACGATATCTTAAAAGCAGATAAACTTTCGAAATTACGAGTCATTTCATTATCCGTCCCATTTGACGTACAGTCTGTCACACAAGAGCGTGTCTGCGATATCTGCGAAACCTGACACCTAATCAGAATGAGATAAAAAGAATGTAAACAAACGAAAACTTCTCTAATACGCGTTGCTGAATACCTTTCAATTTCATTTGAAACAGTGAAAGGAACAGAGCTTTTTAATATGAGTGCCGCGTACGCGAAACGTCGAAAATCGTCTGGCATGGGCGAATGAAAACAGAGATCGTGATTGGAGTAATATAATATTCACTGATGAATCTTCGTTTTGGGCATGGTGTCCTATTAGGCAAGCTGAGAGGAAGACGTATCACAAAAATAAGAACACTTGTACATCACATTCGAAAGATATGGAGGTCGTTACCAGAATCCTACGCTCAAAAATTAGTCGAGAGTATGCCGAAACGATGTCAAGCTATAATCGCTAATGGAGGAGATTGGACACCCTACTGTAATAGCGTATTAGTGTTTTAGATGTAGATTCAATTCATATAAATTTTTTTACAAATATATAAATATTTACAGAAATATCGCAGACACGCTCTTGTGTGACAGACTGTAAGAATCGTAAAATTGTAAAATAGAAAGATTAATTAATTAACGTTAAATAATTTACGATTTGCAACTTACCGATTCGTTGATGTTACATTGTTACTTGGTAAATTATGGCGCAAAGGGGCCCTGTAGACACGCGCTAGCTGATCATAAGGCGTATTGCTAGGCAGAAAATGAATCTTTAATAGGGAGTCCACGTTATTCTCCGCATAATCGGCGAATTTCAGTCCGGCAGAGTATTGTCGCGGTCTTTCACGGAGGTCCTAACAATCTCGGCTAATTAAGTTGTCCTTCAATCTACGCGGATATTATTATAAAAGGGATTAACGTCGTTTTAACAGGGCGGAATCTCAGCTCGACTACTTCGACGATTTCGTTTGCCGCCTCGCCGAGGGACAAGGGTGTGCAATCTTCCCCGCGGGACATGCACCTATGGGAATATCTCGTTAAGAACGAATTTACATTTACTCTTTTGTCCTCGATTTTTCTCCTTTTTCTCGCAGCACACGCAACACGCGACTAAATTATCCCGCAAACGACCGCGATTGTTGCCAAGTAGTACGACCAGACCGCGTTAAAATCGAGCCTCGAGGTGGATGCAAGTCCTGTTAAGAAAAAAAAAAACGCTTCAATGTTTTTTCATTAGGTCCCCTTTGTTGAAGGGAGATTCAAGGATTTTTTTAACGGTGTCGTCGCTTACGCATCGAGTTTGTTAGGGTGGATTTTTGTATGCTTTTAGACGCGGAAATGCGTCGTATTCATATTTGTAAGTAAAAGATGGGGTGAATGTGGAAGAGCGGAATTATAAAAAATCGGGGTATTTTTAGATTGCAGGTACGTGGAGAAATGAAAATTATTTTAAGTGAAATGTCAGAGATAAAGTATTCCTCTGGAAGATTTTATCTTGCAAAAAATTGTTATCCCGGATTATAAAAATATCGCTATGTTCGTATTGTATTATCGTAGGCGATATTTCTTTTATCGAACTATCATGCAAATTATGTCGAAAGATGTAAAACTTGTTTTCGTTTAGAAATCTAATCAGAGTGTAACAAATATTTTATTAATCTTAGTATGGATTCAAAACTGTATATGAAATGCGTTACTATACAAATTTTTGTGAAATTTTGGTGATATCATAAAAGATCATTTCTTTTTTTTTTTTTTTTTTACAGATTAGTGGAACGTTTCCTACTAGAAATAAAAGTCCGATGGTTTCTGTAAAAAGTAGTTTCTTGTCAAATTTTAAATTGTAGATTTCATCCTGTTACTGCACACTAGTACATACAGTGCGCTCTAACCATATGCAAAACCCGAGCAGAATCGATAAGTCGAACATTGTACGTTCCCCTCGTAAATCACTTGCAGTAGTCAAACAGGAAATAACATTTTACTTGACAGGGATTGACTTTTGGACTTACGTGTACGTAGCATTTTTTCACGCGCGTCGCTGAATTTTACAATATTTAAAAGTTCTAGAACAATATTTTTTAGCGGGTCCATTCAATTTGCCTTCTATATTAATTTAATTTATTTAATTCCATTTCGCTCCATTGCCAATTTACTGAATGCTTCTCAATTCAGGTAATTTAAATAACGCGGAGCTGGTTCGATCGGAATAGTTGATTTCACGGTGTACCTACGTATTTTTCAATATCATAATTTAATGAATACCATACACGACGCAATTCACCTTCAAGCGTCCTTCAATAGCTGTACAGCTTAGAATACGACCTGAATTAAACAAATTACAAAGCCAGTGCGATTAACAGAGTGTAGAAATTTTGTTTAACAACGGTCTCCCCTTGTCTCCGATTATTTTCATACGTAAAATTGTTGATTAAGGAAAGAAAGGAAAGAGAAGATCGAGTGGAGAGAGAACACGAAACGAAAAGACTAAAAACAGGCGCGTAAAAACTAGCGCACGCTGGGCGTGTATTAACCGGCGACGGTGAGAATGATAAAAATATAAAGCCGCGTGCCGGCAGGCTGCTCGACTACTAAAACCCCACGGGGGGCGCGGTAATTTTGCCGTTAAAAAATCGAGACAATTACCTGGCGAAAAAAATTAAACTGGATCAAGTGCATCACGGTTTGAAAGCGCCATCAAGTTAGTATGGCCGCATTTTACCCGTAGAAATTCAATCGGTGCACTGATGGACAAAGCGGGGGAGAGAAAAATAGGGTGGAGGAGGCCATGAGGAGGACGGAGAAACGAGAGGAAAAAGGAAGCTCGAAACGAGAAGAGAGACGAGAAATCACGGTGGAGGACGACGAAGTCACGCTGTACCGAGTACAGGATGGAACGACGAGAAAGGAGGGGGTTTAGAGAAGAAAAAGAAATATAAGAAGAAAGCTAGGCGGATGGAGGGGATGAAAAGGAAGGAAACGGCGAAAACGGTTGAAAAGGCCGCGTCCATATCATAGATTCCTGACGATAAGACGAGGACGGCTAGCGACAGGATGCAAAGGAGACTGATCAAGAGAGATAAAGATCAACGATTTGACGGAGACAGAGTAGAGAAAGAGTGGGAGAGAAGGGAAGGGAAAAATAACATGGGGTTGGGGGAGAACATAAGAGTCGCAAAGAGGAAATAGCATCAACGAGCAGCGCTTCATCTCAATGGAATTGGCTGCATCAATGCCAATTAATTAGCTGGTAAACTCCTGTCGGTCGTCGGCCTCTGAGTAATTTCATTAGTCCCCGGAGCAGAGAACCGTTGAATAAATAAGGTCCTGTTTTCACCATGAATACCGTCGTCCGGCGTTTCGGGAACGATTCCTCACGTGGGTCAGCCCCTAATCGGTCGATCTACCTCGAAGATGCCCGCACGCCGCTGAGCGATTCGAATCGCTCGTGCCGGCCAGCGCCGCGATCTTTAATCACTCTTTTTCCAACCAACGGGAAGGACTCACGGAACTGTTTGTGCTTCCTGACAAACAGTATCTCGTCGTCGCTCACGGTACCAACGCAAGAAACTAACTCGTTTACGTCGAATAATCTTTTTCTCATTTCTTTTTTTCTTTTTTTTACCTCCCCATTTTTTTCTTTCTTCCCCCCACTTTTCCTCTCTCTCATACCTTTTTTCCACGTTTCGTCGGCAGAAATTGATGAGGTTTCGTGAACGAAATTTCGTGAGAAGAACGTGGTAGGTGATTTATCGAGACGCGACGAAATAAATGATTTGAGCTGATGAGTCTGACGAGAAAATGGTCGAAATAAGAATCGTAAATTTGGAAGTTTCGATGTATCTGTTTCGATAGTATTTTTCTCTTCTTCTCACTTACATTAATGAAAATTTCTGTGAACATTTCATTCCTGCTTCTATCTTTTCGGAACATCAATCATACAATGCAATGCAATGCATACCTTTCGCTCTTTGCGTCTAGAAAGATGGTTTTTAATATCAAGTTCCACGTATTTCATCATCGTGAAATATAATATAAACACCGTTTCCTGTTATTATATCGCGTTTAATTCATTTTTGAATTTCAGTTTCCCAGCAAAGTGCTTGTTTATCCTGCATTTAATCCACGCTTTCTGTTCCATGCGCATTGCAAATAACGCTTCAGAATTTTCTACAGCCGCCAGCTATAGCTTTAGTTATTTTATGAAATTTTCAATTATTATTGTATAAAGATGGTAGTATAAAATGAATTTTTATTATAAAGAATGAAAATCTGTGCGATCGTGTGAAATTAAATTATTTTATGAAAATGATTTCCTCGTAAATTAATCGATTTGATATTATCGAGAAGATTTTTCATGGAAAATTGCTTGCAACCGAATTGAAGAATTTAACGACGAATTTTACTTTGCTCGACGGACGAAGTCATACGGTATTTCGTAGAGAAAGTAAGTGTTACGTCGCCTGACTTTCTACCTGGGTCGGGCTGCATACGGCGGGCAGGATGGCAGCCACATGTCCGCACTTCCTTGTCGCGGGCCCTCAATAGCCTCAAGGACCCGTCATAAATCTCAGAAAAATCTAAGATCCTACGAGCCGGATGTAGCATCTGCCTAACAAATGTTCACGTGTCTAGTACGGGAAAGTTATTTCGCACGTGCGATGCCTCCCACTAACAACTTTCCTCCGAGGGCAGCTAAGACCCTTCCTAGTCTACCGGTCATCTCATTAGCCAATAAGAAACAATGTTCACTACCCTCACTTTCCTAGCCAAAATTGCGACGAACAAATCACCTCATCCCATGCGCTAGACACACCCATCACTAGCTCTCCTCTGACACAGCATCGTCACTTGCAAGTGAGTCGTCGTCCGTCGTCAGGACCATACACTCCGTAACGGGTTCTACCCTTACGTCTCAGTCTTCATTCGTCGGCAGAACACTAAAGTCTGTAAAGTGTTCTACCCTCAAGTAAAAGTCGTCACTCAACATTAAATCGGTCAACACGTTTGTAAAAGGTTCTATCCTTAAACTCTTACTTCATTTGCATCGACGCATCAGAGTACCTCTGTATATTCAGAAAATTGTTACAATAAACTCAAGTTATACCTGTTAACTCAGTGTAACTTCAATCTAACCACCCCTATTATCGTAACTGAAATAAGGGGAGCGATTAGTTTCGCGGCGTCGATTGTTTAATCGTAACGGGAATTTACGACTCCCGTTGACGTGCTTCCTCGCGATCGCGTCTCTCCGCGAACGGTCGTAACATTTGGTCCTTCGAGCCGGATTCAGTGGTGAGTGAAAAGTGCACAGCAGTGACACCCACTAGTATACAGTGCCACGTGAATCGAACATAACCAGGAGCAGAAGCGTTGCCACTCCAGCGAAGTCAGTAACGCCAAAGTCCGTCAATTCTGAAGAGGTAAAACTCGGTGGTCGAAAACGCAGTCACAGAACCTCACGGTAACAACCAGAAGGCCAACTCCTGTTAGGAAACGTCTCACCCGTCAAACCAGACATACACGGTGACGAGCAACAATTAAACTCACAGCTACAAGGTAAGCTTGTTCATTACATTGTCCTTCCAATCCGCTGTAAAAAATGGAAAATACAAATAGAATTACCTCCTTACGTCGGAGACGAGGTTTCCAAATCGGTCAATTTACGATCATGTCCAAACGAATTGACGAATACGAACAATCCAGTCAACGGAACAAGGGCTTTATAACGGCCCACCAGGAACTGCTCAACAACGCGTGGAACCAATACCGATCATTACAAGAGGAGTTAGAAGAGCTAGTCGGCGAAGAAAGCGCGCGTGATTCTGAAATCACAACGGTATATTACGATCTGGTACAGCGATTACATTGTCTCGCAAATGATAAACCAGCATCGTCGTCGCAATCGTCAAGCCGCGATTCACCCGATGTCGCCGAGCCGACCTCGATTAAATTGCCAGAAATCCATTTACCTATTTTCGACGGTGCCATTGAAAATTGGCATCCCTTTTATGACTCCTTCTCTTCCACAATAGATCGAAATGAAAGACTGACACCCGTTCAAAAGTTTCATTACCTCCGATCATCCTTAACAGGAAGGGCCGCGCTAAGTATTCAATCATTGAACGTAACCGAACTTAATTATCCCATTGCGATCGGCATACTTAAAGATAAATACGACTGCCATCGCCAGATTTGTATGCGCCATTGGGATCTGATTGCCGACTATCCCAAAATAACCGCTGAGACTCCCGAAGCCATAGAGGTTTTCCTCGAAACCGTCAAGGCAAATCTCCAGGCTTTGGAAAGATTAGGGGACCCGGTCACTTCAAATACCGTGCTTCTAAAGGTGCTCACCTCGAAGCTCCCGTCATCCACCATCCGCAAATGGCAACGCACACTGCCAACCAAACAATTACCGCCATACACACATCTGGTGGAATTTTTAAAGTCGCGAACGAACGGTGATAGGGCAAGCTTCACATCAACCGAACAAAAGCAAAGGACGTCCGACAAACATACCCGTCAGAGACAACCCGTACCGCGAAGCTACGCATTCGTAACGACGCGAAAGACGTTGAAGTGTCCAATCTGCCAAGGGAACCACAACATCTGGGATTGTGAGGTCTTCAAGACTAAGTCGCCCAGAAGGCGCTTCGACATGGCCAAGAAAGCTTCACTCTGCACCAACTGTTTAGGAAAAGGACATTCGCTTACTCAGTGCTCCGCCGGTTCATGTCGCGTATGCAGGCAGCGACATAACACGTACCTACATCAAGATCATGGTCATGTCACAACACGAAGGTCTAGCGGTCGATTTGCGAGCAGCCGATCGTCAAGCAATCGATCATCCAACGGGCACTCGTCGAACTACCGATCGCACGACGGGCAATCATCACAAGCGTCGTCAACACATCGCTCGTCCCATCGTTCGAGACGATACGACACATTTTCTCCGACCGTCTCCTCGATCGTCCCCTCGATCGTCGCCCCAATCGTCTCCCGAAACCTCTCCCCGATCGTCTCGCCAAACGTCCATCAAGAAGTCCTCTAAACGTGAATCACGGTCATCACTAACAAGGACAAGCAGATCAACTCGGTCACCCAATTCGAAACAACACGGAGGACAATGACTACCTCAGACGTCTTTAATAGGGACCGAATCATTGACGACGAAGTATCTGACCTCGCTTCACTCAGAGCCATTGCATCACGATCTGTTAGTGCCAGCGCAGGTCAGCATCTTAAACTACAAAACTCAACCATTCCGTTGTCGAACTCTGCTAGACACCGGCTCTAGCATGAACCTCATCTCCGAAAAGCTCGCCAAGTTATTAAAGCTCAACCAACGAAAATGTTCGGTCCCAATTGGAGCCCTCAACACGTTATCGACGACATCGAAACGTTACATCACGGCCACGATCACTTCAATTGACGGCACATACGAACGTACATTGACGTTCCTAATCATTCCTACAATATCGACGTGGGTCCCAGATCAACCTGTCGATCGCTCAACTATAGAGATACCTAGAAATCTCCAACTGGCCGACCCAAAATTCCATAGACCTGCTCCAATCGACATCCTACTAAGTTCCGGACCAACACTAGCATCACTTTGCGTTGGTCAAATTGACATCAGTCAAGCAAACGGGCCCGATTTACGCTTGCAAAAAACGCGATTCGGATGGGTCATCGGGGGGAGCCCAACATCGCAACAATCTGATTCAACGCCACCAAACGCCTTGAATCACACAATCATTCACGATTCTCGTGACCGGAAGGAACTGAATTCCGTCCAGGAAAACAACGGTCATACTCCGCCGGAAAAGAACGCAGCGAATCTAGCGCCGATACCGTCGCATGACACGCGGATCTCATTACACGACACGCGCGGATCATTACATGATTCCCGTACTTCAGCGCATAAACGGACCGAATCCTCCGGACCGAAAGAAAGGAAAAATCTCACCAGACGGCAACCTATCACAAGCAGTCATCTCTCCGGATCCGGCACAGGATGTACTATGCCCTGTAACTTATAACGAAGGGAGTAACGAGTTAAATCCCATCAATGACACCGAGGACAATCAACAATCGAATCCTACGACAAACTTTCCGGAATCCACGATGATTGAATCATCCACGAACACGTCTTCCTCGGTCAACACTTCGACGGTTAATAACCTGTCCTGTATCACGTCACCTGCAACATCTAACATAAACATCGCATCGGAAACTCATTCTCCGGGAAACAACGTGAAGACTCCTGCTTCGCCATGCCCGAAAGAGACCACATTTGCGAATGATCGAAATCGGAATAATTTCCACATTATTGCCACTGTGACTAATCACTCGACTAATATCGATAGTTTTCAGGACACACCGTCGGATCTCAACACTTGTCCACTAAGCCTACAGATCGCTACATCGGACAAGTCTCTGACCATTACCTTATCTCCGGAGCTCCCCTTGGCTCCAACAATGCCGGGACATTCGCCAATGTCCAAACCATCACAATTCGAAGAACCTCGGAAACCTTCAGACCGATCAAATTGGTTCATTCGGCCTACCACCGATAAACTCGTCATAAAGGCCGCATTGTCGCATCTCCTGCATTCTCCCAGCATCGGGACACATCTCAGAAGAAAATGAAGTACAATGCCGATCAGCTCAAGGCACAACTGCCGCTCAAAATCAAGGTCTAAGCATGACAGTCCGGGTTATGCGAAACCAGCAGACGCTATTACACGCAATGAAACAGGATGGCTGTATACACCTGTAGCTGTCAATCCGAATCCACCACATCCAAGCAAGTGGAAGAAATCTAATCAAACGGAAGGTAAGATTTCTCTGACATTGTCTTTCAGGAATAGCCGGGCCATGCCGGCACAACCACCAAACTTCAAGAAGACACACCACAGATTGGACAGCGGGGGGAGGCCTGAACTCCAATCACCCGCATAAATCCTTCATGCTTCCATAACGCATCTACATACGAATTTCACCTGCCGTGGTGAAATCGGTGAGATGTTCCACGACACCTCCTGGGCCGAGGTGTTCCACGACACCTCCTGGGCCGAGGTGTTCCACGACACCTCCTGGGCCGCGGTGTTCCACGACACTTCATGGGGCAAGTTGTTTCACGACACTTCCTGGATCGTGAACTTCAACAGCAATCATCCTAGCAATCCCCAGGACCACAGCGATCCAGGCTACCACGCAGACAACGTACTCTCAACGCAGCGGCTTTCAGCCGCATTATCGGATCCACCTCAACACCACACCATATCAATTGATCGGTACCCTCTCAACGGGGGGAGGATGTTACGTCGCCTGACTTTCTACCTGGGTCGGGCTGCATACGGCGGGCAGGATGGCAGCCACATGTCCGCACTTCCTTGTCGCGGGCCCTCAATAGCCTCAAGGACCCGTCATAAATCTCAGAAAAATCTAAGATCCTACGAGCCGGATGTAGCATCTGCCTAACAAATGTTCACGTGTCTAGTACGGGAAAGTTATTTCGCACGTGCGATGCCTCCCACTAACAACTTTCCTCCGAGGGCAGCTAAGACCCTTCCTAGTCTACCGGTCATCTCATTAGCCAATAAGAAACAATGTTCACTACCCTCACTTTCCTAGCCAAAATTGCGACGAACAAATCACCTCATCCCATGCGCTAGACACACCCATCACTAGCTCTCCTCTGACACAGCATCGTCACTTGCAAGTGAGTCGTCGTCCGTCGTCAGGACCATACACTCCGTAACGGGTTCTACCCTTACGTCTCAGTCTTCATTCGTCGGCAGAACACTAAAGTCTGTAAAGTGTTCTACCCTCAAGTAAAAGTCGTCACTCAACATTAAATCGGTCAACACGTTTGTAAAAGGTTCTATCCTTAAACTCTTACTTCATTTGCATCGACGCATCAGAGTACCTCTGTATATTCAGAAAATTGTTACAATAAACTCAAGTTATACCTGTTAACTCAGTGTAACTTCAATCTAACCACCCCTATTATCGTAACTGAAATAAGGGGAGCGATTAGTTTCGCGGCGTCGATTGTTTAATCGTAACGGGAATTTACGACTCCCGTTGACGTGCTTCCTCGCGATCGCGTCTCTCCGCGAACGGTCGTAACAGTAAGTATCAGGAAAAAATCTTTTAATATTTTAATGTATTATACTCTTGTTCGTTTATTCGAGGCGAGAACGATATCTCGAGATACGATTCGGTTTTGAAAGATAGTTGAATTAACTCCTTCTATCTTCCTTTTATCTGCGCATAAGTGCGTTCAGGTTTGAAAAGATCGCTAGAAACTCTCATCACAAGGAATTATGACTCCCTCGTTTTTCGAATCATTTAATACGCGCATAGGTTTTGCTTGACTTTAATTGTTTTCAATTTATCCCGGCTAGAAGTTCTCTTAAAAAATTTTGTCATAAGTAATTTTACATTCGCTTGAGAAATTTTTAATCAATTTTTGAAAATCGTATGGAATGTTATATGTGAAGTGAATTAGACGAGTAATGAAGCTTCAGATTATTAATAAAGAAACTAACATATTAAAAGCACGTTTTAAATCAGATTTTCCTATTTGCCATGATGGACGTCCAAAATGAGCTGTCGGGTAACTGATTATCTTTCTTTTGTTGCAAAAATTAAAATAAAAATACACATTTTCCTGCAATAACGATAATTGAAATTTTTAAATGCATATTTGATAAATTTTTCAGAAGAATAAAATGATTGAAGATAATAATTTTATCACTAAATTAAATTACCAACAAATGTGGTATTTACCTCTTTACTCATAATATATGTATATGGAATTAAACAAATGATAAAAACACCAAAGAAAACAGCGCATTACGAATACACATAAACGATACGAATTTAATTAATTACCCTCTCGTTATCCGCTCTGACGTTATATTCCACTGGTATCTCCATGGTCATTCATTTTTTGTTATTACCTACTATACTTCATTCCACTCATTCATCATTTAAGATACACAATTAACTCTTTCAATCCTCATATATCTAACTTATGTTTGTAACAAGTATGATTATTTATATCATTCTTAAATTTATGGAAACAAGTTCTCAACCTTCTATCTTAGCATTACAATGTTGAATTACGCTTGTAACACAGATTCCAATTCATTAAAGATGGTTTCTATTTGTGACACTTAATAATATTAGTTTGAAGTAAACTACATATGTATATAGTTTAATTTGTACTGCAATCTTCATTTTAATTTTGATTTCTTAAACTAAGTGCATTGTAATTCAATGTTTTGAAATTACTCTATTATAATTCCAAATTCTAATTTCAATTTTAATCCCATCGCTGTATGGCTAATATTAAATTGTGTATAATGTAACAGTATTATGATACTGAGTAGCTAACGTTAACTGAAATTGCTTACCAAATAAGCGGAATATCACAATTGAAAATCACGAAAGATTAATTGCACAACAGAAAATTATGAAATATTATTTCTCTGCAATCGAAAATTACGGTATACCGGCTTTCGTCTGAATGAAAAATCGTGAATGGTTATATCTATACAAATCTCATCTAAATAAAATTCTATTGGAAATTATAAAAAATATCCCTTCGCAATAAAAAAGTCATAAAAAATAATTACTCTATAATCCAGAATCCTTCAAGATAATTTTCCTTTGCGACAAAAATATCACAGCAGATCATATACAGATTTTCGTCCAAATTGACTTCTACCGAAAACCAACGAAAAACTTTTAGTCCGAAATAAAAGATCACAGATTCACTCAAACGCAATTCTTTTTCACGATGAAAAATCATAAAAGCTCGTCTAAAAATCTCGTCCAAAATCCTATCCTCGACTCGCAAGTTCCCCAGTTCGTATTTCGCTAAAATTATCGAACGATCCATATTTCGTCCGGATCCCTAACAATGGCGTGCAGAATGGTTGGAGATGAGGATGCTTTGGAAGTTTTTAGTCGGGGCTCGATCGTTTGTCCAACGGGGAATCTCATTAACGAGGGGCCATACTATAATTGCGTATCAGGATCGAACGACATTCGCGAATATTAGGGGCTCGTTCGCGGAGCTCTGTCGCCGGAAAATAGTCGGATTAGTCCGGCAAGCAGAAATATAGCAGGCGCGTGATCACTGGCTACGATTAAGGCTCGTGTACAGAACGAACCGGGGTAGGAGAAATCGTTTAATTAACGAGCCGTTCAAGTGACGATATTAGCAGTTATGCGTGAAAACAGTTCGCCTTTATTTTGGTTACGATAATGAGATCGGATCGCGAGGAAATCCTGCTTATCGGGTGCTGTAAATTACGTTTATTTAACGACATTCAAGATGATATATTGACCGCTAATGACAGTCGTTAAATGATAAAATATTTATTATTCTTCTTACTTTAATCTCTGACAAAATTAATAACGCTGATGTGGTATGGATTCGTTTTGCATGCATTTTGGAATTACGATATTGATGAATGTGTATTTTGGAATGTCATTATCATCACCGATGAATTTATTTATTGACATTTAGTTGTAATTCGTAACATAATTGTGCATTTATACAACCATATTTTAAGAAAAGAACGGGATGCATCTTATTAAATAAAACTTTAGCGGTTATGCTTTGATCAGAAGTTTAGTCGCTTGCTCATACGAGAAGCTTCGTTGGTACATATTGGACCTATTTCTAGATCCACTTTCAATTGATATTTATTTAGTTATAAGAAGATTTATAAAGAACATTTAAACGAATCACCTACAATATTTACATATGTCGGAGATGAAAGGACATAGGAGCCTTCCTTTCGGAATGTTTGGGAAAGTCCCAAATACTTTAGTCCAGACTTTCTATTATAGCCGTACTTAAACAATAAAACTGAGAAATAGATGTTCATGAGCTAAATCAATTATGATTATCCGAGATTTATGACAGTGGGCTTGGGCTCGAAGTGACATAATGGGTCACTGAACGTAGCCACGGTCGTGGGAGGGACGTGTACCTGACAAAGGTATAAAGTAATTGAATAACTCTCCTTAAAAACAGGGATTGACCTGAGGGATACAGAGAGATACGAAGAGGAGTATATAAGGGCAGTTCCACTTGGACTGAGGGTCAATTCGATAAGTTCGACTAGTACAGGGAACACGTGTGTCAAGTTCAATATCGCATTTGTCATCCCGCTGACCGTGGATTCGTTATTGAGTCTAAGATCATTGCCATTCACATTCCCAATATCCAATTACCATGGTTACTTGTCAAATTCCGTCACAATCATAATTGGACTAGTAAATATCTTCGCTCGTGCCTAACAACAATGTCTAATCCAAAGAAAGATTCGTTACACGCCCCTAGCTCTAATGATAACCCGACACATATATCGATAAGAACAACGAATCTCAGGATTCCGCTTTTCTTAAAATACACATTCAAGAGCTCGAGAACACTTCGGACGAACATCAAGCAAGGAATACATCCACGTTTCAGTTTGTTCAAGTCGCGTGTACTGTCATTTCCGTTTTGAAACGTGCACTTCTTTTTAATGTGCAGTCTCGATTCGTCGGGCCTCTATACAGTACAATCTTCGTACAATATACAACGTACGAGCAACGGGCGAAACGTTAAGTCCCCTGTTTGCGCGATTGTCCTAACAATATTCGTGGCGCGGATGCGATACGGCCGGTATTATTTGCACGATACAATGGAAGCGTTGTGCGAGTAACGATATAAGCGTGAATTACGCCCGTCTGCCACCGGCCGATACAGTGGCTTTTCGCGCTCTAACGATTTGCTTCTTTGACTTTATGTCGCTTGGAACGCGCCCGGATTAGTGGCTATTGCGTTGGACTAACGGGGAAAGATCCTCGGACACTGACGATTAAAAGGATCGTATAACTTTTGGAATTACTTGCCACGCAGCTTTCCCGGTAACAGATACCCTTGCGAAGGGGTGAAGTTCACCCGCTCAAAGATAGGGTTGCTTGGCAGTTTTGGATTGTTTCTTGTGAAAATGGTAGGGAGGAATGTGTCGATAGTCCGTGGATGTTCGTGCAGATGCATATTTTTGCAGAAAATGTAACGAAAATGGAAACAAGATAGAAATTTGTTATGCTACTAGTAGGTTAAACGTGTACATTATTTTGCATTGTTTGGTTAACGTGTATCGTTGTATTTGTTATAATATTTACATATTGGTTAATCAGGTGCAATTATATTAAATTTCATATCATTTAGTAGTATCTTCGTATGATTACAAATATTTGATGCTATGAAAATGAAGTTATAGAATCGGATGAAAAGACACTTCATCGAAAAAATAAGGATACGTGCAATACTTTTTGTAGGTACTGTATATCTTTTGGATATTTATTATTATTTTTATACACGAAATTATAAAAATGAAAATTAAATAGAGTTGCTTTAAATATAGCGACCTGTACTTTACTTTGAATATTTTATATATTTTTATACATTTTTTGCATTCTGTATATTTTTGCAGATTTAAATTATTTATAAATGTATAAATATCGACAGTCCAGTAATCAGTCTCAATTTAAAGTATATACTTGCACTTTTGAATCGTTGCTCAAGCCTTGGATATACAGGGTGGTTGGTAACTTGTGGTACAAGCGGAAAGGGGGTGATTCTACACGGAAAAAGAAGTCAAAAATGTAGAATAAAAATTTTTCGTTTGAGGCTTTGTTTTCGAGAAAATCGACTTTTATTTATGGAACCATATTAAATCAATTGTCTATTCTGAAGAAATCGCAAGTCATACTTTAGAACAATCGAACAATTAGAAAGTGTTCATAGAAATTTAATTAGAAGAGCAGAAGTATGTGTTCGGCAGAATGGGCAACATTTTCAGCAATTTTTGTAATAATAAACTTTATGATTACTTCATATTATTTCATTATGTATTCCTAATTTTCTGTTACGGCAAAAACAAACTTAAACTGGGATAATATCCATCGAGACAACGATCTACAGTGAGATCCGTTATAACGAGACGTGATAACGTGCACGCATACCGAGCGAAAATTCAGTCCATTTTTTCGAAAACAAAGTCTCAAACGAAAAATTTTTATTCTATATTTTCGACTTCTTTTTTCGCGTAGAATCACCCCCTTTCCGCTGGTACCGCCAGTTACCAACCACCCTGTATATATATATGTACTTACATATAATACATTATGTTTCGAATGCGAATAGTTCAATTGAATTAAATTGATCGTATCATTAGCTATAATGTGAATTATATAGTCAATAAAAGAGCCAACGAGCGAAAAAATTTTGAAAATTTTTGTCAGAAATGAATATTTGAAAAGGAATAGAACAAATTAACAGAATAATCGTAAAAATGATTTTAACATCTTGTTTTCCTTATTTTTCGACATTTTTATATTTTCATAATTGAATTGTTTAGTAGCCTCGTTCTTCAATAAATTATTCCTTTTGTATGCTTTAAGCAGATTTTTTCGTTATTATACGCATACGTTAAAAACTGACTATTTTACGAAATTATATTATAAGAGCATTATAAATGTCCTGCTATTACCTTCGAAATAGCCGACAAGCCGTTTTATGTTTCTTTGTATTATTATTACGCTAATGAGATATTACAGAGAAATTTATGAAGAAAAACTACTTAACATTCGCTGTGTTACGAATACCCCTTTCGTTTGACTTTAATCCACTTAACTGCTACTCTGTAGTACCTTTTGTAGAATCAAGTATATTTGCATCCTTTTGTTTCCTGAACGATTTTAATAACGAGTTGTATTCAAATAGTAATGACAACAATCTCTATAATTTTATGAAAAATATAAAAGAACATGCAGAAATTTATGTAAAATGTAGGAGTAAAATGTTCTTTCACCTGCAATGGGTTAAATTTTCCATATAAACTATAAGATATCTCGTTAATTTGATCGTATATTCTATATAATCTTATCACAGAGTATAAAAGAAAGAAGGGAGATTAATTCAATTAAGAAATATTAAAATAATGGCAAGAGAATTTATACGGATTTTGTTAATTTAAATTATTAATTAATACTGGAAACTTATTATTACAAATAAAATATAGTCAATGACGCTGGCTCAATTATGCAAAAAAAATTAATAACATTCTTTAAATAATACAAATATATAGGAATGGACATCGAATCAACTCGAGCAGTATACTTTCTATAATTTAACATCAAATTTAAGAAATTATGAAATCGTAAGTTTGTCAGGAAAGCTATTGTAAGAATTGATTTCTTTCTTTCTTTCTTATCAAATTAAAAATAATAAATCTGATATTACTGCAACGAATAAAATTAGATTTTATTTTATTGGAAAAAATTGGATACTCGTGGGTGTAACACGAATGTTCATGACTGTAGGGTTTGGCGCAATTAAATATTATTTGCGTTCGTCGGAAATGTTCTCAAATTGAAAACAACGAAACTGTTTTTACATTTAGATTTTCTACAAATACAATACAATGGACAGTTGTTTTTTCAAACTCATATCCTGTTACACCTTTCTGCCGTAACAATTTACGACTAATTAAACGTGGCTCTTGTTATACGAAGGATTAAAATCACGTGTTTGTTTTTCACAGGATGCAATCGCACTGTCAGGAATTCCGTTGGATGGATACGATGGACGGGACGAATGGGACGATGTATTATTCGCATCAGAGCGCCTCCTAGAGATCCTCAGGTAAATAAAAATTCTCTTATTAACGATTGTGAATTAAATATTTTGCATTTATTACGTTTTTTCTTGCTTTTTGTAAATCAAAGTTTCGCTCGGTATAAATAGTAAGTAGATCGAAATAAAATCACAATAAACGAGGCAAAATTCGTTAGTTTAATCAAAACAAGAAGATTAGTCAAATTTCTGGTAATAAAATGTCATAAAAACGCTATGCACAATCTTCACCGACATTTTATTCTAGTCGAAGCATATTAATAAAATTTAATATTCCTTCCCAGAAAAATTTAAAAGCTCTTTAGAAAATGAAAATCGAATACGTAAATATCTTTTTATGCAGAATTTCATTTCGTAATAATGTTCTGAAAACGCTATAAAGATGTCCTGTAACAAAATTTGGTCCGATGCAGGTGATCGAGTTAAAAGTTAGGAGGTTGCAAGTTGGTTTCCTGAAAGAAACCAGATGCGAAGGCGCTTACGTTCAATTCTCTGATGGCAGCGAGGACCTTGAGGATGAAACAGGACGTTACTGCGGCTATGTGAGTGGCAACACAACCAGGTAGAATATATTTCAATTTGATATTAGCTATTATATAGTTACCGTCAATTACATTACTATTACAAAGAATTTTATATATAGATGTGTCATAAACAAAAATATCAGCACAGGCCAGATTTTCCTATAAAATTCTGCAAAACACACGAGTTTTCAACCAACCTTTTTGTAAAATATCTATAACTTTCGAATTCTAAAGTTTAAGTACTTCATGATTTATTGTCGTTGGACTGTATAACAAAAGTTCAGAATAGAACGGTAGAATAAAACACAATATTTTATCTCAATTACCGTTTAAATTGACCTAAGAATCGATTCTGGAACATTTTTGGGGCCGTGGGTAAAAAAAGAAAGGTAACGGTTCTATACATTTTATTAGAATTATATACATTTTGTAATAAAGGTTATCGTAACTGTTTTCAGTTCTTGCTTACGATGCACTTTGATTTTAAATTCAGTTATTATATTTTATCAAGAAAACTGATTGCACGAATACCTTTGTTCATCACTCTACATTATACAGATGATTATAAGATCGTTATGCAAAGAGTTTCTCTTATATCGTCAATCGGTTGTTACTATATTTCACATAATTATACTGACAGATTTACGTAATTGCTTTATCAATAGGTATACTTTGCATACATAATTTCCTATGAATTTTATTCCATTTTTTTTTCTCTACTGTACCTACTCACATCTGAATAATCGGATATCAAAGAAATTTGCATTCGTAAATATACAGAACTTGGCAATTACTAAAATAAATCATTATCAGAGTACGAAATGTTTGTACGATAAAATACGAGTGTGCTAAATATGGAGATAAAAGGATGGAGTGATTGGTGGGATCGTTAATGAAAAATAATTAACCGGTTGGAATAGTAGTCACAGCAAGTTGTAAACCAAATGTGTGTAAGTACCTCTGGTAGATAATGGATTAAACAGATGCGTGTTGGTTGAAATGTAGCGATTCCAAGCCGCTTATAAACGCGGCATTTAATGTTTGTAAATATTCCCCATTTCGATATATCCGATAATTTTGGTTTGCTTTAATTTCAATTTTCTGGCTTCCGAGTCTCTTTTGTAATCCTTATTAACACGTTTCTGCGTTACGAATCATTTTAATGCAGTTATTTAATCATTCTCTGATTTATCGAATGTACAAGCGAAATATGTTATTTATAATAGTTTGAAAGATAATTTGCCACAATAATAACAACGCATCATTAAATTTTACTTCGATATTCAATTACGATAATTAGGAAAATGGATAGTTACATTTGTTATATTTATAATGTATTCTAGAATTTAATTAATTACCAATTGACCCATTACCAGATAGATAGTTGCTACGTTGATGTACGAGTCTACCGATGTCGAAAACTCATATTTTACCTCATTACGTATCTTATTGACCTTCTTATTCCAGCTATATTTTATGCTGATTACAGTCTGTCACACAAGAGCGTGTCTGCGATATCTGCGAAACCTGACACCTAATCAGAATGAGATAAAAAGAATGTAAACAAACGAAAACTTCTCTAATACGCGTTGCTGAATACCTTTCAGTTTCATTTGAAACAGTGAAAGGAACAGAGCTTTTTAATATGAGTGCCGCGTACGCGAAACGTCGAAAATCGTCTGGCATGGGCGAATGAAAACAGAGATCGTGATTGGAGTAATATAATATTCACTGATGAATCTTCGTTTTGGGCATGGTGTCCTATTAGGCGTGCTTGGACTATCCATGGAAGAAGGATGATTCAAAGAAGTGTAAAACACCCTATAAAAGTGCATGTTTGGGGTTGCTTTAACGCACGCGGTTTTGGGACTTTGTGCGTCTTTACAGACAATCTGAATGCACAAAAGATGGTGAAATTGTACCAAAGGGGACTTCTCACATCCGTGAAACGTTGGTTCAACCAAACCGAGGACCAATGGATATTGCAAGAAGACAACGACCCTAAACATCGAAGTCGCATCTGCACCCAATGGAAAGCGAAAAACGCGATCACAGTACTTCCTTGGCCATCGCAGTCCCCTGATGCAAACCCTATCGAAAATGTGTGGTCCCTAATGAAATGCAAGCTGAGAGGAAGACGTATCACAAAAATAAGAACACTTGTACATCACATTCGAAAGATATGGAGGTCGTTACCAGAATCCTACGCTCAAAAATTAGTCGAGAGTATGCCGAAACGATGTCAAGCTATAATCGCTAATGGAGGAGATTGGACACCCTACTAAGTAATAGCGTATTAGTGTTTTAGATGTAGATTCAATTCATATAAATTTTTTTACAAATATATAAATATTTACAGAAATATCGCAGACACGCTCTTGTGTGACAGACTGTATAACAGCAGAGAAATTAACGTTGTTACCGGCTATTCATGATGTATTCGTACCTATTGTGTGTATTATATATAGTAATGTTTCATAGATAGCGGCAGCTTCCATAGCGATAAATTATATTTATTTATATTACAAAAGTGTTAAGTTAAAAATTAGATCTTTCCGTTTTGATGTATCGTTACAAATGTAAACCAATTGACTGAATACGTAACAAAATATTCTTGAATGATTTATCAATAATTAGTTATATGTATTGAAAAACTTTCCAATTTCTATACTAAATATGTATTCCAAAATCTTGGAATACATAATAAAATTAAAAGATACATACACGCAGCAGACATTAAAATCAACAAAGGACCTACTATCCATTTTTCAAATTCCCAACATTTTTAACATTACAACGAATTCTTAGGTATGTTAAACGAAAGTTTCGAACCTCTACATTTCATCCACTATGTATTAAATACCGTTAAACGTAGAAATACCAGCGAATCCATTACGTCTTAGTTCGTTAAATCGCAAAAACGTAATCTACCCAGACCTTACTTATTCATCTATACCCTTTTAATTATCCCGCAGGCTGTTCCTGCGAAAGGGACCGAATTTAACGATCATAATGGACTCGGACGTAAAGTTCGCCGCCGAAAATCCGGTGATCTTCTCCGCCCAGTTTTCCATACTACCTGCCCAGCTGGCCGCCGAACGGCATCGTGGATTCTCCCCGTCCTCTTCGACCGAGTGCCCATTGGAGTGCGCCGTGAGGAACGATCGAAGGTCCTGCAAGCTCGCATCCCCGGGTTATCCGGGCGTGTATCCGCGTGGTATCAAATGTAGGATTGCTCTGGAGTCGAGCGCGGGTCGCTTTAAAATCGGCGGACAACCAGACGACCTTTTCGACCTGATGAACCGTACGTCGCAGGACGGCTGCCAGACGGAGAACTGCGAACAGCACGTTGAGATCGTAGCGGAAGTGACGAAGACGAGGGTCGCCAGATCGAAAGACGAACGATCTCTAACGCAAGAGGTTCCGGTTGAGAGGCGAGCGAGGAGGAGCCCGGATCACGACGAGGAGGTGGAATTTATCATTGGGCAAACGTCGCACAAGACCAGGAGGGGCAGAAATAATCGAAGAAGACTTAAGAAAGCCAAAAAGGAAGCGGACGGATCAAAGGGTCCGCGCGGCAATTCCCATGGAAAAGCAGCGAACGGGGATATCCGGAGAAATATCGGCCGTCCGAAAGAGATCACTGAACAGTCTTCAGCAGACGCGTTCCACGGCTCGAGGAGCAGCTCCAGGCATTTCAGTGGCTATCGCGATCAAGGAATCCGGCTAGAATCTATCCAGAAGAGACTTCGTCACCCGCAGCGCGTCCATAAGAAGTCCATGGATTCGATAAGCTCAAAAAAGAATTTCGATCATGATCTAAGAGATATATCGGACGCGAGGATTCTACCCGACGGGTTGGGACACGAGATTGCAAGGAAAGGCTTGAGCCAGGAGAAGATCACCGCGTTACAGGTGAGTTATCCCCGGAAATTTATTTCGGACGACACTTTCGAACGTTATCTCGATCGTTTCGATCAGCTTGCCTAGCGTTTGATTGATTGCCGTGTTATTCGACAACGATAGGGAGAAAGAAAAAATCTCGTGTAAATACTAATTGGCAAGTAAAGATGTGCTGATATGTATTGATCGCGGTGTCTATTGCCGTGCTATTCTATGATACATATAGAGGTTATCTGATTTTAGTTGAACTTATAAGGTTTACCGCTTGGCAATCTGATAGCCGAACTTACAAGGTGCTTCAATTAGCAATCAGATAGACGAGTTGAACTTATAAGGAGTTCCATTTACCATGCATATTCAAAGTATGAATCGATATATTTGAACGAACAAATTGCTTGACTTATGAGCAATGAATATAATTATAAAAATCGCTCTTAAAAATTGAAAATTATTCATTCTTTTCTCACCGAGACATAATAGAGAAACAATAAAACGAAACAATAAATTTTAATTTGAATTAAAAGGATTATTAATAAAACGAGTATTACTTTTCGTTTTTTGGATGACGTAATAAGCAACATGTTTATTTTACAAACTCTATTTACAAGCATCACATATAAATTACAAATACATGATTTAATTATATCGAGAAGAGAATTGAATTAATTATTTTGATCGCTTTGGTCAAAATTAAGCAATCGATGTATCTACTGCCTCTTTTTAAGTAACCTTTCTCTTCGAGCAATTTCCGACTCTTTCAATAATTACTGCTCACATAATTTTCGTCTTCCGCCGACTATTCTCATTCTCTGGAAACCAACAACGATAAATATCCCTCGAAACTCGATAAATACTTATCGATCATTCTGTTGGTGTGAAATAGAGGTTGCAGTTGGAGAAATTATTTTGCAAATAGATACCGGTGCGCTTTAATTTCGCTGCAAGGATACAACAGTAACTACCAAACTCTTGCTAAACAGTTCGCGCGAAGTTTCCTTTTACGGACCAAGTTGATTAAACGTTTCGCTTCGCGTCTAGCGCAAGGAATAGATACAACGCGCGAATCTAGCTAGACGATCTAACGTAACGTAGAGATAAAACGAAATAATCGAATTATATTTCTTCGCCCAATAAGGTTCCGGACTACAGATACGCAAAGAAGAATCGAATACCAGAAAAATTAGCAAGCACTAGTTGCGTGGGCGATTATCTGGCGTTGTTGGAGAACGTGGACGGAAAGATCTTTGAAATCTCCAAGTTCTGCGGAGAGGGTCACGTTCCACGGATCCTTTCGAAAGGGAGGAGCATTATCGTGGAGTTCTTTGCGGAACAGGACGGCACTATAATGCACGATGGGTTCCAGTTGTCGTTTCAGGAAACGGAAGAGGCGCCCGGCGTGAAACACGATCGAAATTGCGAGTTCGTTTACAAAAGTACGGAACGAACCAGGGAAAATATCAAGTCGTTGCAGAGCTGGTATCCGCCGAATACTTTGTGCAGTTACAAATTTATGGGCAGATCGTCGGAAAAGATCTCTGTTCATATGAAGATAATCAGGAACGAGCCGGACCAGGAATACGCTTCGCAGAAACGGAACTTCAGTCTGAATTACTGCTTCGGAAACGAGATTGCGGTTTACAATGGGATCGAGGTGAGTAACCCTCGAGCCAACGTAAGAAATTAACGGGTTGTGTGGTAAACATAATAGCTTCCCTGTTGCTTGTCTTATTGTGCTAAATTATTCTTAAATGCTCTTCGTTCTTTTAAAAAAATCAACAAATTACGTAGCTACAGGGTCTAATTTCGTTGCACCTACCGTAAGAAATTTTTCATTTACTTTCGATTCAAATTGAATTTAAACATTATGAACATATTACTTTTTTTTTTTAATTTTATTATATCGTTTTAATTTTCATACTTATCGTATTTTCTATTTTATGAGTGTAAGAATTGCTTCTTATAATTCAAACAAATCGGAGGGTTGTGGTAAAAACGGGAAAAATTTTCCATTTTATAACACATTTTGTTTACGAGAATTGAAATAGCATAAATTGTAACGATTATAATATTCGAAAAATCATCTTCATAAGATAACATTAAAGATTTGATATGCTGATTAAAAAGGACATGTACAGGGTGTGACCAGTCTATTACTGGAACAAAACGCGGATAAAAATGATTAATATTTTGTTAATCGTTCCTTTTTATGATGTCTAAGTAAGATATAAATTTTATAAACACTCCCCTTATGAACAATTTAATTGAATGCAGTTCCTTCCTAACTGGATTAAAACATCAAACTCAATTTTTTCAATAACGCTATTTTGCAACGTTCACTATTTTCTCCTTTTGCTCTTCAATTTAGATAGTCGAAATTATCAATTATGGCCACGAATGGAATAATTAAGAATTGTTGTAATTGTTTAGAATAACTATAAGTTTTCATATATTTAAGTGAAACTAATCTCTAAAAATGTTTTGGAAAACTATGAAACAAACTATGAACATTTTTTGTGTATTTTAACATGTTGAATACAGATGAATATTGCATCTTTTACTTATAACGTTAACGTGTTGTGGTTTGCTTAAAAGTTTCAACTCTCAAGTGCTTCTATACAGAATATTTAGTACTTTAATATTATCATGGCAATATTAAAAGCGTTGAAAATTTTACAGATATGTAGTTATTTATTTAATTAGAATGATTTAATTACTTTCGTCGTCCTTAGAGCGTCACTGACCTATCTAATGGCGTGACCCGCATATTAATCAACGTATTAAACAACATATGACTATCATTAACAAGAGTTGCATATATAAATTTTTTAATATTACTTTTATGCCATCGTCTAATTTTTTTCAACAACAAAACCACTACAACTTTTTCTATTACCTCGCATTAATCTGATTCGCATCTTTTACAAAAATATTTTATTAAATTTACTCAAACTTTTGTATTGCGAGGAACATTTGCATCTTTCAAGAATGTTCTCTTCCTCGTTTCGTTTATACTATTCCGTTTCCATCCTACAGCGAACTTTTTCATCCTGCAATTCCTGTTATGCTAATTATAAATCGCAACTCTCTTCGTCATAATAAAATAAACATGAGAATATTGAACTTCCAGGTGAACAACAGTGTCTTGATGTGGTCTTACTGCGATGTGTCCCACCAGGATATTAATAACATTCAAGTTCCTCTCACCTCCAGCGGAAATGAATTGTTAATACAATATTATAGCGCGAAGGGCTCGTACGATGGTCAAGAATTCACTTACACGATATCCTACAGGTTCATAAAGAAATCGCAAAATTCTACCACTAGACGTCAAGTCCAGGACGATTTCAAGCTGATCTCTCTCAGGCCGGTAAACTTTTCAGCGTTGAACTTCAACGAGAGCGAGAATTGCAACTGCGATTTCGGCGACAGAATCGGCAGCTTTAAAAACTGGTTTATGGTACTCGTTGTCTTAGGAATAGTCTCGTTTCTCGGTGCCATCCTCACTATAATAGCCCTTCTTGCCAAATGTATCAAAATGCGATCGATGGAGAAGAAACTGCTGCAGACTCCGAAACTATAAGCCTGATCAAATTTTGTACGATTTTCTATCTGTTCGAATAAAACGATTTTTTTTACAAGCGAAACTATATTTAGATGTACGCATGTGCTAATTTGATTCACATTTGGACATCTACATTTATTTATCGATTGTTGCAATGTGATTAAAATTTGGCCGGATGTAATGATCTTCAAATCTTTATAACTCGAATCAAAATTGAATTTGGAATTGAAGAATCGTGAAATAGCTATCGCAGATATTTCTCTTGATATAACTTAATCTATACGTTGCATTATTTTTTTCAGAGGAGTAGAATAAGATTTCTCATAATTTTTATTACGATGCTTTCGTTCTCCTTAAGTTACTATTTTTTTAATAATCTGTGTGTATAAAAATATTTCTATTTTGATTTATATTCAAATTATATCTAACCCCAGTTCTTGATATTGACGTTTCTCGTTCTTTTCCTGTGATTTTAGTCAATTTTGCATTCACCAAACGAATTTTCATTCAATATAGGTCTTATTAAAAATAGATGCAAATGTACATACAACAATCCATAGTAAGAAGGAAATATAATCGCAGCACAAAATACAAAAACAACTACTACTTTTGTAGCTTTGTTCTATACTTGCCACATTCTCACCTTCGTTCGTTAATTTTTTCTTTAATTTCTACTTTCGATATCAAGAGAAATTATGTCTCAAAAAATATAATTTTGCTTCATGCTCTGTAATTAAACCTGAAAATATAACTAGTCGTATAATTAAGAACAAATCTTATGATGCTAAAGCAATCGAACATCTTGTCCGAATCAAAAAATATCGCCAAAAAGATCAAGGTCTCACCGAGATTTGAACTCGGATCGCTGGATTCAGAGTCCAGAGTGCTAGCCGTTACACCATGAGACCTTGAGAATTTTTTCACAGAAATTGGAATAGTATGCATGTGTAAGTAAATGCATACTTTACACGTTTTTATAATATTGCAAATGAATTAACATCGAGAAATATAAATGACAATTGTGATCGACGCAATAAATTCCATCAAACTGCGAACATGTAAATACGGATGATCCTCGACATACATATCTAATTAGAAAAACGTAAGAAAATCAAATTGTTGACGTGGAAATGAGAGAAAACGAACGAAAGAGCGTACGAAGTAGATATAAACACATACGATAAAAATTATCATACTTTGTTAGGAGATCTAAGGAAATATCATCGCTTGAGGAGAAAGCTTTAAAAAAATTTTTTTATCGATAACAATAAGGACTAATTGTACGGTCGTTGCGGACTCTAATATACCGTTATAAGTGTTATTTTGCATAAGAGAATAAACGTCGCTTCTGTACAATATGGTAATTAATCAAGGGGAACGTGTAAAGTCCATGTAATATAAGGCATTCTTCGTTGAATAAATTGCTGTATTATAAACACTTCCTATACCATTAAATGCTATTGATTCTCATTGTTGGATCTGTAGTCAAAGGTAGAGAGGTTTCTTCGTGCATAAATTACGATTATTCGATGCTCGATTCAAATCTTGAATATTCAGATCTCAGTTGAATGAAGGAAAATTGCTTAGGACGTACTAGTAAGCTGTCCTAAGCAATTAGCAAACATAAAAGAATTAGCGTCAATTGTATATAATAATTTACCATAACGGAATGAAAGGACAGACATATTTCTGTGTTGCAATGAAAGTTGAAGCTGTAGAAAGATATTGTTATGTAAGCAAATCTCAAAGCAAAAATAACAAATCGTACAGACTAGTAAAATCAGAACATTGAATCCTAATTCTACTTCCAGAGCCATACCAGAATCAAAGATATCAAAGAATACGTTTTTATTGTTGCGATCGTGAGCAATTCAAGTAATTTCGCGAGCAAACTTTAACGATATAATGTGGAGGTTCAAATCAAAATATTTAATTATAATTACATTTCAAGCGACAAAGAGTTATGAGAAAATCATAAGTAGATGTGCTTGGAAGCGGGATGAAATACGTGTGAACGAAACACTTGGGAGCGTAATATCGTCCGACATAAACTATCGTCCTACTTATTGCATCTCGTGATGAAATTGCAATGTTACATATAAAGAGAAAAGATAATCACAAAACGATATCACATAGAAGATTAACTAATGTTAACCACTTGAGAGGAGTAATCTCTTAGGTTATTTGTATTCATAATTTTTGCAATTCACAATTTATAATACGTAAAATGAATGAACTACATCATTAACAAATATGAAAATTGAAAAATTTCTTAAGCAGATTTAAGATTTAAGAAGACTAAAATGATCGCTAATCATATGTAAAATGTTTTGCTAAATGTAAAACAAGATTTCCTCGTTGTTCATAGATTATATTTCATTTTTTATCATTTACGAATTATCTAAATTAATTAACTAATGCAATAGTACAGCTATTGTTAAGAGCGATGGAAGAAAGATTAAAATATTATCGTTGAATAAGTAAGATTTTAGTATTATAGTTATAACCGCTATTACAAAGTTGTACAATATTTCAACAAAATTGGATTAAACGGAATGCAGTTAACGAGATATTTTTTCTTTAAATTCAAAAGATGATTTAAAAGATGTAATAACTAAATTTTTTTTTTATTTATTTACATATAAAATAAATACTTTCTGGTATCATATTTCGAGGTATTATAATGTCGTTTTAAAAATCTCCGTTTTAATTTATACAAGTGCTTCGCTTATGAAAATGGTAACTTTTCCATTAAACCGCAATCTACCTACATTAATTTAAGAGCAGTTTCGGTGAACGCATAATGCGGGACACAATGAAACATTCGCACTGACAGTAATTGGACGTTGCGCAAGCAATGATTTACCGGAAATATATTACATTGGCTAAGTCAAGGCATGAATCAGCACTTATTCGTGTATTTTGCCCGTATTTCATAAAGCAACGAGCAAAAAAGTGAACAAGCGACACAGCTGCGGTGCCAAACAATAATTTGTTAAAATGTTCCTACTCGTTTCGTACACGAAATGTCGCGAGAATGTTATCGAATGTAGATCTCTAAGTATTAATTTTTATTATCCTCGCATATTCACGTATCTCCGTCGAATACTAAATTGATCTACATTTATAACAATGGAACGTATTTTTATAATAAAAAAAAGAAAAGAAAAATAAAAAATAATAATAAGAAAAGCAACTTGTAAATGTGATAAATATTTAATCGAATTGTAAGCCCACTAACAATAAGCGATCTACAACATGTAATAGCATCAAAATGCTCGAACGATGTGTAACTGTATCAAGTGAAATGAAAACACTTCATAATAAAAACAAAAGTATTGCTAATTGTATACGGTTGCATAATTCTTCTTATTCTGGCATGACCTAATTTTTTATTTGTTCTATATAATTTTGATCGTTACTTTACCAAATGAAAAGTTAGTTTGGTGGATATACCGCTAGTTTCCTTTTAATTACAAGAGTTTCATGATAAATGACGTGATAGAGGTTTGTAACTTTATTAATTAAGTTTCTTTTCGTGTTAATAATACAACGATTAAAAATATTAGTTATTAAAAGTATTAGAAACATAATTGATAATTATAGATACATTTATATATATTTCTGTGATGAGATATTCATTTATTATGGAATAATATTTATTTATATCTAAATAAATCATACTTACGATTTATACATTATTACATGTACTTCATGATCAATACATCAATCTCTATATTATAAAATATTGTCAAATAATAGGCAAAAATATGTGATACATTTAAATTTGTTCTGCTCTTAATGATTCTCCTATTTTACCAATAGATGTCGCATTTGAAGTCCTGATATTCCTTTCTATGCGGTCGTTTGCCAACGGTATCGATTCGATACATGTAAAGTTAGTAGTGAGCTTGCAAATTCGTAGACGGAGTGTCGTTTGTAACTGTAGCTTTGTGTATCGAAAATTCGAACAGAATGGCAAGAATAGCAGCCATAAAACAATCGTTGGAAAAAGCGTTACACGATGAAAGCAAAACATGGGCAAAGTATCTAGGCAAAGTCGAAAAAAAGACAGGAGTCGATCGACTTTATGTATTTTTAAGTATGGACGTTAGAATCATATACTTTGTAAGCTTTTTGTGGCAGTTTTTGTCTTGCTTGATAAACCAATTAATTATCACTTTACGTAACGAGAACCTAGTACAAATTTCTCTTGGAAACAATAATTTAATCGTAATTCTGAATTTAATTCTGAAAGTTTTAAAATTACGCACATTTCATTTGCATTTGACTATACTACAACGATATCGTATAGATTATAGAATATAAAAGAACCTTGACAACGCGGTTATTTTATAACATAAGATTCCACAAAAGCATTCGTAGACAATTGAATATTCATAGGTATAATAACAATAAAGGAAATGACCGAGTTTTTCCGCATTTGTGTAACATACACATTTTACTGTATCACAATAAGATTCTTGCAATTTACTTAGAAATTTTGCTTACAATAATTAATTTCACCGGATTTTTCTATAATGTTGTTTAATATTTTTTAGGTGTTGTTGGATTTACAGCATTATATTTGGTGTTTGGTATTGGTCAGCAGTTAGTTTGTAATATCTTTGGATTTATATATCCTGCTTATTGTTCTATGAAAGCCTTGGAAAGTCCAAAGAAAGAGGATGATACAAAGTGGCTAACCTATTGGGTAGTTTTTGCAATTTTTACAATCGTTGAATTTTTCGCAGATTATATTTTATGCTGGTTTCCAGTCTATTGGCTTTTTAAGGTACTTTGTTATATTTTAATTACATTTATTATATACTTATTATACATATATACATATACTTATTATATCGTTGGTTTTTACAGTGTCTCTTTTACATTTGGCTAATGGCCCCTATTGAACGTAATGGTTCCTTAATATTATACAACTGTATTATTAGACCAAACTTTTTAAGATATCATCACAAAGTTGATGCATTGATATCGTCTGCTCAGGATGCTGGTATATTTTTTATGACAATATACATAGTTAATACTTTAATACTTATTGCAATATACTAAAGAAAATACTTTTATTTCAGCTGTTAAAGCTGCAGCAAATGCTTTGCTGACAGAAAAGCAAGAGTAATATTTACAATTTTGAATTCCTGGAGGCTTAAAAAATATGCCTTAAAAATTTTTACTGTTTTCTCGTCTCGTCCATTTTTAATAAAAAGGAAGCTACAATATATTTGACAGTCTTAATTTCCTATATATAATGTTTATATAGTAGTATAAATTTTATAATCGATTGTGCCTATTATTAAGATGCTGTTATAAAATCCAATTACACATGTTATTGTGTATCTTACAAATTCCTATATCTTGTCAAGAATGTAGTTCATCAAATCATAAAATTTTGAATGAATGTAATAAATACATAATACCGTCATAAATGCAAATAAAAATTGTATCAATACATAAAGTTTATAATTACAAGTCTTACAAAAATGGCTGTGTAATATTACATTCTGTTGCAAGATTTTTACATAAGCCAAGCCAATTTAGTAATATTGAACAAATAATTCTTACAATATCATTTGTGATTGGATATTGATGATATTTTAGGCAGTTATAAGCACTATCCAAGCAAATGTTTTCTATCATAGTATAATTGTCTGTATAAAGATATTTTTATGCCAAGATATTACAGTTATAAACAAGGTGAATATTTTTAGTATTGGAAATAAGTGTATAATGATTTCTAAAATCACCAAACAAACGACCTTTGTAAAAAATACGTAACACGAATGACGAGATTTATATTTACAATTTTGTAAGCGAGGGTAGGATTAGGTAATATAAAGATTGAGAATATGATATAAATCATGATACATGTATGATGTATGAATACTAAAAATTAATGAATTGTAGGTAAGTGCAAAATTTTTGAAATGATACGTTAGTTACTAATCTTGCACAAGTATAAAGACAAGCTTTTATATAAGCTTTAAGTATATTTGTAGCGCCAAACTTCTATTTGAACAGACGTTATTATTTTATAAGAAGTTGAAGAAATATGTGGCATTTTGCGACTGACCAGTCGTATCTTAACAATCGAGAGGCAATGTTGGTCATTGTTGATCCATGCCAAATTCTCGTATTCAGACCTTATAAAATAAAGTGTAAGAGGTTCCATTATTCTTAAAATATACTCTATACGTTTGAAAAGTACATATATATTTACGATTTATTTGCAAAACTAGAAAATTTTGAATACAAATGGAAATTTAAACATCGAGCGAGCGAGACGGAATGAAAACAAATACATTTTCGTTCTCAAGCTAAAAAACCGACAATATATCTTTTGACAAGGCCAGTGCACTTTTTACAACACAATTCCCAGGTCGGAATTGACCATGTACCGTCGGTGAACTATAATGAGTAAAAAATAACCTGTTTTTTTATATTGTTCCTTTTTATACAAGTCGACTGGTCAATCACGTTTTAAATATCTTCGCGTTAGAGTTTCGCTAACTCCTTGTTATTGTTTCTGTTGAAAATCTTAGTCCAACCTTAATATTACAAGTAAATAGGTATGCTGAGACTCCTATTCACTAATAATTTATTATTCCATTACATTTTATTCAACTAAGAAGACATAATTATATTTAAGTATACAGATTTATTATTGATCGATAAAATCTTAATGAATGTGTTTTACGTCAATTCAATAAAGATGATATTTTTTATTTCATATTCTTTAAATGAGCACTTGCTTTTTGTACAGTATTCGCAGCGCTGATATGTTACAAACGATAATCTGTTTCTTCTAGTGTACTTCTGCAATTTAATAACGGTAAAATTAATTAAACAATACATATATATAAAACAATTGAAATAACAAAAATACGTACATCTCTTTGAAGTGTAATTTTTCTGCTGTTAGTGCAAGTTTCCTAATATTTCGAATAGTGCAGGCGGCGGCGATTTGCACTTCCGGGTCATCTGATCCCACCAAACGTAGCACATGCTGTAAATTTTTAATATAAATACATATCAACATTTGTAGAACACGTAGAAATTATAGGATAAATGGCTTTAGTCCGTTTTAAATAAAAGCCTTGTATAAATCTGTTGAAGAATTTTGATGAAACATTATTATTAACTTATATTTCCTAATATTGCACGGTTTTCATCTTAATAATTTCTTTATTAAAAAAAAAAAAAAATATAGAAATGGCGTGGTCGAAATACTTTTTATGTGGAAAACATTACTGTACATACTACATACCTTTATAACACCGGCAGAATGCATGGTGATGCAGTTCATGGGCTCTTTACTCAAATGATACGCGGCTATGCAAACTCCTCTAAGAACACTTGTATTTTTGCTAGTCATGTAATCAATTAATGGGGCAACCGCGTGCAATCGACCAAATTTAGCATTATTTTCCCCCCATTCGCAGCAATGAGCTATGGCTAAGGTCAAATTTGCCCGCAAATCTTCATTTTCCTAAAAGAGAGTAAAATATTAAATTGAAATAAAGCACTAATATATTGATTATTAAATTAAATAGTTCTAAATATTCAGGGGTTTAGTAAAATGTTATATCTATGTGTTAAGAATTACTTGAATAAGAAATTTGAATCAGTTCATTTTCGGATAAAAAGAATAATAAAATTTGTTAATAATGAACAAACTTGAAGTTATAGATAAAAGCATTCAAAAATCTTAGGAAATTTATTTACTGTTTGGATTTACTGGATTCTCTCTCTCACTCTCTTTCTATTTTACATAACAATAAAAACGTGATGATATACATTATGCATTAAAAATATACTTTTATCATAAGTATCATGAGAGGGATGTTTTAAATTTCTGTGCAAATTATGTAAATTAAATCATTTGAACAAAAATGATTTGAAATAAAATTAAGAAAATATCATTCCCAATCTCAAAATATTTTAACGAAATACTTCCATTAGTACAACACATAAATTCTAACTATCACTTAATATCTGATCTCTAATATATTAACATGCTTCCTTCTTCTTAAACTAGAAAGATTGATCCTTTGAAAGAATCTCAAAAAATCCCGAAAGAATTGTTAAAATTCTTTGGATATTCTGCAGGAAAGAAGAAAGAAAAGATGTAGCGCCGAATAAAATTCGCAAAAATTACCGTGGACACAAGATTCGCCAGTTTCTCCACTACTCCATGATCGCTGAGAATACCCAAGTTTTCGGGGTCCATAGCGATGCCGGCAATAGTGGCACATACTGCGCTCAATACTTCAGTATTGGTACTTTCAAGAAGACTGACTGTAAGCTCCAATCCACCTACAAATGCCCGTACCATTTCCGGAGAGTCTTTGGCATATTTGATACAAGATACCAATGCGAGGCAGGAGTTTCTTTTGATTATGTCACTAGGATGTTTCAACAATGACCAGACCAATCGAACACCATCATTGATGTGCTCTGGATCGTTGATGATATCCATGCATTGTTCATTTTGCGCGCACTCTTTTATTACCAATGGTATGTTCTCCAATAAAGGTTCGTACGTGGAGCTTAATAATTTGATCTGCACAGTGATTTAGATCTGATTAATATTTTTGCTGCCATATGTTGACGATGATCGTACTTGTTGGACGACGAATGATTTTTCAAATACATTACACGAGTATTGAACGACATTTTTCTTTTCCTTTAATGTGTAGATCATACTATATCTCACTTTACTTTTGTATAGATTATATACAGTTCAAAACTGTGAATTTTCTAGCTCATATTTGAAATTAACTTCAAATTAAAATCTCAAAAGTACAGACTTTCTAAAAGAATTGTAAAGAAATTCTAAAAGAAGAGTCAAATTAAAATAAATGCCATGATTTTTGCGTTTATTTTGTTATGTATCTATTACGTTGCTTCTCCGCTTCTTTCTAATAGTTTTTCAGCTACTGTAACTCAAATCTACAGTGTACGTATGAAAGAAAACTTTATGGGATAATTTAAGAAACAAAGACGAAATCTGCCTTAAAATGTTGAATAGGAGGATTAAAAGGAAGATAATGGCCACTTTAAAGTAGCAAATAGAGATCAGAGATACTCAGAAGTACCGAAGGGTATTAAGAGCCAAGATTAGGAAAATAATAATAATACCTCTCATCACAGATAAAAAAACAGCTATAAACAACTAAAGCCTGTAATCCATATTTTAACATATTAAATTCAGTAGAGCGACGAGATAAAAAATATTTCCATGAAGAGAAATATGTAAATATAGAATCACCAAATTTGGCAGACCATCGTTGATCCTCAGAACGTCTCTGTTAGCAGGATCTTTACAACATTCCGCCAGTGCTCCTACAACATGCGCTTGCACCTCATCATCCTCGTGTTCTTCTAAAAATGGCACTAAAGCAGCGACCAAACCATTTTGATTGAATCTTATTACGTTCTCTGGACTTATGGCACATTTCCATATTCCGCCTGTTACTGCAGCTAACAATTGTTTATTAGCCCGGACTTCTTCGCATTGTAAAAGCTTGCACAATATATCCAGGCCAGATGTCTGGCGAACCATGTCCCTGGCGATTTTGTTTGTTCCACATTTGAATATCGCCAGAGCGCAATTTTCTTTCAACTTAATATTGTCACTTTGCAGGTGTCGTACAACGTCACAGATAATATCTGTAGTCTCGAACGCTTTGCGAAATATGTTCTGTAATTGCGAAGGAATTATCGATGGACATATGTAAGTTGATAAATGTTTTATAAATTTTTAGATAAGGATTTGCTTATTATCTTGTTTATCGCAAATATATAAACAGCATTTGTACAATAGTATCAATCTTGATAATAGATAATATGTTGAACATTGATAAGAAATATTGGTAATATTGAATATTGATGAGAAAAAAAGATAATTGTTATATAATAATTCTGTTTTACTGAAAAAGTTATACTAGAAAATAAGATATATTATATCATATAAAATATAGCACCCACATAAACATATCATATAAAATATGCATCGAAATTTGTGAATTAAAACACCTAAGTAAAAACATAATAAAATCAAGTTAAAAGAATTAAAGATCCAAAATATTTTAAATTTTAGTATTCACAAATTACAAATCAGGTATTTTGACTTTTATCGTGGAATATTAGCTGAAATTCTCAAATATCCACGTTTGAAATAACAGTTTAATATTTAAATTTCATTTACCTTAATTGCACATTGTTGAACAGCTCCCATCATCGGTACTACAAGAGAAGTGTGATGTGATTTCAGGAAACGTTCCATGAGCTTCACCACACCAAACTTGTGAAGAACGTCTCTCACTTTCGGACTACTGCTCAGAGAATCTAAAACTTTGGCACAGCCTATGGCAACCGCAACTAATTCCTTGTTAGTTTCGTTCAACTCATTGTACGATGTACGAAGAATAGAATCTGGTACGTCCATCACATCTAACTATTAAAGGTTACAATTTTCTTATGATATAAAATCTTTGTTATACGATCATTTCGTTGATGATACGCTAAGAATTCCAAAAAAATTTGTCACAAGCTTCATAAGAATTGATCTCAAGATCAAAAAGTTAAATAAATATTGAAGAAATTGTAAATTGATCAAGAAAGCTTACAATGAGAGGTATGCCGCCTCGAATTCGTATTTGTTTCCTTGCTTTCCTAATTCGTGCAACAATAGCCATAGTTTCTGCAGCTAAAACCTTCGCAACAATAGAATAGGACGTCAATATAAAAATTATTCTCATTATTTTTATGTCATTCGATTGTATCTTTAAATTAATGTAACTTATTTTGTATTGAGCTTTATTGGAATGAATCTTATTGTTTTACTTTGTAAATGAATTTTTCATTAGATTTGTTCAAAAAAGTCTACTATAATTATTATTGTACAAGAGGAATAAAATTGTAAATGTTCTTGTGCAAATGAACGATCAGTGAAGTAGAAGAAAGTATACTGAACGAGCGAGAAACTAACTTGAATGTCTCTAGCTGGATGCTTTAACATTTGAATCAACGGTGTTACAATACCAAGATCGATTAGATGCCGTCGCATTTCTGTAGATGACACGATCTGAAGTAAAACCGACAGGGAGCCATTCTGGCATTTTAAATCTCTCGTTTCAAGTAGATTCACCAGAATCTCCAGACCTCCCATCTCTCGGATCGCCTTTTGTATAATCTGTTATCGTACAAAATTAAAGGTGTATTTATATTTGTCCTGTCTTATTAACTCTAATTATGGAGTATATCGTTGGAAAATTTGAATTTCTAATTTTTTTTTAATTAATACATTAAGAATTTCTATGAAAAAGTCCTCCCCCTATTTCTTTCTCCATTATTTCATTCTGGATTATTTAATAAAAATAATAATAAAAAATTACACTATTTAATATAAAATAAATGAAATAAATTTAATGTAAATATAATCGATAATCAAAGTAGATTCTTAATTTTTTAGTTGTTTGCATCTCCGGCATTACGATATACGATTAATTTTCATTTTCGTATGCAATACAAGTAACAACTATTAAATATCGTATAATTTTTGAGAATATTTCACGCGAATGAATTGAATGTTGTAGAATTAATTCTAAATTCTTCGACTTGTGAATTCATTGAATCTTCGCCTGGAAATTTTGTACTTAATAATTAAAATTATAATCATATGGAATAAAAACTAAGTGAATTACCCTATTAGTCAGATCATAATCTTTTAAAAGACAGACAGCCACCATAGTTGCGGTTTGATTACCCGCTTTCATGTATCTGATAAGCTTCTGTATGTGCCAAAACTCTGATGGTACTTCCGGAGCTTCATCCTGCACGTATCTTACTTCATCGTCACTTTCTGATTCAGGTTCGTCATCTGTACTTTCTTCCTCCTGTTTTTCGCTGATGTAACGGACTCGAGGACCGAATGGTTGTCCAGTGACTGCTGATATTAGTGGCTTCGATGGTTCTTCCGGTTCGATTACTTCCAGCATATCCGGCTCGATTCTTTATTCGAAAAAAAAAAAAGAAAAAATAGAGAAAATCAAAATGAAGTGTCATAATTGTTGAAATAAAATCATGGGTTTCTCTCTGTGAAATGAGGGCTCTGGAACAAAAGGTATTAAAAAATAAATAGAAGCATGAGTGTTGCAAATGTTATATAAGATTTGTTTTAGCACTTTGATGCGTTACGAAATGAAAATGAAATATTTATGAGATGATTGAGATTACAAGACGTGTCATTTTTTATTTACTCGGAAACTTATCTCATTTTTCAATTATTAGTTTATCAAGTTTGACAATAAATAAGTAACCAATCGTCATTTACCACCAAGTATTTTTATAGACACGTTAATGTAGTACAATACTATATAGTTAAATACTACAATTTATGTTTGAAGTACAGTGATTCTAAACTTACGTTGGTGGCGGTTCGATGGATATTCTTTTGGCATCTTTTTTTCTTTTCGGTGGCATTATCTTCTATTTCTGACTACAATGAACGATTAAAACGTTGAACACCTTGTTTCGTGTAGATAGGATAAAGTACCCTCTTTGTTTTGGACACTTGGATTAAGAAATTTGTTAAGCTCCTTGCGCACGCAGCTATCGATCAAACAATTCATTACCATACACAGCCCATGTAGGTATCTGCGAATGATATAAAGTTAATTTTATTTAATTTTCTTTCTTATGATACTTATTTATACGTCTAAATACTTATGTGTGTATATATTGTAAATGTACTTTACTTAGCAACTTCTTTCATAATCTTTATCAAAAGATGTATTTTTGTTTTAAATATCTTCGACGCGCATTTTTAATTTCATTTAGTTAAATTACATACTTAGTATTACAATACAAAAAATTGGTCACTCGCTCGATCGATCAAATCGTTGTTTACTGACCTGAATAAATCGATTAATCCGACATATTTTTCTTGTATCCTCTTTTATATACGTACATACTACGAGGGACAAACAAAGCGAAAATAAAATCGGAAAATTTAAAGCTATGTACATTTCTACAGCGCGTATACAGAAATAGAAGATATATTAAAGTATAAACTCACATGACAGATATATGACGTTGAAATTATTCAGTGTAAAATATTCTGAACGTAGCAGTACTTTGCCATACGATCTTTATTTTTCGTTTAAAGGACAGTTTCGTTTCGATTCTTCGCGTTCAGTCGATAACGTTCCAGGTTAATCGTGTCAATTGAGATTTGCAAATGACAGAGTGAACATAAAAGCATTGATTGTTCGTCATTCTAAATTCTAGGTTAAAATTCTACAAAATTCCGGTCCATGTGTTCACTAATATCGAAATAAATATTTTCAGGAGACATATATTCAAGCACAATAATGTATAATCATAGTTGATGCAGGGGAAGAGGAATTTACTGACAAAATATCGTTTTGCACAACTAATTAGATCGATGTAAAAGCATACGATGTACGTGACGTAAGCGTAAGGTAAACGTTATAAATCAAATTAAGGATGTTTTACTGTTTGATCTTTGAGAAACTCAATTTTGTTGTATTTTTTAAACTCTTATAGCTTCAAAATGAAAACCCTGGAGAATGTGGCAAGTAGTGACTAAAATTTACATTTTTGAATTATTAGTTTTTTTATTTCATTTTATTTACTTTTGCAACCAAACTCATCGTAACTAAGAATCTTCGGATTCTTTTATCTCGTAATGTGTATCATATGGTATCGTGTATCTAAGTCGTAAGTCATTTTCCTTGTCTGAGAGAGCGCGTCCTACGGTATATAGTACTACCAATTGCAAAATTTACAGACGTTGCTGAAACATAGATAAATACAGTTTTTGCAAAATGTAAAATGCTAATGAAAAGGATTGTATAGATCATTAGTAAAAAAAATGTAAAAAAGAATCTAATAATACGAGTCACTTTAAAGGTTACTTGTTACTTTAAATGTTAACTAAATGTTACTTAAATGTTATTTAAAGAATGAAGAACTTTATGGAAAAAGGTGGAAGTACGGAAAATCTAAAAGCGGTTTATAAAATTGCTAAGAAAATCAAATGTTCCGTATACACATATATGCTACTCCATTTTCAGTGGTGTTGCTTCTAATATCCTTGTCAATATGGCTTTGTATATGCCGCTGGGGATTTCGGTATAATTTGAAAGACCGAGAAGTAATTAATTACTTATATAAGATTATAATGTTGTTAAAGTATCTTTAATTATCGTAATTATGTTTCATAATTTTTAAATTAAATAAATGGATGGACACAGATTAATGACACTTATATAAACAACTTACACGTACAGATTTTATCCTGTTTAATTTTATACTTCATCGTCATTACTATGTTGAACATGCTTTTTTTGGGTCATATGCGATTTTATTCTGAACGTCCACGAGGAGTCAAGAATTAAGAACCACATACTGTAACAGGTAAAAGCGACAATATTTGTAAATATATATTAGTCATACTCTTTTTAGTTGTTCTTTATTGAAAGGATAAAAAATGAAGAAATCGATTAATATTTTAATATACGTAAGAGAATATACTACACATTAAAGTTTTTACAAAATGTATTATTATTTTATAGCCACAGCATCGATTATCACAGTACTTTTATTATCTTAATTCGTTAATCAATCAAGAAATGTTTTTTTTATATTGTTATGAAAATTGAGAAATATCTTAATTGAAAGTAATTCATCTAATAATGTAAATAAATAGAGCATTCAAATGAACCGCGTTTAGAAACTGAATATATCGATTGATCAGAACGGTATACTTACGTAGGTTATGTTCACAACAGGTGATCGTACGCTTATAATTATTTTAAATCTTTCTGAATAACTATACGTGTTTAATCAAAATTCAAGGTATTGTATCAAATGTTCTACTTGATTAATATTGAAATTAATTTAAATGATAAACGTAAACAGTACTTTTAACATTTTTAATACATTACTAACCTATAAGTGTAGTGTTATTTAATTCAACATAATTATTGAGATAAAGTATATTATTAAAGAAATTATATTAGAATCAATCCTATTTTATCTCTTATTAAAGAAATTATATTAGAATAAGTTAATGTCATATGTGTATTACTTACTTTTATTTTATAGTATCTATTTTATGTTTGTGAATACTTTTATATTATATGTATTAATATATTTTATTCTCATTGTTAAAGTTAATTAAAATGCATATGCAAATGCAACAATTGATATAATAAACAAAGAAAATATTAATAAAGGACTAATTCTGGATATCCTTTTCAGATGGGAATGCGTAGACATGCTCAATTTATTGCTCGGACAGTTATGGTTCAAAATAATAACGTAGAAAAAGCTTCTCGTTTGCTAAATAATATATTATCAAAAGAAGGTATTTTTGAGCAATATAGACGTACTAGATACTATGAAAAACCTACCCAAACAAGAAGGAGGATTAATTTTGAAATATGTAAAGCTATTTATAATGAGGATATGAATAGAAAAGTTCAGTTTATTTTAAGAAAAAATAGAGAAAATCCATATCCTGGCTCTGACTAAACTGTACTTATGTTTTAATTAAGTGTCTTGTACAATTCTAAAGTCATCTTTAAGTTTGTATGCATATGATATAGTGGTAAATATCCTTACTTTATGTGTATTCTGTATAACTGGTTAAAAGACGTTAAATAAATTACAAACCTACGTCGTCGGTATGTCAGAAACTGATACACAAAGTTCCATTTAATGTTACGTCTATCTTATCCTTAGCCAGTTATATCATTACATCTGTACCTCGTTTATAGTCATATGTTATATATAATTTCATGCTGAATCGGTAACGTTAGAAATTACACAAAAAATTACAAAAAAAAAAAAAATAGAAGTTCAGAAAACGTGGAATAAGATGGTACATTGGATATTACATCAACTTGTATTTCTTGTATTAAACTACAGTTTCAAATAAATTGTATCTAAAAAGGAATATATATACATATAATCCAAAGTGTGATTTGTATCATGGCGCCATCCTATGAACTACTTGAACCACTGATTTCTTTAAAACTTGGTGGATAAGAGTCACTTTTCTGTTTCTACAATTTTTTAAACAATTTTCATCTCTGGTATAATAGATATAATTTTCATTTCAAAATTAATTATAAACGATATTTCAATGTATTAATGGAAAAACAAAATGTCGTTAAGATACACTGTAATTTCATAATTATCGATTTAAAAGGATATGAGATATAATATAAACAGGGACGAGCTTCTTTTGTGGTATAAATTATAAATACCATTTCTTAAAAATTTTACCAAAAAATTGATATACAAAGTTTTTAAAACAATAATAAAATTTCCTAATGAATATTCCAACACTCTGATCGATTCAAAAGAAAAGAAAACGTAACATGCGATATACATACATGTAGGTAAGCAGAGACTATTTCAAGTAAATAATATTTGTAGCTTAATCCAGACATTTCCATGTAGATAATATTCCTAGCTTCGTACGGAATAATTTTGCTTCAATGTACTGAGTATCGGAAATTTGAATATCAATTTGCATTAAGGCGATAATATAGCGCCATACTTTCCTAAGTGACGTAGAACCATTTCTCAGTATTATTTAGAGTTACAATATAAGACCCAAACCTTTTATAAAATCTTAAAGGTAGATCAAATATGTTTGGATATGACCTTTAAAATTAAATCAGTATTTTCTTAATAATCTTAAAACAACGTAATCGTACGAAACGTACACACACGCAAACATAAGAAAGTGACAGACGTGTTAAATTTCTTAATGTTATTTCTCCCTTGTTATTAAGATTAAATGCTTGTGGAATTAAAAATAAAATTTGTTTATCTAATGAATACATTATCATCTATAGTGAGTGTTATGGATCGGAATAGCAATTTGTATTAATTAAAATAAAGAAATAATAATACATAGTAGATAAAATATAATCAGTAATTACGCATAATATCTAATGTATAATATGTAATGATATAATAACAGATGTATATATAAGGAAGGATATACGAATGAAGTAATAATGTTTATCAATCTATAAGAAGAACGCAATTATAGTTTGGTTTGTTTATGAGGAATGTTCACTTGCTTGCGTCTTACACGTATATTGGCAAAATAGTTTATTATTCAAGAGTAATAAGACTACGTGTATATGTCTGCTATCTTGAAATATACTTTCTTCAGTAGTCTGTATATTTTCTGCTAGGGCCGAGATCCACATTTAGAACGTTAGTAATAAGAACGTAAACGTATTCGTGACGCGCATGAAGGATTATGAATCGTCCTCGATTTTAAATTTTCTGCTAGCCTGTTATTGAAAATCTGATTATATAAATTAAACGGAAGGGAATTCTAAAATATAATCTTGTAAATAATTCTTTTATTTCAAGTAAATCTATCGTGATATTCTATGGTTTTAAAATCTGTATGCTTCTGTCAATATGTTTCAAGTTTAAAAAGTCTTTAATTTTTATAATTTACGTTTTTCAAAATGCAGTTTGTTTAATTATCCTAAGCAAACGTTTAGAAAAAAAAAATAGAAGATAAGCTATTTTACGATGTAAGATATCAAGTAATATTTTCATGTTAATATAAGAAGTTACGATCAGTTTATTAGAAAGGAGAAATGTCGTTCGTGCGTTATGTATCTATATCGGTCTTCTGGAAAAACATAGTCTGGGATGGTAAAACTTTTTCCAAGTAGTGCACCATTTTTCCTAAGTAATTTTCGTTATCTTTACTTTGGAAAGAACTTTAATCTAGTTTTTGAAATCATCTTACGAACTTCAGGTTCTCGACTAAAAAGATTATGAAATACAAAATTTCATTTCGTTTATTTTTATTTTATGTTTAATTGATTCTTTGCTTCCACTGTATAAATATCTTGACATAATATTTGCTCTTCTAATGTACAATAATTAACTTCTGACACGATAAATACGTAAATAATTTTGCAATTTACAAGAAAAAAAATTCAACGTAGTAGAAAGAGTACAAAACGCTCATTTTAATATGACGGATGCATTAAGAAAAAATGATTAGGAGATTTTACGCAATCAAAATAAACTGAATAATGACTTTTTTGTCCTGTCTACGCTGGTATTCCTGTTTTTCCTTCTTGCTAGGGAACTTGGCACCACTATCCATTCATTTTTGCTATCTATTCAATTTCCGCCAAGTTGGCGAATTCATTGCCAAGAAAACCGACAAAACGTTTTGCCTTTGCTCTGGTTTCAGCACGCGAAGTAGAAAACACGGAGAACGAAGACGGAGCTTGTAAAAAACAATTCAACGAGATTTGTCTTGTTGGATGACAAGCGCAGATTAGGAGAGCAAGACGTGAAACGACGAACACTTTTATTAAAATTAGAAACTTTTAAAAAAGAAAGTTAGAAATTGAAAGGTAAAATTACGATTCCATAGATTATATACTACTTTTTCTTCCAACCTGTTTATTTATTCGCATTTTCCAGTCTACAAGCTGCAGAACTGGAACCTACTGGTCGTTCTAAGAAAAACAATTTTGCGCATACATTTTACGATCTGACGTTTGTCAGAGTGACGCACTAACTGTTTACAATCTTTAATTTCTTCGATAGAATCGTTCATTCTGATACGAATTTCGTTAATGACGGTTGCATTATATTTATGCGATTTGAAGAAAGGAAAATGTACAGAACGCGCGTAATACACATTATTTATGTAAAATATCCGAGATATACTAAATATTTTAATTATATATATGTCGGATTTGGACTGGAGTCTTGGGCGCGCGACAACTCCTCACGTGGATCAGCCATCGTTCCACAAAGCCGAGTTTATATTTACACGTACAGTGCTGGACAAAAGTATTGGCACAGCAAGATTGTTATGATACAAATGCTTATAACTACTAAACAAATTGATTTAAACAAAAAACTTTTTGACGTATTTATTTATTATCTATTCTAGTTTATTACATAACAAGAGCAACAATATAAATAAAATAATACGCAAAATAATAACAAAAATATATTTTTTGAACATTTTATGGGTGGACAAAACTATTGGCACAGTAGAATATTTACGCTTATAACTAATTACATAATAAACTTCTAATATTTTGTTGGCAGTCCTTTTCTTTTAAGGACTTCCTTTAATCTTCTGGGCATCGAGTGGACTAATTTTTTAGTGAATTCAGGTACAATATTGCTCCATTCCTGCAGAAGAACTTTCTTCAGTTCAGACTTGCTTGTGATATTATGTTTCCTAATTCTTTTTTCCAATTCGTTCCACACGTGCTCAATGGGATTCATATCGGGACTTTGAGGTGGTGTGTTTAATGTGTGGGCAGTATTATATATTATCCACTGACGAACAATATACGCCATATGTTTAGGATCTCGATCCTGCTGAAAATAGAAATCCCTGGGGAGGTTTAATTTTTGAGTACTTTTCAAAAGATTTTGCTTGAGTATATTTAAATATACATATTCATCCATTATCTCATCAATGAATATAAGTTCTCCTACACCCGATGATGCCATACATCCCCACACCATTAAACCACCACCCCCATGTTTCATGGTGGCTTGCAGATTCAGTTCGACCATCTCTGTGTTGGGTTTTCGCCATACTAATATTCTGCCGTCAGATTTAAAAATATTAAACTTACTTTCATCTGAAAACATGATCTTTTCCCAAAAATCAGTATCTTTCGTAACAAACTCTTTCGCGAATTCCACTCTTTTCTTTTGGTTTATTTTACTGATGTAGGGCTTTCTTCGTGCTGCACGGGCAGAATAACCGGCATCCTTCAATACCCTACGTACAGTTTTGGTACTTACTTCTTTTTCACACTCAGCTTTTAACATCGAAGCAATTTCAGTCGAATTAGTTTTTGGATCCTTCTTTACAATATTTACGATTTTCCTTTTTTCTCGAATTGTTACCTTAGAAGGGCGACCACTCCTAATTTGATTCTCTAGATTTTCTTCACTTTTAAAGCGTTTTATGACTGAACGCACAGTAAAACGACTTCTGTTTATGATTTGTGCAATTTCGTTGTAAGATTTATTCATCTTATATAAATTTAATATTATTTTTCTTTCTTCAATTGTGGTTTCTTTCGTTTTTCTAGACATTATTACTCTTTCTTGGTTTTTTGTTGTTTAATAACTGAAGTCTCCAGTTTCACTGATCGAGTGTTATAATAAAAGACTAACGGGGGATTTCCCTTCGCTACTTCCAAATGACGATCGGAAATCGTTAAAAACGGCGACGATACATTGTTTGTTCCATGCTGTGCCAATACTTTTGTCCACCCATAAAATGTTCAAAAAATATATTTTTGTTATTATTTTGCGTATTATTTTATTTATATTGTTGCTCTTGTTATGTAATAAACTAGGATAGATAATAAATAAATACGTCAAAAAGTTTTTTGTTTAAATCAATTTGTTTAATAGTTATAAGCATTTGTATCATAACAATCTTGCTGTGCCAATACTTTTGTCCAGCACTGTATATACAAGACTATCACTAAGCTTAACAAATAATAAGACTAATGAATAATAAATTTGATTAATAATGAAGTTAATGAATAATAAATTGTACGAATAATGAGATTAACAGATAACAAGTTTGATGAATACTATTAACAATGTTTTTTTGAGTTCAACGAATCCACGGTCAACGGGATAACTCTTTTCTAAGCGCAATTACGATTGTCGAAATGCTCGATGTGTCACTCTCCAAGGCAATCGCACGAATGCCCACGTCGTAGAGATTTTTCTCGCTGTACGATTGCATTTGTTTTCTACGCCCGTTTGGAAGCATCGAGAAAGTTCCAAACGACGTTGGTAGGCAGATTATTAATACAATGTACAGTCTGTCACACAAGAGCGTGTCTGCGATATCTGCGAAACCTGACACCTAATCAGAATGAGATAAAAAGAATGTAAACAAACGAAAACTTCTCTAATACGCGTTGCTGAATACCTTTCAGTTTCATTTGAAACAGTGAAAGGAACAGAGCTTTTTAATATGAGTGCCGCGTACGCGAAACGTCGAAAATTGTCTGGCATGGGCGAATGAAAACAGAGATCGTGATTGGAGTAATATAATATTCACTGATGAATCTTCGTTTTGGGCATGGTGTCCTATTAGGCAAGCTGAGAGGAAGACGTATCACAAAAATAAGAACACTTGTACATCACATTCGAAAGATATGGAGGTCGTTACCAGAATCCTACGCTCAAAAATTAGTCGAGAGTATGCCGAAACGATGTCAAGCTATAATCGCTAATGGAGGAGATTGGACACCCTACTGTAATAGCGTATTAGTGTTTTAGATGTAGATTCAATTCATATAAATTTTTTTACAAATATATAAATATTTACAGAAATATCGCAGACACGCTCTTGTGTGACAGACTGTATGTCTCATCGTATCGGCACCTCCGAGGCAACATCACACGTGACTAGGCCCGCTCTCGAGGCCGCATGCCGCCACAACTACATTTCTCGGAAAACCCATACAACCACTCCAAACCTCCACCAGGCAAAACGTCCATCCCGCGACCGTGGCTACGTTCGGCGACCAATTGTCACCTCGAACCCAATCTCGCTATCACAAATCTCGAACAATTACGGCCATGACAAAATCTAGGCTAGAGTACTAGAGGACATTCCCAAAATTTCCAAGAATAGGCTTCGGCTTTCCTTTCATCTCCGACATATATAGTATAGTAACGATATTTAGCGAGTGAAACAAATCTTTGCTTGGATCTTTCTATCCTTTGTTGCGTTTTCAAAAATATGAATTTACATTTTGGTATAATCAGTAATAAATTATTATTAAAAAGGGATCGATCGATGACAACGAGATTCAAATGCGGTAACGAGGAAAGAACTATAATAGATTCCGTATAAGAGCAGACGGGAAAAACTGTGAATTGCGCGGACAAGGGGAAGAAACAACGAAACAAACAATTTACAGAAGAATGCAGGCAAGTTGAACGAGAAAAATAGTTAACTAAACTAACTAGCAATTAATTGGAATTTAATAAGAATTAATTAAAATTGATAAGATGTACCTTGAAATACTGAAATTACCTTTAAGCTTTTGTATTTGTGAATAGATATATCGATTGGCACATATTGTACGGTACTGTACTGTATTGGACAGCCCGGAAAGTTCGTTTCGATTTACATTTCGATTCTCAGGTTCGGTGAGAAACTTTTCAATATGATTTTTCACGTCGAGCAAATTCCACAGAAAACGAAACGAACTTTCCGGGCAACCCAATATTTATATATTGATTTTATTGGCATAGCCAATGAATGATCAAAATATAGAAAGAAAAAGCCACGAGATATTTATCTATCGTCGTGTTTCATAAAAAGTCGGTCACATTGCATGGTATAACGATGTCAACTGACAATTGGTGAGTCAGAGCGTTAGCGTAAAAATTGGCAAGTCGAGGATTTGAAGATGGATAAGGGAGAAGCGGAGGGTGATGTGCAAACGGACCTATATAGAGAGTACGAAGAAACGAAATGGATAGTTTCCCGAAAGAGAGACAGAAAGAGAGAGAGAGAGAGAGAGAGAAAGAGAATTCCAGCTCCAGGCAAACTGTCTTGCCAGCAGTTCGAAGATAGTTTCGGTCCAGGTTCCTCGGAGTTAGGCCAAACCGCGTTTCCAACCAAAACGTCCACTGTTTTCAACGGAGTCGCTTCTCCACGTTGACTTCAAAACGAGCTTCTTCCGAATGCTGAGCGTTGGATTTCCTGCGTAATCAATTCAACGAATACGATGGTTCCTTTTCTTTTCTAATTGTTGTTTGTATTAGACGTTTGTATCGGTAGACTTTATTCGCTTACACCACATTTTTTCGCTGATGTTCGTTTCAATGATAGAAATTGCTTTTTCCTTCCAACAAGTAAGTTGAATCTCGATGCAAGATTTTAGAAATATGTACCATGGTTTCCATGTGCAATGAACAAATGATATTAGTAAATTAAGAGATTGTATTATTTAGCAATCGCAGTTTGTAGAATTCCTTTGGATAAACTGTTTTTGCAAGTTAAAGTAAGAAAATACTGCAAATTAACAGAATGAGTGAACATTATCCATAATATCCATCGTCAGCAACGAAAATTATTAATCTGTCGAAATTTGTGAAAATTTTGCAAATAATCTTTTACCACTCGCGTTGCTGTTGTACGATGAACACTTAAGAAAAAGAGAATGAAGTTTTAGTCAATAATTTTCTAATTATTGTTTGTGGCTGTCGTATTGGCTTGCATGCAATTAGCTAATTCGCAATTTATAAGATCTACTGGAAATGCTTTATTTGCTTTATTATTACATAAGAGAATTTATTAGAATTTATTAGAATTATTAGTATGGCATTTTCATAAATTATGATATTTTATTAACTTTAACAAGTTAATTATGCAAGAGTCCTGTGTAGTTCTCTTAAGCAGTAAACATACAATTCCAAACTTTAGGTATACGTACAGGATACCACGTGCTGTGATATAATATACATCACTGTTCTCCTTTTATTTAATTCCTACAAATGTTTTCGAATGGAAATTTATTCTTCTGTATGTTTATATGTACACATATTATATGTATATGTATATGTCTATGTGTACGTTATATAAATGTTCATCCTTCTAACGAAATGTTTGTTGTTCATAAATATTTTCATAGATTAATTCCAAATGGATTTCAATGTTTGATTTGCAGAAGTATCAGCTTTGACGTAAGTCAATGGCAAACATATTTTTAAGAAGTTACACAGAATATCATAACTTAAATCTATTCTGAAGATAATCGGTGATCCTAGAAACTTTTACCTACCTTAGAAATAACGACAAAGTATATTTTTCATACTTTACCTTGTATATTCTTCTGTTCCAAGATTTTTTTCATTTTCTGCTGAATATTCATGATGGTGACTGATTTTATGGCGTGGATAGATATGTGATGCCAGTCTCATGATTTATACATACGTCCGTGACATATATGTCGGGTTTTCATTAGAGTTAGGGGCGCGTAACGAATCTTTCTTTGGATTAGACATTGTTGTTAGGCACGAGCGAAGATATTTACTAGTCCAATTATGATTGTGACGGAATTTGACAAGTAACCATGGTAATTGGATATTGGGAATGTGAATGGCAATGATCTTAGACTCAATAACGAATCCACGGTCAGCGGGATGACAAATGCGATAATGAACTTGACACACGTGTTCCTTGTACTAGTCGAACTTATCGAATTGATTCTCAGTCCAAGTGGAACTGCCCTTATATACTCCTCTTCGTATCTCTCTGTATCCCTCAGGTCAATCCCTGTTTTTAAGGAGAGTAATTTAATTACTTCATACCTCTGTTAGGTACACGTCCCTCCCGTGACCGTGGCTACGTTCAGTGACCCATTATGTCACTTCGAGCCCAAGCCCACTGTCATAAATCTCGGACAATCATTATTGACTCGACTCATAAACAGCTATTTCTCAGTTTTATTGTTTAAGTACAGCTATAATAAAAAGTCTGGACTAAAGTATTTGGGACTTTCTCAAACATTCCGAAAGGAAGGCTCCGACGTGCTTTCATCTCCGACATATATATGGTTAATGATCCTACTCATTCGTGTTGTGAAAAACTGGCAAATTGATAAGCTCTCGTACATTCTGTATGTCAATTCGTAATATCGTTGGCAGAATATTTGATTCCGTTTGTTTCCCAATTGCTTCTTTTATTTGAAAAACTAAACCTCTTTGTTATTCATTAAAGTAACAGAACACGATGAAAAGATTGTAACTTGCGATAAGACTAAGAAGAAAGTACGCTTTACATATTTCTTCAAGGTACAGTCTTGAGATCCTTCGTTTTCCATCAATCGAGGCAAAAACGTATAAAATTTCCTATATTGCTGGAATTTCCTAAATTATTGCTTTTGAATTTCAACCACTCTAAACACTTGAATAGATAAAAATTACTCCAAAATTTGTCGCCGTGAGCTTCATTTGATTAAAGAGGCTAGTCAAAAGTGTCAGAAGCAAGATTTCCGGGAAGGAAGACCGTGAGGCAGATTTTCAACCGAGGCGACAATCCGAACGCTCTTCTAACTTTCAGAGCGCTTCGTTGTGAAGCGATTACTCTAGTCCGTCAGCTTATGAATACCGCTCGTTAGGCGTACATGACGAGAGCAAAAGAAATCGTCGCGTATATCGTAAGGGGAAGGCAGAAAATTGCTTCGGAGCGCACGATTAACGTGGAAAGATCCGCCTTTATGTAAATATGCCAATTCGATGGAGAACTGCGTTTATGATTGAAATACCGGCGGATCGCGGGCGTGTTTCTTGAAACTGGGACCTGACCCCAGTAATAACGAGGTCGAACTTGAAGCGACAATCTCGTTTTGCAACTTGTTGCAGCTGTTCGTTTCGTACAAAGGGAATTAGAATTGGAAGATCCGATATCTTTTAACCGACTTTCCAAATAATAAGGAATAGAGGATTGTAAGAGTTTGAACTAGAACTCGTCCTTTGCGTTGAGGATGAAGAGATGCTGGGGGAATTGGAATAGTAAAGTAAAAAGATCTGATTTTATGCGAGTTTCTAAATAACGAAGAATAAATAATTATGAGGTTTCGAAATAGGAACATCTTCCTTTACATAGAAGATAAAGGGTTGTTAAGAGAGTTGAAATCGAAGAATCAAGTAAATCTGATTTCTACTATGAAAATTGTATCTATATGGCGTATAGTATGTAGTATCGTATCAATTGGTTTTCAGAATAGAAAGTTCTAGGGTTGTCGAATAGAACCCACTTGTTATGTATGCGGAATGTTGAGGCAATTGAAACTGTAGGAGAAAGTAAATCTCATTTCTTCCATCGAAATATCCAAATATATCGTGATTTTTCAATTTTCAGAGTAGAAAATCATAAGGGTTTCGAATAGAATTCTTATTCGATACATAGGAAATGTTGAAAGGATTGGGATTAAAAAGTAGAATAAAACGAAATACGTAGTGTCAAAGTAATAGATTGTGTTGGTTATTATAAATTGGTTTCTTCAAAGATTATAAAGATGGGATACTAGCACACTAAAATATAATAAATGGCTATGGAGATGTTGTCTTCTCTATATGTAATAATAATAATAGTGATCATTGATAAACTTCTGTTAATCGATTACGCGAGGAAATAGGTGAAAATAGATGTTTAAAATTGTATTGATTATAATCACTACAGTTCGAAACGAACTCTCGGGATAGAAATTTCAAAAATATTTTTTTAACGCTTCACGATTCACAGTTAACGATTGATTAACTATTAATAGGTTCAGCATTTTCAGTATTATATTTTTAACGGTATATTCGGACTTGGTAAATCATTGTGTACGAGTTTAGAATTAGATAACATTTAGGGCGCAATTTTAAAATAACGACGATTCGATGAATACAATTTATAAATGAATCACATTTTAAAATGAAAGCTTCGACTATTCGTAATTTCCAATCCTCGAAAACTAATTTCAATCTGCTTTCAGGAAATTGAAAGACAAAAATATCGTGTAATCTTCCGCTACTAAAAGGAGCGCAATTGAGAAATGACAATCCCTGTCTGGGAAGAATGCAGAGCAGAGAACGAAACGATTTCACCAAACAGAAGTTCGATTAAACGAACGATAGAGGAAGGAATTGGGGAAAAAAACCAATCTGCAAAGCGTTAGATTTCAGCTTCCTGAAATGTATTCTGCTGAAAGATCAAAGAGTTCTCTTGCAAATATCAGTTGGTTCCGCTAGAACAACCGCACTTTCAATCATTAAACCTGCTAGGCGATATCGTCGATTACTACACGTAGAAACTCATCATTAAACGTGTGGAAAAGATCCGTTATTCTGCACAATTTGCTTGTAATCTGTGAACGATTGCTGGTATCAAAGGTGCTCTTTACAAAGCGCTACTGATGTTAATTTTATTCGTTTTCTCTGTTTGGGTTATACCATTGACAACACTGTTACAAAAATTTATTGATTTTAAAATTACCATAAAAAAAGAAATTAAATTTTAATCTTCATTTAAAACTTGTATTTCTGTGTTGATTATTAAATTCGAATTATCAAAGATTTTTTAATGGTTTTCGTTTGAATTATACAGTCTGTCACACAAGAGCGTGTCTGCGATATCTGCGAAACCTGACACCTAATCAGAATGAGATAAAAAGAATGTAAACAAACGAAAACTTCTCTAATACGCGTTGCTGAATACCTTTCAGTTTCATTTGAAACAGTGAAAGGAACAGAGCTTTTTAATATGAGTGCCGCGTACGCGAAACGTCGAAAATCGTCTGGCATGGGCGAATGAAAACAGAGATCGTGATTGGAGTAATATAATATTCACTGATGAATCTTCGTTTTGGGCATGGTGTCCTATTAGGCAAGCTGAGAGGAAGACGTATCACAAAAATAAGAACACTTGTACATCACATTCGAAAGATATGGAGGTCGTTACCAGAATCCTACGCTCAAAAATTAGTCGAGAGTATGCCGAAACGATGTCAAGCTATAATCGCTAATGGAGGAGATTGGACACCCTACTGTAATAGCGTATTAGTGTTTTAGATGTAGATTCAATTCATATAAATCTTTTTACAAATATATAAATATTTACAGAAATATCGCAGACACGCTCTTGTGTGACAGACTGTACGTTAAATTTTTCGATCATTTTGATCGCGATAAGAATTTTTTTTACTAGATTTTTATTAAATTTTTATTAAAGAAATAAGTCGATATGGAGAAACTGAAGGAGCTTGGTTTGACGCTGTGTAAGCCGGAAGTATTGCGAAACTTTGTAGATTCTACAAATGCGTCTGGGCGTTTTATTACAATTGCGAATAGTACCGTAAACTCGTAAACGCACGTATACGTAATACGCGTGTCGCAGATGTTTCACGACCAAACGTATTAGAATACGCAGGTTTATGGCTGTGCGTAAACGCAAACGCCATTGTCAAAACGTGTTTACACGAACTTACAGCGAGCTTGATGATAGTCAATCGTGCGGAATATAGCGAATATTTCAGCAATAAATATTTTTATTTCTACACCCGATAATAATAAAATACGATGTGATATTGGAGGTCAATAAATGTCTGCAAAGTGTTTATTTTAATGTTCGTTGCGTAAAGTAATGTTGCTTATTCATCAGTTATGCATTATGTTTATGTTATCAACAGTTCGTCGAAATAATCTGAAACAACTTTATCTTGGTTTCGTACAATGACCCACGAAGGTTGCAACACGAAGATTGTTTATTATTCGTTATTTTTGGATAAAATTTCATTAATTTCAGTTAATATTGCTTCTAACGTGTAAACTATTAAATTATCAACTCGCAGGCTAACAGACGATACGACGTTATTCGATGGTAAGTGAATCGATATTTTACATATTGCACACGATATAATATGATAAGACGATTATTTTATTATCACGAACATTTTAATCAATCGGCATATTTATTTTTCATTTTTGTAAAATTGTACGCACCAGTATTTGTAATTTGTGTATTTCATGTACAGTCTGTCACACAAGAGCGTGTCTGCGATATTTCTGTAAATATTTATATATTTGTAAAAAAATTTATATGAATTGAATCTACATCTAAAACACTAATACGCTATTACTTAGTAGGGTGTCCAATCTCCTCCATTAGCGATTATAGCTTGACATCGTTTCGGCATACTCTCGACTAATTTTTGAGCGTAGGATTCTGGTAACGACCTCCATATCTTTCGAATGTGATGTACAAGTGTTCTTATTTTTGTGATACGTCTTCCTCTCAGCTTGCATTTCATTAGGGACCACACATTTTCGATAGGGTTTGCATCAGGGGACTGCGATGGCCAAGGAAGTACTGTGATGGCGTTTTTCGCTTTCCATTGGGTGCAGATGCGACTTCGATGTTTAGGGTCGTTGTCTTCTTGCAATATCCATTGGTCCTCGGTTTGGTTGAACCAACGTTTCACGGATGTGAGAAGTCCCCTTTGGTACAATTTCACCATCTTTTGTGCATTCAGATTGTCTGTAAAGACGCACAAAGTCCCAAAACCGCGTGCGTTAAAGCAACCCCAAACATGCACTTTTATAGGGTGTTTTACACTTCTTTGAATCATCCTTCTTCCATGGATAGTCCAAGCACGCCTAATAGGACACCATGCCCAAAACGAAGATTCATCAGTGAATATTATATTACTCCAATCACGATCTCTGTTTTCATTCGCCCATGCCAGACGATTTTCGACGTTTCGCGTACGCGGCACTCATATTAAAAAGCTCTGTTCCTTTCACTGTTTCAAATGAAACTGAAAGGTATTCAGCAACGCGTATTAGAGAAGTTTTCGTTTGTTTACATTCTTTTTATCTCATTCTGATTAGGTGTCAGGTTTCGCAGATATCGCAGACACGCTCTTGTGTGACAGACTGTATACTATTTTAATGTAATTACAGGGCAGAAAATAAAAGTAAATAAAATATAACTGTCAATGTAACAATGTAACGAATTAACAGCTTATGGATGCTTCTTCTAAATTGAAGAAGATTAAAAAAAAGTGTAACGCCGGAAAGAAGAAGGAACTTCCATCGTCGATTTAACGATAAAAGATTCGAAGCAAATAGAAACCTAATAAGAAATTATAATACACGTAGTGAATAGAAAATAGGTATTTTTAGAATTAAAAATTACCGAATACACTGAACGAGAATTGTTTAAAACGAGAGCACCGTACCTCTAAAAGTCAAATTTTTGAAGTTGTTTTCGGGGCCCATGCTGAAAAGTTGTACGCTGTTTGTGACGCTTGAAATGATTTAACGGGGGCTGGGCCGGATAGAAAGAAGCTTCCACCGTGCTAGACAGGCAGGATATCAAAAAACTTTCAGGACAATATCTTTATCTCGGACGAGATATTCGCGTAGTTCTTTAAAAAAGTTCACAAGTTGGAATTAACCGGTACTTTATGACTGACTCTCTTTACACGACAAACACACTCGCAGTTCGTAAATCACTGGGAATTTAATGCGGTTGTTTTCACATTATGATACTGCACGGAGTTTAACTATAACACGGAGTAGACACTATTTAATCAATTCGATCGACAGTTACTTTAGAAAGCGCTATTTGTTATCTTGGTATTTCTATAAAATTCTTAACGAAATACTAATGAAATTCTTCTTCAAGCTTTAAATTAATTAGTATACTTACTTTAGTATAGAAGAGTGACACATATCAAGTATCATCGGTATCAAGATATCCGCGAAAATTGATGGGTAAATTCGGTTTCTATTTAGTCAAATTATATTATTTAAAAACAAGAATTTTACAATTAAAGAAACTGTTTTATTGGTAAAGAATAAAAGAATCGTAGAATTCAAGGACTATTGACTGAATTGCGAAAGAATTATGTAACACTTTGTTATCGCTAAATAATTATTATAAGACAGACCACTGCGATGCATTTCGCAAAAAATTCACGTGTTCTAGTTGTAACCTGGCTTTCCCTAACGTTATCAATTGTGGATAATTCCTTTGTACAACACTTATCAAACCTTGTTCTTTCTTTCGTCGTTCTTTCGTAATATGTTTGCTAGTGATAGAATAATAATGTCATGTATTAATAGTAGATGGTTAGATATAACTTTTATCGTAAAATTAATCATATAATAACATCACCATTAATGACGAAATGTTCTTTTATCGGTAAGCATGTGTCATTAAAAAGCCACTAACGAGAGAGTAATTCTTTCACTGTTCTTATTTCTAATATTCTGTTTCAGGCCAGTGAAAAGTAGAGTACTATGTTATTCAGAAATTATTCAGAATTTCGCATGATTACTCTTTTATTTTTCAATTTTCACGAAAATATTAATTTAGATTAATTAAATTTAAAAAATTATTTGTTCAATGTAAACATGTTTTATTAAATTGAACTGCATCTGCCACATTAAAAATGTAAAAAGAAACCTGATTCGACCATTACTTTTAGAAATAAGAATTCCTAAGTGCAATTTTATAAAAATTCAGTTTCGTATTTTCTAAATATATTCTAAATTGACAAAATAATTTCCATTGAACAAAAATTTCTAAGATCGATGTTGTAAAGCCATCGATGTAACGTCCAGAAATTCTATTAACTAAATGTCATATGAAATTACAGTATCAAGAAATTATTTCTTTCGCTCAATCGAAAAATAATTAAAAATAATTAAAAAATAAAATAAAATTGTCTTGTTGAAAGACTATGCTCGGTAAAGTAAAAATTCATAAATGTTGACTTGTGAATAAATAAATTGTTATTCTGAAATAAAAAAGATTGGAAAAGAGGAGTAGTAATTTATAAAACGAGACATTTGAATAAAATTGTTCATGTTTAAAACATTTATACCTAACAAGAAACGTTACATTGATGATCTGAAATCTTTTTACGCAGATACTACATTCTATTGCATAACTGGTCGTTGTTAATTTTCCGAATAATTTGTAGCACATTTTTTGTGTCTATTTTATTTTGTAAATGATGAGGCATGCGATAAAGTTTGTACTTTTATACGATTTTTATACGTGTTGATATATAAATATCAATATTTTATTCACAAATCTTTTGTCGTGTCGTTTTATCTTCTTATTAAAATGGAATTCTCAAATAAGTGTTGTACGTTATTGCAAGAATGCAAAATTAGTTTTTCATTAATAACAAGAACATCTCAGAAGCGAAAGCTATTACCGAGAAGATTTATAGAATATCACAGTTTCAAGAAACGTATGGCTCGCATTTTTTAAGGGAATGAACGAACCCCACTCCTGTGCCTCTCTGCAGCGATATCATTCATTATTTACGTAACACATCGTATGATCTTAACGTGATTGGTTCGCTACAACTTCGCCTCACCTGATGATTTCGCTAGGAAAGATATCATGCAATGTCATGTACATACATTTGAATGAGATAGAATTACAGAAGAAATATATATGTACCTTCTTTGATAACTAGGTAGTTGGACTGATAGCTACTGCTTACACATCAATATACATGTTATGAAACAGGGAATATTATGCAAAATTATGCAGAACGTGAATTTACAACAAAGATGTGAAAAGTAGTTTATTTAATTCCAAAGATAAATTTGATAAGAACAATTTCTACGGCTTTTATCTCAAGGATGGGAACATCTGAACGGTCCACGGGAAGAAGAGCGGATGTCAATTTTAACACATTTTCGTATGCTGTCGTGTATGTTCCTTATCACTGGCTGTGTCGTATTGCGAATTAAAATTTTCCGAATTTCACCGTAACTATAAAAGGTTGACGCGTAGAAAGAAAAATGGATACTTTTGATTTTTTACATTTTTTACATTTTTTAATGTGTTATATATTACTTGAAATTACAAATAAAAGTTGAAAATCACGTAGAGTAAAATGATATTTTATTTCGATAATTATTTTAAAATAGAGTTTGAAAATTTGTCATTCTGAAAAAAGGAGTGAAAAATATCGACTACAACTTTTTCACAAGGCGCTTTATTTTCGGGAGAAATAAATTTCAAACGCATCATACGCGTATACCAAACCAGTTTTCAACTACACATGTTCAAACTTTCTTGTCTTGATCCTTACATTTATTTGATGAAGTTCATTACCGTCTTAACTGTCACTGTTTATGAGCGCAAAGTTTCTTCGCCTCTATTCATTTTCATACTAAAGCATTTATATTAGGTTGTCCGAAAAGTTTCTTTCGTTTTACGAGGAAATAATAGACGCACATCGTTTTTTGTTTTAAATTATTTTGTCGAATTACGTACGATCCATTTCGTTCTGTTGAGATAAACACCGCGACATTTCACAGACTTGGTTTCACGTTTGTATGAAGGTGCATTGTTGTAAAAAACACGTTTACGAAAGAAAGACAATACATTTTATCTTATAACACTATACATTTTTATATTGCTCTAGAAGTTTCCCATTGATTTCTTTTATAATACGCGTATTTAATTATTCTACGTGCAAAAATAAGTCGAAAAAATAGTCTCGTTTTCGAGGAAATCAAGTTTGAAAACTCGTCGAATACATGTGCACTCGGCTAACTTTCGATTGAACGCGTTTAGCGCAGTTGTCAACGAAGTGCCGACGACTTATTACTTACTTATTATCCACTTATTTTTGTACACAGGATAATTTTCAATTCTATCATTCGTTCTGGAACATTCTGCTCATATCATAATAAAATATATACATAAATACATACATACAGAGTGGAGCAGACAACTAGAATCACTTCGATTACTGAGCAATTAATGATTTTGAAGAAAAATGTTTCAAATAAAAGTTGGATGAGATGGGAGGACACATTGAAGGCACATGAAGTTTGTTTCTTTACGCATATCAATAAATATTTTTTATTAAACTCATTACTTAATCGAAGTGGTTCTAGTTAGGTATTCCATTTTGTTAACTATATGAAATCAGTATGCACATAATAAGTCTACATAAGAAATATAGATAGATACAAAATTTTCAACTTATATCTGAAATATAATGAAAATAAATGACAAGCGAGAGAATCTTATCAAATTTATCTCCAAAAATTAATTCAATAACTGTGTTAACTCCATAAATATTTAGAAGATTTTGTGAAATTCAAGGATTCCATATAATTCAAAGACTGCATAATCCAAAAAAATCAATACATCTATCAATCTATCAATTTATCATATGCTTTCTCTCTGGTTAAGGAAGAAAAACTATTGATGACGCTATTTATTCTTTAACGCTAGAACAATACTGGTCTTTAACGTAAATATATCTAAATATATTACACACACACGCACAGACTCCAAAATTGTGCAATACGTACTTACACACACCCTTATTTTCCAATCAGTCATTTTTTAATCAGCTCCTACGCTTCATTCTCATAATATTAAATTTGTGTAATCATGTGCTACTACTATGTATACTACTGTATACTACAAACGATATGAAATTCAATAATATACTTGTCTCTAATTAATTGATATGTAAATGTTGTAAGAAATACAGTCTGTCACACAAGAGCGTGTCTGCGATATCTGCGAAACCTGACACCTAATCAGAATGAGATAAAAAGAATGTAAACAAACGAAAACTTCTCTAATACGCGTTGCTGAATACCTTTCAGTTTCATTTGAAACAGTGAAAGGAACAGAGCTTTTTAATATGAGTGCCGCGTACGCGAAACGATTTGAAGCAGTATTCTTGTGTTGCCACCCAAAAGGGCCAAAATTGAGTTTCCCGAGTGCTGCTAAATATATGCACAAGTCGGTACAGTTTGTTAAGAAGTGGGTAGACCGATATAAGGAGACAAAAAATGTCGACGACTTCCAAAATCGGGGGTTAAAGAGGAAGACCGATATCCGACGAGACAAAATGATTCTCCGGCTTTTCGAGAAGAATCCGACTCTCTCATTACGGAAAGGTCAAGTATTTTTGGCTAAAAAGGGTATAAATATCAGTATAATGACACTGAAACGGCGTTTAGACGAATTTGGTGTTAAGTGGCAAAGTACATTGTTAAAACCGATGCTTTCAAAAAAGCACGTCGAAAATCGTCTGGCATGGGCGAATGAAAACAGAGATCGTGATTGTACTTCCTTGGCCATCGCAGTCCCCTGATGCAAACCCTATCGAAAATGTGTGGTCCCTAATGAAATGCAAGCTGAGAGGAAGACGTATCACAAAAATAAGAACACTTGTACATCACATTCGAAAGATATGGAGGTCGTTACCAGAATCCTACGCTCAAAAATTAGTCGAGAGTATGCCGAAACGATGTCAAGCTATAATCGCTAATGGAGGAGATTGGACACCCTACTAAGTAATAGCGTATTAGTGTTTTAGATGTAGATTCAATTCATATAAATTTTTTTACAAATATATAAATATTTACAGAAATATCGCAGACACGCTCTTGTGTGACAGACTGTACAATGGTGCGCAAATATATGTTGTAGCCATTGCAATTAATCAGAATTAAAACAATGTGAGAAAAATAAACAAGTATATAATCACGTTTCCAGCTTAATTAAAAGTAAACATCGATGGTAGCAAAAACACGGTTGCATGTCTTTAATAATTACTGAAATCAAAGATTTGATACCATCCATTCTCACTGGTTTGGCAGTTCTGGTGTTAACACAATGCTAATTTGAATATCGCATATCACGAGATTCGCCCTAGCTTCTGGTAGTAGCCAACGGCACTTGCAGCCGTACCGCGTCATCGCATCCCGTCCTGGTAATTCGGTAATTTTTTCTTCTCAACAACGACTCGAAATCTCTAATTGCGGAATTGGTTGTCCATGAAATTACTCGGACGCATTAGTTGCATATGTAAATGTACACTGTGGTTAAAGTAGATGTTACAAATTAACGTAGCGGTCGCGTAATTAACAAGCACCGGTCGTGGTAAAATCAGAGAAAGGGAAGAACGGCATAAACAAGTGAAATGATAAAGTAATTACTCTTGAAGCTGCTGTGGCCGAAATTAATGCGCGCCACGGGAAAAAATAAAAATCGAATTTGAAATTATCTTGCACGTGATTCGAAATATTTGACTGCCACGGAACAAATTAATTTTTGTACAAACTAATTATTTGTCACGTTTTAACACGGCACGATTTCGCGAGACTGCTTTCGAGTATTAGTTGTGTTTTCCCGCGTATTGCACGTGTTTTTCAACGACGAAAAGTTTGATATTACGAACAATGAATATTTATATTGATACACTGCCCGGCCACGTGTATTAGATTCAATTGGATAAAATTTTATTTTATTTATGGTTTTACACTATAGAGCACGTATAATTTGCATAAAATAACAGATTCATAATGAAGTGACTTGGAAGTAAAGGCAGTAAAAAGCGTTCAACTTGTAACTAGATTATGGAATTAACTACGACCAGCATTTGTATGGAAATTCCTATTTTTGAGACTACAATTAAGAGTGGATCCTCGGCAGAGAATTGTTTTACCTATCAAATATTATAAGAAGCGTTATACTTTGGGTACTTTATATATTTTGTCGTATTAGATTTTGTACAATTTCCCGTTTTCAAATTTCCCAGCAATGCAGAAGAATTTGTAATCTACTAGCAACAAATGTCAATAAGTGCACGTGCGTAAATATCAATAGTACGTTGCGTTTATTACGTTCGATGTGAGAAAGAGTATAGAAAAATAGAATGAGTGCAAACTTCATGTACACAAATTTATTTGTCGAGAAATTAGCGATTCGTGGTATGTAACAAAGAATTACGTTTCGTTGTGTGAACATTTGATAAAGCAATGGCGTGGATTATAACAAAATGAAATTTCTTAATAACAAAATGGAATTAAAATTAATCCGAAATCATCGATTTAAATATTCTGCTCCTTTTCTACGCCTCCGAGCTTATTTGTGCACTGTGTGTGTTAATTTATTTCTCACTGTGGAAATATATTTAATAATTCGTTATTGACATTATGTTTTGAATATATTTCTCATAACGCTGAATTTTTCTTGCGTCATCTTTTATTTGTGTTTCTCACGTAGCACGAAACGCTTTTACAAATCGAGATTCTATGAATCGATACGATAAGAAAACTGATATAGTTGAGAATCAGCACTTTCAATAGTCTTTTCAAGATAAGATGATATTGTGGAATACCATCAAATTTTTTTATTCATTCTTCGCAATGTTGCAGAAACTTTTGATAAGAAGACACTCTGATAAAGCAACAGCTACGTAAATATTTCATATATTACATATCAAAGATTCAGATTACATATAAAAAATTAACGCGTGAACTGTGAAGGTAAATATTTCATGCTCAGGCTATTTCGACCAAATTGAATTTCTCGCAAGGTAGAAAACCTTCTTTCACCTACCTAAAGAAACTTATTTTACTAAAGTTTTATAGTAATCATAATTTAGTACGTTTGAAAACATTATATGAATTCTTTTTTTATCTTTTCAACAACTATTAATTACTGAAAGATGTATCGAACATAAGAATCCCATGTTTACAGTTTAAAGGCACCGTAAAAATATTTACAATCTAAGGATTAAAATAACATATCACATTGAACAGGTAACAAACAATTTACATATTATGTATATAACTCAATTTATATAGTAGAAACATTTTTCTGAACATATACGTATGTCCGATGCTTACGTAAGAGTAATTTTAGATCTCCACTACTGCGAGTGAACGTTCCACTTTCTTCAAAGCGTTTCATTAACTTATTACACGCTAAGGTGAAAATTAATTTCTGGCTGGCAATTTTTCCCTTTCCAACAAATCTTATTTAACTGTCTATGACATCCGTACCTGTATATAAACGCTACGACTTATAGAAATTATTATTATTGAAAATTCTTTCTAATCAGTTCTTCAATCTAAAACAAATATTTTATAAGCAAATTTTATTGCCTAGCAGTTACAGGAAATTTGTATAATAAACCATTAAGTAAAATTTCATCCATTGATTAACACACATTAGCTTACAATATGGTGATACTCGTATCTGCATACTGTAGATATATTAAGAATTTAATTTTGACGAAATCTACCGAAAAAAGATGCCTACTTGTTTTTTTCACAAATTCATTATTTGATTCCAGGATAAAGTAAGTACAAGTACAACGGAAGTAGATATTTTGTGTAGAAAACGATGGTAAAATAATAATAATAAGTATATCACATTCTTATGCAAGTAATTACATATTTTATTATAAGTTGCCAATTACAATATATTTTAAAACATCTTTCTGTACCTTGCTACGTGGAAAGCATAATTTACGTGCTTTTCTCTATACTAATAAAACAGGAATAATAAAATCGTGTAAAACTTCCCATGTTATGTCCAGTGCACACGCAAACGAAATACGTAAACCCGTGACTGTCACTGGTTGAGCTGTTAAAGCATTAACACAACGATGAAAACCCTCGTTTATAATTACGAATACCATGAAAATAATGTTCGGAGGTTGTAAAGAGGCGTTACTTCTTCAATTAGGAATCATCACGCGTCCCTTTGAAAATGGCCTTGAGTAAAAAATGGGGAAGGACAATCACAAAGGACAGTTGACCTCGTGGTTTTTCTCGTTGCTCCATTTTGCCGAATGTCGGCTGCCAGCCAACAAAGCGACGATTTACCAGCAGCGAAATAATAAAAACGGCTCGTTTAATGGCGTTATGTTTAGCTACGTGCTGAACGCGCTGCGTAATAAAACGGGCCCAATACAATCGAGCTAAGTGCTCTGGTGAACGTCGAATATTTTGCTTAATTGCACAACGTTATAATAATCTTGCGGGGTAATGTAATTATCATTATTTTCAGACTGAGCTGCCTGCAACTGTTTCGTTGAAAATTTTTAATGATTCCTCGTTAATGAAACCTCGAACAAGGATGTTGCAGCGTGGTTTCGCAATATATGTATCTAGAAAAAATTCCGGCATTTAATCCTCGAATAATATTGTGTCATGAATGATTAGAATAATTTACGTTAAATTATTAAAATTCAAATTGTTTAACTTATCTCGTGTTTTGCATATTAAATATTCTAAAATTAAACAATCTAATTCTACATTTAGTTAAGAGTTAATAAGGTCGTGTTGAGATTAAGCACGTAGAGTTGTGATACGGATAAGTCGACTTGACTCGATCGTTAACTTGTTTCTATTAATGATTCCATCTCAAGTTTTAATACTTTCCAGAGGTTGCTGTTTATCTTTCTACCCATTGCATCGTTACCTCGTCAAGTATCTTCTTCCTTTAACTATTTCTTCCTGGCTCCTTCCACCAAGTGAAGTCATTTTTCATGATGGTCCTTTCTTTCTACTAAATATTTCTTGTTTCTTGTAAATATTTTTACGAACCATGATATTATTATACCAAGGAGTTGTTAGTATAGACTTTTCTTTAACTTGTATGTTTACTTTTTTATAATTAACTGAGTTCAATGGAGTATGATATGTTTAATTTTGTGTATTTTGAGTGAGTTATTTAATGATTAAGATGTGACTACGTTCAGAGAGGATTTTTATTATTTAATATTATGAAATATATTTAATAAATCTTTCTTTCATTAACGTATATGTAAAATTATGGTTCCGTGTAATATTCTAACGAAACATTAATTTGAAAACGTAAATTCTGCGTTTCTAATTTTTCCCCTAATTAAATTCTGATATCCTTCAAATCACGGTGATTATCTGAAAAACCAATGGGTTCAGAGCCCATATGAGGCTCGGATTTTATTTGAAAAAACTAAGGAAGTTATCAGTAGGTCATTAACTAGACATTTAATAATAATTTAAATATTTAACGCTTCAAATATTGATAAAAAAAAGTGGGATAATATCGATATGATGAACCATGCTAACGTCATGGACGAATTAATTGAAAAACAATGAAATAAAATTCAAGTAATAAAATTAATTAAATATAGCAGACAAAAGTATAAAAGGTGAGAAAGTACACACACAAACACGAAAGAAACCAAGTTCACGTGAAATTTGAAGCATAAAAACAATATAGTTGAAAATTTAAAAGAGGAAACAGTCACTTGAATGCAGTTGTTCTGTAACCTTGAATTTCGTAACTGGAACATTTAATCGGCGTTATTCGCCGACAGTCTGACTGGCACCGGCCATGCGTCTGATATTCCTTTAGCTTTCTGCTAGCTTCTTTCATTACAATACAAAGATGCGACGTAGGAGGAGTTACATGTTGTCCATTCATCATTTCATTCAAGGTCGTTTCCATAAATCGCCAAATCTCAGACTAGTAAACGAGATATATGAAGCGTTACTCGTTCCAAGTAATAATGAAAGAATGTAAGAAACAACCATGAATACAAAGTATTAGTTTAAGATATCAAATTGAAGGGAAGGTAATATCGACTTTGTGGATGTAGAGTTAATTTATTCACTATGGTCGCTTTATTTAATCAATTACTTACTGATATTCAGTAAAAATTGGACGCCTCTTATCGGCTTTATTTTCTAATTATTTTAATATAAATCTAATATACCAAATAAGGTAAAATTTGTTAGAGTATTTCAAGAAATCTAACGAGTAATATTTATGTTCAGCAGTATGCATTATATAATACCCATTGCTTTCCACGATTTTTAACTAAAATAAAAATCGAATTTTTAATTAAATTTGTCCAAAAAATAATTAATAGCACCTGATTTACCTATCGAGCTTGATTGAAACGAATGACGAATTGTTAGTTGCAATCTATAAATCTTTAAAAAGCAACATTTTAATTACTAACGAGATTCAATTATTTCGATCTGCAATTAGAGAAATTAGAGTAAAATAGAGATTAATGCAATTTTCATGGAAAAATGTTTTATATGTTTTTCTAAATTTTTTCTGTATTTATTTAGATAATTTCTGAGCTCGTACAAGAAACACCTTTTTCGTTTAGATAATTTTGTGGAAGTTGAAAAAGAACGATGATCGAAATTCGTTACAAGCAATGACGTGATTAAAGGTCTACGTTGCCACTTAAGAAAATGAAGATAAAAAATACCTACATTCGACGAATGTTATATAAAAACCGATTATCTTTATTCAATATTTTAACATATTTAAAATCGTACATTTTAAAAGATGCTTTCGTAAGAAAATACAAATTTTACAGGAATTGGTATCTGACTGACTATTGATTATCTATAAATACTACACGAGTTTGACAGGAAAATGTGACAATTGCACGATTAAACGCGCAATTTAATGTGAAATGGCTCGTTCTATTCTTCCATTTCCTTCTTTACTTTCTCTCTTCCATTTTCCGTGTCACTGTTTGTCTCTTTGACAGCCATTCGTTCCCGGTTCGGCGTCCAGAAGGACTCATGAAGAAACGAGCAGCAATGTCAGGGGAAGGGAAAAATAAAACGAAGGACAGAGAACGAATGAAGTTTCTTGTTTGTCGAGACGTGGCCCAGTTTCGCGGGAACACCTCATCCGATGGAACGGTTCCAGAAATACTTTACTTAAGTGAAATGTAAACAGTCGGTAATGGATTCGTAGTGAATCTTTGGGTAATTGCATCTGATTTTCTGTACAGCTTTACACTCCTCCAATTACACGTAGATCCGTATGAAAACGTAATTTCTGCCGGATATTCATAACGGAAGATCGGCTATAGAAATATCCCATACTTTCAGAAATATCCTCGAACTGAATTACGAAGAAATTGCTCGGATGATTTAAATTGCTTCCAACAATTTAAAATGCTTAGGTATACTTTCGATGTACATACTAAGAAACGAAGAATTTTTTTGAACAATTTTTCCTGTCTTAGTATTGATATCGTCATTGGCATACGTATGCGCAATTTGACGCGCTCGTATCGATAATTATGATAATCAATTTTTTGTGCTATGACATGGCTATAAATTATAGCTACATATCAAAGTGCATACAATGTACGTACTAAGGAAAGATATATAAAATATAATATAATTATGATATAATAATATTTTATAAACGGAATAAATATTTGCTTATGTTCTACTTTTCCAATTGTGTTCATAAAAATATCAATTTTGATAATCTTTCATTGTGTGATTAATTTAGAACATGATTTTCTGATGTAGTTTCTTAGATCGTACATGAATATCAAACAAGTTTTAAATTGTTTGTCTGTTTGTCAGTCAACTCTCAATGACAATTATATTTCGTACAATCTCCGAGTAGATCGCGAAGATTTACCGTTTACGGAAATAACTCTTGGCCCATAAAAAATTGAGAAGCCTTGATCTAGCATATGTATTTGTGTATATACCTATACCATCCGTTATTATGTTATTAGAGTAATAATTCAATTAATTATCCACGATTGTCATAAAATAAAAATTTCTCGTTAAATTTCTCTAGTACAAAAAATGTCATTAATCAAAATAATGTTTAATTCGTTGATCTTGAATGCAAATTTGCAGCATAAATCAATGACGTATACTGAAATCTATGAATAAAAGATATATTCCATAACACTTTCCTGATACAATGATAAAGTTAGCGTTAATAGAGAAACATGATTATTTGCGATTTATTGTTTTACATCTTTAATAATTAAAACATATACGCGCTATCCAATAAACTGACGAACGAGATTAAAGGAACGCTCAATTTTTAGCGAAAGATTGCTAATATTTAAACTGTTATACTGCTATATTTCGTAATAAGAAAACATACAATTACTTTATGTTCATTTTAAAGCGTAAAGCCTGCATTTTCAGAATCCCTAGTTAGTTTCTCCCACAGAGGTTCCTGTACAAAAATAAGGAAGCGAAGATGCTTCTTTCTTTTTCAACATTTTTCAAATTCAATCGATTCCACAAACATCGAGAAATCTTTTGGAAACTAAAAACACCACGAATTTGAAGATTGGAATCCCTCCGATACAACGATTCTTATAGAGTTAATGTACAATTTTTCATTGTCGTTTTATTGAACTTTGAATAGAAGATGACTAGATGTATAGATTAATCGCATACACTGTACGAACGCGCTAAACATACATACATTCTATGCAACCTCTATGTAGTGTACCTTGTGTTATTCTAATGCCTGTGGCACATTTGTGTATTTTATTTTTTCAGTCAGTCCGACGATTGTTCCCTTTCAACAGGACAAGTTGTGTTTAATTAAAGTTTCGACGTATTTCATTTTTACCAATTAACTTGATCCCACGATGAATATATATAAAACTGCAAAATTGTCGAAATAGATCATTTGATTGGATATTCAATATCACGCACCATCCTCTCTGATGCCAACAAAATTCTTTATTTAGTATCGTGCTTTATTACGTGAGAGTTATGAAAAGGGATGAGAGGAACACTGCGGCGAATTTGCTGGTAAGTTATTCAATGTTATTTTACTCTCATCCTTCCGATTCCTAAGGTTTGAAAATTGAAGATCGTAATTTAATATCTTACAGTCTGTCACACAAGAGCGTGTCTGCGATATCTGCGAAACCTGACACCTAATCAGAATGAGATAAAAAGAATGTAAACAAACGAAAACTTCTCTAATACGCGTTGCTGAATACCTTTCAGTTTCATTTGAAACAGTGAAAGGAACAGAGCTTTTTAATATGAGTGCCGCGTACGCGAAACGTCGAAAATCGTCTGGCATGGGCGAATGAAAACAGAGATCGTGATTGGAGTAATATAATATTCATTGATGAATCTTCGTTTTGGGCATGGTATCCTATTAGGCGTGCTTGGACTATCCATGGAAGAAGGATGATTCAAAGAAGTGTAAAACACCCTATAAAAGTGCATGTTTGGGGTTGCTTTAACGCACGCGGTTTTGGGACTTTGTGCGTCTTTACAGACAATCTGAATGCACAAAAGATGGTGAAATTGTACCAAAGGGGACTTCTCACATCCGTGAAACGTTGGTTCAACCAAACCGAGGACCAATGGATATTGCAAGAAGACAACGACCCTAAACATCGAAGTCGCATCTGCACCCAATGGAAAGCGAAAAACGCCATCACAGTACTTCCTTGGCCATCGCAGTCCCCTGATGCAAACCCTATCGAAAATGTGTGGTCCCTAATGAAATGCAAGCTGAGAGGAAGACGTATCACAAAAATAAGAACACTTGTACATCACATTCGAAAGATATGGAGGTCGTTACCAGAATCCTACGCTCAAAAATTAGTCGAGAGTATGCCGAAACGATGTCAAGCTATAATCGCTAATGGAGGAGATTGGACACCCTACTAAGTAATAGCGTATTAGTGTTTTAGATGTAGATTCAATTCATATAAATTTTTTTACAAATATATAAATATTTACAGAAATATCGCAGACACGCTCTTGTGTGACAGACTGTACGTGTAACGGAATAGCCTAACTCGTATTACATTCTATCATTTTTTAATTTATAAAATTACACTTTGAACTGTTTTAGCCGTGAATATTGATACATTTTCAATAGAAAGGATACGTTATACAAGGTGCTTAGTATAATATGATACGTCCATTACTTTTACCACATCTGTCAATACGGTAGACAAGATAGTGTTTAAATTTTCTCCATATAATATTCACTTTTATGCTAAAAGCAAATATCCCGCGTGTTTTTCTATTTCTCTGGTATAATGTGAAAATATTGTTGTAAGGAATTTTATTGGAGAAAGAAAAAAACACGGGAATTACCAAATAAATTCTTTTTTACGTCATACTATACTGCAACAACATATGTAGAGTAATCTATCGCTTCTCGATTAACGAATTCCGATAGCGCAACATACTTCAAACGTATCTCAGTCAAAAAATGTTTTCGATAAAACAACCTAACGGTTACTTTGTGTTAAAACTTTGTTCTACTCGAAAACACAGAGATTCAACACGTTGCGGTAAACGAATTTAGCGAAAGCCAATAAATCACGATCATGCGATTGAGTTTTTTTTTTTTTATAAAGATACGAGGATTCCGTGTTTTTCAACAGATTTCCCTTGATCAGCGAGAATGTACGATTTTTCCGTGACGATAACGGGAAATACTAGATGCGAAATCGGTGATTACGCGCGTGATTCGTAACGCGATTTTGACATTATCACCCGACCGCTGACGTTATACCGCGATGTAAACATTGTCGAAAACGCATTTATGTTCAATGTAAGTACATGCATCGGACTCAATGTTTCGTCACGATAATTTCGTTGATTGGATTTGAATGGTGTTTGACTGTGCTCGCGCTACGCGCTCACGATATTGTCGGTATTAACCGTAAAATGTCATCCACTGGTGAACGTGTATCGTTCGAAAGCCATTGATATGTGAATAACTGCGAAAAGGTGATGATGATACATAGAGCGTACAATGACGAGCCATGGAACTGGGCTTAAAATTAATATACATATTTATTTCAAAGGAATATTATTGCTATTACATCACGTTCTTTTATGCCTCTTTATATAGGATTGTTCATTTAGGTAAATTGACCTAAATATCAAATTGTAATTTTTCTAACGAATTAAGAATATATAGAAGACTTGATCATAAAATTCGTAAGACGTTCATCGCTTATCTTCTTTTAAGTCACCATCTTCATAGATATTCAAAATGTTACTCTTTTACGATGATACATTGTCTGAGACGAACAGTAACAGTCTGTAACGTGCTTTCGATTGTTCCAGGGTGAATAGCATCGCAAGCTCGAACTATTCTATTTTATATATCCTCTAGTGTATTGTAGTTCGTTCTTCGTTATAAACGGTTCGTTTTAATTTTCCCCACAAAAAGGATCAAAATTGGTGCGAGGTTCAACGCACGCGATAGTCATGTTATAACTCCATTACGTCCAATCCAATAATTTGCAAAGTTCATATTTAAAATTTGTCTTATAAGACGTGTATAATAAAGTGGACAATCCTCGTACTAGTATCCACATTCTTCGACCAAGATCTAACGATGCATCATGTAAAAGTGTTCGTAGTTCATTTTGCATATTTTTGAATGATGTATTCTATTGTCCGTTTAGTGTACCATTCATAAAGTAAGGTTCACTTATTTAGTAGTTTAAGATGCTGCGTCAAATATGTACGTTCCACAGCCTTAGTTTGTACGCATATTTCAATCATCGTGGGTTTTGAGATTTTCAATTGACCAGTGACGCATATTTCTCAAATTTAAACGACCATGATTAATGGAAGATGTCTCGCCAATGAACAAAACATTTTTAAAAAATTTTCATATTGTCGTGGTGCTGATTAAGAAAAATGTACGTGATTTTCAAAACCACCCTTGTGGAGATCCAAATAGCGAAATGAATAAATAAACGAATTAAATGATACGATTGAAAGTTTGTTCCGGGAATACCACTTACACGCTCAAATTCGAATTATTTCTAATAATTTTTCTATTTCTTTCGTTTTTAACAGTTTTGATACTCATACATTTCTTCGCGTACTATCAGTTTTACGAACATTCTTCACTATCTTTGCTTATGTATGCACAATGTAATGTGACAATTAGCTTTGGAATATTACCTTTGGGAATCATTTCATGTGTGTACATTTGATCTGCTACCTTTAAGCTGTTTATTTTCCGAATTATATAAATGATTATCATACCATCTTTTGAATAATTTATTACGGACAGTATATTAACATATTATTAGAGATGAAAATGATCAGATGATTCTCAAGGCTCTGTAGTGCGATAATAAACATATTTCCATATTCATAGTCTTCCACTTATCACATTTTTGCCAAAACCTGCGATTTCGATAGATATTCACCTTTAACTTTAATTTTGCTGTCATTTAGTGTCATGTTTTCATATATGTACATGTGTGTGTATCTAAACGAGTTTTACCATTAACTACAATAATTAAAATAAAAAAAAAAAAAAACGATGGTGATGAACACAAAAAAGATCGATAACTTGTTAACTTAAAAGAAGCAACCTTTGAAAACAAATATTTTTCTATGATATTAATGCCTTTAAACATCCAAGCTATCTACAAGATGTTTTGCGCATCATAATATTTAAATGGACCACTCGGTATATCTTATAATATTTTCACGTATACATTTTATATATTTTAAATGAAATAAGAAATGTAACATATTGCACTTCGTCCAGTGAATTATCCTCCGACAAAATCCATACTAGAACATGAAATGAATTTGTTTAAATCAATTTTTCGGAAAATCAAATTCAAGATACAAGAAACGATTGCTTGGTTGAAGATACAATCGTCATTTCCATCTTATTCATCCATCATTCTCTGAATTTCTAAATTCCTTATAGACATTTTGACGTCATAACTCGTAAAACTGTATAGGATTTTATATTTTCATGTCTAACGTAGGATTCAATTTTGTTGACTTAAGACAAATCCTTTTGATTTATATCTATCGGGTTAGAATAATATCTTTGTTCGATTAGTTCTCCGATAAAAGTTGAATGCCGTTACTTAACAATTATTTTGCAATGAAATTATCAAACATTATGGCAATAATATATTTAAGTAGATTTCGGTCGTATTGATACAAAAGAGATATACGAAATAAGTTTCTCTACAAATAAATTGATATTAAATGTTATGTAAATGAGCATTTCTGTCAATTTTGCGAATTTCTCGCAGTTATAGAAACAACGAAGATATGTATTTAATACTTGAAATTAAAAGAAAAAAAAAAACAAATGGATTCCTAATTTTCCAAGAAAAAGTGAAATTGTAATGTTAAACAACATTACGAATATTATAATCGATTATCTGTAAATTGTAATATCAATTAGATTACAAGGTATCAGAGCAAATTTTACAGTAACACGAAAGTGTATTGGTATCCAATAAATGAACTTGTGTACGTAAAGGTGAAGGTTTGTGTACCTGTCGAGATTGGTTACATGGGAATTTAAAGTGATTTTGTAATTATGTGTAGAGTACTACATACTTCAAAAGCAAACACATTCCATGATTCGATACACGTTTTCAATATAACTACCTGAGAAAATTGAGTAAAACTAATGTAAATTGATTCTGGTTTCTCTATCCTTTGTAATGATGCTTACGTAAAGATAAATAGAAACAGCGCAATAAAACAATATTATTTTAAATAACAATAATTTATAAATATTTAATGCAAAATGAAAAATCTCTTTTAAATGAAAATTAATTTTACGATACATACCCTTTTTTCAAATTCACGCAGATATAATGATAATTGTAAAATTATTTAATTTTATTAAAAGCTTTCTTGTAGGAAAAGGAACTTTGTCTTAACTACCATTACATATTAAGCATGCTGATATAACATTCAAGTTTAAATTCAAAAAGAAAATTTTTAATCAGCATTAAATATATCTGTAGATTTAAATACTTTATCTTAATAGCTATCTTTTTACTGATTTCTAATCGTAGTCCATTATTTTATCTTCGTCTTTTGTCTCATACACGACGTCCAGACCAGCTTGCTATTCACCAAGAGGAACAGCTCTTAAAAGGATCAAATTATCTTCTCCTCCTCAGCTTCGATATTTTCAGCTCCTTTCTCTAGAAATTGTGACTTTATACATTTCTTGCTACTAAAGCTTTCTCTTTTTTCGCGAACGGGGCAAAACTCGTGTCGGATCGTAAAACTTTACGAGTTTCGTTTTCTTCTTGATTCAGCTCGCACTCAGTAGCGAACGCTTTCTGATGCGAAAACTTCACCATTCTCAGCGCACTCCGTTTATCCTTATTTGTTTTATTTAATTCTTCATTAGCCTAAACGTTAAACGTGTATGCCACACCATGTTCCCCAATATTCTGTTTGAATTTTACAAATTCTCCAAGTTGTCGGACCGATACGTTGCACGATTATATATATATCTTTCGTTAAGTCTTTTCAGGGTGTAACCCAATATTCAGAAACGGAGGAGCAAAATATTATGTATTTCTACTTTTTTACTAAGATAGTGAAGCGGGTTTGTGAAGTATTTGTAACAGTAAGATAAGTTCTTAAGGTTCGAATGAAAAGAAGGCTTGAAAAAATTACTTGAAACCATATAAATTATATAAATTATGTTACAAGAGAATAGGAAAGAAAGAGCTTTTTGCGAAGGGATAAAAGCTGTAAACTTTTTCAAGGTTTACAGATGTTAGATTATAAAATTATATTGATTTTGGGGATAACTGTTGGTTTATACATAATTTATCATTTCGTTGTTTCCAAAGGATGAGACGAATAAAAAATACAAGGAAGAATACGAGCGATAAATCATATTTCCTATTTTTTTTATAAGAAAGTAGTTTCAAGATATTCATTATATTGTCAATGAATCCCATTTCACCGAAATTATCTTCGTACTTGATTTTGCAGTTAAACATATATTTTTACATCCTCTACAAAATTCTAAAAACATTGCTCCTCATAATATTACTACGTTGAAGATACTAAAACATCGATTGTTTTAATAATTATACGTCTGGCTTTCATAAGAGTTCGCCAATTTATCAGACATTTTTAAAAGACTTATACATATCTTCGAATGTAACAGGTTATCTTCATTTTCAATCATCTAATATTAAAATCCTTCTGTTTAATCATATAGTGACATTAAGATAAAAACGTAGACGAAAAAGTCTACTTGCCATGAGTTTCTCCTGTCATCTTCAAATAGAACATTTTGGCCACTGGATCACCTTTTCAATAAAATAAAGTAGATTAAAATATGAATGTTTTCATATCATACGTTTGTCCTTTTTCTATTATTAAACTTAAATTTATTATTATTAATGGTATGATTAAATATCAAATATATATATGAATATATATATATATATATTTAAAATATAAATATAAATATATATATATATATATATAGTTATATATATATATATATGATATATATATATGATATATATATTATTATTATTATTATATTATTATATTATTATATTATTATATTATTATATTATTATATTATTATATTATTATATATATATATATATGGGAAAATCTAATTTTGTAAATGACGATGATAAAATAAAATTTGAAAACATGGTTTTATAGATATTTAAATAAACTTCTTCTTTTTATATCGGTGAAATGCCCTTTTCACTAATCGTATAACGTAGTTGAAGAAATACTGGTCCCGTGGTCGAGAAACAGAAATTAATCTGTCGCCTAAGTTACGATTTACCCGGATTATTTCCCGAAATTATTCTGTTCCCCTGTGAACAGAACTCGCGGTTAAATTCCGCCTTGGTCACCGGCTCGATGTAATCAAATTGGAAATTTGCATAATGCAAATTCGACGAACTAAAAAAACAGTGAACGTTGAAGTTTCATGAGAACGCGAACGTACGAGCGAAGTGGGTTCATCGTGTATCCACGAGCATTTCTATGCTCAATTAAGAGAGCACACGGAACACTGCTCAGAGGTAGAGCGACCAAAGAGGGACAATCTATTTTATCCAGCCTTTGATGTAAAAAATTAGATATTTCTATTATTTTCAAAATATACCGCAGAAAAAATGGATACTTTGCCTATATGTAAATGGGACGGAAGAAGCGTAAACAAATTATAGACTTTTAGGACGTGATAAAATTAATCTGACAACTATTTGCTGTTATTCGAAGTTAATTCGAATTTCTAGTAGTTTAAATATCAATTTATTTTATATCACGCAGATCTTGATTTGAATATAACAAATATAATAAATACTCAGTATGAATTCAGTAATATTAGGTTATTATTATTTGAATTTATTATTTAATTATAGTTGAAAACATCTATTGCATCGAAAATAAAAGAAATAACTTCCTGCTCACAAATACTGCGTTTCTTTTCGCTATGATAACAGCGACTCATATATAGTAGATGCACATAAATATTTAAGCATCATTTAAAGCAGAATAACTTTTTTTAAATGGGATCGAACGACATGAGAAGACGAATTAGAAGAACGACGAATTAGTTTGCTAAATGACACGTAAAAATATTTTAAAATTGCAATTGGTTAGAATCGCGAAGAAAATAACAAAGGTCACTTTTATAATCGAGTCTGTGTAATGAAAATTGAAAAAAAAAGGGTTTCGTAGATTTATGTTACTTATACGCTATACGTGTCGAAAATTTCACTCCAAGATCAAATGGAAACAGAATTTTGTTTATATAGTATTAGTTGATAGAATTTTAGATTATAAAATTACTTTCCTGTAATAAAAAAAAAATATAATTTGTCATATTTTCCCTCACGCTCTTGATATTTTAATATTACGATATTATTGGTTGTTTCTTATATTATTTTATTTACCGATTATAACAAAATTGTTTAAATGATAAGAAAATCGTATAGTCAACCAAAATCCTCGTAATATATGTACGTCCAATGGAAACATATGTATGTGAACAGTAGAATTTTCTAACATTTTTAATAAAGTACTTGCATTAATTATCGTTCAGTACAAAGGATAGAAAACTTGGTTCACTACTTCGCTAATATTCTTTATTTCTTTGCAAAAGCATATAATTTACGGGCCTATGTAAATTGTCCAGGATATTTCCAGTTGTGACAAATACTTAGAATTAGTAATCACACAAAACCATGACAAGACACTTTCAATAATTTACAATCTGGTTTCATTACGTTTATTACGCCACGAGGCGTAGTATAGATCGTATTTCTAACCGTCGTTCGCGGTCCTACAGCGTCGCAGACAGATCGTCTTATCTGCCCGACGAGGGGCATAGAATGTATAGATGAATGCATAGTTCTAACCAAGCAGCGAGTTCTAGAAACGTCGATTTTGGACCGTTACTTCATACACATAAAGGTGGCACACGTGATTATAGGGCAAACGGTGGCGTGATCCGAGCGTAGTGGGGGTCGTCTCCCCAAGAAAACAAAGAAATGATCTACGGGCGATCAGTCTCATTTGAAGATTCAAACGGCATACATCGAGAGGTCTAAGGATTAAAATTAAAGTCGCTGAGTCTAACTAATTCAGTGAGAGATATCGTAAAGTCGGGAAAAATTCTGTACGCATTAACTGTATTCATCGCTAAACAATTTGTAACATCTTTATTATTACACAATTTATTGTTAAATATATAATCTACATTAACCTGTTGATACAGTGTTAATTTCATTGAACCACATCTGTTATCTCAACCGAAACAGGGGAACGACTAATTCGCGGCGTCGATTATACGAATCGTAGAGAGAATTTATGCCTCTCGCTGACGCGCTTCCTCGCGACCGCTTTCCTCCGCGAACGGTCATAACACCGTCGATTGATCGCCACCTATAAAATGACTAAGTGTTATTCGGACTGATTCATTAATTACATTATAATAGGTATAATATTTTCCAGTTTTTATATGGCCTGTATCTAAATTTATTTTACATTTCTGAACAATACTCGTGACATAGTTTTAGATTTAGGAAAGTGTAATACGACGAAAATATTCTTATTCTTCTAACATGCTCAAAATTTCAAAAAAAAAAACCATATTACAATAAAAATTTGTATCGTTAGAATTAAAATTAAAACTTTTATTATTAATGCATCAGCTCAGTTCTTATTATTAGTTGACACATAATTTTTAACGCATAATATATAACATGTGTAGATGAGAATTTCTAAAGAATTAAAAAGTAGATCTCACACATTCAACCGATGAAGAGTGAGACGAATATTATTACTTTATGACGTACAACCTTATATAGTATTACGTTATAACGTATAACGTTATTTAGTATTATGTTATACGTTATATAGTATTACGCTATAACATATAACGTTATATAGTATTACGTTATAACGTATAACGTTATTTAGTATTATGTTATACGTTATATAGTATTACGCTATAACATATAACGTTATATAGTATTACGTTATAACGTATAAAGATATATAGCATTACGTTAAAACGTATAACGTTCTATAGCATTACGTTATAACGAATAACGTTATATAGCATTACGTTATAACGTATAAAGATATATAGTATTACGTTATAACGAATAACGTTATATACTATTACGTTATAACGAATAACGTTATATACTATTACGTTATAACGAATAACGTTATATAGTATTACGTTATACGTTATATAGTATTACGCTATAACATATAAAGTTATGTATATAGTATTACGTTATAACGTATAACTTTATATAGTATTACGTTATACGTTATATAGTGTTACGCTATAACGTATGTAGAACGTTGCATAGCGTTATGTTATAACGTAGAACGTTGCATAACGTTACGTTATAACGTACAACGTTGTATAGCATTACGTTATTGCGTATAACATTATATGGTATTGTGTTATAACGTATGACGTGTTACAACTTGATAATTGACATGCCAGTGGCCCCAGCAATTGCATTTGAAATTAAAGTTGAGATTAAAAGGACTTTCTTTTTTGTATGATTCCATAATTTGCAATAACGTTATCTACTGTACTTTTTTTTTATTTTTTCCGGTGTTTTAATGTCCTCGACCGTGTGCGACTTGAATTGTAGATTGAGTGTTATCATTCCTTTTGTGTATCGTTTGCGCATCCGTTCGTAATCCGTTTAATGAAAACGTATTATTTCGAAAGGATCGATGAGAAAAATAAGAAATGAAGAAATATCGGTATTCTATCGATAAAAATAAAAGATTTAATGGAAATTATTTTAGAAAATTTCTTCCATAATATTCGTTTACGTTGAAAGGTACTGTATTGTTGTTCCTTGTAAAAGTGAAGTATCCTTGTTACACGAAGGACAATAAAAGTTTTTATGATAATGAGAATTGTATTTTTATAAAATGAAAGACTATAAAAGCATTTCTGAAATAAGTATTTTTGCAGCGTGTTTTCTCTCGTCGTTATTTATGTTATTTCGAACAAATGGTTGCACAGGATTATTTTCACTGCTGAAAATCGTATATTTTCCGGTACTTTGCTGTAATGGCAGAAAAAGTACAAATGAAACAAACCTGAACATGTGTATGTTTCGTGATCTCGTCATTAGCTAGCTCTTGTAACATCTACATAACGTAACATAATAACATCAAAAGTATCATTTTATATAGCTTACTTCATTAATTCATAAATCCTTTCCTGAAAATCATCTGTTAAAACATAATCTGTTAAAAAGTCTGATTAATTAATGAAAGAAGCATCCTTTAAAATAAATGTTTTTTTGTTTCTAGTTGTTCAAATAAATCTGATTACTTCTCATATGTATGTTTGAGATTGACTTATAACATTTACAAACAAAAACTAGATTATTCTTTCGAAAATAATAATTAAGTAATCATTTACATTTCGTAGTACGTTTTAAAACATTTATCGGAGGATAATTCTATCCATTCACCATTATAAATTTTATAAACCTCTCACGCAAATCAAACAACGGTACGTTTACCTTTTCTAAAACATAGACATCTTAATCTAGAATCTAGTTTCATTGGAACGAAGGCATTTCACTATCACTTTTAATGCATCTGTATGCAATGAAATTTGGTTGGCTAATCAATTATTCTAAATTGACATATTGAATAAGCAATAGAAAATTTTCAAGTGTATGCTGATGTATGGATTTCTCTGATGTGGAAGAATATAGTCATTATTTGATCACATCTATCAATTTCGAACATGCTTTTATTATAGATTATAATGGATAACTATCTGAAGTCTAACAACTTTTTTATTCAAACCAAGCGTATCAATCATACATCATAATATGATATAGGACATAGTATGTTGTTGAATGTTCTATTCAAACAGATAGGGAGTGATTCTTTGAAATATATCGAAAGCATAAAATACAATTTTTTCGCCTGGTATATATGCATCAAATTGTTTTTGAAAATTTACTTCATATGCTTGTATTTATACAAGGTATATCGTGCAACTGGGACTAAAATAACTTTAAAATGATTATAAAATGTATTATGAAATAAAATTAAGCGGTTCGTTTAAAACATGCAATTACGTTTTATACTTTTGCCTGCATGTTTGACGTATCTTCTCATCCTGTATAAACAAACATTGAAGTTCATGCTTTAAAAATCATTTATTTAAAAATTAGGTATTACAATCTGAAATTTGGATTATTTTGACATATCATTAAACGTCATGTCATTTTTATGATATATTATTATATAAATTTCCATCTTCTTCTACGTACTATTTATCATATGAGTCAAGTCTGATCATCATCAATAATGTTATATTACGTACATACATATATATCATGCGGTAATCTCAAAACGAAATTTGTTTATAAGACATATGAATATTTATATAAAATTGTCACTTTCCAAAAAAAAAAGAGCGCTGTATACATAAAAATTATATTAGCTAGTAGTTATTTCTTTTTCGGGATTTTTTTAATTTCATAGGAAAAATATTTCTCTATCACTGAAAATATTCATTTATTCAACTTTCTTGTCATACGAAAGAATTACGTAATCAGAGTTTTTAATGGAAAATGAAATGGATTTTTTTTCGACACTGTGTATGAACTGTTGTACTATCTACTTAATCTACTTTCCCTATAATCTACTTATAGGGAAAATCCTGTTATCGCGTAATTGTTAGGAATCTCTGTTTGTCCTATCGGATCTAGTAACGTATTTGCTACAGTGCATTGATTCACTTACTGATTTTGCTACACGTACTGTCCAAATGTAAATAATGGAAATCTTTTAATGTAGACTGTAGATGATAATTTAGATAATCGGTAGTCGAACAATCGATAGTGTAATTAATGTGATTGGTCCCCAATCAGAGTTAGTGTTATCATAATAGTAACGCGATACAGATATATCTGTAATAAATCCAACAAATCCTTGACACAGGACTATTACGCAGGCCTGAGGATCACGTGTTCTAGGTTTGTTATTATACAAATTTAATTATACTTTGTAGAGTCATAAAAATGTGTTATGACAAAGAATAAGGCTATAATTTAATAAATTATGAAACTTTTACGATACTTGGCAAAATGATGCATTTAAAATTATGGTCTTGAACTGTCATACGAAGTTCACAGGATCAAATCTTGATAAGTCTATTATTGTTGATTTTCCGTTTATTTATGCCGTCTAGTAGTTGTAAAGTGCTTTAGTATATCAAAGTTAAGATGGTGATAAACTTAGGTTCTAAGATAATCATTTTAATCACTGGTTTATAAACGAATAATTCAACAGGTTTAGAATAAATCGTGGAATGACTTCATAAATCCACGAAGACCTGAGTTCTATTAATAAAGATTAATTACTATTCAATGTTTATTATAATCTTAATATCGGTCATGTTTTATAGTTCGTTGTCTTAAAATAACATGAAAGTTAATTTACTTTTCAAGAATATTTTGTGTAGTGGTAAATATTTAATTATATGTAATTTAATCGATTTCATGAACAAACCAATTTACATTTTAAAATTTAATTTCATCAATACAATTAATCGAAATATAAATGGTTCTTCATCGGTGATGATTTACAATTAGTAGGTAGTACTTCTATCGAAGACTGATTAATTCTCAATTGATATCGTTAAATCGTGGATGACTCGCAATAGTTTAGCCTCAGTTACTTTTAAGATATTTTAAGATATTTTTAAATAATCTTACAGTATACATTTCGTCCTAATTTGTATCTTTACGTTGTGGCACAGACCATCGATATTTATGATTAAAGATATAGAATAAAGTCTAAAATTAGATATTATTAACGTAAAGCGTTGTGTGACTTATAACCCAATGTTAGGCGATTGAAAACACTAAAGAATTTATTTTTAAAGGAATTGACAACAAACAGAGAGTATTTTCATTAAAAACGAGTTTGGCGTAATACATTAACGAGGCGCGAAGATGTTCTTATTTTTAAATGATGCAAGAAGCGAAACGATATTTCATTTTGTAAAAGTAAAACTATTCTACTCAAAGTTATCTATTTGCATACGTGTATGTATAATTCAATTAAATTCAATCAAAGTTTAATCGATGCCCAATTCAATTAAAAATAATCAGTTTTCAGTTCCTATTTACTCATTTCCCCCTAGTAATTATAACCATGCGGTATGTGAAAAAATTTTTTTTTGTACATGTAAAGGCGAAGTATTAAGAAGACAATTATGGATAATTCTTTAATAGATGATTTTTTGATGGAGTATCATAATAGCAAAAATATAATAAAGCATAAGTATCGTGAAATAATTGGTCCAATTAATACAGAAAAATAAATTATAGATGCTATACACTACATTATATAATATGACAACAATTTTCAGGAAACAAGGTGGTTAACTATATAAAACTATATATTTCGTATAATTTTCCGTTATAATTAAACAATCATTAATTCGGACTTTATCGCGATCGATACCCATGATCGTAACGTTTCATCTGATGCGTATTGTATCATCACGATTATCAGGGACACCCGTTGCATACGTGAACACCCAGACGTGTTGGTATTCCACCTAAATCCGCTAATTACCCATCACTATTGTCCATCGACAATGAAAGCATGTTCTTAATTAAATTCCATTCTCGGCAGAACACAAGGTCCTGCTTTGTCGTTGTTCTGAAAAGGTTTTCGATTAATGAGCTTGCACAGCCTGCTACGAAAGCTGTAAGCTGCAATGAGTAACGACACCGGCATTAACATACATAGTTTGGCAAAACATCGCAGAGCTATAGCGAAAGAGAAAGAAGTAGTCTCAATACCCCACCAAACAAGCCGGTGGCGTGAGCGATGCGCGCACGCGCACTCGACGAGCGCCTTTAAAGCTTGCTGCCGCCAAAATGCATTCCCAGAGTCAGTTGTGCACTACCGGTTGCGAAGTACGGGTCGTATTGTGATTACGTGTTCATTGACTGGTATTGGTGAGTTAAGAATAACGTTTTACGGTATCAGAGAAATTGAAACAACGTGCGTGTGACACGTTCTTTGCATTCTATTTAACCTTTCGAGGAAACACGCTCGTTCTAGGCTATCGTGTGTTAGCGTTTCGAAAACACTTTTGCTCTCGTGTGCGAGTCAATTGCATTCGCGTTTTTCGCTACGACCTCGTCTGAGTGAAACAGAACCTGTGAAACAAATTGCCGTTGAAGAAGTCTAGAAATGAGAAAACTTATGGAGAAACAGCTGTCTTGGCTTGCCTTACTCGTCACTGCGTTCTACTCTCGTGAGTAACTTTTACGTATCTTTCGTGTGTTTTCTCAGCAGAGACTCTGAAATTCTCTTTACGTATGGTCTCGCGGACGACAAGATTATCTCATTTTCGGTCAACAAAATCTCGATCGAACAGTCAAACTCGATTCGTGGTGTTGAATGTAATAATGGTGGTATTTCGAGGAAAAGGCATGTGTATATTTATGTTTGAAGAATTTGATTTTTCGCAACAATCGACCTAGCGTGGTATATTGAAAGTAATGGTGGCATAATTTTCGTATTCAAGGAAACGTTTTACTGATCGAAATTCAATGATCGAGTACGTAGATTCGAAACGTTAGACGGGCACATTGGAGGCGGCGTTAGTGTTCTATCTTTAGATATTTTCGCTCTATTTCTGACGTGTTTTGCGAGTGTGATTATAATAGCCGCCTGTGAGATCTCGTACGAACTACTGCGTGTGAATTCGTAAATTTGTTTACACCCGCTGCATCTGGTGACTAAACCATTAACTGACCTACACAGCGTTCACTGTGTCCTTGATTTCATTCAATCAGACACATCTGCCTGCGTAACTTATCAATCGCGTAAATAGTCCAATTTACGATTTCTCATCGAGGACGATTTTATTATCTCTTTATAACGATATCAATGTATTTCATTCACAAATTTGTACGTTATTTAAAGGATTGAACTTCTTTATTCAAAGTAATCATAAGATCAATTATAAATCGAAATAATAATATCGATGGATGATATTAAGAGAGAAAAAAGTTGATGTATGTTCTTTCTTTCTCTGATGCCGAATTGGTCAATTAAACGAAATATAGCTGCAGCGAATTGAAAATCAACAGCATATGTTGTGACGCGCAGTCGCGATGCGTTCGTATTTTATTAACGTCAATGGTTTGATTTTTATGAATAAATTTAACGTGAAATAAAAAACTATTTAATTTCATTCGGAAACGGTATTTACGATCGCATAAAAAGTGAAACACGCACGGCGTGAAATTCTAGAATGATCGTTTGAGAACATGATCGTGCAATTAGATTTTCTCGTGGTGCGATACTAAAATAACACGATGCTCTTACCACGTGGGTGAGCCTCTCCGTTACATCGTACGAGATGACGTCGCAGTCGCTGATTGGACGACCGGATGGGCGTGCGCCTGGCCTTACCTTAACAGCGTATAGCGATGGGACTGACTCAGTCCTTGGAATTTTTGAACAAGCCGGTTGTCAAACGTTTTCCACAGTAATCATATAAATCAAAGAAGATCGTAGTGTTTTTTACATATTACTTTGAAACTTGTTCTGAAAACCAGATGGTAATTAAGGTGCATGTTTGATGAATCATTCATGAGATGATAATGTTTGATTCATACTAGATTTGATTCTGGAAATTATGGCTTTAAATCATTGATATAGCAAATTGTCTTCCTTCAGAATGACATAGATGCACTTTCTGCTTAGCAATATGTATATAGAATAAGATACTTACACTTGAGAATTAGAATTTTTGCAATTTGAATTCAAATGAATTTACTCGGTCGAAATTAAATTTCGGCAATAAAAACTAAAAACAGAAAGAAACGAATATTCTATGTCTTTTAATTTATCATTTTATTATATATTCATCAAAAGTCACTGCTATTGTAGGCAACTTAAAACCGTCAGTATGTATTATGCTGCACAGGAGTTCTTAGGCTATTTTTAGCATTAACTATAAAGTAAGATCATGAGCAGATGCTCAGGGTTAAATTATACTTCCTGTATATGTATTTTCTATTTTACATCATTTTCTCATTTTGTTAAAATTTAAAAATATACGCACGGAACAAAGATAGAAATAACTTAGAAAAGGTTATTCAAATTACTAAGATGTATTATTTTGTTTATAATTTTAATTGTTACAGGACTCTTTTGTTAAATATTGTAATAAAAATTTTAATTATGCAGACTAAAATTAGATATTTTTTTGTACGTTTTATACCTAATATCCATCGTGTATTTCGATCATTGCTTTAATCACTTTTGACATTTGTGTGTATTATGTTTTCTACAATATTTGTTATTTTAAGTCACATTCATATTTCAAGTATACTTCCCAAAGCTTTCTAACTTATTGAAAATTATTTCAATAGAGCGATTTAAATTAAAACATCGTGCAGGTCGACGCATAATTTTTCATTCATAATTTTATTATAATTATTGTAAATAATTTTTGTAAATTTCTGAATACAAAATGAATCCTTCTACATGAATACAAAATTTTAATACATTAAACATTCCTTGATTTCCTTGATGATCAATCAATTATCATATTTCGTATAAGAGGAGAAAAGAACTACACATTTATGAATGAAGGTATTATATTTGATCTTAATTAAATATTTAATATGTTCTGTGTTTTGCGTTTGTTAAACCTGAAATTAGGTATTCAAACTACGCTTGGCACGACATTTTTTTCCAATCTATTTACATAATATTACGTGATAGTTACGCGGAATAAGAAAAATTAATTAATGTATGAAGAGAACGACGCTGCGCAACAATGAGCCGAGTGGCAAGTGCCATTCTCCACCTTAATACAAGAGGTCAACGATGACAATTGTTCTGATCGATTCCATCGCTATTCCATTTACACAGTGACAAAACCGCGTGTCAAGGTTTTCCCGAATCCATGCAGAAAATGCATTGGAATATCAAAAACATTCTCAGCCTCTTTTTCTTCGCAGGCCATTCTCTGACACGAGGAGAGCCGGTTTCTCGCCATGCATTCCATCGAGTTTAAGTTCTCCTTTCGTAACCAGCCGCGTAGGTATACGTGCATACCCAAGATAGACGGATGTCCGGTCATCAGTATCTCTCTTCTTCCGCGAGAACTCGCTATTCGCGGAATGCGAAATGGCATCACGTTATTTTCACTCCCGCCACCGTTGAAATGCATTTCCATGCTGCTGCTTTTATATCGTTAACCCTCTGTAATCGAATTTTTCTTTGTTTGTGAAGAAAAGAAATTACAATTCCTCGTTCTGATGGGAGTAGGAAGTAATAACTCTTAGAAACAAGTCGTGTAGCAGTACAATGATATTATGACGAAGGAAAGTAGCGTAATAATGAACGTATGGGATGGTACTGTTAAAGGTATTATAAATCTTCGCTACTAATTGAATTTCCTTGTTATCTATGGTAAATAGTAAGAAATCATTTTTCAGATATAATTATGAATGAATTTTTAAAAATTTCGTAATTTTCCATTTCTAATACACGCTAACTTCTATCACTATTACTCAATAATAATTAATATTTGTTTAGTTTCTAAAGTATTTGTCTGTTAAGTATTTGATATTAATTGAAGGAGTAAATCTAAAATTTCCGAAATTACCAAAATATTTACCCTGTTACGTTTTTATATGTTATTGTTCGGTTAACTTTTACCGTTAATTTTAAATTCGGGTAAATAGTAGCTGTTGCCACCAGAAACAATCTAAGGATTGTTTCAATTAGAATTTTTCGTTGTCGTTATCTTTTAGTAATTTTATCGACAATTAAATATCGATGAGTAGCGTTGACCGATGTTTAACGCGATTACCAACTAAACTCCACGTTTCTGCTAACCCGCTACGCGCAGGAGTACTGGCACGGGAGAGGATTAAAATTGACGAAAATGAATGCTCGTTTAATCTAACAAATATTTTCCACAACAAGAGTTTATTCTGATTTTGGTTGGTTATTAACAGAATTGTTTAGAATAATCGAATTTACAATCTTTCGCGATACACTTTACTAATTACAAGATTCGAATTTAAGTGATATTCGACGTTTTACAAATTGACAAATACAAGCACGTCGATTAACAAAAACTGACAAGAACTGAGAATTAAATGAAACAAAGAATTAAAACTAGAGAACTAAAGAATTGAGGAATCATGTATTTAATTGTGGTATAAGTCTTTTAATAAATAATCGTTATAAATAATAGTCATGGTATACACAGTGAATATGTCAACGGTCCTTTAAAAGAATTATTGGAAAGTAATTTCTATTTCTTCTGTCAATTTTCTGTCAATTTTTTGTAAACGTGATTTAAAAAGTACAGGAATGGTTGTTGAAGGAAATCGATATAATAGTAGATATTAAAATTGGCTAAAGTGACTCTATTATCAGATAACTGAAAATCTAAGATTCAATTACATGAGTTAATTAATTAATCTCGTTAAGCGGGAAGAGGATAAAGATTTTTGAGTAATTGATCACAATAGTTTAAATTAACGAGCTCTTGAAAATTCAATTACTTTTTTACGTCTTTTATGGGAAGCAATTCTTGTAATTTCTTACTTGCATAATCTGAGCATTGAAAGTATTATCAAATGCTGAACACGCTATATAGAAGAAAGTGATAGCTATCGAAGTAACTCGATTTCTATTTCGTTGATACGGTTGTACCTTTTCCAATGAAAATCTTCGGATAAAACCCCATTTTCAAATAAAAGTTATCCTTTAACTCATTTTAGAAACGTAGAATTTCGAGTACGCAGTTTACGTTTGTTTTTAATTGCATTCTTAAAAAATAATTCTTAACTGTATTTAGATGCTTAACATTGTTTTATAATCATTTTGTTCTTTTATATATTCCTGTTGAACGCAATGTTTAACCAGATAGAAAATTGAAGATAGAATTTCGAGTACGCAGTTTACGTTTGTTTTTAATTGCATTCTTAAAAAATAATTCTTAACTGTATTTAGATGCTTAACATTGTTTTATAATCATTTTCTTCTTTTATATATTCCTGTTGAACGCAATGTTTAACCAGATAGAAAATTGAAGCGTTCGTTGCTCTTAAGACGACGTATATATAGCATATGGTCCGATTTTAGATTTTAAAATTCCGTTGAGTAGAGCGAGCATTTGAATATGATCCATGTCCTATAAACAGTTCTAATGTTGATAATGACATTCTCCATATTTTAGTTACAGTAGATCCTGTTTAAACTATTAATAGATATTCGTTAGGTTTCTATGTATCCACTTATAATGTAGTTTGAATAACTTTCTCGGCGATACACGAGTATGAAAACTGTATTCGAGCAATTTATTAGATTTAAAAATAAACATCGATATTACTAGATCAAAATGTATATAGAGTGACATAACACATATTCCAAGTTGAAAAATAATAAATTCTACATTTTAATTATATTTATAGCAAATTATCTTACATTAAATTATCTCATATTATAAGCCATTTCTAAAGATTAATTCTATTTTAACTGTTAGACAGTCTTTTTAACAAGATTATATTCAAATTATTGACGATCGAATACCATAAGAATAACAATATCAAAGATTGCGTGTCTGTCGTCGTATGCTCTTCACATATGCTCCAGAAGCTCTATTCATTACTATGAAATTTTGCATAATATAGTGGTTTTACAAATGTTACAGCTCTCAACTAGCGAGCAGTTCTTTTAAATTTAAATAAACGAACGCAACGTGGCCATTGTACGTTTTAAAGACTTCACCCAAGAACATCATATACAGTCTGTCACACAAGAGCGTGTCTGCGATATTTCTGTAAATATTTATATATTTGTAAAAAAATTTATATGAATTGAATCTACATCTAAAACACTAATACGCTATTACTTAGTAGGGTGTCCAATCTCCTCCATTAGCGATTATAGCTTGACATCGTTTCGGCATACTCTCGACTAATTTTTGAGCGTAGGATTCTGGTAACGACCTCCATATCTTTCGAATGTGATGTACAAGTGTTCTTATTTTTGTGATACGTCTTCCTCTCAGCTTGCATTTCATTAGGGACCACACATTTTCGATAGGGTTTGCATCAGGGGACTGCGATGGCCAAGGAAGTACTGTGATGGCGTTTTTCGCTTTCCATTGGGTGCAGATGCGACTTCGATGTTTAGGGTCGTTGTCTTCTTGCAATATCCATTGGTCCTCGGTTTGGTTGAACCAACGTTTCACGGATGTGAGAAGTCCCCTTTGGTACAATTTCACCATCTTTTGTGCATTCAGATTGTCTGTAAAGACGCACAAAGTCCCAAAACCGCGTGCGTTAAAGCAACCCCAAACATGCACTTTTATAGGGTGTTTTACACTTCTTTGAATCATCCTTCTTCCATGGATAGTCCAAGCACGCCTAATAGGACACCATGCCCAAAACGAAGATTCATCAGTGAATATTATATTACTCCAATCACGATCTCTGTTTTCATTCGCCCATGCCAGACGATTTTCGACGTTTCGCGTACGCGGCACTCATATTAAAAAGCTCTGTTCCTTTCACTGTTTCAAATGAAACTGAAAGGTATTCAGCAACGCGTATTAGAGAAGTTTTCGTTTGTTTACATTCTTTTTATCTCATTCTGATTAGGTGTCAGGTTTCGCAGATATCGCAGACACGCTCTTGTGTGACAGACTGTAATCGTCCCTACTTAGCAATTCGCAATGATTTTTAAGGATCGCGTGAAGTATCACAGCACACTGGCGATTCAAAAGCGGTACAGATGAGCACGAATGATGAATCAAGTAATCATTTAGGCTATTCATTCTTTGCGTTATCGATCAACGCTCAAAGACACACACCTGTCCTTCGTAACGGAGTTAACATCTATGAAGGCTCATCATCTTTTTTGATCCTGTTCGCGTTTCAACTTTAGCCTGTTCGTCTAGATTTAGATTTAAACCGTTTTCACTACGATTAATTACCGAATTTTTCAGTCGAAAAGAGTTCACCAGGCCCAAAGTTTATTCGAAAGAATATCAGTGTATAAAGAACCAATGAGTACGCGTATTTACGAAATCCAAGTCTTATAGAGACATCGCTTTAAATTCAGATTACGATTATGGCTAGGATAAGGTAGAATACGTGCAGTTTAATCACATTAAGAGGATTCCTTCGCACACTGTTCGTTAGGGAGGAGCAAGGTATCGGTATAGTTTCCATAGTTTCTGGATCTTTCACGATTCGACCACTGTTAGCTGACTTTATACCTTAATCCAAAGTCGAGGAGTTCTCGCGTAGTATCGAAACTTGGTCCCTTTAATTATAGCCGTATATAACGACACAACAACCACCATCGGCCGGTTTACTGGCCCAGAAACCGCGTTTTTTCTTTTTTGCTAGTCTTTTTCATTCGCTTGCGTTTTCTCCCTTCCTTTCGTTTCGTGCAATTTCATTCGTCGACTTTTACTTTTCGTTTACCTTTTGTACCGCAATCAACGCGCGAGAATTCTCTGGTGAATATGGAAAACAATGTACTCGGAAGTACGCGGCACTGGTCTCGATCTGTTGATTTTAAACGGGCGTCGATTGTATCGGCCCTGTTCATCTGCTTTTTGATTGACCAGAAACTCGAGCTGTGATTCCGTTGGGACGATCCAGTTGTTATCTATTTATTGAATGTTACTTCATTCAGGACTCACCCTTTTTTAGCACTGTAGTTTGTTCGCTCCTTTTTTTTTTTTCTTTTTTCTCAAATTTAATCGAGACGCGATAGATTTGATTTACGTTTCGATGGTAGTTTGTAAACGTTTTGTAAGCTAAAGTATTTATGAAATTAATGTCTGAGTACCGTTAAAAATTCGTTATTGATATAAAAAATTATTGGATCATACAGTTTTATCTATTAATTGGATGTTACTTGATTCATTCTTCTCTCTCTCTTTTTAAAATGCTATTTTGTTCACTTTTTTTAAAATTTAATCGAAACGCGATAAATTTGATTAAAAATTTCGATGGCAGTTCGTTAACGTTTTGTAAATAGAGATATTTATGAAATTGATTTTGGTGTACTGTTAACATTTTGTTATTTCTATGAGATTTTGCGAGACTGTTTAAATTTGGTGTAAATGTTTATTCGATTAATTAAAATTCCATATGATTTAAGTAACAAGTACTTGGGAATATTTAAATTCTATCTCTGTGATTTGAATCGCGTTTAATTCAATACTTTCGAAGGTTCACTCTATATTATAATTATTAATTCCAATAGGAGTGACCAATTGATTGGATGACAATTAAATCGGAGCTAAAGTAAATTGAAATATTCCTTCGGTCGTAGACTCTGAATGCAATTGAATATCAATAAAATTAAATCGTTTTATAGTCGTACACCGTTATTAATTCCAATTGCATTTTAAATAATAAAAGCGGCAATTCAGTATCTCCGAAGTAATTGATTTATCAATACAATTAAAGTTTCACGAACCTCAATGGTATTTGATTTCTCTACATGAACTGTAATTGAAGTAACAATTAATCCAATTTATCTTTGCGAATTTTCTACATTTTCTAACATTCGAAATTTTACGCTTCTCTTATTCTCTTTGCTAACAAGATCATTGTTTAATAATATATAAAGGGTAAACATTTTCGAAGCTTTATCCATGTTTGGAATTAATAATTCATAATTTAATAATAAATATGATTTATAGATATAGCGTAAGATCGTTTCATCGTTCGACTATTGAAACAAAGTATTCGGTTTAAAGACTGCTTGTAAAAAGCAATTGTTTTACGTTGATTTGCGATGAATTGTAGGAAGGCGTTTCAGTTCGATACCGAGCCTCATAATTAACGCGAGGTCGTACATGCAACCCGATCATTTTGAGAAGGAAGTCGCAAGACGAGGAAAGTTTTTGGCAGCCGAAAAGCAGGGTCGTTTGTTGGCAGGGTCATCCATCTGTTTTGTCGAGGTGTCGAACAGAGCCAAGAACTGCAAGAAGACTCGTTCGTATGTCGGTCATTTTAAGTGCGACAGACGAGAAATTTAATTTAATTAACTATAATTTAATTATCGCGTACAATGAATCGTTTAGCGGTTATTGATTCGTGAATCCTCGATAAAAAGAAAAACATTTCCTCAGTGATAAGATACTATCATTTGAGATTACTCCATTCAATAAGTGACTTTTCTTTTTTATCTTCAGTGGATCGTAGCTCGCTATATAGGGAGGATTACAGGGAAACGCTACAATGGTTGATTTACATTCTTGAACATAGTCAGAATATATTGATTTTCAACATTTTAAGGTCCGTGGAGTAGTTTTTTGTGATAGACTTTACAGAAGCTTTGAAGAACGGATCTCTGCAGTAACTTTCAGAGTATTAGAAATGAATGATTTCTAGCAGTTTTAGTCATTTTAATAATTTATTATAATGAGCGAAACGAGTTTTACTGTGATCTCCACTTGCGATTTGTAAAAATGTTGCGCTTTATTCCAGCGAAATATTGACTCGTTGAAGCTGAAAATTTGATAACAGGTGAGCTTCGAAACTGATATCTGCATCTGTTAGATATTATCGACGATTATTGATTTCTACGTATCTCACGATCTGCTTGTAAAAATAGCCTGTCTGTTTAAAAAAAGTTTTTACCAAAAATATTTACCCTGTTACGTTTTTATATGTTATTGTTCGGGTTACTTTTACCGTTAATTTTAAATTCGGATAAATAATAGCTGCTGCCACCAGAAACAATCTAAGGATTGTTTCAATTAGAATTTTCGTTGTCGTTATAACTTTATCGACAATTAAATATCGATGAGTAGCGTCGACCGATGTTCAACGCGATTGCCAACTAAACTCCACGTTTCTGCTAACCCGCTACGCGCAGGAGTACTGGCACGGGAGAGGATTAAAATTGACGAAAATGAGTGCTCGTTTAATCTAACAAATCAAGAGTTTATTCTGATCTTGGTTGGTTATTAACAGAATTACTTAGAATAATAGAATTTACAATCTTTCGCGATACACTTTAGTAATTACAAGATTCGAATTTAAGCGATGTTCGACGTTTTACAAATTGACAAATACTAGCACGTCGATTAACAAAACTGACAAAAACTAAGAATTAAATGAAACAAAGAATTAAAACTAGAGAACTAGAGAATTGAGGAACTTAGGAACTAAAGAACTAAAGAATTAGAATTTAAAATTAATGAAATGTTAGGAATTGCGGAATTGAAATCTAACCGCTATAAACCAAGAAGTTACTTGCCAAAAGTTGGGTAACTGATCACCAAGAACCCAGGAATCAATCAAGCACTGAGGAACTAATCACACAGAACTAAGGAATTATCTGAATCTGAATCACAATCTAAATAATAACGAACTGAAGAACAATATCTAAGAAACTGATATCTGCATCTGTTAGATATTATCGACGATTATTGATTTCTACGTATCTCACGATCTGCTTGTAAAAATAGCCTGTCTGTTTAAAAAAAGTTTGCTAACCTTTCGTTATTAAGAGATTTGCCTTTTAAAGGACAAACGTCACACTGATCGTAATTATTTCAAAGTTACTGACGAAACGTACTTTTGTATTATAAAAGTTCAAGAATAAAAGATTGTTGCATATTTCATTTCCATTCACGTATCACTAAACTTCGTAAAATGAACCATTCTAAATCAGTTGTAAAGCGATGAAAGCGTACTTGTCATATTTCAAGCGATTCAGGGTTGGTGGAAGCGAAAAGGTAACAAGATGAAAAATGCCAACGGAAAAAATTCCAGAGTCTGTGAAAGAAAGACGAATTCACGATTGTAGAGATACGTGACGAATGCTTTTAATTTTAATTAAAAGCAATCGCGTTTTGTAACGATGGTAGCAGCGGAAACAATTTGTCGCTCCATTTTGCAGAATCGCCCTTTGAAAGCTTAATTTAATGCCGTTGATACATGTGTTCCATCGTGGTGTCTGATTTTCCGAATTTTTTCCTTCATTTCGATTTTTGCTCGAAAACGAAAATGCTTGCTGCACCATTATCTCTCACGGCCGGTTTGTAATTTACCCTGATGGAAAGGTTATCCGTACTCGACTTGTTCGAGCCCGTACAACGTTATCTTCGTTATTCTTGTTATTGTTGTTAAATACATGCCAGAGGCGGCGTCAGGTCAAAGAGTATCCAATTCTGATGCGGGAGATGACAACGTTATCATCATTGTTTTGTCTACTATGTCAAAGATAATAGACGTCGTGTGTCGGTTGCACGCTGGACATTGTTGCTGATCTGGACATTAAAATTACTGATCGTTGTTACAGTATTTAATTAATGTGATCAATGATTTTAATTAATGTATTCGATTAAGACGTTCTTCTGCTGGAAGTTGTGGTGTTTCGGCTTCTTTCGCAACAAAGCTATACAATTTCTGTTTGTTGAAATTTTGCACATATTTATTATATATTTATCTATATCTTAATAATATTCATAAATTTTCTTAATTGAAATATTCAAATTTGAAGAGTATGTAAAGTGTGGAATATACATACATATTCATACATTTTTAAAGTTGGATTTTGTTTAATTGGTAAATTAATTAATATGATGATAATGACGAATGAATTAACAATAGCCATGTATTTTACCTAATGTTTTTGTAAAGAAAATACAATAGTCTAGGATTCGAGATCAGTTTTTTCATCGTTTAGTTAATTAATAATTTGTTGAAGCGCGAAAGGGAAATGTCTTTTCATAGTTTCCATAATTTCGATCGTTCTGCTTAGTTAAGATAGAGAAAAGCAGGTTTTTAATTAGCATGAGTTCGGTTATAACAACTAGCAGAATGAAAGGAGAAAGTCGTTAATTAAAAATATGACAACATTTTGGAGTCTAACTAAAATGATAATCTTTATCTTTTTGTATTTTTTGTCGATTGGAGAAATGAAAAAGTAAAAGATTTTGAATTAATTTTAGCAACGTTTACAACAATACATGCGTTAAAGATGTACATAAAATTTAGAGTTGATCAAGTAGATTTCTTAATATCAGGGAAACCGTTTTAAAAGATATTTAAACATGTATAATTTTTAAAACTCGAAGATAAAATTTTAGACATATATTTAATAATAATTCTTTCTCTTTCTTTGAATCTCAATCTTCCTTTTTCTGTTGAGCCTTGAAGTGCTTATGGGAATTTAATTTAATACCAAAAAATGGATTTCTGATAATTATTGCTCGTGAATATTTGAAGGGATGTAACTATAAGGAGCTGTCAGAGTTCTAAAAGATAAATTGCAGTAAGTACTAGATGATAGTTCTCATAATAATTTCTGAATAAAAAATGTGCTCACTTTTGAGAAATAAAGTTCTTAATTCATAGGATAGTTATGTTACTATAATAAGGCAGTAACATATTCATTGCATTTCTTTATCCAAATGAATATTTTCGAGTCCAATTATGTAACGAGACATGAACTTTTCATACAAGTATTTTTTTACTTTTGTAGTTGAATTATTTTGTACCAGATTTTATCTCTGTAATTGTCTAACCGATCTAATTTCATAATTTTTGAGTAAATCTCAATTATGTTCATTATTATTATGGTTCATTTTTTTAGTATCTTTTGAAATATCGGTTGATTCTTTTCCTTTGAAACTTTTCAATATCTTTCGAATAAAGAAACACACGCTCCTGAATATTTGATATCCGTAGAATCTCATTAATGTATTATTCAATACTAACGATTTCGTATCTACAATTTGATTCGCGGAAATTATATTGGTTTATTGTTTTACCTGTATTAACGGGGTACGTTAAAAACGCAAAAAGTCATCATGATTACGCGGAATGGAACTATTACATTTTCAATCATGATATCTTGCTCGACATTCTCTTTATTTTTACCGTTTAAACGTGGCTGGCGAGATATAAATGCAGGAAAGTTGGTTTCGAAAGCTCGCAAATGTTGCGACATTTCGGAGGTGGATGAAAACGGTCGAATAAATTCACGGAAACGTCCACTCTGATTTCTAGTTTAAAATTACATCGCCAGATGCAATTTCCTGGAGCAAACGTCAATAGTTTTGTTTGCAGTCAGTTACGACATTCTTCCAATAAATTGGTCGCGTCGCCTTGCCATCGTCGATCGTTCGATCGTTATGTAAAGAGAGAACGAAAATGGTTCATGACGCGTGATTAGTGCTCGTCTTAGTACAAAACAACGTGGTATTGTTCGTTTCATAATTGGATGAGAATTATCCACGGAATTTTCATGCCACAAGTTTCATCTAATAAACATGTCGATCGTATCGAATATTTTAATTAATTCGCATTCCTCTCGATAGGTATTTAAATTTTATTTCGCTAGTCCATTGTTGTGCCGTTAGGTCGGCTACTATTTTGGCTTGTAATCTGTACAAACTTGGAGGAATTTTGGCATTTCGAATAGCTGTATAAATATTTTGATACAGGTCGTACAGTCTGTCACACAAGAGCGTGTCTGCGATATCTGCGAAACCTGACACCTAATCAGAATGAGATAAAAAGAATGTAAACAAACGAAAACTTCTCTAATACGCGTTGCTGAATACCTTTCAGTTTCATTTGAAACAGTGAAAGGAACAGAGCTTTTTAATATGAGTGCCGCGTACGCGAAACGTCGAAAATCGTCTGGCATGGGCGAATGAAAACAGAGATCGTGATTGGAGTAATATAATATTCACTGATGAATCTTCGTTTTGGGCATGGTGTCCTATTAGGCATGCTTGGACTATCCATGGAAGAAGGATGATTCAAAGAAGTGTAAAACACCCTATAAAAGTGCATGTTTGGGGTTGCTTTAACGCACGCGGTTTTGGGACTTTGTGCGTCTTTACAGACAATCTGAATGCACAAAAGATGGTGAAATTGTACCAAAGGGGACTTCTCACATCCGTGAAACGTTGGTTCAACCAAACCGAGGACCAATGGATATTGCAAGAAGACAACGACCCTAAACATCGAAGTCGCATCTGCACCCAATGGAAAGCGAAAAACGCCATCACAGTACTTCCTTGGCCATCGCAGTCCCCTGATGCAAACCCTATCGAAAATGTGTGGTCCCTAATGAAATGCAAGCTGAGAGGAAGACGTATCACAAAAATAAGAACACTTGTACATCACATTCGAAAGATATGGAGGTCGTTACCAGAATCCTACGCTCAAAAATTAGTCGAGAGTATGCCGAAACGATGTCAAGCTATAATCGCTAATGGAGGAGATTGGACACCCTACTAAGTAATAGCGTATTAGTGTTTTAGATGTAGATTCAATTCATATAAATTTTTTTACAAATATATAAATATTTACAGAAATATCGCAGACACGCTCTTGTGTGACAGACTGTACGTAAATCCTGGGATACGGAATCGTGAAATTTCAGTCTGACACTGAAACCGAAAATTTTAGTAATTTCTTTATTATTTTTAGAATTTGAAGCTTTACATATTTCGAGAAGTTAATTTTTTCGTAAATAATAGAACTATAATATAATATAATATAACTGATTATAATATTTGTGAAAATTGCAATTAGAAGTATCATAAATTACGGTAATTATCGTAAAAGAGGGACCCCAATATCAATGACCTTAAGCTTGAGATATGTTGTAGACAGAAAATTTCAGAGTAACATGTACTCTGACTGAGGCATGGGACGATCAATTCATTCGATTCAATTAAAAAATTAGATTACATCTTTTGGGGGGTCTGATGGGCTACGCCTTGAAGCCAATATAACCTAACCTAACCATTTCTTACCATTATTAGGATCGAAATCCTATGCAAACGTATATACAATTTCATTTTTAACCACTTATATTCGAGTCAATTTAACAAGTACCATTTTTTTTTTTGTCATAAGTTTCGCACCATGATCGCGTTACATCTCGGATAAAGTGCATATTACTCAGGATCCTGCCTTCTACAAGATATCCGAAATCCAAGAAAACTTGAATTGAGCCCCCTTTTGCGCATAATTACGTAAATTACAAAATACATATATTGTATTTAGTCAATATTTATAAAATTATTTTGTAAAAATAACTGTCACTAATAAATATTATTGATGTTGGAGAAAACTGGTGTAGAAAGAAATGAGTATAATCCTTAATAAGAATCGCCAGAACGATGATGAAGAAAGTTCGATACCATTTATGGAGGTACATATTTCATTCTAAGATTGTCATCGAATTATCAATCCCAAGAGTGTTTTGGTATCATCTGTATTCTTGATCGTAACACGATATCTACAGCCTCTTGTGTATCATTAACAGATTATTAACGAATTTAATTAACCTAATGCATCCTCGTGTTCATCAATTATATTAGGCTTGTAATCGAGTATACAAGACTCACTTGTAGCCGAGGTTATTATTATTACGTTATGATTTTATCGCTGGGACGTATGTATGTACATATACTCCATGATTTTAGTCAAATTTGTTTGCTGATGTATGTACTTTTTGTCCACACTGGATATGTTTGCTAATGGATTTGGTATAAAGCGTTTCGTAAAAAGATGTATCGGTGCATAAATATCAATAAAATTACGATTTTCTGTAGCGTAGGAAAAATTGTTGATTTTGGCAACTACACGCACGGTGTTTACGAAAATTCACGGTAAATTAGCATTTTTCCTGTTATCGGTATTGCCGATAGTTTCACTATGAATTTAGTTTTCGTTTCGTTATTATTTAATTTTAGATCGTTAGTAATACTCTATACAAACCTGTTGAGAGAAGCGGTTTATAGAACTGGAGTTCATAAAGTACGATTTACTGGGTTTTCCTACTGCTCGTGATTTTTCATTCATATAATAGAAATTCACGTTCAGATAAGTAAATTTAGTCAATTATACAATAAATTCATTCACTCGAATAAATAGATTTAGTCTTCTAGGTAAGTAGATTTGATAAGTAGAAATTCATTTAATCGAGCAGTGGCTAAAATTTCATTGAAATAAATGAAATTCTATTGTAAATTGAAGTTATATTGATTAATTTTATGTATTGAAATGTAACCAAAAGCGTGTTAAATGTTTCCCTCGATTTTAGTTTATGCAACCTTTCGTAATAAATAATTTTATGGAAGTAAATAATTCTCTTTCTTAAGAAGTTTAACAGTAATTACGTATCCGGATAACGAGATTAACATATCTTTAAATCGATCAATTTGATTTCTCAGAAGGTAAATTGTAACTCGTTTGTAACTACATAGTTTGTATTCTACACTTCTATCGTTTTGATATTAATTTACGACCAGGAATCTTGAACTTTTATTTAGCTGTACGATATAAAAGTATAAAAGTATAAAAGTAATGTCCGTTAATGATAAAAAAAAGAGATATTCCACTTAATCCTTTCATACTGCAACACAAAATCCTCACATTAAACCTTGAAGTATAATATATACTAGACGTTTCCTACCTTAAATGAAAAATCAGAATTATATATTTTGTATATCTGACGTTAGGAATGCAAGAAATCCTGACGTTGGAGAAGTAATTATTATTCTATAGAAAATAATTTACTAAAATAATTTTATACGAAATAAAAATTATTTTTTGCTATACTTATTCTCTTCTTCTCAATAATTATTTTCATCCCTTATTTGCTAAATCTTCTACTGTCCGTTCTAAATTCCGCGTTACTTTATTATACCCCGCGTGAAAGAGTTAAATATCGTAACAAAAATTCATTTCCCATGCTATAAAGGTGGCAAATTCCATTCATTGTAAGTTCATTCACGTTCGTATATTCTCATTAGCAGTTCCTCATCCGCGGATAAGAAATATACTGTAGTATCGGAAGTATTGATGCACCAACAAAATAGATAACGACTCTCGTACGTAATACGGATTACGTATCTCCGGATATGGTCGTCTATGTTTAGTCTGCAGAAACGGAGCTTAAGTGATAAGGAACATCCATTGTGACGCAAATGATTTCATTTCTCTGACACGTTTCCGCGGTGTTATCGCGCGTTCTGTTTGCGAATTAAGCGGATATCATGCTGTTGATTTTTTGCTGTTATCATTAGCCGAGAGAAATTTCGCCTACAAATCGCGAGTTTCAGGCGTCATTCTAATCGAAGTCATAAAAAATTAGATTACGAAGAGGCTCATTAATATATTGTATCGTTACATATATACACATGAACATATGAATGTACATGTTGCGAATAACAAACGAAATAAGATATTTGACGTACTGGCTAGACGAGATGTAAAATATCTACTAGCGATAAGCATAACGTCAAGCAACACGTCAGTTTCTGCAGACAGTTTGCACAAAACAAGATATGCATTGTTGGTCATAAGTATTAGGATGCTACTCCTTATATTACATTTATTCAGCAACTCTCACGAGCTTTGTATTTTACCTTACATAATATTTTAGATAAAAGATCCTTTTCAAAAATGTTGTTTCTTGATCATGTATATTTATGTATTATAGTTAACGAGTTCTAAAATTGTATTTAATATTTTACACGATAACGCAACAGTGACACGAGTACGATAACAGGTTTATTATAAAATTACTTACTAAAAAATAGGAATAGTGAAAAACATTCAATTCGTATCAGTAAATGTTTTAATGCTTATGATCAACAGTGTATGTCAAAGAAACGTACATAAATGAAAAAAAAAAAAAAAAAAAAAGATAATAATAATCCCGCTGTTTTCCTGTTTTTCTTCCTTATTTTAATAAATTATAATGAGTGCCGTTTTGTAATGGTTACATATTTATATGTATAATATCAAAATATGCCTGTCTACTACTGCTAGTACTACTATTACCACTGCTATTGCTTGAACACGTTTTGGCCAAGCTTTACCTAAACGAATATTATCTAAAAAAAGCTAGACAATTCTGATTTTAATTGTTTAGAACAGAATTTGTTATTGTCAGTGATGTTGTTATTATTCATTATGCATGTATAATTAATAAATTAAATAATATATCATATTAATAAATTAAATAAATGTCGCGACTAAACGTTCTTACTTGTCATTGTCTTACTTATTATTTTAAAGCAGCGGAAGGAAGATTAATTTATTCGATGAAGTGTATTTTTATCATGGATTATTTAATAATCACGAAGATAAGTGGATTCGATTTACCGTAGATAAATATTATCGTTTAAATTTTAAGCATTCTCTTATTATCATATCAGGCGACTTGCAGTTATGCTGGCATTAAATGTATTAATTTGTTATGTATCACCTGTAATTGACTGATAAGGTTATGTAAATTATGCAATATAGCAGATCGTATGATGGAACCTTTGTAAAGAAATAGAAAATTTAATTGGGAGTAATACAATGAACACTTATTTCTATTATTCGATAAATGTATGATAATTTAGACAAAATTTTATATGTCGTGTCTTCTTTTAGCGATTTTGAAAATTCTTCAAAATGTTTGTATGTATTATTTGAAAAATATGTTTCATACAACGCGTGATCTGATAAGTAGCAAAGTATGCGTGGTCTGTAGATTCGATGATAATAAAATTCCATTAATTTATGTTCCATTGCTTACAAATATGCACGCAATTCGCTCGTTTGCAAATTACGTTTCGAGGCACTATGTATTACAATTGTAAAGTCATATGGTTCGAATGAAAATAGTATGTACGTATAGTAGAAACAAATTTCGTCCAACTGCAAATTGCGTTCAGCTGTAAATTGCAAGTTTTTACTCCAGCATACGTTGAAATTTTTCTGCAATATTTTATTTTGATGAAATATTGCAAGATCAAATCCAAATGACAGCGAAAATTGTGTAAAAGAGTAATTAAATAATTTTTGGGTTAAATAAATTATAGAGAGGAAGAAAGATTAATTAATTAGTAAAATGTCTAACCAAGGTGTTATTATTAAATTATTATTTAAATTTATCAAGTAAAAATTTACTTAATGTTACTAACATAATATAGATGTAGTACATACACAAGATATTATGCATTTCTCCAGTTCTTATCTTTTACTTTAATTCAAAATATTTTAAAATTTTTCAGCGAAATGAAATGAATTATTCAGTTGTTATCTTTTTTTATATATCCATTTTATTACTCAGTCTATTTTCGGTATTTCAAGTAATAAGCTGTAAGATGGAAAAGTAACAAAACACGTGTTATATGTAAGATATAAACTATAAGGTATGAGATGTGGATACTGGATATCGTAAACACGAAATTTGAATTTTATCGATCCGCCATATAGGATGAATTTAATAAAAAGAGCGAAAGTAAATTTAAAACCCATAGAATTTTAGATCCTGCAGCAATAGCTGTTATGTTTAACATAGCTGTTCTGCTGTATACAAAAGAAATCCAAAAGTTATGTTTCAAGGGAGAATTTTTTCAAGAATATAATTTGTTAAAGTACTTCTATAATTTTCAATTTTACAATTTAAATCGAATTCAGAAATAAGTAGTTTGTATTCCTATTTTACACTATTAACGTTCATTAAATTGCAATTTATAATTTATTAAGAGATCATGAAGTCAACATAACAAATAAAGATTACTGTAACTCGAACAAAATGGAATAAGTAAATACATTTTTGTATAAATTTCACTACTTTTGTTTTATCAAAAATACATCAAGTCACGACATGAAATATACTTTCCATAGAAAGTTACAATTAGGAAAGTTTGACAAACATTATCGTAGAGCAACTCATGACTCGAAGTATAATGCCTCCCAACTAAGTTGCTTTAATTATATGTGCACTAAATTGTTGCATATAACATACTTGTCATAGTAAGTTTTAATGAAAAAGTTCAAAAAATAGTATATTAGGGAATTAAAATAAACAACTTCTCAGTCTTTTACTATCTTGATAGTAAGTATATATGTAGCTTTTCAGTTTTATCATGTTATTATATAACAAATATTATCCGATGAACATTGAAATTTAATTTTGTAGAAAGCGTATTATTACAAGTCTACATTTTTATTGCAAGCCAATTTATTTCCATAAAATAAAGGAGACTTTTGTTAGTGTATCCTATTATGGCGAAATCGTTTACGATAGTCGTTCAGAAGTTTTAGTCGTAACTCTTATGTGGATAGAGGAAATTTCTGAACAAAAATATTGAAATTTGATTGTATATCCTTTTAAATCATTTTTCGTGGATATTACTGTCTGAATACACATACTCGAAGACCAAGAGAGAGTACCTGCAACTCGCTCCGCATAAAAAATTGACGACGCGAGAGACCAAGGACATTTTCAGAGCTCCCCTAAAATTTTCAAAACTTCTTTAAAATTTTCAGAGCTTCCCTGCCTGTTGCTACCCCATTTAACCGTGGAATATTTTCTAAAATAATTTTCACGAAACGCATGTTTCTAGATATTCCTTACTTTTACGTAAAAAAAAAAAAAAGAATTGTTATTTCTATTATCGATCATTAACCAAATAATTAAGATAAAACTTCCAACATCGTATGATAAAAATAAAAATCCAGATAAATTCGTGATTTTCACAAGTATGTAATTTCTCTATATTGCATTGTTATCTAAATAACGTTCATCCTAACAAGTATCTAATAAACTAAGTACACACGAACTTACAATCAAATACGTATAACGACCTACTACGATAGGCTCCAACCATAGTGCTTCAAAAATTCGAATAAAACCTCTGCATATCTCTTCCACTAGGTCACGATTACAACGAAAAACGACAACGACGCGTTCTATCAAATCCTACCGCTCGAAACCCACTACCTTACATCCTTGCCAATTATATATCCCTATCACGAGTCTTGTTTCACACCGTTCCTTTGGTACGCGCGTTGCCACCCACGCGAGCGTAAGCTGTGATTAAAGGACCCGTGGCGGTGCGGTGAAGGACCGCGTCGGCTAGAAAGTTTCATTAACCCGATACACTTTCTCGGTGTTATCGTCTGGGCCGCAACGTGGCCAGCGCTGGCGTCGCGCACGCACCGAGGCGCCTCTTGCCACGTTCACCTCGGCGTCTCTGTTTCGAGTGTGCAATAGTGGTGCACAGTCCCCGTACTCTCACGTTCGCACGCGCACGACCCTATGTGTATAAGTACTTACGTACGTATTCTAGTTAACGTACGCGCTGACGCAGCGATACGGACCAGCAGGCTGACTGTCGCGAGGGGCGGGGGAACGGATCTTATTTATAACGAGACGAGACCATCGTACGATGCCGGCACGACCAATCGCGAGGCATCTCGTGGTCTGGCCTTGCGGACTGTTTCACCGTGTACACGCACAAGCGTGCGACTGTAATTCAGTGACGCCATAGAAAGCATTCCTTGCCCGTCTAAGTTTGTTTCCGACGCATGTGTGTAAATGCTTGCACGCCGTGTGTGTTCCAAAGCCGTTCGAACCTCCTCGACCCCCCTTTTTGAACTAAGAGCTTTTAGGTTAGGGGTAGCAAGGTCTTGTTTGAATGGGGATGGATTGGTTACTACATGGGTTTGACTTCTGGGAAATGGAAAGGGTGTGTGGATAATCGGTATTCATCAGTGGGGCACGGTGACATCTGAGGGCTTGGGGAATGAGAATGCCATGAGAATTGTTGAATGACTGGGTAGAACGTTATCGTTGACTCGTGGCAGGATCTGGTTGTAGAATGAGCTCTTTTGTCACGCAATGAGAAAATTAATGGTCGTTAACTTTTTATACCGTGAACTGAAACATCGTTCTTTGGTCAAGTTTTTAATTTTTTGAAACACACACATATATATAGGTATAGGATATTTCGAAAAATCTCGGCAAAGTATTGGATGTGAATTGGATGTATGTATCTGGGTTAATTGCAAGACATGATCTCAAAATTCTTTCGAACACGTGTCCTGACATAGATTATTGAACTGATTCAAAGACACCAGGATTGTATTATTATAAGATATTTGCGTATATGATATAAATCCGTAACATCGATTAAAATATGCTTCTACCTGTATCAACAAACTGAAATAGTCGTACCTCGATAAAGATGCATCTTAGGATATATCATATATTTTTGGTTATAAGTATACCCATATTTTTGCTTCAATTTTCTGATATACCGTGTACATGCCCCGAAGAATGATGATCATTAATATTTTCCTACTTCTGTAAGTGAAACTTGCTGAATTCGTATGATTCGTCGTTGCTCTCGAGAAAGTCTGTAATCGAGTTGTACGTTGATTAAATACATCCCACTTTTACAGGCAATTTATGTTCGTTTCTTAGCCCTCAGTTCCAACTCGATACAAATATGAATAAGAATGGGGTAGCAAATAAATCGGTTATAGATATTCGAAATTGGAATTATAGAATGGTTGAGTCACTATTGGGAGAAAATGGGTTGATGTGTTGCTTGCTAATTTTAAACTTCTATACGTATTGCTATGTGATTTGGATGTATATATGTATATATGTGTGTCTGTATATATGTACTTAAATGATCATACTTTTTAATTTTATTTTGGTTACTTATTGTTGCACGAATGTATTTTATTACGCTGACATTATATCGAAATTAAGCATTTTTTATAACAATGTATACAACAATTTGCTACATTATATAAACATTATGTGTTTCTTCTCAGATTTGTATAAATCCAAATGTAGAATGTTGGAGATCCTTTTAAGACCTTTATTGGATTTTAATTAGTCGATGCAAATAATTATCTACTCGAATAGGAATTAGAGAATTATATCACAGAGTTATAAAATTATCTATCTATATTATTGGATTGATATTGGAATGTTGAAATAGGAGTTAGGATCTCAATGCTTGGTAATTCCAATTTTGTGGAAAGTGGTGTTTAGTTTGAATAGAAAGTTCTAAGAAGTAACTCTAATAGAATTTAGATAAAAGCTTTTGTACGCTTTTATGAACTTATTTATGCGTGCTATTCAAATTCCATGGATATATTTTGTGTAACGCATTGCTTTAATCAAGATCGATGATGAAATTGTTGATTATGTTGCTGGCCATTCACAGAATTTTTGAATTCACGATACGTGAGTGAGTGACCAAATGCAGAAGTTCCACTATTACGTGACCAAATTGAGATCCCTTTTCCTTCTATGTAACCCAGGTTGCACCAGTAACATATTCTTACGATTAGAAAGTTCCTGATACAGTATAGCTTTCATTGCATAGATCACATTTATCTATCATGTTTGATGAGTAGGCAATTTTGTAGATCTTACGTTATATTTGAATGAAATAATTTTATGCAACTGCTTTCAATAAAAATATGAAATATAGCCAAATCTGCTGTAGTATATATATATATAATTCTTTAAGAACTAGACTAATCTTCCATTTTTCTATTTTTGGTAATCTTTGTAGAATTTTCAACACCTATAGTTAATCACATAAAATTATTACAAGTATTAGAATATTAAAAAAATTTATCATATGTATTTATTTTTTAACCTTTACTTAAGAAACAAGTAGTGGAATAACACGAGAAAATTTCGTGAATTTTGAAATAAAGTAACTTACATACTATTTTATCAAAATATAAATGGAATAGAAAAATAGGTATTTGCTTAATAGAAATCAGATACACACTTCTTTGTATCACTTATTATGTTCATTTAGTATTCGATAATGCAAATTATCTGCAGCAGATCGTAAATAAGCGACGATTGCGTCTTGTTAATGCGATTTTGGTGTTTATTTAATTAATACATTAAAAAGCAATGGTATTCAATTCCTTTTTTTGTGCTCTTTATTATTCTCGTATATCAACTTGTCAATATCATGTCTTCGAATTATACGAGCTATACATATACACACTTGGTACGCACACAAGTTTACTCGATTGAAACATATGAAGTCGACAAATACGTGAATGCTTAGTGTCATCGATAATTATATGCGGCGTTTCACTATCGCGTTTATCTCGACAGTCATCTCAAAGGCCACGTTTCGCGATGTTTGCCTTCTGGTTGGTGTAGCCTGCAAGGTACAGAAAGGTAAAAGTTTCACGGTGGATTATAAGTTGTCGAATAATTCTCGCGCGAACACAGGTGCAAACTCGAAAACGTGCTTTAAAAGATCGAAGTTTCACTACGAGATGCGTAAATTACCTTCAAAATGCGTCGAGCTTGCTGATGTAGTATGTTACGCGCGGAAAATGTTGTATGTGTTATGCATTCATCCGCTTTATTTGTATGTTCTTTGTCGCATTTACGTTTTTGCATCGTGACAGTGCTTGATTTTACTGTAGCATTTAATATACTAAATACAAATAATTCTATGGAAAATACAAACTAAAATCCTTCAGTTTCAAAAAAAAAAAAAAAAAAAAAATTCTACAAATTTGCAAGACAGTAAAATTTACAAGAAAATCAAATTAGTGGATACACTGGTGTAATATGATGACTCGCGTATAATATGGTCTCCTATATTTGATAATTCTGATGTGTTTTATGTGGAGTTGCGTCTTAAGGTTAAGATGTAAAGAAAAAGTCTTGTGACTCCATAGAGAAGGGAAGTTAACTCGACAAGGAAGCTAAAAAAATTGGACAAATAAATTAGATAGTTTTTATAAGTATAGGTGTTTATTGCTAATTATTCCTGAAAATATTTAGCATAGTAATATGCTCGAGTGTAGTAATAATTTTAGAAAATTGTCGTAAAATCTTTAAAATTATGCTGTATTAATGTAAGTATTTATATGTAAATTCCTCTGCTTTCAATTAATAGGAATATTTAATACATAAAATATATTAGCACGAAGCAACATGAAATCATAAAATAACATTTACTTCTGAAATTATGATTCCTTAAAATCTCTACATTTATGAGCAGATATGTACGTACCTACGTATAAAACATAGTGAAATTTCGTCCAATGTGTACTATAGATGATGTTAATTTTAAATCAAATATCTAACTTATTTCCGCTACTATCGAAGGTAAGAAAAAATGACTAGTGTGCAACTATTTATCTTTCTACTTTAATTTTATTAAACCTATCGTATGAAATAGAAGGAAAGGCGCGAAACGGTATTCCTGCGTTCATGCTTCCCTTGTTTTTCGTAGATAAGTTTCAACAAAATTAATAATACTTTTTTGTATCGATTAAAAAATTACATGGATTGGCACGTAAAAAATATGTAACCGCAAAGAAATGTCATTGATCTCGAAGAAACTGTCTAGATGACAACCACAGAACTTTCTTTCTATCACCACCATATTCATGTCTTTAAATCCTCAAAATCATAAATCCCTAATCATTTTTTCTTCCCCTCAATAGTATTGGAGATAATTTAAATGTTCGATTTAAAAATGACACCCTGTATAATAGATTCTTTGCTAAAATGAATTTTCGACGTATTTATTAAAACTAATGAAATTTAATTAATGTCGTGATCTTCGATGATTCTAATAATTACGGGCCACAGCCAATTGAATCGAAAAATATTCGAGCGAATGCGTTCTTGTTTGAAGAACCAACATTTAATAAAACGTAGGTGGAAACAATAGGTAGGTATTTAATAAATGACCGGTTTGGCGAATGATCGATATGATTCAGGTTTTTATCGAGGGAGGTCGTTAGAGAGACTCGTTTGCAATTGGTGTTTTAATCGCGGTTACTCGATTCTCATCGACGATGCAGTTTGCGCACGGTGCGTTTGTGTATACCGATTAACGTTTTCGTTTCGTTTCGTTTCTCATATTTAATTTCCTGTTTAATTATTCGCCGTACAGTGAGTCGAGAGGGTTGATCGTAAGTGGATTTAGAAAGTTGCGAAATTTGCTTCGCTCGTTTGATTAGACAGTTAAAATTCTACTTGCGGTGTAAACTTATAGAAATTTGAAATTTATTTTCATATATTTGAGACTTTCTGTGAATCGAATGTAGAGGTAAATTTTCCAAACCTGAACGTAAATTAGCAGTTTTAGATCTTAAACCAGCGCGATGATTGTTTTTATGGTTCTTTGGATTCTGCTCATGTTTTCTTTTTATTAATGCATAGCACTTTGAGTGCCTCGCGGCGATCAGTTAAGAGTTGTTCCATGATTGGTTAAATCTTTATTCGAATATTTTATCGACTTTTTGTTGAATTCAATGCCTGTTAAATATTAAGCTCTTCAATTTGTACGAGCTAGTTTCAAGTTATACATCAGTTTCAATCTTGTTCCTGTACTTGATAAGATTTGATCGAGTTTCAAACTTTCTTCGTTCAAACAAGCTATTAAAGACTTTCTTACTAAACCAGTGTTCTAGAAGTTAATCCAGTGTTTGGTTGACTTCCTAGGCTTTCATTACGATTTGGTACCTCTATTTTCTTCCGGGACATTTATTATTTCTACTTACGTCACAGACCATCTGTGCAATTAAAAACGTCAAGCCGATTAACCATTATCATTCCAGGGTATTATCTGTGATGGAGTTTAGCGATTATTTCTATGAAATAGTTTTAGTGTGTTCATTCATCAAATTGTCAAAGATTAAATTCTTCATTCTACTATATTAGGTAACATATTTATAAGACATATTAGCATATTAAAATTAACTTAATATTTATTAAATAGATTCTATCTTATCGTTTTCCAAGTTATTAAATCGAGTAGTGAAAATGCAAACCATTATTTCTCATGTAAAAATTAAAACCTAAATTAGATCATACAATTTAATTCAATATATCTATGAGTAAGATGAGCCAATACAACGCAGAAAGTAATAAATCTCAGAATCAAATGAATCATCCTAGAATCGTCGAAACATATTTTTATAGACTTCCTCATGGTCTATTACGTAACTGCACAAACAAGTTTCGAGGTCATATTTTAAAAACAAGCCATTAGATGTTTGCTCATAATTAACCTTCATAACAGCTACATTTTTCATTCCTGGAAAATGTCCTCAAACGACAACACCAGCTCGGAACGAGGAAAAATTGGTTCAAATCCATGGAACGTACGTACCAGAAATTAGCGAAATTTTCGCGCTAGAACGTCTTGATGGAATTCTTGGATTCGCCAAACCGAACTCGCGAATGAATAGACGGAAGGAAGTTACGCTCGTTGAGTTTGTTCTCTGCCGTCTTGACGGATTTGTATGCAGTGGGAAGGTAACAGGACATCGTAGAGAATCATGGTTCTCTTTTCCATTGGCATCGTTTCGCGAATCCCTCGGCGAAGAACGTCGGACTAATTATTCCGGAGCGCGGGAAATTCGGCTGCAGTCTTGTTTGAGGTTTTCTTCGGTTGACTTAACGCTTGGGAAGCTGACGCTGCCGTTCGCCAGATTTCGAACGTCGAAACGACTGGAAAAATTTGCATTTCGAGCTCGTAGTCACGTAGTAGTTACGATTGCTCCGATTTTATTCCGGTGTTCCTCCCCGGAACATCGGAACCAAGTATTCCCTGTGTAGAAAGGATAGAATTGGGGTGGAAAATTCGCTTCATCTGAGTAATCAAGCTATTGCGTTCATGCAAACGTTAAACGAACTTTGAGACATTGCAATGTGGTTGATTGATATGAAAAATAGCGAATAAAACGGATGTTTAATCGTGTTCTTAACAGAGTTTTTAAATTAATTGCTGGATTGTATTTCAGAGATGTATTTTCTTTTAAAGGGATATGAATATGTATATTGATTATTTCAAGGGAATGTTAAATACTTCTATCTGTAGTCTTGGCAATATATTTGTTAATCGTTAAGGATCTTGTTAGACAGAAGTTAAACATTAAGTTAAACGTTGTTTATAATTCCTTGTGATCGTAGCAAATATACAGAATTTTAGATACGAAGAATAAACTGTAGGTTTCTGTAAAATTGCTTTTCGATTTTTCTAAACATTTTCTCAGCTTCTTGCTGCAATAAGAGATTGATTAAAGGAAATTTTTTAATCAAACATTTGATTATTCAAACAATATTGTTTGGGAAAATTAACTTATTGTTTGCTAAATATTCTCGAGTTAAAATGAAAGATATTAACAAGATTCTCAGGATATTGAAATTCTCCATTGAGTATCAATTGAAAGAAAACAAAATTATTTCGCGGGAATACGTAAAGGATTTATTATTACCAGAACTGCTCCAATTTTACTGAAATTCGACTTGATACATTTTCCATCGTTTAGCATGCTAGAAGTTTATTACGGTACTATTACAGTAGTTACAAAATATATTACATGTAATACTTTATACGATAATGTTACAAAGGATGACATTCGTGTCGTAAATTACAGATAATAGTTGATAAAATTTGATAACTATAAACAACGAAATTTAAGTTCCAAATATATATATATATATGTCGGGTTTTCATTAGAGTTAGGGGCGCGTAACGAATCTTTCTTTGGATTAGACATTGTTGTTATGCACGAGCGAAGATATTTACTAGTCCAGTTATGATTGTGACGGAATTTGACAAGTAACCATGGTAATTAGATACTGGGAATGTGAATGGCAATGATCTCAGACTCAATAACGAATCCGCGGTCAGCGGGATGACAAATGCGATAATGAACTTGACACACGTGTTCCTTGTACTAGTCGAACTTATCGAATTGACCCTCAGTCCAAGTGGAACTGCCCTTATATACTCCTCTTCGTATCTCTCTGTATCCCTCAGGTCAAGTCCTGTTTTTAATGAGAGTAATTTAATTACTTCATACCTCTGTTAGGTACACGTCCCTCCCGTGACCGTGGCTACGTTCAGTGACCCATTATGTCACTTCGAGCCCAAGCCCACTGTCATAAATCTCGGATAATCATTATTGACTCAACTGATAAACAGCTATTTCTCGGTTTTATTGTTTAAGTACGGCTATAATAAAAAGTCTGGACTAAAGTATTTGGGACTTTCTCAAACATTCCGAAAGGAAGTCTCCGACGTCCTTTCATCTCCGACATATATATATATATATATATATATATATATATATATATATATATATATATATATATCTTTTGTTTAACACGTTCGTCGCCCAGCGTGATTCGGCCAAGTTTCCCGCAGGGCCCAAATTCAACCACCGGTACGCAGAACGTAAATAGAGCGACAAGCAGGAATTCATCGTTTATCGCCTTCGATTCATTGTCTATCCCCTTCGATTCATTGTTTATCGCCTTCGATTCATTGTAATGAAAAGATTATTTATTTATGAAATGGAGAAAGCGATAAGCTATCCAGCTAGAGTATTCCAGGGGATCTCGTGGCAGATATCTCGGATCTTTCATTTAGTCGAGAAGCATACTTGCGAGACGTACATCGGTGATTTTTTCCTCCTCAAAATGTTCAGTAAACAGCGTGAAAATATATTTGAAAGCGAGGAGAGTAGCGATGACGGAGTCTATAACTATTTTTCGATGTGCCCAAACTCACCCCAAATGTGTTTGGAATGTTTTAACGAATACCATACGATATAGGATAATGTAATATACTATCCAGAATATAAATTAATAAAAAGTATGGTATAATGTGTTTTTAATATTTTTATGTTGTATATCCTATATATAATATCGTATATTTAATTAACTCGAACAAGAAGTGCGTCACCATCCTTTGGTGACGGGGCCCCCACGCAAGTATACCCGTTGCATAGATATGTGCGACGTGGCGACGAACGTGTTAATATAAATCTTCTAAGTATTTTTTACAGGATGATAAAGCGATCTGTGCCTTGGATTTGAGCACCGCTGTGTAACAGAGTAGGGTTACATCATGATACGATCGTACACGTCAGTTTATTTTTAAGAAATAATGCGAGCATTTTTCGTGTAAGCAGTATCGTCGAAGGAAGAAACTTGATCGGCTGCGTGATAGATTCAGCAAATGAAACAGATCGAACATTGATGCTTTTTCTGCTTACTAATTCAGAATTTTCTGCTTGCCTACTTACACGTAACGAACAATGACAAAGAGACATATCTGTAGATTTTACAGATGCGGAGTTTCTTCCGAGGAAGAAGATTAAATCTGTACGTATTTTTCTGTACGTGTTGAAATATTTTCTATAGAAAATGTAAGCTTTTGAAATTACAAAATTATTCCAACTGATTTTTACATACTTTGAACATCTGTATCTATGTTGCTATTATTCTATTTTTTCTCTGAATCGAATTACCATCTTTGTAGGTATCAAACAAAAAGAAAATGAAAAAAGTGTAATTTGAAGAATTTGCTCTGTGGAAAAATGTGCATTATATGAAGCAGAGAGATGTTTATTGTTCTGTAATTTATTATTTTAAAATGAAGAGATATTTCGTTATTTTCTGGAAACAGAGATGGTTCGGTATTTTGCATTTTTACGCTTTCCAAATCGTAAAATTCAGTTACTGCGTGCTTCACTACCGCGCACTCGTAATTAAATGCAGCTTTAACGTTAATTTGATTCTGGCAAGTCGCATCTAGTTGACCAAACACGGTTGAATATATTTCGTATTAATATACTATACCATGTAGAATGTACCTATTGCTATTGATCTGTCAGTATTTATTTCATCGGTCTAATTATCTCAATCTTAATATATTAAGTATAATAATACCTAGTAATGGTAATATGAGTAATAGTAATTTATTAGTGCATTAATGTAATACGAATGATAATAATTTTGAAAAAATCATAGTTTAGATCTTCAGTCAAGTTTCTTTCAATTTATGTTTTTGCGTATTCTTTCAAAACTATACACTTCTTATTTAACAAATTTCGTATTCTCCTAAGAACACTACTTCTAATTATGTTTTCGTATATTTCTTTTTTATCTAAATTCTTAAATATGAGAATTGTTGTGCCACTTAACGCGAAAATATGTCGATTCGCGTATTTTTTTTGGGGGGGGGGGGCTGGCAACGTCAAATTTATCCTCGAACAAACAGAATACTCAACCGTTTTGAAATACTGCAGTTTTCAGTCTGTTTTTGAAAGGGACGAAACAAGCCATTTGAAGCACCAAACGCGCATCGTTGTTTACGACCAAAAATAGACTGTCGTCGCGGAGAAAATAACAGCTATAATGTCGACTTTAGTATGGTGTGTTGAACACCGCGGAAAATAGGAATTGAATGAATTGATAATAGGAAGCAAATAGGAGCCAATTGTTTTCGTGATTAGAACCAAGATCCAAATGGAAGAGGAAAAAATAGATATTTGTTACATGAAATGGCGAATGAAAATTTTCTAAAGCGAAAATTCAAGCGGGAAACAGTAAATTAAAGAGACTCTTTTGTTCTAAAACGTTCGTAGAAATAGCGTTACAAATATTTTCGCCATAATATCATATTTAAAAAGATTTCATACATAAATTTTAAAATTGTTCCTAGCAATTTCATTTGTTGCATGGTCATTAGAATACAAACATAAAGCAATAATGAATCAAACATTAAAAAAATGTAATCAAATTCAGAATACTAATGACCAAAAGAGATTTTGAAATATATATGTAAATAATAAATGACAAATAAATAATAAATAATTTCAAGTCTATCTTATCCTTCACCCATATACATACATATATGCGTGCATATCCATGTTCATTTACATATACTCGTATATTAAAATCTCGGAGAACATATGTCACAACCAGTCATACACTCACATCCCAGTATCACTTGCATAACGATAAATGATTTAAAAATTACGTTTTTGAAATTAGTATAAAAAGCGAACAAATGAAAGTTCGAAGGAGAGTTTTACTCAAACTGGTATATAACTACCGCGTATAAATTGTGTTAAATACACGTTAGCCGTGCGTAACTTGTAGTGTAAATCAACAATCATCCGAAGTTTCTAATTGTCTTTCATTCAAAACACAACTCGGTTCTGTAACTTTAATTCGTGACAAACACACACTGCGTAGTTATCTTATCCGTACGCTACGGGCAAGTTCGCAACTCGTGACACTAAACGACGTGCAATATCAAGTTCGTTGTTCAATATTTTAAACAACCGCGAAATATTACGTCTATTTGACAATTTTTGAATTGAAACAAACCGAAACATAAAATTCATTCAAATATCTTTTGAATGGAATTAGAATTCTAGGAGATAGAATTTTGCCGAATAAATTTTGCGAAATGATAAATGATATGTGAATGCTCTTTGTTAGAATATGAACGAACCAAAGGAAGTAATACAGAAGTCATTAGAAAATAGAGGAATATAGAAACAAGGAATGTACGCGTACAAATTTAAATTGATTGTGAAGGATGCATGTATAAGCAAGAGTTAACGTCTTTGTACCCGCGAACGAAATATTCCGCGTTGCACTGTCGTTCATACGTTATGGATGATTTATCTCGTGTGTTTGGTTTCCGCTGTTTGCTCTATTTCGTCTAGAAGAAAATAGCGTTTCATCTGTACACACTCGTTGATAATGGTGTTTTGTAAAATTGATATTTCTTAAATCTATGAAAGACACGTTATGGACGAGATATTTGGTATCTTATCTTCAATGATGAAATAGTAGAAGAATATAAATAAAAATATAAGGATTGTACAACAATGCAAAATTCTTTCCCTCGATTCTAATATTCTTGCATTTTTCACTTTTTCCCGACAATGAGATATGCTGTATTTTATATCTACGTATTTCAAAAGAATATTCATAAATCTGTGGTGGCACTCGACAATCAAAACACCACCACTCGACACTAACTATAGTCGGACGACGGCAGCGCAGTGGTTAGCGCCTTAGGTTACGAACGTTCGGAACTCGGGTTCAAATCCCGGCGACCGGAGTCCGATATTTTCTTCCGCGATACAAAATGAGAAGAAAAGCGACTCTACCCCCGCAGCGACCTCTACTACCAGCAACTACATCCTACCACGGTCTACACGCCTCAAATCCAAAAGAATTAAGAATGCAGGAAGAGAGAAGAATTAAGAGATTATTTCGTTGAAGATTTCACATATTAAAAAGCTATCCGTGACCCAATTTCTCAAGGATAAAATGGAAGCAACCCATCTCAGTTGAGCAAGTATGATCAGAACTCCGTTTACAGTTGCCTTTAAAGCACGAGATACCGCATTGTCACAAGCAAATCGTGCCAATTCGAAGTTCTGCGTGCGTATGCATGCATTAACGTGCTGTATGTACCCGTGTGTGCACTGCGCGGAACTACTGTCGTCGGTTTATCCGTTTTGTCTTTGACGCGTAATACATATTAAGCCGAACTTGAGACAGTCAGATAGACAGACAGGACAGACAATCGTGTTCGTCGGATCGTATACGGTCGACGTTAGTGTATTTGGAACAAACCTGAATTGCTGTACCCGCCCAGTCTTCAAGTACATAGTGTACCCCATTTTACAGAAATGCAACAGTTACATTTTCTACAGAAATTAGCCGGAGAGTTCGCTTCTTGGGATAATAGCGGAATTTCATTTGGAATTTAATAAATGTTCCTTGTTTCGTTAACTCTACGATTTCATTGAAATGCTTCCTTCCTTCTTTTGGAGATTTTCTTTGCGATGCATGTGCACATTTCTCGTATATTACACCTGTAGCTGGATTTCTGTTTTCCTTATTTTGTTTTGTTAATTTGTTAAATAGCAGTTCGAAAACGTAATGTTACACGTGTTGATTTTGATCAGTGAAACTCATACTGTGATTGTGAAAAGGAATTCCAAGAATTTGGATCTGGATCTTACAACTTTATAAAATTCAAAGAAATTAAAGTATTTTGTACCATCAGGATAAATTATTTGCTTTCAAATTATATATAGAACATGTTTTTACGCCTTCGATCTCTGTAGTAGACTTCTATCTATTATTTCAATACATTTGTCGTACTTTGACAAAATAGTAACTTATTTTATTTACGTTTTTCTTAACACTTAGCCAACCGCTCGCGCCACAGCGCTCGGACAAGCAACCTATACGGTGTCCACCGCGCTTTTTTCCAAGCATCGAGAACTAATATTCATTACTTAAGAAATAAAGAAGTCAAAAAATTATTTAATTGGTTAATTATATTTTGCGGTAATGATTTTATTTAACGATTTCACATATTGTTTATACAAAACATCAAATTAAAAGTATATAACAAAAGTACACAAAATATAGGTAAAATTAAAAATGTTAAAGATGACTAAAGATAAATAACAGGACTTGAACGTGGAATTAAAAATTCATAATGGATTTTAATATTTTTTTACAGTGTGGTATCGTTCGATTATAACTTTATTTAGTCATAATTGATAGTGTAACTTTTTAATTAATTTTAACACCGCTAAATTGGTGTATTTTATTACATACTGTACTTTATAAAAGCAGATGAAGTGGCGCGATTAATTAGGAACAATTCCAGGTAAACAATAATTGATAATAACAAAAAAAAAAAAAAAAAGGAAAGCGCGTTGCTAAAGTCAAAAAGAGAGATCTTCCCGTTCGGTCACGCAGCGATGTTCTTCACAGAGGGGAGATCTCCCTATTCGGTTGGCTAAGTGTTAATAATGTTGCAGTTTATTTCATCACACGTTTTTTAATCGATGACTTCTGAACGCATTAAGAGTCACGGAATAGATTATCGTAACTTTAATTTCTTCGAATTGTATGAAATTCTAGAATATAAGTGGGAGAAGTATCGATGAAAAAAATATGAAACCAAGCCTTGAAATTTCCTTTCATGATTATATGGTGAAAAAGTACAATTTGATAATGTAAATCAATTAAAAAAATTGCAGGTGTACTGAGTTAGTTTACTTATCTTTCTTCGCTTTCTGTACTTTTATGATTGTACAAAAAGATACATGTATGTAATAGAAAAGCGTAGCATTAGTATCAATAATGCAAACCTGCATAATGTAATTATACTATTATAAAAGATATGAAAATATTATAAAGCAGATTCAGTTCAGTTTTTTTTCAAACTTTAATATAAAGTTGATTTCGCTTGGTTGAATTTTCGTAGATAAAATTTCATTTGTAAAGAGAATCTCTTAAACGTTGCTTCAGATATTTAATTCTAGCAATTCTCTTACTTTAATTTTGTCGTTCCTTTGAATTCGTTTCGTACTTCAATAGAATAAAACTTGTCTAATAAATCATATTGAACTTATTGCATGTCAAGGAGTTATGTAAGATATATTTTTGAATTTTAAACAGCCATACGTATCTGTGTGCACATAAACTGAGTGTAAAATAATTGTCAGAAATAAATTAGCATTAATTAACATTAATAGATTCTGAATGATATTTATTTTGTGTTTCAAGATTTTATTGTATAAAATAACAGTAGAATTATTGTATGAAATATCAAAGAAATTATCTACATTCTGTAATACGTAATTTTCAATTTCCTGTTGCAAAATAGCATTCGCTTTATTACTGCATAATTAGTTCGTGCGGTCATTGAATTGCAATAATAATGACGCTAGGTATTTTTCCGCTTAATTATTATCATAATTATTACAATTACCTTTCTTTTTGTCATTGTCAAGCTTCGTATCATTATTGCTCTTATTACTTTTAGTAATATCATTTGGAATAATTCGAAGCGGACAGATTTATACATATATTATTTAGGTTGATTTATTTTTCCATTAGTACCGTTACGTACATTTTCTAATCCATTATTCGTGTATTTTCAAAAGATTTTGTTCTGGAACTATAATTTTATTCAACACTTTTTATACACACTGTGTAAGATGTAATCATAAGATAGAAGACGCATAGGTGACGCAAGATCATGCATAATCCCAACTACAGACTGATTATCATCGTAATGTATGTAAAATATTTTTCTTTTTTCTGCAAACAGGCAATAAATTACTCCTAACATACATAATATATTCACGTTTTAAGATCAATTGTCTTTATGGATCGGTCGACAATACTCGATAACATATTGTTTCTGCTTATTACAAATATGTCACTGTTACGTCGTTCGACATGATGTTATTAGAACACGTAATGAACTTTAATGACCCGCCGACCAATTGGAATAATGCTACATACAAATTACTTGCTTTCGATTAATTCATTAGCATCATAATCATATCCATAACGTACGTTCAACTGCCTCCTAGATATTCCATTTTTCTAGCTCTTTGCACGAACACATTTTCAACCCCCTTAAACATCAACCCTTCCTTATCATTCGGTCACTGTCAATCCATTAGCATCGTAAACATACACGTGGATGTTTATACACTTATGAGAAATGTAAAGGTGTAAAAATGCACAGAGTACACATTATACGTATACATAAACACACACATCTATATATATATATATATATAATTATTAGAAATATGACAGATACTTACTTCTCACAATAGCGAATGAAACAAATCTCTATGTAGGATTCTTACCTACGCGTTAGAAAAATATAAATTTCCATAAATGAACATCCACATTCAACTGCCAAAATATTTCAATTTCGTCTGTCTTCTCGCACGAACGCCATTTCCACCCTCGAAACATCAAGCCCCCCCTTGTTTCATTTGCTTCATATGATACTACAGGAATTTCAACGTCAAAGATGTCCATTCTCGCACCCGAAACAACCTAACACCTTGTGTGCAGAGAGCAAGAGCGAGAGGGAGAGAGAGTGCGTTGGAACGCCAACCAGAGGGTGTGCGCCACCCGAGTCACGAAATTAACTAATGCTTGCTCGCATAATGCGCTCGTAATTTTCGCTCTCTCTGAGAGCGTTATAACGTTGTGCTCGCTTTAAAACGGAACCTGGACTTTATGGGGGCCGTCGACGAGACGCGTACACGTGTACAGCGCATAGGAGAAGCACGGCAGAGGAGGGTTGTTCGTGATGAAACTAGAGAGCAGAGAATATTGGTCGATCGGTGGCGCGCGAACGGTGACAAAACGTGCGGCGATTGTCGTCCTCGTTTTTCAAGTTTCCTCAGTTTCGTTTTCGTCGCTTTCCGCTTTCGTTCTTTTTCATTGTGGGCTAGACTGATCAGATTTTACGCCGGAAATAGACTATTTTTGACCGGGACGTCGAATCGACAGCTCTCAGTTCGTTTATTCCAGGCCGAATTTCGCTTGACTTGCTTCGTGATATACAATAGCACGATATATAGACTATGGAAGTCTCCTGGTTGCGCGTACGCTGTATAAATTGTATAACGCGTAATTGTTTAGCATTGTTGTGTACGCCAGTTATGTGCCCTCGATGGAAGATTAATGGAGGTGAAGAGTATTTAATTAGATATGGGTAGAGAAGGTTAATACGGGGGTGTTTGTGATGGTACTACATTTCCATATAATTTAATAGAAACATGTGCATGAATATTTAGGTGAATTTCATTCGTGGAAAATGTTGTTTATGAAGTATAATGCTTGTCGTTAAAATAAATTGACCGATAAAGCAAAAGAATATTGGGAATTATAGAATCAGATAGAATTAGTTGCATAGTAGAAGGCGAGCTAAATTAAAAAAATAGATTAGCTGCCTTTCTGTAGAAATTATGTAGCTTTAAAATGATAAAACAAGTGAATATATATATATGTCGGGTTATCATTGGAGTTAGGGGCGCGTAACGAATCTTTCTTTGGATTAGACATTGTTGTTATGCACGAGCGAAGATATTTATTAGTCCAATTATGATTGTGACGGAATCTGACAAGTTACCATGGTAATTAGATACTCGGAATGTGAATGGCAATGATCTTAGACTCGATAACGAATCCACGGTCAGCGGGATGACAAATGCGATAATGATCTTGACACACGTGTTCCCTGTACTAGTCGAACTTATCGAATTGACCCTCGGTCCAAGTGGAACTGCCCTTATATACTCCTCTTCGTATCTCTCTGTATCCCTCAGGTCAAGTCCTGTTTTTAATGAGAGTAATTTAATTACTTCATACCTCTGTTAGGTACACGTCCCCTCCCGTGACCGTGGCTACGTTCAGTGACCCATTATGTCACTTCGAGCCCAAGCCCACTGTCATAAATCTTGGATAATCAAAATTGACTCGACTCATAAACAGCTATTTCTCAGTTTTATTGTTTAAGTACGGCTATAATAAAAAGTCTGGACTAAAGTATTTGGGACTTTCTCAAACATTCCGAAAGGAAGGCTCCGATGTCCTTTCATCTCCGACATATATATATTATTTTATAGTAAATATATATCTTATTTGTAGGAGGCAAATATTAAGGTGAAACGCGTAATCTCCTAAAACTTTGAGATCATGTAAGAAATGTTGAAAGTTTGAAATCATCTTTATATTATAAAGCTATAAAGGGAATGTTATTAAAATAAAAATACTTGTTTTTCTGGATTTATCAGTTCATTGTAACACTTTATATTGTTCGAAATACGAATGTACGTCGATTATCGTTGAAACGTAGATGACAGAAAACGTAGAAATTGAAGACGGTCGTCTGGTAGTGATGCTTATAGCGAGATGTTTGCATAGAAGAGAGGCGAATGATGGATAATTTGAGTGGGCTGGTTGAAATTGAAATTAATTAAGTTCTGACTTTTCACGTTGACTTCGTATCCTATTAACGATGCTACTACTATTTTAAGCGGAGTACTTTATCCGTAATCCAGAAGCAATTTCCATTCGATTTTCATAATTGGATCAAAATCTTAAACGGGAATAGATATTGAATAATATCTATTTTTTGTTCTTGTGTAACAGAGATAGGACGTAATTACCTGTTTGTAAGATGTTTTATTCCTGTTAAGCATGAAATAAAAGAGGATTTTAATAAATAATTTCATTTCGCGTATGAGAAATGTAAGAACTCTTTGGATGAACTGTGATTGAAAATTCATAGCAGTTGTACATTCATTTACAGTTGCAGTTGTACGTATTTACTACAGCAATTAAAGAACCTATGAAATATATGAACAGCATAATTATTACCAGATCGTAGATTTGTATATATTTATGGAAAATTTATGGTGCAATTTAATAATGAAAATTCACGTAATAAACAAAAATATACGGAAATATCCAGATAACCTTAAATACATCTTCTTCTGAGGTTTCGTTTCTTTGTTAAGCCTTTCTTAATAATAGCTTAATTATTCGAAATATGTTTGTTTCAACACTAGAAAGACGAACAATTTTTCGTAGCAAAAAAGAAAAACATAAATCTATCGCAACTTTCATTTCTCGATTTACACAAGCTAAAAAATAAATATTGTTGAAGCTTCGTAGAATACCAGAGGGAAATAATTGGCTCGTATTTCTGGTGAAGTCCATCTCGAAACGCAATGTGTAGGTAGCTCATACTCATACATTCGATATTTCGCGGTTACTCTTCTCCGGTCGGTTCTTCTTGGGAATACCGGTTCATTCTCCCCAATTATAAGTTTTGGTACCTATTTCCCTCGTGCACATTGGTCAAAATCAACCTTGATACAATAGAGAGAAGCTGGATTAAGGACAGGCATGATTTAATTCGTTAGGTCCAATTTCATTCCAACTTACAATTATTGAAGTATAGAGTAATTAGTGTCGTTGTGGGAAAAAGTTTTCACGCTGAAGTTGCCTCGAACGTGCATGTTCTCGCATACGTTAATACATTTTTATGGAGATGTATTACGTTGAAGTGCAATTCTCCTTGCATCAGGCATCAAGATTTTAATTAATGTTACCTTTTCATTATGCCATTATCTTCTTTTTTTTATTTTTTTTCTTCGTCATATGCGTTTTAGAAATAACATCCTAATTTTATTTGGAAGCGAATTGTTCTTCTGTTTTTTACTTGTTCTGACCTTTCGCTGTACTTGATAATTTGGTATTAAAATTATAAAATGTGTTATATTTTTTTACTCTTGGCTACCTTTTAATTTTATCTCCGAACAAACATTTCTAATTCTAAGGATAGAATTTAGTAGAAACATTAAATAGGTATTTTAATAATTTATTTATACTAAATTACACGATGCGATTAATAACAATACAGTTCTAAGATTCTTCATTTACTCCATCTATCAGCGTTTCGAATACTATGCGAAAGTAGAACAGAATAAAAGATCTAGCTACACTGTTTCTAAAGATTGTTTGTAACGAACATTAATCACTACCTTCTTCCATCTTTTTAGCCGCTTCATTTTAACTCGATCGCATTACGCCCAAGATAATTACTCCCAGTGCAGAGTAGGCGTTCCTATACAGATCCGGCTTGGCCCGTGGTTCCTCCTCCCCTAGCGATAATCGAACGATAATCGAGAATCAATTTCACCCCTTCCAATCTCGTCCCTCGAGCGTACGTTGTCGACGCGAGGTTTCCAAAAAGATAGGTGGATTAATGACGTCGGCAGACATCGGAAATTATCGAACAGCCGAGGAAAAAGGTGAGGAAGGTAGAACCGAACTCCATCGTGTCGCTCGTGTCTCCACAAATATACCATCACTGGCCCATTCGATGTCTTCTGCTAGATTTTCCACTGGATTCCTCGTGTCTTCCTTCCGTTCTCGTTTCTCTGCCTCTCTTCTTCCTTTTCCTCCTCGGGTCGAGAGACTGTCGGCTATGGCAAACATTAATTCCACAGGCCGCGAAGGATGAAGCACCGCCTCGGTGCACGATCATTAAAATAACGAGTGAAAGGATCCTCGAGAGAGAGGCCAACCCTCGAATGTGGACGCCACACTCTGGAGAGTAGCCGGGTTAAACTTGAGCAGAGCGAACTTGGGTTGTATCGTTAAAGCGGGTAGTTTTAGAAGAGCCGCGGATATTATATACATGGGGAGTGTAATAAAGGGTGGTTCGGTTAATATCATCCAGTGGATCGTTGAGAAAGACAGGGACGAATATATTAAATCACGCAATGAATTGTTGTTTGTGAAAAATACACTGCGTCTCATAATTATCTTTTTTTATTATTTTCTTTGTAATTATTTATCGTAATTCTTGCCTATCGGCTTACGTCATATTTACTTATCATTATCTCACGTACTAATATTCTACTATGTTATATTTTCTTATCTGATTAAACACACCTACATTGCTTTTATAATTATTGCACTTCCTCTTTGGCACTTTCTCTTCTGCTTCCTGCTAACTATAGCCACTGCGTCCGATAATTATAAAACCACTAAAAGAAATATTTATTTTCAAAAATATTTGTAATAGGTTGAAAATCACAGTGGTGTAAGCTGGGACTTTGGGGATTTTGGTTTAGCCACGTATTTCAACTTTTAAAAGTGTCATAGGTTTAATCTTGTAATCAATTAAATTTTATTCTCTGCCGCGATATGTTTTTCATGACCTCGGGAATTAAAATGAATTTTCCATTATGCTAAACACAGAATACCGTCTTTATGAAAAACATTAGTCGAGAAACTGGTTTATTATGCCTAGCAAACGCTTATATGTTGCGTTATATCTTCATATGTTAATCCGATAAATTATAAGGTATGACGTATTTGAAATCGTACGAAGAAATATAATTTTCTGGGACAGAGAGGACAGTTTATGCTTACAAGGGAGAAGATAAATGATAGAAAACTATTTCATAGAATAAAATTGTAGCAATAACTTCTACGAGGTTCTTTGCTCAATATTGCATACTTCTAAACACATTTTATCGCGTTTTATTTTCCATTCTATGTCTGACAGTAACGTTTAGAAGAACTGAAATGTATATAAGAATAGACAATTTTTCGGGTAGTTTTAGGGTAATTTAGGAATCGATGCATTGCAAAAGGTATGGTTCTATTTAGAAACACTGTTACGATCTTGAAATCAATTCAATTCTGAGAGAAGGTTGTATTAGGTTGTCCGGAAAGTTTTTTTCGTTTTATGAGGAAATAATAGACGCGCAACGTTTTTTATTTTATATTATTTTGTCGAATTACGTAGGATCCATTTTGTTCTGACGAGATAAACAACGTGATATTTTACATACTTGGTTTCACGTTTGTATGAAGGTGCATTGTTGTAAAAAACACGTTTGCTGAAGGACATTTTTCGGACAACCTAATCCATGAATCGTATATTTGTGAAACCGATGAAATTCTAAAAAGAAAAAAAAGAGGATATGAGAAGCCGTCTTATGAATATTCTTCCATGTGGACAATGTTTTTAAAAAAGAAGCGTGCCAGTTTCTTCGTTTACATTTGAGCAACAGTGTTTACGTTTCGTTATGCACCTGCCGTTCGTTACTTGCCTGTCTGATCTCGATGATCTCTATCACGTATGCGAAGCTACCTTTGAGGTTTTAGTTTGAATTTCGCTGTGTTTGATGTACTACGTTTGAATGGATTCATTTGAAGACTCATTCGATGAGTTTCTGGTGATCCTCGTCAGAGAGATTTCGAATACTGTGATTTTGAGGACTCAGGAATGAAAGGAGAGTAGGATGTTATCTACATTTTATTAAGAGAATGTATAGGGTAGAATACTTCTGAAAATGTATTAATTTATTTTTCAGATTATTATGTTTATTACGTAATTGTGTCGCTATCGTTGTTCAGAAAAATATATGTTTCCGAGTCTAGAAACTATTTTTTTTTTTAATATTATTGGTCGCTATTTTAATAGTTCTTCACGGATATCTATAGTAATTTTTTAAAGTTTTATCAACCATTATACTTTATACTATTTTATTTTTTATTAAACGATATGTTTATACTAGAAATTGTTCTTAACTTTGACTTGAGAATGATACGTTATAACAGCACATATTAGTTTGTTAATATCTATTCATTTTGCTTATAAGTTGCTCTTATAAGGGTACCTACGTTATAATAAATATTTATGACCCAATCTTACCTTTCCAATGCAAAGATAATCGCTCGTAAGCACTATTAGTTTTAATTCATAATACAGAATCGAAAAAAATATAACAGTTATTTATTATCTGACTGTTAAAACTTTCTCAATTACATCCTAACTGAACAATACGTAAAGCAAATTCAATTTCATTTGTATTATCATAATGTGCATAAAGTTCGATACATTATAGCGCCGCGTGAATACGTTGTAAAATCGAGAGTGTAATTCGTGTACAGTTTACAAATTTGAATTAAGCTGATCGAAATCATACGGTTGGTGTACAATTGACGAGGAAAGTATTCCTGCTGATCGTACTCGATCTGTCTTTCGAATTTACAGTGTCAATGTAATCGGTAATTCCATGTTGAAAATGCCATACGACCTTTGTACACCGCGAAAAAATATCGAAATCGTTTATTTTGCTTGTGATCCGTCGACCGTAAATGCGCTAGGAATTGAAGTACGATGAATTGGAGAAAAAAATGCTCGATAATGTATACTCGCTTCTATGAATAATGTGAAAAGTGAGAAAATAATTCGAGTAACACGTTGGTCGATGCTTTCATTGTCCAATACATCATTTAGTAAGGTTTCCGTGTAATAAACGCAATTTGAAATTAATGATACATCGTTTCGTGAGTGTGAACGCGAGACAAAAACTTGATTGGCCATTCTAATTTTGAATAATTTTTTTTTTAATCTAAATTATACTTTATGTATGCTCTTAATTACGCGCTATAATTTTATTTTCTACGTTACAATTTAGGAAAGCAAAAGTTTAAATACAGTGCTGGACAAAAGTATTGGCACAGCAAGATTGTTATGATACAAATGCTTATAACTATTAAACAAATTGATTTAAACAAAAAACTTTTTGACGTATTTATTTATTATCTATCCTAGTTTATTACATAACAAGAGCAACAATATAAATAAAATAATACGCAAAATAATAACAAAAATATATTTTTTGAACATTTTATGGGTGGACAAAAGTATTGGCACAGCATGGAACAAACAATGTATCGTCGCCGTTTTCAACGATTTCCGATCGTCATTTGGAAGTAGCGAAGGGAAATCCCCCGTTAGTCTTTTATTATAACACTCGATCAGTGAAACTGGAGACTTCAGTTATTAAACAACAAAAAACCAAGAAAGAGTAATAATGTCTAGAAAAACGAAAGAAACCACAATTGAAGAAAGAAAAATAATATTAAATTTATATAAGATGAATAAATCTTACAACGAAATTGCACAAATCATAAACAGAAGTCGTTTTACTGTGCGTTCAGTCATAAAACGCTTTAAAAGTGAAGAAAATCTAGAGAATCAAATTAGGAGTGGTCGCCCTTCTAAGGTAACAATTCGAGAAAAAAGGAAAATCGTAAATATTGTAAAGAAGGATCCAAAAACTAATTCGACTGAAATTGCTTCGATGTTAAAAGCTGAGTGTGAAAAAGAAGTAAGTACCAAAACTGTACGTAGGGTATTGAAGGATGCCGGTTATTCTGCCCGTGCAGCACGAAGAAAGCCCTACATCAGTAAAATAAACCAAAAGAAAAGAGTGGAATTCGCGAAAGAGTTTGTTACGAAAGATACTGATTTTTGGGAAAAGATCATGTTTTCAGATGAAAGTAAGTTTAATATTTTTAAATCTGACGGCAGAATATTAGTATGGCGAAAACCCAACACAGAGATGGACGAACTGAATCTGCAAGCCACCATGAAACATGGGGGTGGTGGTTTAATGGTGTGGGGATGTATGGCATCATCGGGTGTAGGAGAACTTATATTCATTGATGAGATAATGGATGAATATGTATATTTAAATATACTCAAGCAAAATCTTTTGAAAAGTACTCAAAAATTAAACCTCCCCAGGGATTTCTATTTTCAGCAGGATCGAGATCCTAAACATATGGCGTATATTGTTCGTCAGTGGATAATATATAATACTGCCCACACATTAAACACACCACCTCAAAGTCCCGATATGAATCCCATTGAGCACGTGTGGAACGAATTGGAAAAAAGAATTAGGAAACATAATATCACAAGCAAGTCTGAACTGAAGAAAGTTCTTCTGCAGGAATGGAGCAATATTGTACCTGAATTCACTAAAAAATTAGTCCACTCGATGCCCAGAAGATTAAAGGAAGTCCTTAAAAGAAAAGGACTGCCAACAAAATATTAGAAGTTTATTATGTAATTAGTTATAAGCGTAAATATTCTACTGTGCCAATACTTTTGTCCACCCATAAAATGTTCAAAAAATATATTTTTGTTATTATTTTGCGTATTATTTTATTTATATTGTTGCTCTTGTTATGTAATAAACTAGAATAGATAATAAATAAATACGTCAAAAAGTTTTTTGTTTAAATCAATTTGTTTAGTAGTTATAAGCATTTCTATCATAACAATCATGCTGTGCCAATACTTTTGTCCAGCACTGTATATGTCGGATTAAGATGGGAATTTTGGGCACGTAACAACTCTTCGCGTGGATTAGCCATTGTTTCACAAAGCCGAGATCATATTTACACGTATATACAAGACTATCACTAAGCTTAACAAATAATAAGACTAATGAATAATAAATTTGATTAATAATGAAGTTAATGAATAATAAATTGTACGAATAATGAGATTAACAGATAACAAGTTTGATGAATACTATTAACAATGTTTTTTTGAGTTCAACGAATCCACGGTCAACGGGATAACTCTTTTCTAAGCGCAATTACGATTGTCGAAATGCTCGATGTGTCACTCTCCAAGGCAATCGCACGAATGCCCACGTCGTAGAGATTTTTCTCGCTGTACGATTGCATTTGTTTTCTACGCCCGTTTGGAAGCATCGAGAAAGTTCCAAACGACGTTGGTAGGCAGATTATTAATACAATGTATGTCTCATCGTATCGGCACCTCCGAGGCAACATCACACGTGACTAGGCCCGCTCTCGAGGCCGCATGCCGCCACAACTACGTTTCTCGGAAAACCCATACAACCACTCCAAACCTCCACCAGGCAAAACGTCCATCCCGCGACCGTGGCTATGTTCGGCGACCAATTGTCACCTCGAACCCAATCTCGCTATCACAAATCTCGAACAATTACGGCCATGACAAAATCTAGGCTAGAGTACTAGAGGACATTCCCAAAATTTCCAAGGATAGGCTTCGGCTTTCCTTTCATCTCCGACATATATATAATGTTGTCATTTGAATTTTCAATGACTTTTTTAAAAATGTAAATTATGAACTGTAATTATATACATATAATGGAGGAAACGGTGGAAACGAGAAGCCGTTGTCCAAATCATAACTTTATTTTCCAACTGATAATCTTCGAATCTGGCATTAAAATAGTCGAATACGGACGGTTATTCGATTTAGATTTCAGGACCCCAATAATACAAACAGGCGTACATAGAGTTTCTGTCTGTTTTATCTCTTAGTTTGTCTAATATCTCTGTTATTGTTCATAGGCAGTTACTCAAACAAACTTGCATCGAACGTACACCAATCACTCTGTTGAACAGATTACGTGGTTGAATTCAAATTGTATCCGAAATTTGTTGCGCGGCCGATTCAATCGATACTCGTTGGTAAGTGCTTGCGCGTGTAATCTCGTTTGCCACGCGATGATAGGAGGCCGATGTCATATGGTTAACCGTTTAACCATTCAAATTGGTTAAGCGATTGTCGATTAATCGGCACAGTTTTCCCGCTCCTATTCCCGATCAATTAACGTTTTACCATCGTTTCACGTGGATTTTCAAATTTAAAACGATCGATATTTCTAATGAAATTTGTCAGCTGTCCCATCGGGTGATACGCCTTCGAACTGTCGCCGAAACTATTCGTTGACCACTGTTCGAATCGACATCGTTTAATTCGATGTACAGAATATCGATTTCTATTAAACTGGCGAACCTCGAATTCTCCCCGAACGTCGGCCAAATTCTAACGTCGAGCAAATTGCGGGCTATGTAATTATGAACAAATGTATTGAAGGACATTGACGACACCCGGTTGAAATAATTAATCGCATGGTTGACTGATTTCCTCGTCAAAGGAGCAAGAGAGGAAATTTTTGAGCGCGAAAATGCACGATTTTCGTTGGCTGCGCTTGATGAAGAACGGTTGAAAGTACTTAAACGAACACAATCGAGGAATCCATTAGGGGCAGTTAACTGTATTCCGGACGATGCGAATAAATGAGCGGACGACCGCCTTTCTGCTAACTTTTAGCCGAATCTTCTCTTAATTGACACGAGCACCGCTTGATATTGCCGCGTAATGAAGATGGCGCGAAAAGAGTTAAACAGAAGAGTTATATGATACGTTGAATATTCCAAACTATTGTTCGTTCATTGATATTCGAAATTCGAAAGTATTAATAACAATAAACGTATATTTAATCGTGAAATCTGTAAATTCGCAACACGAGGTTCCAACTTTCCATTGAAATTCTCCTCTTAACTTTATTATTTCAAACAACAGTGTTTCATACTGTTCTACGTTCTTCTTCTTTTTTTACTATTTGATTAATAACAGTTATGAAGAAGCTAAATTAAAGCATAGTCAGCTAAAGAACGTTGCAAGTTTGCAGGAATAAAAAGTCCTTGTTTTCCTCAATGGATGATATTTTTTTGTTATTTGTTCCTTCTATCTCTGTAATTTTCTCTTTTGCGCTCTGCACAACGAACGAAGTCTTCATGGTATATTTCCTAACAAGTTTGTCTCTCATCTGCCCTATTTGTTTATCAGTGCAGAAAAATAAGATCAAAGTTTTGAATAAACTATTTTAGCTAATTTAATCTTCTCAGTTTTCCTACTTACCACAGCTAATAATAGAATATCTATATAGACAGATTTCTTCTAAACTATTTCTAACAATCGAATTTAAACGAATTTACCGAATATGGTAATGTATAGAATACACACGCAGGTTTTTTTTTGTAGCTGAAAATAAAAATAAAATGTATTCGCTAGTTCCATCTAATTACGCTGATCGCGTCTACTTGACCGCACCTCGCGATCAGCTAATTGGATTATCGACGACGTCGATATTAGATGTTTGATATTCGACTTTTCTCTTATCTTGATTCGGTGGTGTATTTACGATGTTGATAGAGATAGAAGAGTGACTTTGCTTCAGGGCACAGTGACATTTTTCGTTCCGCGCGTGCACAGATCGCACGCGTAAGCCGCGCATGCATAAACATCAGTTCGTGCTTCTCATCGAGGTCATGAAACGTCTGCCGCCACAGAAATATCGATAATAACTTCCCGCGTGACTTTACCTTGACACTGAGAACCAAACTACTATCTTTCATTCGAAAATGTGCAAAAAAGAAAAATGCAGAATATAATCAACGGAACGCGCTGTTCGAAAATAAATTTAAATAAAGAAGGAAAAAAAAAAGAAATAAACGTTTAAACGCCTTTCGAATTCATTACGTAGGTTACAATATACTATGAAATCTTGACACATTTTATGAATACCATACTATAGTATTTTATTGTCTCGCTGCGAAAGCAACGAGCCGGATCAAGGATAGAATGGAGCCGATGAAAAATCACGAAGTCAGGCTGAGCAGGGAAATTGCGCAGAAATTCGCATAGACACAACGATGGAGCTCGATACATTCTCCCTATTGAACCATGGTGTTCGACGTCGCGCTCTGTTTTCCACGATGATATACCGCGCGTTATTTGATAACAGTCAATCTCGCGGAAAATAGGGACGACACGAAATTTACATTCAAATTCGGCTTCGTTTCTGGCCTGATCGAAAATTATACCTCGATTACACGTACACGCGCGCACATTTTCCCAAGGACCCGTTCGAGAAACTTCTCCAATATCAGCCGGATACGGTAAAACGGAATTTACTTTCCACGGAATTGTATTTCTCCTATGTATGGACATAGTTTTTCTCCGCTTCTCGAAAATGTTCAGCTCTTCCAGGCTTCTGCGTTGGCCTCCGCTGTTCTTATTGTTCTGCGCAACAAATGGAAGTTTGCCACCAGACCGGTTTTTGTTGTGAACACGAAACGACAAATAACTGCAACAAACGGTTGCCCCTCGCGATGAACTACGCTCCCCGCCGGAAATTATGTTGAATCTCTTGGTCGGTGACATGCTCTCGCGAGCGTAATTCCTTTTTTCTGTTGGAGCTGCGAGCGATGCTTCTCGGGACTGTGTCACTCGTTAATTTACGCGCAAACGTAATTTCATAATCCGCAAGGTGGACATTTTTGTGTATACTTGTTTTATGAGTATAGCGTATTTTTTTAATTACACTTTGTATTCGAGTTATATCGAAACGTACATTTGATTAAGTTTATAATGTGAATTTATTTTTGTCGCTGTAATTATTTCATACGCTACTTTAGCGGAGAGTTGGTAAGATTTTTCAAAAGTACTGTTTTCTTTATCCTCTGATCTTTGCATCTCAGCTCAGGCGCTATACATCTAATTCTTAATTGATGTTAACAAAAATATTTCGTATTTACTTCTAACACAGTTTTCTGAATATTAATAGAATCTTTTTTAACCGCTCTTCACGAAGTGGATAAGATTTGTAAAATTTTTCTCTACACAATCGAAACAAATATAATTTTAAAAGCTCGTGACGAACGTTCAGAGTTCCTCCTACATCAAAATCATCAATCTTTAATCGTCGATCGAAGATGGGCTGGTAAACGTTTCCCTAACTGTTTGTAACTAGGCCATCAAGGGAAAAATTCAGTGGTCCTAGGTACGAAACACAGGAAACGCATTTCCGGTGTGCCTAATGATGACGAACGAGCGTGGTTATTATCATGGGGTAGTTCGTGAACCAACCAACGGGCAAAAACCATTCGTTCAAATTAAGAAGTTGATTCGGATTTAATGCTTTTTTGTTTAGCTGGTGGAAACAGGCGATACGTCTCTTTCTCGTGTTTTTTCACAATTTCCTTTTCTCTTTTGTGTTGCATTCCCTCCCTTTTAAAAACATGTTTTGAATCACAACATCAAGCTTGAACAGAATCAGGCCAAATTCTACAGCCGATTTTCAGTTTTGGTTGGTTCTGCCTTGGTATCCCTTTTTCGTAGCTTCGCAATACAAGTTAGTAAACGAACAGAAATTCGGTCGTGTTTTTACTTCCTAATTATTTTCATATTTTTCACGGGGGAAATATTTGATTATACTTTTCCGTAAAACTAACAGTTGTGCAAAAGATGGCTTTAAAAAGAGGCTGATTTATTCGAGGTTTGTCATAAACTGGTTTTACTATGACTTCAAATTAATCATAAAATTCATAGAAAGAATATCTTAAATAGTCCTTGATCTTGTAATTATAAATGGAAGGAAAAAAGAATTTTAGTTTCTTTAGCACCGTTCATATCGCTAGCACGTTTCTATTAAATGGGTCATATCCTACAAACGGAATGTTATTTAATTGCCATAATGCGGCCCGATGAATGTTCCGCTAAAATCTATCCAACTACAAATTACCTCACGAACAACAATTTCAAATTTAGTTGCAAACGTATAAGTACACGTTACTATATAAATTAACATCAACATTAACACCATCAACTACATTCAAAATTATCCACTATACGCATATATAATCATAAAACGTTGCGATACTTCAAAAGAGAATAAAAATCGAAATTTGAAATAGTCGACACTGCTGTTCTCTTGACATTTTTTTTACGTTTGTGTCTCTTCGGACGTCCTCTTTTCTCAGACTACTTTATTCATAATAAGCATGCAATGTACGAAAGGTAATAAAATCATATTAAACGTCAAAGGCAAATTTTTAAAAACTATCTCCAGTTTAATAATATCTATTGAGATACAACATCCATTTTAGGTCACGACACACATCTGAAAAGAATAACAAAGTTAAAAAAAATAAAAGATAGAAATCGCTAAAAATATTATTTTAACTAACAACACGAAAGACTCGATAACTTTACTTGTCCAACACATAGATAATAAACTTATCACTTTAAATAACAATAATACTAATCAAACGGAACTTTGAAATTATTTTCTAAATTAATAATAAGAAATATTTCGTATCTTCCCGTATTTATTAACATGAAATTTATTTCACTTCGATACAAATGATTTCCTAAACATACGATATACCAACGATAAGTTACAGCGTTAAAGGACCTCTCGTCAGACGCGTTACATGCTCTCACGAGTATGTTACACGCATGTAAGCATTCGGACAGGTGTGCACGGGTGCAGTCTGCGCAATGTTAGCTAAATTCTCGTTACCCTGGCGGTCGTGTCGGCCACGCGTAATCCGCTTTAATCCTTGCAAAAAGACGAGCCAAGGCTCAAGTGGATCAACCTAGCATTGCTCGGACGCGCAGTAGTATATCCATAGCAGTGCCGTTAGTCGACGACTCGATGTACGGGCTAACGTGACTATATTTATCGTCCCAGTTTGTGACGTGACATCGTGTTTCACGTTTTATTCAATACGTTGAACTGCCGTGTCATTTAGTTGACATGCAGATTGGTAATTGATATCTAACATGGGGACGAGGGATTCTGGATTTGCTAGAACTTTGACGAAAATATAATATCTCGCATCGAGTTGACGAATATAGCGATTTTAATCAATACCATACTAATGTTGGTTTTATCGATGTAACTAACAATTGGAATTATGGATTTATGTTATATCATGAAACAAAGATCTTTAATTATTCATAAGTTCACGAGTAGAACTAAGTTTATATAAGATATTCGACAGTTTCATTTGCAAGGTAAGATTACTAACGTAATAATTCCATTGAACTTCTTCTTCTTTATTTATATATATTTATATACTTCATATAATATACATATAGTTAGAAAAGTAAATAGGTTCTATCCGTCTTGCACCGTATTTCACGTGATAAACTCTAAAGATTACGTAACAAAAGGTTTTCAATTTCCGCATACGTCTTGTTCAGACGCGATTATAAGTATTATATACAGTCTGTCACACAAGAGCGTGTCTGCGATATCTGCGAAACCTGACACCTAATCAGAATGAGATAAAAAGAATGTAAACAAACGAAAACTTCTCTAATACGCGTTGCTGAATACCTTTCAGTTTCATTTGAAACAGTGAAAGGAACAGAGCTTTTTAATATGAGTGCCGCGTACGCGAAACGTCGAAAATCGTCTGGCATGGGCGAATGAAAACAGAGATCGTGATTGGAGTAATATAATATTCACTGATGAATCTTCGTTTTGGGCATGGTGTCCTATTAGGCGTGCTTGGACTATCCATGGAAGAAGGATGATTCAAAGAAGTGTAAAACACCCTATAAAAGTGCATGTTTGGGGTTGCTTTAACGCACGCGGTTTTGGGACTTTGTGCGTCTTTACAGACAATCTGAATGCACAAAAGATGGTGAAATTGTACCAAAGGGGACTTCTCACATCCGTGAAACGTTGGTTCAACCAAACCGAGGACCAATGGATATTGCAAGAAGACAACGACCCTAAACATCGAAGTCGCATCTGCACCCAATGGAAAGCGAAAAACGCCATCACAGTACTTCCTTGGCCATCGCAGTCCCCTGATGCAAACCCTATCGAAAATGTGTGGTCCCTAATGAAATGCAAGCTGAGAGGAAGACGTATCACAAAAATAAGAACACTTGTACATCACATTCGAAAGATATGGAGGTCGTTACCAGAATCCTACGCTCAAAAATTAGTCGAGAGTATGCCGAAACGATGTCAAGCTATAATCGCTAATGGAGGAGATTGGACACCCTACTAAGTAATAGCGTATTAGTGTTTTAGATGTAGATTCAATTCATATAAATTTTTTTACAAATATATAAATATTTACAGAAATATCGCAGACACGCTCTTGTGTGACAGACTGTAGTTTCTGTGCTGCATATACGTTATTGTATCATTTGCTTACAAGGAACTGGTTTATATTTTACATAACTACAAGAAAAACGTTTTGTCAGAAATGTAGTAACTTAGAGATGGTGTTTGTTTTACTTTCTAGAGCAAGGACAAGAAAGGATGGTATATTGAGAGTTAAGTTCGTTTATTCGTGTAAGCAATGCTCAACATATAGCTGACTATAATCGTCGTGCGTATTCTACTCGGCTTCCAGCTTCTCAACTGACTTAACTCAACTGCTTAGCGTCTTCTCTTTAACTCGACTCACTAACGTCTTCTGTCTGTCCTCGACTGCTTCACGTCTTCTCCGCAACTTGACTGCTTCACGTCTTCTTCTCCGCTTTACTGCCCAACGTCTTCTTCACGACTTGACTGCCTCACGTCTTCTTCACGATTTCTCTACTGCCCTGCTCGACCCCTTAACGTCCTCTCTTATAACCCCCAGATGTGCCTGACCCATTCCCAGGTAGATCCCCTTTAATTACCCCGATGTTGTAATGGGCCACAGGTATGGCCCATTGTCAGGCACGTCCCTTTTCCCGATACTACAGAAATAATTAAAACATCAGCTCATGTCTGTTGTTATCTTTTGCATTACAAATTTGTCTTTATCGAGTGAGACTTTACTCGAATCTGTACCATTATTGTTCGTTTCTAAACTGATCGGTTAAAGCTGAAATGATCGACAAACTGAAGCATGATAGTATTTGCTTACGTTTTGTTTCGTAACGAAACTAGAAGTACACGCTTCTATCGTTATTAATGTTTCACGTGTTGAGCGAGTTTTAGTTGAAAAACGAATTTCTCTCTCTTAACAGTCGCGGCACGTATTCGGCCCGATCAAAGGCAACGCGTATAACTTGTGTCGAGAGTTTGAACGAGGTCAAGATCAACTTTTCTTCCGTAACCATGTTTTTCGAAGAGTAACTATAAGCTGCAAGGTAAACGGTGAGGGAAGATTAGCCGGAAGTGACGCGCTCGAGACCAAACGGAAATCGTCCGAAGGCTATTCGCTGAGACTTTATCACGTTTTTACCATCCTTCGATTATTTTTATTAACTCGTTTCTCATTATAAACTTGTTCGAGATTTGATATAAACACAAAAGTTCAACGCAGAAAAAGTTAGTTTACAAATTATCATGTTTCTGATAAAATGTATGTTCTTCTCGGTGTTTTATTTATTCTTGTGAACAAAACGAAAAATCGCGTACTTTGTTTATCCTGATAGAAAGAAGCTTGAAATGTATTAGATTAATTCGGTGTTAACAACGTTCAATTAAATCATCGTGAAATAAACTGAAGTTGTAAGCTGTGTGCATTCGTGATATTAGGCTCACTAAATTTTCGACCAATAAATTAGATAGAGCTGGAAGCAATTGTTAAAGTTTCATAGCAAGTCTTTGTCAAAATTGTACGAAGGAATAAGAGACTTAGTCGTTGGAGATTTTGATTTTTTTGAATTGCTTTTTTAATAGGTAGATTGAAAGCAAAATAGCATCGTGGACGTATAAATTTTAATCTACCGCAAATTTATAACATAAGAAATTTACTATTATATTTATTGTATATCGTCTTCTTTAATTTTTAGAAAATATACGAAAATAATTAGAAATTCTTCTAGAAAGATATTACTATAAATCTTATTTTTATATATTAACTTTTATGGTTAATTAACAGTTAATATGAAACCTTGAGGTATTATTCTTGAAATATTATATACATTGATTAAAGAAGAGAGTGTATAAAAAATACAAATTTACAATTCTCTTTTTTATTTACTGGTATAATATTGGTTTATCGTTTCGTCATTATTTATCCAATTCCTGTGCTTAACGTATTTCAAAATTCTGTTGAAATATGATAAATTAAATCTCTTTTGAGTAGAGCTCACCTAAAATAAGTTTTTTTATTTAGCTTTTAGATTCGACATTAACCCTTATGATTAACTTACTTAAGGATTTTTTTATTGCATAGGTACCTACAATATTTCACTGATACTTTAATAATATCATCATAAGAATATTAGATATCTTTAAGTAATTTTCTGATGTGTTTACGTTCGCATTTAGTACAATGACACAATTGGCGAGCGTAGTTGCGAGAAGGCTAAACTAAGGTTAATGCAGCGAATAAATGTGCCACTTTTCTGTTCGCGTGGCAGCCGATAAATCACAAAATGGAACACCATCCGAGACATAAATTCGTCTTACAATATTTTAAAACGACAGCCAGATCGTTCTCGCTATTAATTGTTCACTCGTGGAAATATCTTAATTTATCGTTAGCACACTAAAGTTTTTCGTATCTTTCTTCGTTCTACATTATCGTTGTTTCCGTTTCAGTGCTTGGCAGTTGTCGGGGCGAAGAGTGCGGACACGAAAGGCTGGTGAAGTGCGGAAGACCACTCGAGAGAATCAACAGGAACGATTTGAGTTTCGCTGTGAAAAAGGAGGAACTTCAGCAGCTATGCCCGTAAGTTTTTGGATTAGATTCTTCCGTAGATTAGATTGTAGTTTCGTTTCGATGATTATTTTTTTTTTTTTATACGAACTTCTTATTTGTAGTTTTCATATTCTGTTAGAGTTGAGCAATCATTTTCAAACAAGCTTTCGTAATTTTCATTTTTATAGTAGAAATTCTGTTTTAGCTATCGATTCTTTTTTTTATAACATAATTTTTTAATATTTTTTTATTCAACACATGTATCGAACAGATAAAAACAATGTATCGTCTATTTCTTTAAACTCCAAATATTTATGGTTTCGAACATATCAGTGTATTATTGTTTGATACAAATTAAACGGTAATGATTTGAAGCTTTGTCTTTAATCTATCAAGTTTCAGAAACAGGAAGCTGAAATATTAATTGAAGAAGCAGATTTATTGCATTACTTACCTATTAATAAATTATAATACGAAAAGGAATAAAAGTTTCCCGTTGAAATTAAAAATATGGACGCATAATATCGATACTTTACGTAGATCAATGTATACGTTGGCTGAATATTTCAGTCAGTTTGCACCTTTTAGTTTATGTTTGCCATAAATCCCTCTTTCTCGATTACTTTTTCGCCAATTTTTTTTTATTCAACACCTTAAAAAAGTTCACTTTAAGTTTTAACACTCTGTTCTGAAATAGTTCTACTTAGCCAAGTGTCGTTCGAATTCTCACGGAGAAGGAAAAGCCACTTGGGAGTCCAATCGCGCTAATAATTAGTCCAATCGAGGCAAGTTTAATGCAACTTAAATTTTCCGAACGTCTGCTTATCCGAATTCGTCGATCGTGTTGTCTATTTTCACGGTCGAGAAACTCGAAGAACGAGTTTCGAACATTGAAAAAGAATTCTAATAAGCTAGTCCGCTAATTTGCTTGAAAGTTTGGAGGACAGGCTACTCGAGATTTCTTTCGAGTTTTAAATAGCCTCTTAAGAGTTTCTAGTTAATTTTTGAGAAGTTTGGTTATCAACTCTTTGCCGGATTAATTTTTATTTTTCAGTTTCGTGAGGCGACTGTTGAATTAATTTGAGGCATTAAAGATACTTGAGATTTAAGCTATTTGATGAATTTCAGACACTAAACGTCTTTTATTATATCAGAAATATGAGATTTACGTTCGATGATAAGGCTTATTTGGTTTGTTGGGGAAAATAAAGATATAATCGTTTTTTTTTTTTTTAACGGATCGATCTTTCAACGTTACGTGAAAAATAATCAGAAACAGTATACCAGGATTACAGGCATAGGATTTTCATAAATTCAATGTTATTTAAAAATATCGAATTTCATACAGAGGAAAGTACCTGAACTGTTGCCCGCATTTAACGTTTAATTTTTACGGGAAAAAGTAAACAGAATTTACGATATTTCCATGTGAATAAGTATTTATTTTTTTTATTTTCGGTCGTCGTTTAATTGGAAAACATCAACGACAGATACACCGTGTTAAATACTTTGATATAAATTCAATAACAGCCTAGTAACGCCCGGAGATATTTTTTTCAAAAATCAAGATCAGCCGATCGATTTTTAATCCCACCAACACATATGGTCGTTGCAACGGTTTCTCTTTTAATTTGTGCAATTTACTTGTGTCGTTTCGAAATATACATATATGGATAAAAGAAAGAACAGCGTGGAAACAGCTTCCCAATGTTTACTATATTTTTTCTTTGGTATAGTTCATAAACTTTATTATTTACTGATGTAAAAATTATTAATTCTATGGTAATAAGTAATACAAAAATAAGATATACAGTAAGTCACGAAAGTATTCGAACATTTGCAGGTACCTTATTTAAATACATTATATTAATCCATTCATTAATACTACAATGTATTATATTAAAACGTTAAAAAATTGCAAATTACTTTATCATTAAAGTTTGAACCATATCTGTAAATATTATATACAGAAGCTGCAAGATATTTAGTATAAATATACACATACATATTTCATATAAATACCACTCCTCATAGTTAACATTTATTATAGGTATACTTATTACATGTATTTTTATTTTGGTCGTTTATATTATGTACTAATTCTTCACTAAATGTATGTCTGCAGCAAATAAATTGTAGCTTCTATATATTGTATAATTTATGTTCAGATTGGTTTTATATTTTATCAAAATAATAATGACAGTTGTTACAATGCTAATAAAATGTCAAACTGTTCTTACATAACACGCACAATTTTTAATGCAATGTACAGTCTGTCACACAAGAGCGTGTCTGCGATATTTCTGTAAACATTTATATATTTGTAAAAAAATTTATATGAATTGAATCTACGTCTAAAACACTAATACGCTATTACTTAGTAGGGTGTCCAATCTCCTCCATTAGCGATTATAGCTTGACATCGTTTCGGCATACTCTCGACTAATGTTTGAGCGTAGGATTCTGGTAACGACCTCCATATCTTTCGAATGTGATGTACAAGTGTTCTTATTTTTGTGATACGTCTTCCTCTCAGCTTGCATTTCATTAGGGACCACACATTTTCGATAGGGTTTGCATCAGGGGACTGCGATGGCCAAGGAAGTACTGTGATGGCGTTTTTCGCTTTCCATTGGGTGCAGATGCGACTTCGATGTTTAGGGTCGTTGTCTTCTTGCAATATCCATTGGTCCTCGGTTTGGTTGAACCAACGTTTCACGGATGTGAGAAGTCCCCTTTGGTACAATTTCACCATCTTTTGTGCATTCAGATTCTCTGTAAAGACGCACAAAGTCCCAAAACCGCGTGCGTTAAAGCAACCCCAAACATGCACTTTTATAGGGTGTTTTACACTTCTTTGAATCATCCTTCTTCCATGGATAGTCCAAGCACGCCTAATAGGACACCATGCCCAAAACGAAGATTCATCAGTGAATATTATATTACTCCAATCACGATCTCTGTTTTCATTCGCCCATGCCAGACGATTTTCGACGTTTCGCGTACGCGGCACTCATATTAAAAAGCTCTGTTCCTTTCACTGTTTCAAATGAAACTGAAAGGTATTCAGCAACGCGTATTAGAGAAGTTTTTGTTTGTTTACATTCTTTTTATCTCATTCGGATTAGGTGTCAGGTTTCGCAGATATCGCAGACACGCTCTTGTGTGACAGACTGTACAACACATGAAAGCTTTTTATGGTAAATGTTCAAGCCTGTTCTCTATTTCTCAGAATAATCGAATAGTTTCTATAAGAATTAAAGTCGTGAAATTTTTCTGCTAGTTGGAACAATGGTTTACGGACAATTCCCTTTTCGTTCAAACGATTTTATCGAAAAGCTGATATTACTTGAAGTCAGTTGTAGTCTGATAGTGTAAATTCCTTCTGGGATCGATCAACCGCGTTTGGCGATAGGCATTCTATTTCCTCTGTCGCAAGATACTTACAAATTGCTTCTCCAATAACGTAGCGTTGAAATTCGAATTATTTAAAACAGCAGCCTATTACGTACGTACGTGTGCATATTAAACAAATAAATTACAATATTCAACTATTTTTTGAACGCTTCGTAAACCATGAGATCGAAATTAGAACGCTTTAGAAGTTTTGAACACGAGGAAGACGTGTTATGATTAATTCCAAGTCATTCTTGTGTAATTTTCTTCTGATATAAAATTTAAGAATTATTATTATAATTTTCGTTTTTTTTTCAAGCAAAAGGTAATTATCATATCATATAATTTAATACATTTTTTTTCAGCTTTAAACTGAAAAGGTTAAAAGACCATTAGATAATTCTACGAAATTTAATTTTCCGTGGAACTTCTCTTGCTTTTATAAATAAGGCGTTACGCTTATAAATTGAACGTTACCCTAAACAATTAATTCGCAGAAATGCAATATGTATTCCTAACCATACTGCGGGGAATCCTTTATATGTAAAAAGAAGCCATACAAGATTTACAGTCGTTGCGAATTCTTTTTCGCGGAGTAAAGAGGGCAGTTGATTTGCAGGGATAAAAATTATACGGTTTCGTTCGTTAGAAGCTGCAGGTGCAGCTCCCGTTGCATATGCGGAGTAAGTAGAGGCACAAAAGGTTAGAGCTCGTTAAACCATTCGGCCTTGCCGCTGTTACTTTTTGCGGCATTTGACCAAAAAAGGAGGTAAAGGGGTGTGTTTCAGTTACGTGACTCACTCCTTAAAAGAATAGCTAACAAGTTAGTGGGAAACCGTAAGTCTCGAGAATGAGAGAGTCACTTCTTCTTGGTACTTTAGAACTTTCCCAAAGAAGCATATTTTTTTCCAAACACATATGCGAAAGACATTGAACTCTTCAACGTATATTTATTCATTGGAAAAGAAGTGGAAGGAAATTCATGGTTCCTTTCCTCGTAACTTATCTCTTCAATCTTACGATTGTGAAATATAATAGAAAAGTTTAAATTTAACGAACCCTGAAACGTGGAATAGCTTTTATTTACGATATAATGCATTCAAATACTATAATAGAATATTACAAGTAGGATATTGGATTATTAGTGTTACGTTTCTATTTCTATTGTTCGGTTTACGTTACCGTTAATTTTGAAATTCGGGTAAATAGTAGTTGCTGCCACCAGAAACAATCTAAGGATTGCTTCAATTAGAATTTTTTGTTGTCGTTATCTTTTTCGATGATCCCGAATTGTCGTATTCCTTAGTAATTTTGTCGACGATTAAATATCGGTGGGCAGCGTTGACCGATGTTCAACGCGATTACCAACTAAACTTCACGTTTCGGCTAACCCGCTACGCGCAGGAGTACTGGCACGGGAGAGGATCAAAGTTGGCGAAAATAAATGCTCGTTTAATCTAATTGTATTGTAAAACAAATATTTTCCACAACAAGAGTTTATTCTGATTTTGATTGGTTATTAACAGAATTATTTAGAATATTCGAATTTACAATCGTTCGCGATACGCTTCACTAATTACAAGATTTGAATTTAAGTGATATTCGATAATTTACAAATTGACAAATACAAGCACGTCGATTAACAAAAACGGACAAGAACTGAGAATTAAATGAAACAGAGAATTAAAACTAAAGAACTAAAGAATTAAGGAACTTAGGAACTAGGAGCTAAGGAACTAAAGAACTAAAGAATTAAAAGTCAAAGTAACTGAAATATTAAGACCTTGAGGAATTGAGAGCTAATCGCTATAAACCAAGAAATTACTTGCCAAAAGTTGAGGAACTGATCACGAAGAACCCAGGAATCAACCACCAAGCACTCAGGAACTAATCACACAGAACTAAGGAATTATCTGAATAATGAACAATGAGTAATAATCTGAATAATAACGATCACAATCTGAATGATCACGATCTGAATGATAACGAACTGAAGAATAATAATGATCGTACTTCCAACTTGCTACGTTTATTTATAGTTTGCTCTATCGTAGAAGGGGGGTGTCATATGGCGGTTTGCGAAGCTCGAATTCGGTTTCTAACCAAATTGTTAAATTTATTTCAAATTGAAACGCCGTCTCGCGCTGTTGGTAGGTTTTAGCCTTTGTTACGGTGCGTGCGTAGCGCGATACGTGACATTAGTATATTATTAGTATAAATACGATTTATCTTTTAAAATATTCCATTTTATATAATATATGCTGGACATATAAACACATACAATATATAAAAGTGCATCTGGTATTTTTATCAGATCTTCTATTTTATCATATCTTGTACAGTTGAAATTCGATTACCATTTAATGTACAGAATGCAATGTAAATGAAAATTAAGGATTAACGTAACAAAATATCCATTGTGTACCCGAAACCTTTTTTGAAATTCAACAAAAGTGCATATTGAAACAATACCAAGCCAAACACGACAGTAGATATTTTTCAAAATTTATACGAACAACAATGAGCTGTTTGACAACTTATAGATAGAGATAAGCGCTAATTAAGTGCTTTGATATTAAAATTACAAAAATGTCGAAAAGCCAAGTTATACAACCACTTTGCCCCATGAACGAATTAATTCTAAATATTCCGATAAATGATAGAAAATAGAAATATCGTCATTTGTTCATTCGAGTTTGTACGAAACCGTCTGATAACAGTCGGAATGTCCTTGTTGAATAGGATCAGTTGAGCGTGCTATCAAACGCGTGGCATCTAGCGTTTATAACTGATGCTAAGGCAGCGAAAACGAGATTCAGAGAGCAAATCGACCAGGTTTTTGCTCGGATAAATCGCGTTCACGTCGATAGGAGAAATATCGGGCTGAATTTTCGGTAACCGAACCAAATCAGCCGGCGGAACGATAACGCGCGCACGTGTACATAAAACGGCCGAACGTACGAGCGCGCGTGATTTTCCAAGTAGCGCCGCGCCATTTTCCCAAAATCATAAATTCAGGAAATTATACCGCGATTTCTTTCCGTAGGAACGAGATTAGAGGATGATGTTCTCAGATTTCTAGGAAATAATCAATGAGGCTGAGGTTGGATTTGAGTAACGCGGATTACGTGGGATTTTGGTGGCGTTAACTCTATTCAAAGTTGGTTCAGATTTTGTATGTACTTGTCTATATTGTGTGCATGTGTGTGTGTGTGTGTGTGTGTGTGTGTGTGTGTGTGTGTGTGTGTGTGTGTGTGTGTGTGTGTGTGTGTGTGTGTGTGTGTGTGTGTGTGTGTGTTATATGAAATATTTTAAAATGTCACTAGCATTCTGATGATTATGTTGCTCGTTTGAAACAAATTTGAAAATGTATATAGAAATTGCGAGGCATTTATTTCAAACATATTATATATATTTAGTGAAATATTGATATACTGTGTAAATAGTCGCTATAAACATAATAAATGTTAAATATGTTCCTACAAAATAATCGCGGTTTGTTGATAGTTAGTGGACAGTTAATTGTTGAATTATTTTTGTGATTTCTACGAAATGCATACTATACATACTTATATAAAATATCTTGTAATTTCTGTATACATTTGCAGATCAGTTTCAAATTCGATCAACGTAATCATGATATTCGTGTTTCATTACGGTGCTAATGGAGTTTCGAAATTCGAAATTTCGTATAACACACATAATACGAGTATATATATGCACACAAAAGTCGCTTACAAGTGTACGAACACTTTCAGGAGTCTGTGTATACTCAGCGAAAACGTCGATTTTTGTACATTTTTAATTGGCGATGATGACATAACACTGCACGGTAAATCATCTAGTCGCGATGTTGTATGCCTTTCAGTTCATTGTTATCGGATCAATTGCAATGAATTATTTCACGTGCTGGATTCGCGTAATCATTTTACGAGTAGCCGCACGGATAACAGTCAGTTGAAGTGTAGTGGCCCGGCTCCCGCATTAAAATTTCAAATTTCAATCGTAACTCGAGCTGCGGGGAATCATCTAAATTCGTCTTGCTCACGCCACCGCGAAATTACCGGCACGTGTACGCGAAATTCAACAATCATTGTCATTTTGATCGAAATGAAAACCGACCGATTAATTTTCACTCAGGCATTTTATTTTTATTTTATTTTATTATTTTTTTTTTTTCAAAAGATGTCATTTGCAAGCCGAACGTATTTCGGTATACATATTGAGAAGGTTGAAATGTTTCTCATGGTAGAATTTAATATAATTACGAAATGGAAAGATGCACAGTTAAAAATTTTAATTTAATTTCTGTCTTATAATATATGGGACAAACTTTGTATCCTTTTACGTTCTTTTTAATTACTGTTCGTTTTCCTTTCCGTTTGGAGATGTTTTTTATTTGGCTTGTATTTAGAAAATGGGAAGCAATTTTCTAGAAAAATATTTTTAATTACACGTAAGAAAAAGAGCAACCACGTGGTTTGAAAAAAATATAAAAAAGTCACCAGTAAATTTTTTGTAAAACGTCTACATGTATATAATTACATGTATATATAATAATAATTTGTTTCGCAGCTTTTCACGTTTATTAACAATGTATACGAAGCAATTACTCTGACAGAAGATCTTGAAAAGTAAACCACTGTAAAGTTAACATTAATTAAAAATGTCTACATTTTCAATCAAAATTTCACATTTTAATACTTCTTCATGAATACTATTTGTCATTCATGTTATTCCTTTAAAAATAAGTAACACTTATCAACATTAATAAGTATCGTATACGCAATAACCATGTTTGCATAATATTTCAGCAATTAATGAATTGACAAGCTGCAAGTTACAGGATATAAACATTGTATAATTAATAAGACGCTCAGTTGACTTGTAATTTGTCAAATCTATATATACCACTTTATTTATTTCATTACCAAACTTGTTGTGCAAGAGAATATTTTATAGACGTCTGCATAATTTAAACGAGAACTATATGGTAATATAGCGCTTTTATTTATTGACTTCAAGACTTTCCTGTTACTTGGTGACTAAAATTAAGTATTTCGATATTTTATGTAAAAATATAAAAAATAGTGTATAACCTTATACGTTTGAAAATACGATCCTTTCGAAAATAGATGATATCTATGTTAATTTCATTAATATCAGCCTACATAATCAATCTTACTGATACATATATGTATACATATTTGTTTTATATAAAAATACATATTTAGTAGTTTAATATATATTTAAATTACTTGACAACATATTGAATTTTAAAATCGCTCTTCCGCGAAAGACGAGAAATGTGTTAATAATAAAATAATTTTTAAAAGACAAAAATAAAAGTGAAATGAAAATTTTGTAAAGCACAACACTGCTGCTATTTCATGTGAACAGTTAGAAAGGCGTCTGAGGTTAGATATTAATCCCTTGGATGCTCAATCTGGTCCTTTGCTAGGGGGTGGTAATCTGAGCGATAATCTTAAATTTTGCAAGTATCGATTCGTGTACACGTTGCCCGTCCACGCTTTCTTCGATTTCCCCCGGTTTGTGAAATTGAAATTGAAATTGAAATCTGAAATTTAAATGCACCGCCCCGATGAAGCCGGAGGGTGATATTCGACGAGTGTCGAGGAAGGTTAAAGGAAATAAAAAGGGAAACTGTCGGGATCACTCCAATAAGCAACAGCAAGATAATTACTCCGCTGGCGAGTAAAGACGTCCCGATTTCCGTTATTGGAATTCTTCCTCCTTCCCCCTCCTCCCGCTCCCTTTTGTTCTTCTTTCATTGCTTCTGGTATCGATAGTAATGGAATTGTCACGTTGCGGAGAAACTCAATCCTCGAGTAGATCGTTTCCAATTATTTCTCACGATTATTGAAATATTTTCTTATTATCTATTCCTTTCTTATTATTTACGAATGTTTAAAAGATTTCAACATTGCTTAATTTGTTTCTGCATTTGCAATACCTCACCGAAGCATTAGAACACTTTTAAACAGCTTTTAAGAATATGTTATGTACCTTATACGAAACATTTTAAAATCTTAGTAGTCTTAAGTAGCTTAAGTAGTAACTATAGTCAATCTATTATATCACTAAATCTCAATCCGCAGTGCGATTATTTCTGACACTTTCTATATCTTTCAGATAACTATTCACGCGGTACATTAATTTTCTACTACAATAAATCAATATTTGCAGTAAATATCTGGCAACTCTTATGGGATATTTTCTCATATGGTTTCAAGCTTTACCAATATAATTATACCAACCGTATTTCAGTGATAATGAGATTTTCTAAATATTTTATATAATACGTACGATATACATAGATATACAAGTGATGGCAAGTGTTTAAATACTTTCATGAGCAACTATATCTCGTTAAATATTTACAAGGCTTTAATTGTTCTTTAATTAAGGAAATAAAGTTACAAGTTCATGTTTCTCTTTTTAATTTTTTTAATTTATTTTATTTATAATTACTTTATTGCCCAAATAATTAGAAAACGTGTAGTTTCGTTTAATCTACACACTTTTGACGAAACAGAAACATGCAGTTTATAATTCGCAGCTAGTTGATATACAACATTCTATTTCGATGAGAACTAAGGCTGATAGTGTTGATCGTTATTAAAGAGCCTTTCCGCTCTCCCTTCAAGATCTTCCCTTAATTAAGAATAGGAAAAAGTACTTTTCGTATTAAGAAAATCCTCTTAGAAACCCTGCGTTACTCCTCTTCAAGTCTCCCTCTATCTTATTAAAATTATTCTTATTAAATAAGTTTTGTTCTCTTGTCGCGTTATGAATTTATGAAAAGCGAGTTCTGAAACATAATTAACTTAATCGTTCAATTTTTTCAAAATATCGTGTTATTTTAGAGGGCTTGAAGAAAAGCGACAAGATTTATTATTGCGAATTATTTATTATTGTGATTGAAAAAGATAACAACAAGGCTGTTAGATAGATAGCTAGTAATTAGATTTGATAGTAAATTACAGTATTTTGTTGAATAAGAAACTTGTTTTTCTTTCTTTCTTTTTTAGAAATCAACTTGATTGATAGTTTATCTTGGTTAACTTAATTAATTTTTTAATATATCAACTCAGAACTAGACGTTTCTCACGAATATCTTCATATTGATCTTCTACATATTTACGGTGTTCGATTATATCTAATAATATTCAAATTATCTATCATTCAGTTTTAGTTTCTTTCATAACGCGAGAGAAATTGATGTTCGCGATATTTCCTTGAAATATTAATTCTCTTAAGAAATCGAAATTAAAAACTATCAATATAATCGCTATGAGCCATAGTAGAATATATGGCCTTATTAACCTACTTTTACCTCTTCACAAATTCCTGAATTTCTCCAAATTGGCCCTTGTATCACGATTGCCCAAACAGCAGGTTGGAAAAATTCTTAACTATGTATTTCACTATAATTAGTTATCGTCACAACTCCGAAAGTCGTGGACGAAACTTTCCACGAGACATTCTTTCACCAAGATAATTACCAAAATTGCTTTCGTCTACTCAAAATATTCTTGCGTATTCAACGTCGTCGTTGCCGACGTCAGTGCACAAAACAATCTCTATTGCTCTTATTACGGAGTTCGTTGAAATGAATTCGCTGGTACATTTTCGTCCGACATTACGTTAAATCCTATCGAAAGTACTACTTCTTCCTCAGATCCTTATTACCATTATACTTTTATGGTCGCATCATCAAAGTTTCTTTCTTATTTCTTGCAGAGATTTCGAGGCTGGCATGAAGTGCATCCAGACGTACACGTTGGATTGTCTGCAAGAGAAACAAAGGGAACACTTCAACTCATTGTACGCGGGCACCAACAAGGTGGTCATGGAGCTGTGTCAAGATGGCCCTTATCAGGACGGTAAGTTGAATAACTACGTTGTTGCTATTATCCCCATGCAATTATAGGGTGGTTCTTGTCTCGAAGAGTGAATTGAACCTGGTAACCTGATATTTGGTACAGTGTACTGTTTATAGAGTACATTACTATTCTTTTGTAATTGATGTATTATAGGATATATTAATTAATTAATTAATTAATTATTGTTAAATTAATTAAATTGAAGTAAAGTTTGTACCATTTGATGACATTTTTATATGGCTAGAAAAATTTGCTGCTATTGTTATTGCTACTAAACTTGAAAATGAGGTGTAGAATCGAATAACAAAACTTTTTGTAGACGCCATGTTAGTTGAGATTGAATATCGTAATAGAGGACCATATTATTATTGTTAATACTTACCGAATTAAAATATCTTGGTGCTAGGATATTCTTTTAAACGCCAAATCTAATTTATCTCATTTTCAGGTATATTATATTTAATATAACATACTTTAGAGCAATGGGTTGGATTATTATATTTATAGTTGATATTTCTGTAATTCTGGATAATAGTATTTCATTAAAAGAATTAACCAATATTTCCAGCTATCAGCAATATCTATTCATAGCTACACAATTAATTAAATTTTTCTTTTCTTTCATAAGTCTTTTGGAGGAAAGTCTACAAATGATATACTTGAACAAATGAAAAATGATATGCGGCACAAAGCTGTTACTTTGTATAAAATCTATTCTTTTTCTATGTTTGCCATTCCTTGGTTCGATGTTGTTCTTATAATGGAAATGGGTCGTTGTCGAATTATAAATTTTGTAGCAACCTAAGATTTTAATTCTGAAGATATATTTGGTTGGCACATCGACGTGTGGAAATATCTCGAGTCGACTTGTATCCAGGTTGAAAACAAAATTATTAAGACGAGTATCTCTCAATTGATCTACATTTTTTAATCTGTCGATCTCTTTCCGAAGAGCAATTTCTCTTACCTGAAACGTCTTTGAATTATAAATCGAAATTTGAAATTGAAGCTAATAGTAGAACATCATTATAAGTTAGCACGTATAAGTTTAATAGTTTTACCATATTCTTATACTACTATTATACTATTTATTACTTGTTTTTAAATTGTATATAATTCTTGTAATTTTTTTTTAATACATTTTTGTCTTCCACTTTGATCTGTTTTCATTCCTGGTTCCACTTACACTGTTTTTTATTTATATATATCACACCGACATTTGGTTTCATACCAACATAACTTGTAATTTATCCTTGAACATGAATCAGCTTGCCAAAAGAGTAACTATTTTTAGTTAATATTTATATAAGTTTCTTAATCAATTTTTTTATGAAATGACATACAGATAAATTTTACAACATTCTCAAACAGGGCATCTATAATACGTTTAAATTACCAAATGTTATGATTTTATTTACGATAAAAAACACGAATAATATCGTTCATTAAGTATCTTATGCTAGGAAAAAAAAAAAAAAAAATTACATTTTCCTACGTACGTAGCTTCTCTCACTTCATACAACTCTTTGGTCATTTAATTCTCTCCTACAATTTTTTCATCAATCTATAATATATTATTAATTTCTACGCAAACGTTTATTCACACACGTGTATTTAAGTAGGTACACGTAATATCTGATGGATTTTACATTGCGTTTGTCATACTAGGAGATATTACCAATCGTTTTTGGATGCCACGATCGAGCATGCTGTCGATATTCGAGTAATCTCCAGAGTACCAAATACATTATTGACTCCAATAGCCAATAGATTCGAACTGCTCGCACATATTATACACGGTTCCATAGCTTTGTCGTGAAATGCATCTTGTGATAATCATCGCAGAATGCGTCTTTCGTGGGACTTCAAGACTCTAATTTACATAATATTATCGCGAATTATATGCTGATCGTTCTATTTTTCGTCAATTTTGCATAAGTTTCATTTTTTATTTCTTTCTGGTGGCATTTTTCCAATTTCAGCCTCGTGAAGAGCTCTTGCTATCAAAGAATAATACACTTTTGCTATTAGAATCTACATATCTGTTCAATTATGCTAATATTCGTTCGCATTGTGGAATATCTGCAAAAATATGTAGGTTTATATTTATGTTTATTAAATGAAAAATTGATTATTTTTACTAGATATTTTCTAATTGTTTTATTACACAGGAATCAAGTAATCTATTTAAAAAGAGGTGTTAGTTTTCAATTTCATTTAATACACCGTAATTAACTATAACTTTTTTTCTTATAAATAAACTGAGTTCTAAACAATGTTTCATTAAGTGTTGAATATTATATTTATTAAAAGTAATATTTACGTCTATAAATGTGTCGCGTTATGTTTCCTCCCGTTGGTCAAATAAATATTTTCTTTTTTCCCTTTTGTTTCATTTCTTTTGTGTTGCTCTGCAACGTTAATTCGTAGAAAGTTGTATAAATATTTTCATATTATTATAACGATCACTATTTATTATAGTGACACTTTTCATGGAATTTTTGTCTGGTAGCAGTTTTCTTTATGCATTTTGTAATATTAGTAACATTAATACAATGAAATAGAATTTTACCAAAGTATGATTGATCCTACCATATTAACTATTCTAGTTAGCGCAATTATTTACATGGAATTTAAATTGGAATTTCCAACATGATATTTCCAACATATATTTTTAACACAGAACTCTGCTCGATACAGAACTCCATGATATTGAGCACACGATATCTATCCGTTTTCGGTATTAGAACTGCGCAAATAAAAAGTTACGTCTCCGACCAAAGCACTGAATTTATGTCGTTTCCTTTTATACGATTTATTTGATGTATTATTTTTCGAAAAAAAGAACATTAGTTTTTTTTTATTGTTTGCGCATATAGATGTGTTGTCTGTTGTTTCACCCAGGATTACAACGATAACGTGCAGATACAATCTACATTGTGATCCTCTGAAATTTGCTACGTGTTCTTTCTTAACTAGATTCGCTCTATAAAATTGATTAGGTTTGATAAAATTCGATGAACTTGATAGAAACAAACTTTTGACGACTTTCGATAGAAGAATAGATTTTCGTTTTTAATGTTTGGTACAGTCAATGAAGTTCTTAAAAGCTCTGAATAAATTCTATTAAATATTGGCTTGTTTAAACTATTTGTAGTTATATTAATACGTCTTTTTTAATTAATGCAAAGCGTTAAATTCTAATTCTGAAGTAATTGGAACCTTTCTCACATTTTTTAGCTACGTTACGTAGTTCTTATATGTTCTGAGTTTCTTTTGTGGATCATTCTGTATACAGACTGAGAAAGAAAGAAAAGAAATTAATGAACGCAAGATTTCTCCTACTGTATTAAATTCATAAAGTCAGTTCTTATTGCTCGAGACCGCATATTATACGAAAGATTTAGAGGACTAAGTTAATTAGCTTTTTAACTATGTACACAGAGTAACTTTTTATCCGGTTCAGAAGACAGACTTGGAATCTGAGATAAAGGTGGAACATAGTATAAATTTCTTACGCAGAAATGAATCGAATAGGTATTACCATCACAATGCTAATATTTTGTATAATAGATAATACCTTCACATTAATTTTCATTTAGCAAAAAGCACAGAATATTATTCACTTATTTCACGATTCATGGTATGTCTCTTTTGATATCAACTTATCGATATTTTCAAAATTAATTAAAATTTTACTAAATCGTAAAAGAGCAATTCATTAATTCAATGTCACAAAGTTTATATATATATATATGGTATATTCATTTAATAGCAAAACCATTGGGATAGTCAATATATCTAAATCATAATTTTTATAGAAATTTTGTAGCAATAAGTTATTAGAAATACGTAGATCGACATAGAACTATATACTTTTACATACATGTACAAATATTATTTTCCATCTCTTGCCATTGCTCTTAAAAATAAATTATGTATACGATATTTCCATTTGTAACGAACCAACACCTCCAAGAACTACAGAAAATCAATTTGCCTTTGTTACCTTCCAATCCCTTAATTACAGAAATTTCTGCTAAATTCTGTATGATCCTGTGAACAGGTTAAACAACCTATGTATATGTATGTTAAAAAAAAAAAAAAAAAACAAAATTTTTCTTGTTATCAAGATTTAGATTATCTCTCTTGTCTGTCGAAACGTCAAACTGGGTTTCGACCATTAGCCCGCAATCGACTATTTGGTAACGTATATACACACGTGGCTCCGTTCTCCAAGCAAAAGCAAAGGAAACGGATTCACCGGCCGCTGTTGTTCGCGGACGATACACGAATTGAAACACGCTAAACACTATTCCAGTCCTCAGGGCATGGAACGCGTTATTGAGTCGAGTGGTCATTGAGCTGCGTTGGTCCCGTGTGGCTGGTCGGTCTATAGTGCTATCTCGAAATCGGTTACGCGATTAGCGCCTCGTTAAGAGCAATACCACGGTACGCGACTCGTAACGAGCCCGATTATCGACGTCGAACGATCGAGTTTATTCGACAGTCCCGTGTTCGAGCTGTCCTCGTCGCTTGACGTAATTAGATACCATCCCTGTACTTACTTATCACGTGTTTCGCATCATTTCAAATTAGAAACCCCGTCCTCCCCATTAGAGAAAACCATTTTTCACGACGTAATCGTTATTTTAGAAATTTTACAAATTTTTCAACTGTTGTCGTAGATTCTGACGATTAAATTTCAAATATTTGTAGAAACTCGTATTTTCTATAAAAATAACGAAAAGCGGAAGCTAGATATACGCGTATAGAATGCTGTTTTACCTATGAAATGCACTGCAACGAGCAGCGTGCATACTTGTTGAATATTTTATATATTTTTGTATATCACGCGCATCTTTTTCCTTCGGCTTTCTTATAAATGCATAAGAAGTCCTAAACTATTCATAATTTATGTGAAGAGATTCTAGCTTGTATATACGAGCATGATGAATATTATAAAAGGATGGATTAGAATGAATTATTAGATATTCAGTAGAAATAAGTATATTATTAAATACCTTTTATAAATTATTATTTATAAGAATATATAAATGTTGTTATTTTTATATTCAGAGGTAGGATCACAATAGTTAATACTATATTGTATGGATAAATCTATCACACCGTTCTGAGTCGAAAAACCTTTATTGCACATACTTACATGGACCAGGGGAAAAGAAACAAAAGGACATCTTAAAACTATCGATTGTATCTAGAACAATCTTCTGGTTACTGTTTTTTGTAATTAGCGCATCTGCATATGGAGGGCGAGCACGAAATCACGTTGTCATTTTCAACAATAAATAAGTATATTATCTTGTTTGCTGCATATCAACATTTACCGTGATTACAGCGGCTCTTTTTATATCTTGTTCCATCAACATTTTGTTTTCATAACTCGCGTACAATAATGGATCATTATATATAGATTTTCATAATAATATATTGCCTACATACTGTTTTGATTTCTAAATTAATATTATTGCTCTGTGGGATAAAATATTTACAGAACAGGAGTAGATATTCTACATGTGTACATTGTGTATACGTTAGGATGGTGTACGCTAATCATAAAAATATATCTATAGATATTACGTAATTATAATAATCAGATTTCGTTACTACGAAAATTTCAATACCAGAAAATTAATCATAATCAATCTAAACGTAATTAATGCTCGATAATGCATGTGTGTAGTTAGCATTAGCAACTTAAGACGTGAATTGGCTATCGAAAGAGACGAAAAAAGGAAAACTGACCAAAATCGATGCGACGACACGAGAAATATGTACGCAGTTTTCCACGTTTCCCCGTACGTCAATATTGATAATCGACTTCAGAAATGGTGGACCGTTCGTTCGATTTACCTGTGATGCTGGTTCTGTAATTAATGTTATTATGTTTATTCAAGTTTTCGCTCGATGTACCGCGGGAAACTAACGGAAATATACAACGTGCCGCTGGAAAATTAATAACATGTCGATGTATGAACGATGGTTGTTTGCCGAAGCAACATTGAAGATAAAGAGACTTCATTACATATATGTATATGTGTATATCTATATGGTCGTAATCATTATTGCGTATGTATGTGTGTTGGATATATCCACCGCAGTTTGCGTTTGAACGATTATTATTGAATCTCGATTGTTTTTCTAATACCGATTTCTGGCGATGTAAATATTCGCTCTGATGTTGGCTGATAACGATTATTAATTTTAGATCTTCGCGACTAACTTGTCTGTGATGGAATTATTTCCAAAGTTAATCTAGACTAAATAACTTTATTTTATCATTTTTGGAAAAATCTATACTCTTATCTTCTCCGCGTCTCGTAGTTAAATATTATAATTTTATTTGGACCTTCAGAATAGCAAATGAATATTAAAAGCTAGTAAAAAATGTAAAATAATATTAGACATATACATATTCGACATGTAGCAAGGCGCTAAATAGCGAATAAATAAGATTATTTCGAAAAACATGGTAAAAGAGAAATTCGTATTTGGGCTAACATTGTCGTTTCAAAATAGTTTGATTAAGGAACTATCGTTCTACAAAGTGCTAGCGATGAAAATTAAATCAGAAAGATAGTTGAATATGCGTGAGAAAGCCAAGTCATCGATTATAAATAAATTAGAGACAAACAGTTTTGCAAAAAATGTACTCTGTTAACAATACTCTGATTGCATGCTACGAAGTCCACATTTACGAATTTTCCAATTCACGGAACAGTAAATTAATTCGACTGTTTTTCTTGTTTCCTTGTTTCAGAATTCCTACGACACGCGCCATGCATGCAAAAGGTGCAGCCAAAATACGAGTCCTGTTACAAGAAGTACCAAAGAATCACTCAGGATATCGAAAGTGGAAATCAAATTGCGAACCCGAATGAACCCCTCAAGCCTTTGTGCTGGTAAGCGAAAATTATAATCTCTCAAGAAGTTCCCTTTAACCTGTTAAGCGGATAATTCACAAGTTAACATCTCCTGACGCGGATACATTAAAAATACAAGACGTGAAGAATCTCGTGTAAAGTGTATATAAACGATTTAATTTAATTTCACTCGAGATACGAAATGAGATGGAGTTAATGGACGGAGATCTTCACCTAAACGGGGACTTCGTTTTTAAAAATGGATAGGTTTAAGGACTCACGGTTGTTTTAAAGAAAAAAGATACAGTAGTAAAGTAACGGAGAATAGAATAATGATAACAAACGAAGGAATTCTAACGAATCTGAAAAAAAGAACAGAAATTTAAAAATATAAATATTATAAATAGTAGTAAATATGAAAATAGTATAACCTTGGTGATTTTTCTTTAATCGCATCCTAATGAATAAAATATATAAGATTTCATTAGAGATTGGATAAAAACAAACTAAAAATGGTGTTTGTGGACACCATAGTTGTGGAATTTATTTTTCTGACACGTGTACAAAATAGCGTAACGAATCACGCAAGACTTTTATAATCTTCATAGGAATTTCTGTTGACGCACAAACATATGTTATTTTTTTTTTCTCTTTCAGATTTCATTAAGTTAAGTATCATAAGTATTCTTAGTCTCAAAAACATATCAGTATTATGACCTCATCTACGTGTCACAATACCTCTTTTAGAATTCAATTTAACGGTGTTGTTACGACTGTTCGCGGAGAGACGCGATCGCCAGGAAGCACGTCAACGGGAGTTGTAAATTCCCGTTACGATTAAACAATCGACGCCACGAACTAATCGTTCCCCTTATTTCAATTACGATAATAGGGGTGGTTTGATTGAAGTTACACTGAATTGACAAGTATAACTTGTAGTTTATTATAACAGTTTGCTGAATATACAGAGGTACACAGATGCGTCGATGCAAATTAAGTAAGTGTTTAAGGGTAGAACTTTTTACAGAGTTGTTGACTGATTTAACGTTGAGTGACGATTTTGACTTGAGGGTAGAACCCTTTACAGACTTTACTGTTCTGACGATGGACAACGAACTGAGACTTAAGGGTAGAACCCTTTACGGAGTGTACTGTCCTGACGACGGATAACGACCGACTTAAGGGTAGAACCCTTTACACAGTTGACTGTCCTTACGACGGACGACGACCGACCTAGAAGTGACGATGCTATGTCAGAGGAGAGCTAGTGATGGGTGTGTCTAGCGCATGGGATCAGGTGATTTGTTCATAACATTTTTGGTCAGGAAAGTGAGGGTAGTGAACATTGTTTCTCATTGGTTAATAAGATGACTGGTAGACTAGGAAGAGTCTTAGCTGCCCTCGGAAGAAAGTTGATAGTGGGAGGCATCGCACGTGCGAAAACTAACTTTCCCGTAATAAACAATAAATATAAAGACAGTTGCTAAGCAGATGTTACATCCGGCTCGCAGGATCTTAGACGGATTTTTGTAAGATTTATGACGGGTCCTTGAGCCTATTGAGGGTACGCGACAAGGAAGTGCGGACATGTGGCTGCCATCCTGACCGCGGTGTGTAGCCTGGCCCAGGTAGAAAGTCAGCCGACGTAACAGGTGTTTTCTTTTTTTACATATGTGTTGGGTGTTGAAAGCCGTGCAATGCGCCAGACGACACCGTTTATTAGTATTTAAATTAGACGCAGTTAAAAAAAAAATTGGGACAAATAGAAATTATATATTGATCTAAGGATTGTATGATTTACCGATAAATAAAACGAAAAATGATTTCTGTCGCGTAAGCAGCGTTACAGTAGTTTTATGCACATCGTATTTGGTATTAATGTATTTCCATATGTACATATATAACTGTTGGAATAAAATTACGGACCAGCCTTGACTTTTGTCAATGTATCGACTGTATCCGTTACGCTTTTGCGTGAATCTGCTGAATCTACGTATCCGACCGTTTCCGTCAAAAAGGCTATACAAAATTGTATAATACGTTTTTTCTTTTTAACAATACCATAACTTTGCCGTTTTTAATTATTTATAGTAAGCAGGGATGATATAGAAAGAAATATTTTTAAATGAAATCGCAGTTTATTGTCATTTTACGTATAAACGTGATTGTATTATTTTGTTTGTCTTTGATATCGTAGAATATGTGACTTTTCATATTTGAAAAATGCAATGAAATGAGCATTAATTTACAAACGTTATACGTTGTTTTCATGTTTTTACGGATCAGGAAATGAACGGACGTTTGCTTTTTATTCTCGTATTTCTGTTGCGAATGACGAAGCACAACTTAGAGTATAGTCGATACTACGCTATCAACACGACGAGCATCATGTATAACCTCGGAAACATGAATACCGTTGTACGTAAAAAATTTAATTAAAATTTTGCTCCCGAGCTAAGTCAGGCAAGCGTCTGATCGAAAATTTTATTCAGTCTGCCCCTTGTGCCGTGAAGGAATTTTTATAAGAATTTCGTAAAAAGAAATGTAGTTAAAATTTCTTAGCGTTGGCAACCGTGTAAGGATATTGTGAAAATCATTACTCTTAAAAGATGATAAAAATTGTTATAAGGACTTATTAAACAAAATTTACGAAATTTTATACAATTTTTCAATATTTATAGTATTTGATGGATGGATATTTTGTTGGCGCAGTTTTAACGTTGCTGGTTGCTTTTGAACGTATTATAAATTAAGGGTCGAAGACGTAGAACAGAGAGATAGCTTGAAAGCATTCCCTTTGGGCGAGTTATATTGTGAAGCACATTAAACGTAATAGGACGTGCACGAAAAGATTTAATGTAAAAAGAGCTTGCACGGTGAAGGGTGCAATTGAATTTACGCGATAAGAGAGTTAAGGGAGCGTCGTGTTCATATGCGGCGGGATGTGTTTGAAATTCTTTTTTCCTCTCGTGTGCTCAGCCATTTCTATTCCCGCTCGGCTCGCTTTCTGGTCTTCTTCCCTATCACTCTCTTCCTCTTTACGCCCGCTGTTTCTTCCATTTTTCTCCCTGGTTTTTGTTTCTTTCCTCTATTCTGCATCGTTTTGCTTTTTTCTCCGCCGTTTCACTTTGCTCCCACTTTATTTTTCCCTTCTTTTTTTCCATTCAGCTTCTGTATTTCTATCTTCTCCGTTTTACTGTTTCTGCGGCTAATTGTTTCCTAAATTTGTATCACTTTCCTTCTTTGTCGTTTTACTCGCTACTATGTTTTTTCTTTCCTGTGCTCGAGCGTGTTTTTTTGTTTTCCTACGTTTCTGTATAATTACATTTCTTTCATTCGAATAAATAACAAGAATCGCTAATTCTTTTTGTTTTTTTTTTTTCACAGTGACAGTTTTATTGATATCAGTCTCTTGTATTTAATTTCACTGTGTTCTTTTTTCTACTCTCTTACCTTTTATATTCTGTTTCTTTCCTCTTTTTTTTTTTAACTTTCTATTTTGTCCTTTTCACCAATTTTGTTTAGAATTATTACAATCTGTCTTCTACTGTTACGATACTTTTTGTTCCTTTATTTTAATTCATACAATCATGTTTCGTTCTCTTTTATTACTTCACTATTCTTTCTTTCTGTATTACAGTTTTCTCTCACTTATAATTTGCACTTTAATTCTTAATTTTTCATTCTTCTCCGTGTAACTTCAAGCTATGATTAATTTTCCAACTTTTCCCCCTCTCATGGTTCCATTTTCTATTTCATTTGTTCCCCTCCTTTTCTCCTTCTGTTTTACCCATTCCCATTCCTTTCTTTCCTCGTCTGTCTCTCGCTCTTCTTATCCCTTTCTCTTTTTGTCAACCATCTCCGACTTCTTCGAGCGGGTGATGCACAATTTCAAAAGCTGCAACAGACCGTGGCGCAGATAAGCTAATGACATTACGTTCTATATACAGGCATCAGCGTGAAAAGCTTCCTCCCTCGCGTCATGTTTACACGGCTTCGTCGAAAAAAAAAGAGAGGAAAAGTACAAACGCGATGAAAAGCTAGTAGCGAACGCGTAACTACAATGCGAATACGTATCGAACGTTGCGCATTATTTTCTTCCACGTTTTTTTTTTTTTTTTTTTTTTTTAAACATCTCTTGATATTCCTGCATTTTTCATTGCGGTTATTCCGAATAACAACAGGAAGAATTTTTTAAATCGCTGTTCAATTATTAACTTTTCTGCATTTTTTTCAGGTTATTTTCCATCGAATTGTATTTTCTATCGCTAGAAAATTGTTTAAGTACGAAGAAAATAATAAAAAATTGTTACTGATAATAAGATAACAATTTTTATCTAAGTTTTCTATAGGTAATATCTTTCATCTATTCTTTTTTTCATTTTTTTCTTGTTCCTTTTACATTTTTTTAATGCATTCAATTTTTCTCTTGTATTATGCTGGATATTTTCTGATCATCGACGATGAAGAAGAAACAGGTATTTCATAAGATTGAATGTATAATATATATAATGGCAACTGCTCTCTCCGGACAGAAGATTAAGAAATTTTTGTCATTAACATGGAACAGAGAGATGCGATTTTGAATATTTTATATTTTTCGTATATTGCAAACCAGCGCTTCTCTAGATTAAAGCTTTAATCTCGTCGAACTAAAGTGCGTATATGCGCAAGCTTTCCTTTCCTTTTTTGAATTCTTTGTTTTTTTTTTTTTTTTAATGTAAATCGATTAGACGCGTTCGAAATAACTTTATACAATAACTGTATATCTCATCTGTACGTATATCGAAACGAGTTATTTCGATAATTCCGCGATATTTAAATTCGTTAAAATACACGAGTTATTTAAAATTTCTTCAGTGGATACAATCGATTCGATTTTTTAAGCAGTGTGCGTATATTGTTATACTTTTTTTTAATGTCCGCAATATACGTACGTAACGATACTAAAAGAATCTACAAGTAAGAAATATTTTCTATAGAAAAATTTATCAACAAAAGTAAGAGCAAAGTCTCAGAAATAATTCCTCCGTGAAACTTTGTTTCATGTAGCATTTTTGAACAATGGAATTCAGAAGCTGTTCAATCTGTTGTTGTTTTGATAAACGACAGACGGCCAGTATCCCGGAACTCTGATAGGAAGTTTTATTCCAAAAGATGGTGGGATTACGCGTTTCTCATTTTGACGTCGATTTATGGCACCGCGGACAACTAATGTATTGTACTAACAGCGCGTAAATCCATCTTCGAATCAGTCTATTCTTTGTCATTTGCCAAAACTTTTTCCCCTTTAGTCTCGAATTTCAATACAAAGAGACATTCTGTATTGAAATCATAAATAACGACTCGCCCAATTTTCCGTACCTTTTTCATAATGTACAATAGCGACAACATATATAATAGGATACATAGTACTCCACAATTAATGTTCTTTTGCGAAAACGCGAGATTTTGCGCAGTTTCATCGATGTTCTGTAGGGAAGCAAGGGGGTTTGAACGTCGCCGTTGAAATACGAGGAAAAAAAAAATTCGGCGAACCTATACTTGAAATCGTATAAATACGTTTAATTAAAATCCCGGATACGCTTCCATGGATTTTTCCACCGATGATACTTTCACATGAGATATTTTCCACCGCATTATGGGCTTCACGCACCAATACTCTCGTACTGTGAAAAATTGGCAGACTGTGTTTCTTCAATATTACACGGAGATACGATAATATAGTTAAGTAATAAATAGTTTTAGTTTCAAAGAAATTGATTCAGAGTGTTTCTTATAGAAATGCCTGAGGTGCGAGCCTATAAATTAATTCTCATCTGCAATATTGTGCCAGGAAATCGTTAAATATGAAATGTATTTAGTTTCAAGACACTACGTACATATTAAATTCATGCTGTCAATGTGTTTGAACATACATTATTACATATTACATTGAACATATTACATTAGTTGTTTTTATATTCACAGTTTTCGAAAGAAACGTACGTAGATAGATACATATCACATTAGCTGTTTCATGTTCATTCTGTTTTTTCATTGGAATCGTTAGTTCCTCTACCACTAGATCTTGACAATCAATGTAACTAATTTTATATATGAAATATTATACTACAGATTTGTGCTATGCAACGTAATGGATACAAAGCGTTATTCTGGATACTTGCTATTGATATCAGACGAAATGGAATTTTTAAATCCAATTCAGAAGAAAGGAAAAATTATGTTACTATAATTTTGAAGCGTCTATTCATTTTTCACATGACAAAAAAAAAAAAAAAAAAAGGAAAGGAAAAGATTGTCAAAGAAATTATAATGGCCAATTCGTGATTTCTTATAAATATCATTGCATTTTATAGCAGTGTATTTTCTCAATTCCTCTAGCAGGAATAAAGATAGATCAATCCATTGGTAGCTCTGACGTCAACCAAATATTCCATAGATGCAATAAATACAGAATAATGTATTCCATACGCTAACAAATGTATATAGCACTAAAATATGGCATATGTAATTACGTTAACTTATTAGAATTTACAAAATAGAAAAGTAAATTTCTGCTCTTGAATCGTATCACTCAGCATATTTATCCTACGTTACTAGCACAATTTTATTTGAGTGAAATTCAACACGATTTCAATGTTAAATTCGACTATAGTCTACGACATGTAGTTAGCTTAACTCTGAATATTTATGTTCCAATTTTGCTCGCGTTTCAATAAACACAAATTTCTAGCGTATCGAGAAAATTTTAATATAAAATTTGAAACAAGAAATCACGCGGATTAACGAACATTCTTTCGCATTGGCCTCGCTCGTAAGAAATCGTTCAACGATAGAAAAACGCAATCGAATGGAAAATAAAGAACGTGTGGTTATAATTTTTAATTTAAAAACCTAAAGTAAAAGATTACTTTTCTTGAGTCCGCTTTACAAGCTAATATAGACTGTATTATAAGTCAATACAATACAATATTTACAAGCTAATATCTAATTTTGTTACTAATTATAGAAATATTTCTGAAACAAATTTTGTAGAACGAAATTTTCAAATGACAAATGTTGATTTGGCTTTGGAAATAGAGCAGACACGTGCAATTTGTTTTATCGTCAAGAATCGTAACCACGATACGTTTCAATCGAGGCGCATTCGTCGCAGGATGTAATATAATTTGCATTTCGTTGCGCTTTTTCAGCCGTTGCGCTGGGAAATTGAAAGAAAAACAAGATTGGCTGCGTTGACAGGAAAGAGACGGGTGTCAAAGAAACTCCGACGACGAGAGATCTCTCGATTCACGCTTCGCCTTTCGAGTTTTAATATCCGGAACGCCCGCGTGTATCTTATCTTTAGAGTCTGCCGCTTAGAAGCGAGGATGTAATTTGCCAAATGCGTGCTTCATAAAATTATCCCAGCTGTTAATGTCTTGATACGTTGTTGACAATTTGAAACTCCTGCATTACAAATTGAATAGATAGTATGTTATCTTCCTTGAACTATTTTTAAACCGTGAAATCGTAAAATTACGGTGCTGTGTTTTACATACGTAGATAATTTCAAAACGTTAACAAATTTTTAAATATAAACTGATCGCCTTAGTTTCCAACGAATAACGTATCTGCTTTTTTCTAGATTGAAAACTTGTTCAGATTTTAACGCGAAATATTTGACTACTACTTTGATGTTCTCTATTGTGATAATTTTTTTATTATTGTACTATATTTTCTACCGATTAGAACAAATGAAAATCTATTGATATGAAGTTTAGAGAATGGGACGGATAGTATAATAATTCCCAATTAACATTATATAGAATAAAGAAGAATAATTGTTTTCGTTACGATTCCTTTTCCATTCATTAAGATCGATTCTTAATTAATTTTTCGTTATAAATTTCATTAGCTGGTCGTTTGATTTGACCTTAAAAATCACAAGTGCGCAATGAGGGATAACATTTTTATCTATAATTACATAAATCTTTTGCCTTGTTGCTTTCAAACTGGTATTTTCATAAGGTGAAGTTAACTATTGATCAGGCGAAACATTCATTTGTTTCAAGGTAAAGAATTGATATTGAATTTCGTATCAGTCTTCGTAACAATGTAAAATTAACATTGTAGGAACGAATAAGTTGCTTCATTTTTGGAAATTTCCAGCAAAGTCTTGCGATCTAATTCGGAATTATCAATTAAAACTGGAACGTTCAAGCACATACACGTGGACATCTTAAATCAACTACAAGACTAACAACTAAATCAAACGATGATCTTAGAGAGAATTGTTACTGACGAAACTTACATTGAGACAAATTCGCGGCAATTATCTGCGAAGTAAAAATTTATGTAAAGATGTATTTTAGCGTGGAAGGTTTCGAGAGATCCTTCTTGCGAATAAACGTTTCAGCTTTGCAGGCTTCAACGTAAAAGCGTAAAAGCATCGAGTGAGAAGTTGAACTATGATACGAAGTTGTAGATAATCGACAGGACTAAAAATGGGATACGTCTGTTGCAGTGGCTTCAGGGAATTTTTGGAATGCTCGCATCATACGATTCGTCGGCAATGTGGCTATGACACAGCTCAATTTGCAAAGGGGTTCCTCGACAGAATGTCGATCTCACTTCTCAAGGTAAATATTTGCCACTTTTGCCTCGGGAGAAACTGTTGTCGCCACAACGAGGCACGTCCGGTCGTGTAAAGCTGCAGCTTCCGCGAAGTTACTTAAAATATGTATCTACTGGCTTAATAAACAGTGCAAAGTACTTACACGGACCTGTATATCGTTGGCAGACGATGTTATATCCCGATGAAAATGTTACTTTCATCGAAGATATGAAAGAATTTTTTAATTTCATCATTCTTTAAGATTTTCATCGCATTTAAAAACATTTTTTTGCATGTTATGTACAATATAATTGGATCTAGAATTCACCGAAAAGATCAATTTTATACATTTCTTGGCTATTAAATTAATATTGTCAACCTTTTGTTTGATACTCGAAGAGAATTAAAAACGGCAGACTAGACGAGTTCTTTCGCGATACGTCTATGCGCGTAAGAGTATGAAAATCGATGCGTAAATTTTCTATTAGGTCTTTTGATAAAACAAATCGGCTGACTTTTTCTTATCGAAGGTGGTGAAATAAAATAATTTATTTTCGTACACACGCACTTACAAATAATTTCTTATTTATCCGTCAATATCAATTTTTAATTTGCCACAGTTCTCTTATGTCAGTGTCTCTTACTGTCAATGTTTACTTTGTCAACGATGTTAAAAAATTGCACGATCCAATACAGTCATATTAAATCAATTCTTAAACGGTGTAAGCCGAGTCAATCCTCGTGTAAGTACAAATATTTCACGTTTATATCGTTTTCAAAAATATACATTCACATATTACGTAAACTATCGTATTGCGTTAAATTTAACAGTTTTTTAGTCCATGCAATTTATCTAGTAACGTGAGTCACCGATGACTATTTTCACGTGTCAACCGGTTGACGTTTCCAATCCACTTGCGAGTTTTCCATAACGCTATTAACCCGTGCACGATTTTCGGATGATTTCAGGAACATTGTGCGCCGTATACGGAGAAGGAGTGCTGGATCGGTAGCGGCGTTACTAGCGTGTACAAAGTGCAGACACTAGTGGTGGTCGTTTTGGCGGTGCTAGCAAGGTACTTCACGTAAGCGATTAGGCGGCACTCGTAGCCAGAAAAAGGGGACGATTTCCGTGCATCACGAGCGTCGTGCTGAAACCGGAGCCCCCGTTCGTTCTCCGCTTCAGATTCGCCAGAATATTTTTTTATTTTCCGACGAGCAACCAAGAAGAGGAAAAAAAAAAGGAGGCACGCGCACGCGAGCAACGAGTGGGTCGAGAGTATTAAGAGAGGCAGCGCAAAGGAGAAAAAGGAAAAAGGTAACGAAGACAAAGGGGAAGGATGTAGAGAAAGGAAAAAGGAAGGAGACGCAGGATGAGAAAAAGTTAAGGAAAGGGAATAAACCGGCTGGACACGATCAAAGAGAGGCAGGAAGAAAGTTCTCTCGCCACGTTCTGCGCACGCGAACTTCCTCACCGCGCTCGTGCGGCAACCGTTTCTCTTTGACGGGAAACGCTCGTGGAAAACAAAGAAGAGAACGTGCTTTCGGACACTGCGACGGGCTTAATCATGCAATCAGAAGGCACGTGCGCCAAGGTGGACGTGTTCCATCGTGCTGTCACCACTGCTCTACTATTCGTAGTGCTTCGATGCTCGAGAATCGAATATATGAGCTGGATCGGTTTAAGATCGGATGTTGAATATAGACGCGCCATATCTTGATTACGTTTTAAGTTTTTATTTGTCAAATAGCTGCTCTATTCGAATATTGCCTCGCGTGTCGTATTAAAGGAGAGAACAAAAAGCGTGAAGGTGACGTGATTTAATAGGGGAATACAGATGAAATTTACGAGAGACCATTAGAAGATGTCGATATGACCCGTTGAATCTATTCTATTTCGAGCTTTGCTATGGAACAGCAGTGGAAAGGAGGAAATGAAAATTACAACCGTGACACACGAAAGACTAGAATCTATGAAAATATGGTCATCGAGTGTTTAATCGTAGATGGACGACATGTAAAAGCGCTGATACTTGCTTGGCGCGGATAAGCCTTTAGAGCTAAAAGTCAATCCATTTTCTCATAACGACGTATAGCGATCAACTATATGAAGAAAAGGGGAATCAGACGTGGAACGCATCTGTTGGCGATAAACGTAACTCCGACTAATCAACATTTGCCATATCTGCTTTCGAAGCGCACGCCTCTTCAAAGAAACCTGTATATCCTACATCTTTTTAACCAATACTAGATGTGATTGCTTCGAGTAAGAACGGGTTGAAGATTCGCACCGAGGATCGGATACCTCAGAAGAACTCCAATTTCACGAGCAGCTTGATGAAGCTGTGGGAAATCAAGCAGAAATGTTCGAGCAAAAAAAGTGTGGTCCTTCGGTCCATCGAAAGACCGGTATAGTCATTCGATTCTAACATTTGTTTGAAATCTGATAATTTGAAAAGTGTATCCAATTAATTGATTTTTCCTATCGTTCATTTTCTATGTCAATAGCTGCGACGTTTTAGAGCGGACATTGCAAAATATGATTCGAAGAACCTCGCATTCATTTACCTGCATTTCACTGAATCGTTAATCGATACAGATACGAGAGCAAATTACGCTAGAAATTTTACCAATAAACGTTCGACTTTACATCAAGAAACGGACGAATGAACAGACTCGAGAGAGTGAAATCACATGTTTCTATGGGTTTAAACATCTCCGAGATTAAAACCTACGGTACTTTCGTCGCGAATAGCAGATAATAATACAATACCTACCCTCGCTGTTGGATTTACTGGGAGCGTCGTTGCAGCGAAACGAGGAACAAGTATTCGAGAAATAGCATCCTTGTCCCTGCGTTGGGATCGGCTGCCATGGGACACAGAGGCGTCAGAGAAAATCGGCAAACGAAGCTGGTATCGCTACAACGGGCGCTTCGCCTTGTCTCGCGAGGAGCCCTTGTTGCAACGAGCGTCTCGTGTACAGTGCTAAGCAAACGTTCGAGAAACGAGGTGAATTGTTGGTCATTGAAAGGGATGACGAAAATGAAGAAAAGTGAAAAGGAAGATGGAGGAGAGAGGAGGGAGGAAAGCGTGTCTTCCTTCAGCGCATAGAAAGACGAAAGATAGCGCAGGAGCTTGTGAAAAGAGATCGAAGGAGGAAAGGAAGAAAAGAGGCGACGAATCGTGAGCTGATGAAAATGTGACTCGTTTTGATTCTCGAAACGCAATTTCAAATAGTTAGAAGCAGCTTCGAATACCTGAACGTGACAGCGGCGATCACACTGGCTGGTATCTCGGCTGCAGACGATGCGACATTTTTCATCGGTGCGACCTCGGCGAAATGCTGGCAGAACTGTGCTGTTTCAGATGCAGAACGTTCTCTAGTTGCTCGATTGCTTATGCAGTCGACACGCCGCGGGTGGCGTAATCGAAAGGCGGAAAGTGACAAGGAACTGATAGTCTGCAATTGCGTGCGGAACTATTTCTATGGAGATATTCCGGATAGATTTCCAAGGAGAACCTCGCGTCCTAGAAATATCAGTAGAAGTACCAGCTGCTATTAATATGAAACTTCTGAAGAATTAATTGTACTTCGGCAGATCCTCACCTCTTTTCGATTATTTCCACTTTGACGTTATTGATTCGTGTTTTTCATCAGACGATTTCTAAGACCCGTTTGAACGCTTGTTCTTTGCATATTCTTTTGATGCTTCAAGATCGATCAGCAAAAGACAGTAAAGATATCGGACAGTCCATGAACAATTGACAAGATCGTATTATTGCCTTTGTTTTTATAAAATCATTCGACCCGTTAGTGTCGTTTGTAAAATCTGTTTAACTTCAAGACGAAGAAAATTCATCGTAATAAATTGGCATTATTTTGCCTTACTGGAAGGTAGTTATCATCGATGTTCCTTTCGGACGTTTCTGATTTTATAGTTAGTACAGAAAATATCCTGAAGGACTGTTGTGTCGATACGAACTATCGTTATTCCCTATGCACCCGATCGAGGAGTGTATCGTGGGTCGTAAGTGAAGTGGAAAGGAAGAGGAAGAAAGGAGCGACGAAGCCTTTCAGTGGCTGGAAGAGGACGCTGTTCTTCCGCTACGTGCTTCGGCTATCGCTGTAAACAGGGGTAGATAGCGAGCCAACTGTTCGAGGGGTCGATTCTCGTGCTGAAAGGGAATTACTTCCAACGTGGTGGCTCAGCACAAGTCTCACCGGGGGATCTTAGAGTGTTCGAATCGACTTGACGAGCTTTTGCCTACCTACTGACCGTATTTTTTACTGCTGACCATATTTCGTTCTAGAGAACACTGTGTTAATTCTGTTGCTGAAGAAAAGAACGTGCAACGATAAGCGGTATGACTTCTTCGTTGAAGGAGGAGTTAATTATTGAAGAATTTATAATTCGATATTTATGTGCTAACAAGTTGTGTATTAGGGATACAATATTGTGGAAAATCACCGCCTTGATCACTTAGTAGCGCTGATTTTTATTAAAAGGTATCGTTACGACAATATGTTAAACGGGAGATCCGAAATAAAAAAGACGCTTCTTTTGTATTAAAAATTGATTAAACATAGACAATCACAGTTCATTGGTATTTACAAGTATAATTTGCTGTTGCGTCAATGAAGAAGAAGAGCAGTGGGAAGCCAACATTGTGACTTATAACAATATGTTTGAATATAACACGGGCCTATACATTGAATCTCTATTCAGAAAGGTTAAGAACAATATTACCGAGCCTGTGACTGATTATCAAGTACATCAAATTCTACCATCCAACGCTTTACAAATTTTCAATTGTAAAAGAATTTACGTAATGCTACGATCACTGCCCACATTGAATCCACAAGAATCCAGCAAAATAGACGAATCATAAGAAGAAAACGAAGCCAATCGAGAAACAAAAAACGTGATTAATTTCCGCATATCGTACAATAAATTGTTGTTATTTCTCGCAATTCTTTTATATCTGCCACTACGATCAAGCTTAAGAAGAAGAAGAAGAAGAAGAGAGGAAAAAGAAGAGACTGAAACGCTTCTTACAGAGCGGATTGTGGGTCAGTTGCTTTAAAGCCACTTTGTCACACGCCATATTCCTTCTTGACAAGAAAGAGAGAGAAACGGTTGACAAGATGGGCGAGAAGTAGAGGAGCAATAAATGATCAGATCGATTTCGCTGTATCAAGCGATATTATATGGCTTCGATGAAAAATAGATGGTTGAAAGAGGCGGCGCAGGTGTATCGGACAACTGTATGACATTGTCTTTCCACATTAAGAGTCGGTTTAAAACGGTTCTCTCTCGAGAACGAGTCGTATGATCGTAAAACATAGAGAATACGTTTCCCGAGAAAATTGTTTAACTTAATTTCGAATAACGTGTCTTCTACTGTCTGAAACTTGAACGTAGAGAAGACACGTTGCTCTGTTCTGTATCAATCATACGACGTTTTAAATCTAAAACGTGGAAGAAGAGAAAAAGCGATGGAATCGTTCAAGATTACACGCTGCAGCGATCCGTGGAAATTAATGCAAGCGGCAAAAAGAGAAACGAGATCTAGCCGATTCGAGAAGGAAAATTATCACTCTTCTGCAAATTTCCTCGTCAACGATGAGGAAGCAGCGAATATATAGTATGTACGCAGAATATCCTGAATGATTGGGAAAGGCCGGACACGAACGTGGTGTAATGGAAGAGAGGAGAAGAAATGGATCGGGTGTCAGCTGCTTCGACCAGGTCTGATTTTCGTGCACGTACCATTTCCCTGGTTCGACTCGAAACGCGCTCTAAATAGCAAGCGAAACGCGGACTCGAGAAAAATCACTTTCATCGTCGCACGCGACACGTGACCACGTCCACGGAAAAATCACGGACGAACGAGAATTCCGCTCTTTTGCTACGTGTCGTTTCTATCTTAAACGGGTCTTAAACCGGGAACGTGGTTACAGTTTGGAAAAAGTTCACGATAGATAACCGTGTACGTGTATTATACCAGACGATTTCTTGCTTATTTCGAACGAAATATCGATCGAGTATTATTTCGATAATCGTTTAGAGCAACCTGTTTATGGAAAGGTTCCGTAGTATAAAATGGGGAAATTGATCCTTTCTGAAACTTCTATTTCGCAATCGCTTTTTTTTTATACATTGAGAATTAATTCGAATTAATTTTTGAAAACAGCCGATGATTAATTTTTTGTCAGGTTCAGAACATAGAATAAAAGTTATAGGACATATATCGTGGCGTAGATAATTAATTATGCAAACTGATATTTGCATTCGAAGTAACCAAGAGGTAAAATTGTTTGACAAATCCTTTCCATAGTCGAAATTTATACGTGTCTGATGGTTATAATGATTATTAATGGTTTTGTGTGTCAAATTGATTAATTGAACTTATCGCACAAGCAATTTAAATGAAAGTAAGGTAAAAAAAAAAAAAAGAATTTTTGTAGTCATTCATGATCTAAGAAAGTCTATATTGGATTAACAAAAGGTAGAAGTTATCCATTCTCTGAAAGTTCTTTAATTATTCAAACTAAACTTGTGAATTTATTTTGACTTACAAAAGAGTCCAGTTAAGACAGTTTACGGAACAACACCAACCCTACACGTATAATTATGGTGTTCAATATTTCTTCTATTTCAATATTAGAAAGTAAAGGTAGTTCGTTATATTGATTAAAATTAAAATTTTCTGCGGTCATCAACTTCGGTCGAAGTAATTCTGTCAATAATGGTTCTTCGCTTCACATATGATAATTTTATAAATTATCCCTCATATGTTTCTAGTTATCGTGCACAATTTTTGAATATAGGCGGAAAAAATGAAAAATAGAATCAACTTACTATCATTGTTAGCAACTGTGCTCTTGTCGCGTAAAAATTCAACAAGTGACTAAAAAAAATTGTCGATCTCCAAACAGGAGATCGAGTTCTTTATTTTCACTCAATTTATACAATAATTAAATGGTAAACTCTTTATAGTGTTTGGGATTCGCAACGATAGACTTTTAATATTCAGGCTGGTTCGGACTTATTCAGACTGACTTGGATGATTTTGGGAGGAGTATTTATATTCTTTATTCGTTGGAGTCTTTGGAGTCAAAGGCTTTGGTCGTACTTTTCATATATTTCTGAGAACGGGCAGAGTGACCGAATGCTACCCAGATGACCACTCATGATAAGGCTCTTGGATTTACTATCTTATCACATAATTAGTCGAATTTCACCTGTGACATTCAACGTTCACATTTCCGTGACACTGGTTACACGAATTGAATTCGATAGAAACCGGATTCCAGGTTCCGTCTCTCGCATCTCGCAGAGACATAGCTGATGCGTGTAATTTATGCATGCTTCCATCACGGTAAGCCTTGTGACGTATCTTGCAACGCGTGACAAATAGATCGTTGCCTTTGAAGCCAACATTGTTGATCCAACGACTCAACGTGAACTCAAATCCAAAGTCACTCAGACGAATTGAGTAACGATAGAACCTGGTACAGGAATCCTATGTGCGACTTATCCTGTTACTATGAACCGTACGATATCTGTTAAACGTCTTATGTATATCTCATAATCCAATTTGCTTAAAGCTTTCGCTATTATGGAGGATCATTATCGTTCTTTATGAAGTGACCTTCCTTGTGTTACGAACAGGATCCTCGTACGGTTGTTCGCCGCTCGATCTTCATACTTTTATCGAAAATGATAGAAAATGTTCGAGTTGTACGATACAAAATATAATTATCTAGTCCTTTGAATAATTAAAAATTATGAACAAGAACATTGTCGATGAATGATATAAGATTCACTATAAACAATTGCGACGGGAATACGGACGTATGTCCGTATGGGTTAATGATATTTAAAGAATGAAATTTAGTGTATTTTATTAGCAGAAGATAAACTATTAAGATTTTAAGGTAAATGAAATTTTTAGAAAAAAATTATTTCATGGCTAATTAGATAATTTAATATGTAAATAGGTATTGGCATTTATAGCGAAAGGGTTAATGATGAAGATATGATTCCACTCAAAACTGTTTGGAACACTTCTTTCGTAGGTTAACAAGCAGGTTTTTCAAAAGAGATGCGTCACTTTAATATTGAACACATAGTAATTTAATAGTTTGCGATGAAACTTAATTTTTCATAATTCTTTAGAAAGTTCACATCCGAAACGCTGTTTTCTTTCTTAGCTATGTGTCAATATAAACGACTTGCTCGTTACTTCGTCCAGAATAATTCAACTTATTATTGATTGCTTTTTGAGATTTTTTTACATGCTTAAAGCAACTACTTTCTTTCCTCGATCGTAGTAAAACTCTATTAGTAATAATTTATCTTGCTCTTATCCTTAGCGACAATTGCTTTATTTTTCTTCCACGGTTACTCAAATTAGCATTATTTCAAGAGTATGTACAATATTCATGTCTATTGACGTGATTATTAGCGGATGTGTCTGCCCCAAATTTGGAAAGAGATTATTACTTAATTTCAAATTAAAAAGTTGAAGCTCTTACAATTTAATTAAGGCTTCCGCATGCAAATCCTACCCTTTTGGGAACAGTATCCTGACGGTTAACATTGAAGCTAGTTTCATTTGAGATCAAGAGACACACTGGAATTGTATCGTCCCTTTATACAGTTCGTGAAAGTTTCGCTTTTGCTTGAACGACGGCGTTGCCGTTCCACGGTGATATTCGACTCGAGTAGAAATAGCCAAGGAACTTGCACGGAAAAATTGTAATAAATGTTTCTTGTGTCACAGTATCAGTAGCCCATAATTTTTATAATTTAGAAAGTTACTTTATATTTGTTCTTAAGTTTCGTTTTCTATTAGGCCATTAATCGTTGCAGAATTTGCGAGGTCAAAGTTAACTTTTAATGACGCGCAGTTCGGCATCTGTGACCAGGAAGTTGTGACCAGGCTACGCGGCAAAGAAAGATGGAATCCAATATTTGTTGTTTGTGTCAATAGAAAGATAGAGGTGGAGACTGTAGTAAGGGGAAATGTTTCGTGTAAATAATCTCCTTGTACACGTGTGTAAATAATGCTACTAGTTTCGAAGAGATACTTCAAATATAAACATCCGCACGAACGTGAAATGCTGAATATTAATTGAACATACGGGTAATACGAGTGATTGAAGAATATTTCGTATTATTAGTCGGATGTAAAGTTGCATAATATCGAAAGATATCATAATTTAGAAGCATATCCGATTTTAAATTATTTTACGTTGTTCATATAAATATACGAAGTTATATTGAAATTAGCATTTTAGTACACGATTTTCTATTAATTATTCATCGCGTCAGATTTCTATTTTAATTTCACCATTTTCAATCCTTATATATTAAAAATTAGAAAACTATATAAAATAATCGGATAAAATATTTAAGAGAGAACATTTCTACTAAAACGTTCGAAATGTATAAAACAATGAAATAAGATTTCCACTCGATAGCTATTAGTTTAAAAACAGAAATTATAAAATATTATTTAATCCCTCGATTCACGTCCGTATTTATTTAATCATACTTGCGCAAAACTTTCGTGAAAGGAAAAATCAAAGCCTGCGAGCTTGAATAGGTAGAAACGCAAAGAGAGACAAGAACATGGCAGCTGACCTTTCATCGAGTCAGAGTTGTAATTTAGTATCCACATTCGTGGACATAGCAGCGTAATTACCGCGGTGGTTAATTGACGCAGGCAATGCGTGGCTGCTCATCATACGAACGGCGCCATAACATCGAATCCCTGTGGTTTCATCGGGACTCATTTTTGCGGTCGCCCTGTTATTCTTCATTAAACCTGTTCAAAACCTTCTCTCTAGTATAATCGATGCTAGATCGATCCATGGAACATTTAACGAACTTCTGTTCATTAGTGCTTCAAGTGTATCTGTATTTCGTAATCTTCTCTTACTTTTGTTCTACGATAGTAGAATTTTGGAAAGGATTTGTTCAGACTAAAAGGATGAAAATATAGTAAAATATAGTGTGAAGTATATAAATTTTATACTTTCTAAGACTAGACTGTAGATGTTTATGCATTTATTGGGAAATTAAAATACGTAAAAATGAAGAAAATTCGAAGTGAAGTACTATTATAAAGTATTATATACTTTGTAAGTGTTATTTTATAAATATAGTAATTTATAATTAGATTCGATTAGAGAGCGAAATGAATCTGTAGCTTTTACTTCTTTGGTCGTGTTGAGGAAAATATAAATTTGTATAAACATTTGCAGTCTGTCTATAAATTAGTATTATTCTAGTCACGATATTGAACACGATAATTTAAATGTAATAGATTCATTTTTTAAGGAAGCTAGTTACTGGTGATGGTAATCGAGAAAAAGAACTATTTGCGACAGGGTCTTTTTTTAATTGGAAAAGATCGTCTTATACGAAATTATTTATATATAGCGCGTGAAGGAATTATTTAAAATTATTTATTACATCTGCGTGGGTTCGTTTCACAGTACTCGGTTCTTTTAGGAATAAAAAGGACGCTTTCCCATTTTTTGCAACATAACGATCACGTTTATCGACAGAATTATCGAGTAATTACTCGATAATTAAAACGTATCGGATGCCTTCATTTATTTATTGGCTTAAATTTGTCATATTAAACTGCTAGTCAGGCATTTGTCAGATTTGTATAAATCATTTTAGAAAATGTATTATTATTAAGTCGGTACATGCGGAGTTGCTTTTAAAAATCTAATAAATTAGAAATGTTTTCGTTCCTACAATTTCAAAACGTTTTCTAAAAAATTGTTACATGTTACAATTTCTAAAAAAGAATATACGTGCCACGAAGCTCAAATTTTGAAACAATCATATTTCACATGAACGAAACAAATAATAGATACATTAAGAAAAGAAAAAAGACATTATCGAGGAAAAAGGTAAAATTATAATTAGTGATTATAATTTTTATTATTACATACAAAGAAATACAAGTAAAGACACTCACTGACTTCAATATTTTCACGGCTTGAAATCCAATAAAGAATTGCTTAATATCGGCATTAAGTATTTCCCACCGAATTCTCGTGTTAATCGAACAGAAATGATAATATTCACGATATGGACTTTAGCGGTAATACTATATTCGTTGAGTCATGATTTTGTAATACACTACAATGCAATGTTAATTATTATATCATAACTTTGTTATTTTTATGGAAAAGACATTCGCCTATCGTTAATCTGTTAATCAAGAACAGTAAGTTAAGTTGTCATTGCATCATACTTGCATAGCCATTCTTTTTGTAATATTATTATAACAACGTTGTATCATTTTTACATTTTTCACAAAATTATATATTATCACCTAATGTGTGGTAAATTATAATTTTCTTTCATTACTGTCCATAAGTCACACGCGTAATGTCCTTAAGATGAAACAAAGAACGTTTTAATTAAAAAATAAAATCTATATTTGGTAATTACTATTATTTATGTTTAAAGATTGTTGACTTATTTTAATAAATATATAGTACATATAAAATTGGCATAAATAACATTTTCTATATAATTAACGTTTAATGGCGTTAATTTATGTAAAAGTAGCAAGTGATTTATGGGCAAAAATAATTCTCCAATTAACAGGTTAACGTTAACACACACTTGGAGCGATCATGTACGAATCAATCAATGAGGTAACAATAATCGATCGTGCGCGAACATGTCAAACTAAAGGGAAGAAATGATACGTAAGAAACGACAAGAAAAAGCATACATTTCGCGAAACATTCTGTGGTCTGCAATTAACCGCTTGGAAATACAAAGTAATCCAAGAGCTTCGTTCGCTGTTCTCGTATATTAAACTTGGACGAGTTGAGAATGCGCGCAAACAGCTTTCCACGGAATTGTATCTGAAACTTTAACGACTAGTTTAAATAATGCGATTCGTGGTTTCTCGAACGGGAAGGACGATCCTTGCACTTTTCCTATTCGAATTGATTTTTCGCGAGAAACCCTTCTTCGATTAATTTATTCTCATCGTCTATTTATTGCTTTTTATTCTACCGTGCCACTGAATTGGAGAATTAGGATTTACTTGTAAAATATTCAAATAATATTCCGTTATAATTATCGTACTTCTGGAGTGGAAACATAACATAAGTGAAAATGTAACATTTATTTTTCTACTTCTTCTTTTTCTTTCTCTCTTTCTTCTTTATGTGGAACTGTGTGTTTGACTGACACGAAAATATTAGCACGACTGGAGAGACTAGTAGAAGTGTTACGCGTTCACAGAAGGTTGTTGTAAGTTAGCGGTAAAAAGTGACAGAACCTAGATCCCCACGATATCACGCATACGTGTCAGGTACAGCATGTGAAATTCATGATTTTTGCATAGCTCAAAATTCTCGATCCTCAGATCACACACACACACACACACACACACACGCGCGCGCGCGCGCGCGCGCGCGTAGTCTATGTGTCGATTAGCACTCCTTTGACTCGATATGAATATCGCAGTTATCTTTGCATTAATGAGCCCCCAGAAAGCAATATCCCACCTTTATTTCTACTAAAAATATATAAATCGTTTATGTATAAAAGCTCTTAAAATCTTAAAAAGAGAAATAGAAAAGTAATCTAGAATAATGTTACTCTATTAACACATTACTATGATTCTCGGTTTTATCCAGATGGAAGAAAAATTGTTTCCTACTATTGCAGAATGAAAACATGGAGCACGATAATTATCACAAACGAAAAGGAAATAAATTCTAGTCGACTAGTTTCTTTAGTGGCAAGGTAGTAATAACGAAAGGGTGTTTAAGCGTTAAGAAGGTGGGACGTTCCTCGAGTCGAGAACGATCGCAGTTATTCTGATTATTTTTGTACCGTGTACATATTGTAGACGAAGATGATTAATTAACCGGGGCCAGGATGAAGCTTCAAAGCTTTTTGTACGCCACTCGTATGTATTTCCCACTATCTTGGTCGATTTTTAAACTTAACGTTCCTTTCCATCGTCACCGTGGTCCTTTTTATAAACGAAGAAAAAGGAAACAATGAGATCGCGGACGATACGATCGATATTCGTCTCGCGATAAAGCGAGTCTTGGTCGTAGTTGCGCTATTATTTAGTCATGGTAGTCGTGTTCGACCCATTATTATTATTATTATTATTATTATTATTATTATTATTATTATTATTATTATTATTAGTACTACTACTATTACTACTACTACTACTACTACTACTACTACTTTTATTACTACTATAATTAATATTATTAATATTAATAGATTTGTACATAGGAGGTATTATATGTTGATTTTCTAATGATTTAGAATTAATGGAGAAAAAGGGAAAAAGCGAAGAATGGTGTTGAATGTTTTCGATAATTTTGTAACTTAGGGAAGTTAATAGCGTTGAAAAAGTTGGCGAGACCAACATGCGTGAGAATGGAAGAGTAACTAATAATAAGTAAATCTTTGTTAATTGTACTGAAGTAAATTGATCTGATAACGTTGAAAAAGTATTTTTGTTCGAAGAATAATATGTAATCGATTAGATTGAATGCAACCCGCTTGTATATATCGATTGTAACTGACCTATCATACGGTGTATGTTGTGATTCGGAAACTTGGGGTTGGAGTCCTACGAGTATTATTTTAATTCAGGCGTGATGCTTAGTATGAATTATATTTTTGATATGGAATATATTTATTAATTTCTATCAATTGGCATTGCGGAGTTTATTTCTTCTCTCAACCTTCATATTTACTAATATCTATTACTTTTTATTTACATAAAGAATTTCTTTGAAGATACAAGCATGTTCATTATATGTGTTTAATCAAAACCAATATATCATTTATCACGCATACAAACATACACGTACGTTCATAATTCTTTACGTACATATTATCCCAGAACCTATATGTTTCCCTAATGACAACGCCACTGAAATTTCCATTCGTTTGTTGAAGATAAGTTTGTTCATTTAGGTAGCAGCTGCGTGATTGCAGTGGATCTATAGCTTATGCCAATATTTGAACGGTTTTAAGTCTTTTTGTATACTTTGTATATCGTTCTTGATCGAAGGAAAAAAAAAATATATGAGGACTTGTTCTCGAGAGATGCATCCATATATCGTGTAATAAAATGTTTAATACGTGTAATAAAGTCGTTTCAGTGTGTGTACACTAGGCCGGAAATCTATTTTTGAAAATCATCTAGTACGCAGCCATGAGAAAACTCAGTTTTGTTTACAAGGTATAAATCTTGATAAAATGAACATCTGTCTACCAAGGATGTGTACGCAGCTCCTTAAAACAACTAGTAGACGCTCATTTACAAGGTGGTTGCTCGTAAGTATATACATATACAGCACGTTTCATTATTAAAAGACAAAGGACCATACGTTATGTATTTATCGTTATAGTTACGCGTGAATAATATGTATGCGAATGAACTCGTTTGTTTTGAGAGAAAACGATTGCATAGTTTTGAAAAATAATAAATAAGTTCCAATGTAAAATAGAACGTAGTAAAACGATTTCTACAAATGTATATGTTGCATCATTATTTTACATTATTCTAATGTTATTGCGATCTTAAAAAAATATAAAAATTACGGATTATATGGCACACGTTCTTTCGAAATATCGAATTCATTTTCGAGTTAAGGGACAAAGGACGCGCACAGTTCGAAACGACATACAGAATAATAGGGGTGGATTTGTTGAATGACTGGCTGGTATTGAGTGTGTAAAATTTCTGAAAAGTTCAATTAACCGGAAATACGTGCGTATATTTTTAAAACTTGAATTATAGACCCTGGACGAAAAATTGAGTGTGGATTCGAGCGAAGAGTTTATGGTCTCGCCAACTTATTTGTATTTAATCGTCGCTAGTTCAGTACATGTATATAATAGCGCACTGGATTATGCGAATACAGAGAAAATATCGAGGAGAATGCGTTAATATCGCGATATATCGTTCGTAGACATTTATTGATAGTTATTATTTGTCTGATAGATGTCTAAGAATGATGAACATGATTTGTAAAGAGAGATGGCAGAGAATGTCGTTGTTTGTATTATCATAAATACATGAAATTTTTTCAATATTATCGTAGTCTATCGTGGAATAAATTTTTCTTGCCGACGGTAAGTTTATCCGTGTAAAAAAAATTGATCGAACGTTGTCCTACAGCGATTCTGAAACAAAGGAAGGAATCGAGCGGTGCGTGGCTGTGAAATCTCGTGGCTAAAGAGATTCGGTTAATTGATAAAATATCCTATGCTAGCAAATATAATTAGGCCAATTATAATTCAAATATAAAAATTGGTTAATATTGACGCACACGAAGCTGACAAGGTCAACTTGTATCTGATAATGAATATTGGAAAGACGTTCGTACAAGAGTGGGATAATAGGAGAAAGTGTAAAAAAATATAATTAATGGTGCTGATTTAAAATGTTCGTTTGAAATTAACGCATTGACGGTAAATAATTTTATGAAGATCCTAAAATACGAAGGTAGCTAAAATAAGGCATTTCAAGATTTACTTTCGAATTACGTTATCAACCCTTAAACTGGACTCCATATTTTATTTCATTCAATTCTTTGCAATTTTCAATATTCTTTGACATTATAATTTAATTTCAAACAATTTTTAATTCAACTAAAGAACCTTTTTATTTAATTTAAAAATATGTTAACGTAGGTAAGCTATTTGTTACAAAGATATAAAAATATAATATTGAAATCACAAAGAACTTTCAAAAATAGGTTACTCGATATAAATCAATCGAGACAGAATGTGGAGTGCTACTCAAACCTTAAAGGTTAATTGATTTAAATACAAGAACCCCTTCTTTACTGAAAGTCACTGATAACTGGCCTGCCTGGCATTATTTTGCCCGTCTACTACGCCTGTAGTCGTTAAATTAGAAAATTAGTTGGCTCTTTAAAAATCGTCTTGTAAGATCATTCGATTTTCCCTTCCTGTCTCGATACACAGTGTACCTCATATAATCTTTTTCTTTCTCTACTTCTCTATAATTTTCGAATATACGATGCATGAGAGTGGAAGGAACGAATATTCTATTCACTAATAACAGTTGAAACGTTAGTTACGGAACTTCAGAATCGAACAAGTTAAAGGAGATAATAACCAAGTATTGAATGTTGGAGGATCGCTGGCAACAGATCCTAAAGTAAGAGAAATGTACATGAAAATCTCGAATAAGCGAAGAACTTAATTCCGCAATGTATAGAAGCTATTTATCGTATGCGTTAACTGTGCACCAATTATATTTACGATCGTTGATACGGATTCGTTTTTGCGAATGAACGTATCCTTACAGAGTTCGCGCGTGAGAATGTATAATAAGCATGTACGAACGTGTCCTCTGTATTTATAGGAAAACGATGATACCTAGTAGTGAAAGAAGAGATAAATCGTACATGTGCTTCGTTAAAGTCGTTCGTATTTTCAGCACTGAAGTATATTATCGTTCGCAAACTTCAAGTCTGTACATTTTATTTGCGTCGTCGTTGTTTTTTGAGAGAGAGAGAGAGAGAGAGAGAGAGAGAGAGAGAGAGAGAGAGAGAGAGAGAGAGAGAGAGAGCAAGCATATGAAATGAGGAAGAAAGAATGAACTGCGTGGCGCATCGCGAGTATTTTGTCTGAAGAAATGTAGAATCAGACATGACAAATAAAGAAAATCGAGAGTCGATTGTAGTTTGTGCGCGTCTAAGAAACGACAGTATGAGAATGGAAAAGAATATTTATTTGTAAAATAATTGAAAGAGAGAGAGAGAGAGAGACGTGTAAATAAATCTCGTTTACGAACTGGAAAGTTTGGAACGGAATGTAAGATAACTTAGTACATTCGAAATAAAAATTAATTATTTTTCTTTAATCGTGTGATACCGTTCTTTATACCTGTTGCACTGACTTAAATTTTGAATTTTAAATTTTGAATTTTAAATTTTGAATTTTCGAACGCTGCAAGGTAATTTTTTCTTATGAATTTTTGAGGAGATATTATTTCATAAATATTTTATCAAACATTTTCGTAGAAGAGGATGGCCAACGAACTTGATTTAATTTTTAATAATTCTGTGCTTTGGTTCCCTGGATTACTGGGTTATGAATTGTAACGAGTGGCAAGCAAAAGATAATGTTTCAAGTAACGTGTAACCAAATTTAGTTTAATATTTTTGTTAGAAAAGTTGGTTTTGAGAAAGCAATATCGTGTTAAAGATCAAATTGTATTAAACTGGTCAATGTCAAACAGTCTGTGATCCAATTAATTCTTTCAAATCACTGGCGAATAACTAAGTTCTTCATGATTTAAATATAAATGAGATTTTCTAAATTTACTTAATAAATTTCCGTTACCTTGAGCGTTTCGTGTAATTAATTTAAAGTTATTCATGTCACTTGATCAAAGTTGAGAACGGGATAAAAATCAAAGAACGAATCTGCTAAGAAATCTCTTACTATTATAATTATTTTCAACTATAACCAAATTAGATTATTTTTGCAAATTTTATGCTACATATCAACAAAACGTCGTAATTACAATGAAAATTATGATCAGAATATCAATAGTTAATTTTCGAAAGCAAAATAATATTTGATCATATAAATAGGACAAATAATCAACGTCAACCGCATTAAACGTCATTCACCAAATAAAGCTAAACCGTTGTATAAATTCAACAGCTACAATGTGTACATTTTACTTCAAACAAATTAAACTATAATACGTGTTAAGCATAATATATTACCACCAATTATGCTGGTAATTTATGCAAATTTATATACTTATGAATACAATTACAGAAATAGAATTTACGTAGAGATTTGTTTTACTCTGTTAATATTGTAAGGGATTATTCATCTCGATATTTTGTATATTTTTGCATATGACGAGCATTTTGTACCTTGTACGTTTAAATATCATATAAATGTATAAACATCCGGAGTGCAATTATTGCAATATCGATCTTGGTTAACTCAAAAATGCCTGCACTCTTTGAAAAAATGATTATCAAGTATCTAATTCTATTTTGTCATGGAGGAATTTTTAACGATCTTAGAATCATTAGAAGATCACAAATTTATAATTTAATTAGACAGGTACAATCCTACTATGACAAATTGATTTTTAAAAATATTATAAATATGGAATTGTAAAACTGAAATTTGCGATTGTCAAACTTTATAGAACTTTATATCTTGTTACTCAATAAGCCCTTTATTTTCAAATTCTTTGTCGGCTGAATCCTAGGTCAGTTTGAGATGGATCTTCTACACTGATAGAAGATTTATGATGTCAATGCAGCAATTAATATTTCAATATTAAACGTATGTACTAGTACATATTCTAACTAGTAAAATGTAAAAGCATTACTGCTATATTTTTTAACAGCAATTTAGATTTAGAACGTAGTAATTTCATGAAAAGGTAGTAAGTGACGTTTCTACGAATAATTACTAATACATCGTTAATTTACATAGTGTTAATTATGGATCGAAATGCCACAGTGCTAAGGTATATATCGGTATTAGTATAGACGCATACATAAAAGAAAAAATTCTCGTGCCAACGTTCTCTTGTCGTCGCAATAATTTCTCCAACGATTACGCTGTCCGATTTAAATCTGCCCCTTAAAATCGACGACGGGGGGCGAAGAAATAAAATAATAAATGTCTCTATTCGTGCCGTTATTAAAAAACAATATCGACCAGCAAAAAGTACAGCGGGACAAAGCGAGTAGACCCTGGACTACCAGGCCGATAAAATACGCTTCAGACGCGCTCGAAATCCGTCCCCGAATAGGTTTTTCCCCTCTGGCTATTCTCTTCGTTGCCTCTCTCTTTTATTTCTTTTTTTTTTTTCTCTCTCATTGGGGCTGGTAACGTTTCGTTCGCAACGTGCCGGTTTATCCGGCGTTATGCTGTCGCGCGCGTGACACCGCTCGAAAGTCGAGGCCGGCCCCGTTAATTTACGAGTTTCCCGGAGGTATTACAACAAATCCGCGATCGAGAGACAAAGGCGAGCCTGGCGATTTTCACGCGTGCAAATATATCGATCCAAAGTTTAGTTAATCGCCGGAAACTGCCACCCCCGCGGGATGCCGCAACTGGCTAGAACCACCAGCGGAACGTACAGGCCGTATCAAACCTGACGTTACTGATGGTTATGGGGCGAGAGCGGAAAGTGCGTAGAGGGTGTACAGTGTATTCAACGATTGGACGAGTAGAATGTAGAATGTAGAGCGATGGTTTGTTGGAACTGGAAGAATGATCGAGGAACGAGGATTGTATTGTGTGACAAGTTTTATGATGGTACGTACTTTGTTTCTCTCTTTTTTTTTTTTTTGTTATTAAATGATGATTTATGGTACGGGGAAGTGTTTAGAATTTTTTTAGGACTCTGTTAGTTTAGCCTCCGTAGAGGAGATATGGAAGAGTACATGGAGAGTTGATTGATTGACAGGGTGGGGAGGGAAAGCGAATTTAGGGTTTGGTTCATTGGAAATCATAAAGAATAATCGAGGAACGAAACTTGTATCGTGTGAGTAGTTTTGTAATGATAGAACACGTACTTTGTTTCCTTTTATTAATTGATAACTTAGGGTGTAGAGAAAGATAGCGTTTTAAGAATTTTTTAACGCTCCATTGGCTTAAGCTGCGTAGTAGGAGATACGGAAGAATACGTAGGTTTGATCGACTGACTGGTCGAATAGAATGTAGAGAGTTGGTTTATTAGAAATGACAGAATGATTGGGAAACGAGGGTTGTATGTTGCGATGAGGTTCATAATGGTAGAGCACGTATTTTGCGTTGTTTTGCTTTGCTGTCGATTGATAGTTTATGGTACAGGAGAAGTGTTAAGGATCTTTTAATGTTCTAATAGTTTAGGTTGCATAGATGACATACGGAAGAGCAGCTACGTAGAATGAATTGACTGATTACGCAAACAGGATCGGTATGTAGGGCCTGGTTTGTTGGAAATGGAAGAATAATTGAAGAACGATGATTATATTGCGTCAAGAGTTTTGTAATAGCCGAGCACGTACTCTGTTACGTTTTGTCATTGCTAATTGCTAACTTATGGCGTAGAGAACGGTAACATTTTAAAGAATTTAAAAAATTTCAATTTTTGGCTGCGTAAAGGGGAGTCTTCTGACTGTCTGAGCGAGTAGAATGTAGGGCGTTGGTTTAATAAAAATGGAAGCATGATCGAACAAAAAAGATCGAATTTTCTAACAATTTCATAAAGATGGAACACGTCTTTTCTGCTGATTTCTAATTTATAATGCGGAGAGAGGTAGTGTTTTAAGCTAACCTGTTTTAAATATTTTTTAGCTTTTTAACAGTTTAGGGTACGCAGGTTGGGTTAATTTGGCAAATATAGTAATAAATAATCGCTAATTGGGCACATAGTGTGTGAAACTTTGTTTTATAAGAAATGAGAGAACAATTAAGGAAGCAGAATAGAATTGTGTAATGAGTTTCATAAACGTAGAGCTTATTTTTTTTGTAATCTCTAATTTATAGTATGATAGAGGAGTAGAGGTTTAACCCCTTCCACTTGAAGTATTTATAATTTGTTAAATAAGGAAGATATTGAACAATTCGTATTAACAAAGATTTCTATTTAATAAATCACATATATTTCAGAAAATAGATGACGATATAATCAGAATGAAATTTCACTAATGAGAATTAATTTAAGCGACATTTTTCCTAAATTACGTTTATTTCCTACTTTATATTATATTATCTTATATATATACGAATTATCCAAATTTTGTCAATAAATGTGTCAATCATTTACATTTTATGATACTTTATGAAGTTAAACGATAAGGTATGGGTAATATAAGCCGAACTTTTACTTTGTTAGAAGCTATTTTATGGAGGCTAAATTTTTTAACTTTATAACAGGCTAACAGAAGCGGGTTTTTTTTTTTAACTGTACAGGGCGATATTATCGATTTCCATTCAGGAGGTGACACAGGATGAATTCCGTAACCTGATATCATTCATTGGGAAATGATAATGTCAATATTTGCATTCCTCGATGTTCGATAACTCATATATTTAACAAAATTTGGTGGCATTATTCGACCTGTGAAGCAAAAGTGTATTGAAATTGAATACTCACCGTATTGATACAGACACTCAGCTGTGTTAAATTAGATTAACAATAGGAGTCTTATTACCTGTGCAAGCGAGCGAACATGGAAATCAGTGTTTCTATTATGTTATCTGGAATGCGTTAAGTTAATAATCTTTTCTCAGAGAGTTCTCTTCCCACGCATGTTACATCGTTGATCTTTAGTTTTCTATTAATTCATAGCAATTATTTGATATTAAATATATGGAAACGCCGAATAAGGGGTTCTACAGCGTATTTCGATTAAAATTAAATTAACTATAAAGTATAATTCTACAATCCCTGTTTTGATCGTATTAGTTCGTATTAGATCGTGTCAGATTGCGGATAGTTCACCAGAAGGCGATGCAATGTTGAACTCAAGAAGAACGTTAGAAATTGGATAGTGTATTCTAAAAACCGTTCTGTTTCCAAAATATGCTAATGTATCTTAGATCCTCGAGATTTCCATTTTAAATATTCCATAAAATATTCCAGTTTCCATTTCGTAAAATGGTAGAATATACATAGATAGACTATTTTCAGTTTTAATAGACAATCCTTGAGAATACGTAGATATCTAACATTAAAAAATAATCTGATATTCGGTAAGCTTATAATGTCCATTGATAGGGATAAGCATCATTTCAATAAAATATTAGGAAAATGATTATTTGGGTAATATATCGTCTTACGTGGCTAGAAGTTATTTTGAAATTATTCTTTAAATTGCTAAAAAAATGATGATGAATTATTTCATTATTCGGTTAACAAATTGTCTTACATATAGCTTTGTTTTATATATTGTTTCATTAGATAAATAATTAAAAAGTTTTATTTTGCGCAAAGTAGACGTTTCATTTTTGATATTCTGGGTTATCGGTGGTGGCATGAAACCTGTTAATTTTAATTAGAAATTCTGTCCGCTTGTACAAACAAATCATATGTACGGTATCTCCTGAGGGAAAATGATTACGTAATAACATTTCCCCGAGTAAATCATTATATCGAGATTTAGGTATCAATTAATTTTATTTTTATGTTTCGATTACCTAAACTATAAATTATAATTACAATTGCTATAAGTTAGAGGTACGTTTTACCATCCTTCGCAGTGAAACAATTTTAGTAATTTTAGTTACGTGATTACAGTTCTCTTATTGTTTCTAACCATATTGTTGTTAAGATACAAATAAAATTATTGGGAGAATATAATTACTTACCTATTGGATCATTGATTAAATTAACGTAATAAAATTATGATCTGAATTATTTTTTACTTTGTTTACTTGAAAATTACAATATCTCCATATTAATTTCCCTTCTTATATTTTTCACTAGTTTATCTCTTCTTCTGTGCTCTTTAAATTAATTTTATGCTTCGCGAGTATTTAATTTCTCTATTCTTTCGACATTCATTTTTGACATTTTTATATCCTCCACTCTTCTCAATATGTTCATTTTTTAAATATCGGAATTTGAAGGATTCCCCGACACAGGAATTATCTTCACTCGTTATTAAATACCTTACTTTTCGATTAAGCTTACTGGCTTAAGAAAGATAGTATACTTAGCAATCTTTAGAAACGTTCCAGTCATCTTATTCTTTTAACGTTTAATCCTCGTTGAATACCGGTTTTATTGAATTATCTGCGTAATTTTTTTGAATAAATATCTCTGCTTCAAGAGGTCGATCTATAGTACTTCCCAAGTGTACAATAATGCTTTTGAAAATATTCTACCTTCCGATTCTAAAACCAAATCCCTGAAGGACTTCACATCCACCTTTCCGATGCTGGTGAATAATGGTGGAATTTCCTTCGGGCTCTGAATCCTCGCACCTATCTCTGAGAATTGCTGAAAACTCGCTTCTATTTTATATTGCGAGATCCTCCGAGTGCATAATATCTCAGACTGTTATTGAAAATAAAAAGACTGGAAAACTCTAAATTTAGAGAAACATATTTTATATAATTATTATTTCAAGATTGCAATAGTGGTAGTAGTATTATTTTATTTAAGCGTTCTTTCCGAGAAGTGGACTCTTCGGTTTCTCTATTTTCTGTACCTTATGCACCCTTTATTTTTACTTAATCTGTTCAACGGTCTCATTGTACCATTTCACATTATATTAAAGTTTCTAAAAGTTTCATTCTATTACATTGTGTATTATATTACGTTTCTTCATGTCCATTGTGCATATACCTACAGTCTGTCACACAAGAGCGTGTCTGCGATATCTGCGAAACCTGACACCTAATCAGAATGAGATAAAAAGAATGTAAACAAACGAAAACTTCTCTAATACGCGTTACTGAATACCTTTCAGTTTCATTTGAAACAGTGAAAGGAACAGAGCTTTTTAATATGAGTGCCGCGTACGCGAAACGTCGAAAATCGTCTGGCATGGGCGAATGAAAACAGAGATCGTGATTGGAGTAATATAATATTCACTGATGAATCTTCGTTTTGGGCATGGTGTCCTATTAGGCGTGCTTGGACTATCCATGGAAGAAGGATGATTCAAAGAAGTGTAAAACACCCTATAAAAGTGCATGTTTGGGGTTGCTTTAACGCACGCGGTTTTGGGACTTTGTGCGTCTTTACAGACAATCTGAATGCACAAAAGATGGTGAAATTGTACCAAAGGGGACTTCTCACATCCGTGAAACGTTGGTTCAACCAAACCGAGGACCAATGGATATTGCAAGAAGACAACGACCCTAAACATCGAAGTCGCATCTGCACCCAATGGAAAGCGAAAAACGCCATCACAGTACTTCCTTGGCCATCGCAGTCCCCTGATGCAAACCCTATCGAAAATGTGTGGTCCCTAATGAAATGCAAGCTGAGAGGAAGACGTATCACAAAAATAAGAACACTTGTACATCACATTCGAAAGATATGGAGGTCGTTACCAGAATCCTACGCTCAAAAATTAGTCGAGAGTATGCCGAAACGATGTCAAGCTATAATCGCTAATGGAGGAGATTGGACACCCTACTAAGTAATAGCGTATTAGTGTTTTAGATGTAGATTCAATTCATATAAATTTTTTTACAAATATATAAATATTTACAGAAATATCGCAGACACGCTCTTGTGTGACAGACTGTACACAGCCGGTAAAAAGGTACACGAGAAATCGCTTATTCTTAATAGATCGTAATTTAGTTAGAAAATTACAAATAGATAGATCCAGGATGAATGTATCCTTTATTAAAGCAATTCTAGAATTTTGTAATATGATAAAATCGATTTGAACTCATTGGTCTCGTATCCTCAGCTCTTCGATCATCAATTTATAGTATTATTACTTACTTATTTATAGTATTATAATTGATAGAGAGACTATTGTGATTAATTCGAACAATGACACGCGTTTTTAAAACCGGCTAACGCTTTGATAAATCGTATAAACGAATTTAAATATTAAATTTTATTAATTTTAATATATCATTTGCAGAATTTTAAATATACAGTATATCTATTTTTACTAATTCTTATTTATCGTTCCAAGATATTTATACCATATTATTCCAACAGACTATGCTTTATGTGTAGCTTAAATAAAATATGCTCAAATATGACTTATCTGTGGAATATTTTTACAATGTTTATCCAGCTTTTGTCAATAATGAAAAATATGTTCCAAAGATCGAATAAACTCCCGGTGAGAGACAATAGTAATTTTAGACTCACAGATTAAGTTGTTTGAAATTCAAAGTCACGGTGGCTTGGATTACGCTACGCAGATGACAAAAATTCATTGCTCTGTTTGTTTTCAATCTGTGCCGTTCTCCTAACAGCGACTGCGTTGAAATACGAACTTCTTTCTTTCATGATACTCGAGTAAATCTACACGAGTGTACTTCGTGAAACGCAGCGAATGCAAAGCAATACAAAATACGGTCATACATTTTTCATTATATGTCCCTCAGCCACTTGAAAATTTGGTTTAAATTACAGAGAAAAATTGAAAGTCCTGTTTCATTTTCGTTAAAGAGGAATTCCTTTGTTGAATTCCTCCTAACCGATCTTTCATTGCATCTTATTCTCGATTTGTTGCTCTTCGATTAATTTAATGTCGGTAATTTAGTTATCAATTAGAAGATTATTAGTGATACCATGAGAGAGTACTAGTCAACTATTTAAACTATATATTCTAAATATGTAGTAAATTAATATTATTTATTATTGTCATTCGTTATTTGTTTTACGTAGTCCTTCCTTTTTGGGTTTGGGCAAACTTTCGTTTTTATAGTGTATCACGTTATTCTTCAATTTTTCTTAAAATTTACATTTCATTTCACATACAACAGAACATAAAATATGGAATTTTAAATAACAATATACATCTTATAATGGGTACATAATTAGTTATATTGTTATTAGTAGTATTTACTATTGGTACATTATATTAGTATATATTATTAGTACATTAATATGTAATAACAACATATTAGCAATGTACTATATGTGCAATTATATGCAACAGTTAGCATCCAGAAGTCGAGTGAACTTACAGCCTTTTTTTTAAATTGTTATTTCAATTTGTATCTTTCATTGTGTCGTATTTAGGCCAATCTAAAATTTGGAGTCTCATTTCCAAAGCGCAGGTATTGTTGTAGAACAATACTTTACTTTTAGATAAAAAATTTTGCACGACTTATGATACGAATGAGTTGATTTCAACGTGTCTGACGTATCGTTCATTTATACTACTTATGTGACGAAAATCGATGTTTGTACTACTGCTCGTGGCTTAAACGTTTATTAATTAATTTAAATCGACTAAAGGAAGTTTTCTATGGACTTTTAAATTTATTGTCTTCTTTTCATTTTTATTGCTATAAATCTGCATATGATTTTGATGAAACGTTTGTTATGGCTTAAAGATTCATTTATCAGTAGTATATTGTTTATTATATAGTAATATATTGAGAAAAATATTGAAATTATTTTTATATAAATGATGTGGCGTATATTATATTGTAATATATTCTGAAAAATATCTCTGTATCGAAAAATGCTTATATATAATTGAAACCATAGTTAACTTTAATTAATTATTCCCTAATTTTCACTTTTTAATGGCGCAGTGGTATCATTACAAGAATCATAATAGGTTAATATTTTATATCAAATTTGTTCTAATTATGTAGAGGAAATGTAAAATTTTAATTGAAGATAACACATACAGAAAGTTAATAATACTTAGCGTTTTTGAGATTCAGCTTTATGTGCACAAATAAAGGAAGTGACTTTTAATTTACTTCTGATTCCACAATTTTCTGATTACGCTTAGGTCTTCTTTTCCTTATCTTGTTCTCAGTTAATTCTTTCCAAATTTACTTTCTCGCCTATACGAAAACTTCCTTATATTTTCATATCTAATTACATAAACTTTTCCAACCTACTTGAAAACTAGATCAGAAATGTTTTATAATACTTTAATCCAAAGTATATTAATATTTATTCTAAATATCTTGCTGAAGCGCGTAAAATTCTTTTTATCAGTTCTCTAACGTAATAAACAAGATGCGATAATGTAAAACATTTGTCGCTATCTTTCCTGTTTCGAAATATGAAGTTTTCAATTTTACAAACTTTCTACGAACCAAGGTAGGAAAGAGTGTAATTGAAAAAAGAAAAGAAAAAATGAGAGAGGGAGATCTATCCAGGATCTCACCGTGGCTTATAATAAATATAACTTTAAGTTTAAATATAAGTTTAATTTTACTTTGGTCTACAGTTTCAATCCATGAGATTGAAAATTATCGAAGAAGATAATAAGCAACCAACTACGGTGTGAATAATTCATTTCAGAGAGTCGTAACATTTCAGAAATATCAAAAACTCATTATTGGTTATTGTATATAGCTAGAATATTTCCTAGAATATTACTGAAAAATCATAATGGCGTAGGTCAAAATTTAATGAATTTGAATGCGGTTACGTATTGCAGAATATGCCTGAAAATAGACTTGTCACGTTTTCTTCGTTTTCTGGCCTTCAAATATTTTCACCTTCGAGATCCTACCACGCTTATTGTTAGCCAGACTCGTTGCGAGCGTTCACACCAAACTTTTATTCCCACACAGGGATTACTAGAAAGAAAATATCGATCGTGGAATTCGTTCCTGAATCACATTGTTTCAGGTCCGAAGCTTTTCTCCTCTTTCATTCTTTTGAGTACATTACACGTATTAGCCGAAATCGAACGTTACGAAAGCGGCGCGTCCTAACGTACGCTCGAATGGTGGAATTTCCAGCTTTCGGCCCGTTTGTCAAAAAAGGAAATCGCAGTTGATTTCGTTACTTGGATTGCGAGAATACCACGCCGTGTAACTTTCAATGAAGTTAGTTCACCATTGATTACGTTACAACTCGAGCACCCACTCTATAGCGCTGCTTCATAGACGTGAGTTAGACGCGTTGATGTAAACGGTACGCTTCCATGCAACGGTCATTGTAAAGCAATGTGCACCTGTCCACGAAACAGCAGCGAACCGTTTTCGTTGCTACGCGTTTTCGTGATGAAGACCGACGTTAACATTGTCAGTAGCGAAGCGCTATACGTTGCAGCTATAAACGAATGTAGCGATATAGGATGAAAGCGTCTTTCTCATCGCTCGACATTTTAATAATGTTACAAAGAGCATGTCTTACTGTACGCTTCGTAGACCGAACACCGACGTAGACGTATCGTCACGTTTAATAGACTACGCTTATGCTTCTGTGAAACGACGCTCCGTAGACAGTGGGCCTATGTCTTTTATTTGCAGCGGGATTCAATGGACCGACCGGGATTGTCGTAGGGAGGAGCATACAACCCGGTCATGGTATCATTCACGCAACGAGCGGACGAGCCTGGTCATGGTTTCCAGCGTGAATGCGGACGCGTTTGATTAAACGTAATCTCGTGATGGGATCGGGAAAAGTAAGATTGAATGCAGCACGAGTCTCCAGGCATTAACCCCCTTTTCCTTCCACGATGGATCGTTTTGTGCTGCACAGTTAATCAATTCGTTGCTCCCGTTATTAGAAATTCCTCTATCAGTCATGCTTTAGTTTACTTACCTTTTCTACCTTTTACGTTTTTGCTTGTTCTTGGGGTTTTCTATGATCCCAAGTATATACTGAGATGTATAAAAATAAATAAAGCTTGGACATTTTTCTATTTTTTTTTTTTTTTTTTTTTTTTCGTACGTAATTACAGAATGAAAGGTTCATTTTGTTGGATGAGATCCATGGAATTTTTATCTTCGCTTTCCAATTCTTTTAAAACACACATCGAGTCATTGAGCAGGAAATTTTTAATAGATGTTATTTTTGAAAAATATTCTTGCTTTGAATTCCACTACGGTTTTTATTTCCAAGTCTGATATCGTTAAAAGAATATTTAGGAAGGCAATTATGAATAGTACGTTTATCAGTAGTATTTTTTTTAGAAATTATAGTAGCTACAAAAAGTATTCGCACGCTATCGCATTTATTATAGCATATTTATATGGTAAGTAATTAGGTACAAGTATATGCAATTTCGTATCATTTAGTAGTATATGTATATATATATATATATATATATATATATATATAATACTTTCATATGACTAGAAAAATTTAATATTATGAAAATTAAATATAAAACTTGATAAAAAATGCCTCATTCGAAAATAAAGGTGTGTGCAAATACTTTTTTGATCCACTGTATATTAATCTTATTTATGCAGAATGACTAAACTTAAACTCATAAAAGAAAAGTAGAATATTAAAGAACTTGGGGCACTGTTTCAAGCAGAGGCAAATAAAATTAGAATGAAAACAAAATAAAACAGCATTTACGTCTATATAAACCATACGATCCAAGCAACTTTTGATATTATCACCATAAAGAATTAATAAAAATTAATTTATAAAATTCAGAGATGATCAGTTTGGCTTCTGAGATATTCATATCAGAACCTAATATAAGTTTAGTTTATTTTGGCCATTATGAGTACTTGGATTGTTGAACTGGATATTGTACTTCTTTATTATGTTTATAAATAATATTTGCGGTTTCGTTGAAATTTCTTTGGTTATTTGTTTTTCCTCCTTATTTTCGGTTATTCGTGTATTTATATATCAGATATTCGATTTACTTTCGAGTCTTTAATTATTTATTGTTTGTTATTTCTATATTTCTGTATAAAATTGGGTTTACTATGATATTCGATTTTTAAACTTTGATCTTTGCTGAAATAGATATTGTGCATTCACCTTTTCATTGTTATTTTGGTATTCGATATGTACAGACTTATTATTGACGTATGCATAATTAATTTGCAATTATAGCTTTTCAATTATTTTGTATAGTTTCGGTTGTTTCTCCATCAGTTTGAGGTTGCTCTAATCTTTTTTCATTGGTTTCATTTTTGGAGCAGTTACCATGTTCATGTCTTAGTTTCTCGTATTTTATTATCTTTACTATATTTCGTATCATATTTTCATTTTTGATTTTAATTGTATGAGATCTAATTTTGATATCGTATAATTACAAAATTAACTACCATAGTAAAAATGCACGTCTAAAAAATGGTTCGCTAATAATTAGTTTGGAGGATATTTAAATGATGCAAACACAATACTTGAGATATATTAATTGGTAATTTTTTAATTATAATGTTTGTTGGTTTTCGTGAAGGATATGTTTGGTGTTGTTATAGATAATTTGATGGTGTGATAGTAATTCGATGGTGTGGTTGGTTAAATTTTAGGATGTTAAGCCATCAGTAAAGCTTGAAACAGTTAGGAAGCAGTCAAGCTTTTGGCATTAGTTGGCTTAAATTAATTAGTCTTAGAAGCAATTAGGCATCCAGCAATAGTCAGTTAACGTTTAAATTACTTGAGCTCCAGTCAAATTAGCGAGCAATTTAACTCAGATTACTGTTTCGAATACGAGACAGGCGTTAAACTGCTCTTAATCGTTGACCATTCGTTTTTTCTCGTAAGAAACTTATGATCTTATTTCGAATGATTTTAATTTGCAAATTGAATCAGTCTATTTTAGTTTTTCTGTTTAACCTCAGTTCTTCTTTATCGTTTTTAGCTTTCGAACTTTTCGAAAGTTTACTATACTACAGGCATCACGCTACGTGTAAATTTATAGAAATTTGAAACCAGAAGACTTACAAATACATTGAATGAACTTTCTTTCTGAACTCCGCATGATATTAATAGTTTGATTATGTTTTAATAATTAGAAGCTTTCTAACCGATGTATAAAAGTATGTGGAGTGTTCAAGTATTGATTTCAGATATAATACTCGAATAATAAATCGTGACGTGAAGAAAGAAATTTGAAGTTTAGATATAAAATGTTCTGAAATGTAGAATACGACAATTCTATGTTAAACCTAAAAGTACAAATTTAAGGAAGTTATCGTCGTTTTTATATCGAAAATAAAAAATACAATAAAACGGTTTTCATTTTTTTAAAGATGAAAGATCAGATTCCACAGAAAATGTAGGTACATAACAAATAATTTTAGATGTTTCCGCTATTAATTCTTCAAAAACGCTATTTATATTCATATTTATTCAGCGGAAACATTACGATCAGCTATTCCACCGCTTACTATTTTCAACCTCGTCATAATCTCCGAAGGGGACGAAAATCGATATCCGTTGCTATTGCATCTTTAAAAGGTTCGAATTTCTCAGATTTAACCTACATTCGATGAAAAACCCGTGCCATTATAAGTTTACCCATTTTATGAGGTAGTCGCAGGTGAAATCGTTTTTTCAGCGAATTATCAACGAGTACGTTACTTACGTAAGCCAGAACTGAGCTCGCAAATCACGAGTGTACACAGAATATCTATCCTGCGCAAATAGGACAAGCTGTATCATTAAAACTTTTATAGAACAAAATGAAATGATATGGAATGAAAAATATTCTGCGATTAATTTTATTCATTTCCGACACGTTATTTTCAGCGCATCTGAATGCAACTGCGTCTATTTTTTAAATTAAATTATAGGATTCCATTACTGGCGTTCTATTCCTAATTGATGTAACTTTTCATCCTCTAAAGGGTATTAAGATATTTATATACGGGGTGTCTCGTGATATTACAAATTGATTTGACTTCCAAAAGCAATGCAATAAAATCATGGAAACACTGATGTTTACTATTAGATAATAACTAAGCTTAGTTGTTCCGAACGTACATTATCACTACAAAAAATTTGAATCTTGTATCATTAAAGAGTAGCGGTCGTTCAGAATCGACAATTTGGGGGATTATGAATACGATAATAATTCACTGTATGTCGTATTCAACCTCGTTTATGTAAGATACAACAAGTTTCACGTTTTATCATGTTTTTTGAGCATCTTGAAAGAAAAGATTTAAAATGACCACTTTGCATTTCATGTTTGTCGATATTGGCTTTTTAAAATCAAGTCGAAGTTCCCTCAACTTTGTGTTCGATCATATTGAGCAGATAATCAAACTTTTCTATAGTTATTCTAAGATGAGTTTTATAGTATTCTTTATTTGATACAGCTAAGTCATTTCACAGAGCCTTCGATGCAACAAGACGACTTCTAACAGTTCATCTGCTGCTTCATATTGAACTTTTCCTTTATTTAAAAAATACTGGCTTTTAAAACTGTCAACCATTTGATCACAATTTCTATTAGTTAATAATCACAATTTTTATTTATTGATGACATTCTAGCGATCGTTGTTTCTCTCAATGCTGTTTTACGTGTCTATCATCTAAGGTGAATTATTTACATCGATTGAATTTAAATAACTTTATCGGCTTGAATGACATGCATAGATACGTTATCCTTTTATTCATATTCACAAAGTAGGAATTTTTATCGTGATATCGGCGAAATGTGAAAAGGTCGAGAATAATCGTGAATCACAATTCCAACAACGAAATGTCATAGCGATATCAGATAAATATACAAATACTGTGGGAATAAAGGGATTCTGAGACAAGGGGCTAAAAGGAGATGATACTGTGATGGACGAAAGCCATTTGGGAGTTCGAAGGCCGCGTGACTTCAGAATGTCCCAATTCTAGAAGATCTCAAATATCCGATTCTAAACTTTAAGGGAATCTAAAATTTTTCAAACATCTAGTTTTCAATCGCCACGGAGAGCTACAAATTCATATTTTTACAAACATAATTAAAAAGATGACACTTGGATGGAAAATTGTTTTACCTAGTGGATATTCCAAAAGATAGTACACTTTACATATTTTGTATATTTTTCTATACTGTGTGCATTCTTTGTATTTTTGCACTTTAGGATTTTTCATAAATAATTAATTAGCATAAAATCCTTAATTCGGATTTCTGATGTCTTCTTCTGATTCTCTCTTCCTCGATTTTTCTATTTCATTATTTCCTTCATTCACTTCAATACATACAGGCCTTCTCGAGTTACATTTGATCAATTTGTCCTTGTCCAAACTCCCTAGACATTGGATAGTCAAATATGTTTCTTTCGTAACATATTCACAAACATTTGTATTTCCATTCCGTGAAATTTCTGCAATTCCATGTTCACTCGCTTGTAATAAATAATCGCCGAAATGTCTAATTCCCATAAATATAATTAACGTTGAGTCTCATAAATCGATAGAAACTCGAGGACGGCGATGAATCTTGCAAATGAAAATTGAAATTTTACGATTGAGGTTGCAGCATTCCTTTGTGCTAATTCGCGATTATTAATCGGCGGTGATTTCGATGGTTAATCGAGACTGGCGATGTGTAATGAGTTCGTGTGACCGCAACGTATATCGTATTGTTTGATTTTAATGGACAATTTATTGTGGCTTGCACACGTGCCGCATTAAATTTTGATTTAACGTTTACACACCGGCCGGTTTGAAATATGTTTTCGTGCATTTTCATAGGCTACGAGATTCTAATGATATACGCGCCCTGCGAACAACTAAAGCTAAATTATTAGTGCTATATAATAGTTGGATGGCTGTTACTTCGGTTATTATAGAATTTCGAAAATTCGTGGATCTTTAATATTCGTGGAAAATTGTAGAGCAATGTTGTGCGAAAATATGGACAATTTTAGTAAAACATATAATACGTTAAATATTGTACAATATAAAGATGGGATTATTGTCAGTAGTTCGATAAAATAGAATGCAATAGAATTTTAGTAGATAAATTCCACTAAAATTTTTATTTGTTCCTTGTTGCTTCATTTGTTACCCAATGAAATTATACCAAATAATAAAAAAAAAAAAATGTTAGAATTTAAAATTTGTTTTTGTTGAGAATTTCGGATCTTAGTAGTCGAGATAATGGTGCATGAATACTAAATTTACACTTGGGATTTATATTAGAATAATTATATATTTATTTTATAAATGATTCCAATGATATTCATCGATACACACTTGCACGCGTCTCAGTACTTTCTTCCATACCCGACTGTTAACCGACTGAATAGTTTACATTCATCTGTTTCTGAGATGCCGCGCACATACACACCTCCACACACTGATACTCACATACAAGTAGTACTACTACGCATTTAACCTAATCTAGCACATAAAATTATACATATCTCAATAGTTTTGATATATTTTTAAATTGTAGACAATGATGTATAATATATGTAGTATCGTGAAAAGGGATGTACCTGACAATGGGTCATACCTGTGGCCTTCACAACATTGGGGAAATTGAAAGGGATGTACCTGAGAATGGGTCAGGCACATCTGGAGAACATAAGCAGGGATACGAAAGTCGTGGGACAGAAGACGTTAGTCAGTTGCGGAGAGTCAGTTGAGTAGAAGCAGTTGAGTGGAGTCAGTTGAGTGGAGCAGTTTGAGTTGAGCGGTTGAGAAGTTGGAAGCCGAGTGTTAAGACGTACGACGATATTGTAGTCAGTTTTGTGTTGAGTATTCCTTGTACGAATATACTTGAACTTAACTTTGAATCCTTTCTTGTCCTTGCTCTAGATAAAACAAAACACCTTTGTAAGTTACTACATATATAATAGTAGACAATTGTTTATCAAAAATTCCAAAAGTCAAAGATTAGTACCCAAATTATTATATTATTATAAAAGAAACCAAACTTTTTCATCCCTGAATGATCGATTTATTAATAATTTTCTACTCTGAACTATTTGTCCGGAACGATTATCCTAGAAACTTGTTTTTCCAGGTGTTGTCGTTCTTTTAACAAACTGACAACGTAAACATGCTGACTTTCAAAACTTTATAATAATGTGTTGAAAATCATAGTGGTGTATGTCAAGAGATTGAGAATTCCAATTTACTTACCATATCTCTACTCTTCGAAGTATTTTAACTCTAGTTTTATAACTACTTAAATTGTAACTTTACTTTTTGTCACGATACATTTTCATGGCTTGAGAAAGTACAATTTATTTTTACTAATAATAAAAGCAGAATGCTATCTTATTAAAACTACTAATGAGTTGACTTATACCACTTGAAACAGCATAAAACTCATTTCTAACTCTAGAATTAGCCTCTAATGGGATTTAATATTCTAATTTATGAGTTCTAAATAGCAACACCGCCACCATTAAAATGAGTATATTGATTTCCCACAAATACATTTCGCGAAATATTTGCGAACGTGTAACATTTCCGACACATAATTCAAACAAGCACATTCGTGCGTATCACAGGCGAATCTCCTGTTTTTCAGATTATTCCCGAAGGAAAATCGTTACGTGTTCGCGATACCAGCAGTTTCACTCTTTGTTCGCCGATATTAGTATCGACATTACGGCGTTCGTCCTTGCGCTTTAACAATTCGCTGACAATTCGCTGCGCCAATTTCTCGTGGCGCGATATATCGAACACGGGGCTCGTTCTCTGGTGAAAATTGTTCGTTAACTGGAAATCCAAAAGGATTCTTTTCGTTTCTCGTTTTTTCGATCGGGTTTCTCACGCGAAAGCCGCGACAACGCTGAATATGTTTCAATGGAAAAGGAACACCGGAACAATAACGCGTGAAAAGAATTGGAAAATAACTATAGCTGATCTTTTGTTCTGTGCTACCTTTTCGTTATACGCCGAATAACGGCGTTCAATGTGATCGAAAATAAATGTAAATAGTAGTGATATCTTCGGTCATTCCTTGTGCTAATGTTTTTGGAAAAATATTGTTGTTATTTTCAACGATAACTCAAGTTTGGAAATACAGTGAAATTTGTTGATGTTATATCCGTGAATTTAAACTGCCTTGTTGATTCAAAATAAAAATTAAAAGAATATTTATTAGGTGAATAACGATGATGAATTCCTTAGAAGGATTGGAAGAACGACAAGAGTATAATTTTTATAATTCACTTAATTTCTCGAGCTTTTTCTTCTTTGTCCTTTTAATGCAGAATTTTGATAATCGTAGAATATTGAAACCCGATAAGAAAGATATAATAATTTCGTACGCGGTCGTTCACAAAATTTATGTTTTCCTACAGAAGGACCATTTTTATTAAAATTAATTGCTACAAAATTTTACTGTAGAGTTAGCGTGTCCTATGCAAAGACGACTAAAAGTTGTTCTATTATTACTTTATATGTTACAAATGTTATTATAGGCTTTATTTACACAAAAATGGTCCTCTTACGTATATACATAAATTTTATCAGCGACTGTAATTGTTTTGTGGTGGATAATTTTTCTACATGTGAATGTACTAATATACTGATAATGAGAGTTATTGTGTTAGGTATTGTCGTAATACTTATAATTTGGTAAATTCGTAAATTAAGAATATCAGAAAATTATCTGGCACATTTATGATTTTATTGTACACAATTAATTAATAGCTTAATTTTTAACTCGATTCAGGCAAAATATATAGTGATTATTATTATTATTTCGTAATGATTTAAAATGATTAAGTATGGCCATGCTTTGAAGTATAAAATGGAGCGTCTATTTCAAAGTTAAGTATTATTCGATTATAACGAAACGATCCGTGAATACGGGATTAATTTAATTGGTGAGCATTTAATGCGGGCTTTTAATACTTGCGAATTATGTTATAAATTCACCGAATATGATATTATATTATATAACGAGAACAATTTTCTATGCTTTACAAATATTTCTCTAATTTTATCTCTTGGAGCATACAGCTAACTTACACTTTTTCTTCTTCTTAATCTTATTTCTTTTTCTATTTTTTTTTAAATCAGAATTAGAAATAGATTTCCGAGCATTTCTGTGGGGTTCTGTGGTCCTTACTATCCTATATATATGATAAAATGTCCGTTAGAACTATTGTATAGGAATTTTTATTATTATACAATTTTATTGAAAAATATTTTGATAGATGAAATCGTAAAAATTCTCATCTGTCGAGTTCGCTGACAATTTTTGATAGAAATAACGATTGTCAATAACAACTTTTTTCCAATTTTGTGAGTTCTATATTCTTTTGATATATATAAAAAATTGTACGAGATTTCGTCATTAATTAAACAGACAGTCGTTTATAATCAGCAATAGACCATAATTCAAAGTTCCTATTTCTTACACGATTAAGAGTAAAATTACATACAAAGTGTCGCATAAAATAAACGCAAGAGTAGTACGTTACGTTTTCCCTTGTCTCCGATACGATGAGATTTACAAAACTAAAGCTGAAGTATTTTTTAAATTGATCACTTTTTGAAGCACGGAAAAAGGTTGATGGTTCCATTTAAAAAAATTGAAATGAATTTCGAATCTCCGCAACGCCACTATTCCCAGCAGTGACGAATACTCCAGATCATGTATCATTCGAAAATATTTAACTTTATCGAATAAAATTTTTTTCCATCTATTATCTAAAACTGTTAGCTTGACCCACTTGCATGGACCACCCAATATGAATTAAATACTACAAATCTATTTTTCATTGCTGTATCTCGGATCGAATAATCATGAAACAAATGATCCACCAAAGTCAATCGCGATGATATTTCGAAATTACACGACCACGATTGCCATGTAAAGCAGGGAAGGGAATCGATGCGGATAAAATCGTTCACGTGCATCTACCTTGTTCGCTGTCTCGTCCAGATTGTTCTGCTATGGCTAAAACGCTGTGAAAAGCTTGGCCCGCGAACAATCCTAATTTTGCCGATGCCTAATGAAAATTAATAGCTGCGCGTCCAACGCGGGTTAAAAATCGAACGAGCATGATTTAATACGAGCCAGAGCATCATGTTCTGTACTCGAGGGGCGCGTCATAAATAAAGCTCCTCGATGACGTACGTACGAATATTCGACAGGGTGCATCTGGTGTTCGCCACTTTCGGAAGAATTTCCCGCCGTTTTAGCTATTTCCGAAGGAGGATCACGTTTCCGTATAGAACGGCCACCGGCTATGATGCACGCGGCTGTTCTGCAAGGGCTGGTAATCTTCCAGAAGTGCACCCTCTTTTTTCCTCGACCAGAGTGATATAGGACGATGTAAGAAGTTTCAGTAGTGAGGCATGAAGGGAACGAAGGATAGTAACCGTAACGGGAGAATGATTCTATTTCTTTTCTTTTTTTTTTTATGCTTGTGGAGAAGTTGAAACGAAAAAGAGAATTACTTGCGTTTATGAAAATTCATATTTCTCCGAATGCAATTGAAGATGTCGAGCATAAATAACGATTTACTTGTTTTTTTTTTAATATTATAATAAGAGCATTAACTGTAATACTTCGCATATTTTCGAATATTGTATGCATTTTTGTGTAAAGTTGATATTTTGTATAGTATTTAAAATTGCGTAAAATTTAATTGAACGCAGAAGTGATTATATAGTAAAAGATGAGTTATTGAAAATTGATGTGAAAAATGGATGAAGGATATACTGTGTGCTTTTCTGTCTGAATATACAGTGTGTGCACATTATTTAATATTTCGAAAAATATAGAGAATATAGGTAAATGTTTCATGTAAAAGTTATGATGGAATGTCATAAGGGATGAAACATTTGCAAGAGACTTGGAAAGATCGCAATTAAATTTTTAGGAACCTATATCTTTTATTACGTGGTTGATACTGAAACATATTTTTTGTGCTGACATACGTAGAATCAGTTTGGAAGGAGTTTCCTTTTATATTTCTTTTGCAAATGTTCCTACCCTTCGGAAAATGTTTGTTCAATTTTTGAAAAACATTCGTACAATAAATGTTAGATATTTCGTAGGATTTTCAGTTATTATGAAATTCAATTTCTGGCTACTATCAATGTTTTATTTAGTCACAAATAGATCAATCGATTGTTCTATTTTAATGAACCTTTAAATCAATTTGCTAATCAAATTTCTCTTCTTTGAAAACCAGTCTGCGTATCGCGCACAAAATCAACAAAGTAGAAGTGGGTTTCAATCTGACTGCAAATGGTAACATTAATTGGGGAAATGCGAGTTTAAGCAATCAAACTAATTTTAAAGTTCTTGGTGAATAAATTTGAGAGTTTCCATGCAGTCGAGATGTAATAAGTGATATGCAATTACCAAGTAAAGTGATAAAATATTAAAGTGAATATACATAAGTACATAATTCATAAATTTATTGATATTGAAATTAATTAATTTTCTTGTTTATTGATGATATTTTTATTGCGTCGTATCAAGTTAAAATAGTGTAAAATGTAATATATGTAGCATGAGTTTTTACGCAGTAACAATTATTTGAGAAGAAAGATATTAATATGTTAGAATCAAATAAAAAATTCGAAAGCATCATCTAAAGTAAGAAATATAAAAGTAAAGAGTAAAAAAATTGAATAAATAAAAGTGAGCTATCGACACAATTTGATGAATTTGAATTTTAATTGAATTATGTTATAATCAATTTTGCTATGCAATTTCCAATAATCTCTCAAGAAATTCGTTAACATATATAACTTTATTTAGCTCGTTCATATTATATAGATAAATGTTTGCTGTTCCAACCTACTGATTCAGCAAATAACTTTTTTTAACACGGAATATTTAAAATCCTTAGGATATTTGTGAAAGAAGAAAATATGGAAAAATATAATAAGCGACAACTTGAAATTATAACTCATTATTATATAATTTACTGCTACGATCGTTATAATTGATCTTTGAATACATTATGAGATAGCCTTTTAAATATTCTGAGTAAATTGCTGTGGTCAGAGTGTTAAGTTAACGGAAGTTCAATAATAACATATTTTTCAACATATATATTCACAACCTATAAAATGGCAGAAAAGCAAGTTTCTTAAAATTCTAAGCTCTAAACTCTGATTTCAAAATCTACTCTGATTTATTGAACAATAGCTTTAAAAGCTTTCCTATGCACCTATGCTATCTATGAATTTTTCTTCAAAATTGTATCGATAATATAGAATTAACCTTTCTTAAGGTATAAGAAGACAGCCTTAAATGAGACAATTATTTTCATTCCTCAATTCTTCTTATTATATACTAGACACCGAATGCAATCACAAGCATAGATATTTCGCTTAGACGTTATATTTGTTCTAAAAAAAAAAAAAAAAAAAAAATAAAAAAATAAAAAAAATAAAAAAGTAAAACGTTGAGAAAAATTCTAGTATTCGAAACAAAAATGAGAATTTTTGATGTTATACCCGCTTTACAAAGAGAAATATTATACGTAAAAACTCCAATAAAAATCGCAGATGTAACCCCTGAAGAAATATATAATAAATTAAGCGTATTACAAATTGGTCAAAACACATACAACTAATCTTTCTTATACTAATATATTAATCTTTCAATAGAATTCTATCACCATTCGGAAGCTCCGAACTGCAAAATAAGCTCTTACCATAGCTGCATCATGAACCGTTTCGTCAACAGCTGATTCCTTTCAACAAAATCATTTAAATCTCGGGATTTGTACATCTGTTCCGGCAGATACTCAAAGCTTCGAATACGTACTTTGCGTTATACGCGCTTTCAAACGCGGCAGCCGTCCGCGTAACGAGTGGTACTTTCTTCCTATGGCAATTGAAACCGTCAAAGGGACACTGGTCGGACTATTTACCTATTGATAAACCACCCCTGTTCGTAATTTCAGAGTCAATTAACCGCATGAGCGCGTTCTGTCCCGCGCACGATTCGCCGAGCCCTTTAATTTCACGAGTAGCGCCAGATTATATTTAATCAGATCATTTCGAAAAGTTAAACGACTCGATCCTATCCAACTCACCGCGTTTCCTCGTTCACGATTTCGGAAGGCTGTGCCACTACCGTTAAATTCATCCACATATCGTTTTAAGCTTGAAAGTTTAATGATAAAGCAGTCGCTTTTAATAAACCGGCACCATTAATTAAATACGAGCGAATAATTTTCTCATTTTATGCATTTTTTAGGAAGCAAATTGACGATCTTTTGAATGTTATGAGGGAAATTTGTGCGACTTTACAGGGTTGTTCGTCTTTGCGGAGGTGGTGTTAACCCTTAAATATTATTATTGAGGAAATTTCACTTTATATGTATATATATGCGTGTGTGTATGTGTGTTTGTGAATTTTAATAACTTTAATAATTTTAATTTTAATAACTTTTCTACTTTTCATCCAATATTGGATAACAGTAAAACATTTAACTCCACTTGTTTAGTTTTATTCATTTTTTTTTACTTTAAGAAGGACACGCTATGATGAACTTTCACACATGATAGCGTTTCAGTTAATCTGTAACTGATGGGGCAGTAAATTTTATGAATTAAATACCTACATATTTTTTATAATAATTAGAGTTAGGGTTAGTAATGGAAAATATTAAATTATAAAAAAGTTGGATTTCGGAAAAAACACGACGTAAATGATAACCATCCTGACTTGACTTGAACCAAATATAGGAATAGGCATAACTCAGATGCGAAGCTATTCCTCGATCTCTACAAAATGGATCGAGATGAAACATACCCTATTTTCTTTCCCGGATACTAAGCTATACAACAGAGAAACCTCTATCAAACCCAGTTCAGTAGTCTTTACGTGATGTGAATATAGACAAATAAACAGGCAAAAATTCAATAAATTAGCTTTTTGGACTCCATAACTTAGGAGTTCTTCCTGGATGACTATTATTTATATTTATATATGTTTTATCATTTTTATAGATATAGATTATTTTACCTATTACTAGAAATATACAAATGTCCTCTGGCAAAATGAATATTGACTTTTAATAAAATTTAGATATTATTAAGTTAGGCATGAAAAATTTAGATAATAAATTGATTGAAGATTGAAAGTAGGTTGAACAGTGTAAGAGCTCTATATTCCATTCATTATCGATATCTTTTATACTATCAAGTTTTAACACGAAAAATCACACAGAGTAGAAAATCATTTTTTAATATAGCTTCATATACTATGTTCCTGCTTTTTAAATAATATACCTACATATTATATATTTCATACTACGTAATTTTAAAATACGAGGGTAACATTTCATGAGTTCCATACATTGTTCGGAAATAAATGAAGATGTTATACACATATTGTATATTATAGTAAACATAGAAATTTATTTTAATTATAATCGATATTCTAACCAATAAAATAAAATAATACCAAGATAATGATGATGAAACAAAAATCAGATATATACAAAATATACAGAAAAATAAATATAAAAAAAATTTTTAATCAAAGATAATTGAGCGAGTGAAATTATATATTTTGATTATATGAACGTGTAAAAAAAGAATAAATAAAAAATATATCAAAATATATTTCTGAAGAACAGTTTTTATCTGTGTATTTTACGGCTGATCCAACTTAATTATCAATACAAACGCTACGAGTATTCTTATTTACGTTCGACAGTGTATCTTCAATCTCGCGAACTCTATCTTATTTGAGCTGACTGGTCAATATTAATTTGGCTGGTGATCAAAGTAGAGTTAGATTGTAACTGAGTTTACGTAACAGGTATCGGTGCACTTCCCTCCCTATTAGAAACTCAAATATCTGCCCTCTTCCAGCGAGATCGTGGTCACTTCAGTATATAGCCTTAATGAAATGGCAAAACAGGTTGAAAAATCCTGTTCGTTACATGCAATCATTGTAGGGCCCTTATAAGGAACCTGAATTGACAATATGAAATTAAAATCCTAATCGTGAATACGGCTCTTCCACAAAAAATTAAGTTGCTTTTTTCCAAAAAGTATTTCTTTTAAAGAGAAAATAGGAGATAATGCTTAGTGAAAATTATATTTCACTGAAAATTATCGAAATTTGCTTTGGCTTGAAATTGTATGATTATTTGTATTTCTTACTGTTCGATACTTGGTTTCGATTAATTTTTTGAAAACAAAGGGTCATATGCTCAACTCCTTTGGAGATTTGTTTTACCGCCAACCTAAAGCATCGAATGCACATACAGCCAGCTCGTTCAAGATTTCGCAGTTCTTGTCATCTTTTTGTGAATAATTAACTGTTTCCCAACTTAGTCTGATTGGATACTCAGATCGTTCACTATCCAATATAACTCATATTATTGCATTATATAAAGAAATATTAAGAAACCGTTTTACTACAATTTTTTAAGTTCTCGTACATGTTTAGAGAATTTAATTCTTTTTATATCTTACTGTCAATTCTTTAATCACTGTAAATGTTCAACATCCAACATGTTCCCTTATTTATGAAAATATGTGAAGGAAGTATTCTATTGTATAAAAAAAACTATTGTATCGTGTGAAAAAGATTCTCAAACAGCTGTTTAAAAGAACTCTGACAGTGATACTCAAGAAGAAAACCGAATGGTAAAAATTTCAGTCGAAAGAAAACGAGGAATCGTATCTAGAACGTATAAAATATCTAGAAGCGTAACGTTGCAATTGTTCAGTAGCAGCAGGATGTTCGATAATAATCCGCAAGGGATGCTTGCCAGAAGTAGCGAAGGTCGACCATATCGGCATCGACAACTTGTAGCGCGTTCCATGGAGTGGATCTTCCAAGGAACGAACGAGGGGACAAGGTGGCTCTTTCTAGAGGAATTTTGGTACTCAGCATCGAGAGACGTATGTTTGGTCTAGGAATAGCGCCAAATGGAGAACGTTCCCCTTTATAGTCCGTCCTCCACGTTAGTAACTACCGCATAACCCACTTTACGTAGATCATGCGTACTGGATGATTCGTCCAATCTGGCGAAGCGTTCAATTATTGCATTATTGTCGAGTCTCGTGATTTCAGGAGAATTACATGGCAAAATAGTTAATCGTCGATAATTCTTTCGCAAACCCTATTTTGGTTAATTACTATTTGTCTGATGTTCTAAGTTATGTTAAGATGTTTTGAATTATAGAAAATTGTTTATGAAAGTTTAGTAAATTATACGTGTACGAATGGGCTTATTTGGGTTTATATGAATTTTTTAGACTTTGATACAAGATTATAGGTTTGAAGATTTATCAGTCTCTTGGTTTTATAATGTTCCAAGACGTATAGGTTGGTTTTGGTTTTTTCTTCGATAGTTTTCTACCAAACAGTGTATGTATATTCCTTTTTTATTCTTTTTGGAACATTTAATTCCAAGGAACATTAATTCGATGTTAAAAGAACGAAAAAAAAAGAATAGCATTTTGTTGATCCAGTTTAGGAAAAATACAAGAATGTGTAAAGTATGATTGTTATGCCATTGTGCATCGAGTTTCGCATGATTGGAAGATCTTATGGATGAAGAATAAAATGAAGATTGAAAATGTACAAGAAATTTAATTTGTACTGTAGTAAATAAAATTATTAATTTTTAATATATACAACATTCGCAATAAATTATATCTTTTACCATGAGTCTAACGAGCTATGATCTATGATTTACTCATGATTTAATGTTCTTCTTCGTTGTTTTTAATATTGAACTATAGATAACTATCGAAGAATGAAAATAAAATAATTAGCGTTTTATGTTTGTAAAAACATATAAATTTATCTCATCGTTAAATAAATAAAATAATCTTATCCGTGTGTATTAAACTAGGTGATGGATCAATAAAATTGAATCAATTTTTCCATAGTCGCGAGTAAGAAGACACAAGATGTAAAATACACACAACTTTACTGTGTGTGGTTGTCCGCAAAATTAATTTAACAAGTAGTTGATTGGAAAGCAAGCGAACAGAATGACGATTGAATTGTTAAACTGTTGACCTGAATAATGGACGATGTGAAATTGCATGTTTGTCATTTCGAATAATCGATATTTCCTTCTTCGAATTTGCTATGAATGTAATGGTACCAATATTTTATTAAAGTTCTCGCACTGGTTTCATCCCAGCTTTAATTGTTAATATTAAAAAAAAAAAAAACAGAAAAAAACGAAAGAATGTTTATCTTCTCTTAAAAGAGTCCTTTAACCAACAGAGAATCGACGACGATATTATTCCACTAATCAATAATACATAACAGTATGCATAATCGTCTGGTGGCTGTGAAACAACTTAAGATTTTTTTAACCGGCTAAAGAACTAGAAATTTTACCACAATTCACAATTTTTAATCTAAAGGTTCACAATTTTTAATCTAATAAAAAATGTCTAATATCCATAAAAAAATCTCTCATAAAATGGAAATTCTCCGAAATAACTATTACTAATTAGAAATTTTCGATGATAGGATTTTACGTCAAAGACTTTTCATTCTACAAGAGACGCATAGATACCATAGTATAAAATTAAAGTATTCATGAATAATTTCAAGTTGTCAAGCTGACTCGTGGTTGTGTAGTTTGATCGAGTCGCGCGTGTGCAGGGAAACGAGCGTATAAAGCGTCGGTCGTGTGTGACAATCTAATTCCTGTACGACTGTAACGCCAAGGCCCGGGTCCGAGTGTTTATCGTTAGTCTGTACGGCCCTATGGCGGCTCTTGGTCACCAGGCACCTTCGAGTTGCTTGTGAAATGTTGCTCTGCAGTTTATACTCGGTTGCGGAATTTCGAGTTGAATTAGGCGATAGTCTTACATACGCGTTGGCTAAAGGTTTAACAGATAGGAATTTAAAGGGTGCAGGTCTTTTGGGAAACAGGATTGATTAAATTACGAAAGCCTCGGGTTGTTCAGCCGAGGTAATTATTGATGTAATCAGTAGAAGTGTTGAGATAAGAGGAGATTTAATACGGCTATAGTGATTTAGGTTTAATAGCTTTGAGCGATGGAAAGAAAATTTGATTCAATATCGTTGGAAATTAAATTTATCAAATTTGTTAAATTATGTTAGTTTATCGCATAAATTTTGTCACGTCTTGTTATCACCGATTTAATATGATATTACAGAGAAGTATTGTCGGTTGGATCATCAATACACACACACAGACACACACACACACACACACTCTCTCTCTCTCCCTCATCTTCTTTAGAAAACCCATTTAGAAAATAACTTTTCTATATTTAATTTATAAAATCTTTGTAAGTAAAATATTGTTATAAAGTATCACACATTGCAATATTTATATAGAATTAAAGTATTCGTGAAAGATTTCAATTTTCTTTGGTCAAGTCTGAATCCTTGTAGTGTATCGTCTTTTCCTTCTAAAATTCCCATAGGGTTGTTTGTAACTTCGCGGTCAAATTGGAATATATTTCAATATATTTGATCACACCTTCAGTTACTATATACATCAAGGTTGTTTACTACCACTGCTATTCTTTATTTTTACTGCAAATATTTTGATATAAATAAAGGAACAACTCTGATTGTTCAATTTCAATTTTTACAGACTTTTGTAAAATGTCTACGTAGAAATTCTTAGTTATATCGGGTGCTTCACTTTTTCTCTACTACTAAAAGTAGTTAGAAGTACGATTTATGCAGTTTCAGTAGATACATTTGATGATGATCTCTTAAACTATTTAAAATAATTCCAAAGCTATCATTGTCTTCTTGCATAACAATATTTGTTTTTTATAGTATCACGTTATACTCGGTAATAAAACGAGTTAACAACCTGTGACATCATCACCTGTTTAGTTCTAAATTTTTCTTTTGCTCGTAATGCTTTCATATGACTGATAGAACATGAAAATCTTAATCTTCATATATGTTTCATGTTGCTGCAGCAATGTATATAATTGTAATGGATTTTAATACTCTAAAGTCGCTGTTATCTCTTATGGCAAACAAGCATAAGAAGATTACGGCATTAAAACTTGCCTCCTAGCCAAGTCAGAAGTATCCATTCAGTACTTATTTCATCATCATATTTCATTAAGATGTAGCTGCATTTTGCATGTATATTTCTGATCTAAAATTCAAAAATTACAATATTACAAAATAAAATTAATACAAAATAAAAATTATAATATTTAAAAAAAATTAGAAATTAATTACATACTTTTGCATTTAAATAAATTTGGATATTTGCACAATAATTAATTAAATTGAACGTTATTTAATAATAACAAAATTTATATAGTAATATGATTTTTATATTACTTTATTGCTATATGGTTATGACGAATAAAATAGTTACTGATATTAATATAACATATTTAATACTATGGACTATCCCATCCTAAACTATAATAAATTTTCTGCTACTAAATTGTACAATTTAATATCAATTCCTCTTGTAGAAAAAAGTTTTAATCAAACATCAAAACTGTTCAAATTTTTGAAACGGGTCAATCTTCATAATTTTCCCAAAAATGATGAAACTCAAATTATTATTTGAAATGTAATAATTATTAGCGATCTATTATAGTTACTAATGATAGACGATAAATTAAAGAAAAATATTTGAGGAATAAAAGCGTCACTCATTCTGCTTCCACGAATACCTAAAAATCTTAACCCCTCTTTTAAAATATATTACACAAAAACATCTCTGTATTATTCTTCTCTCTTACATAACGTTATTCACCAAAACTAGTGACATTCTATACGTTTCTTCTAAATTTTTGATTTGGCAGACGCAGTATATCCTTCATCGTATAACTCACTGTCAAAGTTTTGACAATTTGTCATACCTCATTTCTATCATTGTCCTAATCCTTTCTCCACAATGTAACCTAACGCAATTCATTCGCTCTCGTTTCTGATTCACGGTATTATAAAATAGATTTTAGCCATTGTAACTATTTTTAACCTGTAATTTTGTTTATCTTCGGTTCGTATAATCTGAAGATCGCTTTTCTTCTGGACGATTCTCTATTATGGAAGACATCGAGTGATTTGTCCCGACGTTCTTTTCTCGATTCTTCGAGCAGAATGTACGGCAATAAAAAGAAAACAGAAGAATAAAAGTTGAGTCTGGAATACGAATATACACAATTTTCAGCAGAAGCAGCTCAACGAGAATACAATTCCTTTTAGCTTTCTATTACGCTGCATCTTGCGTATTTATTCGTTCCTGTATCATCCAAAGTCTGACAGCGGAAAGAAGCTATAGCTATTCAAGAACAGGATTCATGTAACTTTACTATAAATTTTATCTCTTGAAATCTAAGTTATATCTCGAATATCCGAAGAATATTCTTAAAGAAGTGCCCAATTTTTATGGGATTTGAATCAGCGGTAAAAAAGAAAAAGGAAATAGTTTATATCCTTTCGTTGGTATCGCAACAGTAGACTGGGAGATCGAATTTATTACGGTAGTGAATATATCTTCGTAATAGCACGAAACATAGTTTAAAAGGTAACGTTTAAAACGCTACGTCAAACTGGGAGTGTGTTATGCGAATAAAACGTTTTATGTATTATGCAGAAAATGTAGATTTTTGTAAATATTCATCATGTAGTTTGATGAGAATTATTTTTGGCTTTCGCAGAAATAAATCGTGTGCCTTTTCTCGAACTAATTAATTGTTATATTATTTCTACTTCTCTCTTCATACCTTATTACAATATTTCAACAATTACAGGCAGAGCTGCATTTGTTAATTTATAGATAATTTATGTTGCAATTGATCTAGCTATAATATTCTCCTAGTTTTATAAAAATTGAGGTTGAGCATAAAGAAAAGAAGAAGGATTTATTGTAGTTACTAGTAAATTACTAGTGAAATTAGTGTATTTTCCATCAAAACACAACATTAAATCATTTTTATTTATTTTGCATACATATATGTATCTGGCTCAACACTCATAGAATTATTATTATAATATTTCTTTGGTCTTTTTTTAGTTTGTATAAAAGAATAATTTGTATAAAAGAATATAATTCATTTTCAAACTGGAATTATGATATATGATAAGCAACTAATTAGGGCTACGTTTCATCAAAATAACAATCTTCCTTAACGATCATGTAATTATGAATTCATGCATAATTTTTTGGTAAAAAAAGAAGAGAAAGTAAAATTTCAACATTTAATTTCAATATTTAATTAGAAAAAAAATCCACGTCGGAAACGTAATAAATGCACGTATTCACTTAATTAATCTCATATAATTTATTCAATTGCTTGTGACTTAAGAAACTTTCACAAATGATTGTTTTTTTATTTTTGTATAAATCTGCTTTAAAGAAAATTTCAATAGACTAAACTCGTAGCCAAGGGAAAAGCAACTGGTTATCCAAAAAATCCTGACAATCGAAAGAAACAATAGTTCTTCAGGAATACAGCTATCCTTTTTCCAAAACATTTCTGCTATACGCAACTCGCGACGTACCGATATTGTTGCGAAATGTATTGCGAAATTGAAATGAAAGAAGATGCTGCGTAAAAATGTCGACAGCTGTCGATAAAGTTGTAAAGTGATGAGAAAATACGTAACTATAAATTTGCTTGTTTGAACGGAGCGAAAGAAAGACAAGGAAAGAAAAGATAGCATAAAAGTAGCTGCTTTGAATGATTTCCAGCCTATTAACGTCTGGTAATAAATTAATAACCGCATTATTTCCAGCTAGTTAAACCGGTTCAACGTTCCCCTGCGAGGATTCTGTTTCGGCCTATAATAACAGGTGTCCTGAAACAACGAGAAAAAAAGGAAGAACAATAAAAATGGATATCGATTTAAACTCGAGGGTGAAAAGTGGCGCATATCCGTAACCTAATTTCTCCATTATTGACTCGTTATCCTATTATCCATATGATATTTGTCGCATACATACTTTTTCAGCCATTTGGTCGAACTTAAGTTCATACAGTTGAAGAAGATCGATGTGGTTTCGGTGTTGAAAATAGAATTCCTTTTCCAATGACTGTAATATTCAAATCTTGCTTGGTATCTTCTGAAGAACTGAATCACTATTCTTAGTCTGTTCTTTAACCAGCGTTATCCTTAGTATCATTTCTAACGAGTTTTTTTAAATCTTCGCCTTAATACTTTGATGTTTGGTGTTCGTTATCAACTTATTGATACGTAGTTACAGTCTGTCACACAAGAGCGTGTCTGCGATATTTCTGTAAATATTTATATATTTGTAAAAAAATTTATATGAATTGAATCTACATCTAAAACACTAATACGCTATTACTTAGTAGGGTGTCCAATCTCCTCCATTAGCGATTATAGCTTGACATCGTTTCGGCATACTCTCGACTAATTTTTGAGCGTAGGATTCTGGTAACGACCTCCATATCTTTCGAATGTGATGTACAAGTGTTCTTATTTTTGTGATACGTCTTCCTCTCAGCTTGCATTTCATTAGGGACCACACATTTTCGATAGGGTTTGCATCAGGGGACTGCGATGGCCAAGGAAGTACTGTGATGGCGTTTTTCGCTTTCCATTGGGTGCAGATGCGACTTCGATGTTTAGGGTCGTTGTCTTCTTGCAATATCCATTGGTCCTCGGTTTGGTTGAACCAACGTTTCACGGATGTGAGAAGTCCCCTTTGGTACAATTTCACCATCTTTTGTGCATTCAGATTGTCTGTAAAGACGCACAAAGTCCCAAAACCGCGTGCGTTAAAGCAACCCCAAACATGCACTTTTATAGGGTGTTTTACACTTCTTTGAATCATCCTTCTTCCATGGATAGTCCAAGCACGCCTAATAGGACACCATGCCCAAAACGAAGATTCATCAGTGAATATTATATTACTCCAATCACGATCTCTGTTTTCATTCGCCCATGCCAGACGATTTTCGACGTTTCGCGTACGCGGCACTCATATTAAAAAGCTCTGTTCCTTTCACTGTTTCAAATGAAACTGAAAGGTATTCAGCAACGCGTATTAGAGAAGTTTTCGTTTGTTTACATTCTTTTTATCTCATTCTGATTAGGTGTCAGGTTTCGCAGATATCGCAGACACGCTCTTGTGTGACAGACTGTAGCTTAATGACTATTTGGTTCATCCATCAATGTTGCCTACAGATCTATCGGAAAGATAGAATTTGCATAGATGGTCTATTGAGATCTTATCATTTCGGTGGTGGTAACGATCTTTGTTGCCAAGATCATTTATTTTCACAGCGACTTCTTTTCTTCGTTAAAACTTTCAACATGGTTGCTAAAACATTAAAAATAAAACGTTGTCACCTCACTTTTAAATTTAGGTTTTATATCATCAGCGTCCCATTAGTAAAAGTCATAAGTTACAAACCATTAACCCTAATCGAGTTTCTTATACAACAGCACCAAATTTTGTAATGTGATAAATGAAACCGATAAATTAAAAGTCAACTGATTATCTTATTTCCACGTTAAGCCGTAAAATTGTACGATAGAAGTTTATAATGTATAATTCGTAACTTGTTGATTCATTAATATTATTATTTACCAAATGAAAGTGTGGAGGAGGACTCGATTTACTTACGTATGATTACCTTTTACGTTTTTTTTTCCTCAATGTGTCGAAATGGAAAAATTGCAACAGATATATGAGTAGAGTTACTTACCTATAATTAGATAATGAATGCAACGTATGCATCAGTGAAAGTGAAAATGTTAAGAAAGAGCCTTAGATTAGGAACCTTTCTCCCAAGATTAGGAATAGGGAAAGAGACAAGGTGTGTTTTAAACAAAGTCCCAACATGGGCCAGAACTCATCGCTATGCATACATACGAAAAATACACCTTTATATACATATACGAGTGGCAAAAAGGGACAAATAATTTAGAAAACACGGTTACTTTAGTTGGAATGAATTCTACAGGATTATAAATATAATTATAGTGAATAATGTTAGTTAACTGAGGTGTAAAAATTGGTAAAGAAGAGATTGTTTTCTCTGCGGATTTGCGACAAATGTGAAGCAGGATTACTAAAACGAAGCGAAAAATTAAAGAGGATAGTGTGTCGAAAAATTTTGGTGGGACAAAGGTAACTAATTCTAAGGAAAATAATTAGCCATACGAAATAATTGGACTTGTCATAGTAAGGACAATACACAAGTATATATTAGGTTGTTCGAAAAGTGTCTTTCTTTCGCAAACGTGTTTTCTACAACAGTGCACCTTCGTACAAACGTGAAACCAAGTCTGTGAAATGTCGCGGTGTTTATCTCAACAGAACGAAATGGATCGTACGTAATTCGACAAAATAATATAAAACAGAAAACGTTGCACGTCTATTATTTCCTCATAAAACGAAAGGAACTTTTTTGACAACCTAATAATTACATAACATAAGGAATTGTATTCCAATTAAATAAAATAAATCCAATATTTAAAACATCTCGACAGAAGTTAAAACAAAGGGACTGGTTATGTTTAAGCTGTCGATTAAGAATCAGAGAATGTGTTACGTATGTAGGTAAAAATATGGAAAACATGACACTTTGGTGTGAACGATGAGCTTCGGTTGCACGTAACAAGAATATGCATTGTGATATTTCATGATATTTTTGAATACCAAGGATAGGACCGAATAAAGAAAAATAAGGAAAATGGGGAACAAATGGACAGATTTATATTAATTACATATCTCAATATTTATTAATTGAAATGTATGTACAGCAAATAATTTTTCGACAAAATTCCGAGGACATACCGTTTTAATATAAAGACGTTTAGAACATGAGAGTGTATACTTATTTTTTATGTAATGTAAAAGAAATGATTTTTGATTTGTTACTTGTTTTGAAACTTTCAGCAGACAAATGTAATTCTACTGTTTCGAGGAGCATATTAAGTTCGTAAATGAAATCTTATTCGGTTTCTCCATTACGACTATACCTACATATTGTGAAAATGTTTCTGAATACAAAAGTTATTGAAAATATTTATTAAGTTTACTTTATGGAAACAGAAAATTACATAATCCAATAAACAATATTCATTGAATTGTCGAAACATGAGAAAATTTGTTTACGCATTTAATTACAATAAACATTCCAAATGCAGTCGTATAAGAATAAAAAATTGAGAAAAATGGGAAACTGTTGCATAAATTCAAATAAACAACGAAACTGATTAAAAAGATTCATTTATAATGGAATGTGCCAGACTGAAAGTAATTTTTAATGCATACTACGCAACAGAAATTTAATCATCAACATTTCATTGATTTACAGAAGCATTCTTCGTTAAATTCTACGATTCGCAGAAATATACCAAACTTCTTGAATTGTTAATTTTATTATATGATATTCAGTGCAATGTTTACTGTTACTTCGTTAAATTATTATTTTTTAATAACATTTATATCATCCATAAACTTAATTAATACAACATTTGAAAACATTCCACTCATATTAATCATAAAATTCCATAACACGTAAAAAATACAAATATTTTTCTTACTTTCTTTATTAATCAATCCAAAAGCACGATTGCACGTTATGTATTCAATTTAATTATCTTTTCATCGAACACATATGAACATATTATTTCATAATAGATACATTATATGTATATTCAACGTCACACGGTAAATCACGAATTACAGAAACATCATTTCTTGACATTTTTAGATGACATATTTTCAAAAAAGGGACAAACGAAGTTAAAAACCGCTACCATAGGTTTTGGGATTTTTTCTGTAATGTTCACGATATCCAGCATCCTTTTAGAAAGATGACCAGTTTTTCTTAAAATTAGCCAGCAATAGAATTAAACACTCTAAGTTTCAATGATGTAATATGCATTATAAGTCGTTTATAATGTAAGAATATTATTTGAAGGTTAAAGAGAGAGAGAGCGTGATAAAATAATTTATGTGCTTTCCAGCCATATATTGTATAACGTGTAAATCCAAAGTATGTATCGACTGTTATAAATTATGATCATATGTTAACGAAGGGACTAAATCTCGCACAGTCTATTAAATTTGCCCATTTGACCCTGAGACAGTTGTTGGAAGCTGGCTGACTGTTTATTACTACTTATCTTTAACGTCCATTTCGACAATTTGGAAGAACTATGGCTGTAAGTGGTCGTTCGGTGAGCGTGACTTCGTCGACGCGATGGAATAGTGTTTCTGCGCTTTATCGCGACCAACGTGGTTCATAAAACGCGGAATAAAGCGATTCAAGGATAGATGAGTGGTAGGAATTCATGCTGAGAATACAAAAGGACGAAAATGGAAGTAGAGTGATATAATAAAATTAGGAGATTTATTACAAGCAATTTTACACGCTATTTATTAACTTCACCTTGAATATTAAGAAGCGTTCAGACGATCAATATTATTGTCAATATTCAGCTTTCTCAACATTATTGTACGTAAGAGACCCTCCAGACTCTAGACAATCAATATATATACAATGTATATTGCCAATACAACGCCGAGAACCCTGAATATTGAGAATAATATTGACAATATGTAATATTGGTCGTCTGAACGTACCTTTAATGTTCCTGTAATGGCAAGATATTCTCTATTAATAACTATGTTTAGTACATAAGAATAATTAGAGAAATAATTAGAGAAAGTAATTGCTGGAAACAAACTTTGCACAAATCAAGATAACAAGTTTACGAGGGTAGAAGATATTCTTGGTTTTCGTCATTTCTACACTTTCAGTTCATACAATCCGATATAATTTGGATCCACAGGAGTATGATTTTCATTGAAATCGGAGTATGTACCTATTCTGAAGTACACTCAATTTTTATACTATTCCAGCAGTTAAAAACTCTGGGAGAGTTTTGAGATATTTATTAATGTATTTAGTGTTATATCATACGATTATTCCTTAAGTGGAATATTTGGAATTTCTTTTTCAATAAAGATAAGAATTAATAGAAAAGACTGCACCTCACTTGGATTGGCAATAATCCAGTTTGTCTACGAAGGATTAGTGTAAATACACAAAAGAATGTTTTGTACAAAACTTTGTCAAATTCACGATAAGACAGATCACTAAAATAATTTATAGGAAGATATATAAAATATGAACTACTCTATAGACATAGCCTCTTCTAATAATAATTCTATCTAAACCTATGCATTTTCCGTATCTACATATACAATGAATATATCGTAGACAATTTATTTTTCACGAAAATTAGTTATCGGTTGTAACAATAAAAAGCTCCCAGGAACCTTTTCAAATCTCAATAGTTCATCACTGTCTGAATCGTTCAAACTTGCCAAGCACTAATCACCAGCCATTAAATATTTCTCCATATCTGGTCCATTTCTCTCTAATCTTTAATCTATTTCACGTTCTTGACAATCTTCGTTCGTCGCGCATTTCTTGAAACAAATCCACCCTAATTCCTAATCCGCTCGGTATTTCAAAACTCCATCCGGGATTCCCAGAAATATCTGCTCGTTTCGCGTAATTTATCGTCGCGACGCCGCGACAGAGTGGCGAGCTGCATCGTCGGAAGTAATCTCGCAAAAATCACCTCCTATTTCAATTTCTCATGCAAATAACTAGCATTAATCGTGGAGACGCGCGGATTCGATCGTGTGCTTGTCTCGCGAGCATCCTTTCCCCTGTTTGCGATCGACGAGCCGCGAGAGCAAAAAGTAACTTGAATGATGAATGGAAAAATTCAAGACCCATCAGCCTACACAAAATCTAAATAAATCTAAGAAAGTATTTGGAAACTTTTACATATATACTCATTGTGTTACACATATCATAAAACATTTTGAAATTTTATTAAATATTGTAAAGAGATACTGTAGAGAGGCATGGCTATCGTGACTGTATAAAAATTCGAAAGCAATTTGATGATGTAACATAAGAATAGAAGTTACAAAGAACATTTATTGAAAAAATATACATGTATATATTTAGTAGAAAATTAATACAGCCACAGATGATTCCACCGAACATTGAAGCTTCTTAATAGAATGGATAGTTGACTTTTTAAATTTTCGTTGAAATATGTATATATTTGCATTAGGTATCTTGTAACTTTTATGTACATTTTTACACTTGTTTCAAACTTAATTTTTATTTCTTTCAATATAATTATGACTATTGTGTCCAATCCCATGCTAATGAAATTTCAAAATGTTTCGTCTAACAAACATTTGATATATTCGTGAAAACTTTCTGTAAGTACTCGAATACTTTCGTGAGCCATTGCACGTTGGTTAAGTCACTGACCATTCCCGTCATGGTGAATATTAAGGGCTTAGATTGCCTGAGAACTTGTATACATAAATGCAACCAAATACTACGGTCAACAATTGTATAAATCCCAAATTTTTCAATAAATTTCAATACAAAAATATCGAAAAATTGAGACCCGTGCGTTTTGTGACATTTTCCCAAGAAATAAAAGAGTTCTTAGAAAAAATATAGAAATAAAAACAGAAAACAAAAAGAAGAAAAAGTAGCAGAAAAAAAGACTGATAGAAGAAAAAAGAACTAAAACCATCCATGGTACACTAGTCGAAATTCGAGCATTTATTCGTCGAACGATTCTTCGAACTTATATCGCGACGGCCCGTTTCCAAACGTCGACATAAATATTATTCCTGCGTACGATTGTACGTTGTAAGAACGATAACTCATCGCGGTACGTTTCGGTTCCTGATAAATTCGCAAAGTTTCCTTCTCGCGATACCACCCTATCGAGAAAGTTCCCCGCGACTCCTCTCGAGACCCCATGATCTTTTTCTTCTCGATGATATTCGAAACGAGAGACGATAAGAGGCGCGGGGAGATAAAAAAGACTCCCTGATTGACGGCGGAATTTGTTGTACGGGGCTGTGCTGTTCCGTGATCTATGATGCCTCGAATTTGGGTTACGCTCGGTATCGAGATTGGAAGATTTACGGCGTTCGACTCGAATGAAATATTTATTATATTTTTGTTGTTTCGTTTTTAAGGCGTGTGACGATATTTGTGACTTTTCAAACACGGATGGTAGTTTTGTCGAGGGAAGCTGATTAGCAGATTGCGAATATTTATACATGTAGTATCGGGAAAAGGGATGTACCTGACAATGGGTCATACCTGTGGCCTTTACAACATTGGGGTGATTGAAAGAGATGTACCTGAGAATGGGTCAGGCACATCTGGGGAACATAAGCAGGGATACGAAAGTCGTGGGATAGAAGACGTTAATTAGTTGCGGAGAGTCAGTTGAGTAGAGTCAGTTGAGTAGAAGCAGTTGAGTGGAGCAGTTTGAGTTGAGCGGTTGAGAAGTTGGAAGCCGAATGTTAAGACGTACGACGATACTGTAGTCAGTTTTGTTTTAAGTGTAGCTTGTACGAATAAACCTGAACTTAACTCTGAATAAACCATCCTTTCTTGTCCTTGCTCTAGATACAACAAAACACCTTTGTAAGTTACTACATACATTTATATAAAATTGAATACAAAAGTGTATAAAATATACAGAATCTGCAGGAAACGTGTAAAATATTTGAAGCGAAGGATATGCATTATGATAGGTGAAATTAATCTTCATTTAAGTTCTATTTATTGCCTAAAAAAAAATCTGATTTCAAATCTAATCTAAAGTGTCGTCGACTATAACTCAATCGTATCATGTAAAATCTTAATAAATCGTTCTAAATATACTATCATCGCTACAAAGGAAAATTTTATGCGATACAATTAGTATACTAAAAGATAGTTAATCTTTCCTTCTAATATCAACTTCGTTTGAGCCCGATATACCTTCCCGTTGTCGAGACATCATCGATCAAAGCGGAACCTAATTCTCGACACTTCGTTATCCTCCTCTTCGTATAGTCGAACCTTTGCAATCTTTCACTGGCACATGCGCTATACTGACCTACCCCAAGCATTCCAGCAGTGCTGTGGCCACTGACAGATGCAGAATCCGCGTTTTTTCTTTTATTTTTACTACATGGTATACGTATTTTAGGGGAAAAATATGGTTTGCACTAGTGTTAGATTCGACTGACATACAGTGATGTTTTAAATATTGATATTTTGAGCTATTTATGCAATTTGTTTTTAAAGTTAAGAGCGTGGTGCTGCATTTTAAACGACTGCGAATCTGAATGACTCGTGGTCTTTTTATGGGATTTACATTACATGTAAATATGAAATCTTTTAAATTAAAATCCACTGTGTGTGTCTCGTAATTGCACGTATCTGATTTCGGATACTTGCAGACTTTATAGTTATAGTTATGGGAAATTGGAGTACATATTCTTCACTGAGAAAATAATAAAAATTATTACTGATAACTACTCAACTTAGAATAAAATAACATAAAAAAATTATCACAATACTTTGGTATTTAGTAAATTATTTAGTAAGTTTCACTAAATTACTCATGAACATCCATACGATAAACATACATAAATAATGTGCATTAGTAGATGAGTAAGACCGATAATCACGTTTAATTTGCTACTACTTTTGTCAGGAAACTAAGAGGATTTAATCTTCCAACTAAGGATATGGATATAAAACTGAACATATTGTCTGGTGAATTGAATTTCCTCGATTCAATATCAATTCCTTAATTCACTTCCATTTCGATCGAAACAAAATAGAATACGTACTACCAATTGCAACATAAATAACTAAATCTAATATCACATTCAATTAAAAATATAATACATATATATCGTTCGTTTGCTAAAAAAGTGGCACACTCAAAAAAATTGTCAATTTTTAAATTCCAGCATGAATGGACTGCAAATCGAATTCTATGAGACTGTCATCCAACAAAATTGCACTATGCAGCAAGAAAAATGTTACAAATACTATTTCGATTCTTTTCGCGATGGTAAGTAACATATAATACAGAAACATCATTTTATTACAGATCATTAAAATCCAAAGACTTGTCGATTAGGAGTCTAAACTTGGAAATCGAAATAAACATTTCTTAATTTAGATAACAAGAGAAAATTCCAAAAAGTAAAAGTTACTTTTCAAATACAGTCTGTCACACAAGAGCGTGTCTGCGATATCTGCGAAACCTGACACCTAATCAGAATGAGATAAAAAGAATGTAAACAAACGAAAACTTCTCTAATACGCGTTGCTGAATACCTTTCAGTTTCATTTGAAACAGTGAAAGGAACAGAGCTTTTTAATATGAGTGCCGCGTACGCGAAACGATTTGAAGCAGTATTCTTGTGTTGCCACCCAAAAGGGCCAAAATTGAGTTTCCCGAGTGCTGCTAAATATATGCACGAGTCGGTACAGTTTGTTAAGAAGTGGGTAGACCGATATAAGGAGACAAAAAATGTCGACGACTTCCAAAATGGGGGGTTAAAGAGGAAGACCGATATCCGACGAGACAAAATGATTCTCCGGCTTTTCGAGAAGAATCCGACTCCCTCATTACGGAAAGGTCAAGTATTTTTGGCTAAAAAGGGTATAAATATCAGTATAATGACACTGAAACGGCGTTTAGACGAATTTGGTGTTAAGTGGCAAAGTACATTGTTAAAACCGATGCTTTCAAAAAAGCACGTCGAAAATCGTCTGGCATGGGCGAATGAAAACAGAGATCGTGATTGGAGTAATATAATATTCACTGATGAATCTTCGTTTTGGGCATGGTGTCCTATTAGGCGTGCTTGGACTATCCATGGAAGAAGGATGATTCAAAGAAGTGTAAAACACCCTATAAAAGTGCATGTTTGGGGTTGCTTTAACGCACGCGGTTTTGGGACTTTGTGCGTCTTTACAGACAATCTGAATGCACAAAAGATGGTGAAATTGTACCAAAGGGGACTTCTCACATCCGTGAAACGTTGGTTCAACCAAACCGAGGATCAATGGATATTGCAAGAAGACAACGACCCTAAACATCGAAGTCGCATCTGCACCCAATGGAAAGCGAAAAACGCCATCACAGTACTTCCTTGGCCATCGCAGTCCCCTGATGCAAACCCTATCGAAAATGTGTGGTCCCTAATGAAATGCAAGCTGAGAGGAAGACGTATCACAAAAATAAGAACACTTGTACATCACATTCGAAAGATATGGAGGTCGTTACCAGAATCCTACGCTCAAAAATTAGTCGAGAGTATGCCGAAACGATGTCAAGCTATAATCGCTAATGGAGGAGATTGGACACCCTACTAAGTAATAGCGTATTAGTGTTTTAGATGTAGATTCAATTCATATAAATTTTTTTACAAATATATAAATATTTACAGAAATATCGCAGACACGCTCTTGTGTGACAGACGTAAAAGAAGAGACGTGTTATCGCTAAACGATCGAGCAATTAACAACATTCTACTGCAAATTGATTTCCTGAAAAATCTATTTTCAGCAGTCACACGACTCTTCCAGGAAGCCAGCGATACTCGTATGTACAAAGCAACAGGAAATTTTCCATAGTAATTTTCTAAATAAAAACCAACGAATAATTTGTCTCATTTTTTCTCCATTAACCTACAATTCGGGTTCTGAAAATCTCGTAAATCGGCGCATTTCAATAATGCTTCACCATTTACCATTTCGGACACCATTGAGAAGAATACACGAGAATCTGGTGCTGCTCACTCGATACGCACACAACTAGCTACATATCAGGTATCCCGCAACCGGGACACGTATCACGCAACAGCATTGCTGCGTTTAACGAATTAGAGAGGAATTCTAGGGGATGATCGACCCTCTTGATTCTCTATTAGATTCTTCTCTTCTGGTTGATACGTTTCATGGAAAAGGAATGCTCGTCGACTAACGCTAGCAAAATTGCTCGTAAACTTTCGTACCTTTTAATACTTTGCTGCCACGCCGAAATAATATGTTTCGCTCAGGACGCCACGGGAGTATTTTTATTATTCAAAGCATATAATGGCAAAATAATAATAAATTGATGATGTAAGACAACATTCCTCCCCAATGGACCGTTTATCTTATTGGTGGTCACCGGTGACCACCGTGGCGCCTTGGTAACAATTGATAACGACATATTATAACAAGGCTTCGTTTATTTCAACCAACTATTCACTTTTGTTATTTCCTCGTAAGGAAAACGTGCAGAATATACTGTTGACTCGTGTAGACTCGTGTTGACGGTATTTGCTCATTCTATATGTAATAGTAAGGTATGTTCACTCTTCTAACGTAAATTATATGATTATAAAGCAGCATTTATAACTATTTTCTAAGGTGTATTTATAATAATATTCGTAGACTACCCCTCAAAAATATGGATGCAAACACAGTTCTCAAATCTCAAGATTTGTTCTCACTTTTTTCTTTATTGATGTTCTAATAAAAATGTTTAATCGTTCGATGGAGCACTTTTTATTTCAAAGTATCTTCTATTTATCGGTTACATTCAAAATGCCCTAACTATCAATTTTCATTCAATTTTTACAATTGTAAGAAGTTCAAGCGCTCCGGTCACCAATGACAAAGTATTAATCAAGCGAAGGTGGCGAGTTCCGCTTAGGTGTAACTGGCGAGATCTTTGGATTTTTCCCCCGTCAGATCGCATTCTTCTTTTATAAGAACTTTGAATTTCAGGTATAGAACTTTGATATACGATGATAAATTAATAAGAATCCCTTCGTGTGATTTTTTGAGAAACACCAGATTCTCTACTCAAAATTCTTTACTTATTAAAGTATCATTAGAGTACGAATTAAAGTGTCGTTTGTAAGCTTTAAGGACTGAAAGAAATCCTTATTTAGGTTCGATTTCTTGTGTCTTATTCGTATTAATCATTTACGTTACTTGTTACAGACGTCGAACATGGTAAGTTATGTTCCTTATGCTTGTGAGAAGGGAACGATTGTGAAAATGATTCAAAGATCATGGTAGGTTTAAAACTGTTTAAAGTGGCAAAATAGGATGTATAGAAGATGTGAAGCATACGGAGAGAAAAAAGTAGGAGTGCAAGTGAAAACGAAAGAGAAATAATATTTAGGATAATGATATAGAAAGTTTATAATTTGTATTTTATGTATTAATCTAATTGTGTGTTAATATTTAATGCATATGGAGTGAGTTTGTCTAGTCTCGTCCTCTTTTGTGCCAGACATCGTACAATCCTTATATGCCATATTATACAAATCCTTAAATTTTCACATTTTCATTAAAGAAATTGGCTGAACGTCCTTTTTGGTTCAATCAAAAGATGAATGTTATAACAAACATAGTACCTACAATAATACAATGATTTTATACTAATCTCGATTCCATTACTTTCTAAATTATCTTATAATGTTACGTAAAATTGTGAATTTCTATTAAATTTCACATTCATGATATTGGCACATGATCTTGCTAAAATTTAACAATCGAGTCCCTGCTGGATTCAGAATCTTTCCAAATCCTCATGCTTCACGCATACATATAAAAAAAGAGGAAAAAAGAAAATTTGAGAAGAGAGGAGGTAATTTTGAAGGAACAGTCTTGGACTCATTAGCATTCATAACGAGTTCCTTTGGAAGGAACGATTAAAAGCGTCAGCAAAGCTTCCGACTCGATGTCGACAGAGACCTGCAGACACGCTGGTTTCCGATTTACCCGGTTGTCAGAAGGACGGTGTGTTCTAGTGTTTGCCATAAGAGAGCAGTGGCAAAGCGTACAATCGAATGGGACGGTCGGTCTGTGGCGAAATCGAAATTCGACTCGGAATCAGATTGGTCGGGAACTTTGCTGGGCTTCGCTTTTACGGGCGGTTGGTGGGTTGCGGTTGAACGATCGGTTCATTTGCGAATCGAAATGGGCCAACGAAAGTGACACTGATACAGAAGCTGTGTCCGTCTCGTGCATGGATACGCCGAGAATTTTTGGCGGAATTTGATCGTTCAATTGATTGGCTGGGTGGGGAGAAAGTGAAAAAGTTGTCTTGCTTCTTCCATCGATTGAAATGGTCGCGTTGTTGTTTCGGCGAGTGCACAGTCATGGGATATCTTTTAGTTCGTCGTCGCTGTTGATACGTAGAACTAGTCATCGATGATTCGTGAACAAAAGAAACCTGTAATTACCAACAGTGAATTATATAACATTGTATTATTGTTTATTGAGTTTAATTTATTATAGTTCGATTTGCCTTAGCGAGTTTGATCTATCGAGTTGTTTGGACAGTTTGTAAGGTTTCAATATGTCGATATCCAGTTTTGTACATTTGGTGGATGTAGAAGAGAATTATTTATTAACAATTTCTATCAAACGAAGAAAATGTTGAATTTGAGTAAACGTTGCTAGTTGAACATCAAGTACGTTAAAATAAAAAATTCTAGATCGAAAAATAAAAGATTAAAATTTGCAAGTTTTTATTCATAAAGTAGACAATTTCCCCTTGTTCACATTTTATCAATGAGAAGAAAATCAAACAATAGCTTTCACATAACCAGTCGCGGTACTAGAAAATTAAAATAGTTGTAGTTTAATTCATCCTATTCCCTAAATATATGCAGTTCTCTGATTGATCTCTATCATTTATTTCCTGATCTTTATTAAATTTTTTTTTACGGCAAGAAAGAAACAAATATTCAAGAAATCTACAGAAACAACTTCAAACGTGGTTATGAAGTCACTTAATAAACGGCACTACGTTACTAAAAAAAGCAGTACGTACGTTATTTTATAAAATTCTATAAAAGTATATTACCTTTTCGAGCAATCCGATATTTTAGTGAGGGCTAGTAATGACTTTAATCGCGTTCTGTAAATACGTGTATTGTGAATATCGTGGAACGAGTAGTTATTTTATTTTCACAGTGTTAGTTACTGGTTGTATTGGATAGTTTATTTGTGCTGCGCACTTTGTTTGTTTCGGCATGGAAATAGAGGCTTCGTGAAAATGTCAGCCATAAAGGCAATGCGTGGGAATTGATCCACGTACAATTTGAATAACCTTCCACACATACTTTTACTATTTTTTATCCTTCAATTTTTAGAGATCGAGCAAATATTTCGAAATGTACTTGACTAATTTAAACCATTCTGAATTAACTACGCAATTATAATCTACAAGTGAAAATATGAATAGTCTCACCGCAAGAAATTAATTTAATTAACATTTCTACTAATTAGTCTTCGATACAATATTCGTTTTTTTTTTCTTTTATCCATTTGACGATTATATTCGTTCACTTCGTCGCTATTGAATGTTTCGTTTTTGTTATTAAAATATTCTTCCAAGCTTTCTGTAATTACATTCCTGAAATCATAATATTTAATATTTTTTTCTGTCAAAAAACTTTATAAAGATCTAAATAATCCAACAATCTACATATTTATAAAAGGCTGTGAAAGCTACCTTCATCGTAAATTTTTGTTATCTGTAATTCATACAAAATTTACCGTCTATACTTTATTATAGAATAATTTATTGATCAAATTTTCCATAAGAAACAATTTTCCAGCAATATTACGTTGCTTCTTTATCATCCATGTTCCATCGGTTTGAATATTCGTGTATATTAATAAACCACAATTTGTGGAATCCCACATAATGTTGTAACTGTAAAAACAAAATCTGGCGAGAGAGTTCGTTGTTTAACCTAATACAGTAGAACCTCAATTATCAAATACCCACTAACGATACAAATTATTTCTTCTAAGGAAATTTGTAAATAATCTCTTCTAATGAAGATTAAGAAACAAGAATAAAAACTGAAACAGACTGTCACTCTTGTATTTCCGTTCAATATTAATATTCACAAAATAGTTAGAAGAAAGTGAGTAATAAATATTTCATAAGAAACAAAATTATACAATCATCGGAAAAATGCCAATTATCCAAGTACATGTCACGATTAGTTTGAATAATCAACACTCCACCGTACTCTTTTACGCCATATTTTAAGTCCACTTGGTTTCTACTATTATCAAAAAATCCAACCATAATCGAAATCCAACGTAATTTCAAACTGTTTCAAAATATCAAAGTTGGAAATTTCAAACTATGTATCCATTGATCTCTCCCCGTTTCAACTCTGGATTGAAACGCGTATTTCTTAACTTCGGAAGCTGGCCAATATCAGGTTCTGAAAACTTGGTTGACACGATATTAAGTTGGCCTGCGGTTTGGGAACGAGATGAAGTCCTGTTTCCAGTGAAGCAGGCAAATTGAAAACGGGAGGGAAAATCGATGGTTGGTCTGAACGGCACGCGCGAACGAGCCGGCGAAGCGCGGCTATGAAGCCGCAAAAATACATTTGATTCGATCAACGGTGATCGACGTTTTGGAATCAGTCGCAGAGAAGCGGCAGAGCCGCAGACCAGCGCCTGGTTACACGACTGGAACATGGAACTCGCAGGATTGGTGTAATAGAGGAACGCGAAAATCAGACAACATTCGTGCGACACGACGGCGATGTATCGAGTTAATGACAGAGATTCCGCTTGTAGTTGTCCGCCGCTTTGAAATAATTTCGATACTGACGTGACGTTCAATTGCAGTTTCTATACCTTCGAATATCATACAAACGCGATGTGGTAACGTGTGTTGTATTA